>CAMTZB010000022.1:23445793-24854087 GCA_947086495.1 Morpho achilles
TAAAATGGGACTAATGTAAGTTGACGCGCCGTACGACGACACTTCGGTAAGAAAGAGGGTGGTCTATTCTACTCAACCGGATACCACACGTTGGCTACACTTACCTTAGTTGTAAGACTGAGGTTGGTCCATTCTACTCCGCCAGATACAACACGGCTTTGATCAGAGAAAATAGAAAAGCATTCAATAATTGGCTTATAAGCTTTTCTTTTAAATAAAAAAACTACGAACAGACAGACGTTTCTTAGTATTAGATTGTAGATTCAATAGCAAAAGTCAATCTGAGCATACAGACGGTTGGCGTCCCTAAATCATATTATTGAACGTCGGCCGCCTCATCCATCTCTCACGACAAGTCGTCAATAAGACGGTCCGAGAAAAATAATTTCAGCGGAGTAAAGCCTTGTTATAGGAACTTAAATTAGGTTTTTTGAAATAACTTTTATTTAACTAATGAGTTAAGGCCTGTTATTTTTCTATAGGCTGACACTCTCATTTAGAATCAAATCAAATAAAAATTATATGTATTGCGAATACAGTAATTATAGATATTTATAAAACGGTCGTTAGACCTGTCGTAATGCATGGATCAGAATGTTGGGCAATAAAAGAAAAGCATGAAAGTAATGTATATGCGAATGAGATGAGAATGTTAAGGTGGATGTGTGGTGTGACAAAACTTGATAGAATACGCAATGAGTATATTAGGGGAAGTCTGAAAGTTGCGACTATTACAGAATAAGAAGTGCGGGACTAACTTGGTATGGTCATGTAATGAGGAGGGATGAAAATCATGTGACCAAAAGAGTTTTAAATATGAATGTGTGGCTGTGGATGGATGTATGGCTAGGGGGAGGCCGAAAAAGAGATGGATGGATTGTGTGAGAAATGATATGCATGTTAAAGGAGTGGCACCAGAGTTGACGAATGATAGAGGAGATTGGAAGAAGAAGACATATTGTTTCGACCCCACTTAGAGTGGGATATGGGTAAGAGAAGGATGACAGAAGGTTGATAAGAGTAATTATTTAATCAATATATTCTACCATTACAATATGGTGTACAATATTATGTAGTAATTACAATTTTAAATTAAATTATCTAGTCTAATTATTACAAAAATCGTTGATTGAGTAATATTCAATAATTAAGAACATTTTTAGCGCACTTAATTGATGGAAGTTTTTTAATATTATTGGGTAATTTATTATATATATTTACTGACATGCAAAACGCACTCTTATTCATAAGAGCTGTTTTGTAAGGTTTATGTAACTGTAGATGTAAGGTTTATAAAGGTTATTAAATAAAGAGGAGTCTGATACAGAAGGCCTACTATACTATTTAAAATAACATAAAAGATAATATTACGTACACATATCTATTCTTTGACCTTGGACAAGATAGCGATGATGAAATGTAACTAGTTATATGAATTATACTTTAAAAAGAGCAACTGCAGAATTTCTTACTGGCTCTGCTCGGTAGGAGCAATGTTCCGAACACTAGAATTGATTCAAAAGCCCTAAATATACAAGTTTGATATTAATATTCGAGATTAGAGATTTAGTTTGAGTGGGGTCAACAAGATATCTTCTATGATTTTCTTTCTATATGCATATCATTGTTTACACAATGCTAGCAATCGCTAGCGGCTCTGCCCATGTGGAAAGATTAAAACCATGATGTAGTATTTTGATAACCATAAAAATGGTAAGAGTGGGTTACCCTTAAAAGCTAGACATATGCTGTCGCGGGCTTGATGTTATAAAGCCTATAGCCTTCCCCGATAAAAGAGCTATCTTAAACTCAAAGAATTTTTCAAATCAGTTCAGTAGTTCCTGAGATTATCGCGTTCAAACAAACAATCAATCAAACAAACCCTTCAGCTTTATATATTAGTATAGATTAGTGATACATATATTTTTTCGGTTTCCCTCTAATCTTATATCCATATTTATATTACAAGTTCTTTTGGTCACATGATTTTCATCCCTTCTTATGGTTCTATCTTTGGTATTACCTTAGCCATACCAAAGATATTCTTTTCTTAATCTTCAGCGCTTCATAAATTATAAATACCAATTTCACTTACAAGTTTTAATGGAAACTTATCGGACCTTTCGTAAAATCCTGCTCAAGGTAATTTTCGCCCGCCATTAGGCCATAAAGCAAGCTAAATAGACTTTATTAAACAAGTAAAAGAAGCCAAACGTAATCGTGAATCGCACTTGTAAACCTTACTAATAAATGCGAAAGTCTATTAAACTTTCATTGCTAACCCAGTGGAGCAGTGGCGGATTTAGGCTTGATGCCGCCCTAGGCCCTGTTTAATATGCCGCCCTTAATCTACACTAATATATAAAGTTGAAGAGCAAAAGTAACAATAAAATTATTTTGCTATAATTCGCGATGAAGTAAAATAGAAAATATATATAATGCTAAATGTAGTGTGGGCAATCCGTTTTCATACCTGATACATGCAGGATTCGTAAATAAACACATGCAACCAAAATTGCAAAGCTTTGAGATTTTGGTCGTAGAGTCTATCTCCTGATGATGCTTCGGTTGCGGGGCGAAACGATTGTTGAGTTTGTGATAGTGAACGTATGTAGTGCTTGTGTATTGTGGTGGCGGTGGTGGAGGTTTGTGCGTGTGTTTTTACGAATCCTGCATGTATCAGGTATGAAAACGGATTGGCGACTCACATTTAGCATTATATATATTTTCTATTTTACTTCTAAGTATTAAGTTACTTAGTCTGAGGACGGACGACCTTGTGTGTAAGTGTCCCATATATTTATTTATTTATTATCTAATATAGATTCGCACCGGGAAATTCTGCTAATCTCTCTCACCGTTGGCCTATCACAGCTATTTTTTAAATAGCGAACCATCTATCTATATTAATATGTAAAGCTGCGGAGTTTGTTTGTTTGAACGCTAATCTCAGGAGCTACTGGACCGATTTGAAAATATCTTTAATATTTAAATGAGTTAATCTTGTATGTATGAATATATTTTCTGAATTTTGAAAACGGCTCGAACGATTTTCCTGAAATTAGTAGGGAGTTTTGGGGGAGAAAAGTGATCTAGCTAGGTGTTATTAAAAAACAATCGTTTTATCCCTGTTGTTGGGACAAATGTAATAATAAAATTATTTTGCTATAATCCGCGATGAAATATATCCGCGATAAATTCATTGCGGATTATAGCAAAATAATTTTATTATTACTTTTGTATTATGGATCTCCGCAAAGTAACGCCTAATTCTATAAACCTGTTTTTGGGAGTTAAAAATATGGTATAACGTAGAATTGAAAGCAAATGATTTTCTTAGCTGTCAAACATAATGTTGCGATAGCCGATAGGTAGCGGACAGACTGAAAATGTTCATAACCCGGGTTCGAATCCACATGTCATCGGTGCCTTCTTTCTTTTTATATATTTTTTAATATTTTTCTTTTATATCTTTTAAATAATTACCGAGCAAGGCTCAGTCACTCAGGTTCTATTTATATATACATACAACATTATCGATCGATAAGCTGTGATAGCCCAGCGGTGTGACCGTGCAACTCTTTCGAGAGGGTCACGAGTTCAAACCCAGGCAAGCAACCAATGAGTTTTTCTATTAAAACTTATGTGTGTAACTGATAATCCCAATTTATCACACGCTTGTCGATGAACGAAAATATCGTGAGGAAACCTGCATATCTCTAGACAAATCTGGTAATATGTTTAACCTACCAATCCGCATTAGAGCCGCGTGGTAGGTCTCCAGCCACGGAGGCCTATGCCCAGCAGTGGGATTGTAACAGGCCGTTACTTCTTACTTCACAACATTATCTCATTTAAATATTAAAGATTTCTAGCGACAACTTTTAATGAACGCTTGAGTATCAGGGGGTTTAACCATAGAACGGTGTCAAGTAAGCGTACAGTAAACTGCCCTGCATTTAACCGGTTTTAAAACCGACATACAACTGAGACAAGTGTGCAATCCAATTAAGGAAAGTCGTAATTTAGTTGTGCGCTCGTTTACATTACAAGCAAGGTTTTGCTGTAACGAATCTAATATATTTAACTACTTTTTTGAAGTTTTAAATTTAAACTATCGTGAGTAGTATTCATATTTATTGTATAGAACCGGCTATACTCACGTGTTATTCTATCGGGTTAGCCCCACTAGTTTCGAACCCATCCGGGGCACTTATTCATGAGCTCTTTACGCGACCTTATCGCTAACTTAACTAACTTATAACTTAGGTAATTAAACTAAACTAACTTGTAACTTAACTAGTCGGGCTAACCCGATAGAATAAGACATGAGTATAGCCGGTTCTATACAATAACCACTTTTTTAAAGGTTCTAATTACTGTCTTCTTAAAAGTAAAACCATTGTAAAACTTAATTGCCTGGGAAATTACACCGGGACACATAAAAATTGGCAAATACATTTGACCCGAATTATATACGAGTATTTCAACCCACCAATTTAGAATTCAACGAATTCAAATTCTAGAATTCAGTTTGACCTGTACAACCTCAAAATTGAGATAAAACTTAAAAAACAGATGTAGGCGCTTAGATACGAAATCGGCCATTTAAGTGATATAAATTATTTGTGGATTTTTTTAAATTATTTAAATCGTAAGCTATATTTATTGTTAAAAAAATATTGGTCGTATTAACACTAGTTTTGAAGTACAAGTTAACTATAACATTTTGTTTAAGCTTTTGTTAGAGTTAATGAATTATAAGACAATATAAAGGTAAAGTTGCAAGAAATTCTACAAGCTTTTAAATTCAACGAAATCAGTAATTCGAATGACATAAAATATTTAAATGTGTAATTGTAAATGAAATAAATATGTTAATGTATTATTTATTATTTTTGTTATACAAAGTACATATGCGACATTTTAAGTGTACAAAAACTTAACAGAAACAAAAGGCGAAACAAAATGACAGTTCTCTTTAATTGGATTGCACAGTTTTGTTTCTAAGTTAATTGCTGTGTTAATGCCGGTAAATACAAACCGGGTATGTCGTGTTCACGGTTACTTGACACAGTTTCATGGCCGCTTTGTGATGATCACTCTCAAGTCCGTTTTGTTTTGTAACTTACATTTTTAATGTGGAAGTGTTGCTTTCGAAAATAAAAAAAAAAGTTTTAATTTTTTGTCGTCCATAAATCTCGATATTTTTTACTTCAAATCAGAAACGTTAGGTACGACTATATCTTTAATATTTAAATGAGTGAACCTTGTATATATATATTTTTCTGAATTTTGGAAACCATTTCAACGATTTTCATGAAATTCAGCATGTTGGGGGATCGATCTAGCTGAAATTCAGAATACCAGGATCTAAATCAAGTAACATATATTTTTTTTCTTTAAGTTTTGTAATTGAAAACCGATTAATCCGAAATTTATTGAATTTATATAACTCTGTCTCTGTCTCTCTTCTTCTATCTCTATTTTTCTTCTTTAACGTCCATGTAGGAAATAGGTAGAATTGATTTCAATATCACACGATCCTGTATCGCTTGGGCTTTGGATCAAGTTCTTTCAAAGATTATTCCTGATTTCATCACGTAGATTACTGCATGCTCTGCTCCCTCCATCGCCATTGATATTTAATATTAAGACGGACTTGTGAAAATGTTAACTGATTCTTGTAACGAAGTGTTTTTAAAAAATATTTTGAAAATAAGAATTAACTGTCAATATGTATATTTTTTTATTTACAGCAAAAATGTACAAGTTATATCAATCTTAAATTACTTACACGCTAGGACTATACAAATCATGCCCACGTGGAGTGGTACCAACAATGCTGGCAGCATTTCCGCGTTGAATCGCTAAACTGATTCTTTGTGCGAAAAGACGCCAGCCCTCTTGTCACCTGAACAGGCAATTAACTCAGTGTTCAAACAGATAAAAAAAAAATTGCACTTTGTCTCCATGGCCCTAAAGTCACAACTGCAAACGGCACTAATATATAATTCTCGATGAGAGATGCATACTTCTGCCGTTTACCGGATTCGGCCATTTCCGCCGCAGTTCCAGGTCTTGACGGTGTTTCCCTGATATAGGACGAGGCTTACGTAGCAACGCATGTTGCATTCCACATTAGGGCCCATCCCCGTTCCCAAGGACCCAGCGTCAAACCGTCTGGTCACCTGCAAAATATATATAATATATAATTAAATTTTGTTTCAGTTACCGTCTGTCTTAACATCACTCTGCTGGCATGCAGCTCTCTAGGCCTCATCGCGTGCGTGATGCTGATAATTGGAGTGCACAAGGTAACTACAGATTTACAATTTTAAAGACACAGCAACACAGATTTTTCTAACATTGCTATATTAAAGCTAAATTGATAGCCCAAGCTGTGAAGGAAAATAGGACCTACCATCGCCACTTCAGGTTTGCGACACATTGAGCTGAAGTGACGCTGGGCGGGTATTGCTTGGTGTATCTCTATCAAATCAGAAATGAGGAGATTCGTAGAAGGACCAAATTCACCGACATAGCTCAGCATACGTGAAGCTGAAGTAGTTATGGGCGGGCGGCATAGTGCGGAGAATCGATGAGCGTTGGGGTCTCAAGGTGTAATGGCGACCCTGCACCAGAAAGCGCAGTGCCGGTAACCCCTTGTAATATGGACTGACGACCTCAGTAAGGTCGCGGAGTTGCTGAGTCCAAGCGGCTCAAAATGGTGTGTTGTGGAGATCCCATGAATAGACCTATGTCCAGCAGTGGACGTCCATCGGTTGACAAAAATGATAGATATACAGATAGAAATTCTTAATTGCACACACACTACATAACACAAGGTACAAAATGAAAGAAACTTAACTCAAGAAGCATAAGGCGTGCGAAAGCGGTTTTATTGCTAAAAACAATTTCTACCAGACAACCTAGCAATCTCTACCAGACTACCCACACAACTACCTACTACCTAACTTCTACCTACTACAAAGAAGAAGTAACCTATCAATCCTCATTAAAACATCGAAGTAGGTATTGAATCCCTATCTCCAAAAGGAGAGTAGTATTATGCCCAGAAGTTTGAGGCCGTTACTTTGTGTTTCATTCTGTTTATTTAAGTCCGACCCGGCGAAGTTCGTACCAACTAAGCACAACTTTAGTTTTCAGTAACAGTCAGTTTTCATTGGAGCATATTTTTTCCTATTTTCTTTTTAATTTTCCCGGTTTCGCTATTCAGAACCTTCGCAATGGTTGAACGAGTCTCGAGTTTTGCGCTCACTATTAAGTGATTTTCATTTAATATACATATATACAACAAGTTATACCTTAGGTCTTATGTAACCGTTTTATACTGTTTTTTAAGTTATTTACCTGTGTGTGTTATGTTCTCATATATTATGTTTTTTATATTTTTTTTATTGAATAAAATCTCACTTTCCTTCAATCGATGTACGTCCACTGCAGCACATAGGTCTTTTCATGGGATCTATTAAGCTGTTTGTATCCAGCGGTTCTCCGCAACCCTTAGGGGTTTACCGACAATGCGTTTTCCGGTACGGGGTCGGCATTCCAACACCTTGAGACCCTAACTCTCATCGCTTCTCCGCACTATGTGCCAACGATAATTCAGTTTCGCGACACGCTGAACTATCGGTAACTTTAGTTCTTCTACGTATCTACATATTTTTGATTTGATCACGTAAAGATACTCAGAGCACAACATGCTCCATCGCCCGCCGAGCGACTCTGAGCCTTCTTATGAAGCCCATATTCAGTTAAATAAATTATGATACATTTATTTTGCTATATTCCGCGTTTGTAAGGAGAATCTGTGTAATGCTGAGTGTTGGAACCAGACAACGTTCACATACTTTATACGTGCTGGATTTATGTTTTTCTTAAACGCTATCTTTAATAGAATAATAAGCTTAGTAAGTATTTATATAAAATTTGCCATATAAAATACTGCTGCTCCTCTCCTATTCATCTTAGCGTGATGCTTTATAGTCTATAGACTACAAAGCATCAAGCTAGGTAATCCATTTATCAAGAAAGATTATAGTCTTTCTTGACAAATGGATTACTTAAAACTTAAAAAATTGTTCAAATCGGTCCAGTAGTTCCTGAGATTAGCGCGTTTAAACAATCAAACAAACTGTATTAGTATATTAGTATAGATTTTTTAATGTGTTCAAACCAGATTGCGAAATTATGTTACAAAAACGTATACCAAAGCCAATAAACGATTAAATATTTTTATAAATAACTCAGATAATAAATCAAAAGAGTATGTATTTTTGGTTGAACTGACGTTTTTTGACTAGCGGGTACCTAGTGAATGATCGATTCAGTTTCTATAGCAAACATTAATCTAAAACAGCCTCAATTAATGGGCGATCACATGTTCGTTCGAACAAGCTTTTAAGCTAGCGCGCTTTTAAATAAAAATATATATTGCCTTTTTATTATAATCATCCGGCCGAATAGAAAACCTCATTTCTTACCGAGGTGTGGTAAAACGCGACTAAGGTAAGTTGAGAAAATCGACCACATACGGACAGACAGCTTAGTGTTATTTTATAATAAGTATCAAATTCAAAATTTGCTTTATTCAAGTAAACTTATAAACGAGTGCTTTTGAATCGTCAACTCTACTGCTGGTATGTAAAGCAGTTCCCAGCGAGAAGAGCCATGCAAATAACTCAGCGGTTGCTCTTTAAAAAAAAAACTTTATATTAGTTACATTTTTTTGACTGGCCCATTAGAGCAGTGGGTAGTGACCCTGCCTTCAGCTCCACGGGTCGCGGGTTCGATTCCCGCCGAGGGCAAACATTTTCTATAAATGAATTTGTTGGTCTTTGAGCCTGGGTGTATATTTGTATTTAAGTATGTATTTAAAAATATATAAGTATATATTCACCAGTTGTCTGTCACCCATAACACAAGTATTAAGTTACTTACTTTGGGGACGGACGACCGTGTGTGTAATTGTCCCATATATTTATATTATATTTATTTATATTATTTAGTCACAATAGTCTTGTACAGGGTCGAGCAGAGCTATATCCACGCATTCTTATCATATAAGTAATCCTCAAGAGTATAGTAGGCTTTCTGTATCAGCCTTTTTTTAACAGTTATTTTTAAACTGCTCTAATGGTAAAGCTGGTATTAGTGTCAAGTTTTGATAACTACATATCTGTACTAATATAAAGCTGAATATTTTGTTTGATTGTTTGAACGCACTAATCTCAGGAAGTACTGGACCGATTTGAAAAATTGTATAAGTGTTAGATAGTTCATTTATCCGAAAAGGCTATTAACTATATTACATCACGCTAAGATGAATCGGAGAGGAGCAAAATAAAAAATTCAAAAAAAAATAATAGGGTAGATGGAGCTCGATCCTAGGTACTTTTATTTCTCGCGACCACCATTTCCCCAAATAAGCTACGCTGCCTTAACATTTAACAGCAAAAATAGTGTTTTATACATTCAATAAATTAAAAGGAAATTTTAGTTTTTTTTTACTGGCCAAAAACAGCGATTAAATGATAATTTTAAAATAAAACCTAGATTTTCTCCCCCAAAACACCCTACATGCTGAATTTCAGGAAAATCGTTGGAACCATTTCCAAGATTCCGAATATATATTTATATACATACAAGATTAACTCATAGTTAATGTATAGAACCGGCTATACTCACGTCTTATTCTATCGGGTTAGCCCGACTAGTTTCGAACCCATCCGGCGGGAACAGTTCCCGCCGCGATAACGTCGTGTAAAGAGCTCATGAATAAGTGCCCCGGATGGGTTCGAAACTAGTCGGGCGAACCCGATAGAATAACACGTGAGTATAGCCGGTTCTATACATTAACTATGAATACTACTCACGATAGTTTAAATTAAAAAAAAAAGATTATCTCATTTAAATATTTAAGTAATTTATAGAATTAGGCGTTACTTTGCGGAGATCCATAATACAAAAGTAATAATAAAATTATTTTGCTATAATCCGCGATGAAGTAAAATAGAAAATATATATAATGCTAAATGTAAGTGGACAATCGGTTATCATACCTGATACATGCAGGATTCGTAAAAACACATGCACAAACCTCCACCACCGCCACCACAATACACAAGCACTATATACGTTCACTATCACAAACTCAACAATCGTTTCGCCCCGCAACCGAAGCATCTTCAGGAGATAGACTCCACGACCACAATCGCAAAGACAGCTTTGCGATTTTGGTCGATGATGTTTGAAAGATGCTTCAGTTGCGGGGCGAAACGATTGTTGAGTTTGTGATAGTGAACGTATATAGTGCTTGTGTATTGCGGTGGCGGTGGTGGAGGTTTGTGCATGTGTTTTTACGACTCCTGCATGTATCAGGTATGATAACCGATTGTCCACTTACATTTAGCATTATATATATTTTCTATTTTACTTCTTCGCGGATTATAGCAAAATAATTTTATTATTACTTTTGTAAATATTTAAGGTTAAAGATCGACTGAAGTAATATCACATTATATTGTATAAGTTGTATTAAGACATGTTCGTATTTTCTATTAGAGTTTAATGTGTTGTAAGATAATTTAGGTCTCCATTTCAATTTCTTTGAAACGGCGTAATATCTTTGTTCATATAAAAAGCTTGTATTTTTATAAAGCAGTTTAAATGGTAAGCTTATTTCTATTTCCAATTCTATTTGGAATTTCTTTTTGACGACACATGTTTTCTGTGTAAAAATATATTTTTTTATCATCGTGAACATATTTGTAAAAGATTATTGATTAAATTTATTACTAAGTTCGAAATTTAATATATGGTCTTAACTGTAAGATATAAAGTTATATAAGGGCATGTTACTATCCCACTGCTGGGCATAGGCCTTCTCTCTCCGTTTTTAGAGAGTATTGGAGATCTACCACGCTGCTCCAATGCGGATTATTAGGTTACATAAATCTACAGAATTCTCTAAAGATATGAAGGCTTCCTCACGATGTCTACCTTCACCGAAATGCGTGTGATGAATTGCAATTTTATTTTAAAAACTCATTAGTGCCTATTCAGGGTTTAAATCCAGGGTCTCTAGACTGTAGCACAGACTCACCGCTGGGCTATCACAGCTTTTTTATTAAGCTTTTTTATTGTAAAGTTTTTTTCATATAAAATTATTACATTAAGTTAATTTGAGTTCTAATTGTTTATTTTATAGGAAACAGAGAAACTCTTGCCCTATATACATAGTATATGTATCAACAATTAAAGCATTTACTATTAAGAAGTTTAATCTTTAATATTATATATATGATCTGAATATCGGAAACGGCTCAAACGATTTTCATGATATATAGGAAGTTTTGATGGCGATAAATCGATCCAGCAATTTTTTATTAAATATAAATGTCGTTTTATCCCTGTTTTAAGACATTTAAAAACTGCTGAAATCTATATATATAAAAGAAAGTTGGTCTAAGTTACACTATTTATAACTCAAGAACGGATGAACCAATTCGGACGAAAATTGGTGTAGAGGTTGCTTAGAACCAGGAAACGGATATAGGATACCTTTTATCCCGTTCGACCGCATTTATTTTATCCCGTCAAGTCACTTTAAATCGTGGTATTACAAGAACGACTATGACATTGAATAACAAAACGCAAATGTCAGTGGAATACAAAACATAGATGACAGTTAACGTAATTTTTCTTTGGTGAAGTATGGTAAAATATTTGACAATTATCAAAATAATAGTGTTACAACATGTTTTTAATACAACCTCCTTCATAGAGTTGGTCATTAAAATGAAAAAGCATTGTGGCTGTCATATGTGTCATTAAATTGTTGAGAAAGAGTAAATGGGTTGACTCTGGGAAAACTGTTTTTATTTATTGAATAAGTATAATAATATAACAAGTACAAAGGAGAAATATCGTCGTTTTTTATAATATTCAGAAGAGGATGTAACCTAAACTCACAAATAGAGCGGACAAAAGGAATATCTGGAAATTTCAAGAGTTTAAAGAAAAGACAAATAACGATCAATATCTTGAGACAACACGGAGAGTGCGAATTTCGTATAATTTGAGAGATAGTTGCGATATGCGATGCTATGGAATAAAAAATAGAGTTTTTATTGGAGAGATTATTATGATGATATTATGATGGTAATTTGTATTAAATTTATTAACTCTGTAAAATCAACGTGACGATGTGTTATGTGAGACCGTAGACGTGCCCGTGACTATTGTTCGATAGAACTGTCAGCTAGAATGACGATTATTCTCTGGATTTGTTCCAGTTGTAACAATTGTTATTTAGACTGTGGCCATCTGCAACGACTGTCAGCTAGACTCTGCCTAGATATGGTGATTGTTCTTTGAGCGTTATCATTTGCGAGTCTGTTTACGTGTGTATCTGCTGAGTTGGTTGCCACTTATTGAGCTGTGTTATGCCATGACAGTAATTGAGGGTGAGCTTAAGGTGCGAAATGATTTTTCTTTTACAGATTAAAAGAGCAAGTATTGTGTTTCTTGCCGATTCTTCTCAGTACAATCAGCATTCCGAATCGGTGGTAGATTCATTCCCAGAAGTCAGCTTATGAGATTTGCGGGGTCGCAAATGTTGTCAGGATGGTCGACTGTTACAACATGTTTTTAAATCAACCTCAGAGTCAGTAATATGAAAAAGCATTGTGGCTGTCATATGTGTCATTGAGTAGTTTTTGAGAAAGAGTAAATGAGTTGACTTTGGGAAAATTGATTTTTATTATTGCATAAGAATAAAGGAGAAATATCGTCGTTAGTTATAATAGCTAAACGTCACTAAATAGTATAAAACAAAGTCGCTTTCTCTGTCTGTTCCTATGTCCTTATATCCCTTTGTATGCTTAAATCTTTAAAACTACGCAACAGATTTTGATGCGGTTTTTTAATAGATAGAGTGATTGAAGAGAAAGTTTTATATGTATAATCTAACATATTATAAACTTTTATTATAAACATTCAATATGGAGTAAAGAAATACTATCATTTTTGAGGTTTCCAATGTGATGTCGTAAATAATTACATTTATTTTCCGTTTACATTGCAAACGCAGGCCGAACCCTACAATGTTTGTCAAAATAATGTACTAAGTATTTGTACACCTTGAAAAGGTCTACAGAAAACTCCGCGATGGTATACATATTATGTCTATCTCTTATGGACCCACAATAGCATTTTTTTGACATTTTCTTCTTCATTTGTAATTTAAATGAACATTTTCGAAGATATTACAGATTTAAAATGCAGGGTATAGCGATTGCGCGCTTTGCCTTATAGCACTTCGAATTTAGCTGCGATTGGACGGGTTTTTTTTCACATGGCCGACTATATGTCGCTTTATCAAGAGTAACCTCTAAAGAAAACATGTTTGTATTGTGCAATGAAGATTCTTTCTTGACAAAAATGACAAAAAAGCTGTGAATGTTGTATATAAAGACATTCTGTAATTAATTGTAAAAATAAAATACTCAGAGAAAATGTAAAAGTAAATAAGTAAAAATTTAGTATATGAATTTAGATATTCCAAAGATAGCAGGGAATCTTCATGGTATAGGGAAAGGGGATTTGTTTTTTTTTATACAGAAAAAAGCTCCTTATGGGTACCGCCGCCCGACGGGTACAGGCGGCAGTTATGTCGGACTCGCACCAACTAAAACGACCTGTGTTCACCACGCTGCCGATGGCAAGGACAGGGTATCATTGTACATATTGCCCCCATCCCGGCAACAGCTCTGATCCCAGAGAACAAACACCTTCTTCGGGTAGGGGCCCCTCGAAAGAGAAGCCCCCCTCCGCTAACCGGTGCATCGGTAGCACCAGATGCACCGACCGCCTCGGGGACCTGTAAGCCAGGCGTCCGATATACCCCGTTCAGAACAGCCGAAGGTCCTCAGTTAGGGCGGCAGACGATGGGCTTGGGCGAGTCACTAACACCTGGACTCACCAGCAGCAGATTGGATCCAGAACAACAGTTCGTGGAACCGCTCCGCCGCCACCCTTCACCCGCCTCCGCAGAACAAAGGGAGGACATCGCTGCCCACGGGCGCTCCCTGCCCACCGTGTTTGTTATGTCACGGTCAACAAGGAGAGACCGCGCTCCAAGTTGGGGCCACAACGCCTTGGTGGGCGTTTCCGCCCCCACCGGGTAATTTTTTATAGAGGTTTTCTTCCTCGCAACCCGAAGGTCCCCGTTCCCATTGCTGTGCTTCCGGGTTTCGCCGTAACCATGTCCCGCTAGACTTAGAGTAAGCCCAACCGGACCCGTCGCTCATTAGGAACCCCACCCCAGCCCCCCCGGAGTCCCCGGCCTGTCCAGATTGCCCTCTGCTAATCAGAAGGACAACTGGATTGGCCACCCCACAGTGGTCCGTTCGCCAAGACTAAGCTTGCCCAGGGTGCGCCACGAGGAGGCCGACCACTTTGGCACCCCAGGGGAATTGTTTTACTCCAAATTTGACGCGTGTGGGCCACGGGCAGTAATGAAAAAAACAAAACTGCTGGATAGATTTTAATCATTTTTTTTACTGAGTGACATAGGCTATATATTTTATATCCGTGCGAAGCCGGAGCGGGCCACTAGTAGATTATAAAAGTTAATGATGCTTTCATTTTTAAAGTTGTAACTCAGTTGGGAACGAGTGGACTAAAGGGAACATAGCCGGGTTCAAGTCCCCGGATATCCACCAGTCCTTTCTTTTATGTTTTATTTGCATTTTTTTATAAAGTCTTTAAAAAAAACGGTCACCCAGGTGCTTCTATTAAACTCTATAACACAATTGCAAATTTAAGACCGTCTAAAACACAAAAGTAATACTAAAATAATACATAAAAGTAACAATATAGCACTAAGATTTTGTAGTGGAGTCTATCTTCTGATGCTGCGGTTGCGGGGCGAAACGATGTTTGAGTTTGTGATAGTGAAAGTGTGTAGTGCTTGTGTATTGTGGTGGTAGAGGTTAGTGCATGTGTTTTACGAACCCTGCATATATCAGGTAACAGAACGGATCGTCCACTCTACATTTATATACATATAATTTTTAGAATTAGGCGTTACTTTGCGGAGATCCATAATACAAAAGTAATGAGAAAATTATTTCGCTATAATCCGCGATGAAGTAAAATAGAAAATATATATTATGCTAAATGTAGAGTGTACAATCCGTTTTCATACCTGATACATGCAGGATTGGTAAAAACATTACAAACAAAAGCATTACATACGTTCACTATTACAAACTCAACAATCGTTTCGCCCCGTTTGCGGTATTTAGCATCATCATCTTCCTGCCCTCATCCCACTCAAAGTGGGGTCGGCACAATATGTTATAAACATGCTGTCACATGATTTGGCTGCGTTTTTATGACCGGCCGCCTGCCTGACGTCAACTTACCTCAGTCGTATTTTGCGACATGTCGGTAAGAAAGGGGGTGGTCTATTCTACTAAACCGGATACCACACGGTGGGTCAACATACCTAAGTCGCCTTTTACGACACCTCGGTAAGAAATGAGGTTGGTCTATTCTACTCAGCCGGATACCACACGGCATTTAGCATTATATATCACTACATATTATAAAACAAAGTCCCTATATCCCTATATACGCATAAAACTTTAAAACTACGCAACAGATTTTAATGCGGTTTTTTTTAATAGATAAAGTGATTCCAGAGGAAGGTTTGTACGTATAATAACATTCAATACGGAGTAGAGAAATACTGTAATTTTTGAGGTTTCTGTAAATAATTACATTTTTTTCCGCTTACATTGCAAACGCAGGCTAAACCCTACGAGATTTATCAAAATAATGTACTAAGTATTTGTACATCTTGAAAAGGTCTACAGAAAAGTCCGCGATGGTATATGTCTATCTCTTATGGATAACCCACTATAGCATTTTTTGTCATTTACTTTTTAAGAAAAATAAAGCCTTATGTTCAAAGCAATTTTTATACAATACAGCATTAATCCTTATCAAATTAAGTACCTTAAACAAATTGTTGATTTAATATAGATCAATATGGCCGTTTACAGCATGTAATTTAAGTGAACATTTTCGAAGATATTACAGATTTAAAATGCCGTGAGAACGCCGCGCTTCACCCTATAACACTTCGAATCTTTTAAGAGTTTGTTTAAAGACATTCTGTAATTAATTGTAAAAATAAAATACATAGGGAAAATGTAAAAGTAAATAAGTAAAAATGTACTATATGAATTTAGATATTCCAAAGATAGCAGGAAATCTTCTTGGTATAGGGAAAGGAAATTGTTTTTCTCCAAATTTAACGCGTGCGGGCCACGGGCAGTAATGAATAAATCAAAACTACTCGATCGATTTTAATCATTTTTTTTACACTGACTGACATGGGATATATATTTTATACCCGTGCGAAGCAGGGGCAGGCCGCTAGTATTTTCTATTTTATTTCGTTGCGGATTATAGCAAAATAATTTTATTATTACTATTGTAATATATACATATATAAATTACCGGCTTACACAATTTAACACGGACATATAAACAACATGTGTCCATTAGGTGTCGTAGGAAACTTTTGGGATAAGTGTATATACCCGGCGTGTAATTGGAGAGCAACTTGGGCCTAAAACAATTCCAATTAAGAATACACTCCGTCCCATAAACTCCTATTGGAAACTTCCGGTTAACAATGGGTTTATTTCGACTCAATCAAAAAGGTACGTCTCGTTTCGCATTTCTATGGCAGAACAATTTCGCAGCGATACATGTATTGACCTAAATTTGAGAATTCAGTTCAAATTCAAATTCAAAATATTCTTTATTCACGTATTTTGAATCTTCAAATCTCGTTAAAGTAGTTATCACAGGTTCTGAATTTTGCACTTACACACAGCATCTTCGCCAGCGAAGACATAGACCCTCTTTTCTGAATTGGAAAGTAATGATATAATGATTACTATTACTTCTTACTTATTCTATAAATCTTTATATTTAAATGAGTTTATCTTATATATATATATATATATATATCTGAATCTCAGAAACGGCTCCAACGATTTTCCCGAAATTCAGCATGTAGGAGGTTTTGGGGGAGAAAAATTGATCTAGCTAGGTTTTATGTAAAAAAAATATTGTTTTATCCCTGTTTTTAGGCATTAAAAAACACTAACATTTATATTAAATTGAAATTTCGCCATTAGCTGTCAAGTCGACGTATTTTATTCGGGTAACGGGCAGCCTGGAGAAATGTGAATGCCAAGGATCGATCCCCAACTAAATAATTGTTTTTTCTTTTTTTTTAAGTTTTTTTTTTTGTAAAAAATTACCGAGCGAAGGTCGGTCACCCAGATATTTATTTAATTTATTGAATTAGGCGTTACTTTGCGGAGATCCATAATACAAAAGTAATAATAAAATTACTAAGCTATAATCCGCGATAAAGTAAAATAGAAAATATATATAATGGCAAATGTAGTGGACAATCCATTTTCATACCTGATACATGTAGGATTCGTAAAAACACTTGCGACACGACACAATCGCAAAGCCCAAAGCAGTAATTGCAGTCTTGTACAGGATCCTTCTCTCCCAAAACGGAGAGAAGAGGCCTATTCTCAGCAGTGGGATAGTAACAGGCCGTTACTTACTTTACAGGGTCGAGCGGTAACACCGTTCGACTCTTTCAAGGAGGTCGCGGGTTCAACTCCGGGCAGACTGAGTTTTTCTGTTAAAACTTATGTGTCTAAATGATAATTTATCACACGCACACAGGAAACCTGTATATAATTCTGGAGATATGTGTAACCTACCAATCCGCATTGGAGCAGCATGGTAGGTCTTAGCTCCAAACCTTCTCTCCAAAAACGGAGAGAAGAGGCCTATTCCCAGCAGTGGGATAGTAACAGGCCGCTACTTACTTACTTTACAGGGTCGAAGGGAACTACATCCATGCATTTTTATCACATAAGTAATCCTCAACAGTATAGTAGGCTTTATATATATGCCTCTTTTTAACAGTGTTTTTAAACTCCTGTAATGGAAAAGTTTATTTATTATTAGTAACAAGTTATTACATAAAATATAGTTGTAGCTATTATGATAACTGTACATAAAAAATACCTCAACATTACAGTAATGTTTGAATCATATAAAATCTATACAGAAATTCGAACAACTAAATACAAAAATATAAGAAAATTTCACTTCATGTGCTAAAAACGTGCAATCAAAAGTGTATGAAATCGGCATAAAGAATTTAATATTGGTCGATGAAGTTATTGTGTAGGCAATATAGGTTCCTACAGATCAAGAAATAAAATCTAATATTGTTTAACTCTGTAAAACTTCGGAAACTGAAACGAATTGAGTCGAAATATCGATGGAGGCTTGATTACATTTGTTGACTATTAGTTTCGAATGCCATCGTAGTATTGGTGCGATTGTTTACTAAGAAAATGTTAGTTTATTTCGGTGGATTAGGTTTGTTTACGCCAGTTTTTCTCAAACTTTTTTTAACATTTTTAACATTAGAACAGTATTAACAAAACTATAACAATAGAAGTAAAGTAACGGCCTGTTACTATCCCACTGCTGGGCATTGGCCTCCCCTCACAGTTTTTTGGAGAAAAGGACGTTAAATGGATCACGTTATTTAATTTTTATAAAAACTAAATGAACTCCAAAGTAGTAAAATATCAAAATAAAATACAAAGAAACATAAATACAAAGAAACACGGCTAACTGGAGTTTATTTATAGGTGTCGGCGTAAATAAAATTAATGCTCAGAAAAGGTCATATCGACCCCGGGATTAATTCGGACCACTTTGGAAAACACTGTTTAACACGAACCTCGTAGCCTGTCAGAGTGGTAATGAGATAAACGTTACATGCTCTTTCAATATAAGAGAGGTTGCTTTTATTATTCGTATTAAATAAAGCTGTATAAGGTTTTTGTCGGAATACGCCGTGTGGTATCCGACTGACCATAAAAGACCACGCTCATTTCTTACCAGGGTGTTGTAAAAGGCGACTAAGATAAGTTGACCCGCCGTGTGGTATTCGGTTGAGTAGATTAGACCAATCTCATTTTTTACCGAGGTGTTGTAAAAACCGACTAAGGTAAGTTGACCCGGTGTGTGGTATCCGACTGAGTAGAATAGACCGACCTTTCTTACCGAGGTGTCGAAAAAGGTGATTAATGTAAGTTGACGTCAGGCAGGCGGCCGGTCGTAAAATACGTAGCCAAATCATGTGACAACATATTTATAACATGTGCCGACTTATAGTGGGATAAGGGCAGGAGAATAATGATTTATGAAATGAAATGTATTTATTTGCACGCAACAAGGGCTCATAATGTTAGTAACAGACTTATGACTATGTTAGTAACTTATTCTCGACTAGCCCGTTGGAGCAGTGGGTAGTGACCCTGCCTTTAGCTCCGTGGGTCGCGGGTTCGATTCCCGCCGAGGGCCAACATTTTCTATAAATAAATTTGTTGGTCTTTGAGTCTGGTCTTTGAGTGTGTATATTTGTATTTAAGTATGTATTTAAAAATATATAAGTATATATTCACCAGTTGTCAGTCTACCATAACACGAGTATTAAGTTACTTACTTTGGGACGGACGACCGTGAGTGTAAGTGTCCCATATATATATTATTATTATTTATTATTTATTATCTACGAATTAACAATTAAACACAAAATAAACAGAAATGCCTATATTCTGTTATTATTGTTTCAGAACATAAAATACATGTTGCTGCCATGGATCTTCGCTATGGGATTGGAGACAATGGTCGAAGTGGTCAACCTCGTGTATCTGTTCTACCTGCAAACTGTAAGTAAATTTTGGATTTACTTAAATGGTAACAATAAAGGAATTTGTTTCGTTATGAGGGAAATGATCATGACATACTACACTAAGTTTTTAAATTTATAAACTATGAACAACATGCATATATTTTATAACAAAAATGTACAAGATATATGTTAGATTAGTTACACACTAGGACTATACAAATCATGCCCATGTGGTATGGTCCCAAGAATGCTGGCAGCGTTTCCGCGCTGAATCGCTAAGCTGATTCTTTGTGCGAAAAAGGCGCCAGCTCTCTTGTCACCTGAAGAGACAATTAACCGAGGTGATAAAACGGATAAAAAATTTACATGCATATCTTAGAGAATTCTGGTGATATGTGTAACCTTCGAATACGCCGTGTGGTATCCGGCTGAATAGAATAGTACCACCCTCAATTCTTACTGAGGTGTCGTAAAAGGCGACTAAGGTAAGTCGACCTGCCGTGTGGTATCCGGCTGAGTAAAATTGACCAACCTCATTTCTTATCTATGGGTCGTAAAATACGACTAAGGTAAGTTGACGTCAAGCAGGCGGCCGGTCGTAAAAGCGAAGCCAAATCATGTGACAGCATGTCTATAATATGTTGTGCCAACCCCACTTAGAGTGGGATTAGGGTAGGAGGATAATGATGTGTAACCTACGAATGTTCATTAGAACAACTTGGTAGATCTTACCTCCAACTCAGCTAATCGCTTTTCTCCAAAAACAAAACAGACGGTAAGCCTATACCCAGCAGTGGGATAATAAGAAGTTTTTAGTTCTAAACTGTACAAATATATATATATAAAAAAATATTGAATCTAATTAAAGTAAATACACGTAACGGTCAAAATTAACATGTTCGCTTTAACAAAATTTTATTACGCATTTACTTTCATCTGTTACAAACGAGGATGATCTCGAATACGAAATAGCTACAGTAAACATGCTTATTGGATAAGCTAACGAGTATGCATTTCCATCACACGTTCCTGAACGTGTTTATGGTGATAATGAAAAGCTCTCGAGAATTGACTCGTATTGACTTATGTCACAGGCAACTCTGACCTTAAATTACCTACATTGCAACGATGATACTGTAGTGCCGTATATGTGTATGTCGAAAGAGGAAATAGTCATGCTACATTTGTGCGTTGTTCGCATCTGTGTATACCAAGAACGGGGTTCCCACATTATGGATCGTGTTATAGCTTGGAGTGTCGTTCTAAACGTGATTTGTACGATTATTAGACGCTCACATGTCTAGATCGTGTCATCCCTTGAAGTGTCTTAACGTGACATGTACGATTATTACACGCTCACATATGTAGACCGTGTCATCGCTTGGAGTCTCGTTCTAAACGTGACATGTACGATTATTAGACGCTTACATATCTAGACCGTGTCATCGCGTGGAGTCTTGTTCTAAACGTGACTTGTACGATTATTGACGCTCACATGTCTAGACCGTGTCATCGCTTGGAGTCTCGTTTTAAACGTGATTTGTACGATTATTAGACGCTCACATGTCTAGATCTTGTCATCGCGTGGAGTCTTGTTCTAAAAGTGACTTGTACGATTATTAGACGCTTCGTATCTAGATTGTGTCATCGCTTGGAGTCTCGTTGTAAACGTGACTTGTACGATTAATAAACGCCCACAATCGTGTGCTTGTCTTAGACAAGTAAGTTCAATTTAATTGGATCTTTACTGACCCAACTAGAATCCTTAGTTAATTTGGAGTTTTAGTCCATGAATGGAGCCCCCACCTACCCACATTAAGTATTCTTTGTTATTATAATCTACCCTCATATAAATATATATTCCATATTAGAGCAACCACTGAGTTTCTTGCCAGTTCTTATCTGTGGATGAAATAATTTATGTCTATTTTACCTCGACGAAACTAAACCAAACATAACTAATTTATATAATTAGGCGTTACTTTGCGGAGGCCCATAATACAAAAGTAATGAAAATATTATTTTGCTATAATCAGCGATAAAGAAAATATATGTAATGCTAAATGTAGAGTGTTCTCTACATTTAGCATTACATATATTTAGTATAGTAAGTAAGTAAGTAACAGCCTGTTACTATCCCACTGCTGGGCTTAGGCCTCCTCTCTCCATTTTTGGAGAAAGGATTGGAGCTAAGACCTACCACGCTGCTCCAATGCGGATTGGTAGGTTACACATATCCCTAGGATTCTCTAGAGATATGCAGGTTTCCTCACGATGTTTTCCTTCACCGAAAAGCGTGTGATAAATTTCAATTATCAATTAGACACGTAAGTTTTAATAGAAAAACTCATTGGTGTCTGCCCGGGTTTGAACCCATGATCGTCTCTAGAGATTCACACGGTCGCACCGCTAGGCCATCACAGCTTCATCATATTTAGTATAACATATATTTATCATTACATATACATATATAGATAGCTCTGCTATCGCAAGGCTTTGCGATTTTGTTGTGGAGTCTATCTCTTGAGGATGGTTCGGTTACGGGGCTAAATAATTGTAGAGATTGTGGTGGTGAATGTGTGCAGTGCTTTTTGTGTTATAGGAGGTGGGTAGTGCATGAAGTTAATTTGATAATGATAATTTTGTAGAAACAAAATTTGTTTAAAACGTTTGAAATAAACTAACATAATTTAACGCGTATTACCACAAAACTATCCAAACAAACTTGGACTGTTCCCAAAATAGACGGAACAATCATTGTAATAGTTAGGCCAGATGTAGACAACAATAAATGTTGCTATTGTTCGAATGAAACAGCTTTCAACTCTGCAATCACTCACACAAATACTGAAATACATGGTAACTTAGTTTGGAGTTAATGTTAACATACCGCACGCTTAGTATGAGAAAAAAAAGTAAAGTATCGGCCTGTTACTCTCCCACAGCTGGGAATAGGCCCTATCTCCCCGTTTTTGGAGAAAGGATTGGAGCTAAGACCTACCACGCTGCTCCAATACCGGATTGGTAGGTTACACATATCTCCAGAATTCTCTAGAGATATGCAGGTTTCCTCACGATGTTTTCCTGTGCGATAAATAGTGATAAGTTGCAATTATCAATTAGACAAAAGTTTTTATAGAAAAACTCATTGGTGCCTGCCCGGGCTCGAGCCCGTGATCTCCTCGAAAGATTCGCACGGTCGCTAGGCTATCACAGCTTAGTATTAAAGTGACTTAAATCAAAAAGTTGTTTGCACAACAACAAGTAACGCTTTGCGTATTTGTCGTTGAGTCTATCTCCTGATGACTTCGGGGCGAAATAATTGATATTGTGGTAGTGAATGTGTGCAGCGCTGTCTTGTTGTGCTAGTAGTGCACGAGTTTTAATACAATATCTGACATGAAATCATCAGATCTGCTTTTATCAGCTTTTGGGACTTTGTTTTATAATAAGTATAGATTATATAAGCTTTAATTGTACTCAATTCAGTATAACAAATAGACATAAAGACTTTCGAATTTATAATCATCATTCTCCTGTCTTATCCCACTCTAAGTGGGGTCGGCACAACTTGTTATAAACATATCGTCACGTGATTTGGCTGGGTATTGGGTATTGGGGACCGGCCGCCTGTTTAATGTCAATTTACCTTAGTTGCCTTTTACGACACCTGGGTTAAATGAGGGTGGCTTTTCCTACTCAGCCGGATAACGCACGGAGGGTGGATATACCTTAGTCTCCTTTTACGACACTTCGGTAAGAAATAAGGATGGTATATTCTACTCAGCCGGATACCACACGACGGTTTGACTTATCTTGGTAGCCTTTTACGACATCTCGGTAAGATTTGTTGGTGGTCTATTCTACTCAGCCGGATACCACACGACGGTTTGACTTACCTTAATCGCGTCTTACGACCCTCGGTAAGAAATGAGGGTGGTCTATTGTATTCGGCCGGATACCAGACGGCAGTTCAACTTACCATGGTCGCCTTTTACATCTCGATAAGATTTGAGGGTGGTATATTCTACTCAGCCGGATACCACACGACGGTTTGACTTACCTTAATCCCTTTTTACGACCCCTCGGTAAGATTTGCGGGTGGTCTATTCTATTCAGACGGATACCACACGTTGGACTTTCGAACTTATAATATTAGTATAAATTTCCATATTCATTCATTCAGTGCAATCTATATTCTGCGTTTGTTACAGTCCTGTTGAATACACCAATTCAATTTGAATGTATCAAATTGTCGTGTTTCGGGCTTGAATGAAATTATTCAACTTTGAATATATACTATATTCGGTTATTCGGTTCAAAAGTGACTACCTACTTTTGTTGTATAGGAAGTGGGTCATCGAGATTCTTTAGAATCTGTGTCACTCGACTACCTTTTTGAAACTAAGTTTTCAGTTAATCGTATCAGGTGCAAAGTGATCAGATTGAGCGAAAGGATAATAAACTTACGCTAGTAAGTTATTCAGTTAAATATTTTCGAGCGGACTTATCTACGGTAAATTCAACAAACAAATTTTCATCAGTTGACATATTAATCAATGTTTATGTTACATTGAATAGTTTTGTATGTAAAAAAGTAAGTAAGTAGCAGCCCGTTACTATCCCACTGCTGGGTATAGGTCTCCACTCTCCATTTTTGGAGAGAAGGATTGGAGCTAAGACCTACCACGCTGCTTCAATGCGGATTGGTAGGTTACACATATCTCCAGAATTCTCTAGAGATATGCAGGTTTCCTCACGATGTTTTCCTTCACCGAAAAGCGTGTGATAAATTGCAATTATCAATTAGACACATAAGTTTTTACCAAAGAAACTCATTGATGTCAGCCCGGGTTTGAACCTATGACCTCTTCGAAAGAGTCGCACGGTGTTACCGCTGGGCTACCACAGCTTGACATAGTATCTTCAATAGAATGTTATTCATGAATAATATTAAAGAGGCAAACAATTACATTACATTAATTCATGAATACATTAAAGAGTTTGATATGACCGAGGAATATTTGTTGATATAGTCCCTTCAATGAAATGTTATTCATTAATATTTATGTTACATTGAATAGTTTTATATGACAGGACAATATTGATTAACGTACATGAATATTTATGTTTTATTGAATAGTTTTATATAACTGGACAATACTGGTTGACACAGTCTTTTTAGTGGAATGTTATTTTAGAATATTTATATTGCATTTAATAGTTTTGTGTGTCAGGACAATATTGGTTAACGTAGTCTCTTCAATGGAGTGTTATTCATAATTTATATTACGAGTACAATGAATAGTTTTATGTGACTGGACAATATTGGTTAACATAATCCCTCCAATGGAATAATAATAAATAACTAACTAGACTTCTTGCGCGTATTTAAGTTTCGTTAGCAGAGTTATGATTGTTCGTTAAATTATTTAAGTTTTTCTCTAGATATGTAACAACAATCACGAACTCTTTTGAGTACAGAAATATATAAATAAGAAATCAAAACATAAATCTTCGATACCGTAAAATGCTTAAGATAGTAAAAATGAAATCACGGATAAAATAGCTAAATACGATGGAGCTATGAAAACTAGGTTAGTTATTAGGTTAGCTACGTAGCTAGGATTTTCCTCTATCGCATAGAGAATTGTTTTATCTCAGCTTGGTTCAATGTGATTAGATGACTAGCGATATATCGCTATCCATATGTTATACATATGCACTACTGAAAGTTTTTGTTTGCTATTTCATAGACAACACAAAAAACTTTAATCAGTATTACAAAGTTTTCCCGCGCAAATCCTTTTATTTTATTCTAAGTTAAAAATATAAATTAAATTAAAATGCATGAAAAGAAAAGCAATATACATATCTAAGCATACCTACACAAAAAGGATGCATAAAACACATCATACATGTTCAGCAAGTCGATGTGTGTAATTCGTCCATTCCTTACCAAAGTCGGATTATGGCAGCATGTCATAGAAAAAGCGCTAGCTCGTGAAGGTTATATTTTTTTTTATCATGGTTATATTTTTAGCGTATAATTTTAATGAGAAACATATTTAAAGGTATTTGTTTGATTTATATGGTGTAATGGACAATTTTGATCTATATTAAACGGCAAAGCGAAAGAATGCATCAATAAGGATAAAGATTGATAATGAACAAAAGAAAACAGTTTCAAAATTAATATTATATTTAATTGAAATTTCGAAAGATAAAAGTAGTTAATGTTACTTAACCATAAGAGATAAAGATATGCTGTCGCGGACTTCTTTCTAGTATTTTTATAGGTCTACAATTCTTTAGTCCATTACTTTAGTATCTCTGCTAGTGTACATAACTAAAGCCCAGCTTTTTACAACTGCTCAACCTCTTCATCGCAATTCACATAAAACTATAAACGTAATAAACCTAAACCTCAAGGAAGAATTACACTATTTTCGATTAACAGCAGATTTTGTGAAAAAACATACAGACGGACAGTTTTTAAAGAGTTTAAGTTGTTGTACAAACTCGTCAACCATCAAGTTAAAGTCCCATCAAAACCTTTTTAGCAGTTCCGGAGAATCTACTATCAACCTAAACCTTACTTAAAAATTGCACTGCATCTATTACACACGGAAAAAACATCGTTTAATAGATATCGAGAAAATTGATCACATACTGACAGCTTTTAAAGACTTTGTATTATAATAATAAATGTAATAATTACAGTAATCTTTATTTGATATAATGTGGTAAATAAAAATAAGATGGTGAAAACATTATTAGTTTCCTGACATTAAACTAACTTAATAATTTAGTTTACATTAACATTATCAAATTTATAAAGCTCTTAATTATTTAATTTTACAATAGCTGATTATAACAATTTATATTTATACGATAAAACGGCAAAAAAAATACAGTGTATAAGCACGTCAGAATTAGTCAATATCAATTTTAAATGTCTAGTAATAATAAAAATTACGTAACACACAGATGTCGTCAATCAATTCTACTTAATATATTCTGACATATCATATGTTAGCGCACACACGTATAATAACACGATATAATAGGATATCACTATTCCCGTTCCGAGATGCTCTTCTCTTGAATGACGAACAAAGACTGAATGTTACTGAAACGTTTTATCAATAGGAAGACTCCACCGGAAACAACAACGGGACAGTGTTGCGATCACCTTAATCAAAAAGGGTGCTATTGTTTCATGACTGTGTTACTATAAAATACAAGGCGGAAGTCATTTGCGACAAGACTTAATAACATTTGTCTTGTAGTAAATAATTTAAACTCTGTCTAAACATTTGAAAAGGCAATGTTTTAATATGAGATGGAAGTATAATAAATATAGACGAAAGATTAACATAGAATAACAAGCTTTCGCCAGTCAATAGTCAGTGTTCTGTTATAAATAGTTAATTAATGCATAGCGCTCAAAGTTTGGTTTTTATGAATACCGATATCAAAGTAATTTAACTTGTAATAGCCTATTTGCAAGTGATCAAACTATGAACACAAATATCTAACCGCAGGGGAATGACTTAATAACGACTTGTGGAATAATGGAACTCTCGCGGAGCGTTTAATCTTTTGCGCACACATATTTTCCAAAGTCAACGAACAGATGTGGAATAATAATATAATAATGGTACCTGCGGCTTTGTTTGCGCCAAATTAAGCGTTTAATAACCCAGAATAATACAATAGTGATTATTCCGCTGTTCCCGAAAAAAAATTTCGGTAAAAAAAAAACGGGAAATTTTCATCCTATAAACTTTTCTGTTAATTGTGCCAAATTTTGTCAAATGTATCCGGCTTAGAAGAATAGATCACCCTCTTTTCTTACCGAGGTGTCGGAAAAGGCGACTAAGGTAAGTTGAACCGTTGTGTGCAATCTGGCTGAGTAGAATGGACTACCATCATTTATTACCGAGGTGTCGTAAAAGGCGATTAAAGTAAGTTGATAGACCGTGTCGTATCCGGGTAAGTAGAATAGACCACCCTCATTTCTTACCGAGCTATCGTAAAAGGCGACTAATGTAAGTTGAGTCTGGCAGGGCGGTCGTAAAAAAACTAGCCACAACATGTTTAAAGACATGTGTCGATCCCGTTTAGAGTGGGAAAAGGGCAGAAGAATGATGATTTAATGTGAAGTCACCGTCACGGTATAAGCCCACAAATCAAATTTTTTGAAGTTCTTCAACTTTGGTACGAATCCAAGATAATACAAAATAGTAATTACTTAATACTTTTAAACAAGATAGTAATTAATGTAACTAGTTATAAGTATTTATTTATTTATTTATTTATTAGGTAATCCTACAGCGTAACAAAATTCTTACTTAATACTTATTAATATTAATGTCTTAAACTATGCCATATAAGGATTACACAATTAGTTTTTTTTTACAAATAATTGTTCTTTGAGTAGACGATATAAAATATTTACATAAACAAAAATAAAATTAAAAAGAAAAAACAATTAACATTATTCCTTGTAATGAGTGCGTATTTGTTTGTTTGTGTGCATGTGTTTGAGAGTATGTGTGTGTGTGTGTGTGTGTGTGTGTGTGTGTGTGTGTGCTTGCATTAGCTCTATGTTTTTGAATGAACTGTTTATCATGTTTTGTTCAATCCTTTCAGCGCATGTTTGAAAGATTCTTTTGAATTACTAAATAAATCAAGATCATGGAACTTGCTATTGTACGTGCTCATAATACGGCACAATACAGCGTTTTGTGCGTAGTTCACGTGGACGAACGGTGTGCTGAACAGTGGAGTGTAGCGAGTGCGCCGCTTTGGGACACGAAGTGACAGCTCAGCCAATAATTCACTACAGTCAATATCACCTGACATTATAGCGTGTAATAGCATCATGTCATATTGACTACGCCGAACTTCTAAAGTCTCGATTTTATAATGTTTACAGGCCTGGTCATAAGATATAAACGTTTTGAAATCTTTAAACTTAAGTATTTAATAAATTTCTTCTGCAACTTTTCAATTTCGTCCTTATAAACAGCGCATTGGGTTGACCAAATAACACATCCATATTCCAAAACGCTTCGCACGTAAGCAAAGTACAACATTTTTATACAATTTATATCACTAAAAACTTTACACACACGTTTTATATATCCTAATTGCTTGAAGGCTCTATCAGTAGTAATTTGTATATGCTCGTCCATTAATAATTTAGAGTCCAGTTGTATACCTAGATCACGTACTGAATCAACTTTTCTAATAGGTTCATTTGTGAGCTTATATGTAAATTCAATTTTTTTTATTTTCCGAGAAAATGTTATTTGACTACATTTTGAAATATTAACAGCTATGTTGTTATTAGTATAATAGTTTGCTAAATTGTCTAAGTCAGGCTGTATGCCGTTGCAATCGCTAATCTTTTCGACAGCCTTATATATTTTTTTATCATCTGCAAACATTAAGAAGCGAGAGTGATAAAAACAAGTAAAAATGTCGTATAAATAAGCATTATAGAGCATAGGACCCAATATTGATCCCTGAGGGACGCCTGAGGTAATAGAAATGAAATTACTACGAGCACCACCCACAACTACTGCTTGCATTCTTTTAGTGACGTAAGAGGAAAACCATCTATGCAAATCCCCTCTTATACCAAGTGCCTGTAATTTTCTTAAAAGTATGACGTGATCAACGCGGTCAAAAGCCTTTTCAAAATCCGTATAGATCACGTCAACTTGTTTCCCTTTATTCATAGACATAAGTACAAAATTTGAAAAAACTGTTAAATTAGTGGTTACGGATCTTTTGTTCATAAAGCCATGTTGTTCTGGTGGTATCGATTTATAAATTGTTGACGCTATTAGGTTGTAAATAATGTATTATAATTAAAAGAGCAACCGCCTAGTTTCTTGCTGGCTCTTCTCGGTAGGAACAGCTTTCCGAACCGGCAGTAGAGTTGACGATACAAAGCACTTGTTTACAAGTTTATTTGAATAAAGAAATTTCGAATTTGAATTTGAATTTATATGAAAAATAAAATATCACTTCAGAACCATTGACAATGACTTGTCATGTATGACGATTATTCACAACAAAATTGATGGAAAACCATAAAATGGACGTCCATTAGCAAAACTCAATGAACATGCTTTTACAAAGGGTATCTATAAACGAATAACATGCCCAGACAGAAAAATGACTGAATAATATTTTTTATGTTGCTATTTAATATATTACTTTGACCTGACTATTTATTTCGCGGTCGTTAATCTGTTATTTCTTCTTTCCATCGTAAATTGGAAATGTTTAGTGTATTGAACGGTGAAACAGATAATAATTGAGAAATGTTTCTATTTGTAACTTATATTATACTAGCTGTGCTTTACCTTCGTGAAAATCAGTGTATATAATCGAAATTTTGAATAATGCTATTGTGAGTTAATTATAACAGATAGAGACATATTGTTGCGGACTTTTTTGTAGTATTTTTGTAAATCTACAATCCTTTACTAAATTACATTCGTGTATCTTTATTAGTTTATGCGGCGCATGCGACTAAAGCTTATGGAAGGCAAGTTTTTTTGAGAAACGTGAGATCTCAACACTTTTTACATAATACGGTCTATTAAACTAAACTATTTAGAATAAATGCACTATTTTGTTTCTAAAACACGTACAAAGATCAATGTAGATTTTGAAAAAATGAATTACATACCGACAGACAGCTTTTGGGAATTTGTTTTATAGTAAATAAATAAATAAATATATGGGACACTTACACACACGGTCGTCCGTCCCCAAAGTAAGTAACTTAATACTTGTGATATGGTAGACAGACAACTGGTGAACATATACATATATAATTTTTAAATACATACTTAAATACAAATATACACCCAGGCTCACAGACCAACAAATTCATTTATAGAATATGTTGGCCCTCGGCGGGAATCGAACCCGCGATCCGCGGAGCTGAAGGCAGGGTCACTACTCACTACGTCATCAAGCCAGTCAAACAATGTAATTTCTAACAACATAATATTCCATGTGGTTGACAAAAACTGGTTCCAACCCGAGCTTCAACTGTTTTATATAATAGCGCAATAGTATACGGGTCGTCAGATTTATCTTGTCAAATATAGTCCTATCATGTACAAAGATTTCTGAATTCTGATAAGAAAAAAAATGGTCGGTTAATTTATAAAATATCGGGGTGACTGAGGCTTGCTCGGTAATTTTTGACAAAAAAAATAGATTAGGGTAGATGGGGCTCGAGCCTAGGTATTTTCATTTGTCGCGACCACCCGTTCCTCGAATAAGCTACGCTGACTTGATTGTTAATGGTAAAAAATCAATTCAATATCAATATAAATTTTAGTATTTTTTAATGCCCAAAAACAGGGATAAAATGATTTTTTTTACATAAAACCTAGCTAGATCGATTTTTTCCGAGCCGAAAATATGTTCACATACAAGATTAACTCATTAAAATATTAAACATAAATTCTGATTTCTAAGTATATACGACTAGTGGCACCTGCGACTTCGGCGCACTAAGTTAAGCATTACTGTACACTCTATAAAACAGTTCCCCACGCCGTGTGGTATCCGGCTTGATAGAATAGTACCACCCTCTTTTCTTACCGAGGTGTCGTAAAAGGCGACTAAGGTAAGTCGACCCGCCGTGTGGTATCCGGCTGAGTAGAATAGACCAACCTCATTTCTTACCGAGGTGTCGTAAAAGGCGACTAAGGTAAGTTGACCCACCGTGTGGTATCCGGTTTAGTAAAATAGACCACCCTCTTTCTTACCGAGGTGTCGTGAAATACGACAGAGGTAAGTTGACGTCAGGCAGGCGGCCGGTCGTAAAAACGCAGCCAAATCATGTGACAGCATGTTTATAACATGTTGTGCCGACCTCACTTAGAGTGGGATAAGGGCAGGAAGATGATGATATAAAACAGTTCCCCGTTCTCAAAAAGAATTCCGTATAAAAGCTTTAATTTATAGAATTTATAGGTGTTACATTGCGAAGATCCATAATACAGAAGTAATAATGAAATTACTTTACTATAATCTGCGATTAATAATAAATAAACTATTAATAATTGATTATAGCAAAATAATTTTATTACCACTTTTGTAAAGCTCTAATTGGACAAGCGTAAACCAACGCTATCCAAGTTTACTTGAATAAAGAACCTTTTGAATTGGAATTTGAATATGTAGAATTAATCTTGCACTTGGTTAAGCAAAGGATAGAATAGAGAGGTACTCGTAGGAGGAGGATGAAATAAAGATATTTCATCATCATCCTCCCACCCTTATCCTACTCTAAGTGGGGTCGGCACAATGTGTTATAAGCATGTTGTCACATGATTTGGCTAGGTATTTTACGACCGGCTACCTGCCTGACGTCAAATTATTTTAGTCGCCATTTACGACACCGCGGTAATAAATAAGGGGGGGGGGGGGGTCTTTTTAACTCAGCCGGATACCACACGGCTAAATACAAAGATATTTATGGAATGAAATAAAAAATAATAATTCTCTTCAGTTACTTTGACGTTCACTAACCTTCGAACGATTAATTTCTAAGCTATTTTTGATTAGTTCAATGCCCTCATAATCATCCCTCGTTAATTCGCTGTCTAATTGTTATATTTAAGGGATAATAAAATTGTACACAATAGTGTAACAAGTCTATTGTTGTTTGGAATTTTCTTGAAAATCATTTCAAATATTTCTTACTTACTTAATCTTATCGAGTATTATTTTTGTTCAACTTAAAGTAAAATTATCGTAGAAGTACCGCAGCATATCGTAGCGTAGCATAACTTAAACGTTAATCACAAAAATTTTTGAAAAAAGTCATTATAGCTTAAAGTTTGGCGTCCTAGATTTATGTTCAGTTTTCGGGCTAAGCCACACTTAAACTTTTGAGTTTCCTGAAAATACTAGACAATACGGTAAGGATGTATGCCCTGTGATGTCCGGCTAAGTAGAGCACTCTCATTTCTTACCGAGGTATCGTAAATGGCGAATGAGGTAACTAGACATATGCGATATTGTACAAAAACAAAAATGTATTTGGCTTATGATACCCTTGGGTGCGTAAACACGCACGTAAACAAACTTAAAGTTGAATTTTAAACAAAAAACTTACACTATATGTTTGTCATATATTCAATTTAATTTATTTAATTACCACTCAATCGGTAAATGAAACGAAATAATCACAAAACCTTTTAACGAATATTTTGACGCTGAAATATTTTGCGCAAATTAATCAGCGTTCTTGTTTCTCAAAATTAAATTACTAAAAATTTAAGTGAGAGTGTATTGAATAAAATATCATTAAAGTTAGACAGTTATGACAGATTGACAGAACAACGTCCTGAGCTCTTTATCGAGCTTGGAAGATTATGAAACACTTTTAGCATAATTACTTTAGATTATCACATTATGTTGATGTATATTTAAAACTTACTTAAGGTTATTAACTATGAAGAAATATTAAAGTTGACATTTTAATGATAACAATTTTATAATAAAGTTTATAAAAATAATAGTTATTAAATAAATAAATATATGGGACAATTATTCATCAGGCTACAAAGAAAATAATTTAATATGTTAGCGTACACTATATACAATAACAAGATATAACGGAATACCACAATTCCCGCTGCGAGATGCACTTCTCTTGAGTGACGAGCAAAGACTGAATGTAACTGAAACGTTTTATCAATAGGAACACTGCACTGGAAACAATACGGCACAGTGCTGCCACCATTTTAATCAAAAAGGGCGCGATACTCTTGTTTCATGACTGTGTTGGTATAAAATACAAAGCGAAAGTCAATGGCGACAACAAATACTCGTATTATGAGTGACAGACGACTGGTAAATATATACAAATATAATTTTATATAAATACTTACTCGTAAATACATCAAAACTTAAAATATTAACAAGTTGTTTTTTTTTTAAATGTTGCCCTACCCTCTTCGTTGAACTTAATTTATAGATATCAGTTTTAAAAAACTGTCCTTGACAATTAAAAAAAATGCTCCGATCACCACCAAACTTTACAGGAGTATTTGCTGATTCTTTCTAAACATTGTCTGAAAATTTCATAAAAACCAGTCCAGCCGTTTCGGAATCTATAAAGGACATACAGATAAACATTCATTTTTATATATAAGACTAGCACCGCCAGCGTAATATAGTATTTAAATAACGATAAAAATGGCTTAAGTGGATTAACTTTAAGAGCTAGATATATGCTGTCGCGGACTTTTATTTAGAACTTTTAGAGGGGAACAACTTTCTAATACATGATTTTCGAATAAATTTTACCATTTACTTAGCGCACGCAAGGAAAGCTTTAATTTTTGCCGTTTTCGTTACATTTTTTATCACTTGCTCCTCTCCTATTTATCTTAGCATGATGTTATACATACCCTCCCTCGATAAACGTACTATCTTGTAATCAAACAAAATTTTCAAATCGGTCCAATTAGAAAGATTAGCGCATTCAAAAAATTAAACATACAAACTCTTAAGCTTTATATATTAGTATAGATATATAATAGTACCTGATTGTTTGTAATTTATTACAAAATAAAAAAAGAAACTTAAAATAAATAATAATAATTAGATAGTTGGGGATACATCCTAGTCCTAGGTATTTATATTTCTCAAGACTCCCCATTCCCCGATAAAGCTACGCGGACTTGACAGTTTATGGCAAAAATAGTGTTTTATATCTATATATATAAAAGAAAGTTGGTCTAAGTTACACTATTTATAACTCAAGAACGGAAGAACCAATTCGGCCGAAAATTGGTGTAGAGGTTGCTTAGAACCAGGAAACGGATATAGGATACCTTTTATCCCGTTCGACCGCATTTATTTTATCCCGTCAAGTCACTTTAAATCGTGGTATTACAAGAACGACTATGACATTGAATAACAAAACGCAAATGTCAGTGGAATACAAAACATAGATGACAGTTAACGTAATTTTTCTTTGGTGAAGTATGGTAAAATATTTGACAATTATCAAAATAATAGTGTTACAACATGTTTTTAATACAACCTCCTTCATAGAGTTGGTCATTAAAATGAAAAAGCATTGTGGCTGTCATATGTGTCATTAAATTGTTGAGAAAGAGTAAATGGGTTGACTCTGGGAAAACTGTTTTTATTTATGGAATAAGTATAATAATATAACAAGTACAAAGGAGAAATATCGTCGTTTATTATAATATTCAGAAGAGGATGTAACCTAAACTCACAAATAGAGCGGACAAAAGGAATATCTGGAAATTTCAAGAGTTTAAAGAAAAGACAAATAACGATCAATATCTTGAGACAACACGGAGAGTGCGAATTTCGTATAATTTGAGAGATAGTTGCGATATGCGATGCTATGGAATAAAAAATAGAGTTTTTATTGGAGAGATTATTATGATGATATTATGATGGTAATTGGTATTAAATTTATTAACTCTGTAAAATCAACGTGACGATGTGTTATGTGAGACCGTAGACGTGCCCGTGACTATTGTTCGATAGAACTGTCAGCTAGAATGAAGATTATTCTCTGGATTTGTTCCAGTTGTAACAATTGTTATTTAGACTGTGGCCATCTGCAACGACTGTCAGCTAGACTCTGCCTAGATATGGTGATTGTTCTTTGAGCGTTATCATTTGCGAGTCTGTTTACGTGTGTATCTGCTGAGTTGGTTGCCACTTATTGAGCTGTGTTATGCCATGACAGTAATTGAGGGTGAGCTTAAGGTGCGAAATGATTTTTCTTTTACAGATTAAAAGAGCAAGTATTGTGTTTCTTGCCGATTCTTCTCAGTACAATCAGCATTCCGAATCGGTGGTAGATTCATTCCAAGAAGTCAGCTTATGAGATTTGCGGGGTCGCAAATGTTGTCAGGATGGTCGACTGTTACAACATGTTTTTAATTCAACCTCAGAGTTAGTCATTAATATGAAAAAGCATTGTGGCTGTCATATGTGTCATTGAGTAGTTTTTGAGAAAGAGTAAATGAGTTGACTTTGGGAAAATTGATTTTTATTATTGCATAAGAATAAAGGAGAAATATCGTCGTTAGTTATAATAGCTAAACGTCACTAAATAGTATAAAACAAAGTCGCTTTCTCTGTCTGTTCCTATGTCCTTATATCCCTTTGTATGCTTAAATCTTTAAAACTACGCAACAGATTTTGATGCGGTTTTTTAATAGATAGAGTGATTGAAGAGAAAGTTTTATATGTATAATCTAACATATTATAAACTTTTATTATAAACATTCAATATGGAGTAAAGAAATACTATCATTTTTGAGGTTTCCAATGTGATGTAGTAAATAATTACATTTATTTTCCGTTTACATTGCAAACGCAGGCCGAACCCTACAATGTTTGTCAAAATAATGTACTAAGTATTTGTACACCTTGAAAAGGTCTACAGAAAACTCCGCGATGGCATACATATTATGTCTATCTCTTATGGACCCACAATAGCATTTTTTTGACATTTTCTTCTTCATTTGTAATTTAAATGAACATTTTCGAAGATATTACAGATTTAAAATGCAGGGTATAGCGATTGCGCGCTTTGTCTTATAGCACTTCGAATTTAGCTGCGATTGGACGGGTTTTTTTTCACATGGCCGACTATATGTCGCTTTATCAAGAGTAACCTCTAAAGAAAACATGTTTGTATTGTGTAATGAAGATTCTTTCTCTATGACAAAAAAGCTGTGAATGTTGTAAATAAAGACATTCTGTAATTAATTGTAAAAATAAAATACTCAGAGAAAATGTAAAAGTAAATAAGTAAAAATTTAGTATATGAATTTAGATATTCCAAAGATAGCAGGGAATCTTCATGGTATAGGGAAAGGGGAATTGTTTTTTTTTTATACAGAAAAAAGCTCCTTATGGGTACCGCCGCCTGACGGGTACAGGCGGCAGTTATGTCGGACTCGCACCAACTAAAACGACCTGTGTTCACCACGCTGCCGATGGCAAGGACAGGGTATCATTGTACATATTGCCCCCATCCCGGCAACAGCTCTGATCCCAGAGAACAAACACCTCCGGGTAGGGGCCCCTCGAAAGAGAAGCCCCCCTCCGCTAACCGGTGCATCGGTAGCACCAGATGCACCGACCGCCTCGGAGACCTGTAAGCCAGGCGTCCGATATACCCCGTTCAGAACAGCCGAAGGTCCTCAGTTAGGGCGGCAGACGATGGGCTTGGGCGAGTCACTAACACCTGGACTCACCAGCAGCAGATTGGATCCAGAACAACAGTTCGTGGAACCGCTCCGCCGCCACCCTTCACCCGCCTCCGCAGAACAAAGGGAGGACATCGCTGCCCACGGGCGCTCCCTGCCCACCGTGTTTGTTATGTCACGGTCAACAAGGAGAGACCGCGCCCCAAGTAGGGGCCACAACGCCTTGGTGGGCGTTTCCGCCCCCACCGGGTAATTTTTTATAGAGGTTTTCTTCCTCGCAACCCGAAGGTCCCCGTTCCCATTGCTGTGCTTCCGGGTTTCGCCGACGGTGGCCGTAACCATGTCCCGCTAGACTTAGAGTAAGCCCAACCGGACCCGTCGCTCATTAGGAACCCCACCCCAGCCCCCCCGGAGTCCCAGATTGCCCTCTGCTAATCAGAAGGACAACTGGATTGGCCACCCCACAGTGGTCCGTTCGCCAAGACTAAGCTTGCCCAGGGTGCGCCACGAGGAGGCCGAATTGTTGGGGAGGGGAATTGTTTTACTCCAAATTCGACGCGTGTGGGCCACGGGCAGTAATGAAAAAAACAAAACTGCTGGATAGATTTTAATCATTTTTTTTACTGAGTGACATAGGCTATATATTTTATACCCGTGCGAAGCCGGAGCGGGCCACTAGTTCAATATAAATTATAGTATTTTTTAATTTCCAAAAACAGGGATAAAACGATTTTTTTTTACATTGAACCTAGCTAGATCAAATAAATCACTAAAGTTACAGGCAGACGGCTGGTTGTAAAAGACATAGCCAAATCATGTGACATCATGTTTATAACATGTTGTTCCGACCACAGTTAGAGTGGGATAAGGGCAGGGAGATGGTGATCACTATATAGTCATCATTCACACATCAACATATGACTACATGTTTTGAAAGTGTAAAATAATTGTCTCATAATCTCATTTGCTGTAAGAATAGATGCTAATGTAGTAAATTTTAGCGTCAAGTTTCGAACTCAAGGTCGCTTGTTAGTGTGAGCTTTAATGTTGAACAATTTTAATATCATATTATGGCGCCTTTTGTTACGCGGCGTTAGGAGACAGTTTTAATTGATGATAATAAATAATAAAAAGTATTAGTGATATACCTTTAATATTTAAGTGAGTTAATCTTGTATGTATATATATATATATACGCCGTGTGATATCCGGCTAAATAGAATGGTACCACCCTCTCATTCCTTGCCAAGGTATCGTAAAAGGCGCCGTGTGGGATCCGGCTGAGTAGAATAGACCAACCTCATTTCTTACCGAGGTGTCGTAAAAGGCGACTAAGGTATGTTGGCCCACCGTGTGGTATCCGGTTTAGTAGAATAGACCACCCTCTTTCTTACCGAGGTGTCGTAAAATACTACAGAGGTAAGTTGACGTCAGGCAGGCGGCCGGTCGTAAAATACGTAGCCAAATCATGTGACAACATGTTTGTAACATGTTGTGCCGACCCCACTTAGAGTGGGATGCAGGAGCAGGAGGATGAAGGGAGAAAGAGATTTGTATATAAAACGCTTTTTTTGCCGTAAAATGTCAATTCAGCATAGTTATTCGCTATACGGGTGGTCTCGACAAATGAAAATACCTAAGATCGAGCCCCACCTACCCAATTATTTTATCTTTTTTTAAGGTTCTTTTTTCTTACATTACCGAACAAGGATCGGTCAACTAGGTACTGATTATTATAAGCGAATTAGTTAAATCATATTTTACAATTGCCATTTTTGATATCGACCGGAAACCAAACAATTTTCACTGACCTGCTCGCAAATGTTTCGCCAAAGCTCAGTCTAGCGGAATGCGGAACCTGTTAATGGTCGGTCGAACACATAACATAATTGGCAACACCAATCTGCGTCTTGAATCAAATTCAATCATAGCTACACGTTCTATCGCAATAAATGGACTAAATACGAAAACCGAACGATATTTCGGATCAAGTTAAGAAAATCAACAGTTTAGATCTAATATTACAGTACGTGATATAGACACTTTACAGGCATTTATACAAAATATAAAATTTAACCCGCGTGCATACCGATCTCATGGCAGTGGAAAGTCTAAGGGCTTGAACACATTAATGCGATACGACGCGATGCGAATTCGCAACGCAGAAAGTTGCGACACGAATTGCTGCGATGCGATTTCGTGCCGCAAGGCGTTTCCCAGGGTGACAATTCCTTCGACGACCGTCAACCGTACTAAACGTATTTTAAATTGAAAGATAAACAAAATATTGTCAACAAGTGTGACGTAACATCGTAGAAATACGCGATGCGAATCAGTTCGTATGTTCTTGCGATGCGTCGTGCGGGGTCGCAGGTTTTTGCGATGCGACGTCGCACAGCAGTTTTGTGTACAAGCCCTAAGTCGGGCTATTGATTTATTTTTGTTAAATATATCATCAATAGTTTTCGCAGCGTATGCGATGACAGAATTTTATGACTAATTTTTACATTTTTTACATTTTTATTAGTTTCGACAGATAAAAAATATTAAACACAGATTAAATCAATGTGAATTTAAGTAATATCGTTTCCGTTTCCTGCAAACTGTAATACAAATATTTAAAATAAGCTGAATTTGATTGTGACTTTGGGATTTAGCTACTTTTAATTCTACTCCCCTCAATTTTTAAAGTTTTTTTTTTTAATTTAAACTATCGTGAGTAGTATTCATACGACTGGCCCGTTGGAGCAGTGGGTAGTGACCCTGCCTTCAGCTCCGCGGGTCGCGGGTTCGATTCCCGCCAAGGGCTAACATTTTCTTTAAATGAATTTGTTGGCCTTTGAGCCTGGGTGTATATTTGTATTTAAGTATGTATTTAAAAATATATAAGTATATATTCACCAGTTGTATGTCTACCATAACACAAGTATTAAGTTACTTACTTTGGTGACGGACGACCGTGTGTGTAAGTGTCCCATATATTTATTATTATTTATTATTATTCATAGTTATTGTATAGAACCGGCTATACTCACGTGTTATTCTATCGGGTTAGCCCGACTAGTTTCGAACCCATCCGGGGCACTTATTCATGAGCTCTTTACACGACGTTATCGCGGCGGGAACTGCGTCCCGCAGCTTGCTGGGCGCGACTCGTGGGTGGCGGGGGTGCGGGGGGACAACTATAATTTTTAAAGTTATTACGACATATTTAGCGCAACCTGCGATAGTTAAAAGCTTTTCAGGTATAATCGTTTTGATAATATACAATTTGAATAGTAATATATTAACACATTAACTCAAAGGGAGTTCTCGTATATAAAGCGTAAGCTAAACACAAATGATTAATGAACACTGCTTTGTACCAAAGACGGTTTGACAATAGCGATATTTCACTATTGTATATTTAACTGTAGGTATGAGCAGAGCAAAAAGCTCTGATAGCCCAGCGGTGAGATTTTGCGACTCTTTTGAGAGCGTCACGAGTTTTCTGTTAAAACTTATGTCTCTAATTGACCACTGAAATTTATCACACACGTTTCGGTGAAAGATAACACTGTAAAAAAACTTGCATATCCCTAAAAAAATCTGGGGATAAGTGTAACTAACTACTAATCTGCATTGAAACAGCAAAAAAACGTTCTGACAATATTTTATTGGACGCTATCATAATATCTTTAATATTTAAATGAGTTAATCTTGTATGTATATATATATATATTCGGAATCACGGAAACGGCTCCGAAATCGATCCAGATAAGTTTTATTTTAAAAAGATGTCGTTTTATCCTTTAGATGTCGTTTCCGGGCTCTAAATTTTTTTTGAAATTTACATTGAATACAATCACTGTCATTTTCGCTGCCAAACGTAAAGTCATGGTAGCATATTTGGGTAACGGGCGGTCTAAAGAGGTGAAAATACCTTGGATGGAGCTCCACCTGCCCTATTATTTTTGACGTGACAACGTCTTAAATTAGGTTGCGGCTTGGAGTCACTCATGAAAAAGTGTAACGCCCGCTCACGTCTGTTACGATGAGTCACCGAACGAAAGAGAGGCCCGCCGGACTGGCGAATGCCTTGCGTCTCTCTCCCACTCCAATCCATCACATCAAAAAGACGTTGTCACGTAAAATCTTTGCCCGTAAAACCGACTTTACAGGCAACCGTTTTTTTCATTTTTCTTTTCATAATTTTTTTACATCATTTTAATAATTACCGACCAAGGCTCGGTCACCCAAGTACTTACTTTAGTCTGTTAATTTCAAAATTCGGTCACTTTGCAAATATTGAACCGCTTCCGTTACTCCGTCCTCAATTTATATACAAAACAAGTAACCAGTCTGCTTTAATGGGCTAAAGTTAAATTATATGTCAATGATTACTTTCAGTTAAGTTTTACGGTATCCCCTAATACCCTTGAACTATGATTTTCGCTCATTTCTATTTACTTTCAAAGTAATTCAACATAATATAGGTCAAACTAATAATGGTGGTCGATAAGAGAAAGTAAACTAAAGTAAATAGTGATCTCTTTCTAACTCATAGCTTGACACGGGAATCCTCTGTTCTTTGGATGTAAGGATCTTGGTATGTAACCTTCCTACTAAATTTAAAGTTTTGCACGTAAAAGTAAAATAAAGGCTTATTACTATCCCACTGCTGGGCATAGGTCTCTATTAATTTTTGGAATTTTGGAATTAAGTTAAAGTTTAGATCCAGCACGCTGCTCCAATCTGAATTCGTAGGTTAAACATTTAAAAATCCAACCAAAAAACTACAAAGATATAAAGGTGTTACTCTCAAAGTGTAACCTTCAGTAGAAAGCGTGTGATAAATTGCTAATAACAAACATCAATTTAACAAAAAACTAATTACTACGTACCTGAGGTTTGACGCTTTTTTTTAATTTATAACACCAAAGTAATAATAAAATTATTTTGCTATAATTCGCGATTAAGTAGAGAATTTATGTAATGCTAAATATATAGAGTACTATCCGTTCTCATACCCGAGACATGCAGGATTCATGTAAACACAAAATGCACAAAGTCACAAAGGCTAAATTTGCGATTTTGGTCGTGGAGTCTATCTCCTGACGATGCTTCGGTTGCGGGGCGAAACGATTGTTGAGTTTGTGATAGTGAACGTATATAGTGCTTGTGTATCACGGTGGCGGTGGTGGAGGTTTGTGCATGTGTTTTTACCGACTCCTGCATGTATCAGGTATGATAACCGATTGTCCACTCTACATTTAGCATTATACATATTTTCTATTTTACTTCATCGCGGATTATAGCAAAATAATTTTATTATTACTTTTGTATCCTGATAATGCTTCGGTTGCGGGACGAAGTGATTGATGAGTTTGTGTTAGTGAATGTGTGGAAGTTTGAACATGTGTTTATACGAATCCAGCATGTATCAGGGATGAAAAAGGATAGTCCACTCTACATTTAGCATTATATATATTTTCTATTTGGATTACAGCAAAATAATATGATTATTACTTTTGTATTATGGCTCTCCGCAAAGTAACGCCTAATTATGTAAATTAACATTTATAATATTAGTATTGATTGAACTTTTTTATATATTACTAGCAATTGCTAGCAGCTCCTCCCGCGTGAAAAGAAAAAGATTAAAACAGTAATATAAATTTGATAACCATAAATGGTTAAAGTGGGTTAACTTTAAAGCTAGACATATTCTGTAGCGGACTATTATTTAGAACTTTTAGAGGGGAACAGTTTTCTAATACTTGATTTTTGAATAACAATTATCGTTTACTCAGCAAGGAAAGCTTTAAATTTTGCCGTTTTCGTATTATTTTTTTATTGCTACTCCTCTCCTATTCATCTTAGAGTGATGGTATTTTAACCTTCCTCGATAAATGGACTATCTTACACTGAAATAATTTTTCAAATCGCTCTCCAGTAGTTCCTGGGATTAGCGCGTTCAAACAATCAAACAAACAAACTCTTCAGCTTTAGATATGAGTATAGATTCCTAGAACAACGTCTGGAGCAGTAATTCATTCAGTTTGGCCACTGCCGAGTCACGAACCCTCCGAATTTAATGTTTTAGTTAGGGAAAATGGCGGCTCCGGTACATAGATTTATGTATATTGGTTTAGTTTATTGATTATTCAACGCTACAGATGTAAGGGTTACTACAGTTACTTTTCAATAACACAATATAACTGGCTCGTTGGCGCAGTTGACAGTGACCCTGCTCAGCATCCCGGGTCGCAGGTTTGATTCCCACCGAGGACCAACATTTTACAACACCAATTTGTTGGTTCTTCGAGTCTAATAGATAGCACTTTTCAATATCATCGTATTTCTATAGAATTAACAGGATTTTTATACCCTATATTTTATTCCGGTGTATAAGTAATAATTGTGCCAAATTTTATCGATATTGGTTCAACGGATTCGCCGTAAAAGAGTAACAAACATACATACTCACAAACTTTCGCATTTATAATTGTAGGAAGTAGTGTAGACAAAACTTGTTCTCTATAGCCCTTCAGACAAGTTCATTTCATAAATTACATTCCATCTTCCTTTCCTTTTGATGTAAGATGAAAAATTTTATACAAGTTCACTTGAATGAAATTAATTTGAATTTTAAATTTAAATTTTATACAAGAAATCGCAATCTTACAGACGTTTACCAGCTCCTTTGATACACTTTTATTTGTGTTTGTAAAAGCAATACTCGGGTTACAAATTTATACCGACTTTGTAAGTTAAATAAGAAAACAGAATTTACTTCAATGTAAGTGGAAATTATTTGAGTAAAAATAAATATACAATGATTCTAATATATCAATTCAGGTCGGTTCTATGGTGTCATAATAGGCGACTAAGGTGAGTCGACCCGCCATGTGGTATCCGGTCTCATTTCTTATAAAAGGCGACTAAGGTAACGGGGTTTTATCGGACGCTTGCTGGAGTTAGGTCCCCGAGGCGCTCGATGCATCTGGTGCTCCCGATGCATTACAGAGGCCACTGTTTAGAGAGGAACACCACCAATCCAGAGGAACACTCTGCTGCTGGCGGGGATGGGGGCTATATGTCCAACGGTATCCTGTCCCCGCCACCAGCACCATGATGGAGCACTGTCAGGTTTTTAGTCGGGTCGTAAAAGGCAACTAAGACAAGTAGACCTGCCTTGTGGTATCCGGTTGAATATAATAGACCACCCTCTATCTTACCAAGGTGTAGTTAAATACGACTAAGGCACGTTGACGTCAGGCAGGCGGCCGGTCGTAAAATACGTAGCCAAATCATATGATAACTGTTTATAACTTGTTGTGCCGACCCGATAAGGGCAGTAGGACGATAGTACGCTTTTTACTAAAAGGAACTGGCAATTCTTCTGGAAGTTAGGTAAATTAGGTTAATATAATAATAATATCGTTTTATGTAAATTATGTTCAAGTGGTCGCGCGGTTGTAAAAAACTCGCCTACTGGCAGCTTTTCTCGCGTGCAGCGCGTTAACCAGCAGAGATACACTAAAGTAATATACTAGAGACTTATAGATCTACAAAATTACTATGAAAATGTCCGCAGCAGCATCTCTCTTCTCTTACGGTTAACTCTCAAAAACTACTTTTATGTTAAAATTTAAATTCGCGAAAATAATAGTGGCACACTGATATTCAAGTGGTTGACGCCGCTAGCACAGCTAGTTATTAGTTTAAGTATTTAAAAGTGTAAGTGTGTAATGGGCGGTTAAAGTGTAAGTGTATAATGGAAGGGAAAAAGTGTAAGTGTATTATGGAAGGAACTGTCTTCTATGTTTACAGACGGAGTAAGTGTATAATGGAAGGGAAAAAGTGTAAGCGTATTATGGAAGGAACTGTCTTCTGTCTTTACAGACGGTGTAAGTGTATAATGGAAGAAAAAAGTGACAGTATATTATGGAAGGAACTGTCCTCCTTATAAGGATCCTGTCTTCCGTCTTTACAGACGGAAGTGTAAATCTGTAAATTAATGTTAAATTAAGGTGTCTAATAATTCGAACGACGGATCAGACGTCTGGCTTACATGTCCCCGAAGCGGTCGGTGTATCTGATGCTCCCGATGCACCAGTTAGCGGAGGGACTTCTCTTTCGAGAGGCTCCTATCCGGGGGAGGTATTTCTGGGATCAGAGCAGCTGCTGATAGGGGATGAGTGCAATGTGTCCAACGATACCCTGTCCCCGCCACCAGCAGATTGGTGACAGCGGACATAGCGGCCGCCTGTCTCCATAAGGGGTTATTGTAAAAAAAGGTGTCTAATAAAGGATTATTATTATTCCACTACAACAAATCTAGAAATGATTTACGCAAATATATTTATACGATGTGAGAGCGAAAGCCGGCGTAATGAGGCATTTTGAAGCTACACTTCAAAGAGCGTACATTTCGACATTTCTTATCCTTGATATCAGTACTGATGTAAATCGGCTCGTTATGTCGAGTGTATTATTATAATAAATCCATACTAATATTCTAGATTTCAAAAGCTGTATCTATGTAACAACGATATTTTTCTTTTACACTTATTCAATAAATATATATTCCGTGTGGTATCCGGTTGAGTAGAATAGACCACTCTCATTTCTCACCGAGGTGTAAAAGGCGACTAAGCTTTATCCATACCCGTCCTGTGGTATCTGGCTGAGTAGAATATATTACTGAGGTGTAGTAAAATATAAGTTGGTAAGTTAATTAAGGTAAGTTGACGTCAGGCGGGTCAATCGTAAAATACTTAGCCAAATCATTTGACAACATGTTCATAACATGTTGTGTCGACAGCACTTATCGCTTGACGTATCGCTTTGCGATTTTGTCGTGGAGTCTATCTCCTGACGATGCTTCGGTTACGGGGCGAATCGTTGAGATTGTGGTGGGGAATGTGTGCTGTGCTTTTGTATTGTTGTGTCTAGTGCATGAGTTTTTACAAATTCTGCATGTATCAGGTATGAGAACGAATAATATACTCTACATTTAGCATTACATATATTTTCTTTTATCGTAGACTATAGCAAAATAATATTTTCATTAATTTTGCAATATCACATTAAAATTTGTCTTTATATTTGTTGTTCTTGTTTTTCGCACAGTAAAGCCTAAACGGGTTTGATGAACACGTTATTTTAACAACTTACGACAATATATTTTTGGTATTATTTAGATTTAATACTAACAAACAATCGTCTCTGATGCGAAATCGGGATTATCTTCCTTACCTCGTATGTCAAGCACTTAACTCTCATCTTATATGTAAAATCTTAGATTACCTCAGCATCTTTATCGAATGTTTGCCTGAGATACAATTTCCACTCAATTTAACGTACATAAATATTTATCTACTTTAAAAGTTTACTTATTGTACATAATATAAAACAATAGGGAAAAAATAAAACATTTGGCACTACAACAATATGGCGGAAATATCAATCACCCTTATTTTTTTCATATATATTTTATTTAATCTATAGAACTAGGCGTTACTTTTCGAATTTTCATAGTAAAATTTATGACAGAATTTTATTAAGTAATATGCTGTTTTTTTAATTTTGTAAATATCACTCCTAATTTCGTTTTAACGAGTGTTATTGCATATTTCAGTAAATTCGCCAATTTGGTCCGATAATCTTTGCATAGGCACACTCCTTTCGATCGGTGCTCTAAAAGGGGTTAAGTAAAGTAGCCTGTAGCCCTTTACTATCCCACCATTGGGCAAAGTCCTCTTAAGAATGAGGTATTAGAAATTACCTTATGCAGGTCAAATTACAAATATGAATCAAGGATAATTTAGAGAATCACGTTACTATACGGATATCAATAATACGAAAGTAATAATAAAATTATTTTGCTATAAACCGCGATAAAGTAAATAGAATATATATATGTAGAGTAGAATAGAATGTAGAGTTTCACACCCGATACATGCAGGATATACAAACACATTCACAAACGTCTACCACCGTCACCATAATACACAAGCACTACACACGTTCAATGTCACAAAGTCAACAATCGTTTTGCCGCGCAACCGAAGCGATATCAGGAGATCACGATAAAATCGAAAAGCAAAAATTTTAACAGAAAAACTAATTGAACTCAGAATTTGAATCCGTAATTATTTACAGCAAAAATGTACAAGTTATATCTATCTTAAATTACTTTCACACTAGGACTATACAAATCCCACGTGCCCACGTGGAATGGTCCCAAGAATGCTGGCAGCGTTTCCGCGCTGAATCGCTAAGCTGATTCTTTGTGCGAAAAAGGAGCCAGCCCTCTTGTCACCTGAAGAGGCAATCAACCGAGGTGTTAAAACGGATAAAAAATTTTTTGCACTTGACTCCATGGCCCTAGGGTCTCGACTGCAAACGGCACAAATATATAACTCTCGATGAGAGATGCATACTTCCGCCGTTTGCCGGTTTCGGCCATTTCGGCCGCAGCTCCAGGTCTTGACGCTGTTTCCCTGATATGGGACGAGGCTTACGTATCAACGCATGTTGCGTCCCACATTAGGGGCCGTCCCCGTTCTGCAAATACCTGTATATTTATTTACTAACCAGGGAACCTACAAATTCATATTAGCTTAGCGATTCTAAGCTGCAATCCTTTTATCACAAAAAAGGGGTATATATGCCAAGCCGTGAGATAGAAAAAAACCTTATTTTACTTTACACTATTAACGATGAGAAAATGATACGGCGATATACACTTAATGTTCTGTTTTATCAATATTGTCATCTATATAGGGTGAATAAATTATACAGCAGCCTCACATCCTTTAATACACCTGCCTTAATATAGTCGTGTCTGGGGTAAGCGGTATTCAGAGGACGAATTTATATAGTAATATTCTATTCGTACGGGAAAATATCCATATGTATAAGACGAGATTTGTATATATATATATATATATATATATATATATATATATATATATATATATATATATATATATATATATATATAGACATAAGAGAGGTCACAAAAAGCTTGTGATACCTGTGTCGTGACTCAGCAGAGTTAGCAACTCACTCTACGGTCTTGGTATTCGCTACTAAAATAAAACTTCGCAATCCATACTAGACTAGTCCAAAGAAAGATTTTAATTAACTGACAGATATAAAAAAATGTAAAGTATCGGCCTATTACTCTCCCACAGCTGGGAATAGACCTCTTCTCTCCGTTTTTGGAGAGAGGGATTGGAGATAAGATTTACCACGCTGCTCCAATGCGGATTGGTAGGTTACACATATCACCAGAATTCTCTAGAGATATGCAGGTTTCCTCACGATGTTTTCCTTCACCGAAAAGCGTGTGATAAATTGCAATTATCAATTAGACACAAGTTTTAACAGAAAAACTCATTGGTGTCTGCCCGGGTTCGAACCTGTGACCTCCTCGAAAGAGTCGAATGGTGCTACCGCTGGGCTATCGCAGAGATATGCCTATACGTAAAGCATATTACGAAATTGAGGATTATTTGGATGATAAAAAAGCCTGGATTTGAAAATCCTTTCAGCTCCATACAGGACTGCGCTTTAATAATGTAAAATTGAAATGTTTAAAAGATTGACCGAGTTTCTTGCTGGTTCTTCTCGGTAAGAGCAACATTCCGAACCAGTTGTAGCTTCATTAATCATATTGATCCTTGACGATTCAAAAGTGTTTGAAAGACCTTATTTGAATAAAGATATTTTGATTTAATTTGATCTGAAATTATATTGTAGTTTCAGAAGTTATTGCGTGTAGTGCTTGTGTATTGTTGTGTTATGGTTGGCAAGTAGTGCATGAGTTTTTACAAATTCTGCATGTATGATCAGGATATATGAGAAAAAATCATACACTTTACATTTAGCATTACATATATTTTCTTTTATCATTGCTAAATAATTACTTTTGCAAAATTATTACGAGTATCAGTAAGTAAATATAAATATTTTTTTACGCCATACAACAGGAAAGCGAGCCAAGAAAATAATGTTTTAGTTTTTTAACAGAATGAGACTTTATAAAAGATCTGGGATGGATACGGAGCGGTTGCAATCTGAATTGAGTTCAAATTTGATTGCTATTGTCATTCCAAATGCATTACGCAATCTAATACTGCGAATTGTATGCAAAATAATTTGTTTCTCTTTTGTTTCAGCTCAACTTCAATCCAATAACGTCGTTCCTTTTCACGCTGGACTTTTTCGTCATCGTGCTGAACGTGAGTAATGAATTTCGATTTGAAACTCATAAGGTTTTTATATCAATGCCTTGCCTTTATGTCTTACCGGGGTGTCGTAAAATGCGACTAAGGTAAGTTGACCCACCGTCTCGTATCCGGCTGAGTAGAATAGACCGCCCTCATTTCTTAACGAGGTGCCGTAAAAGGCGACTAAGGTAAGTTGACCCGACATGTGGTATCCAGCTGAGTAGAATATACCGTCCTCATTTCTTAAAGAAGTGTCATAAAAGTTGACTTAGGTTAGTCGATCGGCGCTGTGGTTTCGAACTGAGTAAAATAAACTACCGTTATTTCTTATCGAGGTGTCGTAAAAAACGACTAAGATAAGTCGAGCCACGGCACTTCACTAGTGTACACGTTACGTGTGTAGTGCTTGTGTATAGTGGCGGCGGTGATAGAGGTTTGTGCATGTCTTGTTACGAATTCTGCATGTATCAGGTATGAAAACGGATAGTCCACTCTACATTTAGCACTATATATATTTTCTATTTTACTTTATCGCTGATTATACCAAAATAATTTATTACTTTTTTAATATAGGTGTGTTTGAATAATACAAAACATCAATTAAAATAATTCATTGTCTTCAAACCAATATACGGTTATAGCCAAATAAAATTTAACTATTACCAACAAAAAAAGTCTTTATTGACAAACGCTAAAAACACCCAGACGTTTAAGAAAATACAAACAAATAATACTGAATGAAATAAATCATTTTATTAATGGAACGAAGTTGGAATCTCAAAAGAAAAACAAAGCCTTCAAAATTAGAACGAAGAATAACGTGACTCCCTAATAGATTTAAGTTAGCTTTCCACTGAAATTATAAAGCTATACGCTAGTATAGCTTAGCTATATAGCTAGCATAGCTATATTATTAAATGCTCCATTATTAAAAGAAGCTAGTACTTTTGCAAGTTTAACATTTAATCGACTAAACTCCTTAAAAAAGACTAAATTATTTAAAAAAGCTAACCTTTTATATACTGATTAAACCCGAGCTAAATATTACCGTTTTTAAAAATAACACTCGTGCATTATTCATGGTTTTGCTTAAATTTACGACTACAGTTTCGTATGAGGCTAATATTTTGATCATTTTATAAGATAACATTTATATAGACAGTAACGGCGGGGCCTCTCGGTATGTTTTTTAAAAGATATAAAAAAATGCAATGAAAAGAATAAAGAAAAGGCTGATGATATCTGGGACTTGATCTCGGATACTATCATTTGGATAGTCCGCTCACGCCCCACTAAGTTATTTACACTTTAGAAATGACAGCAGAATTCACCTTTGTATTCTATATACGAGGTGTGTTCAAAAAGTATCGCGAATTTTGAATTTTCGCGAGTTACATATATTCCAATTTTGATTTTTTTGTGGCGTTATGTTGCTACATATGTCTCTCACTTATGCTGACAAGTTGGGCCATTTTGAATGTTCGGTTAATTGTTGACAGCTGCTTTGCTTGCACGTGTTTTGGTTCGTCTTCGATTTTTACCTATTCAAAAAATGGAACAAGGAACCTGTATCGATTTTTGTGTGAAAAACGAAATTAAGTGCGCGGATGCATTCCGAGTGTGGACTGTGGCATATGGAGAAGCTACTTTGGACAAAAGCAACGTTTATCGGTGGTACAAAATGTTTTTAAAAGGCCGAGTAGATGTGAATGACGAAGAGCGTGCCGGACGCCCGAGCACTTCAACAACAGACGAAAAAATTGATGAATTGAAGAAAATAGTATTGGCCAATCTTCGAATCATCGATAGAGAAATTGCCGAGGACCTAGGCATATTGATTGGCTCGTGCCATTCGATTTTAATCGATAATTTGTGGAAAAACAAAAATTGGCTTTTGCACCTCGATAACGCCCCTGTTCACACATCGCTGCTTGTACGCGACTTCTTGGCCAAAAACAACAGACCAATGATACCGCAGCCACCATATTCCCCAGATCTGGCCCCCTGTGACTTTTTCTTGTTCCCGAAACTGAAGAGGCCCATGAAAGGACGACACTACGCCACGATTGACGAGATAAAGACGGCATCGAAGGAGGAGCTGAACAAGATACAAAAAAATGATTTTTTGAAGTGCTTCGAAGATTTGTAAAAACGTTGGCACAAGTGTATAATATCCCAGAGGGATTACTTTGAAGGGGACAAAATAGATATTTACGAATAAATAAATAATTTTTGAAAATACACAAAATTCGCGATACTTTTTGAACACACCTCGTATATATTTGCGCACTTTTTGAATGCCTGAAAACAGGGTCAAAATGACATTTTTTAAATTAAAACGTAGCTAAATCTATTTATCACCCCCGAAACACCTGAGTTTTATGAAAATCGTTGGAGCCGTGTCCAAAATTCAGATTATATATACACAAGACTCTCATTTATATATTAAGGATAATAAGTTCTAGTAAACGTAATTTTTAAGCCTATATCAAGTCAAATTTATTGTTCTTATTTGACGTTCTTACGTGACTCCTATTAGTAACATACAACAGTTATACAACTCTAAATATAGCACATATAAAATTCCCATTAAAGAGTCCTAATATTGATGCATTTAGCCACTTGAGGCGCCTTTTTAGGCGTTCGCTATTTCCTTAATATAGGGACTAAACTTATCTGCCAAAGCGTGTTAGATAATAGCTTACAACTGCGGAAATATCAGCAGTCAAATGAGTGTATGAAATGCAAAATCATATTAGCTTTAAATTCGTGTATCCGAACGAGTATTAGGCCGTGTACACACAATCTCGTTCAGTGCCCATAATGGACGCGTCCATGTTTTTACTTTAAAAAAACTTCTTCACACAAGTATTTTTGCCGCCAAAATAACTGCCATTGATTCATAGTTCATACGTCAAAATTACAAGATGGTTCCGTAAGGTATTTATCTATTAACAGTTCTGTAGTGGTACATACAACACTGAAAAACCTCCGCGCGACGAATAAAGCGTAGTTTCTCGTCACAAAAAGACATGTGTGAAAAAGAGGCGTCTCAGTAGATCATTATCTAGGTCTCAATCTAGGTCTTTTATCTCTCATAGTAAAGTTATTACATCACAATATTTATAGTTCCTTATATCGACAAATATTTGTGGAGCACTGCCTCAAGTCTTTTGAAATAGGGAGTCGGCGTATATTATAATTAAAATATAAAAACGGCAAAGCATCTGAATTGCAGTGTAAGAATAATTACAAAGAAATATATTACGAACATTTACAATCTCTCATTCATTTATTTAAAAATATTAATTCACGGAAAGTGGAGAAAGGACTTAAGCACCCAGTTGGTCCGGGTTAAGAACAAGTCCGATATAGTACTCCACAACGCGTCGTTTTAAGTAGAGGTTCGGCCTCACAGGAGGCACCCCTAAGGCAACGCTCCCTGGATGCTGCGAGTTTCGCTCGAGACTCGCTCTCCCAGTTTTTCACTCCGGCGATGCTTATGTGCCCGCCCGCTCTCTCGGTGACGCTGACAAAGCCTTTAGGGCTAACAGAATTAGTTAAAGTTCGTGAAAAAAAAAACGGGTTAAGACAACAGAGTGAGGAACCTCCTCACAATGCGTGCCGTCTCAAACAAGACTGCCTTCTGCATCCTACCCTTGATCCAACTGTTAAGCGAAAGCCTCTGAAGATGTTGGTCGAGGTTCTTTGCAATTAGACCGTTAACCGAAACAATAATAGAAACAATTATTGTTGAGTCAATCTACGAATTCAAATTCAAAAATTTCTATTTAAATAAAGTTGTAAACAAGTGCTTTTGAATCGTCAACTCTACTACTGGTTCGGAAAGCTGTTCCTACCGAGAAGAGCCAGCAAGAAACTCGGCGGTTGCTCTTTTTAACATAATACTTACAACTAGTTACATTAATTACTATCATTAATTACTATTATTAATTACAAGTAATTGTAATTTCTATCTTGTACAGGGTCGGACAGTATCTATATCCACGAATTCTTAACGTCTAAATAATCCTCAACAGTAGGCTTTTGTATCAGCCTCTCTTTAATAGTGTTTTTGAACTGCTGTAATGGCAAAGCTAAAATTGATTGCGGAATTTTATTATAGAATCTTATACCAAAACCTACAAACGAATTTCGTACCTTTGCAAGACGCAAAGCAGGAGCCGCAAGCTTATGTCGTTTCCTACTTTGTGTATTATATACATCAACTATCGTTGTATCTCATTAAAAAGGGTCTAAATATTTTGTCAACTTTTCTCTTCCCTTTTTTTGATATTATTAACGACCATTATTATTAGGAAATATGTATTCACTTGAAGACCCGAAGAATGACACCAGAATCAGTATTTGCTGGTGAATACTGTGAGACTACTAATTGTGAGTGTCTTGTGTATACTATGTGTGTATGTGTTGTGTGTACTATGATGTTTCTTTAAGCTGTTCATTACGTCTTATGTGTACAAGGTATTGTATTTGCGTTAGCGAAACTATAATTTCCACTTTAAAAAGCCGAAAGTTGCATAGATATGAATGGACCATTACAATTTTAAAAATCCTTAAGTTATTCAGGGTCTGTTCAATATACGAAGAAATAGAATATCATAGATAAATAAGTTTTATCTGTTATCTGTTACCTTAAATAATAATTATCTTCATTTAATATTAAGTAATTGTTTGTTTGTTTGTAATCTCTTTATCGCATTAGTAAAAATAAAAATAAAAGACAATCTAATTTGCAATGGCAGGCTTATTCCGGAATCGGTATCTCTTTAAGCCAACCAGTCTAACATTAAAAAAGAGGTAAATTTATATAAGTAATTAAAGTAGTAAAATAAGTAATTAAATTTAAAATTAACTTTAAACTTAACTAACAATAACAAACAGAAAAAGGACATTTTAATAATATAAAAGTAATTTGGACCATCAGCAATAACATCTAATAAAATCTAATTCATAATAAAATCTTTAACTATTTTCTTCTTTCTTTCTTATGCATAGTTTGGATAAAAATTAAAGCTTTTACGCTTACCTATGAGTGACACAACAATATGAAATGGGGGCCATATCAAACATGAATCGTCGTAATGTCGTAATATCGTCACTGGCAACACGCACTAATTTCTGGCTCAAAGATGTTGCTCGCAAATGAAACTTTTCAATTACTTTTCTTAAAATTTAAATATAATAAATAAAATCCAAAAGTGTTAAAATTTACAGTTACAACTGGGACTAGAACTTTTGTAACGGAGGACCCAGGGAGTTGTTGAGTAATAGTTGAGGAGCTGTGTTCCAAACAATTTGCTCAGAAACCTTTTTGTCTTTAAGCAAACATTATGCCGGCCGGGATTTGAAGGTGGCATTTACATACAATTTGACTTGAACAGTACAAATAACTTTGCGAAGTGACTGTTTATTTGAATGTTTTAAGCTATTGTATTAAATGTTCTGAAGTATTGTATTTAATGTAATGTTAATTTGTATTTCTATTTTAATTGCACGTAAACTTTGTCGTGACACATTATGTCTATCGCCTTGCTAAGTTTCTATAGTCGTTTAATATTCTTGACTGGAATACGAAAGTAATGACAATTATTTTATCATAAAACATAGATCATAGCAAAATAAATGTATCATTACTTTTTTACTATATACGTACTATATAAGTAGTATTCAAGCTACCAAGGTAAAATAAAACTCTTGGTTAGTATTCAACTTACTTAATTACAATAAATATTAATTAATTACTTAAGTAAAAATTTATTTCTTAGTGCACACTTCCCTCAGCATTATTGGTACCTGCCATAGATTTGAACCCAACCCCCTCTTAAGTGTCCATGCTCTCACCATTAGGCTATCACAGCTCCAATTTTTGTGTACCTACTCAAAACTAACATTCTATAAGTTTTGTTGTTTTGCAAGAATTAAAACACCGTTCTATCATCAGTGCCTGGGGTTTGAACTCGCGACCCCCTCGAAATAGTCGCACGGTGTCACCGCTGGGCTATCACAGCTTTTCAATATAGTTTTAGTAATAAACAATTTTGGATAAGAGGATATGTATTATACAATACTCCATTATACGTTTTATATTTTACCTAAAATATATCATTTCTTATTTTTTATTTTATAAGTTTTATTATCCGGCTGAATATAATAGCCGCCCTCATTCCTTACCGAGGTGTCCTAAAAGGCGACTAACGAAGTTGATCCGCCGTGTGGTATCCGGTTAAGTAGAATAGACCACCCTCTTTCTTACCGAGTAGTCGTAAAATACGAATAGAATAAGTTGATTTTAGGCAGGCGGCCGGTCGTAAAAACGCAGCCAAATCATGTGACAGCATGTTTACAACTGCCTACCCCCCCCTTAGAGTGGGATAAGGGCAGGAGGATGAAGCTTTATTAGCCTCATCAGCACTCTGTGATATACGTAAAAAAATATTTAGTGTAATCTCAATGAAATTTATTTCTTATTATTTATTTAACTAAACACCAAGTTCAATTTTCTTCAAGATCGCTTCAATTCATTTTCAGGTGAAATGTGTCTTGGAAACATGCCATTGTACTGTGGTGCTCAAAGAATGGAGAACCATAAGGGTGGAATACGAATGTCAATATCCTTCTTGCGCATCTAATAAAGGTTATTGGAAATCCCGCTAGCCGGGAATATATGCACAAGCTACCATGTTATATGTAAAACCAGCATGATAATTTATTGTTTGTTTTAATTGAATCATTTAATATACATTTGCATAATCAGTTTTTTTTTATTTATACAACTTTTTCGCGTATTCCTTTCATGTATTTCTGCTGGTTTACGCGCTGCACGCGAATTAAGCTCCTAGCAGACAATTTTTTAACAGAATTTACATCACACGCTAATGTACTATAAGATTATAGTACATCTATACCTTCCTTAGATTTTGAGAAAATCGTACAAACAGACAGACGAGTTTTGGAGACTTTGTTTTATAATAAGTATATATTTACAAAAAAATATTTTATAACACAAATTTTCATAGATTATCTTTAATATTTAAATGAGTTTGGAGCTTTCTTACCGAGATGTCGTAAAATAGGACTATGGTAAGTTGATGTCAGGCTTATCGTAAAATACGTAGCCAAATCATGTGACAACATGTTTATAAAATGTTGTGCCGACCCCACTTATAGTGGGATAAGGGTAGGAAGATGATGATTTAAATGAGTTTGGATGTAGTAAATATTTTTTCGGAATCTCGGAAACGGCTCCAACGGTTTTCCTGGAATTATGCATTCAGGAGTTTTTGGGGGGAAAAATCGATATAGCTAGGTTTTATTTAAAAAAAATCGTTTTGGTTTTGGGCATCAACAATTTTCATTGAATACATATAGCACTATTTTTGACGAAAACTGTCAAGTCAGCGTAGCTTATTTGGAGAACGGGTGGTCTCTAGAAATGAAAATACGTAGGACCGAGCCCCACCTACCCAATTTTATTTTTTTTGAAATTTTAATTTTTTTATAAGGACTTACTGAGCAAGGCTCGGTCAACCAGGTTTTATAAAACAATTAATTACAGAATGTCTTTATATACAACATTCACCTTCTTCAGCTTCCTTGTCGTTAAACAAACTCTTTAAAGAGCGACATATAGCTGCTAGATTTGAAGTGCTATAGGGCGAAGCGCGGCGTTTTCACGGCATTTTAAATCTGTAATATCTCCGAAAATGTTCACTTAAATTACATGCTGTAAACGGCCATATTGATCTATATTAAATCAAAAATTTATTTAAGGTACCTTATTGGATAAGGATTAATGCTGTATTGTATAAAAATTGCTTCAAATATAAGGCATTAATTTTGGGTAAAAAGTAAATGACAAAAAATGCTATTGTGGGTTATCCATAAGAGATAGACAAATACCATCTCGGACTTTTCTGTAGACCTTTTCAAGGTATACAAATACTTAGTACATCATTTTGATAAATCTCGTAGGGTTTAGCCTGCGTTTGTAAAATAAGCGGAAAAAAATGTAATTATTTACAGAAACCTCAAAAATTACAGTATTTTTCTACTCCGTATTGAATGTTATTATACGTACAAACCTTCCTCTTGAATCACTCTATCTATTAAAAAAAACCGCATCAAAATCTGTTGCGTAGTTTTAAAATTTTATGCATACATAGGGATATATGGACAAACAAAGAATGCGACTTTGTTTTATATATGTAGTGATACTCACATACATTTTTATTACATTACGCATTTACAGAAACATCTTGTATTACATTTATCACATTAAACACTAATTAACATAATATGTCATGTAATATTTTGATTACGCGAAGTGCTGAAAGCGAAAGTTAAAAGCGTTCTAGTTTTGCGGCGTGCCGTAGAAAGCTTAGCGAAAGTGTTTGCGCATCCAATCTCTCATTGACATAAAAGATTGTGATATTGTAACTGAAAGGGATAGGCATTAAGACTACTCTTAAAATGCTTAGAAAATTGATTTCTTTATTGATTTTTTTTAATTTCATATTCTTTCGTTTGTATTTAGGTGGCCGAAGCTTTAATTTTGTAAAAGATATGAAAAAATGCAATAAAAAAAAGAAAGAAACGGACGTTGACATGTTAGATTCTTTCTCGGTTATTTTAATTTTTTAATCCGCTCGTTCCCCATTGAGCTATCACAACCTTACAAAGAACAGCAAATTGAAGCTTCTGTTTCTATTTTTATTTTATCAGTTTTTTAGTGCCCAAAAACAGGGATAAAACGATATTCTTTTAAAGTGAAACCTACCTAGATCGATTTTACCCCCCCGAAACCTAAACTACACACTAAACTTCATGAAAATCGTTCTAGCCGTTTCCAAAATTCGGAATATATATACAAACACACGATTAACTCATTTAAATATTAAAGAGCTACTATCACCATAATATTAAAACGGTAATTTATGAATCTTCTCCTTATCTAGAAGTTAATTAAACCGTCGGAAGTCTCAACATAAATTGACGTAACACCCAAATTATAATTAACTCTTGTAAACCTTATAAAAGATTTAAGCTCATAATTAATTCTAATTAACCATATTAAGGATTTAAGCTCTTATTTCCAATAAACTTTATGAAAAAAGCTCATCGAATTAATTGCGATTAATTTAGCGATGAATTGAAAATATATAAAATTTCAATATTTTTAATAAAATAGCCGTTTATATTGCTTGAAAAGGTAAACGATATATTTCATTAGAATTTTTTTGATACGCACGATAGTTCTTATAATTAAGCCGGTTAAATCTAGTACTCAATGCGTGGCTAATTGCGCAAACAGTTTAATTAATCCATCTTAAATTATGGTCATTATATTTTTATCGATATAAAGGATACTAGATGTCCAGCCACACGTTGCTGTGGCTGTAGTGGTGTTGTCTGGTTTAGAATTCCGTTCAAAACAGATCTCAACAATCAAACAATCTTCTAACGAAAATTAATTGCAGAAATTTATTAAAGAATATTATTTCCAAACCAACAAAACGCAAAGCAGGAGCCGCAAGTTTATGTCGGTTCCTACTTTGTCTATTATATACATCACCTACTGTTTTATAAATCTTCATATTCAAAAATTAAATTAATTATTGTGATGATCCGCTACACACATTCACTACGACAATCACAACGATTTTCTCTGTAACACGGGCACGCGTGCCACGGCGTGAGTGTCCACTGTCAGGCAGAACTCGTGACATAGGTGGGGTGCGTTCTCTCTTTGTCGAGAAAGCCTTTCCAGGCACAATAGTCTGGGAGTGATCGTGGGCAGCAATTGGTACCTTCTACTCTGCAGAGGGAGGTAATGGAGCGGTCCCGGCATCTCGAGTTATGGAATAATCTGTAGCTGGTAACTGCGGTTGTTAGTAACTTGCCTAAGTCCATTATCTGCCGCTCTGAAAGAGGTTGGTGCATCTGGTGCTCCTGATCTACTGGTTAGCGGAGGGAGGCTTCAGTTTTGAAAGGGTCCTTACCTGTATGAGATCTAGGACCAAAGCTACAATCCATTGGAGCAATATTGATGAAATTTGGTATGATGCTTTATGTGCCGGGCCAAGTAGGTTGGCACAACATGTTTTTCTCTTCCATCTTCTCCTAACATTCGTCAACTTCGGCGTTTCCATCCTACCATCTCTTTTAAGGCCTCCCTTTAATACAAATCCATTCACAATTAATTTTAATACTCATTTAGTGACCTGATTTTAATCTTGCACTTCTCGTCTTTCTATAATGGAAACAACTTTCAGTTTTTCCCTTATATATATCTGGCTATCGTCAAGTTAATAAATAGAAGCTTTTAACGAAATTTCTTGTCCCTGCTGTTAACTGTTAAGGAGTTTCATCGTCTGGAGCCAATCCTGGTAGTATGGAGACTGGACCGGTATGTATTCAGACCAATCAAACACCGGGAAGTGGGTCAAATTTAACTTGTCAGATTCCACCTTCTTCTTCCTTTTCTTCTTAACCTATAGAACTGCTGAACATAGGTCTCTTCCCATGATGTCCATGAAACATAATCCTGTGCCGCTTACGTTTTCTTTCACCGAAAAACGTGTGATAAATTGCAATTATCAATTAGACACATAAGTTTTAATAGAAAACTCATTTGTATCTGCCCTGGTTTGAACCCGTCACCATCTCGAATGAGTGGACTTTGTTACCGCTGGGCCATCACAGCTCTAACCTGCGATATAGTTATCTATAAATGATTAAACCACATGCTCCTTTGGCCCCGTTAAATTTATTTCCAATGGTTTCACGTGAACGCAGATAGTTTTAATATATGGGCCCATTAAACATTGTCGGGAGTAACTGCGCAGATAATTGGCGTACGGGTAAAACCGATCCTCGCTTTCTTATCAAGAAATATATATTTACCTGGTGCGCAGTTATTAAATTTTTTAAATTAATATTGGCTTTCTGTTCAAAAATATTGGCTCTGTTCATCGTAGTAACAATAGGAAATAATTGTTAAGACGCCTGGGAATAGTTTCTCAGCAGTTAGCAACATAAGATATTTTATTTCCTTGTGTAAGTTATTTAATTTTCTTGTGTATTGGGTTTTTAATGTCTTTCAATAAAATTATTATTATTAAAAATAAGTTAGTAACTTGAAATATGATAATAATTGTTGATTATATTGGAAAAAGTCACTTAAGAAATTTATATCCATTATGGCTTTATTGAAAAATGAGCAGGTACAATGCGGTATTTTTAAAGCTGTTTAGACAAATATAAAATTAATCAAAAAATTTTAAATCGGTAATATCATTAATGAAGCTACCACTGGTTCAAAATGTTGCTCTGACCGAGAAGTACCAGCAAAAAAAACTCGGCGGTCAATCTTTTAAACATTTTCAATTTACGCTGTAAGAAGCTGAAAGGATTTTCGAGGATAAGCTTATTTTAGAGATTATAATATAGTCTTAAATTATCGAATAGGCTTATATATTTTTTTAATTTGCAAATAACTGAAGCGCGCCGAATTATTATGAGAAGGGAAGGCCAAAAAATACAACAACGAGTGGCCAGATCTTTTGTATATAAGTGACGTCTGTAAGTATATATTAGGTCCTTACATATGAAATTGGCGTTTTGTCGTACTGGCCACTTTGATCTCAAATATTACCTGTATGGTTAGGAATTCCAAATTCAAATTCATACAGCTATTTACTCATGCATTTGTGTTTCAAACCCCCTAATTCATTTGTTTTTTCTTCTTTTGTTTTTTTCTTTGTGTCACTCTGTTTACAAAATAGAAAACATGAAATATCGCGTTATTTACGAGTATGAGTTCCACCGTGGCACCACTGCAGCAGAAACGGCTCGAAGGATTAATGATGTGTATGGTGACGGTGTCGCAAAAGAAAACACAGTGCGTTTTTGGTTCCAACGTTTTCCTTTTTCAACGTTAAATGACCTTTTAATATTCCACTGCTGATCCCGTGGCCTTCTGAACTGTAGCTGAAATCCACTACAGGATTTTTCCAGAAGTATGTCGTATTATGTGTAGAATTTTCCTTCACATAAATGTCTACGGTATATGATAACAAATACGCCGTGTGGTATCCGGCTCAATAGAATAGTACCACTCTCATTTCTTACCGAGGTGTCGTAAATGGCGACTAAGGTAAGTCGACAAGCCTTGTGGTATCCGGCTGAGTAGAATAGGCCAACCTCATTTCTTACCGAGGTGTAAAAGGCGATTAAGCTTAATCCATACCCGTTCTGTGGTAACGTAAAAGACGACTAAGGTAAGTTGACCCACCGTGTGGTATCTGGTTTAGTAGAATAGACCACCCTGTTTCTTAGCGAGGTGTCGTAAAATACGACAGAGTTAATTTGACGTCAGGCAGGCGGCCGGTCCGGTCGTAAAACGCAGCCAAATCATGTGACAGCATGTTTATAACATACTGTGCCGACTTAGAGTGGGATAAGGGCAGGAAGATGATGATGCTAAATACCGCAAACGGTTTGAAACGATTGTTGAGTTTGTGATAGTGAACATATGTAATGCTTGTGAATTGTGGTGGCGGTGGTGGAGGTTTGTGCATGTGGTTTTACCAATTCTGCATGTATCAGGTATGAAAACGGATTGCCCACTCTACATTTAGCATTATATATATTTTCTATTTTACTTCATCGCGGATTATAGCAAAATAATATTCTCATTACTTTTGTATTATGGATCTCCGCAAAGTAACGCCTAATTCTAAAAATTGCTTTATATAATTCTATAATGATGGTAAATAATAACAAATGCCGTATGGTATCCAGCTAATGAGACCACCTTCATTCCTTACCAAGGTGTCGTAAAAGGCGACTAAGGTAAGTTGACGTCAGGCAGGCGGCGGAATGTAAAATAAGTAGTCAAATCAACTAACAAAATAAATAAATAAATATATGGGTCACTTACACACACGGTCGTCCATCCCCAAAGTAAGTAACTTAATACTTGTGTTATGGTAGACAGAAAACTGGTGAATATATACTTAAATATATTTTTTAAATACATACTTAAATACAAATATACACCCAGGCTCAAAGGCCAACAAATTCATTTATTGAAAATGTTGGCCCTCGGCGAGAATCGAACCCGCGACCCGCGGAGCTGAAGGCAGGATCACTACCCATTACGCCAACGGGCCAGTCAAACATGTTCAAAACATATTTGATTAAGTACGATATATCGATCGATATTAAGCACACAAATCTTAATAGAATCTTATCGGTTTCCAAAATTCAACACAATTTATACCGCGTGCATATATATGAATATTTAAAATAAAATTAATAGTTATTATATATGCATATATGCATTTTTATTAATTGCATTTTTTTATATCTTTAAAAAATTACCAAGTCACCAAGATACTTTGTTATCATAACTAAAAGCTATTCAAGGTGCAATAAAGTGTAAAGCTATTTAAATGAGATGCAAACAGCACTATAAAACATAAATATTTGCACTGTGTGTGAGCTTATTCCAAGTATAGTGAAAGTAGTTTTGCCTCAAGTAACCCACAACATGTTTTTTATCGAGAAAAGGAGTGTTCTTAGCTCAGTATTTAAAATGACCTTATAAGAATCGGGTGGTCTCTTAGCGAGCAAAACTATTTGTATCATATATGGAATAAAGACACGATAATACATATAGTAATGCCGCCGTGTGGTATCCGCCCCTGAGTAGAATAGACCCTCATTTCTTACCGAAGTGTCGTAAAAAGCGATTAAGGTTAATTCACCCGTCGTGTATCGGGCTGAGTAGAATAGACTAACCTCATTTCTAACCGAGGTGTCATAAAAGGCGATTAAGGTAAATTGACTCGCCGTGTATCGGGCTGAGTAGAATAGACCACCCTCATTTCTTACTGAGGTGTCGTAAAAGGCGACACGACTAAGGTTAGTTCACCCGCCGCGTATCCGGCTGAGTAGAATAGACCAACCTCATTTCTTACCAAAATATCGTAAAAGGCGATTAAGGTAAGTTGACCCACCGTGTTGTATCCGGTTTAGTACAATAGACCACCCTTCTTACTGAGAGGTCGTAAAATACGACTGAGGTAACTTGATGTCCGGCAGGCGGCCGGTCGTAAAAACGTAGCCAAATCAGCATGTTTATAACATGTTGTGCTGACCCCACTTAGAGTGGGATAAGGACAGGAGGATGATGATAATACATAAAGTAATACCGCCGTGTGGTGTCCGGCTGAGTAGAATAGACCCTCATTTCTTACCGTTATGGGATTAAGTGATGTGCTGCTGTTCCTGTAAATTTACCAACTCGATATACAAACTGACTTACTATTTCAAGTATGCATTCGACAATTTTTAGTCACGCCACACATGAATCCTGAGTTATAGAAAATTTACACTCTTTTTGTGATTTCATTTCAAATAGTTTGAGAAAAAGTTTCTTTAAAAAACGTTGCTTTGATTTCAATAACTCAAAAGCGGAGAGGGTGAGCAAATTGTGAAAGTTTTTATCCTACTCAATTGACTATTGTCGTCGTCTGTAGCTGCAAGTTTCAGTTGAGAAATATATTTAATATTAGAAAGTAGAATAATTGTTTTAGTTGAAAGTTATACCGACAAATATGGTACGGTATGAATTATGAGGTATGAGAACGAATAGTACACTTTACATTTAGCATTACATATATTTTCTTTTATCCCGGATTATAGCAAAATAATATTTCCGTTACTTTTGTATCATGGACCTCCGCAAAGTAACTTCTAATTCCATAAATTAATATAAATTAATATATCTACCCAGTATCAATTTCTGGCTTTCTGTATCAATCTTTTAAACTGCAACTGTATTAAACTGCTGTAATGGCAAATCTAAAATTGATTGAGGAATTTTATTATAAAAGAAGCAATCACCAGCGGCTCCTCCCGCGTGGAAAAATTAAAACCGTAATATAAACTTTTGATAACCATAAAAATTGGTTAAGTGGATCAACCTTAAAAACCTTAAACCTTATACATATGCTGTCGCGGACTTTTATTTAGAACTTTTAGAGGAGAACAATTTTGTAATACATGATTTTTGAATAACTATTACCGTTTACTCGGCGCATGCAAGGAAAGCTTTAAATTTTACCGTTGTCGTACTATTTTTTATTGCTGCTCCACGCTCATTCATCTTAGCGTGATGTTAAATAACCTATTGCCTACCGCAATAAATGGAATATCTTACACTGAAATAATTTTTCAAATCCGTCGAGTAGTTCCTGAGATTATCGTATTAAAACAATTAATCAATCAAACAAACAAACTATCATCAGATTTATATATTAGTGTAGATGCTATACCCAAACCCATAAACGATGTACGTTATTCAAAAATAAATACAGGTCTTCGATTATTCATGAGAATGCGTGTCACAGGTGCTTAATATTACAATGTATAAAAAAGTAAGTGAGGTACAAAATTGTGCGGTTATTATAGACATAACGGCATCATAACTTTTACACGCCCCCGTAACGTTTATACAGGTCGTAAATAACTTGAAAAAGAGATGAAGTCATAAAATCTTTGTTCTTCATTTTTAATACGCACAGCGAGCGGCATTGCCTACAACCCGCATCTCACTGACAAGTTTCTTGATTAAAAGAAGTAATTCTTAAAGCAAAGTTGACTGGCAAGTTGGCGCGAGTGGCAGTGATCCTGCCTTCAGCTCGTTGGGTCTTGAATTCGGTTCTCGCCGTAACATTTTCTATATAACAATTCATTTGTTTTTCGAGTCTGGTATATATATATTGAAGTATAAGTGAAGTATAGTAAGTTATTTAAAATTATATATGCAAATATTTATTTTCAGGAGTGTGGTTTTTATACAATATTATTATACCTATATATACTAAATACTAATATAGGCAAGCTTATAACGCTTATAAGCTTATAAGCTCTCCTATAACGTCTCCGTTAGAAAGGTTGGAGCTAAGACCTACCACGGTGCTCCAATGCGGATTGGTAGGTTACACATATATTTGTTCTATTTTACTTCATCGCGGATTATAGCAAAAATAAATTATTACTTTTGTAAGTTAACGCCGAGTTACATATAATAAATATCAACTCAGCAGTTTAAGCTTATTACATCTAGTTTTACTCGTATTATAAACGACACGGACGTGCGGTGTTTGTACAATGTAGCTTTAGAAACTTTTGCAATTCCAATGCAACCCGTGTCAAACATTTGCTCAGCAGACCGATTGTTGTTTAAAATGTCTCTATACATTCTGACCTCTAAGTTGTGTCCACTGTGTTGAATAAATAGCTGAAAGTTTCTACCGACTAACTTTCATTAGCCTTTGTTTTGTGACACCCAATAAAAACTTAGCAACACGTTCATGTTTCTATAGTTTTTACATGGACTTTTTGAATTGCAAATTGTTGAATATTGATGTTAGTTTTGTCACACCCAAAAACACTCGAATAATGAGGAGGGATGAAAATCATGTGATCAAACAAGAGTTAAACATATTCATGTGGATGGATATGTGACTAGAGGAAGGCAAAAGATATTGTGTGAAGTATGACATTCATATAAAAGGAGTAATGCCAAAGTTAAAGAATAATAGAAGAGAATCCAAGAGAAAAATCAAATCAAATCAAAATATCTTCAAATAATCAAAAAGGCTTTTTCGAGCACTTTTGAATCGTCAAGGATCAATATGATTAATGAAGCTACAACTGATCCGGAATGTTGCTCTTACCGTGAAGAACCAGCAAGAAACTCGGCGGTAAATCTTTTCAACGTTTTCAATTTTACATTATTAAACCGCAGTCTTGTATGAAGCTGAAATTTTCAAATCCAGGTTTTTTATATCATCCAAATAATTTTCAATTTTGTAATATGCTTTACGTTAAGCATATCTCTTATTTAAACCTTTTTGTAGACTGATCTAGTATTGATTGCGGAATTTTGTTGTAAAAGCGAATACCGAGACCATCGAATGAGTTGCTCTGACTCTGCTGAGTCGCGACACAGGTATCACTTTTTGTGACCTCTGCGCCGACCCCACTTAGAGTGGGATAAGGACGGGAGAATACTGACTTGCCTGTGTAAACCAAACTAAACCAAATAGTGCGTCAATAAATCTGAAAAAAATTATGTGTATTTATAAAAAACTTTTATAGTTACCTAATGTATATTAATATATTGTTGCGATTATTTTAAAGGAATTTTTACTGTAAATTTCACAGAGTTTGCATAAGTATTACGTTAACGCAAACAAAAGCGTCCTACCGAAGCCCTTTAAAATATCATTTTGCCACTTATAAACGTGCCCCAAGCCATAACAAAAGTGAAAGCTTATCTGATATTGCTAAACATGAACGTTATTGACGTTGCTTATATTAAAAGCAATCTGTAAAAGCTATTCCAAATGGTGATTGAGAGGATTGGATATTAAAAAAAAAATCTTCTTTTAAGTACAAGCTCTTTTTTAAGTACAATCAAAAATGGAATGTGTGTTCTCGAAAGAAAAAGGTTAATTTTTTATCCTCATTTCCTATTGAGGTTTTGTAAAAGGCGACCAAGGCCAGTCGACTCGCCGTGTGGTATCCGTCTGAGTAGAATAGACCACTCTCATTTCTTACCGAGGTGCCGTAAAAGGCGACTAAGGTAAGTTGACCTGCTGTGTGGTATCTGGCTGAGTAGAATAGATCACCCTCTTTCTTACTGAGGTCACCTAAAATACAACTACGGTAAGTTGACGTTAATCAGGCGGGCGGTCGTAAAATACGTAGCCAAATCATATTTCGACATATTTACTAACATGTTGTGCCGATTCCACTTAGAGTGGGATACGGGCAGAGGGACGGTGCTCAGGAAACCTGTATATCTATAGAGAATTATGGGGATATGTCTAAAATATCAGTTCGCATTGGAGCAAGGTGTGTCTAACCTCCCTTTCTCTCTAAAACGGAGTTGTGGAATAGTCAGGAAACGGAACGTTACTTTACTTTGATAAGTGTAAAAAGTGACCCCGAAACATTTAAATATTATTTCGGCTATAGCTTGGCAGGTTCATATTTAATCTGGTTATAAATTGTGTCAATTGAACGTGTCAGTTTTATTAATCCATTCGCTTAGTGGGTAGCTGGAACACGGCCAGAAGCGATGCAAACGAAACGAAAAGACTGGCTTTGATAGTTCAATTTGCGTTAAATATTGCTTTTAAAGTAAAATTCATTAACTAACGCATAAAAAAGCACAAAGTCGGTCGGTGGGCGATGGCAAGCTACGCTTGGAGTATGTCAACGTGATTAAATTAGAAATGAATGAATAAATGCTTTATTTACTACTACAATACATGAATACAATTAAAAGTACAGTTAAATACAAATTAGTTAGGTACATTAAATAAAAGGTAAGAAATAGTTTAGACTATCCGCATTCTGCATCCACGTATCGCAGTAGTAAAATGGTCCGGATCCGGAGACGGAGCAAAGTTATGGATACAATAATGGGCACATATTTCGAAGAACCGATGGACGCTTAAAGTTACTCGGGGGGCGATGGAAAGAGCCATGCTCGGAGTATGTATGCGTGATCAAATCAGAAATTAGAAGATCCGTGGACAAAGTTACGGACACAACAATTGGCACATAGTTCGAAGTACCGATGAACGCTCAAAGTTGCTCGGCGGGCGATGGAAAGAGCCATGCTCGGAGTATGTATGCGTGATCAAATCAGAAATTAGAAGATCCGTGGACAAAGTTACGGACACAACAATGGGCACATAGTTCGAAAAACCGATGGACGTTCTAAATTACTCAGTGGCAGATGGAAAGCGACAAACTCGGAGTATCTCTGCGTGATCAAATCAGAAATTAGAAGATCCGTAGACGGACTAAAGTTACGGACACAATAACGGGCACATGTTCATAGTTCGAAGAACCGGCTCGGCGGCCGAGGGAAAGCGCCATGCTCGGAGTATCTCTGCGTGATCAAATCAGAAATTAGAAGAACCGAAAACCAAAGTTACGGACATAGCGATGGGTCGCGAACCGATGGACGTTGGGATCTCAAAGTGTTAAAGTGGTGACCCCGTATCGGAAAACATAGTGTAACAGACGCAAGAAGACCCTGGGTTCAGGCTGTATAAGAATATGTTACATGAAAGACCTATGTCCAACAGTGATCGGCTATTTATTGAAGAGAGAAACCAAAAAAATATTACTGTCTCAAGCAATATAAAATAGCAATATATATATATATGGCGCCAACAACCTTCCTAATGTCGTCGGTCCAGTGAGACGGTGGGTGCCCTACGCTGCGTTTGCCAAGACGCGGTCTCCACTCCAGGACTCTTTTGCTCCAACGGCCATCGGTCCTGCGACAGACGTGACCGGCCCACTGCCACTTCAGCTTGCTTATTCTGCTAGCTACGTCGGTTACTCTGGTTCTTTCGCGGATAATCTCATTTCTGATTTTATTCTTGAGATACACTCCGAGCATATCTTGCTCCATGCCATGCTGGACGACTTTAAACTTGTGGACTAGTCCCGCCGTCAGTGTCCACATCTCGGCGCAATACGTTAACACAGGCAGGATGCATTGGTCGAAGACTTTGGTCTTCAGGCATATATTTACAGTCGACTAAGTATCCCTAAAAGATTCTTCTGATATTTGTATGCTGCCAAATCTGTATCGGAGGAGCGAGGTGAGTCAAATCTTCCAAATAAAGATGGCACCTTTGCCCAGCAGTGGGATAGTACTTTACTACGTTTATATAATAATTCTTTAACTAACAGAGTTGTTTCTTCATTTGTAAGTAATTTTAGACATAATTTATAGATTTAATCGTTGCTTTGCAGAGGTCTTAATACAATAACTAACGATAATATTTTTTTGCTGTAATCCTATTTAATTTTTGTATTTCAAACATATTTTGGCAAACAAAACGCTATAAGTTCACTTAAATAAATAATTCTTAGAGACCTTCAAACTAAAAGCACTAAATGAGGATTATGAAATTTTCAATGCGCAGTCCTGCTCGAATTAAAGCCGAAATTTGGCAAACTTATTCCTTATATACCGGGGTAACATACAGGCTATCGAAATTCTGTTAATTCTACAGGAATAGGATGACATTGAAAGCGTCATCTATCTATATATCTATCAACCTATCACGCGACAACAGTTGCGGTTAAAAGCTAGTCTCACATATATATACAGTACCTGAGTGACCAAGCCTTGCTTAGTAATGTTATTAAAAGATAAAAAAATGCAATTAAAATTATAACAAAAGAATGAAAAGGTTGGTGATATCTGGGACTTGATCTCGGGTATTATAACTTCTTTTTCTTTTCTTTTGAATAGCTCTCTTTGAACCTGTACAAGACAGTAACGACTTAATGTAAATAGTATTAAGAATTATATTTTTAAAAGAACAACCGCCGAGTTTCTTGCTGGCTCTTCTCGGTAGGAACAGCTTTCCGAACCAGCAGTAGAGTTGACGATTCAAAAGCACTTGTTTACAAGTTTATTTGAATAAAAATATTCAAATATTTTGAATTTGAATTGAATTTGAATTTGTCCGCCCGATCCCAACTGAACTACTGCAACTATACAAATGACAGCACAATTCACCTATGTATTCTATTTCTATTTAAGAAGTTTAATGCCTATAAACAGGGATAAAATGTCATTTTTTTTAATAAAATCTAGCTGGATGGATTTATCACCCCGAAAATCTCCTACATGTTTATGAAAATCGTTGAAGCCGTTATTGAAATTCGAAATATTTTATTCTAGTAAAATTGTAAACTAGTGCTTTTGAATCGTCAATTCTACTGCTGTTTCGTCCCTACCGAGAAGAGCCAGAAAACAAATTTGGTGGCTGTGCTTTGCTAAAAATTTCTTATAACTAGTTTAATTTAGTCATTACTAACTTGTACAGGATCGAACAGTAGCTATATCCACGCATTCTTATCATCTATTTAATCTCATCAGTATAGCAGTAGGTTTTCTGTATCAGCCTCCTTAAAACAGTTTTTTTTTTAACTGGTGTATTTCATGTTTAAAAATCTCAAGTTTCTCTAAAATATTTTAGAGCTAAAGCATGTACTATTAACTTTAACCTTCCTCAAAAGTTCAACTATCTTTTAATAAAAACTTTACTAAAATCGGTTCAGTAAATTTTGAGAAAATCGATTACATACAGACTGGTTTTGGGTAACTTGGTTTTATAATAAGTATAAATGAACAAAATAAGCCGTAGGGTATCCGGCTAAATTGAATAGACCACCCTCATTTCTTACCGAGGTGTCGTAAAAGGTGACTAAGGTAAGTTGACGCGGTCGGTTGTAAAAGACGTAGCCAAATCATGTTACAACATGTTTATAACATGTAGTGCCGATCCTACTTAGAGTGGGATAAGGGCAGGTATATGATATAGTTAGCGAAATATATATATATATATATATATATATATATATATATAACGAGTGGCAACCCTTATGCATTTATTACCATATAATTTCTTATTTCAAACAATACGAAAGATTCAATCTAATTTGTGTCATAAAGATAGCTTTTAATTAATTTATTTGTGTAACTGTATTTTAATTTTTACATAAACCGCGTAATAATTTCGTGTTATCTATATTCTTACTTATATTATAAATGTGAAAAGTGTATGTATGTCCGTTACGCTTTATATATACTATTTTGTACAAATGAATCTTATATACTAGGTTAACGATTGAAATAAAAAATTATCATTTTTCCTTCCCAGAATAGAGTCCTTGTGTGATGGCCTAGAGGTGCGACCGTGTGAATCTCTAGAGACGATCATGGGTTCAAACCCGGGCAGACACCAATGAGTTTTTCTATTAAAACTTATGTGTCTAATTGACAATTGCAATTTATCACACGCTTTTCGGTGAAGGAAAACATCGTGAGGAAACCTGCATATAAAGTAAAAAAAGTAAGTAACGGCTTGTTACTATCCCACTGCTGGGCATAGGCCTCCTCTCTCCATGTTTGGAGAGAAGGGTTGGAGCTAAGACCTACCACGCTGCTCCAGTGCGGATTGGTAGGTTACACATATCCCTAGAATTTTCTAGAGATATGCAGGTTTCCTCACGATGTTTTCCGTCACCGAAAAGCGTGTGATAAATTGCAATTATCAATTAGACACATAAGTTTTAATAGAAAAACTCATTGGTGTCTGCCCGGGTTTGAACCTATGATCGTCTCTAGAGATTCACACGGTCGCACCGCTAGGCCATCACAGCTTCATAGACCAATCCGCATTGGAGCAGCGTGATAGGTCTTAGCTCCAACCCCTCTCTCCAAAAATGGAGAGAGGAGGCCTATGCCCAGCAGTAGGATAGTAACAGGCCGTTACTTACTTACATGCACCTTTCCAAAAAATTTCGCATAAATTTATTAAACCGATTCAACCTCAACAGTACAAACAAATAGTTTTAAAAAATATAGGTGATGTATATTATATGTATAAGTAAGAACCGAGATAAGCTTGCGGTCTTGCCTTGCGACTTACAAAGGTACGTGGGCTCGGAGTTACTCGCGTGCGTAGAACTAAAGTTAGGTTCTTATTACACCTCATAACCCTACACGTGATCCCTGGGTAGTGCTAAACGAGTAACCTTCTAGGTGGTAGGCTTCGGCCGTGGCTAGCGTAACCACCCTACAGGCAACGCCGTACCGCCAAGCGACTTGTCGTGTTCCGGTACGATGCCTGTAGTAGTTTATAAATGAGAAAAGGGTCGGTAAAGCTGCGCTTCATTGGATGACAGGTTCCGACTTACGCTGTCAAATCGCCGGGCGGTTCAATTTGGAGAGCAGCGGGTTTTCTTATAGGCATGCGCGTTCCACCTTAGACTGCGTCACTGCTTACCATCAGGCATGATTGCAGTCAAGCGCTCGCCTATTAAACAATAAAAAAAAACCTCGTTTGTAGGTTTGGGTATAAGATTATATAATTAAATTCCGCCATAAAGTTTAATTTTGCCATTACAGTTTAAATAAACTATTAAAAGGAGGCTAATGCGGAAAGCCTATTAGTTGAGGTTTACATAGATGATAATAATGCGTGGATATAGCTACTGTCCGACCCTGTACAAAATAGTAATGACTAAAAGTAATAATTATTAAATTTTAAAAAGAACATGATCGAGTTTCTTCCTGGCTCTTCTCGGTATAAACAGAAATGCAGAAGTTGTATAAACTCATGCATGCCATGTATTGTTGTGTTATCAGTAACACAACAATACACGAGCACTGCACACATTCACCACCACAATCTCTACAATTGTTTCACCCCGTAACCGAAGGAGTATCATCAGGAGATACTCCACGACAAAATCGCAAAGCTTTGTGATTGCATGTCTCAGATGAGAACGAATAGTACACTCTACATTTAGCATTACATATATTTTCTTTTATCGTGGATTATAGCAAAATTTTGTTTTCATTACTTTTGTTTGATGGACCTCCCTAAAATAACTAATTCAATGACACTTGTTAGCTAGCTTACTCCAATTAAAAACATTTTGAATTTGAATTAAATACGGCATAGGAAATTTTGCGAAACTTTTGCGCTATGCCGTAAGTTTCATGCTAGCTCTTCTCGGTAGGAACAGCTATCCAAATCTACAGTAGACTTGAATACAATACTCTAAATAAAAATACACACAAACATTCGCTTTTATTTTTAATCATAAATATTATATATCAAATCAAAAACACTGTAATCTGTCATATATATCCTCCTGCTCTTATCCCACTCTAAGTGAGGTCAGCACAACATGTTATAAACATGCTGTAACATGATTTGGCTGCGTTTTTACGACCGGCCGCTTGTCTGACGTCAACTTACCTAACTTATTTTACGACACCTCGGTAAGAAATGAGGTTGGTCTATTCTACTCAGCCGTATACCACACGGCGGGTCGTCTTACCTTAGTCGCCTTTTACGACACCTCGGTAAGAAATGAGGGTGGTACTATTCTATTCAGCCGGATACCACACTGTCAATAGTGATAAAATTGTAAACTCCGACCGTGTATTTGATAAACTACAATTCCACTTTCAAGAAAACCAATATGAACAATACGTGAGGCAATCTCGTCTAACAATAACACCCGTTTTCAATAGGACATGTGTAAAGAAGTTCCAACACCTGGGAATCTGCAATACTTGTTTTAGTTATTCGCAGATGTGAGCTTCGATTATAAAGCCTAAGGGGCTTTAGAGTAGAGTGACGTGACAGCTGATTGGTAAGACGTGTCATTCTTATAAGGTAGTCACAAGTACTAGTCCCAGGTGAATTTAACCCCCCTTTAACCATTTTCATGGTTAACAAAATACTATATTACGATATTAATCTTTCCACATAGAGGAGCCGCCGGCAATTGCTAGTAATATATGAAAAACTTTAATTTCTACTAATAGTATAAATGCTAATTTACATAATTAGGCGTTACTTTGGCGGAGAGCCATAGTACAAAAGTAATAATCAAATCATTTTGCTATAGTCCGCGATGAAGTAATATATATATAGGAAATATATATAATGCTAAATGTGAAGTGGAAAAACCGTATTCATATCTGATACATGCAGGATTCGTAAAAACACATGCACAAATCTCCACCACTGCCAACACATTATACAAGCACTACACACGTTCACTATCACGAACTCAACAATCGTTTCGCTCGCAACCGAAGTATCATCAGGAGATAGATTCCACGACAATATCGCAAATTTTGCCTTTGCGATTGTTGAGTATGTGATAACGAACGTGTGTAGTACTTGTGACTTGATTTTTAAGAAAAAAGCTGTGATAGCCCAGTGGTGAGACCGTACAACTCTTTCGAGAGAGTCACCTGTTTGTTCTCCAGGCAGGCATTAATGAGCTTTTCTTTTGATACTTATATTTCTAATGGACAATTGCAACTTATCACACACTTTCCGGTAAAGGAAAGAAGGTAATCATCATATTCCTGCCCTTATCCCACTCTATGTGGGGTTGGCACAACATGAACGTATTTTACGACCGGCCGCCTGCCTGACGTCAACTTACCTTAGTCATATTTTACGATTCCTCGGTAAGAAAGAGGGTGGTCTATTTTACTCCACTGGATATCACACGGTGAGTCAACTTACCTTAGTCGCCTTTTACGATACCTCGATAAGAAATGAGGTTGGTCTATTGTACTCAGCCGGATACTATCGGAATAATGTCGTGAGAAAACCTGCATATCCCTAGAGAATTCTGAGGATATGTGTAATCTACCAATCTGCATTGGGGCAACTGGGTGGGTGCTAGCTCCAACACTTTATCAAAAGCAGAGAGAATAGGCCTATGCCCTATGGGATAGTAATATTCGTAAATCGTTACTTATTTACACATTTAACGTTACAAGAAGCCATCCGGATATTGATAAAAAAACAATTACTTAAAAACCTTTTTTCACAATCGTTGATAGGGAGCGAACTCAATCTACCTTAAAGTTATATTGGTCTGAACGAAAGCAATCGAACTAAATGTAACTTTACGGTACATTGGGTTCCGATTGTAAAAGGATAAAGAACTCGCTACGTTTAGCGGGAGGTGGACACTGGATTCCAGCGTAAAAAATCGCGTAGCGCTTTTTAAGAAATTAATTTGTGACGCGCAATAATTGCCAAGCGCTACACGAGCGCTACTAGAAGCGGAAATGCGTCTACATATTGCGCGCTCAACGATTAATCGCTATGCTACGTCGTAGCACGTATGCTACGGCGTAGCGTATGTGCTACGTTATACACGAAAGTTTCTATCTTATATTATATCCAATTCAAATGCTTTATTCTTATATTATATTATTATTATAGTAAACTTCTTTATTATTATAGTAAACTTGTTAGAGCTTGTCTAATTTAAAACTATTTGTTACGAATGTGTGAGTGTTAATGTATATAATGACATTTTGACTCTGTAACATCGTGGTCGACTAGTCGCGTATTAAACCTGACAACGCTCTCTATATGAAGTAGCGCTTGCTTATTGTATGAGACAAGACATCCGCCTTCTCGCGCATTTGTAGAAAATTAAGCTAGTTGAACAACAAATTCAAGCACAACCGTTCCTCAGCAAGTTCCTTATACTTATAAACTGATTACCAATACAATTCTTTGTCTTTTTCGTACATATTCTAAATTTGCTGAGTGTAAGTGTAAGTTATAGTTAAAATATCTATCAATTAAAAAATTGTTTCATATATAATGGTTGTTATTTATAAAAAGAAAAATTGTGTCATGTAGTTTTGTACATTGGTATCACAGATAAATCTTTCACTACGATAGGAATTCGAATTATTCAAGTAGAACTTGCCAAGCTGTGCCATATTTAATTTTTTTTTCTTCACAATTGTCACGTCACGGCCAAATAGAATTTTTATTAAACAATGGCACGCAAACGATTTTAAGTACTCCCCTAACATTCGTGACCTATATAATGGGAACGGGAATATTTTGAAAGGCCGCTAACAAATATGTACACTTTGCTTAACGGAAATACTCAGTCATGTTTTTATAATTATTTCAGGTCTGTGAAAAATTAATTAAGCCTTATTAAGCAAGATATGAAAACTGCGTTAGATAAAGGGTGAAACTTGCGACTTTTAATGTGCCGGTATTAATCCCGCCAAGGCCAAAATTTCTTTTTTATTTATAACATCCATGTACAAGTTATGTCTATTTTAAATAACTTACACGGTAGTATTAAACATGACTAAGGTGAGTTGACCCACCGTGTGGGATTGGGGTGCCAAAGTGGTCGGCCTCCTCGTGGCGCACCCTGGGCAAGCTTAGTCTTGGCAAATGGACCACTGAGGGGTGGCCAATCCAGTTGTCCCTCTGATTAGCAGAGGGCAATCTGGACGGGCCGGGGACTTCGGGGAGGTTGGGGTGAAGTCCCTAATGAGCGACGGGTCCAGTTGGGCTTACTCTAAGTCTGGCTGGACATGGTTACGGCCACCGTCGGCGAAACCCGGAAGCCCAGCAATGGGAACGGGGACCTTCGGGTTGCGAGGAAGAAAACCTCTATAAAAAATTACCCGGTGGGGGCGGAAACGCCCACCAAGGCGTTGGGGCCCCTACTTGGGGCGCGATCTCTCCCTGTCGACCGTGACATAGCAAACACGGTGGGCAGGGAGCGATCGTGGGCAGCGATGGCCTCCCTTTGCTCTGCGGAGGGGGCGGAGGGAGGCGGCGGAGCGGTTCCACGAACTGTTATTCTGGATCCAATCTGCTGCTGGTGAGTCCAGGTGTTAGTGACTCGCCCAAGCCCATCGTCTGCCGTCCTAACTGGGGACCTTCGGCTGTTCCGAACGGGGTACATCGGACACCTGGCTTACAGGTCCCCGAGGCGGTCGGTGCATCTGGTGCTCCCGATGCACCGGTTAGCGGAGGGGGGTTTCCCTTTCGAGGGGCCCCTACCTGGAGGTGTTTATTCTCTGGGATCAGAGCTGTCGGCGGGATGGGGGCAAAATGTACAATGATACCCTGTCCTTGCCATTGGCAGCGTGGTGGAGCACACAGGTCGTTTTAGTCGGTGCGAGTCCGACATAACCGCCGCCTGTCCCCGTCGGGCGGCGGTACCCATAAGGGGTTTTTTCCTGTATAATAAAAAAAAAAAAAAAAAAACCGTGTGGGATCCAGTTAAGTAAAATAGACCACCCTCATTCTTACCGAGGTGTCGTAAAAGGCGACTAAGGTAAGTTCACGTCAGCCAGGTGCCCGGTCGTAAAATACTTAGCCGAATCATGCGACACAAATTCAAATTCAAAAACGAATATTTTGAATTTGAAGTTAATCAGAAAAAAAAATTAAAACAAAATTAGAATATGAATAAACTTTCGAGATGCATTTCTTACCGAGGTGTCGTAAAAGGCGACTAAGGTAAGACGACCCGCCGTGTGGTATCCGGCTGTGCAGAATAGACCAACCTCATTTCTTACCGAGGCGTCGTAAAAGGCGACTAAGGTAAGTTGACCCACCGTGTGGTATCCGGTTTAGTAGAATAGACCACCCTCTCTCTTATCGAGGTGTCGTAAAATACGACTAAGGCAAGTTGATGTCAGGCAGGTGGCCGGCCGTAAAAACGCAGCCAAATCATGTAACAACATGTTTATAACATGTGCCGACCCCGCTTAGAGTGGGATAAGGGCAGGGAGATGATGAATAAACTTTCGAGATGATTTCTAGAACGTTCAACCACCTGGATCAGAAATACCATAGATTACAGTTTACCTGATTGCTCTCGAAGTTTCATGATCGTTGGCGGATAAATACAGAAATACATTAGGGGATATTATATTTCATAGAAATACTGATGAGAAATCTACTTAAAGCAATAAGTACAATAAGGCGCTCCTATTACTATAGCAATTTTGTCCAAACAACCATACGGTCGGGAAAATGGTAGATAAAATAAACCAGAAGTGTAGAAAAATAGAAAATAGAAAAAACTAACATATAATATTACATTTACTAAAAGACTAATCTTTATATAGAAATTAATATTTGTCTGGATGTTCCTTGTAGACTCCGGACCGACTTATGGACCGGTTTTAATGAAATAATCAGAGAATCTTTAGATTGATTGATACACCGGATGATCCTGCAAAGTCCGGTGGCGATCGGAATCTAACTATATATAGCACATACAGACAAACATTCAGTTTTATACATGGAATTTACAATTAAAATACGCATGATTTCCTAAAGGAAATAGGTATTCTTACATTTACTTCACAGTATATTTAAGCAATTTAATTTATTTACATACAAATATAAAGAATTATAAAACGATATGGCCCAAGATCCCATGAGCGCCAGACCTTCGTCATTTTATAAAAGCTGAAACTTTGTCAGTGCATGCTCCCAACACAGGTAAGAACGATGGTAGATTATGGTATTTGGATCATAGTGGCTTTGGGAGATACGAGGTACTCAAGGTTGCAAAATTCCGAATTAATTTCGTCATAGTATAAAGCTTGATCTTTTGATATTACCTTTAGAAAAATATTAAAAATCGCGTCAGTCAATGCCAGACACTTAGCATAGTGGAAACCCCCTGCCAGACACCCTTAAAGTTCATGAAATTTGACTTCTATTTACGTCATAGTATAAAAGCTGATTTTAACATATATTACTTGGATAAGAATAAGATGATGTTTCCCCTTTAGCCAGACATTTTCCATAGTTCCTATCCCAGCCAGACAAGCATAAAAGGTTGCGGTTGGAAAGAGCGGGAAGTATATATACGGGTAGGTGCAAACGAGATGGCGAGTTAGGTCATTACGCACTCGGCAGTTTTTTTGGAATGGTGTTGTTAAAATATTAAATTAACAATACTTGAAAATAGCGTATAAAAAAACTGCCGATTTCTACAAAGGGCTCAGAAATTACAGTAGAAAAAACCCTTTGCTCCGGGAGCTCTATATTATCTATGTCATTAGATACTGGCCATTCAGATTCTGATTTTAGTAAAAAGGGTGGACCCTTCCACCACAATTCCAAATTATGCACCCTATCCGGATTTACGCCACGAGACAGGAAGTCAGCGGGATTCTTAGCAGTAGGAACGTAACGCCAAGAAGAAGGGTCAGTTAGCTCAGTTATAGCCATAACTCTGTTGGCGACAAAAACATTTAATTTACTTGAGCCGTTACGTATCCACCCGAGCACCACTTTAGAGTCGATCCAATAAATAAAGCGCGAAATTTTAATACGTAAGGCTTCAGTAACAAAAAAGCTTAGCTGCGCGGACATGACAGCACCGCAATGTTCAAGTTGCGGAATGGTTGTAGCCTTCAGTGGCGCTACCCTTAGCACAGAGGAAATTAACGCTATCCTTTTTATCAACTTCTTCAGACTTTAAATAGACGCAAGCCCCATAAGCGTTCTGAAATGCGTCACAAAAACAATGCATTTCGACGGTTATGGTATTTACGGTTAATACCCACCTAGGTATCCTTAAAGAAGAAATAGAATTTATGTTGGCAGTAAAACGATACCATTTTTTTGGTAAAGCTTCAGGGATTGGATCATCCCAATCAAGTTTTAAAGACCATAATCTCTTGAATAATTAATTTAGGTTTTATAGTACATAAAGATAAAACCCCAACGGATCAAATATTTTAAACGTTAAGGACAAAATATTTCGTTTAGTGATGATGTCAGAAGGACTCAATTCAATAGAAAAAAGAAGTTGATCCGTCGATGGATTCCAGCCAAGACCTAGCGTGCTGGTAGCGGAGCTGAGCATAAGTTCACCCTTATCGACAGTATCGGGAGAAAGTAGAGATGATAAGTTAGAGCGATACTTTCTTAGTGGAAAACATCCCTTAGATAAAACATCTGAGACCTTATTTTGAATGTGACGTAATTCATCAGCAGTTGAACTACCCGTTAGCAAATCGTCGACGTACAAAATCCTTTTGAACTATGTTTTTAATCAAAGGGTCGTTGCACTATTCGCCTAACTGCCATAAGTAACAGTGTTTGGTTGCAATGTTTTTATATGCTGAGATTTATCATCACGCTATAGAATAAGTTGCAAGTTTCTGGCCGACTCGCGAACTAGTATCTGACGATACATTTTCTCTATGTCGGCAGACAGAACATACCGGTATTGACGAAATCTAACAAGAATATCAAATAACGAATCTTGAATGGTTGGACCTATCAGTTGCAAGTCATTAATCGACAAACCCGAGGTTGTGCGGGCTGACGCATCAAAGACGACACGTAGCCTTGTCGACTCACTCTTTTCCTTTATCGCGGCGTGATGAGGGAGGAAATAGGCGTTCTCAGGAATGCTGACAGCGGACTGGGACTGATGACCAAGATCAAAATATTCTGAAATGAAATCACAATAAAGCTGTTTTATCTGAGGTTCTCTTTGAAAACGCTGTTCTGAATTGGCAAATCTTTTCCCGGCGGTTTGATAGGAATTACCTAGGCAGTCAGGTTTTTCAACTAGGGGGAGTTTATCACAAAATCTGCCATCCTCAAGCCGTTTTGTATTTTTTACGAAGTGCTGCTCGCACTGCTTCTCGCTTTCCGTCAAAAACGATTTTGTAGGGACATTTTCTAACTCCCAAAATTTTGTAAGATCACTATGCATCAAATCTACCTGGGAGACATTACAAATTGAGTCTTTATTATTTAAGTAATTATACCCTACTGGGCCTGCTAATATCCATCCTACCTTGGAGCTACGCAGGATTGTAAAGACCTAAAGACTGCTGCTCGTGCCCTATGATGTCCCAAAATAGGTCGGCGCCGATAAGGACATCAATTTCACTAGGGATGTGATAGCTGGTGTCCGCTAACTTAAATGGGGCTAGATTTAAGTGTTTTATATTTATGAAACACTTAGGTAATTTTTCTGTTATTTGAGGCAGCACTAAACAGGGTAGATCAATCGAAAAGTCTGTGTGTTTTGATTGCAATTGTAAAACACAGCGTTTTGGAGGAATGTTATGACTAGTGTTTCCCACACCTATAATGTTGTGAATATTAGTTGGATAAGATTTTAAGTTAAGTCTTTTCTTAAGCGATTCAGTTATAAGGGATGTCTGACTGCCGCTATCTAATAAGGCGCGAACAGTGACAGTGTACTTTGTATGTGGATTAGTGGCGTCGATTAAGGCCATATCTAATATAGTTTCCGCACAAGAAGTTGCCGATAAAGAGACGGAAACGTTTTGATTTGAGTTGTCAGATTCATTTGGCTTATGTAACAAAGAATTACGTCGTCCCTTACACAGTCTACACGTGCCGCGTAACCTACAATGACGGACATCGTGCCCACGCCTCAAGCAGTTGTGACAAAGTTTTAAAATGTTGACCTCCGCAATTCTATCATCCGGTGACTTCGATTTAAAGGCCGTACAGTCATAGACGCGATGACTACCCTGACAGACCGGGCATTAAAAATTTTTGGAAGTAGACGGTGCCCGTGACTCGGGTGTTGATGTTACGAAGGCACGTAGCTGAGCCCTCTGCTTGGGCTTGGTTTCGGTGGCTCGTTTAGTTTTATTTATTTCTTGCTTACAGCGCTGCACAGACTCTAAGACATCTTCACGATTCTTGAAAAACGTATAAAATTCGTATAAAAGGGGAAACTCTTGTAAGGTGTTTCTGTACTCTTCCCACTTCAGGAGAGTATGCGAATCTAATTTATTACTAATTAAGTGAATAATAATCGTGTCCCATTTGTCTGTGGGCTGACCTAAGGTGGCAAGTGCTCTAAGATTTTTCGTTACATAATCAATTATGTATCTTAAATATTTATCGGACTCGCGAGTTAGAGGCTCTAAGTTAAACAGAGACACTAAATGATTTCGGACAAGTTGTCTCTTGTTGTTGTATCTGTCACACAGAAGCTTCCATGCCTCGGGATAGTTCCTGTCGGTGACTTCTAAATTACTTAAAATCGTAGAGGCTTCTCCCTCCAAATTAGAATTTAAATAATGAAACTTGTGTATGTTCCGTATTCGCTCATTTTTGTGCACCAAAGAGACAAATGTATCGCGAAACTCTAACCACTTAAAGTAGGTTCTGTCAAAATTAGGAATTTTAATAACCGTTAGACGAAATCCCATTACAGTGTCCTCATTTTGGTGCACAGTCGTATTGTGCGTGGAATTAGCGTTTCTAAAGGATTCATCGGAATCAGCTTCTATTAACTCCTTAGATTTAGAAATACAATAATAAAAATCCTCTTCTAAAAGGTCTCCTTCACTCAATTCTTTTTTTAAATTAGACTCATTTAAAACTTCAATTTTTCCTTGCAAGTCATCAAAAGTATTAAAAAGATCCTCTAATTTCGATAGTTTAAGAGCTATCGTATTAAGTTCCAATGAAGAAATCTTTTCAGATGATGCTAAAGTCTCTAAATAATGTTTATACTTCGTAATGCGACCCTTAATTGAACTACGTTTTATTAATAATTCTTTAAGATCCTCCATAGTTTATTAAAACGCCAAATATAAAAATTACTATAAAGAAATGCAAGTGATTAAGTTAAAGTTAATGAATCAAGTGAAAAATTCAAAACCATACGCTCCTCGTTTCGAAGTCGGGTAAATAGTGCAGCCAGATGAGTGCATAGACACCGGTTCTTTATCAGTCGCCCGTGACCGCGTCCAAGGCCAGGGACAGGTGCACCGGCGAACGCTCGCTCGGCGCGATGACAGTCGGCCGTAGGAACTAGGAACGCCTCTCAGTAATCGAGTTGTTGTCGCGGAGACAACACAGTCGCTGAAATGCGATAAGAAGACAGCAGAAATATGATTGTTTTTAAGATAAAACCCTTTTACATAAAATAGGGTATAGAAAAATCAAATAAATGAGTAAGGGGCGCAAGAAATAATTAAGATTGAAATGGTATATTAATCATATAGCTAGGATATTTATGCATAAAAGTATGATGCTTTTTCCCGTTCTATAAAGAAGTTACAGGCCGTGCAAGGCGCAAGGGTATACATATAGATTGCGTATAACGTATGCGACGACAAGTATCTTTAGAACAAAGAAATATTTGAAATATCCGTAAAATATTAACTTGAATGCAAAGTATTTGTTTATATGCTTAATGATTTGCAATAAATATGATATGAATAGTCAAATAGCCATTGAACAAAATTATTAAGCCGTGAAATAATTTGTATGATAATATTTTAAAAATGTACAAAATAAGTTCAAAAAGATTTAGATTAAAGCACAGGTCAAAACGAAGTAAAGGGATATAAAGGGAGTAAAAAATAGAATAAGAACGGGCTCACTTGTATCCTTCATTTGACATTGCTGCGTGTTTCCTTTGGTCTTCGAACCGCAAGTATCCGACAGTTGCAGGTCCTGTCACAGTCGCCAAAAACACTTATTACTAGTTCAATATTATTTGTTAGATTTTGGTAATATTTGTTATGCAAAAAAAAGGCCAAATACATATTTGGCCTTTTTTTTTGCATACTTTCTTTAAAGACTTTAATTTTTTGCGTACATAAGCTAAATGACCATAGACAGTGCGTTCTACAATACGTAATTTGACGCTCGTCATCTGGGTCTTCTCCCTCAGCCTTGTTAGGCTGCCGGGGGGCTTCGGGCCTCGAGTTTAGACCTCTTTACCCGGGCTTGTCCTCTCGGGCGATCATTATCGCCCGGGTAACTGGTTCGACCTTAACGGCCGTGAGTCCGCTTTTTAGGCGGACGCCTTATGTTCGTGGTGATGGTCGGGCTTCAAACATTTTCTTCAGGGTCTTTAAACTCAACTCCCTCCGGGGAGGAAATGAGGAGGTCCCTCGGCAGAGGTAATCTTTGTCCATCGGACGGTCCTTGACGTACCGGTGCTATACCGTGGAGGTGCACGCACACACTGTTGTCCGCAGAGGCGAACATCGCGCGCGCGAGCTTGTGGGCGTATTCCGATACTGCCGTATTAAAGATACCGACCGTGGAGGACCACGGTCGGTATCTTTAGGTCACGGTGGATGACGTCATTGCGGACGTACCTCTGCGCTCCCACCATCAGTCTTAGGCAGTATTTCTGCTGAGTTTGAAGACGGCGTTTTTGACTTTTCGAACATAAGGCGTACCAGGCGGGCGCGGCGTATGTTAGTCGGGATCTAACATACGCGATGTAGATCCTCAACTTGATCCTTGTGGGAAGCCCGGACGAGAAAATGGTGTGTAGCTGCGATCTCGCTGCAGCCGCATGGCTCACCAGGGTGTTGACCGTGGGTACCATCCTCAGCGAGCGGTCTATGCTGCAGCCGAGGTACCGAACGGAGGGCTTCCATTCCAGTTCGATACCTCGAAGGGTGAGACGACGTAGCGGGCGGGCGAAGGTAAGTAGAGCGGCAGTCTTCCCGACATTGACTGCCATCGTCCACTTATCCAACCAATCCGGCAGCAAATCCAGCACTCTTTGCATTTGCCTTATGGCAATCAGCTGGTGGAAAGAAGATGCGAAGTACGCGCTGTTGTCCGCGTACAGGGCCAGCATGACATCTTCTTCCCCTTCCCGTAGATGGTCTTGAAGAGTGGGGAAATCATCAGTATACGCCGCATACAGGTGTGGCGAGAGGCAGCTTCCCTGTTGTCACTCCCACGCTGATGGGGCGCGGTTGGGACGTCGCATCGTCTACTGCGACACAGAAGGTGCGTCCAGCCAGGAACGACGCCACTACTCTCACTAGTGCTCAGGGTAGCGACGTGGGTAGTAGTTTGGCCAGGAGCCCGGCACGCCAAACGCGGTCGAAGGCCTTCTCTATATCAAGAAAGACCCCGGCGGTGCAATGCCCTTTGATCCGCTCACTGGCCAGGCCAGGTGATGTGCGAGTCTCCGCAGTAGCAGGCGCTCAAACAGTTTAGCGACATGAGAGAGTAGCGTGATGGGTCTGTAGCTCTCCGCGTAGCGATGGTCCTTCCTGGGTTTTGGGAGAACTATTATTTTCCCCCTCTTCCAGGCCTCAGGGAAGTGTTCTGTCCGTAGGATGCCATTGAAGAGCTCTGTGAGCGCTTTTAGAGCTTTTCTAGGAAGCTGCTGCAATGCGGTGACATGAATTCCGTCCTCGTCTGGAGCTTTCCTCTTTGAAATGCGGAGGACGGCTCTCCGAAGCTCTGACGGAGTAAAAAACAAATCACTCGGAAGCGAAGGGAAAGGGGCGGGCAGGAACTGGGTCACCGCTCTCTCGACTTCTGCGTGGTGGTGCTGGATTCTTTCTTCGGCGCTTGCTTTCGGCTGGAAGACTTTTTCCAAATGGCTGGCCAGGATCTCCGCTCTATCCCTTGAGGCGTACCTCCTGGTACCCGACTCGTCGAACAAGAGATAGATAGGCGCCTCTTTCTTGGCCAGCGATTGACATAGACGGTGAAGGGCGTTCTCATCCTCGGCAGCTCGATCGATAGTGATGTCCCAACGATCACTATCGAGAGCCGCTAGTGCGCGCTTCACCTCCTCACAGGTCCGGTTGAGATCCCTCTTTACCCGAGGGCAGCGAGTCTGCGCCCAAAGACGACGTAAGGAGGACGCTTGTTTGGAGCGTTAACCTGAGGGCCCTCGGTAATGCGTCGTAGCGCCCGGACAATCAGGGTGGGTTGGTGGTAGCAGCGTTCTCCTTAGCCTTGAGAACGACTCTTGCGATGGCGGCTGTCGTAGCTTCCACTTCGGCTGGCGTTGTGACTATATCTGTTCTTAGACACGCAAGTTCGGCTTTGAATGAGTCCCAATCCACTCTCAGCCGGGGTGGGGGGACATCTTAAAGGGTCTTTCCGTGGCGGTGGTAATCGCCACCGGCATGTGTTGAATTTGTCGTTGTGTCTATGACACATTATAAGTTAAGATTGCCGATAGATGGCGATATATGTTCTTCTCGTATTTAGTCGAGCTATGTTTATGGCGAAAACAGTAACTAATTTGTATTTATGTATTTGTATTAAGTAACGCCTAATTCTATAAATTATTTAAATAACTAGTAATAAGCATTATATTTTTAGAAGAGCAACCGCCGAGTTTCTGGCTCTTCTCGGTAGAAACAGCTTCACGAACCAGCAGTAGAGTTGACGATTCAAAAGCAATGTTTACAAGTTTACTTGAGTAAAGAATATTTTAAATTTGAATTTGTATATATCATATAAAATAATAAACAAATTAGTATTTTTTTATGGGACGGACCTACTGCGCGAATATTATTATGTTGATTAAAAATGCTTGTAACCAGGGGTCGGTGGTATGGGTTTATGTACACAAAACATTATGGACACCGTCATAAAGAACGCTCGTAATAAATCCCCATGGAACCATGGAGAATAAGTACGGTATTTTACTGGATCCAAGCTTAAACAGCCTAACTGAGTTCAATTTATACACAACTAGCGGTCTCCCAGTGCTTCGCACGGGTATAAAATATATAATAAAATATAATATATAATAAAATAAAATATATAATAACACTTGTGGGCCCGTGGCCCACAAGTGTTAAATTTGGAGAAAACAATTTCCCTCTCCCTATACCAAGATTTCCTGCTATCTTTGGAATATCTAAATTCATATAGTACATATTTGCTTATTTATTTTTACATTTTTCCCTATGTATTTTATTTTTACAAATTAATTACAGAATGTCTTTATATATAACATTCACAGCTTTCTGTCATTAGACAATACAAACATGTTTTCTTTAGTGGTTACTCTTGAAAGAGCGACAAATAGCTGCTAAATGCGAAGCGCGGCCTCCTCACGGCATTTTAAATTTGTAATATCTCCGAAAATGTTCACTTAAATTACATGCTGTAAACGGCCATATTGATCTATATTAAATCAACTATTAATTTAAGTTACTTAATTGGATAAGGATTACTGTATTGTATAAGAATTGCTCCAAAAAAATAAGGCATTATTTTTCGTAAAAAGTAAATGACAATAAATGCTATTGTGGGTTATCCATAAGAGATAGACATACACCATCGCGGACTTTTCTGTAGACCTTTTCAAGGTGTACAAATACTTAGTAGGTACATCATTTTGATAAATCTCGTAGGGTTTAGCCTGCGTTTGCAATGTAAGCGGAAAAATGTAATTATTTACGACATCACATTAGAAACCTCAAAAATTACAGTATTTTTCTACTCCATATTGAATGTTATTATACACATAAACCTTACTCTTAAATCACTCTATCTATTAAAAAAACCGCATCAAAATCTGTTGCGTAGTTTTAAAGATTGAACATAGGGATATATGGACAAACAAAGAATGCGAATTTGTTTTATACTATGTAGTGACTAGGTAAACTTGCGACTTCGTTCGAGTCAAATTATCTGACAATTATGTGCCAATTTTTTGACTTCTCTTCTTTCTTCTCTTCTTTAAAAATCAGGAATTTTCGTCTATACTAATAATATAAAGAGAAAAAAAATTTAATGTATGTTTGTAATGTTTTCACACAAAAACTACTGGACCGATTTCAAAAATTCTTACACTACTTGAAAGCTGTATGTTTACTGAACAACATAGGTTATCTTACATTTTCAAAAAATAGGGATCCCTTATAAAAATGTAAAAAGGTGTAAAATAATAAAAATTACGAGGGGGAAACCGTGGGTTATAATTAGTATCATAAAAGTTTCCCCTTAGTGTATAAGCTTTCATTATTATAAAAGGAAATTTCCAAAAGCTGTCTATCTGATCGATTTCTCAAAAAATTGTGTATGGTTTTTTCTAAAACCGTGTCATATCCGGCTAAGTAAAATAGACCAACCTCAATACTTACCAAGGTGTTGTAGAATGCGACTAAGGTAAGTTGAGCCGCCGTGTGGTATCTTCTGAGTAGAATAGACCATCTCTATTTCCTCCCGAGGTGTCTTAAGACGCGACAAAGGTAAGTTGAACCACCGCGTCGTATCCAGATAAGTAGAATAGAACACCCTCATTTCTAACCGAGCTGTCTTAAGACGCGACAAAGGTAAGTTGAACTGCCGTGTGGTATCTCCTGAGAAGAATAGACCACCCTCATTTATTACCGTGTGTCGTAAAATACGGCTAAGTAAGTCGATGTCAGGCATGTGGCCGGTTGTAAAATAACTAGCCAAAACATGTTATAACATATTGTACCACTTAGAGAAAAGGGCAATTGTTTTATTTCAATTTCTTGATTTGTTAATCAGATTCCAATAAAATGTTTTGGGCTCCTGATTCACGTGGATTTGTTTGTTTGTATTACCAAGAAGTGTAATGGACGCATTATGTGTAAATATACGGAATAACATAATAAGTGTGTCTCTCATAAAGAACGCGATGTCTTTAACTTACCCTTCTTACCTTTTAGTTTAGTTTATACTTACGTAAAGCACTCGTGTACCTTCACGTCACGTCTATATATAAAAGTTAAGTCCATATTTAGCCACGTTTAATGCCAGTTCACATTTAGACACTAATGCGGCTCGCCTCATATATTTTAAAGGTCATCAGAGAATTTGTATTACGATTAAAGTAAAGTAAGTAAAAGTAAAGTAACGGCCTGGTATTATCCCAGGCCGTTACTATTAACTTTAACTAAAATACTCGATGTGCAGATTTTATATTCATTTTATTCGTTTGCCCTTAACCCACTCTAAGTGGGGTTGGCACAACATGTTTTTCTCTTCTATTCTCTACTATCATTCGTCAACTCTGGCGACTATTTAACACAATGCAACCACTTTTTCGGCCTCTCTAGTCAAATAATCATCCACTTTTGGTTTTGGTTTGGTCACATGATTTTCATCCCTTCTTATTACATGTCCGTACCAACTTAATCCTGCATTTCTCTTTTTTTCTATAGCGGGCATAACTTTCAGACTTACACTTTTACTTTAAAAGTAATTATAAAGTAATTTTGTTATAATGCATTATGAAAGCCGTGTGGCACCGGCTGAGTAGAATAAACCACCCTTATTTCTTACCGTGGTGTCGTAAAAAGCAACTAAGGTAAGTTCACCCACCGTGTAGTATCCGGGTGAGTGGAATAGACCAACCTCTTTCTTACCGTGGTGTCGTAAAAGGCGACTAAGATAAGTCGTCAGTCATCGTCAGTCAGACGGCCGGTTGTAAAATACCTAGCCAAATCATGTTGTCATTTAGAGTGGGATAAGGGCAGGAGAATGATGGTGATGTTTCTACTAGTTCTATAGCTATATTAAGTTGGAGCTTATATAAGCTCTAAAGAATAGTCATACAGTAAAATAGTAGAAAGTTCGATGAACAGGTTCAATATTGTATATTGACTCTGTTTACCCTTTACCTGTGACTCTTTACCTGTGGCCGTGCACATGACCTTGACACGCGGCCTTGAAGTCAAACCCCGGGTAAACGAGCAAGCAATAATAACATACCCTCTCCCTCTATTGCAAACAAGCACAAATGCTTACGTGTGCAGTTCAATCAATATGTGTGCATAAACTTTAAAGGCATGCCAATTTAATCTATATTCACATTATGTTAAGGTTTTTATTAGTTTGTTCACAATTTTTAATACGAACCTAATGTAAATTTTGGTGTAGAATGTACACTTTAAAGGCATTTCGAGATTAATCTAGCAACGTTTACACTGAACTGAAAGTATATAACTCTTTGTTGGACATAGGTCTTTTTATGGGGTTTCCACACCACACGCTCTTATGCCACTTGAATTCAGCGGCTCTCCACAACCTTTTTGAGAACATCAGATCACCTCAAGGAGGGGGGGGGAAGCCAATAAAATTATCAATTGAATTAATTACATTCTGTACATATTGTTTAATTACTAAATTTAATTAAGAGTACAGATAAAACTTCTCTTCCTAAAATCTGTTTAATTAAAGATTTAGTTTAGCGTATCTTATATACGTTATGTTAACATAAATAAAAACGCTAAACTAAATCTTAACTCTTAAGTAACAGCTCGAAACTTTTATATTTTAAATACATAACAAACAAGTTAACGGACATAAGCTTTTTAACAAAATTATAAGATAGATAAAAGTATAAAAACGTACATAAGAATATCAGAACCAAAAGTATAAATTAAAATTATTTTGCTATAATCCGCGATGAAGTAAAATAGAAAATATATATAAAGCTAAATGTAGAGTGGACAATCGGTTATCATACCTGATACAGGCAGGAGTCGTAAAAAAAAAAAACACATGCACAAACCTCCACCACCGCCACCATGATACACAAGCACTATATACGTTCACTATCACAAACTCAACAATCGTTTCGCCCCGCAACCGAAGCATCATCAGGAGATCCAGAGAGACTCCAGGACCAAAATCGCAAAGCGAAACAATACCCAAATAAGCTTAGTTATATACTAATCGGTTCAACCCCACCATTTATTTTATTTTGCCTGCGAACAAGTGTAACAAGCTTATATAGCAACATCAGAACCAATAATTTAATACCCAACAAAACAGAACAATTTACATAATAGCACCCCACGTTACATAATAACATAATCCTTCAAGCACAGCACGCGATAACCTAAACAAATGACATCATCCAACTAATATATTAGAAAAACGATATCGCCATTACTTCACCGACAGACAGCGCTATGGAACAAAAAAATAAACGAGACTATTTGTCTTAAGCAAGACAATGATATAACGTCTAATAATCGTACGAGGCTGCGTTCAGAATAAGGCTTTCAATATGGCAAACTAAGTAAATAACCAATTTCCACTGTAGAAAATTTCAAGAAAAGAAGTTCCATTGTTCATATAATATCTAATAATAATTAATAATTTACTCGAATACACATAAAAAGACGTTTAATGGAAATCAGTGTATTTTATCATTAAATAGTATGCAAATTCTAATTACTGCTTTAATTATTAAATTAAAATAAAATAAAAATGCTTACAGCTAAGTATTTACGACAGAAATATATAAATTACATAAATAAACTAATTTTCACAAATATGTTAAAAATAAAAAAACTAATGATTAATAAATACGTTTCAATGGTCTATAAAATGGTCCCATGTAAAATATACAAAAAATGATATAAATGAATACGCACGAAGGGCTTTGTCACATTATTTCTGCTAGTCACAATACAAATTCGAATTCAAAATAATATTTGTATTTTCATAGGCGTGGAATACTCTGCTGGCATTTATCTTTACCATTAGTTATAATATAATAGGTAAAGGCGGCAGTACACCACCTTAGATTGCATATAGATAATGATTACACAACATAAAAATGAGTGCGTTGTTCCACACACCGTTTTCCGTACACCATAATATCGTAAGCAGAATGAATACATTCAAAAAGTCTGTTTTATTCTCTAATCGCCTTTATCCTAAATATTTTTGTTCGCAGATATACGCCATGGTCTGCGTGATTTCGCAATTTCAAGAATACCTAGCTGGACGTGGAACAGCTGCCTTCGACTATTCTGATCGGGTAAATTGCTTATTTTTGACTCTTAACAAAGTAGAAAGAGGTCAGTCGCTGAATCAATCTCGAATGGGCAGCGTTTGGGATCTTTTTGTCCACAACACTTCCTGTGCCTAAAGGTCAAAGTTTTCGGTAGCGCCTGTTACCGGTCATGAATACGGATATGAAACCACGTTTCAGGTCCGTATGTCATCGCTGCCTCCTTCTTCTTCTTTGTCAATCGATGGACGTCCACTGTTGGACATAGGTCTCTTCATGGGATCTCCATACCACACGATCTTGTGCCGCTTGGACCCAGCGGCCTCCACGGCCTTTTTGAGGTCATCAGTCCATCTCGTGGGGGGTCTACGGACACTGCATTTTCCGATGCGGGATCGTCATTCCAACACCTTGAGACCCCAATCCTTTCCTACATTGCTGGCTCAAAGAAAGCTCTCAGCTCAGACTCGCTCAGTGGTGATGGAACGAGCTATGCTTGGTGTATCTCTATGCGATCAAATCAGAAATGAGGAGATCCGCACGATGACCAAATTCACTGGAATAGCTCAGCGTATCGAAGCTGAAGTGGTTATAGGTAGGGGACATCGTAAGGAGAACTGATAGGCGTTGGAGTATTCAGGTGTTGGAATGGTGACCTCGCACCGGGAAATGCAGCGACTGTGGACCACCTACGAGGTGGACTATCGACCTCAAAATGGTCGCTGAGAGTCAATGTCTCTAGATCGTGTGGTGTGGAGAACCCGTGAAGAAATTTATGTCCAGCTGTAAACGTCCATCGGTTAAAGATGAAGGAAAAGAAATATTTTCAAGTAACTCTTTATCTATCACATCATTATTATAGTGTTACAATGAAAATACAATGAAGTCAAAGACACCTTTAAATGAGCTCTCTAATATAGGGTAAGGTTAAATAGCAAAATTTACATTTCAACTATTTTCTTTGATAAAACGAAATACTCAATCTTAAGTACCTTTTATTTTATAATATGATTTTTTTATTTTATTTATTTATTTAAAACTTCATTGCACTTACACATTAAAATATACAAAATAACAAAAAGAACTTAACCTTATGTATAATGTACAAAGGGCGGCCTTATCACTGAATAGTGATCTCTTCCAGGCAACCCTTATTATAGGATAATACGTATGAACGTGGCGAGTGTGCAAAAAGAAAACGTACTAAATCTACTTGCATATCTATATTAATATACGTATAGATAAATAAATAAATAGTCATATCAAATATACATATATACACAAATACCTATATATATAATATATACATACATATATATAAATATATATATGTATGTATATATTATATATATAGGTTTATATATTTATATATATATATAAACATACATATATATGTATAGTAGTAATATAATATATATAATATAAATACATAAATTAATATTTATATATTTTTTTTCTTTTATTTTATTTTATAGTACCTAGTTGACCGAGCCTTGCTGGGTAATTAAAAAAAAAAACTTCAATAAAAAATTGGGTAGGTGGGGCTTGATCCTAGGTATTTTCATTTCTAGAGACCACCAGTAACAAATAAGTGTTTTATGTTATATGTAAATTTTTTTAATGCCCAAAAGCAGGGATAAAAAGACATTTAAATAGAACCCATCTAGATACATAAACGACGAACAATTGATGTTAGAAATATACACAAGATTTCCAGAACATTTCAGATACATTTCGTTATATCCCGTATCGCGTGAGATCATTGACAGGCCGCAATAGAAAATCCCAGCTATCGGTATAGTTTATTTAATACATGTCTGATATGCTCGTCAAAATGTAATTTGGGATCCCTTCCACTTTGACTAGCACGCGATCGAAAGGACTAGAACTGACAGTTTATGTAACCGCGTGTAATTCTGACAACTGTTTGCTTAGAGCGAGTTTTATTAACCTACTCGATCGCTGTAGTATTTGCCGTATGGCCGGCTCAATAGAATAGGCTACCCTCTTTTTTACTGAGGTGTCGTAAAAGGTGATTAATGTAAGTTGACCCGCCGTGTGGTATCCGGCTGAGTGGAATAGACCACCCGTACGTACCATACGTATTTTACAACCAACCGCCTGCTTGACGTCAACTTATCTTAGTCGTATTTTACGACCACTCGGTAAGAAACAGTGTGGTCTATTCTACTTATCCGGATACCACACGGTGTGTCAACTTACCTTAGTCGCCTTTTACGACTACTCAGTAAGAAATGAGGGTGGTCTATGCTACTCAGGCGGATACCACACGACATACATTATTGTAGGTACTGAAACGCATAAGTTGGCATAACTAAGTCGCGTGTGCCGCTAGTAATCCATTTGCCGAAAGACATAGCCGAAGACAAGTGAATTGTAAAAGTTAGCTATATATCATTAACAAAAGATTTTCATTATTAAGAATTTTATACTACTCCCCAAATCTCGCCACCTCAAATGGATCCTATTTTCTAGAAATGAAAGTATTCAGACACGTTTAACGAGTCTAGACACTTTAATTATCTTTTTGGACGTTAACTTGGACCAATATTTCATAAAGATTCCTTTCACCCCGAGGTATCAAAAATATTTCCGATTACAATTTAGGTTTTGGCATGTCCAGCACAAAAATGGTATATCATAATAAGGCTCAGAGTCAGCCAGCAGGCGATGGATGCTTAGAGTATTTCTATGTAATCAAATCAGAAATGAGGAGATCCGTAAAAGAACCAGAGTTACCGATAAAGTGTCGTGAAGCTGACGATGGGCACATAGTGCCGATGGGCGTTAGAGTCTCAAGGTGTTGGAATGGCGACCCCGCACCGGAAAGCGCAGCGTCGGTAGACCCCCAATAAGATAGACTGACGACCTCAAAACGGTTGCGTGGAGCCACTGGGTCCAAACAGCACAAGATCGTATGGTGTAGAGATCCCATGAAGAGACCTATGTCCAGCAGTGGACGTCCAACGGACAAAGGAATTAAAGAAGAACTGCGCACAAAAATGACAAATTATTATTTCCACAATATAGCTGCGGCATCTATCAACTGGAAGGCACTATTGACAAACTAGACAGATTAATCAATCAACTTTATACGTGGCAAACTGCGTGATTAAATGGGTTTCCATTACGACACCGCCCGCCGCCGATGTTATCAATATTTCACACCTAACTGCGAGCATTATGTTGCGATTCAACAGAGCTTATAAAGTCATTGAATTGATGTATATAGGGAAATTATGAACCAAAGATTGAAGAAAAGATCGACCTGCACAGTGATGTAGCTACCAGAGGGCTAGACGCAGTTCCTCGGGGCCCTCTAGATCAGGGGACTCGGACTCTGAATCTTCTTCTTTTGGAGGATGGATATAGATCTCCTCGTGCGATCTCCACACCATACTATCTTGTGCCGCTTGGACCCAGCGGTTTCCCGCAAACTTTTTCGTCTTCGTGGTCGTCAGTCGATGTCATGGGGGGTCTACCGACGCTGCTTTTTCCGGTGCGGGTTCCCATTCCAACACATTGAGACAGAAAAAGAAAAAAGAATAGATATTGTCTCCATATTCATCCCATCAAATTGCTAGCCAGATGTTCTTTGGTTAACAATAGAACATTAATTGATTAAAAAAAGAATAAATTAAGTAACGGCCTGATACAATCCAACTATTGGTTATAGGCCTCCTTCCTTCCTCCTTCATTTCTGGAGAGAAAGGTTGGAGATAAGACCTTTACGCTGCTCCAATGCGTATTGTTAGGCAATTGATTACAACTTAAAACAATTTAAGCAGCATCTGAAAAAAGCAACGCGTCTGTCCTCGGATATAATTTGTTCCAGATGGCTGTGGTGCAGTACACCGCCGCAGCCCAACATACCACTACGACCAGCACGGCTCTGAGCGGCCGCAGGCGCTCTGCTCCCCGTCCTTTGCCAAGCCGCTGCGACCCTGAGGACTTCTCCGAGGCACCCACCAGAATTATAAGTAAGTGATAAATATACTTCGTATTTCGTATTTGCCGCCTGGGGATTCTTAGCACCCCTGTCCCATCTAAGGGACGCCAGGAACTCGGGGCCTTTGTTTTTTGTGACCTTTCCATATTTTTACATCGCCGACGACTAGGGAGCATATAGTGCAGTGGTCTCCCGTTGCCTTCTGCACCAGACATTTTAGAGGTTACTTATTCCTCAAGGCCGCTGCCTGCCTCGTCCACTTCAACCGGAGTTTCAGTAGGATACAAATGGTTATACCGCCATAGATCGGTCGCCAGAGCCTCGTCTGTTGTCTAGCAGGGGGCACCACGTGCAGGTGAGGTTGACAGTTGGGGCCAGCTAGATGTTGTTGCTGTTTTCCCCCATACCCCCCTTCTGACTGCCAACCTTCGCTAGTCGGAGAGGCACTCCAAGAAGAAGATAAATATACGACTATCAGGAAAACCCTTTATGGATATCATTCTCCAACGAAAAATGCTGTGGGTAGGTCGGACCTGTTTTATAGACAGGAAAACCCCTTATTGATAACGCCGTCTGACGGGGACTGGCAACGGTTACGTCGGATTCGCACCGACTAAAACGACCTGTGTGCTCCACCACGCTGCTAGTGGCGGGGACAGGGTACCGTTGTACACATTACCCCCATCCCCGCCAGCAGTACTGCACCCCAGAATGCGCCACCTCTGGGTCGGGGCCTCTCTAAAAGTGGCCCCTCCATCCTCTAGACCATGCATCGGAAGCACCAGGGGTATTTCGAAGCCGCACCGACTAAATTCAAATTATTTTTTATTCAATCTAGCTTTTACAAGCACGATGAATCGGCAAATTAAAATGAAGCTAATGGTTCGGAAATGTGCTCTTACCGAGAAGAACTAGCAAGAGTCTCGGCGGTCACTCTTTTAAAAAAAAAATAGTTCAATAATGTAATTGTTGTTCACAAATATAATTTAGTGCGTAGCTGGCCGCACTTCAAATCCCAGCGTCAGCCAAATACAAAAGTAATTATAACATTAATAAATTCGTGGAGTCTGTCTATTCATGATGCTTCGGTTACGGGATTTAACTATTTTTGAAATTGTGGTAATGAATGTGTGCAGTTTTGGGAGTACTGTTTTATACATGCGATTTATGAATCCCGCATAATTTATAGTAACGAGTAGTGCACTGTACATTTAACATTACCTCTTATTGCGTATTATTCCAAAATAATATTATAATTATCTTTTCTTATTATTTCGTTTGATAAATCATGATCTTGTTATGTCCTTAAAGTCCATAAATTATACCCTGGACACACGCGATCCCTTTTAATGTAATTCTACTTTCTTTTCTCTTTATTCTTAATCTCAAGGGAGTGAATTCGGGAAAGGTACACTTACGAGCACTCGGGTATATCAAGTACACTTAGGGATTGTTTTGAAGTTAAGTCGGAACTTCGAAATAACCAACGCATTTAAATGAAAAAAAGTTAATACATATGTACAGTAAAAAACTGAAGTCTGTTTCTATGCCTCTACTGGCTGAGTGCTCCATGTACTCGCTGGTAAGACGGTGTGACGTTCGGCGCTGATGAAAATTTAGTAGATTTAGAAAATCGAAAATATGTGGGATTCCGAAAAACCATATCAAATGACAAACAAATATTTTTAATTATATACCTTCCTTAACATACTACCAATTCAGTACATAACTCTACCAAATGCATGTAAAGTCGAGATCGTCACAACGTGAGACAGTAGGTAAGGATGAAATTAAAGTTGAGAACCTAACAAATATCTCCTTCACGGATATTATCAGGTTTGTAAAGGCAACTGGTTGGTTATTCAGATTCAGATTCAAAATATACTTTATGCAAATAAACTTGTAAACAAATGCTTTTGAATCCCCATCTCTACTGCTGGTTCGGAAAGCTGTTCCTACCGAGAAGAGCCCGCAAAAAACTCGGCGGTTGCTCTTTTAAACATATAATTCTTATTACTAGTTACATTTAGTCATTACTGTCGAACAGTAGCTATATCCATATATTCCTATCATCTAAGTAATCCTCAACAGTATAGTAGGCTTTCTGTAACATTGTTTTTAAACTGCTGTAATGGCAAAACTAAAATTGATTGCGGAATTTTATTATACGAGTAGATCTTATACCCAAACCCACAAATGACTTACGTACTTTTGCAAGGCGCCAAACAGGAGCCGCAAGCTTTTGTAATACTTTGTCTATTAAATACATCACTTATCGTTTTATTTATATTATATTTTTAAGTACAAAAATTAAATTGCTTAAAATATACTGTGAAGCAAATGTAAGAATACCTATTTCCTTAAACTTTTCCTTTAATTGTAAGTGTCACGTTTGGCTCTCTGTCTGGTTAGAGCAGATGACACTCTCGGGACAGCAGTGAAACCCTTGTCCCAACATGGGGAAATGGGTTTCACCAATTCCATATATTCCAGAATAGGAGCTAACCACCCGCCCTGGACCGATAGGCGTCTCGTCGTAGATCCCTATAGACATAGACCTCCTTTTTTGGAGTTCAAAACCCACCACGCTGCTCCCATAAATTGGTAGGTTAGGTAGGTAGGTACACAACCCAAGAATTTTCTAGAGATATTATGCTGGTATCCAGACGATGTTTTCCTTCACCGAAAAGCGTGTGATAAATTTTTAATATTATTTTTCTTTATTTTTTTGTGATAGTCCAAGCTAGTTGTCCGCGACAGCATATGTCAAGCTTTTAAGGTTAACCCACTTTAACCATTTTTATGGTTATCAAGATACTATAATACGGTTTATTCTTTTCACGCAAAGCAACTGGCGATTGCTAGTAAATTATAATATCAATCAAAATTGCTATTGATTTAAAATAGAAAGCAACTAGAAATACCAAACACAACATCTTGGATCAATGTGCACTGACAATACGAACGTAATCAAGGAAAGTAATAAAAGTGATTCATGGCCATAAATTATTTGTACCACTCTAATATTTATCGTAGTTAAACAAATATTTTCCAAAGTTAATACTTTGGGAACGATTTGTTATTTACAAAACCCTAAGGACTGTCTGGATGATAAATGACCAAGTTTGTTATACTGTTTTTTTCAGTTTCAGTTTCAAATAACTATTATAAGTTATTTTTTTTAATAAATAATAAATAAATATATGGGACACTTACACACACGGTCATCCATTCCAAACTTAATGATTGTGTTATGGGTTGTACATATACATACATATATAATTTTAAATACACACTTAAATACAAAAAAACACCCAGACTGGTAGAACCAACAAAATGTGTATAGAAAATACTGGGCGCTCGGCGGGAATCGAACCCGCGTCCTGGGGCTAAAGGCCACTACCCGCTGCGCCAACGGGCAGCGTTCACGGCAACGCCAACCAACGGCGTCCCGTTATACCTATGTCATCATCCTCCTGGCCTTATCCCACTCAAAGTGGAGTCAGATCATGTTAAAGACACATAATTTGACTAGATATTTTACAATCTCAGTAAGAAATGAGGGTGATCTACTCTACTCAGCCGGATACCACACGGCGTGTTAACTTGCCTTAGTCGCCTTTTACCGCCCCTCAGTAAGAAATGAAGGTGGTCTATTCTACTCAGCCGGATACCACGCGATGGGCTAACTTACCTTAGTCGCCTTTTACGAAGCCTTCATAAGAAATGAGGGTGGTCTATTCTACTCAGCCGGATACCACACGGCAGACCTATATTGAATATTGAAATAGCATACTAGATTTTGGAAATATCCGTATTCGGAAATAAAGCAGAACAATTTACGCTCACTTAGTTAATGGCACAGATAATCTCCGGTCCCGGAGATGAGATCCTCATCTGCTGTTCGTTTTAATATCGACAGATTTACACAGCTATATCTGCATGTGCCAAAGATAATTCGAAGATTGTGATACTTTATAATAAGTATAGCCTAGCCGTGCTCGGTAATTTTATTAAAAGACTAGTAATCGCCAGCGGCTCCGCCTGCGTGGAAAGATTAAATCCGTAATATATATTACGGTGACACGGTTTACGGTTAACACACTTTAACCATTTTTATGGTTAGTATATATATGCTAACCATAAAAATGGTTAAAGTGTGTTAACCTTAAAAGCTAGACATATGCTGTCGCGGACTTTTATTTATAAAAATAAAAATAATAATAATTTATTTAAATTAAAAGACATTACATCCATTGTGTTAGTAGACATAAAAAAATAAAATATATGAACTTATAAGCTATGTTAGTATTAGAATTAAAATAAGAATTAAAATTAAAATTAAATTATGGCATAACGACCATTTGTGAAGCACTGCGAATGCATATGCATTCGAATCCAGTGCTTCATAAATGGGTTATCCAATTTTCCATAAAGTGTTTTCAGAATACCGTTGGAACTACTACGTAATCTGTTCATCATTGATGCTGCTCTTTTCCTTAAGATTGCATAAAAATAGTCTGTTCGAGCTTCAGCAAACACCAATGACGCACTACAGAAACGCGGCAACCCCAACAGCATTCTGAACCCATTATTATATAGGATACGCAGTTCATTGTAGGCCTTCAGCGTATATGTGACACACAGGCTGCACGTGTAAAATGTTTGGCAATATACCTTGAACAATATGAGCTTTACGTCTCTATTACAACGCGCAAACCTACGGGCTAACATATTGCATCGAACCGCCAACGCCCTACGTTCCCTTTCAATGTCCTTAACATCAGAGAGTTCGTCTGTAACGATATGACCGAGGTATTTAAAATAATTCACTGTACAAAAGTAATAATAAAATTATTTTGCTATAATCCGCGAAGAAGTAAAATAGAAAATATATATAATGCTAAATGCAAGTGGGCAATCGGTTATCATACCTGATACATGCAGGATTCGTAAAAACACATGCACAAACCTCCACCACCGCAACCACAATACACAAGCACTATATACGTTCTCAATCACAAACTCAACAATCGTTTCGCCCCGCAACCGAAGCATCGTCAGGAGATAGACTCCACGACCAGAATCGCAAAGCGAAGCAATACCCAAATAAGTTTAGTTATATACTAATCGGTTCAACCCCACCCTTTATTTTATTTTGCCTGCGAACAAGTGTAACAAGCTTGAACTAGAAACATTTATCTGCTCGTTAATGAGGGTGCCATTGTTATGTTTAATAATCTCAAGGTTTCCAATAGGCTCAGCTTAAGTCCTTTATTCGAACACGTGTGCAATACTTCGATACTATGGTCATTAGGAACTTTATGACCGCTTTCTATCAGATGTTTGGCGAAATGTGAATTTTGTGGTTTATTATTCCTGAAAGCAGCCATAATTCACTCTCTTAAACGTTACACCATTTAAAATATACTGGGGGGATGTCCCCTAGAGCACTTCATCTACTTTTAAAAACTAGTAGCTCGCTTTTTTTTACATTATACATGAGACCATGTGACGCAGCATATGACTCACATATATTAAGAAACCTTCTGAGTGCGTTGATTGATGGACACAGCAGAACCATGTCGTCAGCATAACTCAAGTTATTGATTATTGTTCCATCAATGGAACATCCAACCTTAGTTCTGCGGAGTTCATCAATCAGCTCATCACTACATATTATAAAACAAAGTCCATATTTCCGTATGTACGCATAAAACTTTAAAACTACGCAACCGATTTTGATGCGGTTTTTTTTAATAGATAGAGTGATTCCAGAGGAAGGTTTGTACGTATAATAACATTCAATACGAAGTAGAGAAATACTGTAATTTTTGAGGTTTCTGTAAATAATTACATTTTTTTCCGCTTACATTGCAAACGCAGGCTAAACCCTGCGAGATTTATCAAAATAATGTACTAAGTATTTGTACACCTTAAAAAGGTCTACAGAAAAGTCCGCGATGGTATATATCTATCTCTTATGGATAACCCACAATAGCAGTTTTTTTCTTTTACTTTTTACGAAAAATGATGCCTTATGTTCAAAGCAATTTTTATACAATACAGCATTAATCCTTATCCAATTGAGTACCTTAAATAAATTGTTGATTTAATATAGATCAATATGGCCGTTTACAGCATGCAATTTAAGTGAACATTTTCGGAGATATTACAGATTTAAAATGCCGTGAGGACGCCGCGCTTCACCCTATAGCACTTCGAATCTTTTAGAGTTTGTTTAAAGACATTCTGTAATTAATTGTAAAAATAAAATACATAGGTAAAATGTAAAAGTAAATAAGTAAAAATGTACTATATGAGTTTAGATATTCCAAAGATAGCAGGCTATCGTCTTGGTATAGGGAGAGGAAATTGTTTTTCTCCAAATTTAACGCTTGCGGGCCACGGGCAGTAATGAATAAATCAAAACTACTGGATCGATTTTAATCATTTTTTTTACACTGACTGACATGAGATATATATTTTATACCCGTGCGAAGCAAGGGCAGGCCGCTAGTTAATATATAAGTTAAACAGGGCTGGAGATGCCAGTCCGCCCTGCCTCACTCCATATTCTAGGTGGTATGTATCTGAGTAGGAACCAGCCCATTTGACCCTGTTTGTTTGTGAGCTGTACCAAAATCTGAGCATATTTATTGAATCTGAAGGTACACTCAGTTCCTCTAACTTGGCCCACAGCTTCTCATAACAAACAAGGTCAAATGCTTTGGAGAGGTCCGGAAAAGCAGCATACACAGGAGTTTTTCTCTCAGTATAGTATTTCACGGTCTGTTTAAGTGCCAGTATAGCACTCTCAGTTGATAGATTATTTCTAAATCCAAACTGTACATCATTTAATTTTAGATGATCACTCAGCCTGCGCTCAAGCAGACTGTCAAATACTTTCCCTATTATTGCCGCTAAAGATATAGGCCTATAGTTACATTTGTCACCAATGTCTCCTGTTTTGTTTTTAACTCCAGGCACAACCAATGTCTGCATTAAATCAGCTGGGAGGTAGGAATGTCGTATGCAAAGCGTATAGAACGTCGCGAGAATACGATATACTTCAGAACCTGCGTGCGTCAAGTGCTCCACACTCAGGCCATCGTGACCCGGAGCTCGCCCTCGCGCCAGTCTGTTTATGGTCATCTTTACCTCTGTAGCGCTAAAAGATAGTGATGTATCTATGCTAGACACTCTTAATGCTTGCGAAGTGTTAGGTAGTGTTTTTTTAACCATGAAGTGTTCCTTAAACATATTCGCTATACGCTTCACATCCGTTTCCCCGTCCACACTAACAGGGAAGCTTGTTTTATTTTTTAATTAATTTGTGCCTTTCCAAAAATGTTTAAAATTTTTATTTTTATGCTGCGCTGCCAGCATATCCGTCTGAATCTGCTCTTTGTGTCTATGGCAATGTTTTAGCTTATTTTTAAAATCTTTTTTACTCCTCATCATATCTTGATAAACCTTACCACAGGGTGGCATACCATTCATTTTTCAGATGACAAATTTTTCGCGAGCCTCCCTGTGAGCGTTTTTAACATGTTTATTCCACCCAGGCAGGAGTCTACCTCTCTTAACCCCTCTAGGCTTTTTACTCGCAACCGCAGCACCCTGAATCGCTTGTACAAATTTTCGATATATTTCATCAATTTGTCCCCTAAGACTTATATTGAAACAATTCCTATCGCAACATAAGCTTAATTTCGGTGGGAAATGTATAGTTGATAAAACATTATTACATCATTCTCGATACATATTGATTTGGATTGTTTCTCCCCAATTAACTCGTGCACTAGTATTAATAATAATAAAGTAATGATGATGCAGGAGGAAGTGTTTCTCTTCTTGTAACATATAAATTGCAGTTCACTTCAAGAGGAAGATGATCAGACCAATATGTACCGTAATGCACCTTACAATTTTACCTCAGTAGCCAAACAGTGGTCAAGCCACCGCCGGCACCCATGTGCATCGCTTATAAATGTATAGGTATTACTGTCCCGCCCTAGTTTAAATACATCCGCACATACCCATTTTTGATCTGAACAAAAACTGAGAAGTTCCCTATATAATGGCTCGTCAATATGTGCATTAAAATCGCCTGAAATGTATACAGACTCAATGCCACATGAATCGATAATAGCTACAATCTCACCTAAACATTCATTAAATTCTATTACATTGTCAACGTTATCAATAGGCATATAAACGCTAAAAAACAGCAGTTCCCGATTCGCAGTTATAGCTGACATGCGATCACTGGTACATGGCACTATACACATTGATGTGAAGACACTTTTGCGCCCCAAAATGCTACTCCCCCATATGGCCTGCCTCGCAAAAGACCAGTAGATAGGTTCACAGCCGATTTACCAGTATACATGAAATCCCTATGTATATCCCCAAGTATAGGAATTTCATATGGCATAAGCCATGTTTCTTGGAGGGCTATAAGGTATGCCGATTGACAAAGTGATTTTACACATTCAGATGACCGTTTAAGGCCTTTACAATTAAAAGTTATTAATTTTAAATTACGACTTTCACCCGATACGATTAACTGGTATTAATATCACCCTCCGTTGTATTTGGCTGTGGTACAATTTTATTCTTTAAATAAATGTACCGCCGAAATGCAATTCCCTCTGGCCACATATTTTCGTCCATGAATAACCATTTTTGTTGAGGTATATCAAATTTATACGCTTCATATTTTTTTTCCTGTTTCATATTCATTTTGGTAAATTCTACTGTAACATTAGTTCTCTCATAAATATGACTCGTGATATCATTTGTAGACGCATTTTTGTCGACTTTGTATATGTAAAAAGGTATTTTAATTTCCGCAGCCCGAAAAGTACCCTGTGAGCATGTGGAACCTTTTCCCTTATTCCCTATAAATTTATTTCTCAACTTGCTTTTATTTGCCACCTTAATCCATTCCCCTTCCTTCGGTTTTACCCTTGCCTTCGTAACATCGGCAAACGTTACGTCAGCAACCGGTGCCGAGACCTCAGTGGGCCTCTCTAACTGTTCCTCGAAAGCGCAACGGCTATAATGAGAGCGCATACTGTGAGTAAGCGGGACGTCTTGATGCGCCTGCGTCGATGACATCACGCCATTGCTTTGCCTTGTTAGATTGTTCGAAACCGTAGTGGGCCGCATTACAGTAACACTCACCCTCGGCGTGGAAACGGGATGCACTTACGCGTCCACCTTATGAACGATAGCGATAGACTGCTGCACTTGACCTTGTATGCGCGGGAACTCGTGAGTGCATTCAGTGGCCGATGAACCCGTTGCAAATTGATTACAACACACATTATCGATGTCCGCTGGACGTTTCACACTTAACTCCTTCGTCCCACTACAAATCGTTGGCGAGATAGAGATAGATCGTGTTCTGTCAATCTCATTTAAACTTTGATCAGTGCTTATAATATTTATCTCTGAAGCTGACTCATTAACCGTTGACTTATTTAAAATTATATTCTGCAAACCAAACGGCCCGCTATCAGCGTAGTAGCTTTGCGATTTACATGCTCCTCTCCTACAATTTACATATTCGTCTCTGCGGGGAGTATCTTTAAGGTCGGATTTTGTTTCTTCATCACTCATTGCTTTTACAAAATCTTCCTTCGTTAAATACGTTTCTTTTATATTGTAAACGTCCGCTTTTAAGATTAATAAATCTTTCAACAATCTCGTCACATCTACATGATCAAAACTCACCGGCGGAAGTTTTTGCAGATCCCTAGCCACGAAAATTGGCATTTTTTCAGGGGCAAATTATATCTTCTAACTCCCGCTGTAATTTACCATCTTTTCTTTTAGATATCTTTCGTTTTTTCGTTGGTAATGAGTCGAACAGCAACAATTTAGCTCGCGTAATGTCCTCAACTGAAAACCCTGAGACACACACTTATATTAGGCTTTCCACATCCATAACATCCAGTTTATTTTGCATAAATGATAAAACCTCCGAAATAACAAGATTACATCCCGGACACTTAACAATTTGCCCACTCGATGACATAGCGACGGTTATCGCTCCGTTCATATTTAGACCTTTTAGAGAGGCACAATTTTGTCATACATTATTTTTGGATAACTATCACCGTTCATCGTACGTAAGGAAAGCTGTAAATTTTGTCGTTTTCGTAACATTTTTTATTGCTGCTCCTCTCCTATTCATTTTGTTCATTGCGTGATTTTTATATAGGCTTCCTCGATAAAGACTATATTACATTTAAAGAATTTTTAAAATCGATCCAGTAGTTCCTGAGATTAGCGAGTTCAAACGATCAATCAAACAAACAACGAACAAACTAACTCTGAGCTATTAGTATAGATTCTCATGAATTCATTTAAATATTAAAGATAAATGGCAACATCGAATGTTCAAATACAATATTTTGATAATCCTTTAAGAAATATGAAACTATTATCTGACGTTAAACATAAAATATGACCTCAAATAAAGAAGCTTACAAAGTAGATTAAACTTGTAAGAATTCTTATTGTTGCTTGATAAATCTTTAGAATACATGATACATGAATTGCGCTACAAAATATATCTTTGCTGTAAAAATAGCGAGAGAAATAAAAGAAATCTAGAAACCCAAAGCTAACAATGCCCACGGTTCGCCTCAGGAAATTTCAACAATCGCTTATGAGAATCGGTATACGTTTCTGGAATATAATTTTGTAATAAAAATGGACTTTCTTTTGCATATATTTATATAAACCGTTAGTAAAATATATTTCGAGAGAGGCACGCCTGAATTCACGCGCGTTGACTTATATTTTGCGATAACTTGAATTGATTGATTGATTTAAATGTGTAAAAGATCATTCATAACATAGAGTAAGTAGAGTACCTGGGTGACCGAGGCATGTTCGGTAATTGTATACTAATATTATAAAGACGAAAAATTTGTATGTATGTAATGTTTTCACACAAAAAACTATTTGAGACCGATTTCAAAATTTTTTTCACCATTGGAAAGCTGTATCTTTATTAACTTTTCAAAAAAATAGGGATCCGTTATAAAAATGTAATAAGGTATAAAAAATTAAAATTACGCGGGATATTACTAGAAACAATATAAAAAAGGTAATAAAAATTTTAAAAAGCAAAAAAGAGGCGGTTACATGTGGAACTTGAACCCGGGCATTTTCATTTTGATAGTCCACCCGTTCCTCATTGAGCTATTACAACTTTACACATGACAGCAAAATTAAGCTTTGAATTAAATTTATATTTTAGCTATTTTTATAGTGCCCGAAAACAGGGATAAAACGACATTTCCCGGCACATAGTGTTTCATATCTAGGATAAAAAAATTAATGTCGTATCGTCGGTACCACTGTGTATATATACAAGATTAACTCATTTAAATATTAAAAATATATCCCTGATGATGAAGACACTATACTACCTCGTAACTCAGTTATTATGATACGGGTACTTGAAAAAACTATTCTTTATTTTTTTATTTGACAAGGCTATTCATGTACATCATATTTTAGTGGAATGTGTGCGAAACGTACCTTTTAAGACAGATAGAACACTAGGGTCGTGTAACATTAGCTTGACGACTCCGACTTCTGACGTGGCAAAATATATGTATAGAGTAACTAGACATAATATAGATAAGCGAAATTAATATAAGTAGTATAAGTTTAAGTTAATACCTACCAGAGCAACATAGTCACGTAAGTGACTAAGCTCTTTAAATGAGAATTAAAAAAAAAGGCATTTCATTCATTTTTATGGGACACTCTGTCCAACAACACAACTCTCGATATAGCCTAAAAAAATATATAGAAATTATCATCTTCATAAAATTAATATTTAATTTTCTGACCTTCATGCTTTATTAGACCCCTGGTATTCTGAGTCAAATTTAATGTGTCAGTAGTTGGTTTTGAAGTAGGATGAGATAATTGGGAACACGGGTCGAAACTGACCGCCATCAAATATTATTAATTGACCTTAATTGAATTGCGTAGTGTTTTTACTACAATTTTGCCTTTTTTCTAACCTACCTAGCTTAAGCTACCGCTGTATGGTTTCCGGTAGAATACCAGCAGAATAGGGACCACCCTCTTTCCTTACCGAGTTGTCGTAAAAGGCGACTAAGGTAAGTTGATCTTCCGTGTGGTATACGCCTGAGTAGAATAGCCCACCTTCATTTCTTTCTGATTGTCGTAAAAGGCGACTAATGTAAGTTGATCCGCTGTATGGTATTCGCCTGAGTAGAATATACCACCTTTATTTCTTACCGAGATGTCGTAAAAGGTGACTAAGGTAAATTGACGTCAGGCTGGTCGTAAAATACCAAGCCGAATCATGTGACAACATGTTTATGATATGTCCATAGGCATAGGCCTCCTTTTTCATTTTCGGAGAGAAGAGTTAGAGCTAAGATCCACTACGTTGTTCCAATGTGGATTGGTAAGTTTGCATGTTTCCTAACGATGTGCGATAAATTGCAAATATTAATTAGACGCGTAAGTGTTTTAGAAATGGATGGATGTCCACTGATGGACATGGGTCTCTTCATGGGATCTCCGCACCATACGATCTTGTTCCGCTTGGTCAAATAGTCTACCTTGCAGGGGATTTACTGACGCTGATAAATATTTTACCATAAAAACTCCTTTTCGCTGATATTACAATGTTCTTTCCAGCATCCGTACTGTCCAAACCGAATCGATCTGCTATCAAGAAACACGTGCAATTCCCAGACGAACAGAGCTGCATCGAAGAGGCCTCTGAAGCCCCTGGCAACGAAGTGAGCACCAGTAAGTGAACGCTTGTTATAATTAAATTGACTACACCTACAATTAACTATGGTTCTTTTTTATATATATATTTATTTGGCAATCCAACAGCGTTTTACAATTTCATTACAAAGTATGACTATATATTATAATATAAGCCAATTTGGGATTACACTTTTAATGTAGTAGAGCAGTAGAGTTGACGATTCAAAAGCACTTGTTTACAGGTTTATTTGAATAAAGAATATTTTGAATTTTGAATTTGAATGCCTTAAGCTAATCTTATCACTAGTTACAATACAAAAATCAGCCAAAACTAAGATTTGTGTATGTGGATGTGTGTGTGTGTGTGTGTTTCTGTGTGTAGCGTCTGTTTGTACTTGCGTGTGTGAGTGCGTGTATGTGTGTGTGTGTGTGTGTGTGTGTGTGTGTGTGTGTGTGTGTGTGTGTGTGTGTTTGGGTGTGTATGTATGTGTGTAGGTATGCAATTCATAAATAAATTTAGTCACTAGTATCTAGTATGTCTATCAAAAATTTCTAAACTTAGTTTTTCCTTATTAATATTGAATAAATCTATGTTACTATAACAGTCATTATATAAACGGGCAATACGATTTAAAGGTGAGTTTTCTGCATAGTTCGTTTTAGAAAACGAATCTGTCTGATTACCACTTCCATCCCTAATATTATAATATGCCACTCGTCATTTTAATTGGTCGGCCATATTGATACGTTTCTTACGAAAAAACCGTATAATGTTAATTCTCTTTCCTTATCTCAATCTAAATGTGGTCGACACAATATACCTTCTTCCATTCTCCTTTGTCGTTCGTCAACTCTTTCGCCACTACTTTTATATACATACCATTCTTCACACAATCTATTCATCTTTTTTTCGGCCTATCCCTAGCCATACATTCATCCACATTTATATTTAAAACTCTCTTGCTCATATGTTTTTCATCATTATATGACCATACCAATTTCTCATCTTGTCTGTAATGGGAGCAACTTTAAGACTAATTAAACGGCATTTGAGATTAATCTCATGGGGAAAGCGGAATTGAATGTGTTGAAAGCAACAGCCTGTCGATAATACGATCGACTTAAGTCGAAGCAGTGCTGAACACTCGATCGCGATAGTGACAACCGACGTCAGTCAAAGGCTTTGTCAAGTAGAAAATTCATAACAATACTTTCCTGCCCCTTGACATTTACTTATCGACGTGCTAATAGAGTTCAGTATATACATTTTAACTCAATCTAACAAAGTACAAATCAGTCAATCAAATCAGATCAAAATCTTTATTCAATTAAGACTTTTTAAGCACTTTTGAATCGTCAAGGATCAATATGATTAATGAAGCTGCAACTGGTTCGGAATGTTGCTCTTACCGAGAAGAACCAGAAAGAAGCTCAGTTCTTTTAAACATTTTCAATTTTACATTTTTAAACCGCAGTCTTGTATGAAGCTGAAAGGTTTTTCAAATCTAGGCTTTTTTTCATTTTTTTTCATCAAAATAATCTTCAACTTTGTAACTACGTATAAGCATATCTCTTACATTTAATGTAAAACTTTAGTCTAGTATGGATTGCGGAATTTTATTGTAAAAGCGAATACCGAGACCATCGAATGAGTTAAAAAGTCTGCTGAGCCGCAACACAGGTATCACAAACTTTTTGTGATCTTCAGTTCCAACGGGCATAGGTTCGATTTCTGCCGACGACCAACATTTTCTAAAAAACTTTATCTTTGCAAACGGATTTAAACAATTGTTTGAGTTGCAAACTACGTTCAGCATGAACACGATTTTCCTTTACCGCAGATTAAAACAAGATAATATTTACATTTTTATATAGTTATTTATCGCGTGGCAAACAAAACATTTCAGTTATTTAAATACTGTACCAATTTCAATGCGGAATGGCCACAAAACCTATTACTCGAATGAATTTTAAAACACAACAATCCGCATGTGCCAAATGGAAGAGCAATTTGCAAATTGTATTCTGGCGATAGTGTAACGCAAATTTACAGTAGAATGTTTTTGATAAAAAATAAAGTTTTATAAAACTAAAATAACCCTTTCGAATTTAGTTTTCGAATAAAGCGTTTGATGCTCGATACATAGGTACATATATGAAATGTGCGCATCATACATTTTTTCCACAATAAAACTAATATTTTATTTAAAAAGCGTGTTTCTATTTTTTAATTCAATTTATTTTTATTTTTAGTGAGATTAAATGTTATTTTTTTTTCAAATTTGGATTTTTAAGTTATTAATTTAATTGTATTGCATTTGATAAGTATACAAAATTTTAATTAAATCTGTCCGATCAGTATCAAAATTTAGTTCAAAAAACCATAGAATTATACTAGAATAGGGAAGCAATGAACAGTCCCGGAAGGGTTCAAAACTAGTCGGACTGACCCGATAGAAAAAAACTCGAGTATAGCCGGTTTCTATGCATTAACAATGAATACTGCTCACTATAGCTTAAATTTAAAAATATCGACTTATTTAATGAAAAATGGGGTAGCATAGCGTATAACATAAAAATTCTTATTTTTTCAGGAATAGCGAAAATACACATACTACGTTAATACTTAGTTACGTTAATACTTACTTACGTTAGTATTTTTTAAGTTGTTAAACTTACAAGTTAAAGTAACTTGTTTAAGTTGACGCGAATGAAACCACGGGTACTACAAGTCTAGTTAATAAACAAAATAATGTTTATTTTTCTATTCACGAGCGCTCGCGTTTATTGTGACATTACGTTTTATAGCTTCCCAAAGTTTTAGGTCTCTGATATAAACTATCGCAAATTAATTGATGATCCAAGTTTGCTAATTAAGATAAAGTTGTTTGTAGATACTGAATAGTTTAATACCTTACGCGGTCGTTCAACCTACGCTTGATCAAAAGATAGTAAAAATCAAGCCACAAAAGTGATAATAAAATTATTTTGTTATAATCCGCGATAAAGTAAATAGAAAATATACAACTTGCAGTAGAGGAAAGAACAAAACCGAGATCCACTTAAAATAGGAAAAAGAATGGACTATCTTACACTAAAAGAATTTTTTAAATCAGTCCAGTAGTTCCTGAGATGAGCGCGTTCAAACAAACAAAGAAGCTCTTTAGCTTTATATATATTAGTATAGATTTCATACAAAACGGTCAACTCCGCCGTGTGGTATCCGGCTGAATATAATAGTACCACCCTCATTTCTTACCGAGGTGTCGTAAAACGCGGCTAAGATAAGTCGACCTGCCGTGTGGTATCCGGCTGAGTAGAATACCCCACCGTCATTTCTTACTAAGGTGTCTTAAGAGGCGACTAAGGTAAGTCGACCCGCCTTGTGGTATCCGGCTGAGTGAAATAGACCACCCTCTATCTTACCGAGGTGTCATAAAATACGATTAAGGTAATTTGACGTCAGGCAGGCGGCCGGTAGCCAAATCATGTGAGAACATGTTTGTAACATGTTGTGCCGACCCCACTTAGAGTGGGATAAGGGCAGGAGGATGAGGATGATGACAAAACGGTCAACTACTAGTACATACATAGTGCTACTTTGTAGAATTCCCTAACACATACCATAACGTAAAAAAGCAATTAAAATCGCAATTCCATTTGGAATAAATCAAGGAGTTAAGGTAAATTGTCAAGTAATTTTCAAATACATGTTCTAAATATAGAGTATTTTACTCTTAATTAACTGAAAACTTGGTTCGCTATCGTACATCTAATACTTTTATACTTATTGTTGCTTAAATATCTGTCTCATATCTAATGTAAAATATAATGTTTTTTGTTACTTTTTCTTTATTATTACATGTTCTATTACTAGTGCAGTTGCCTTAACCGATAGTTAACCCGTACGTCCGTCGTAGACCCGCCGGTGATGAGCTCGCTGTGGATGGAGCTCGAGTCGGCGAAGCACGTGCCGGAGCGCTGACGGCGCCGCAGCGAGCAGTTCTACCGGCCGGTGACGCGCGCGCGCAACGAGCGCCGCAAGATGTCCGCCGCCGGTACGCCGCCCGCTGAGCAAACCGAAGACTCCTGCTTGTAAACGGACAACTGGAACGATCGCCTTATAGATATAATAATAATAATAACAGACATATAATTTCCGGTTGTTCTCATCTTGCTAACGGTGAATATCTGCACAGACATAACCAAGTAGCCAGGATAATACATCAACAAATTGCTCTTCAATATTCTCTGGTTGATGAAGAGGTACCATATTACAGGTACGACCCTGCGTCAGTTCTTGAAAATAGTCGTGCTATGCTCTACTGGGATCGGTCTATTATCACTTATAGGTTTATTGCTGCCAATAAACCTGATACAGTGATAGTAGACCGGTTAGCGCGCCGTGCAATTATTGTTGATGTCACCATTCCGCATGACGATAATCTCATAAAAGCCGAAAAAGAAAAATTAACTAAATATTTAGACCTTTCTTATGAGATAGCCGCCATGTGGAATGTTGACTCAACAATAATCGTTCCTATTGTTGTGTCGGTTAACGGTCTGATTGCGAAGAGTCTCGACCAACATCTTCAAAGGCTTTCGCTTAACAGTTGGATCAAGTGCCGGATGCAGAAGGCAGTATTGCTTGAAACGGCGCGCATTGTGAGGAAGTTCCTCTCTCTGGACAGGGGTCCAGCAACTCGGGATATTTCCCCGTTCCCGGCGCACGTCAATTTTTTATATTTTTAAATGTTAGGTTAGGTTTAAGAAAAAGAAATTAATAATAATAACTGCGAAGAAACGTAAATATCTAGACCTGGCACACGAGGTTACCGCAATGTAGGGCGTGGCGTCCACTCAAATCATACCGATCGTCGTATCTGCGAACGGACTAATCCCAGCCAGCCTCGCATACCATCTGAGGCAGCTTGGTTTCCGTGGCAGTTCGCTCGCAGCAAAGATGCAGAAGGCAGATTGCTGGACTCGGCCAGAATAGTTCGACGGTTTCTCAACCTATCGCCCTGACCCCCGGCCGTTTTATCTCCCCTGCCGGGGTATAATCCTCCGCCCATCCTTATTTTTTTATTTCTTTATATATCTTCTATTATATATGTATATATCAAGTATAATTACTCCACTTTATATATTTAGATTAGTATATATATCTATAAAATATATATAACTTGGGCGCGAGTGAATTCTCGTAAAATAATAATAATAAATACTACATACACTGGTAAAATCACAAAGTACACCGATTTAGCAATAGAGCTTAAAACTCAATGGAAGGCTGAAGCAGTTCGGACTATTCCAATAACACAATCCACCACAGGCGTAATACCTCATACTCTCTTCACCAGTCTTGATAACCTCATACCCAGAACCACTTACAGAACTACAAAAAGCAGTAATTTCAAACATCTGCCGTATTGTTCGGAAATTTCTTTCATTAAAGGAAAAAATATATATATTTATATTTCTTATAGATTTTAGCTTGGCCAAAAGCCCGTAAAATTCTTATAACCCTCGTCCAACGAGAGAAGAAAAAGGATAAATAAACAATAATCATAACTTTATTCAGGAAAAACTACATTTTACACTTAAAATTACTTATATAACAATGATATCGTGAAAAAGTCATGGGACTCAGCGTAAGCAGCTTTTCAGGCCACGCCTTGTATCAATGTTGCCAACACTGTGTTTTTTAAATTTAATTAAACCAAATAAAATTAAAATTTAATCTAAGTAAAATCTTAATATTAATATATTTATATGACAGCCATATTTCACTAGGAAGCCATGTTCTATCCCATCAATCCCATCCTACAAATATTATAAATGCGAAAGTGTGCGAGTTTGGATTGTACTCATTTTCGTTTGTTACTCTTTCACAAAATGTTTAAATGCCGTGTGGTATCCGGCTGAATAGAATAGTACCACCCTCAATTCTTACTGAGCTATCGTAAAAGGCGACTAGGGTAAGTCGACCCGCCGTGTGGTATCCGGCTGAGTAGAATTGACAACCTTTTTCCTTACTTAGATGAACGATTTTAGAATTTTGTGTCCTACATGTGCTGTTAGTGATGATCATCTTAAAATTAAGAGAGACGGCGGAATAGAATAGTACCACCCTCATTACTTACCGAGGTGTCGTAAAAGGCGACTTAAGTAAGTTGACCCGTGTGGTATCCGTTTTAGTAGAATATACGTATATATAGGTGTATAAGGAACACTTGTGCCAAATTTCATCAATATTAGTAGCGGAATCGCCGTGAAAGAGTCATCATCCTCCTGCCCTTATCCCACTCTAAGTGGGGTCGGCACAACATATTATAAACATGCTGTCACATGATTTAGCTGCGTTTTTCGACCGGCCGCCTGCCTGACGTCAACTTACCTCTGTCGTATTTTACGACACCTCGGTAAGAACAAAAATTAAAAGCCCTCCAAAAGTAATAACAAAATTATTTTGCTATAATCCGCGCTGAAATCATTTCATTCATCGCAGATTATAGCAAAATAGTTTTTATTATTACTTGTGTATTATGGATCTCCGCAAAGTAACGCCTTATTCTATAAATTATATAAAAGCCTGTCATAACAGTTTTTTAAAAGAAAAGTGAGGTTCATAACATTTTCCACTCATCTGACTAATTTACAATTTAACACGCTCTTGACGGTTAATATTGTTAACCGAATAAAGTTACATATCTGTACATAAATTCTATATAATCAAAAATAGTAACTATCGAAAATAATTTAAAATTATTGTTTTAACTCTTATATGTCATAATATCATTCTGTAGATCTAATTTAAAAAAAAGTTAGATAAAAGTGACTTTTTGTTTTATAATGACGGGTTAAGCTTAATTTTAAATAAACCTCCTGCAAAGAGTTTATATGAGACCTCAAAAGCGGTACAGAATCGTGTGGTGTGGATCTCTTGAAGAATTATAAGACAGTAACTACTTAATGTAAATAGTATTAAGAATTATATTTTTAAAAGAGCAACCGCCGAGTTTCTTGCTGGCTCTTCTCGGTAGGAACAGCTTTCCGAACCAGCAGTAGAGTTGACGATTCAGAAGCACTTGTTTACATGTTTATTTGAATAAAGAATAATTTGAATTTGAATGAAATGAAGGTTGAAGAATTACAGGTATCAATATTTTTATTGGTACAAAATACAGTACATTATCTATAAGGCGATTGTATTATCAGAGAACAGGGTACTCAGATGACAAGCTTACGGTCGTAAGGTACGGAAAGGTTGTAATTCTGACCATATTATTTCTATTTCTATAACTATATACTATTATAATACGGCTGAAATACTTGGGAGGTCAGAAAACAAACTTGTATAGGTCGTACCAAAGACATGTAATATCTATGTAGCTTGAAGCCAAAAAAGTCATAATTTTCTCTTTATTTGCTTTACTATAAAGTAGTGACGCCAATTGTTGGAGAAAAAATTACAAAAGACCAAACATAATAGACCAAAAATGTAAGCATTTTCCTCTCGAATTTAAATATTAGTTTGTAAATTTATATAGTAGTAGTAATTCTTCTTGTATGAAATAAATATTATTGATTGTTGATGGTATTACTATGCGGTAGCGGTATATGGTAGTTACTATTCGGTGGTACGGTTATTGTTTTGAAGACATATATTATAACTTTTAAGGATTTAGAATATAAAAAAAAATTAAAAAAAAAAAAAAAGAAAAAAAAAAAAAAAAATTAAAAGCTAGAATAAGGACTATTTAAAAAACGATACTTAACAACCATACAATATTAGGGCCACAATACATTTCTAAAATCCTTAACGAAATTGAAAAATAAAAAACCAAATACCGGCTCTTCGCCGAAATAACTGATTAAATTACTAGTAATCTAGTCGTAATAAATATAAATGACGTAAATTTCGGTGTTTCAATATATTGTTTAGTTCAAGTATATTAGTTTTATAGTAGTAAAGTAAAAAAAAGACTAAACATTGACACTCTTTGTATTACTCTTCTTGAATCTTCTTTTATTAAAGAAAGTCGATGAGCGAGTTGTCTTGATATTCCAAGACAACTCGCTCATATGCTGCAATACTGGCACACCTCATAAAACACATGTGTTCACGTGTTGTCAACACTCCTCGCCACAGCTACGGGTCTTCACGTCTCTATATAAATCCGCTCTCCTCCGTTTCCTTCCGTTACAATTTAATTTTCATAATAATACCCATAATATTTTCAATAGAAAAAAATTGACATCTAAATGTAATACGTAGTTTTAAGGTTATTGGCGATGAACTGAAAATTTACTCTATATCAATGTTTTCTATCAATTTTACTAATGATATACTAGGATTATACAACAACTTACCTTCACTTTCTGCATGTTAATCTTAATAGAAATGTAGTGTAAAATATTCCTTAATATACGCAAAAGCGCAATTATATGTTACCATAGAAATAATTATAAGTTGATGTATTCCTCATTAAAACACAAATGCAACAATAATATGTGCAATCTTAATAGATATGTAGAAATGTTTATTGATGTCTAGTAAATCGTACGGATTTATATATTAAACAAATTATATTCACCAATAAAATATTGTCTAGGTACATGTAACATTTAGAAATGAATAAAGATTATGCAGCATATTGGCGTTTTATTTAAATAACATACATCCTTTACCTTTCACAGTAACTACGACCGGTTCATTTTAGTGGAACAAACCGTTCAAATTTAATAAAAAAAGTTAGGTCAATAATATAGGTAGAATACAGAAGGCAGTATATATGAAAAAAGCGCGTTAAGTTAAACTCTTTAGAGTCCTTAAAAATGGGAAAATAGGTGCTTTTACACTCCCTGTGGTAAGCAATTTTATTTTACATTTCAATTATTTTTTTACACAAATTCATTATCATTATTTTTTTTTTTAACACACACGTTATTACACACATTATTTTTTAAATACATACGTAAATAGAAATATACACCCAGGCTCAAAAACCAACAAATTCATTTATAAAAAATGTTGGCCCTCGGCGGGAATCGAACCCGCGACCCGCGGAGCCGAAAGCAGGGTGACTATCCACTGCGCCAACGGGCCAGTCAAATTTTTACAACATTTACAACTTACAAAGGTTACTAAATTTATTTTGCTATAATCCGCGATGAACTAAAATAGAAAATATATATAATGCTAAATGTGGAGTGGACAATTCGTTTTCATACCTGATACATGCAGGATTTGTAAAAACACATGCACCAACCTCCACCACCGCCACCACAGTACATAAGCACTACACACGCTCACTACTCAAATTCAATAATCGTTTCATCAGGAGATAGACTCCACGACAAAATCGCAAATAATTTTATTATTACTTTTGTATTATGGATCTACGCAAAGTAACGCCTAATTCTATAAATTATGTTACAACTTCTTTCAAATTATTAGGACTAATATAGACCATATTGGGTATTATTTAGGACAATAATATTGGCAAACAAGGAATGCACGGTTGCATCAACTGATCTTTCATTCACTTGTATCCGATACGCTTTTCAGTAGATTGTCTCTTGCCGAGACTCGAGCGACTTATCAAATCAAATAAATCTTTAGTCGATTAAACTTGGACACAAGTGCTTTTCAATCTTGAACTCAGGGTGAAACTTTATAAAAAGCATTTTTAGGTCACCGTGAGCGCTATCTCTTAGTAGGTAGAAAAACAAAATGACCTTCATCCGTATTGGCAATAGATGGGGCTATGTCTACAACATTGTCAAATAAAAAATGTCACTATCGTTGTCATTAGAAAAACTAAATAGCTCACCTAGGTACGGGTGGGCTGTAAGTTCAAATATCCTGGATCAATTACGTGTTCCAGCAGCCATTTTTTTTGTTTTTTTTTTTAATTGCTTCGTTTTCATATTTTATAAAGAAAACAACAGTCAGGTTTTTTTCATTAAATAGGTCACTATAAAATGCAGTACAGCGCCATTTAGTAGATTATTGTGATAGCGTTACAGTGACATCTCTGAGACGGGACCTGGGCCCACGGCCCAAATACCGACACCCTTAGGTCACCCAGGTGACCTCGGCCTACGGCCGAAACACAAACCGGGCTTAAGTGCCCGCGAGGAACTGCCCGGGCAATGAGGTACGCCTCGAGGCCCGTACCCCGCTTACCCCCCACCCGGGGGGTAAGCGGGGGAGTCAGCGAGACGACCCTGCCTGAGACGGGAGGAACAAGATCATCACTCAGAATTTCTCATCTATATCCTATGTAGTGTTATCTATGTTAAAGACTGTTTATAGCGAAAATAACCAGCAAGAAACTCGGTGACTCATAAATATTTACATTTTATAATCACAGTCATCATAGTTAGTTAGTTTTTTCATAGTTTATTTTTTATTATATTCTTTTGTTCATATCACTACATATTATAAAACAAAGTCCAAATTTCCGTATGTACGCATAAAACTTTAAAACTACGCAACCGATTTTGATGCGGTTTTTTTTAATAGATAGAGTGATTCCAGAAGAAGGTTTGTACGTATAATAATATTCAACACGAAGTAGAGAAATACTGTAATTTTTGAGGTTTCTGTAAATAATGACATTTTTTTCCGCTTACATTGCAAACGCAGGCTAAACCCTACGAGATTTGTCAAAATGATGTACTAAGTATTTGTACACCTTAAAAAGGTCTACAGAAAAGTCCGCGATGGTATATATCTATCTCTTATGGATAACCCACAATAGCCTTTTTTTCATTTACTTTTTACGAAAAGTAATGCCTTATGTTCAAAGCATTTTTTATACAATACAGCATTAATCCTTATCCAATTGAGTACCTTAAATAAATTGTTGATTTTATATAGATCAATATTGCCGTTTACAGCATGTAATTTAAGTGAACATTTTTGGAGATATTACAGATTTAAAATCCCGCGAGGAGGCCGCGCTTAGACCTATAAGCACTTCGAATTTAGCAGCGACCGGAGGCGCAACTAAATGTCCTTCTTTCAAGTTTATATTGTCTAATGATAAGAAAGCTATGAATGTTGTATATAAAGACATTGTCTAATCAATTGTAAAAATAAATAATATCACTACATAGTATAAAACAAAGTCGCATTCTCTGTCTGTCCCTATGTCCGTATATCCCTATGTATGTTTCAATCTTTAAAACTATGCAACAGATTTTGATGCGGTTTTTTTTTTAATAGATAGAGTGATTTTAGAGGAAGGTTTACATGTCTAATAACATTCAATATGGAGTAGAGAAATACTGTAATTTTTGAGGTTTCTAATGTGATGTCGTAAATAATTACATTTTTTTCCGCTTACATTGCAAACGCAGGCTAAACCCTACGAGATTTATCAAAATGATGTACTAAGTATTTGTACACATTGAAAAGGTCTACAGAAAAGTCCGGGATAGTATATATCTATCTCTTATGGATAACCCACAATAGCAGTTTTTATCATTTACTTTTTACGAAAAGTAATGCCTTATGTTCAAAGCAATTTTTATACAATACAGCATTAATCCTTATCCAATTGAGTACCTTAAATAAATTGTTGATTTTATATAGATCAATATTGCCGTTTACAGCATGTAATTTAAGTGAACATTTTCGGAGATATTACAGATTTAAAATGGCGTGAGAAAGCCGCGCTTCGCCCTATAACACTTCGAGTTTAGCAGCGATGTCGCTCTTTCAAGAGTTCGTTTAAAGACATTCTGTAATTAATTGTAAAAATAAAATAGATAGGGAAAAAATAAAAGTAAATAAGTAAAAATGTACTATATGAATTTAGATATTCCAAAGATAGCAGGCAATCTTCTTGGTATAGTGAAAGGAAATTGTTTTTCTCCAAAATTAACGCTACGGCCACGGGCAGTAATGAATAAATCAAAACAACTGAATCAATTTTAATCATTTTTTTACACTGACTGACATGGGATATATATTTTATACCCGTGCGAAGCAGGGGCAGGCCGCTAGTTTATTATAATTCACTATTCTACATCAACTTCTCCATTCATCTTTTTCATTAACTTTATGTATAATATTTAGAGTTATACTCATTCATATTACATATATACGTATAACTTATATATAATATAAATTGCTCATTAAATCGATGTCACGGGTATAGCTGAAACTCAGCGCCTAGTTTTATGGATATATGCTAAGCTAAACCCTTTTAGTATATTACAGACAGGTATATCTTATTATTTTGTCTGTTTTTAACACCATATCTGTATAAATTATTGTTAACGTTAATAACTATTATGTACAAGTGCGAGCAGCTATATCCACGCTATAGCTATTTTCCTATAACTGAAATATAAAAATGTATGAGAATTATTAATCCGCAAATAAAATAACAGATATTGACATATACTTTATTAATACAACATCTTATGTCGAACAAACTACAAGAAAATAAGTGAATCACATTCCATTACACAAAAAACATTTAACGGTACACTTGACATTAACATTTACATTAGGACTTCCGTTATAGAAATAGGTTGCTGGCAAGTTAAGGTTTATGTTATAAGTAAATAGGTGAATTAATAAAATAAATCACAGAACTTCAGTAAAACGCTAATAAAGTTTATAAATTAAATTATATTATATGTTATTTGTCTATCTACGCGTTTGTTGCTCAGTTGTTTCGAGTTGCAGCGATGCATTTTAATGACATTTACTTCAATGTTTCTAAAGTACAAGTACAGTTATATTCTTAGCAGTGGCGTAGCTATCGAAGGTCTAAACGGGGCATTTGCCCGGGGCCCCCAAACTCGGGGGGCCTGGGAGCTCAACTATAAATCAGAAACTTTAAAATTTCTTTTTTTAATGAAGGTATAATCTTGCAAGTTCAATTTAACCAACTTCCCGGTTTCCGATTAAGTTGAACTTTTACACACTCCAGTCTCAATGACAACGTATGTTTAGGATAAGCGTTATCTGATTCTGCTGTCAGGATTGGCTTAAGAGGGAACTAATAAACAGTTAGCAAGCAGTATGGATAACAAAAAACAACAGAAAATTATTTCTTTTTGGTTAATAATTTACAATTTGTATTTGGTTTTTAATTTTATTATGGAGTCGAATATTAGGAAGAATGATGGTTGATATAATTAAAATAGAATAGTTAAGAACTAACAAAAAAAACAATGCTGAATACGCCTGTAAATAATAACTATAATGGAAGTAAAATTAATATAAGGATTTATTATTAATGTATCTATAATATATCGTTGGTGTATGAAATAAAAAAAAAGAATCTGTACGTCAAATTCGGAACACAACGAATGCGGATCAAAATATTTTAAACTGTTGTAGCCGTTTTATTTATCCCTCAGGACCTTGGGTTAAGCTACGCCACTGATTCTAAACCATTTAAATATATCAAAGATGCATTTATAATTTCTCTACAGGTTAAAGAATTTGAATACATTAAATAAACAAGATAAAATATCACAGAGACTATCACAAACACTTATTCGTGCACTACGTAGTGGCACACGGTTAAATATAATTAGTTGAAATAAATAACTCTGAAACAATGAATAAAAACTTTATAACGATATTCGCGCACGAACAAAAAATATTGAGCGCTTAAGTATTGTGCGTTAAACCGCAAAAAACCAAAACAGTCTCGATTGGTAGTGTGATGTTGTAGTTATATACATCCATATTTATCTATAGGTGGGTAACTAAATACTAATGTTATAGGCTAACTGTTTAACTCAGGCCTTGCCTGCGAGGTAAAACTGCGCGGAGGTAGGACGGGGACTGAACTCTGAAGTGGATGGCATAGCACCTACATTTTTCCCTATTCTTATGATTAATAAATAATCAATTTTTATCGCTTTAAAAATAAAACATATTTTGTTACGAAATAATCGATTTTTTAAAATCTAGTTTTTTCTGACTATTACAATAGTTGTCTTTTCTAATATTAATAATTAATTACAATAAAGGCTAATAAAAGTGGACAACTACCAAGTGGACAACAATACATGTCTAAACTTAAAAAACAAGAAAAAGAGTAAAAAAAAAAGGGATAGCTAATATAATCGATTGTTGATAAAAAAATAATGGATTATTAAAAATCGATTATTTTTTCACATCGATAAATCTTATCCATATTTCGCACTGTTGGACCCCGCAGAGTTAAACGGTTAGCCTATGGAAAAGATGATCGCACGCACACACAACCATCAAATTCCTCAGATAATATAAAGTTCACCTAAATAATGTACGTTGAACCGCAATAAACAAAAAAAGTCCCGATAGTGCGGTGTCGTCGATTGTAACAATATCGACATTTATTTATAGGTGGGTAACTAAAAACTAATATTAATAAAGATAATTGCACGCACACACAGCCATCAAATTCTTCGGATAATATTGAGTGCATCGATTAAGTATCGTACGTTAACTGAACCGCAATAAACAAAACAGACCCGATTGATAGTGTGGTGTCGTCGATTGTTACAATATCGACATTTATCTAAAGGTTAACTTAAAACTATAATAATAATATTTAACACAAGATAATTGCACGCACACACAGCCATCAAAATCCTCGGATAATATTGAGTGCATCGATTAAGTATCGTACGTTAACTGAACCGCAATAAACAAAACAGACCCGATTGATAGTGTGGTGTCGTCGATTGTTACAATATCGACATTTATCTAAAGGTTAACTTAAAACTATAATAATAATATTTAACACAAGATAATTGCACGCACACACAGCCATCAAAATCCTCGGATAATATTGAGTGCATCGATTAAGTATCGTACGTTAACTGAACCGCAATAAACAAAAACAGTCCTGATTGATAGTGCGGTGTTGTCGATTGTTACAATATCGACATTTATAATATTAAAAAAGATAATTGCACGCACATACAGGTATCATGTTCCTTGGATAATATTGAGTGCATCTGTAACTTATAATAACAATCGTTCCAGCTTGGTAGTGTAGTGTAGTGTTGTTGTCGATAGTCTATCGACAGTTTATCTATAGGTAAGCAATATCGACACTACTTCAAGATGAGAATAATAACGATAAATTCACACTATGATTGTTGGAGGAACGCAAAGATATTACTAATTAAGCACACATAATATCGTCATAGCACCTCAAAGAATGTGCGAGAAAACGGATATAACAACATGGATAACAACAAATAATACAGTAATTTACTATCTACTAACATTTAACATTAATTTTTATGTTGGCTTCGAACCGACACTTTTGCCCACATAATGAGTATTGTGATATATTTAGGGAGAATCCTTTTGTTTGTCATGATTGCGTACATTATGGTTAATATTAATAATAACAAAAAATATATCTTATATTGATTTAATATTAATCATTACTGCTCTTTTTTATAATTTACGAGCTTGAAATGTCTTTAGATCAACAGAAATAAAATTATACAATGCGAAATTCAAATACAAAGTAATTATTTAAAGACAGCAAAAGATAATCTTTGTAAAGCTAAATATATAGTGTGTGTAACTAAACTAAACTAAATTTATATGGTATCACTTGGACAGTTTACTATTTTTTTTTGTTTTATAGGAGGTTCATCTGCGATCAGTCACAGGACTATGAGGAAATTAGTTGAATGTTATTGTTTTATATCGGTCGATCCACATTAGGAGTAAACACTATCTGTTGCCGCCTAGACTCATTTGCCTAGATCGAGAATAGAATTTTTTTAAGCCGCCTGGGAAATTTCTTTTCCAGGAGCTGGTTGGCCAAGTTATTGGGATGATTGAGAGGAAAATATTATAACTTTTTAGGAATTATATCCTTCAATCTGACGCTGGGGCCTGTCGGTTGGAACCAACACAATCTACATACTAACATACAATAACCTACACACATAGTATCTATAATTACCCGATTTATATGAATTCAAACGATTTAAAATTTTGTGCTCCCCGAGTCCATTAATAATAATCTTCCTCTCTGAGTCAAATATTATTATAGTAATTAGAATTCATATTACTAGACCTGTTTTAAATTAGTACAACATCACACCAAAACTTATTCACTAGTGCCACATTTAATCTACACAGACAGACATGTTGGGTGTTACAATTACTACGGATCATTCTAATATGGAAATTTTAAAACTGTTCAGGGAAATGTACTAAAATGTATTGGATCGTGACTGGGATTAGGAGCGTCGCGACCGGCTCGTCGGGATCGTTCGGCTCGGCCGGCCCGACCGTACCCACCTGGTGCTGACCATCCAGAGGCTGTACTTTGCGCCTGCTGGCTGGAATTTCAGGTCCCGGAGCGACCTCCGCCGGGCACGCCTGCCGCTTTCTCGGACAAACTTGATTCGGGCCTAGCACCGCTTGAATAGGGGCGTGAACGGCCTGGAACTGAGCTTGCATGCTCTGGATCGGGGCTGGAGTGATCTGGATCGGGAACTGCACGAATTGGTCCACGAGGGCCTCCTCCTCCGCCCTCAGCGCCAGCTGCTGCAAAGCAGGCGCCTTCAGTTCCGGAAGGCGAGCCACTTTGTTGTACGATGTTCGGCAGAACTTGTTGTACACCGCTTTGCGTCCTGACGTGCATGCCTCCGTGACGATCTTAGCTATTTTGACCACTATCGGCTCGATGTGATCCAACTCGTATCTGGACTCGGCCACCAGCGTCGCGGTCCACACCGTGGCCAGCGTCTTCCCGTCCTGTTCCGATAGAAGGTACATCGACAGGCAGACGGCCGCCGCCGCTAACTCGGAAGGCTTGTAATGGGCCATGCAGTACTCCACCAGGGACACGTTGACGAAGTATTCGGCCAAATGTTGCTCCTTTTGCGAGCTATTAGAGACGGTTGTGAATCTGTAAACAAAATTAACGTCAACATAACAACAATTTATAAAGCAATCATAAGACCTGTCGTATTGTATGGATCAGAATGTTGGACGATGAAAAAGACGGATGAAAGAAGAGAACATGCAAATGAAATGAGAATGTTAAGGTGGATGTGTGGTGTGACAAAACTGGATAAAATACGAAACGAGTATATAAGGGGAAGTCTGAAAGTTGCGCCCATTGTAGAAAAGACGAGAAGTGCAAGATTGAGATGCTACGGACATGTAATGAGGAGGCATGAAAATCATGTGACCAAACGAGTGTTAAATTTGAATGTGGATGGATATGTGCCTAGAGGGAGACCTAAAAAGAGATGGTTGGATTGTGTGAAGTATGATATGCATATAAAAGGAGTGGCGCCAGAGTTGACGAAAGATAGGACAGAATGGAAGAGTAAAACATGTTGTGCCGACCCCACTTAGAGTGGGATAAGGACAGGAAGAAAACAATATATATATAACAATTTAAAGAACTCACCATTGGACAATCACAGCTTCTTAATAATTTAACCTATATTATATTCTTCCACCTTAATAATAGTAGCTGTGGTAGCCCAGCAGTAACACCGTGCGACTCTTTCGAGGAGGTCACGGGTTCAAACCCGGGCAGACACCAATGAGTTTTTCAGTTAAAACTTATGTGTCTAATTGATAATTGCAATTTATGACACGCTCCGTCGCATCGTGAGGAAGCCTGCATATCTCTAGAGAATTCTGGAGATATGTGTAACCTACCAATCTGCATTGGAGCAGCGTGGTAGGTCTTAGCTCCAATCCTTCTCTCCAAAAACGGAGAGAAGAGGCCTATTCCCAGCAGTGGAATAGTAACGGGTCGCACTTACTTGACTTACTTGCCTTAATAATATTATGTACAAAACTGATACGAACCTTATCAAAAAGTTCAATGGAACTGGTCTCGTTAGATCGAAGCGGAGAGCAAACAGCATTTTCCTTTCATACTCCACCAGCTCGGCTTTGGTGTAAGAGTAGCCAGAGATAAAAATCAGGTCAGTAATGTACATAGAGCACACCTCCTCATATTTACTGGCAATCCACAGAGCTGTGATACCAATCAGTTGCAAGTCATTGCTCTCGACAGGGGTCGCTATCTATGACCAAATACATAATATAATCAAATCCAAATTCAAAATATTCTTTATTCAAAAAAACTTGTAAACAAGTGCTTTTGAATCGTCAACTCTACTGCTGGTTCGGAAAGCTGTTCCTACCGAGAAGAGCCAGCAAGACACTCGGCGGTTGCTCTTTTGAAGATATAATTCTTAATACTATTTACATTAGGTCGTTACTGTCTTGTACAGGTTCAAAGAGAGCTTATCCACACATTGTTATCTTCTAAATAATCTTCGAGAGTATGGTAGGCTTTCTGTATCAGGCTCTTTTTAACAGTGCTTTTAAACTGCTGTAATGGCAAAGCTGAAATATTTATATATTAATCCTATCTACAGTCTCTGGTGTAGATGTTAACAATTGATTTACATGTATAATGTTATGTACTGCGACAAAAAATGTTATCAAACTCTAATTAAGGTAAACACACTAGTAATTGACCATGTTCACTAGTAGTTCGGTGGAATAGTCCGGAATAGGAGCTGACCACCCGCCCTGCACCGACAGGTCCCCGAAATTAGATAGATAGTAGTTGAACATTTTTTATATAATTTTAAATAATAAGCATTTTGTTTGTTGTAGCTAATAAAAAATATTAATTAATAATATTAAATTTTAAATATTAAACAATGGACTACAGTTCTTAGCTTTCGGCAGTTGTTAATAGATGGCAACAGGTGATTACATATTTATTTTTTATTAGCTACAACAAACAGAACGCATATTATTTAAAATTTCATACAAAACGGTTATTTATTTGTATATGGTAAATTACTAGTGCAATTACCTTAGTTTCTTAAAGCTAGTGAAATAATTAACAGCATACATGGAAAATCAAAAATATAAAATATTTACCTGTAAATATCTATCAATAATTGCAACAGTCATTTGGAGAGTCTCCTCCAAAAGGTTAAAATACTTGACCACATCGACCAACCAGTCCATTAAAGTTGCTCTCATGTATCCATTGATCTTGTACTGGAATTAATAATTGGATATAAGTATATAAAATTTAAAAATTATGAAAAGTAAAGACTTGGATATTCAAATAAAAAGGAAAACATTCAATACATGTGTGCTCCCATGCATCACCTACGGATGCGAGTCATGGTCCTTAACCAAAGTGCATGAAGAAAAATTGCCACGATGTCAGCGTGCTATGGAAAGAAGCATGCTGGGGGTTCGGGTTCTGGACAAATCAGTTGCAACGAACTTCGAGCCAAAACAGGAGTCACAGACATCATTTCTCGCATTGAAGTACAAAAATGGAGATGGACGGGACACACAATACACTGCTCACTGAATAAATGGAGTCAAAGGGTTACTCTCTGGTACCCCAGGGATGGAAAAAGAGCTAGATGGCGGCCAGTGAGATGATGGGAGGACGACCTGATACTAACTGCTGGGCCCTGCTGGACGAGAGTAGCCCAAAATAGAGGTCAATGGAAAACGTTGGAGGAGGCCTATGCCAAAAGGTACACCGAACTAAGAGATTTCATATAAAAATAAGAAAGCTTATGTAGTACGGAATAAAAGGCTTATTATATATTATATATTATATATAAAACTTAAATAATAATATCCTAATAAGTTGATACCTAAAGAGATATAAAAATTATAAAAGAAAAAAAAGTAAAGTAGCGGCCTGTTACTATCCCACTTCTGGAAATAGGCCCTCCTCATAATTTTTTGGAGAGAAGGATTAGAGCTAAAAGCTGCTCCAATGCGGATTGGTAGGTTACACATATCGACAGATACAGATACATACATACAGGTAAAAACTATAAGACTTTAAAATCCAAACATTACTTGAAGCTAAATATGCAATATTTTTTGAATAGGTCTGAAGAATCGAATGTTAATAAATAAATAATACCTGTCTGGCCAAGTAGTTTTCATGTACTACATACTTCTTTTCTAAATGTCTCAGTTGTTTATACATGCAAGCTATGGTTTTAGGTGTATTGAAGGTGTCTGCCATGTCTTTTTAGCTTCCTTGACTCCCTCTTTATGATCTGTTGTTGTTTGCTTTATCACACTAAAGGCTTCACAAAACTTTGTGTTGTTTATTGCATCAAAATATATTTCTTATTTTCTGCCTGGTTTTGGCAAACCTGAAATAATGTTAGTGAAATTGAAAACAGTACATAGATAACCTAAATTCTGGGCCACAGCATACAGCATTTAAGCATTAAGGCCACTACACAGTTACCTCAAGACCCTGAGGCTATGGACTGCTTGAGCGGTTATCTAGTGATCAACATACACAGACCGCTCTTGCAGTCAATAGCTTGAAGCTGTTTATGATAACTGTGCTGACATCTGTGCTGACATCTGCCCAAAGCAGTCGCAACTGCTCAAGCGATTCATGTATATACATAGAAGTCTGTAGTACAATGTGCAGTCACAGCTTGAGGCAGTCAGGGTTGACTGCTTGAAGACATACTGATTAACAATAGCTAGCATTGCTATGGTTGCTGCTACGAGCATGACTAGGTAAGACCTGTGAAGCCGAAGCCTCTGCTTCGGCTTCACAGGTCTTACCTAGTCATGCTCGACTACAGTCGACTGTACCTCAAATGCCAGACTCTACTACTAAAAGGTCACTATATAGAAGGTCACTATATCTGGTATCTTACACCCCCCTTGACAGATAGCTAGTGATTAACAAACACTACTAGAACTTTTCAATAATAAGAACAATCAACTTGTTTGTGTTGCATGGATTTGGAGCTACCAAAGTAATAATAGATCTAGTACACTATCATCCAGATTTTAAAAAAACATTTGCATTTCTTAGTGTGGGAATAGGTACCTAGATATTCACAACAAAAAGCTATACAAATTCACAAGCACTGCACTCATTCACTAGGACTTTGATGTGAAAAACACCACTGGGATGTAGGTGATGAATGAATGAAGTGATTTAGAGCCAATACTATCTAATACCAGTACTATAAAACAAAAGTAATAATAAACTTATTTTGTTATAATCATGATAAAGTAAAATAGAAAAAATATATAATGCAAAATGTAGAGTGGACAATCCGTTTTCATACCTGATACATGCAGGATTCGTGAAAACACATGCACAAACCTCCACCACCGCCACCACAATACACAAGCAATAGATATGTTCACTATCACAAACTCAACAATTATTTCGCCAGGCAACGAAGCATTAACGGAAGATAGACTCCACCAACAAAATCGCAAAGCGAAGCAATACCCAAATAAGCTAATAGGTTCAACCCCACCATTAATTTTATTTTGCTAGAAGCTTGAACTAGAACAAAAATGTTTCTAGTTCAAGCTTGTTACACTTGTTCGCACCAAACACAGGTATGAAAACAGATTGTCCACTCTACATTTACAATTATATATATTTTCATTAGTACATCATCACAAATTATACAAAATAATTTTATTATTACTTTTGTATTATGAATCTCCGCAATGTAATGCCTAATTCTATAAATTATTTAAAGACTAGTACTATATTAACTTAAATATGAACTATTAAAGAAGTAGTGCTTTATTGCATTACAATATACATTCTGGAAAGTAAAACCCAAACAAAATTGACAAAATGAAATATCACAACTGAAAATTACTACACTACATTGGAGTCCATGGGTGCCACCAGGATTATTTTCAGGGAGATTCTTCAATGTCTACACCTACTATTATATCATTAAAAATATAATATGTATATACTCTAAAAAATTATTACATTTGCGCTAGTACAGGCAAATAAAAATATTTAATTCTGTTAAATATTTTCTTTCTAGACCAGATCTTTACCTACTATCCTAGCAATCCACTGCTGGTGCCCATGTAAAGAGTCTATTCGCAAATACTACTCAAAGCTAGATTTGAAAAATATTATCACAAGCATATATAACAGGACAGGAAACTAGAAAGCAACTTTAAGTATAGTTATCTGATATTGCTAGCTTTTCAACTACAATTTGAATTTAAATAACTGGACCATGTATGTATTGTATGTTTTATTATATGCCTGGTCTTTTTTGAAAGCTATATACCAATTGTTTTTCTTTATTTTCACCGGTTTGACTTCAGCAAGACCTCATATTGCCTAGAATAGATAAGCCTATTAGCCTTTAATATTAATATAATTATTGCTACACTACTATGCACTCCATTACAGGTTTAGTTAAATTGCAATATTAATTACTAAGTGATATGAAAGAAATAATAAAAAATCCCATTTCAAAAAAGAATGAATTATATTTACCCCAGTTACTAACAGAGCAGCTTGATCACTAATACTGTCCTCCCTCCACAAAGGCGGGAGGGGAGGGACAGAGTATTGATTTTCGCCTTTACATGCTGTTGCTTAACAAAAATAAATTTATCATCTAAATTACCCATATTGTTTATCGAATCTACTTATTTGGACATCTGATAAAAGGAAATATTCAAACTAGCGAGAAAATAAAGAAAATATATGTAGGTGTACCGCGGATTGTTGATTTATTTAATAGGTCATTTTTGACAATGAAAAATAGGGAGGGGATCCTATTTAGTTTCCGATGTGCCGATTAAATTAAATAATTACCATAAAAATTTATACAAATACGACAGTTAAAAAGGAAAATTCAAATATGCACATAACGCGTGTCATGCGGTTTTAGAAAATTTAAAATCAATGAAGGAATGTAGAAATTGTATTATAATATTACTGTACCTTCACTTGACACTCTCTTTATTATCCTTGTGACGCACGAAACAACACCTCTTGTAATTAGTAATTTCCCAAACCGTATTTGCATTGATTTTTGCTGCATACGATACGTTCAAATTCGGCTTGCTACTTCTGGTCAATACCTGCGATCGGTTCACAGGACCAATCACAGACCTCAGATTGCGAACAGACTACTTTGGGGGCAGAGGGTGAACATCGTAATAGAAACTCATTTACAGAGATTTAACGGAAAACGCTATGTAATCTATAATCAATCTAATAAACCAAAAAGAAAATTGCACTTATGGAACTTACATGAACAGCGTTATAGAAAACAATGAAATCTGAATTCGATCTCAAAAAACAACGATATGATTAATTATCTTTAAATGCTTTTTTGCATCAATTTATGTGTTGGAATAATACAATAATATCATGTCATCTTCATGTTGGTCTTAATATATTATTGATTAATAATTATAATATGACATTGAATATTGTCTTAATAATTATTGATCTTCGACATACTATAATTAAAAAGCGATACGAAATTTCCCAGATCAGCTAGTAAATAATGAAATATAATTAAAATATATTAATAAATCGGTTTAATTTAAAATGTAATAAATTTAAAAGGCTGAAATAACTTTGTTACAACATGTTTTTAATACAAGCTCCTTCATAGAGTTGGCGAGTAATATGAAAAAGCATTGTGGCTGTCATATTTTTATGTGTCATTCATTGAGATGTGCGAAAGAGTAAATGAGTTGACTTCGGGATAATTGCATTTTATTTATTGAATAAGAATAAAGGAGAAATATCGTCGCTTATTGTATTCAGAAGTGGGATGTAACCTACAAAGTCACAAATAGAGTGGACATAAGGAATATCTTGAAATTTAAAGAGTTCAAAGAAAAGACAAATGACGATCAATATCTTGAGACAACACGGAGAGTGCGAATTTCGTATAATTTGAGAGAAAGTTGGGATATGCGATGCTATGGCATAAAAAATGGAGTTTTTATTGGAGAGATTAATGATGGTAATTGGTATTCGGTAAATTAATTCTGTGAGATCAACGTGACGATGTGCTATGTGAGGCCTTAGACGCGCCCGTGACTTTTGTTCGATGGAACTGTCAGTTAGAATGACGATTGTTCTCTGGATCGTTCCAGTTGTAACGATTGTTTTCTAGACTGTGGACATCTGCAACGACTGTCAGCTAGGCTCTGTCTAGAAGTGGTGATTGTTCTATGAGCGTTATCATTTGCGAGTTTGTTTACGTGTGTATCTGCTGAGTTGGTTGCCACTAATTGAGCTGTGTTATGCCATGACAGTGATTGAGGGTGAGCTTGAGGTGCGAAATGCTTATGGTGCGAAAAGCTTAAGGAGTTGAGGAGTTGAGCTTAAAGAGTTAAGCATAAAGCGTGAGCGTAGTCCTGTCATGTCATGGCATGTGCGGTTTTCTTTTACAGATTAAAAGAGCAAGTACTGAGTTTCTTGCCGATTCTTCTCAGTACAATCAGCATTCCGAATCGGTGGTAGATTCATTCCCAGAAGTCAGCTTATGAGATTTGCGGGGTCGCAAATGTTGTCAGGATGGTCGACTGTTACAACGTGTTTTTAATACAACCTCCTTCATAGAGTTGGCGATTAATATGAAAAAGCATTGTGGCTGTCATATTTTTATGTGTCATTCATTGAGTTGTAGCGAAAGAGTAAATGGGTTGACTCTGGGAAAACTGTTTTTTAATTATTGAATAAGTATAAAGGAGAAATATCGTCGTTTGTTATATTTGTCAATACAAAATATTATCCGATCTCTAATTGAAATTCACGAATTAAAGAAAGGAACAAAATAGACATATATTATTTAATGCCTTTTTTTTTTGGACTCATGCCCTATAGATATGTGGTTTTTTTTTTTACTCCTATGTATCGGTTCATAGATTATTTTATTTTTACGAGGTCTTTGACCATACTGATGCAAAGTATATTTTACTATACTTTTATAGAATAGCAAACAATCCATATACATAAAAAAAAAATAGGTCATTAAAACAACGTCAATTAAAATGAAATCTATACTTGACTTTAAAAATATTTCATCAGCGACATCGTTCATCAATCAAAAGGTTGTTTATTAGTAGTTACTATTTGAATTATCTTATATATAAAATGAATGTTGTCTGTTGGCCGATTTTAATGAAATTTTTTAAACAATATTCAGAATTCAAATCAGGCTTTATTTAAGTAAACTTGTTAAGAAGTACTTTGGAATCGACAACTCTACTGCTGCTTCGGTAAACTGTTCCTATCGAGAAGAGCCAGCAAGAAACGCGGCGGTTTTTCTTTTCACAATATAATTCTGTTACTAGTTACATTTAGTCATTACTGTCTTGTACAGGGTCGAAGAGTAGCTATATCCGTGCATTCTTATCATCTAAGTAATCCTCAACTGCATAATAGGCTTTCTGTATCAGCCTCTTTTTAAAAGTGTGTTTTAGACTGACCCGTTGGCGCAGTGGGTAGTGACCTTGCCTGCCTTCAACTCCGTGGGTCGCGGGTTTGATTCCCGCCGAGGGCCAACATTTTCTATAAATAAATTAGTTGGTCTTTGAGCCTGGGTGTATATATGTATTTAAGTATGTATTTAAAAATATACAAGTATATATTCACCAGTTGTCTGTCACCCATAACACAAGTATTAAGTTATTTACTTTGGGGACGGACGACTGTGTGTGTAAGTGTCCCATATATTTATTTTTTTAAACTGCTGTACCTACATGTTTTATTGAATTAGTAAAATTCGTAGGTAAATTTAATCAATCAACGGTTTCAGAGTTTTAAGCCTAAGGCCAATACCAAACTGAGATCACGTCTGTTATACACAACAGCATTTTTTTGCTGTACAAGGTAATTTGCCAAAACAAAGATACGACAGCAAGAGACATTCGTTCAGCGACGTTCTGCCATCAATTTTTTTTTCGGACACTAAGCCATGAAAGCTTTGACAGCGTCACCGGTAGGGTGGGCGAGCGCAGAAGCATCGCTGGAGGTTGGGGTGCTGGGAGAGCGGGTCTCGAACGAGGCCCACAGCATCCTGGGAGCTTTGTCTTAAGGGTGCCTCCTATGAGGCCGGACCTCGGCTTAAAGTGACGCCCTGTGGAGGACTATATTGGACTGTGAAAATGAGAACTGGAGTACTTATACTCTGCACAGTGCACAGAGATAGCCATAGTCGGATCCACATTGACATCTTGTAATAGCAATTCTTCATTAGTAGTTGCGACACGTAGGAACATTGTTAGGAATATTGTTAATCTGGAATTGCCCACAACAGTTCACCTTCAGTTCATGAAAAGATACAAAAAAAATGAATCTCAGGCAATAAATAGATTACATATCATATACTTAAATATTTGTTTCTTTGAAAAAATATATTTAGAGTTATTTCAAATATATGCATATGTAAAATATCTATAGCATGAGCATCAATTTGTGTATGGAGACCAAAGGCAATTGACAATGCTGATAAATCATCGACTGAATCAATTATCTAATCAGAAACAAACAAAATAAAACACTTTAAAAATATAGTACTTTTATAGTTAAAATTTAATAATTTCCTTAATATAGTAACGATTGTATAGTCTTCGAAGATTCCGAAAGTTTCGATTCTGGATAATTTATAGAATTAGGCGTTACTTTGCGGAGACCCATAATACAAAAGTAATAACCAAATTATTTTGCTGAAATTAAATAAAGTATATATAGAAAATATATATAATGCTAAATGTAGTGACTGTAAATCCGTTTTCATACCTGATGATGCAGGGTTCGTAAAAACACATGCACAAACCTCAACTACCGCCACCATAATACACAAGCACTACATTCCTTTACTATCACTCAACTCAACAATTGTTTCGCCCCGCAACCGTAGCATCATCCGGAGATAAAATCGATCAATTTTTTTTTAATAAACGTAAAACCAGTAAAAAGCCGTAGTCGTTACAATTCAATCAAAAAAGAGTATTCGTAACGTACACCGACACGATAAATGACAGATTCAAGATTGTTTCCCATTTTTATTTATTTGGTGTCTCCGAGCGAACAGGAAACTAAGGAATAAGTCTTATCCAGTGATGTATAATAATTAATGATCAATATTTAAATCAAGTGCTGTATAGTTATGAATTTTAGCATCTTAAAATCAGTAAATATTAGACTCTTTTGACATAATTATATCGCCGCCAGCGATTGTGGCGCCATCTTAAAGATAAACATAAATGACATAATAATTAAATGTTAATGGTTATATAATAATTAAATGGTATGGTAAACATAACATAATATTAAACATTCTGCATTATTAGTCAGATTAGTTTGTAAAAATAATTTTAGTCTTCAAACGCTTGCTCAAAGGCAAAAGCAGTTCAAAAACAAACTAGCATTTTTAAATGTCAAATTGTCATGATCGTTCTTAGTCTGTGGAAATTGCTTCCGACTGGGGACGTGACTTGGAGTAGCAAAAATCGTTTAATAAATAATCGATTTTGTTTCCATTCAAAATAAATCGATTTTAAAAATCCATTATTTTGATACGAAATAATCATTTTATAAAAATCGTTTTTTCCTGGCTATTTGTACAGTTGCCTATTTTAATAATTAATTACAATAAAGGCCAATTAAAGTTGACTACTACTACCAGGAAATAATATGCGCTATTTATGAAAATCGATGAAAGTGTATATTTTGGCTACATTGGTTTCATCCAAAAATCCATAATTAATCTTAAAAAAAAAAGGATAAGAGTAAAAAAGTGTTGTCTTTTTAAATATTGTTAATTAATTATAATAAAGGCTAATTAAAGTGGACAACTATCAAAAACCAATACCAGATGTGCTGTTAGTGAAATCGATTGAAATATGCAGTTTGTTTGGGTGCATTGATCATTCAACAATGCATATCAAATCTTTAAAAAAAAAAAAGAGTAAAAAGGTTAATTAAAATAATTTTTTTATGTAAAAATCGTTTTAAAAATAATCGATTATAGAAATCGTTTACTTTCTCATTCTTTTTGTTGCATTTTAGGTTCATTCTAGAGATGTGAAAAATAATCGATTTTTTTCCTAAGAAATCGATTCAGTCACCCTTCATTTCTTCTATTTAAAGATAACATGTGCATTGTTGGATGAAGCACATTTTAATAGAATTTCACAAATAGCGCATAATTGTTATTTATAGCCAAACTACCACTTTAATCACCTCTTTATTTAATTAGTTTCTAGTCAGAAAAATCAATTATACGAAATAATCGATTTTTTTTTCTCTTATTTAATAATAAACTTTTTTTTATAAATATGGTAGTCTGTTCCATTTTCAACGAATTATACGATTTTTGATCTTATCTTTTTTTTACCTACCGGGCTCAAATATATACTTAATATTATAAAAAAACGGTTTTTAGTTCCAAAAAACGGAAGAGCATCTAAAACAATAGGCGAAGCAAATCAAGTCCCAAGTACAGAATAAACTTAAAATTAACCCTAGGCAGAACTAAGCAACAAAACGACTTTCTTTAGGAAAATTAGGGACGTGACTTGGATCGGAAAATCGATTACTCAATATTAACCTTCCTTCAAAATAAATCGTTTAGCCAATAATCGATTTCTTTTCCTTCTTAATATTGAATAAAGACAAATTAGAGTTTAGTACCTACGAATATAAAATGACAAGGTGCGATGTTTGCGAAATTCGGTTAAAATATGGTTTGGCTATATTGGTTTCAACCAACATCGCATATCCTATCTTAAATGACAAGAAAAGGGGTTCATTATAGTAGTTTTGTTTAATATATAGAAAATCGATAAATATGAAATCGATTATTTCTTACATACCTAACTTTGATTACAAAGGCTAAATCCTTGGAAATTAAAAAAAGTTTATATGGGGTGTTACTTTACGCTTCGATAATACAAAGGAATGCTATTTGGCTAAAATTCGCACCAGAATGCAGATGCGCATTGTAGTAAAAATAATTATTAAATTTAAGATGTGTATATGAATCATCTACGCTACTTAATATAGGAAATATATTGATAGCCAATCACAAGATTTGATTCCCGGAAAAGTTAACTTTGTTATCAATATTTGAGCCCGACAGCCGATACAATAAAGGGGGTTAAATAAAAGAAGGCACAATTAAATATTTTAATGTAGAACACCTGTAGATACTGAATCTGTAAATTAGCCACCGATGTCCACTTTTTTCACTAGGTAACGTTTCTCCTACGTAACACTAGTAAATCCCATGAGACGATTCTGTGAGAGCTTTAATCAGTCCAAGCTTCGTTTAAATATAGTAATTCATTGTTAAAAAAAAAGCTGCTACAAATCTCAGTAATCTATCACACTATTACAATTAAAATTTTAAGTTGACAATTCAAATATGTAGGTGATATATGCATTAATGCCATAATTCGCTATTTAATCTTTAACTAAGTGACACACAAACCGACATACAGATTAAAATATACCATTAGTTAATATTGTAGATTTGTAAATATTTTTCGCAGATCACGTATTTCAGTCCATCGGTGCGAAAAAATCGGTGTGCCGAGTAAGTGACGAACCAAAGTAGAGAAAAACTCAGTTAATATATGTATCACATAATAATCTGTATACATTTGATTATATTAACAATCAACCTGTCGAAAATGGCAATCATTTAAACATGTTTACATCTTAAACAGCGGCTGCATAAAGCAATGACGTAACGCCACGAGTACAGCGATCATAGAGCTATATTATTAATAAAATAGGGATAACAGTGACAAACCGCCCGACCAAGATGACCTTGGGCGGGTTAACAAATCTAGCTATTTGTTCTACACGGTAAGCTGTGATAGCACAGCGTTGAGACAGTGCGATACTTTCACAGGTTCAAACTCCGGACCAACGAGTTGTTCTATTAAAACTCGTATGGCGAATTGTAATTTATCACACGCTTTTCGGCGAAGGAAAACGTGAGAAAACCTGCATATCTCTAGAGTTCTGGAGATATGTGTAACCTACTCATCCGCATTAGAGCTGCGTGGTAGGTCTTACCTCCAACCCATAAAAAAAATGAATCGCGGTTATAGCAAAATAATTTTATTATTACATTTGTATTATGGATCTCCGCAAAGTAACGCCTAATTCTATAAATTATTTTAAGCCCTTACTGTGTTTTTTAGTACACGGTCGGGTGTTTAGATTCTAGGCTGAATTGTTGTTAATACAAAGAAATGTAATCCTTATAACACATTACTGTCGTTATTTCTAGGTTATACTTTCACTTGGAATACCGTTAGAGTTGCGTATCACCTAGGAGTATCGACCGTATTAAATACGAAATAAGGATTACATTTGTTTGTATTAACAATAGTATTAGTAGGAGCAGAATAAATCATAATAATAAAATAGGTTTAAGTTTTATCAAACAATATTAACTGAGCCAAATATGTAAGCGTGAATTAACCAAGGTGACCTTGGTCGGGTTGGTGTAAAAGTGGAAAGTGTAGAAGTCTGTCGAGCCGACTGATATTTGTTGTCTACAGCCTTGTTCTGTTTTTTTGGGGGAGAAGGGTTGGAGATCCACGCTGCTTCAATGCGGATTGGTAGATTAAACATATCCCCTGACATCCGAATTCATGAATGTAACCACCCGACCGTGTGAACGAATACTAAAATTAGTTGGCCCGACCAAGGGCACTTTGGTCGGTAATCGGTTTATAGATTTCGGTCTTCAACGTGAACGTTTTTCAAGCTAGCTTTCTTTCACTGGTATAACTCTATGGTAATAAGACTCGACTCACATTAAGATTGCGAGTATAAACCTCTGACTTTTACGAGTTGCCTCTAAAGACGTGCTTAATTGAAAATTATAATTCACCGTGCGCTTAACGGTTATCCGAATATCATCATTCTCAACCGATGGACGTCCACTGCTGGCCATAGGTCGCTTAATGGAATCTCCACACCATACGATCTTGGTCCGTTCCAGTACAGTGGCTCCCCACGACCTTTTTGAGGTTAGTCTACCGAGGATGCGGTTTTCGGTATAGGGTCGCCATTTCACCAGTCTAAGACCCCAACGCCCATCGGTTCTACGCACTATGTGCCTCTTTCATTGCCACTTTACCTTCACAACACGCTGAGCTGTCGGTAACTTTGGTTCTACTGATCTCCTCATTTATCGATTATCCAAATATCCTGAATATTTCCCGAGAAATAAATGAGATATGAATAACATGCCAAACTGCATTTTTCAAACTTCTCTACAAAGAAGAGAGGTTGTGGTTCCGTGGTAGGTTAGTAGCAGGCAGTAGCGCGTATATCAATAACAAAAAATAAGTCGCAAAAGCCGCTTAGCTTACATTCTAATTACATTATATACACTTTGCCAGTATATGCGCCGACTCTATAAACATTCTACGAGCTAATAAATATACATAAAAAGTGTAAAAATCACAATACAAATGATGATTTTGGTGATGCTAGGATGCTGGGAAAAACAAGTCGCACGTTATTAGTAAAGTCCGCAAATTAAAAAATATAAATAATTAAATGCATTATCCCCGTTGCTTATCTGAAAAAGAAAAAGTCAGTGATGTTGACTCGGAATCTGTTACTAGTCTTATTTAAGCCAAAATTGTCCGTTGATTCGATGAAACATCTATAAAACTCAAAAAAATAAAAATTAATATATATAAAATCTATCTCATATAACGGATCTGAATTTAATATTGGCGTTTTTTTAATCCTTCATCTGTTATATTTTTAAATATTTTATATAAAACAAATACAAACATTTAAAAATAATAAAAAATTGTTCGAGTACAGGCATGAGCGCATGAAGTACCCAAGCTTATTAAGTGATTCATATTCCAAACTGAGCAATTTCCTCACAACACGTTCCTGCCAATAGACCAACATTGCATAAAGCACATGTCTGGCCACATACGGCTTACTGTTCCCATCACTGGGATGTGGCACCCCAGTACCAACTTAAGCCTTCCGATGTCTGGCCACATACGTAATAGTATTCTACTCACTGGGATGTGGCACCCCAGTACCAACTTCTTTAATCGCAGACAACGCAAGCAGCTTGAATTATTAGGGACCAAGCATCAGCAAACAGTTGGACTCAGGCGCAGCGTAGAAATGTATCGCTGTGCGTTTTCTACCGCATTTTTCACGGCGAGTCTTCCATTGAATAACGCGACCTGATTAATGCTGCTGAATTCCATAACTGCATAAGTCACAGGTTTAAATATCCTCAGTATCTAGCTGATTGACGCATCCACTATATTGCGCATTGATTGCGCACGCCACAATATTATGGAACCATTTCCCTTTGGCAGCGTTTCAGGTTCAGTACGAAGTACGAACCTTCAAAAAGGATATTTTCCATATTTTTAAAAGTTAACACAATCGCTTTGCTAGAAGCCAGAAGGAAACTGCATGCTTGTTGCCACCCTATTTCATAAAAAAAAGCACAAAAGCTTATATTCCGCCACCATATCCTTCAGGAATCTAGAAAAAAGATAGTTAATAGATGCACTTAACAAACGCATGCAACGCAACAAATGCAATACATTTAACAAACACATTTGCCGTGACCCGAGTTTTTTTTAACTATTTCAATAATTTCTAAACATAAAATCCAGTTTCGGTGCGTTAATATGTGTTGGGATCTTTTCTTTATTAATATAAGTATGGGATTACATTATTTTATATTGTAACATATAATTCGGTTAATAATATTTTTTCTTATTACAATCATAAAGCTATAAAATATAATATGAATATAGCATGTAACATATAAAGTATGTGTGGATACAATTATTACAGATAACAGAATTAATCTACGAATAAATTTTACATTCAATAATATTAAAAATAACGCAAGTGTATTATTGTTGGTTAAATATTTAATATGTATTCACTAACGTTATAATAGTAATGTATATGAATAAAGCACTTGCGTAGGTAATCAAAATTCGAGTACAATTAAATAAGATTCGCAGTCTTTCACATAAAACATCGCATTGTAAGCCGAAAGTCTAATTACTAATATATTAAGCTAAACGTCATAGTATCAGTAAATATTTAGATCTATATTATATACCACAATTCATAATTGTTCGTAACAAAGTTAATAATTATTAACTAGTTTATTTAATTATTATTGTGTCACAATTTTTTCCCAAATTGAAATTTTGAACATAAAAGAAGTTATTGTGAGTTAACTATAAGAGATAGAGACGTTCTGTCGCGGACTTTTTTGTAGTATTTTTGTGGGTCTACAATTCTCTAATACATTCCTTTTGTGTATCTCTGCTGGTTTACAACGCACGCGACAAAAGCTCCTAGCAAGTTTTCTTACAATCGCGGGACTTGAACACAATTTACATAAAACCGTATAATGTAATATCAACTTAAACCTCCCTGAAGAATTAAACTACCTTTTAGTATAAACTGTATAAAAATCTGTTTAGTATATTTTGAGAAAATCGATTACATACAGAGAGACAGCTTTTGGGGAGTTTGTTTTATACTAACTATAGATTGATTATATATTTTATACTAAATGGTATTTATATCATATGTAATAAGAACCAGCGTTGCGAATATAGCACACCGTCTTCTATTTCATATAAATGGCTCTTACGATATTCACTTATTACTCTGACATTTACAGCTTAGAAGTATCAGAAAAAGTCTGATAATAATAATAAAAATCTCTTACAGTCCTAGTAATATTATTCACTTTCCAAATAAACTTATAGCGTATATTCTTTGTGCTAACTTAGAACAGTAAAAAAACGATACATTGTTAACACTACGTTGTTATTGAATTAATAAAAAATAATTTATATTCGTTATACAGAAATTAGCCGAGAAAAATTTGTTCGGTTTACATTAAGATAATTACAAATTTAAAACCAGTTGTGACACCATGAAAAAGTTATTATATTATATTACCTAATTTTAAATATATTAACTATAATTATAAAACTGTAAAACATACAACCAATCACAAATTAATTAACACAGTTAAGCTAATATTTTAATCGGTTTGAAAATTATAACTTTTTTTTTGAGTTTAGAATTTCTCATAAAAATACTTAAGAAAATTTTTCTGTATAAAGGTACGTAAAAAATTGTAATCTATCGTGCAAAACTATAAATAAGATTATTTATATTATTCTATTATTCCACGTAACTAATATCCGGTTCAACTCTACTCTTCTTTTGATCTATGTGACATCATCCTCCTGCCATTATCCCACTCTAAGTGGGGTCGGCACAACACGTTACAAACATGTTGTCATATGGTTTGGCTGCGTATTTTACGACCGGCCGCCTGCCTGACGTCAACTTTCCTCTGTCGTATTTTACGACACCTTAGTAAGAAAGAAGGTGGGCTATTTTAATCAACCGGTTACCAAGGTGGGTCAACTTACCTTAGTCGCCTACGACACCTCGGTAAGAAATGAGGGTGGTCTATTCTACTCAGCCGGATACCACACAGTGTAATCTATGTAATGTGACATAACACTAAAAAAAATTGCAATGTCTATACCATTAGAGATAGATTCGACAAATGAGTACCTCGAAACGTTATAGAATTATGAACAACTATACAAAAGCCATCCTTTATAAAGTTTGTCCATAAATAAATAATCTATTCCAATTTTTAATACATAAAACACTTGTTAATATCAATTTAAATGATTTTAACATATAAGTAATATTTTTGGGGAAAATAATTCTAATAGGCTATTTGAAATACCTAACCAGGGTATCCACTTAAATAGTGATATTTAGCTAATTTATTCAATTACCGAAAATAATTCTTATATTTGATGTTACTGTCAGCTACTATCGGAAACCTTGTTCACTAAAAGTGGTACCCAAAGATCGAAACTTCGGGAAGCAAAACGGTAACGATTCTCTTGGGTAAAAAAATATTTAGCGAAATATCTTTAAAGCTTTACAATTATAACTTATTTGATTCACAAACGCGTAAAGTTACATTATAAGTTCATACAAAATACTACATTATATACACCTAACACCGTTCTTAATGCAAAGATTTTCAAAAGCCAATGTCAACATTTATTACTGGCTCTTTTTAGTACAACTTCAGTTAAAAACTTTTGAATTGTTAGTTATTAAATTACTCTTAATCAACCTGTTTGTATTAAAATCGGTTTAAGTACAAATAAGCACTCTTAAAGCACGCGGGAATATGTTTATATAAAATCTCATTATATTAAATATTGTTGGAAGAACACTGAACACAACGCGAACATAATAATTAACATTTTTGAAGTCTGTGGCGCTAGTTGCCTACTCTGTACGCGTCTATGCTCTTTACGCATCTATGCTCTCTGTACTCGACTTCCTTAACCTTTAATTATTATTGTGCAATATATTAGGTCCTTACATATGAAATTGGCGTTTTGTCGTACTAGCCACTTTGATCTCAAATATTACCTTTATGGTTAGGAATACCAAATTCAAATTCATACAGCTATTTACTCATGCATTTGTGTTTCAAACCCCCTAATTCATTTGTTTTTTTCTTTGTGTCACTCTGTTTACAAAATAGAATACATGAAATATCGCGTTATTTACGAGTATGAGTTCCGCCGTGGCACCAGTGCTGCAGAAACGGCTCGAAGGATTAATGATGTGTATGGTGACGGTGTCGCAAAAGAAAACACAGTGCGTTTTTGGTTCCAACGTTTTCGTTCTGGAAATTTCGACCTGCAGAACAAGCCTCGTGGACGGCCGGAGACCAAAGTTGATAATGAAGAATTAAAGACTATTGTGGAAGCGGATCCATCGCAAACCACGTCCGAGTTAGCTGCAGGCTCCGGTGCTAGTGATAAAACTATTCTAATCCACTTGAAGCAATTGGGAAGGTGAAAAAGCTTGAAAGGTGGTACCTCATGAATTGAGTGAAGCAAACCGATAAACGCGCGTCGACTGCTGCGTTACGTTACTCAACCGGCACAATAATGAAGGAATTTTAAATCGAATCATTACCTGTGATGAAAAGTGGATCCTCTACGATAATCGGAAGCGCTCATCGCAATGGCTGAACCCTGGCGAACCAGCCAAATCCTGCCCTAAGCGAAAATTGACTAATAAAAAGTTGCTTGTAAGTGTTTGGTGGACTAGTGCCGGTGTCGTTCACTACAGCTTTCTTAAATCTGGCCAGACGATTACGGCAGATATCTATTGTCAGCAACTGCAAACCATGATGGAAAAGCTAGCTGCTAAACAACCGAGGCTGGTCAATCGCTCTAGGCCACTGCTGCTTCAGGACAACGCTAGACCACACATTGCACAACAGACAGCTACCAAATCAGAGGAGCTTCAATTAGAATGTCTGAGACATCCACCGTACTCTCCGGACCTTGCTCCCACAGATTACCATTTTTTTCGCAATTTGGATAACTACTTGTAAGGAAAAAAATTCAACTCCGATGGGGCAGTCCAAACCGCCTTCAAAGATTTTATTGATTCCTGCCCGAATGGTTTTTATTAGTAAGGGGATCAATGAACTACCTATGAGATGGCAAAAGTGCATACATAGCAATGGTACATACTTTGATTAATTAAATATATTTCATTAAAAAAAAACGACTTTATGTTCCTCCCATAGAAAACGCCAATTTCATATGTACTAATATAATAACTTTTCGGTGTATTATTAATTTCCCACATTGAATAAACGTTGATATTTCAAGATTATAAGAAATTATATTTATAGTTTTCAACGTTCAAGAGTTAATATTGCTGAAGGACTATCACTAAGTTCTGGCAACATTTGTGAAATGTTACCCATTTTATATGTCACATAAAAATATCTTAAATATAAAAAAATCTGCATTAAACATTTAAAATAGCGATGGGATTCGAGCCCGCGATCAACAAGTTGATTAGTCACGAGAAACAAAGCATGGTTAGACACCCATGACAATAGCGACCCAGATTCCACGCACCCATATGCTGGGGCGAATCTTCAGTGGACACTAAAATAATAAAATAATGAAAAAAAAAGTATTAGAAAACGATCACAAAATATAAGTACATCCATTAATAGAATAAAATTAGCTATTTCTCTAACAATAAAACGTTAAATACATTGCTATAACATAACTATTAAAACGCTACATACATAAAAGGCTTTGTGACAACAGTCTAATATATTAAAATTATGATAACGGTGACATTATGAATGACATTTATATGTTGACATTTTATAATATTCCTATAATGACAATAAATTATTTATGAATTTTATTTCATTATACATTAAATAATATGTTAATTATATGTTAACATGAAATTATTAAATACATATATTTATTATTTAATTACATTTCAATAATAACTATAAATTAAACGACACATTGCTTTAATACATCGAGTAATGTTACTATAACACCGAATTATTTAAATCATTGTTTTTTTGTATTAGTATTTAACATTACATTATCAATGGTATTTATGTTAACTTCCAACTAATAACGTAAAATTTATTTTGACACTAATCATTAATGATAATTCTTATTTTGACAGTAAATTATCAATTTCATTATAGAAGCAAAATTAAAAAAATAGTAAAACAGCTAGCTAAGCTATCCTTTACATATTCTTCGTAAATTGAGTTTTATTAAGTTATTATAAATTACTATAGTATTAGTATAAACATATAATAAACACATGTGATGCAGTGAATTAAAATTTACATTTTTAATATTAAATTAGTTCACCAAAACAATACTTTTAACATGTTTATATTTTCCAAAACTCAATTTGTACAAATCGTTAGAAATGTTTTTGCGTAATGTAAAAAATATATAAATTTTATATATTTATAATATTTAAATTTTACATACTAAACAAAAATATCGGAATTATTTATAACGAATAATAAAGAAGATTACTGCAAATATCTAAGCAGAATAGAGCTGAAAGGGATAGAGATATAAGAGGTTATATTTGTAAAAGAGGAGTTGGTAAGTTTGAATTGAGCGTAATAAATGTTGTGTGTATATGTGATGATGTTAATTATGATGAATTTGGCGGGATAAATGATGATGGTCGGAATATGATGATGATAAATATTGTGATGGTATCATATTTGATATTGATGATAACATTAATAATAAATAGGAGCATATTAATAAGAGAATCCGAGTTTGACATTACAGCAATTTAAAAACACTATTAAAGAGAGGCTGTTACGAAGAGCCTAGTATACTGTTGAGGATTATTTGGACTATAAGAATGCGTGGATATAGCTACTGTCCGACCCTGAACAAGATAGTAATGTTAATAAATTTACAATGTATGATTTAACAAAGAGTTTTAAATATGAATGTGGATGGATGAATGGCTAGGGGGAAACCGAAAAAAAGGATGGATTGTTTGAAAAATGATATGCATGTTAAAGGAGTGGCACCAGAGTTGACGAATGATAGAGGAGAATGGAAGAAGAAGACATATTGTGTCCCACTTAGAGTGGGATAAGGGTAAGAGAATGATGATGATGAAATTCTGATAATTTAAACAACACCAACTCCTCTTGAGACAAACTTTTATGATAAATATTGTCTGTACAAATTAAATTTTGAGACAATAAAACAGTAATAATCACAAGAATTATTATTTCACCGCTTACAAACGTAGCGTGTCGATCACTTCAGAATTGTTACAGCTTTTACCATCAATCGAGAAGCGTCAAGATAATGGCAATAAATTTAATATTATTATCATTTTAAAATTTTAATTATCGTATTTATTTATTATTCTTTATTTGCGGAATATGAGGATAAAGTTCTTAAAATATAGCGTGTCTTACATATTCTGCCTTGCAGGCGTGCAAACAGTAAATTATTATCAAATTAATACATTACAACAAATGACATTATATTAAAAAAAAAGTCAAATTAAATTAATTTAAAAACTAGTCAAATTAGTTATAGTTATAAAAATGGTCATGTTATAAATTACAATCTGTCAGTAATTCATCGATGTTATAATAAAGTTTATCCAATAAGTATAATTAAATAGAGTTTTCTTAAAATTAAGAACTGTCATATTTTAGACGTTGTCAGACAGTTTGTTATATATTGTTACAGCCATACAATAAGAATTTTTTTGAAAAAAAATGAGTCTTTGAAACGGTAGGTTTAATTTAATTATTTGCCGCCTGTTACGATTTTCTGGTTTCATTTGGAATATATCAATATTCTTTTCTACAAAAACACAAATTACAAAAATGTATAAATACGGTAAGGGTAAAATCTTTTTCTTTTTAAATAAAGGTTAGCATGGAGCAATTAAATCTGAACCATATAGGGATGTGATACACTTTTTTTGAGCTTTAAATGCTTTTTCAAAATCGACAGAGTTACGAGAATCAGACCATAGCGAAGTTCCGAAGACACGTAACCGTGGTATGCCATTTTTGCCGCATCTTCTGATACTGTATTTCGCAATCTATATAGTACATATACAAATCTGTCAAGTTTCTTACAAGTGACGCAAATTTGTTCTTTCCAATTACAAAATTTATCAATTGTAATGCCTAAAAATTTCGCGGATGGTAGTTCCGTTATTGGAGTATTATTAAAGTATTAGATATTAAGTATTAAATATTATCGTAGGTAGTATTCATAGTTAATGTATAGAACCGGCTATACTCGCGTCTTATTCTATCGGGCTAACCCGATAGAATAAGACGAGTATAGCCGGTTCTATACATTAACTATTGTTATTTAACAAAAAACAAGGTATAAACAAAGTTCGCTGAAGCGTTTTACACGCTAGGGTCATGTCGGTAGTGCTTCATGACCTCAAACAGGAGGTATGGTCCATAATACGGCGGTTTTGTCGGCGGATGTGGATAAGAAGGAGAAGTCTTCCGGGTGCCATCTCGCTGAGATCACTTTGTCCGGGTGACGGGCTACCAGGACGCTGGGCAGCCCACAAGTTAGATCACCTGTTAAAGGTAACGTTGGTTAGTTGAGTTCGAAGAAATATGCATACTTACTGTAGCATCACAATATACATATTCATCATCATCTTCCTGCGATTATCCCACTCTGAGTGGGGTCGGCACAACATATTATAAACATGTTGTAACATGATTTTGCTACGTATTCTACGACCAGCCGCCTGCCTGACATCAACTTACCTTAGTCGTATTTTACGACACCTCGGTAAGAAAGAGGTTGGTCTATTCAACTAAACCGGATACCACACGGTGAGTCAACTTACCTTAGTCGCCTTTTACGACTCCTCGGTAAGAAATCAGGTGGTACTATTCTATTCAGTCAGATACCACACGGCGTCATCACAATATATATTGTAATATTTTATTCGTACGGAAAAATAGCCCTATGTATAAGACTTATTTTATACTATTGATGTGTATCATAGACATACGAGAGGTCACAAAAAGTTTGTGATACCAGAATTCTCTAGAGATATGCAGGTTTCCTCACGATTTTTTCGTGTGAAAAGCGTGTGATAATCACGTAAGTTTTTACGCATTCTGCATGTATCAGGTATGATAACCGATTGTCCACTCTATATTTAGCATTATATATTTTTTCTATTTTACTTCATCGCGGATTATAGCCAAATAATTTTATTATTACTTTTGTATTATGGATCTCCGCAAAGTAACGCCTAATTCTATAAATTATTTTAAAAAATACAGATTAACTCTCGGTGAACTAGGTACTTGTTATTAAGACGCTATATTATTTACCTTGCATATCAGTGAGTACAACCCGTCCGTCGTACCCGGCAGTGAGCAGGTAGTACGCGCCCGGCGAGAAGCGCACGCTGCGCACGTCGCTCGAGTGCGGCGCGAACCGCTGCAGCGCGCGCGTCCCGCGCACGTCGTGCAGCGTGCACGAGCCGTCGTCGTGCCCGCACACCAGCAGCCGCCCGCTCGGGTCCACCGCCAGGGACGCGACCGCTGAATCCTGGATATACCATAACTTTAATATTTAAATGAGTTAAGCTTGTATATATATATATTTTCCGAATCTCGGAAACGGCTCCAACGATTTTCCTGAAATTCCAAATGTAGGAGGTTTTGGGGGAGAAAATTTGATCTCGCTAGGTTTTATGTAAAAAAAAAAAATGTTTTATCCCTGTTTTTGGGCATTAAAAACACTAACATTTATATTGAATTGAATTTTCGCCATTAACTGTCAAGTCGTAGCTTATTTGGGTAACGGGCAGACTCGAGAAATGTGAATGCCAAGGATCGATCCCCAACTAATTGTTTTTTTTTTAAGTTTTTTTTTTTGTAAAAAATTACCAGATATTTAACATTTATGTGTGATAGCACACACCTTCAACGATAACACTATGTAATAGAAATATCACAATTCCCGTCCCGAGACGCCCTTCTCTTGAATGACGAACAAAGACTGAATGCAACTAGCGATGTGAAAAAATAATTTAGGTATCCCTTTTTCTTTTTTACTCTTTTTCTTGATTTTTAAGATTATATACGCATTGTTGGATGAAACCAATTTAGCCAAACTACACATTTTAATCCAATTTCGCAAACAGCGCATCTGATATTATTTCTTGGTAGCTGTCCACTTTAATTATTCTGTATTGTAATTAATTATTAATATTAAAAAAGACAATCTTTTTTTTAAATAGTCAGAATAACTAAATAAAGAATAACTAATAAAAACTTTTGAAATAGTCAGAATAAAATCGATTATTCGAACAAAATAATCGATTATCTTTAAAGGGATACAAATCGTTTTTTTATTAATAGATTTTTTCTTCTTCAAGTCACAAAGCTAAATGCTTTTGCTAAATTGCAAACGTTTTAGCAATATATAGGAAGACTCCACCGGAAACAACACGACACAGTGTTGCCACTATTTCAGTCAAAAGAGCGCGATACTCGTTTCATGACGGTGTTGCTATAAAATACAATGCGAAAGTCATTGGCGACAACATGTGGGAATTTGTACCAAATACAAACACTATTGTTTTTAATACTGATTTCATAATTGCAATCCAAACTCGGTTTCCACGTGGGATTAAAACCGTAATATAGTATTTTGATAACCATTAAAATGGTTTAAGTGGGTTAACCTTAAAAGCTAGACAAGTTGTCGCGAACTTTTATGTTGAACTTTTAGAGGGTGACTTTTACATGATTTTTGAATAACTATCACCGTTTTCTTAGCGGATGCAAAATGTAGCAATTGTAACAGGCATTACAACTGGGCACTGCCTGTTAAACAGACACTTGTCAATAATGAGAAAAACAGAAGAGATGCTGCGTGCCCAGAGTGTGGAGAGGAAGAAACGAGTCTTCACCTTATGGCTGAGTGCCCTATGTACTCGCTGGTAAGATGGGAGATACTAGGTAAGGATGAAATTGAAGTTGAGGATCTGACAAATATCTCCTTCAGGGATATTATCAGGTTCGTAAAAGCCACGTTTAGATTAGAGCAGGTGACACTGTCGGGACAGCAGTGAAACCCTTGTCCCAACAAGGGGAAATGGGTGGAATAGTCCGGAATAGGAGCTGACCACCCACCCTGCACCGACAGGCGTCCCCGAAATTAGATAGATAGATAGCGCACGCAAGGAAAGCTTTAAATTTTGGCGTTTTCGTAATATTTTATATTGCTGCTCCTCTCCTATTCATCTTAGCTTGATGTTATATAGCCTAAAACATTCCTCAATAAATGGACTATCTTACACTGAAAGAATTTTCAAATCGGTCCAGTATTTCCTGAGATTAGCGCGTTCAAACAATCAATCAAATCTATACTAAGTAAACTTCCAATCTTCTCGCTCACACGCTTCATCGTTCACATTTATACAGTTACTCTTTACTTTCTATGGTCCATAAAACTACTAAAGTAATGATAATAAACTGAAAAGTAATAATAAAATTATCTTGCCACAATCTTATTAATATTATAAACGCGAAAGTTTGTGGATGCATGTACTACTCTTTCACGGCAAATCGGCTTAACTAATAACGATGAAATGTGGCACAATAATTCCTTATACACCATATAACATATAGCCACCATATATAGAGTTAGCCCATAGAAATACTGTTAATTTTACCGGAATAAGATGACATAGAAAAACGCCATCTATTATCAACCTTTGACAACAGGTCACGCAAACGAAGTTGAGCGTAAAAGTTTATCCGCTATAAAGGAAAACATTCTGAGGGAACCTGAATATCTCTAGAAATTTCTGAGGATATGTAATCTACCAACCCGCATTGGAGCAGCGTGGTAGCTTAGCTCCAATCCTTTTGTCCAAAAAAGGAGATCTTAATTCTTTTTTTTAAGTGTGATCCGTTTGACTAGCTTTTAATTAATATAACATGTTCAGATCATATATTTCAGTGTTATCAACATTCATCAACAAGCTCAACAAATAATACATCTTGTAAAATTATTTTAACTACATTCGGTACTTGAGCTCAAATAAAGCAAAAAAATCCAGCATTTCTGGAATAAAAAAGTGACCGATAATTAAATATTACTCAGTTATGACTATCAGTTATCCTACCGCGTCTTAGCACTAGTTTCACTCCGAACATTCCTCAACTTTCATCGTATTAATATTTAAAAGTAAACGACGGAATAGAATGCACAGTTTTAAAATTATGATTGTTTGATTACAGTGTGACTGTTAAATACAATTACAGGTAAGGTAAGTCGACTCGCCGTGTGGTATCCGGATGAGTAGAATAGACCATCTTCATTTCTTATTGAGTTGTCGTAAAGTACCACTAAGGTAAGTTGACGTAATGCAGGCCGAGCCTTAAATGAAATAAAAATGACCTGTGATAATTTCCACACACTTAACTTAACCTTTTCAGACATAATTCGAAATTAACCTTTCAGAATAATTCTAAATTAACCTTTTAGACATAATTCTAAATTAACCTTTTCAGACAATTCTAAATTAACCTTTTCAGACATAATTCTAAATTAACCTTTTCAGACATAATTCTAAATTAAGCTTTTCAGACAATACTAAATTAACCTTTCAGATATAATTCTTAATTAACCTTTTCAGACATAATTCTAAATTAAGCTTTTCAGACATTACTAAATTAACCTTCCAGACATAATTCTAAATTAACCTTTTCAGACAATACTAAATTAACTTTTTCAGACATAATTCTAAATTAACCTTTTCGGACATAATTTTACAATAACCTTTTCAGACATAATTCTAAATTAACCTTTCGGGCATAATTCTACATTAACCTTTTCAGACATTATTCTTACCTTGCCCGGATGTCCAGTCGGCGGAGTAATCACGTTGACGCAGCCTCCCACTCTTAGATCCCAGAAACGAACTGACTTGTCTTGACTGCCGGAAACGAACATAGCGCCACCCCAATTGTATAGTGACAGAACATGTCCAGAATGACCGGTCAGCGACTGGAATGTAATAGAACATTTGCTAAAAACCCTATAAAAGCTTTTATTATCTTGCTTTATGACCTGTACAGCGCAAATAAGGAGCAAATCACTCTGCCAGTGTCACGTAAAACACACTTATGATATAATTTAAGAGTTTGTCTCGAAGAGAATGCACCAAATTGACTAACTACCTAAAATAATACAAAATATTTATAATTCCGAATGAAATAAAACTAAGGACATATTTTATAACTTAATTTATTGTAGACAACAATAAATTGGCTTACGAAGGTTAAAACAATATAATCAGTAAAATAGCTTTAGTAATGTAATATATATATATATATATATATATATATATATATATATATATATATATATATATATATATATATATATATATATATATATATATATATATAATAAGCAGGCTACATTCAGGCAACAAAATTAATTTTTATTACTAGTTATATTGGCATTACTGTCTTATACAGGGTCGAAGAGATATCCATATATTTATATCATCTAAGGAATCCTCAACAGTATAGTAGGCTCTCTGTATCGGCCTCTTTTTAACAGTATTTTTAAACTGTAATGGCAAAGCTAAAATTGTTTGCGGAATTTTATTACAGAAAAATAAAAGTAGGTAATATAATATAAGTATCAATCATTCATTAATTCATTCAAAGAGAAATTTAAAGAGTCCCGAGTCAGTTCCCGCCGCGATTCGTGTAAAAAGCTCATGAATAAGTGCCCCGGATGGGTCCGAAACTAGTAGGGCTAACCCGAGTATATAGGGCTAGCACATGAGTATAGCCGGTTCAGAGCTTTCAGAGCAGAATCTTTCGAGGAGGTCACGGGTTCAAACCCAGGAAGACACCAATGAGTTTTTCTGTTAAAACTTATGTATCTAATTGATGATTGCAATTTATCACACGCTTTTCGGTGAAGGAAAACATCGTGAGGAAACCTGCATATCTCTAGAGAATTTTGGAGATATGTGTAACCTACCAATCCGCACTGGAGCAGCGTGGTAGGTCTTAGCTCCAAACGTTGGCTCCAAAAATGAAGAGGCCTATTCTCAGCAGTGGGCTAGTACGACCGCTACTTACTTACTATAGCCGGTTCTGTACATTAACTATGAATACAACTCACGATAGTTTAAATTTAAAAAAGAAAGAAAGAAAAGAGTCGGAACAGATACCTGAAAAGTCTTCCCCGTCGCGCAATCAGTTACGTATATCTTGCAGTCGCCAGCGCCGCCGCTGACGAGCAGACTGGTTTTGTTCGACGTGTCCTCAATGAAGCAGACATCGCGCACTGTGCCGTCGTGCATTGTTAACTCGACCTGTCGCCAGAGACAGGATATTATTTTAGACACCCCATTTAATTTTAACGATCAAATCGTAACGTATAGTGTTTTCTTAGCAAAGACGAGATTCAGTTTTCTAACGTCTGGGATATCGTGAAGGCTAGACAAAGTTTGTCATCTTCCTGCCCTTATCTCACTCTAAGTGGGGTCGGCACAACTTGTTATAAACATGTTGGCAGCGTTTTTACGACCGGCCGCCTGCCTGACGTCAACTTACGTTAGTCGTATTTTACAACACCTCGGCAAGAAAAGAGGTTGGTCTATTATACTCAGCCGGATACCACACGGCGGGTCGTACTTACCTTAATCGCCTTTTACGACACGTCAGTAAGAAATGAGGGTGGTCTATTCTACTAAACCGGATACCACACGGTGGGTCGACTTACCTTAATCACCTTTCACGGCGAATCTTCTGGACCAATATCAATGAAATTTAGCACAATTAATTCCTCCTTATACACCGGATTTACATACAGGCGGTAGATGACGCGAGCGAGGTCGCGGGTAAAAGCTAGTACATACATAAGTTTAAATGGATACCGCCGTGTGGTATCCCGTTGAGTAGAATAGACCACCCTCATTTATATACGGACGGATGACGTCAATAGAGAAAGTGTCTTATTGAATTATGTAATTGTTTAAATATTTATATACGCCCTCATTATTCGTGTTTTCTACATTTTTACTTATTCAAATTTTATTATAGTTGGATATATTTTACATTAATTTTAAATAATTTTACACTGTTCGGTATAAACTGAATTTATAGTCATAAAATTTATAGACATAACAGCACCTTACGACACCTCGTTATGAAACAGGGTGGTCTATTCTACTCAGCCGGATACCACAAACGGGTCAATTTACCTTAATCGCCTTTTACGACACCTCGGTAAGAAAGAGGGTGGTCTATTCTACTCCGCCGGATACGACAAGGCCGGTCAACTTACCTTAGTCGTCTTTTACGATACCTCGGTAAGAAAGAGGTCGGTCTATTCTACTCAGCCAGATACCACACGGCGGGTCAACTTATCTAAGTCGGCTTTTACGACACGTCAGTAGGAAATGAGGGTGGTCTTTTCTACTTAGTGGGATACCACACAACGCAAGTATTTTCAGTATAGTTCTAATCAAAAATTATGACGTCAGGTTATGAGCCTCGAATATTTGAGACGATTCCGTTCATTATCTTGTAAGCAGATAATATAGTTTTCCTATGAAAGGAGATGGAATTAATTGTTTTATCGATGACAGATTTGCACATGACCATTATTAATATATTAGTATTTGAACACTAACACTTTCTATTCTCCTTTTAAATGAAATTGTGCGCAGGAGTTAAGATTTAGCATCTATGATTTTTGTTATACATACATAAATTTAAACAAGTTAAGAACTTTTAACTATTTTCATCTCCCAACTGTTAACTGTTGAGGAGTTCCCTAGTCTGGACCCTATCCTGGTATAGACTAAACTTTGGTAACCTATAATTTAATGCTTCGGATAAAAATACCTTCATTATTAAATTAAAATGAATTCAAAATTTTAATACCTTATTTGCATTTTCTGATAAAAAGATGTCTGTCAATATACAATTTATAAAGTAGTCTTTTTAAGGCTGATGATATTTTCTTTCAAGTCTATCTACTTAATAACTTATTACCCGTAATAATTTTTGGGCCAAAAAAGTCTTAATGCGCTGGCAGCCTATATAAAATTAATTTTAACATTTTTTAGTGCAACGCATTTAGGTACGATTAACCGACAGTTAGATGGTCAAAAGTGACAATTAAATGATTTAATTATCTTAAATATTTAAATGAGTTAATCTTGTATGTATATTTTCTAAATCTCGGAAACGGCTTCAACGATTTTCATGAAATTTTCAGCTTGTATGGGGTTGGGGGGAAAAATCGATCTAGCAAGGTTTCATTAAAAAAAAAGTTGTTTTATACCTGTTATCCGGTATTAATAAACTGCTAAAATTTAGAATTGAATCCAAACGATATTTGAGCTGTCAAATGCAACCCTGTGTTAGCCTAATGATAACCAAAAAAAAACAAATTTTTGGTATCGATTCCAACATGTCAACCGGCGCTTTCATTGTTTCTTTTTTTTTAATTGCATTTTTTTATATCTTTTAAATAAATTAACGATGCTTGCTTGTTCATCCAGGTACTCCCATTTGTACCGTATAAGGTCGTACTGTTAGGATGGTACACACCGTTTTTAAACAAACACAAAAAACACTGCATACACGATGTATTTTTGACAAAGGACACGGGGATGATGGGCCACAATGTTGCAATAGATGCAACTACGCCGGTGTTTATGCTCAAACTCTCTCCGGAATTAGAAGTGAGGCCTACATATAGCCTGACGTTAAGCGTCACATGGACATCATTATTTGTTGGACAACATAGTTATTTGCCTAGGGACTTAGGATATAACAGTACGTACCTCCTGCCCTTCCAAATTGCACGCGTGACTGTTGAACCTCATGAGTTTCACTGTTTTATCGTTGGACCCAGTGGCTAGCAGGTCCCCAGCAGGGCTCCAGGCTAGGCAGTAGATGCTGCCTTTGTGGTGCTTCGTCCTCTTCAAGAGCACTGTGGGGGCCGCGAGTGCGGCTATGTCTCTGCAACAACCACGAAGATTACATGACTTGCATAAAGTTACCAGAAATTACTACATAACACAATTACAAAAAAAGAGAATAATTTTATTTGTGCCAACACACTACACAAATTTTAAATTATACTTAAATTTTTAAAATGTAGATTGCATAGTGTTATGCCCCATATTGGTGTAACCTCTCAGCTTTGTCAGTCCTAATTAAGTCACTACCGACGCTGATTTTTAGAGGTCACCATCTCTGGTTCGGTCTGCGTCCCCGACATTTCATACATCCTCATATATATTTATGCATCCTAATTATGTATGGCCAGACTAAAATAAAAAAAACAATAACATAAAAGAATAGTAGCAGTTATGGTTGTTCAATTCATAATGAACTTGTACCAGCTGATGCTTACCATCCACTGTTAGCAGTGGGTGGTAAGCATCAGCTTGCAGTTCTTATGGTGCGCGTTCCACATATTTTAGACACTCCACCGTCTCAGTGCATTCCTAACACAAATTCAGCTTCCGAATTGAATTTTCGCGATGCTAATTACCTATTAAAGTAATTCTAATCTAATTATTTTGGTACAAATCCAAATGTGTAACACTCGAACTGTTCTGTTTGAACTGTCCACACGATCAGGCCTAAGTCAGGGAAGTAACTTAAGTCCAATGCTATTTCTAATAATGATAAACGATTTGCAAAATATTATTAACGCCGTGTGGTATCCGGATGAATAGACTATTTGGTCACTCATTACTTACCGAGGTGTCGCAAAATATGACTAAGGTACGTTGATGTCAGGCAAGCAGCTTGTTGTAAAATACGAAGCTTAATCATCTACATGTTTTGCCGACGATACTTAAGAGGGATAAGAGGAGGAGAATGATGTATTGTAAAATATTATAACTATATCAAATAGACAGGCAGAAAAATATACAGACAGACTTTTAAAGTAATAATATTAGTATGGATACTTTATGAATATTCTTCACATTACATATATACTTTTTGTAAAAAAAAGTTTCCAACCTTTATTTCAATGGACTTTTATACGACCTCGGCGACCTCATTCAAATAAAAGTTTAAAAATAACTTGTCTAAATAAACATTTCGCCATATGACTGGACGGATGTGTAGGTAGATGCTTTGACAGCGTCGTTCACTTATTTGGAATAACAAACGGTTCATACATAAACAAATTTGCACAGATCAATGACCCCACTCAGTTGCAGTTGGGAATGACATAACTTTTTTTTATGTATCGAACAATTACACACACAGTGTCTGTCCATAACGTAACTGATAACTTGTAACTTTATCCATATACTATATCTATCTTTAATATTTAAATGAGTTAATCTTGTATGTATATTTTCGGAATCTCGGAAACGGCTCTAAAGATTTTCCTGAAATTCAGTATGTAGGGGGTTTTGGGGGAGAAAAATTGATCTAGCTAGGTTTTATTTAAAAAAATCTCGTTTATCCCTGTTTTTGGGAACTAAAAAAATTTGTCACACAGTAATATTTATCTGTATCAGATTTCTCCATTTTTTTCGATAATTTTTAATAATTTTTACATTTGATATCGCCAATGACTTCCGGTTTGTATTTTATAGCAACACAGTCATGAAACAAAAGTATCGCACCCTTTTTGATTAAGAAGGTGGCAGCACTGTGTTTTTGTTATATCCGGGGGCTCCTAAAGATAAAACGTTTCAGAGTCATTCGTCGTAGCGGGAATTGTGGTATTGTATATCGTGTTATTGTTGAAAGTGTGCGTTAACATATTGTTATATCCAAATAATTTTGAAAATATTAAACATTGAAAAGCGGCATCTATTATCAGCCTATCACGCGACAACACTCCACGTAAACGAAGTTGCGGGTAAAAGCTAGTTCTTAATAAACTCAAAAATACTGAATTGATTTTCAGTAAAGTTTCTCCAAAAGACAGAGTTATTCAAAAGGAACGTATACTAGGATTTATGTAAATTAGATCGTATCGTTTACGCTAGTTTCGTTACGTTTAAACTACTAAACTACTAAGTTTAAAACGTCGATTTCCAAAGTCAAAGCCGCAGTAACAGCTACATTGCAAACTCTATATAACGACCCTCAAGGGACTGTGCATATTTTGACGTCATGAGAGTTGTCGTTAAAACTTGATAAATAAATAAATATTTAAATATTATAGAATTCTATATTATGTTATAAGTATTATGTAAAAAACAAAGCATAGAATATATAAAATAGGTCTAAAAAGGAAATGTAATAAAAATTGAACATGTAATATATAATTGGTGATAAGTAAAGTGCAATGTAACGTGTAGAAATAGCATTAAGTATAAGTATAGCCATAAGTATTGATGTTATAGTTAAATAAAAATATTGTAATAAAACTTATTAACCCCCTCCCCCCCCATAAATCTAAGGATAAGTTAGCTCGGATAGGCAGGAGACCCACCTGCAAGTAATGTAAGAGATGTATAAAAGAAAGAGATAGTATGCGGAATGAATGAAGACTAACTGCGAGAACTGGTATGATAGAGTAAAATAAGTTAAAAATAGGCTTCGATTATGTTGGAGGAGTTAGAATAAAAAAAAATAACAAAAACACGGATTATGCCGACAGTCGAGTTTATTACGGGCTAGGATAATAAAGCGACAAAAGAACGTACACAGCTGCGCAGTTTTTACTAATTTTGGCAACTTAAAAAGTACTTTACGAGTATATTATTATATTGCTGTCGTTATTGAGAGTGGGTGCGATGCTATCGACTTTATCATTGTATGGGAAACAAGCTAAACCAACCAAAGCCAAGTAATATCGACGCTTTAGGGAGTGTATCGTTAAATCGAGTGACGTTATATGGAGTTTACACTGTATTTATATAATAAAACATTTACTGCGTACTCACTTAGCGTCATCAATCTTTGGGTATGTGCATATCCTCAAGGTCTTCGTGTTGGATCCAACTGCGTAGAGCTTCCCGTTCGGATGGAACTCTGCGCAGCGGACCGCCTGTAGGTCTTCGAGGACGGTCACCGGCTTGAAGGTCGGCCGTGACCCATTCACCTCGGCGACAGCTACGGCCGGTGTCGGCAACGCACTTTGTGAACCACCATTTCTGGTTTGTGTCTGTGAAGAGAATTTACATGTATTTAAATCAAATCAAATCAAAATAATCTTCATTCAAATGAGCTCACTAAATCAAGCACTTTTGAATCGTCAAGGATTATTTTATTTTATTAATTAAATTAGGTTTTATTAGGTAATTTTATTTTATTACTTTCAATAATCAACATTTAAAGAAACTAAAGTAGCAAACCGCAAATATCATTTGACTTTGTTTCCTCATACAAATGTATTACAATCGATGCTGTGTCATCAAATAGGATAAAAATTTACCCGAATTGCTTTTAGGAAGAGTGAAAAAACGCATATCAATACTACATTTCAATATTCTCCTGCCATTGTCTCACTCTAAGTGTGGTAGGCAAAACATGTTTTACAAATGTTGATACTTGATTTGGCTAGTTATTTTACGACCGGCCGCCTACCTGACGTCAACTTAACTTAGTAGCCTTTTAGGACACCATGATAAGAAATGAGAGTGGTCTACTCTACTCAACCGGATACCACACGGTACCATACTACACACTGAGAGTTATTAACACTGAAGTTGTCGTGAACGATGTCACGGGTTCTGGTTATAAAATTGCTTTCGTATAATTGCTATCGTTTGGTTATAAAACTAGCCCAGTTGTGAGAACATGCTACTCGTTCGAAAGGATCACGGGTTCAATCCGGATGCCGGTGGCCAGATAGTCACTAATGAGTTTTTCTTTTAAAAACTCTTTTTCTAATTTAAAAGCTATAACACCATTACAAATGACAGCACAATTAACCTATGTATTCTATAAAAATATTAGAAATTTTTACTGCCTGAAAGAAGGGATTAAAGTGAAAAGACAATTTTTAAAATAAATAAATTTTTGAAAATCATCGGAGACGGAATAATATATTATATAAAGATCATATCGTTTAAATATTAAAGAAGATATAAGTGTTTCAATTCGCCGGCTCGACTTCCCTTTAACTATTGATCTGTTTTGTGCGCGGCGGAATACGCATGCGGGATGACTACCCCTACCCCTGACCCTCCTTCTACCCCCAGGAACAGTACAAATTGAACAGAGTATATTTTTCATCCACGCAAATCGACGGGGATGAAAAACAGACAGAGTTATGACAAAAATCGATGACACAGTAGGTAGTGATCCTGGCTTCAGCTCCACGGGTCGCAGGTTCGATACCCAATATTTATTTATGTACATAACAATATAAAGAATTATAAAACGATAGGTTATGTATACAATAGAAAAAGCAGGAACCGACATAAGCTTGCGGCTCCTGCTTTGCGCCTTTCAAAAGTGCGTAAGTCGTTTGTGGGTTTTGGGTATAAGATTATATAATAAAATTCCGCAATCGATTTCAGCTTCGCCATTATAGCAGTTTAAAAACACTGTTAAAAAGAGGCTGATACAGAAAGCCTACTATACTCTTTAACATTCTTTAGAAGTGAAGAATGTGCGGATATAGCTCTCTTTGAACCTGTACAAGACAGTAACGACTTAATGTAAATAGTATTAAGACTTTTAAAAGAGCAACCGCCGAGTTTCTTGCTGACTTTTCTCGGTAGGAACAGTTATCCGAACCAGCAGTGAGATGATGATTCAAAAGCACTTGTTTACAAGTTTATTTGAATAAAGAATATTTTGAATTTGAATTTCTAAAAAAATTGATGGTTCTTCGCCTGGGTGTAAATATATTAATGAGTTTTGTATAATAATATATATGCCTAATTAATGTTAACAAACAAACATTGTGCTCTTTACAGTGAAGAAAGTACATAAAAAAGCAGCAATTCTCTAGAGAATTTGTTGTGACATGTAATCTACCACGTGAAGGGTGTGTTGCGATAACAGCTCAATAAATAAACAGGGTTGAGTTATAAAGGAAAATAGGCAGTATAAACATAGATATCAGTGTATTAAGTTGAAATTTCGAACATTAAAGTAGTTATTGTGCTTTGCGATTTTGTCGCGGAGTCTATCTCCTAATGATGCTTCGATTACGGGTCGAAACAATTGTTGAGATTATGGTGGTGAATGTGCGCAGTGCTTGTGTCATCGGTGTCGGGTAGTGCATGAGTTCTTACAAATTCTGCATGTATCAGGTATGAGAACGAATAGTACACTCTACATTTAGCATTACATATGTTTCCTTTTATCGCGGATTATAGCAAAATAATATTCTCATTACTTTTGTAGTTATTGTGAGTTAACCATAAGAGATAGAGACATGCTGTGGCGGAGTTTTTTGTAGCAATTTTGTACATCTACAATTCTTTAGTACATTACTTTATCTCTGTTGGTTTACACGGCGCATCTTTTGGGTATTTTTTATTATGAGAATAAATAGTATTAATACAATTATCAAATAGTAAAGAATATTGGATCTTTTATCCATGTATCAAAACAATGTTTAAATTGTATTAAGATTGTTTTGAAAACGACGTGGATTTTTATAAGTTCACGACATTTAGATCAGCAAATAAGCTATTGGCAACACCTGTCAGTCGCTTTAAAACCCCCGCCGGATACCTGAATTATAAATTCAGATAAGTTTAAAGGTTAACGTCAGAAAATTATACGAGACGGAAATATGGCATCAAAGGCAACGGAATTATTAAACGAATCGTTCTTAAACTTAGGATCAGCTTATACGGAACGAGGTGTCGTAAAATACGACTAAGGTAATTTGACGTGAGGCAGGCAGCCGGTCGTAAAATACGTAGCCAAATCATGTCCCCACTTAGGGCATATTTAACATGTACATATTGACATGCGACTTTTACTCGAACGCCCTTTCAATCGAATAAAAAGTACATTTAGAAGCATCATCATCATCCTCCTTCCCTTAACCCACTCTAAGTGGGGGTCGGCACGACATGTTAGAAACATATTGTTAAATGATTTGGTTACATATTTTATGATTGGCCTGACGTCAACCTTTGTCCCCATCTTCTCGGTAAGAAAAAGAATGGTCTATTGTATTCAACCGGATACCACACGGTGGTTCAACTAACCGCAGTCGCATTTTACGACACGTCGGTAAGAAATGAGGGTTGGTCTATTCTACTCAGCCGGATACCAAAATATTATGTATATGAAATTATAACAACTTTATTACTTAGTAATATTAGGGTTCGAAAATAACAAAAAATACATACAACTAAATAATCATAGTTAACGTAACGAAATGTAGTAAACACTGCACCCTGCAAAAGATTGCAGAATCATCGTAAGAGAAAGCCGAGTTAACTTAATCAACCATAACTTTGTCTAGCCTTCACGCCGTGTGATATCCGGCTGGATTGAATAGTACCACCCTCATTTCTTACCGAGGTGTCGTAAAAGGCGACTAAGGTAAGTCGACCCGCCGTGTGGTATCCGGCTGAGTAGAATAGACCAACCTCATTTCTTACCGAGTTGTCGTAAAAGGTGACTAAGGTAAGTTGAACCACTGTGTGGTATCCGGTCTAGTAAAGTAGACCACCCTCATTCTTACCGAGGTGTCGTAAAATACGACAGAGGTTAATTGAGGTCAGGCAGGCGGCCGGTCGTAAAAACGCAGCCAAATCATGTGACAGCATGTTTATAACATGTTGTGCCGACCCCACTTAGAGTGGGATAAGGGCAGGAAGATGATAAACTTTGTCTAGCCTTCACGATATCACAGACGTTAAAAAACTGAATCTCGTTTGATCGCTAAAATTAAGTAGGGTGTACTTTTGTGCTAACTTATTTACCACTCGATTTTAGCCGCAACTACGTTTGCGTGGACTGTTGTCGCGTGATATGTTGATAATAGATGGCGCTTTTCAATGTCATCCTGTTTCTTTAGAATTAACAGGACTTCTATAGACTATATGTTACTCCGGTGTATAAGGAATAGGAATAGTACAAATTTCATCAATACTGGTTCAGAGGATTCGCCGTGAATGAGTAAAAAAACCATACTTAAACTTTCGCATTTATAATATAAGTAAAGGATAGGATTTATAGCGAGCTTTACGGTGAAGATACACGTGGGGCTACCCACAACATCACTCTCCTACCATTATCCCACCCTAAGTGGGGCCAGCACTACATGTTATTAGCATTTTGTAAGCAAGGTTATTAGCAAGGTGGCGGTGGTGGAGGTTTGTGCATGTGTTTTTACGTATCCTGCATGTATCAGGTATGATAACCGATTGTCCACTTACATTTAGCATTATATATATTTTCTATTTTACTTCTTCGCGGATTATAGCAAAATAATTTTATTATTACTTTTGTATTTTGTAATGTGATTTGACTAAGTATTTTACGACCATTCGCCTGCCTGACGTCAACTTACTTTAGTCCCCTTTCACGACACCTCTGTAAGAGATGAAGGCGGTCTATTCTACTTAGCTGGATACCACGGCGGGTTAACTAACTTTAGGCGCCTTTTACGACACCTCGGTAAGAAATGAGGATGGTGTATTCTAGTCAGCCGCACACCACAGGGCGGGTTAACCAACTTTAGGCGCCTTTTACGGCACCTCGGTAAATATGATAAGGGCAGGAGAATGATGAATTTCTAAATATAAAAAATATAAGCACTCGCAAGCGGCTCCACCCTCGAGGAAAAATTAAAACCGTAATATAGTATTTTGATAATCATAAAATAGTTAAAGTGGGTTAACCTTAAAAGCTAGACATATGCTGTCGCGGACTTTTATTTAGAACTTTTAAAGGGGAACAATTTTGTAATACATGATTTATCTTTAATATTTAAATGAGTTAATCTTGTATGTATATGTATATTCGAAATCTCGGAAACGGTTCTAACGATTTTCCTGAAATTCAGCATGACCCCTTACATGCTGAATTTGGAGGAGAAAAATCTATCTAGCTAGGTTTTATGTAAAAAGAATTCGTTTTATGCCAGCTTTTGGCCATTAAAAAATACTAAAATTTATATTAATACACTATTTTTGCCATAAACTGTCAAGTCAGCTTAGCTTACAAAAGTAATAATAATTATTAGTAATAGTAATAAAAATTTTGCTATAATCCGCGATGAAGCTTAGCTCAGCTTAGCTTATTCGGGGAACGGGCAGTCTCGAGAAACGTAAATTCCTAGGATCGAACCCCAACTATCATATTGTTTTTTTTCTTTTTTTTAAGTTTCTTTTTTTAAAATTAGGTACTTAATAACTATTTACTTTAAGCAAGTAAATCTTTAAATTTTTTCGTAAAAAATTATGCTACTCCTCTCCTATTCATTTTAGCGTAATGTTTTATAGCCTATCTTGACAAATGGACTATCTTATACTCAAAGAATTTTTCAAATCGGTTCAGTAGTAAAAATGATATTATTCTAAGGTAGGACTATTATATTATGGTGTGTACTCGACGTCACCGCGGCCGCGCTGTCTGTCGCTCCATAAATGGAACCAGTTGGAACAACGTCCACTTGGCCATAACAGAAATACCGCATAATACCTATTACAAGACACGTTCACTTCGTTATACTGATGACCTTAGAGACGTGGATGACGCATCACGATAGCATTTTGTATTACTAATTAGATTAATAAGATTTTAAATGACACTGGATTCGATTTGTCTTTAAGTGATCGATGTCTGATCATAAGTCCGAAGGTTAATTAACGTTTATTTCATTCACTTGCGCTTTAATATACGAAAAGATTCTCGATTATATTATCTATAAGTAAGTAAGTAACGGCCTGTTACTATCCCACTGCTGGGCATAGGCCTCCTCTCTCCATTTTTGGAAAGAACGATTGGAGCTTAGACCTACCACGCTACTCCAATGCGGATTGGTAGGTTAGACATATCTCCAGAATTCTCTGGAGAAATGCAGGTTTCCTCACGATGTTTTCCTTCACCGAAAAGCGTGTGATAAATTGCAATTATCAATTAGACACATAAGTTTTATTAGGAAAACTCATTGGTGTCTGCCCGGGTTTGAACCCATGATCGTCTCTAGAGATTCACACGGTCGCACCGCTAGGCCATCACAGCTTATATTATCTATAATCTATTCTATTCTATACATATAATAAAATCGTTGAGATGTCGAATCTCTGTGCGTTGTTTTCACTAATCTCAAAAACTGCTAATCCGATTTGGACTTGTTTTTACTAATATGTAGTAGAAAGCATCACTTAACATATAGGGTATGTTTTATTTTAATCGGTCAGCAAATAAAAAAGATTTGTCAATTTTCAGTTGAAAGGTCGTATACTATGATACTAGCATGTTTTCGTTTTTCGCCATTCCTATAAGAGGATTTTGTCTAAACAATTTATAAAATCATTCGGAAAGTAAGGGCCTGTCACTGTCCCACTGCTAGGACACTTCGTCTTTTTTATTACAAATAGACTCCGAAGTGGATGGACTGATTTTCATGAAATTTTCGGACCATCTTTAAAATGAGCCAGCGGATGATACTGTAATTTGGTGACAATCGGAGAAAATTTTTTTATAACCGTAATTAATATATCTTTAAATTGAGCACGGCAAAGCGGGCTAGACATACTAGTCTTTAATATTTGAATGAGTTAATCTTGTATATTATCCAATATTGTTCGTTTACTTGAAATTCAACATGTAAGGAGTTTTGGGGAGGGAAGTGGGGGAGGGGATACATTTTATTTCAAGAATATGTTTTTTTAATCCCTATTTTCAGGTATTGAAATTTTTTTAAATTGACATTGAATACAAAAGTCTATATTTGCTGGCATTTAAAAAGTTGTAATAGCTGAGTGGAGAAAAGGCAGACTAAAGAAGTGAAAATACCCGGGGATTAAGACCATATAAGATATCACCACCCCATTTTTGCTTTTATTATTTGCATTTTTTACAACTGACTAGTTTACATTTCATAAGATCTAACGCCAAGTAAACTTGTCTAGCGTTAAGCGACTATGTAAAGTTAGCGTTAAGTAAAGCGACTTGTGGAACGCAGGAAGTATGACTGTGATCGGATTTTGGTCTGCGACTATACTACAGATTTCAAATGCAGGGGCATAGTGGTAGCGGCGGTGCGGCGCGTGCCTATAAAAAGCGCGTCGGAGGCTATATATTTTACTTGTGCGAAGCCGGGGCGGGTTACATACATGGTATAATTATTTTTCGATATCTGTAACTGTTTTTTTGATATAGATTTTGTAGTATAAGGAGTAAATTTTGTAATAGTTTATAAGATATAAGAATAAATAAATAAATATAAAATTATTTTTATAACCACTAAAACGATTCACTAAGCGCACATCACCACAGACAGCATCAGAATAACCTGTTGCAAAATTAATAATACACGTACAAGAGGACAATCACATTTAAGCTTGTGAACAATAAACTTAATTCATATGAACTCTCATCACTACAATACATCAATTTGCATGTCATTGTACGTCGGGTTGCAGTTCAGATCAATTTTACACGCGGCTTTTAACAATAATAAAACTTTATAACATTCTAGAAACGTTCTACAGTTACATTCGGAATCATGTTTACCACTAGCGGCCTGACCCGGCTTTGCATAAGGCATATTATGGATGCTGTACGCTCTCGGCGAGACACCCTCAGACATTCCGAGTTCGAGAGTGTATATGGCCGCTCTGAGATTACACGTCACGTTTGAATTGGTTCCGCGCTTGATTTAATTTTTCCGCGTGTTATTTTTTTAAGATTATTATTACTAAGTATACAGTATATAATTATATAAAGAATCGTAATGTTAAGTATGAAATGCTGGATATCTATAATTATTATATAGTAAAGCTGTCTGTCTGTATGTGATCGAATTGCTCAAAATCTACTGAAAGGTTTTAAAAACGCTTTTCACTTAAAGATAGTGCAATTCCAAAAGATTAATTAATAATACATTACGGATTACGGTTAGTAAACAGTGGTGATAGCCTAGCAGTGTGACCGTGCGACTCTTTCGAGTGGTTCACGAGTTCAACCCCGCCGGCAGGCACCAATGAGTTTTTCTAATAAAACTTATGTGTTTAATTGATAATTGCAATTTATCACTCCCTTTTCTGAATACTGTGGATATGTGTAACCTACCAATCCGCATTTGATCCACATGGTAGGTCTTAGCTACAACCCTTCTCTCCAGGAACGGAAAGAGGAGGCCTATGCCCAGCAGTGGGATAGAAACAGTTACTTTACTTACTTTTACTAATCGTAATACAAATTCTCGGATGACCTTTAAAATGTATGAGGCGAGCCGCATTAGTGTCTAAATGTGAACTGGCATTAAACGTGGCTAAATATGGTAACAACCATCATCATCGTCCCCGTCGGGCGGTGACGACCCATAATGGGTTTTCCTGACATAATAAAAGAAAAAAAAAATGGTAACAACCATCATGCCCAGCAGTGGGACACTAACTGGCCGTTACTTTACTTACTTTTGACATTACGGTTTTACGTAATTTGTATTGAAGAGGTCGTGTGGTTGTAAAAAAACTGCTGGGATAATTAAACCAGCAGAGATACACTGTAATAATACTACTAGTACTAGATGGTAGATCTACAAATATATTACAAAAAAGTCTGCGATAGCATGTCTCTATCTCTTATGTGTCTCTAACTACTTTTGTGTATTTTGTGACACCCTAATTTCAACGCGGGCAAAGCCTAATATAGTTAAGTTGATAAGTTTTTATAATGTGCCGGTTGGAATAGTTTTCAAATAACCGTATTGAAGAAATAGAAACAGAGGCTTAAATTTGCTGATATTTGTAAAGTTGTGATAGCTCAATGGGGAACGGGCGGACTATATAAGTTAAAATAATCGGCCTCAAATCTCACATGTCACTTGCACTTTCTTTATTTTTTTTTATTTTTTTAATGGCTTATTTTATATTTGTTAAATAATTACCAAGCAAGGCTCGGTCACCCAGATGCTTATTTTATATCCATGTTAAGTTAAAATGAGAGTAAATTATATGAGAGGCTAAAGCAGAAACCGCACAGTCATACAGCGTTATGTAGTAGTTCAAATTTTGTATAGAAAGCAACCACAAGACGCAGATTTCGAATGTCGGTTATGCAAAACGCGCTTTCTTTTATCTATTGATAAAGAAAATATCTACTTACTAAATTTGTTTTTTTGAATAACATTTATGTTAAAATGCCGTGTGGTATCCGACTGATTTCAATAGACCACGCTTATTTCTTACCGAAGAGTCGTAAAAGGAGACTAAGATACATTGACATGCCACGTGGTATCCGGTTTAGTAAAATAGACCACCCTCTTTCTTACCGAGGTGTCGTAAAATACGAGTAAGGTAAGTTGACGTCAGGCAGGCGGCCGGTCGTAAAATCGTAGCCAAATCATGTGACAGCATGTTTATAACATGTTGTGCCGACCCCACTTAAAGTGGGATAAGGGTAGGAGGATGATGATCATCATTCTCCTGCCCTTATCCCACTCTAAATTTGTTTGGCGCAAAATGTTATAAACATACTAAACCGGATACCACACGGTGGGTCAACTTACCTTAGTCGCCTTTTACGACACCTCGGTAAGAAATGAGGTTGGTCAATACTACTTAGCCGGATACCACACGGCGGGTCGGCTTACCTTAGTCGCCTTTTACGACACCTAGGTAAGACATGAGGGTGGTACTATTCTATTCAACCGGATAGCACACGGCGGGGCAGGAGAATGATGATATATGTTAAAATGTTTTTGTATTTATGAACGACAGCTCTTATATCAACAGCGGGAACGTCGAAGAAATATTTTTTTTTATTGTTGTGTAATGCAGCAGTTGACCGCAATCACGCCTAATGGAAAGCGATGATGCAATCTTAAATTGAGTGCTTTGCCCAAAAGATGAAATATTCACTATGGCTTAAATATATCCATGACAAAATGGGAAAAATAAATCTCAGAATAGTAGTATTTCATAGTATGATATTTAAATTTCTTTTCGGACTTCCTAAATTTAGTTTGTGAAAATTGTGCATTATACTTATTATAAAAAAAGCCGCATAAAAGTCTGTCTGTATGTAATCGATATCCCCAAAATCTACTAAACAGGTTTTTGTACAGTTTTTACTTAAAAAGTAATGCGAGTCTTCCGGGAGGTTTAAGTTAATAAAATTAGTAGCGCTGTAATGAAAATCTGCTTTAGAGATTCGGTCGAGTGCACTGGGTAAACCAACAGCAATATACTAAAGTAATGTACTAAACAATTATATATCTACAAAAAAGTCTGAGACAGCATGTCTCTATCTCTTGTAGTTAACACACAATAACTACTTTTATGTTTGAAATTACAATTTGGGAAAAATTTTGTGACACTTTGTTCCACGCTCTAGTTGTCAAATAAAAGGGAGTATAATAATTTTCTTGTCAAAATGTCTATCTAATGAAAGCTTTTAAAAGCTGTTATTAATAAAAGGAAAATACAAACATACGTTTGTTATGTTGTTAGTGTAATGATGTCAGCATTATATTAACGACGTAAATAGCGACCTTAAGAATAATTTCCTAATAAGGACTTAAAAGTAAAAGGAATTCGTCTGCGAATTATTGAATCAATTTTGATTAATGATTTAGGTTTATTAGGGTCATTAAAGTATATTTCAATTTGGATGCTGTACCATTTTTGATGAATAAGCATATTAACATTGAAAATCTAATTTGTAGAGGGTGGTGTATGTAAAAACTCTGTATAAGAAACTATGAAATTATAATGCCCTTTCCATTTGGTAAGAAAGTAATATAATGTCTTGTACGTAGTATATACAAGTATAATTGTTGTAAGAGTCGCGTTGCAACAAAAATATTGCGAGTGAAATTCCACAAAAAAATTGTGCGAAAAAAATTAATACTTGTTTTAATTGAAATTAGTAATGTGAATTAACGTAACCGTAGTACGGGCATGGGATTGCATCACAATTCCACGCATAACTGGGCATTTCGAAGTGGATTGGACACAATTGAATTCACATTCGCACTGCAATAGTTAGGTAATGGAACGAAAAAATGTCCGAATCACCTGGAAACCTAAATGCGCGTTAAGTAACGGAGACTAAATTTGAACACAACACGAACTGTTTACTCAACTTGGAATATCAATATAAAACAAGTATCCAATGTCCGTTACAGCAAACGCTGCACGCAGGACGGCATGTCGCGGTCCAACGGAGCTGAACGGTGCTCGCCGGCCCATCGCTTCCCCCTCAATCCTCCACAACACAACTAATTATCAACACAGTTACGTACGTTCGCCAGAAATTCGCAGGCATATAGCACATCTTCACTTCGCTCAGCAATTAGATAACCATGTAAATATGGTACATGTAAATATGGGAGCTTAGAAAGTACGCATAAATACATTCTCAACTAGCACAGATACATAATATTATGGACAAATTAACACAGAACCACGATAACTAGTTAGGCTATAGAAAGAAATGTAATTGTATAAATAAATCACCTCACAATGAGATCGCTGTCTCTGTAGAAAGTTGTTCAATTACCTGAAAGGCACTGATGCGTTTGGGTGGCGGCACTTGTGGAGATCTGTCGGCTAGATTCTCCATCGAGTGCCGCGTGAGGAAACCCTGTTTCTCGAATGCCGTGTTCGCTTTGTACGAGGTTCGATTGAATTTGGTAGCGGGCGCGACTATTCGATTGCCGTTTTCGTCGTCGTCCTCCCATTCCGTGACCACTTCGGTGCGGACGTCCTCGAGGGACCGCGAGCGACTGCAGGGGCAGGCGGGCGACGACGTGTTAGGATGCCTGATCTGCCGCTGCCTATCCCGATTGACGTAAAGGTCTGCGTGATTGCTGGGAGTAGGGGCGCCGGCTGATCTGTAGCTGGGCGACAGGAAATAGTAGTCCCTCGACTTGTTGCTGTAAGCGCTCAACGCCGAGAAATCCGAGTAATTGGAGCCCTTCGATGTGGGAGTCTTGAAATTCCTCGGATCTATAGGATCCGGCGGTCGAAAGTAAAAGTTCGGCTGCGCTTGGCGGGAAAGCGGCGGCCATGGCCTGAACGGCGTGTCAACGTAATGCGCCGGTTTCGACTTCATGGTGCGCGTCACTACATCCGCGCGCGCGGTCGGTCCCGTGCGGATGTTGGCGAGGATGCCGCGCTACTGTTGTCGCGGATGGCAAGAGGCCTGCACGAACCCACCACTAGCGATTGGCGAGTCTCGCCGCGTGCTAGACCGAGACAGGTAGATAGAGAAAGGCGCACTGGCGTTCTGGTCCATCCGTTGCGAATACAAGTGAAAGGGGTGGCCCGTGCGGTCATCACGCTTAGACTGTACGAACGCGGCGCGCGCGCTGATATCTCTTTGTTAATGCAGCTCACATACATCGGAAACTTGGATATCTATTAACAATAATCATTGTCAACTAATCACCATAAATACACGATTAGTTTTAATTAAATTATTTATTTTTCTTTATATTTCTCCGCAATGGCTTTCTTTAAGAGTATTGTTGCACGTGATTTTCATGTATTACGATTTTCAAGTACTTTAGCCTTAGCTGATACGTTAGATCTTGTTAAAAAGGGGAAACTAATAATAACTCGGAAATAACTTTCACCAACATGCATTCATTATGCACGTTATCAAAATAGATAATAAAATCTTCCTATACAGATAGTATTGCTGGTGCGTTTCATACAATGCCGTCATTTGTTCATTAAGTATCATCATATAAAGACTATTACAACTATTAGAGACTGTCTGCGACGTGAAGTTCTATCACTATTTACTAATTAAAAACAACAGTTGAATATTTTCATCGTGTTTGATTCGATTTCGCCTTGGCCAAGAATTGGCGACCGTGACAGGACCTGCGATCAAACGGATTTTTAAGATAATTTTCCGAATCGTGTTATTTCACAACACGTGCGAGATTGAAACGTCGTGCCAAACAATCGCCGTGCTGCTTTCGCAGTTTTCACCATCTTTAAGAAGTGTTCCTGTATTTAAAACCAAGGCCTATTGACGGGATCAAATTGCCAGTGAAGCCATAACGGTTTGCCAGAAAAGCCTGCAACGAATCTCATCTGGTTGCCAAACGAGCCCGTTCCTTTACTTCTTCCATTTTTTCCTCTTTAATTTGTGTATATAGGGAATATATTTCAAATAAGGTCAATTCAAATGAGCATATACCTATTTTAATATAGCGCCTATATATAAACATACAAGCTTTTCATGAGTGCTAATTATACCTAAACGAATTGTTTTGGGACTTCTTTTACCCATGAGCCTATAAAGCAACTAGTTTATTTGCTAAATTACAAGCATTTTTCATCATTTACCGATCTATTTATAACCTAAGTTTCAATCCTATACATCTTTACAAGTAAAATCACACGCCTATTGCTCAAATGTCATTTTTCTCATTTCTGTTTAAAATAACCTATTATTGAATTATTCCTTAGTGATCCTATTTTAAGGCTAATTAGTAAAGTAAAAAAAAAAAACGTTGCCTATAAGGGCATTGCGTTTATCTACGACTCGACGTGTAGTATTATATCAATTCCAGCGACCGAGCGCTTTCTCACGGCACCCCTTCGCTAGCCGTGCACTGCTTGCGGGGCCGCTGCAGTCGCTAAGTTGCATCGTGCCTCACGACCTTGGCCGTGACTGTTGTCAGCTTTACGCTTGCACCGGGTTCTTCGTGCGAGCCAAAGGAGGAGCGTATCGTTACAAATCTTTTATTTAATTATACTTTTATATTAATTGTTTACGATGGCGCTAGAAGAACATAATTTTGATTCTGTCCTTAGAGATTTAATGTCAAAACGTAGTTCGTTTAAGGGACGTCTCACTAAATTTAAAAACAGTTTAGATATATTAGTCCACTGTCAATCTATATCGGCCGTGGAATTAAGCAAATTATCGATAAAATCAAAACGTTTCGAGACTTTATTTTCCGATTTCGATGAGTTGCAAACACAAATAGAGGTGATTAACGTGGAGAACCAGGATGCGGAATTAAATATTAGAGAAACTATAGAACAAGACTTTGTCATTGTATAGCTACTGCCCAACAGGTTATTGAACTTAGCTCACCTCAAAAACAAAATATTTCTTTGAATGTTTCACATGAACAAGTGATTCTGAGCCATTGGGGTTTAAATTACCGATTATAAAAATTCCTACTTTGGGTCATATTATAAATGGTTAGAGTTCAAAGATACTTTTATGTCATTAGTTCATGATAATAATAAAATAAAAGGCGTTCATAAATTTTATTATTTGAATTCGTATTTGGAAGGAAAGGCTGCGCGTGTTATTTGTTATTTGGAGGTCATGGAGACAAATTATATTAAAGCCTGGCAACTTCTTTGTGACAGATATAATAACAAACGCCTTCTTATAAACAATCATTTAAAGTCTTTATTCAGTATGGAAACTATTCGAGAAACAGACAAATCCTTTCGATTCGTTATCGATCATGTGAAAAAAAATTTTTACGGGCATTACAAACGTTAGGGTTGCCAACCGACAGTTGGGACATGCTTATAATTTATATAGTTACACAAAAATGATATCAAACTGCATGTATTAAGTGGGAGGAAAGTAGAAGTTTATTGAAGGACATACCTACACTAAACGATTTTTTTGAAGTTTTGAAAGGTCGGGCAGATGATTTTGAAACTATACATCGTAACAAAATAAAACGTAATTCCAGCGTAGATTCTCCCTATCGGCAAGGGGTTTCACCACAGTCATTTTTGACTTCTAAGTGTATGAACTCGCCCTCTCTTTCTAAGGTTGTTCCTTTGTGCTTGCCGTGTAAGGGTAAGCATCGCATTTATGAGTGTCATATATTTAAAAATAAGCCGGTTGATGACAGAGTATCACTCGTAGCGTCTTTGAAGTTACGTTGCAATTGTCTTAGGAACGATCATTCATAGTGTTGAACGCTGCCGACTTCCGGGCGGCTGTAAGTTGTGTAAACAACGCCACAATACGCTGCTGCATATACATGTTACTCAAAATGAGGAACGCTCGGTAAATTTAGAGGCAATTTTTATGGCTTCTTATGCAACCACTGAGGTGTTGCTGTGCACTGCACAAATAGAATTAATAAATCCCGCAACTAATAAGGCGATCACAGTACGCGCTCTTTTGGACAGTGGAAGCTAGTCCTCATTTTTATCTGAATCGGTCAGACAAAGGCTTAATTTAATGCCGCGAGATGATAATACCCATATCACTGGTATCGGTGACACTAAATTAAAAACCAGCGTTCGACGGTGTACAGTCCGCAGTCAGTCTAAATGTAATTCTTACACTACTACTATTTCTTGCCTCGTTTTACCCAAGTTGACTGGAAAACTGCCAAAGGTTACCATAGATATTAGGCATCTTCATATTTCTAATTTTCAATTTGCAGACCCCTCTTTCAATGTGTCGTCTGATGTTGACGTGCTTTACGGTGCTGAGTTATTTTGGAGTGTTATAGGTTTACAGCAACACTCTCTTGGTAAGCACACCCCTATTTTACGTAGCCCTAAATTAGGGTGGCCGATAGCAGGTCGTATAATGTCCATATAAGACCATATGAATAACAATAAGCAAGTTTATTGCAATATGGCACGCGATGACGATTTAATAAGTCTCAATTCCGAAATGTCAAAATTTTGGGAATTAGAGAAGGTTCCGGTAAGAATGTGTTATACCGAAGAGGAGCGCTTATGCGAGGAACCTCCTTTAACCGTTCGCTCACTGCTGAGCATCGTGATCTCCTGCCTCAGTTTTTTCAAAAACAAGTTCTCGCCACCTGGTTCGGTCATCGGCGCAGGGCAATGCGGGGCTGATGTTTGTGTCCAGGTGTACGGACACCTGATCCAACCATCTCTTTGGACTCCGCCCCCTGGGTCTCTTGCCTTCTACTTTGCCCGTTATCAACAGTTTCTCCAGGTTATTTGCGGGCTTACGTGCTATGTGTCCAAAGTAAAATAGGATTCGCTGGCAGATGGTGGAAAGCCTTTTTTTGACCTGTACCTCGTTTAGAACAGAGATGTTGGTCCTAAACGCTGTCCAGGGAATGCGAAACATACGACGCCAGCACCACAGCTCAAAAGCATTTTCGCAATAATACTCGCCGTCAAGTTGACGGTCACTTCTGTGTTAAACTTCCACTTCGTTGCAATAGGGATTGTTTAGGAGATTCTTACGTCTTAGCAAAACGAAATGTCATCTATACGTGCGATACCCAAAAGTCTAATTAACTCACTTCTATCACTATTTACTAATTAAAAACAACAGTTAAATATTTTCATCGTGTTTGATTCGATTTCGCCTTGGCCAGAGACTTTTTTTAAATTTATCAACCTTTATGAGTGGATCTACAAATGGTGGAGTGAACGAGTTTCCTCATTTTTTTTTTTGCTTTTTTGTTGACTCGCCTGTCACAAAATAACGTTTTACTCTAAAATCGAAAAATAGTTCGAAGTTGGATATAGATAATATATAATCACTAGATGTAAGCGAGAATAAGTTAGTTTAGTTTTGAAATACTGTTTTAAATGATGAAAAACGGGCAAGTTGTTAGACTGTATGTCCTTATCTGAGAACAGATATCTGGGTGACCGACCTTTACTCGGCATTTTTAGAAGATATAATCAAAGAAAGATATAATATTTAAAAAAAAAGGGAAGATAGGCTGGTGGTATCTGGATTTGGGCTATTCTCACTTCTTTAGTCCGCCCATTCCCAATTGAGCTATTATAACTGTACAAGTGTACGTAGGTTCAAAGATTAAAGACTTCTCTTCTCTAGAACTCTGTCTTGCCATTGGCCCCACCATTGATTACACAAGTTTACTTTACAAAATGCACCAATTATTGTTGAAAGAACCGATTTAATTGTAATATTTTTCGCAACGTTGCCACAATAGAGTTGCGTGTACGCAATCGATCGATTATACCTGCATGACGGTTCAAATCATAGGTTTTCGAAAGAGCGCGCAATTTGTCACGTTAATGCTAAACTTTCGCTCTCTGCTTATGCGCTTGTATGGAAACTTCTATAGGTATATCGGACACTAGCAATCGCCAGCGGTTCCGCCCACGTGGAAAAATTGAAACCGTAACAGTATTTTGATAACCATTAAAATGGTTAAAGTGGGTTAACCTTAAAAGTAGACATATGCTGTCGCGGTCTTTTATTTTGAACTTTTAGAGGGGAACAAATTTGCCATACATGATTTTTGAACAACTTGCACCCTTTACTAAGCGAACACAAAAAAAGCTTTACATTTTGTCGTTTTCGTAATAGTTTTTTGCTGCTCCTCTCTTATTTATCTCTTAACCCCCCCGGGGGGTCGCGACCCACAGTTTAAGAAGCCCTGGTCTATTGTACTCAGCCGGATAGCACACGGTGGGTGAACTTAACTTAGTCACCTTTTACGAAACCTCGGCAAGAAATGGGGGTGGCTGAGTACAATATGTACTCAGCCGGATAGCATACGGTGGGTCAACTTAACTTAGTCGCCTTTTACGAAACCTCGGTACGGAATGGGGGTAGTCTATTGTACTCAGCCGGATACCACACGGGTGGTTAACTTAACTTAGTCGCCTTTTACGATACCTCGGCAAGAAATGGGGGTGGACTATTGTACTCAGCCGGATAGCATACGGTGGGTCAACTTAACTTAGTCGCCTTTTACGAAACCTCGGTAAGAAATGTGGGTGGTCTATTGTACTCAGCCGGATAGCACACGGTGGGTCAACTTAACTTAATCGCCTTTTACGAAACCTCGGCAAGAAATGGGGGTAGTCTATTGTACTCAGCCAGATACCACACGGGTGGTTAACTTAACTTAGTCACCTTTTACGAAACCTCGGTAAGAAATGGGGGTAGTCTATTGTACTCAGCCGGATACCACACGGGTGGTTAACTTAACTTAGTAACCTTTTACGAAACCTCGGTAAGGAATGGGGGTGGTCTATTGTACTCAGCCGGATATCACACGGTGGGTCAACTTAACTTAGTCACCTTTTACGAAACCTCGGTAAGAAATGGGGGTGGTCTATTGTACTCAGCCGGATACCACACGGGTGGTTAACTTAACTTAGTCGCCTTTTACGAAACCTCGGCAAGAAATGAGTGTAGTCTATTGTACTCAGCCGGATAGCACACGGTGGGTCAACTTAACTTAGTCGCCCTTTTACCACATCGACAGATACGAGTATAAGTATTAATCAAATATCATAAATAATTTACCTTTATAAACATATAAAAGTAAAATAGTATACAAATTAAATATTTCAAAGACCATTAAGTATTCTTCTTCTTATTTATCTTTCGTTATCTTTTTTCTTATTATTATTCTTTTTTATAGCTGCGATAGCCCCGTGGTGAGACCGTAAGCCTCTTTCGAGGGGGTCACGAGTTTAAGCCCGGGCAGGCAACCTATGAGTTTATCTATTAAAACTTAGTCTCTAATTGTTAATTACAATTTATCACACGCTTTACGGTGAAGGAAAACATCGTGAGGAGGGTGAATATGCAACCTGCATATTCCCTTGAGAGTTCTTAGAATATGTGTAACATATCAATCTGTATTAAATAAATAAATAATAAATAAATATATAGGACAGTTACGTCCTACGTCCCCAAAGTAAGTAACTTAATACTTGTGTTATGGGTGACAGGCAACTGATATATTATATTATACTTATATATTTTGTAAATACATACTTAAATACAAATATACACCCAGGATCAAAGACCAACAAATTCATTTTATAGAAAATGTTGGCCCTCGGCGGGAATCGAACCCACAACCCGCGGAGCTGAAGGCAGAGTCACTACCCACTATTGGAGGAGCGTGATGGGTTTTACCTCCAACCCTTCTCTCCAGAAATGGAGAGAGGGAGCCTATGCCCAGCAATGGGATAGTAGCAGCCCGTCACTTTACTTTTATCTCCTTTTTTATTTTATCTGTAATTGCGGATCATAGCAAAATTATTCATTATTTTTGCAGTATGAAACCGGAAGTAGGGAAGCCTTAGTTTTACTAAAAAGTGAAAGTCTCATCAAAAATTCAGTCCGATCGCTTATATGTAAAGCAACATACGTCACATCTGAATACAGATTAACAATATTACGCAACAATTAGCATAAAATGAAAATATTTCTGAACACATTCAGGAAATAATGCAATAATGATACGCCCCAAAATGTCTTCCGGGATATTAATTTCAATTCAAATGGCACAGATTTTACCGAATTTATTGAAAAATAAAAATTACTTAAATTACCGAATAATATAGCGATATATATTAATTAATGTATATCAATTACCTTCAATGAATATTAAAGATGAGTTATTCAAATTTTGTCTTATGTAATTTGAGAATTATAATTTTAGAAAAGTCCATTTTGTATACCAGTAAAATAATAAATATATGTAATATATTCTTTTGAAAATATAAAAGAAGGTCCATTTTATTATAATATTTTGCTATTCATAGTTGACGAAAAATTAAAAATTATTAATGAATAATTACCATGAAACTTAGAATGTATGCTTTTCGAAAACGATAAATCAATCTAGCTAGGTTTCATTTAAATTCATTTCATTCAAAAAATGACATTTTATTCCTGTTTTCAGGGAATGAAAAACTGATACAATATAATTATATTACGTAGGTTAATTTGGCTGTCATTTGTAAAGTTTTAAGCTCAGTTGGCTCCTAAAATTAAAACGAAATACTAGTACTATGATTAGAGACGATAGTGTATCCATCTGTTGCCATTTCAAGATTAATCTGACGGAGGATTGTTCAAATTCGGTGTAATTGAAGCTACATATATATACTAAAATGTATGTCATTGATTGTAACATAACACGATTTTAATTTGGGAATAGGAAAAAATCCGTAATGTCGATCGCGACAGCTGAAGCGTTAAAATATCTTCAATAACTCTTAAGACGTATCAAACCTTGGACAGGCATCATTAAGTTTTTGGTTGTTAAAACCTATGTGTCTAATTGATAATTGCTATTTATCACCCGATTTTATCAACAACCACGTCTGTAGAGAATTCTATGGATATGTGTAACCTACCAATCCGCATTGGAGCAGTGGTGTATCTTTTTTTTTTCCGAATATGACTAATGCTGTTAGCCCTAATGGCTTTGACAGCGTCACCGATAAGACGGGCGAGCGCGGAAGCATCGCCGGGAAGAAATGGATAATACAAGCGGGTGCATTACAAGCACCCGCCCTACAGGGGGCGTCGCCTTAAGGGTGTCTCCTGCGAGACGGAACCTCGGCTAAAGGCGGCGCGTTTTTGGAGGGCTGCATCTAATAAATGACTTGGAAGAAGTCTGCGTCACGGCGGCCGCGGCAGAGGGCTGCGGCCGCTTGACACAAGCAAGCGGGGACCTCGTCTTCGCCGGCGAAGACGCTGTTTGCGTAAATGTAATGTGAATATCTTGTTGGATGCTGTGATAGCATCGTCGGGGTCGTTAAGGACGCTCTTCGGGCGCCTGTGAATCTTGTTGGGGTGCCTGAACACCTTATGGTTGGACGCGGCCACTATAAGGGGGTTTGGGTGGATGTACGCTTTCTCGAAGTAAGTCGTCGAGAATCGTCTGAAAAGATTGGCTATCGTGGGTAGGTCGAGGTCTCTATGGTGGTTCACGTTGCGCACGAACCACAGACAGCCAGTGGCTGTACGCATGAATCGATTTTGAAGTGTCTGCAACGGACACAGTAGTGGTGTATCTGAGCTCCAATTCTCTCATTTACCGGAGAGAGGAGTCCTATGCTCGTTATATGACGTTATATTCCTGTTCTTAGAAAACAATGTACCTAAAATCATCATTACTTATCCAACGTATTAGCTCGGAAACCTTAACAGACAGACAGACTTTTGGTTCATAAGATTTTAGCATGTTTGTTTGTTTAGTATTGCAAACGATGAGTTCATTTAATTGACATTATGATGCCGACAGTAGCAGACAAGATTGATTAGCGTGTATACTTGTTAACAAATTGTGTCATATAAGTTCTAAATTTATAACAACTTTGAATAAAGATCTAAAGTCACTATTTATTTATTCATTTGATATATTATAGATACATTGACAATAAATCCTTATATTAGTTCTAGAGGCCGAAAAAAAGATGGATGGATTGTGTGAAAAATAATATGCATGTTAAAGGAGTGGCACCAGAGTTGACGAATGATAGAGGAGAATGGAAGAAGAAAATATATTGTGTCCCACTTAGAGTGGGATAATGGTAAGAGAATGATGATGATTAGTTTTAGTACCATTATAATTATCATTTACAGGCGTATACATCATTGGTTTTTTTAAAGTTAGTTCTCAAGTATTCTATTTTAATAATATCAACAATTAAATCTAAGGTTTCCATAAATCAAGTCTTTCTGAAAATAAAAATATGTCAAAAATTTTAATTCTTTAAATTATCGTATATATCAAAAAATAAAAATATTATAATAATAAAAATAAAGATAATAATTGTCTAACAAGTCACACTTAGAAATAATGTTATTATGTCAAATGAATAAAATAAAAATAACTTTTCCATCATCATCAATAATTCCCTACCCATATCCCAATATATATACCCCATAATCCGTGATGGGATCCGCACAATATATCTTTATCAAGCCGTGTGGTGGTGGCTAAGTAGAAAAGACCACCCTCATTCCTTACCGAGATGTCGTACAAAGCGTCTAAGTTAAGTCGACTCATCGTGTGTTATCCGGTTGAGTAGAATAGACCATTCCCTTTCTTACCCAGGTATAGCAGAATAATACGAAAGTCGCGGTCGAAAAATACGAATCCAAATCTGTTAGAACATATTTATAACATGTTGTGCCGTCCCCACTTAGTCGGATAAGGGCAGGAAGATAATGATGCCAATTCTGGCTGTACTCCTTCCACTAATTCATCAAGCTAATTTCAGAAACCGCTAATCCATTTTAGACCCTTTTCACTAGTTTTCAAAATAATTTTATAAAAAACGTGCAAAATAGATCCGCGACAATCGAAATTGAGTTTAATTAATTAGATAGATAATATCGTGCAAATAACAAAAGTTCAAGGTGTATATTAAAATATATATTACACTATAATGCGTATATAGAATACGAAAAAGGCGATTAATAAATTATGTCAGCCATTTTTTTTTGTTCTGCTAATTAATTAAATCAAATTTTTTGAATGCTTCTAATCATTAACATTGGTATTTTATGTGGGAATCACTATATATCACTGATATTTACATACATAGCTGCGATCACCAACTCACATGTCATGCATAGTGATTATTGATTTACCCATAAAAAACAGCAAATCCCGCCACGCGGTACCTGCTAGGACTATTTCCGCTTTCACCTCTCCTAATTTTCTATCTAGTTTTGCGATAGCTTCTTTGATATTCAAATTATACGATGCAAGGTCTAAGGTAAGTTGAACCACTGTGTGGTATCCGGCTAAGTAGAATAGACCACCCTCAATTCTTATCGAGGTATCGTCAAAGGCGACTAAGGTAAGTTGACCCGCCGTTTAGTATCCGGCTGAATAGAATAGGCCAGCTACATTTCTTACCGAGATTTCTTAAAAGGCAAGGCGACTAAGGTAAATTAACGTCAGGCGGGCGGACGGTCTTAAAACAACTAGCCAAAACATGTAACAACATGTTGTGCCGACCCCACTTAGAGCAGGAAAAGGGCAGAAGATTGATGATGATGAAAAAGAACCATAACTGTGAGTATTAAATGCTTAACCATGAACAAACGAGTATCAAAAAAGGTTACTAAAATATTTAAGTTGTATAAAATCCTAATTTAAGCTTGTTTAAATACCGCACTATACTAGACAGTTTATTATTATTTTTTATTTATACCAAGGTTTACTAAGATAAATACGAGTATATGTCATCGCGGTCTTTCCAATTGGTTTGTTGTATACAAATGGAATATCCCCACTACATATTGTTTTGTTATATGTCAAACTCATTAGGTAGGATTTCGAGATAAGCTCCCCTTCATCTAATTTACACAAAACTATATACTATATACTTCTAAACCTTCCTTATGAATAACTCTGTCTTTTAGAGAATGTTTACTGAAAATCAATTCAGTATTTTTGAGATTAGCTATTACCCGCAACTTCGTTCGCGTGGATTGTTGTCGCTAGAAAGGTTGATAATAGATGGCGCTTTCCAATGTTATCGTATTCCTGTAGAAATAGCAGGATTTCTATAGCCGGATTTATATATTAGTTAACACGGTGTATAAGGAATAATTATGTCAAATTTCATCGATATTGGTTCAGCGGATTCGCTGTGAAAGAGTAACAAACATCCATACTGACAAACTTTCGCATTTATAATATTAGTAGGATAGGACACACAGACAGATAGATTTACGAATTTATAATTTTGATATAGATAAGGATTTCTATAGAAGTAACTTATTTCTTGCTCTTTGGTTAAAAGCACTTAAAGTATTGTTAACCGCAGAACTGACAGTGCGCAGGTGATATACCAAAATAAGGCACGCAAAATGTGATCAGCTTCGTGTTTTAAAAATAAAAATATCAGTCAATTAATCACTCCGCTCCATTTGGTTTGCAATTTGTCAGCTAATGGCAATAAATAACAGAAACGTTGCGCCTGTGATGCGCCCACGCGTCACTTAAGATAATATTGGAAAACTCAAACATTTAATTAGCCGCCACGAACGTAATGGAGGAACTCAAGGCCCTGCCATATATAGATCATAACATAAACAAGTTTATGACACAAGTAACACATCATGAGCCGTACTCATCCCACGCGGGAAAAATGATTTCATAATTAAATGCACGCTGTGAGTCGTGACCACAAGAACATGTCATTTGCTAGGTACATACAGTTGTTTAAGGAATATGTCATTCGTACTTTTTGCTAGTCCTTGAAGCAAAGAGGTGCAATTATACAAAGAGCCATCGGTTATAAATAGCACATGATAAATGCTAAGGATTAACATGTCACGTGTTCAGAGTAATTAGTGGCAATATCTCCGAAGTATTTTCTCAATATTATATCGATATTTAAATATACATAAATATGGATTATCGAGGGGAATGTTCACATAACATCCTTATTCTTATTCTATCCTTAACAACATTATTATTATTTGTTTCGTTTTCACGGCCTATCCGTTTAATCAATATAGATGAAATTTGGCACAGTCAATTCTTGTATACCAACTAGGCTACAAAATTCTTTTTTTCTACGCAAAAAGCAGGAGGTTGAAAAACACCGTCTATTATCAATATACCAATGTTTTTCGTTGAATATGTGTCAAAGTTAAGTCTGTAAATTAAAGAAATAGGTTCTATATTTCCCTGTTTGCCTTACGTCGAAAAAGTTATTTTAAGAAAGTTTTTATATATTTCGGTTTGCGTTTATTGGATAAATTTAACTGAGCTATTTATAATATAAATTCATCAATCATGTAAGCCATACGGCTTATTTAGGAAAATAATTAAACTACGATAAACTCTCAAACGATAAATCTCTCTCACTTTCATCGGACCGATGATTTTTGCGATGGAGATATTTGCAGGTTTGGAGAGTGACAGAAGCCACTATTTATTCGAAGACTAGAATCCACGCGAACGAAGTTGCGTGTAAAAGCTAGTTACATATAAAGGCATAAAATCAAGTCTTTACATTGCAAATATATAAAAAAATGTAATAAATATCTATGCCAGTCTTGTATAAACCAAAACGGAGTATTAATGCTGTAATTTCTAGAACATACGTGCACATTACGAATAACGGAATAGCAGAAACAACGAACATAATAATGTCTAAGAAAGAAGCCACTCACTTCCGCAACGATTATTTACTTGACAAGTACGTAAGCGAATGTGCTATTTATAGTGTGAGAGACGGCGCAAGAATACTTGATGACTGGCTCGTCTAGCCATAATGTTATATGTGAGGATAAAACTTAGTCTAAAATGGAAACGCCCTAATTTTAAAGTAAATTTCGGAATCGAACTTTATAACAGTTTTTTAGATCAGACGTTAAAGATGAAGTGATTTCACCTGAAGGTGAAAGATTAGTTTTATAAGTGACACTGCCCTGTAGATTTCAGCTAAGTTTAATAGACCCCCCTCATTTCTTACCGCAGTGTAGTAAAAGGTGACTAAGATAAGGTGACGTCAGGCATGTGGCCGGTCGTAAAATAAGTAACCAAATCGTCTAACATGTTTTGGTTTTGCCGACCCCAATTAGAGGTTACCACTCTCTATACGGGCAGGAGGAGAATGAATGATGAAGTTTTGAGGGACAACATATTTTAATACGTCTGCAAATGAAATGGTAGATGCTATTTAAGCCTGAAGAAAACAAGTATAACTTGATAATAGTTTAAGGTTTGATTAATGAAGGTCGACGTGTCTGAGTATTTTTATAGCAGCCGTAAACCACAACTCGGTATATAGATGATTATAAAAAAAACAATGAATGACGCTCTGTTCATAGCGAATCAAATATACAAAGATATATCGTAGAAAAATGTCATATATAATATATCGTGAAAGAAATGCAGGTCATCCAGTAAAGAAAAAAAAAAGTATAAACTCTGTCAGGTTATCCCAGTTTTCTTATTCTTATGTGGAAATCACCTATACCCACGTTATATACAGAGTAAACTTTTTTGCTACTTTCAATGTTAAAAAATTCTGAGCGAATGAAAAGTCATTGGGATGAACTTATTCATGACATGAGTGTAACTGATTTATCTATTCTAAAATATTATATCTAGTTATCTAGCCTGAGAGATAATTGTTACTAGCGTTGTAATTAGCGCCGCATTATTAAGATTTGTTACTTGCGGATAAGACTATAGTTATTGTTATTTTACTATGATGCTATTATAAGTTTAGTACTGTGGAATTCTGCAAAATAACGCCTATCCTATTTATGCTGTTAAGATAAGATTTATTTTTTTGTCATTCAAATTGAATACTGCGTTCGGACAAAAACAAAAAACATAACTTCAGAACTAACATAGTCTTATCGAGAATTGAATAGCAAAATTTAAATAGCATCCTCGATTTGAATGATAAGAATCATAAGTGGATTACATTTATAGTTACGATTTCATGACGAGTGAGCTGTATTTCGCTATTTATAAATATAAGAGCGTGTAAGAACTTATGAGTAATTTTACTTTCACTTTAAACTGCCAATTGTATTTACATATAATAAAGTTATATAAAATGATATAGACTAAACAAATTTATGTTAGTCATTATTATCTTTAAAAATGTAAACGATTTAAGTAAATGTATTTCGTCAGTGAACAGGTTACGCAACTTTCTACCGAATTATTGCATTAATTCTTGCAGTATTGTATAATTGAGAAAAGTGCCTCAAAATTTAGGCAATTACAATGGTTTCGACGATTGCAATCAATCGATTAAGTTTTGAAATATTGAAACAAATTTGACAATACCGACGTGTCTCAATGTTTTAACTTTTGCCAACGACTTATTGTATTTAAAAATTATCATACGTTTTCAAAAAGACCGTAATTATAAATAGTGAATTTATTGAAAAAAATCTAATTAATGTTTTAATGCATTTAGTTTGGTGTGGCCAATACACATAAAACATAATGAAATTAATCAAATTTAAATAGAATTAAAGCAGTTGCGATGTTGGCATAGTTGAAGGATATCAGTTGTTAGTAGTTTTGAATTGCATTTTAGTATGTAAGCTGTGATAGTCCTGCGGTGACACCGTGTTTTAAAGCAAATCAATGCATACACCAATGAGTTTTTCTTTTTAAACTTATGTGTGCTAATTGATAATAAATAATAATTAATAATTGATAATTGCAATTTATCACGCGCTTTTCGCTGAAATAGAACATTGGAGTAACATGGTACGTCTTAGCTCCAATCTTTCTTCCCAAAAACGGAGAGAGGAGGCCTATGTCCAGGTTGATAGCAGGATATTATACTTTACTTTTCTTTTTAAATCCAAAATAGTTTGACATACTAGCAACAGTTATCTGTATAATTCTAGAGAGACTATTAGTCTCTGGGCATTCACAGTGCGATATTTCTTGTCTAACAATTATTAAAAATAAAAAAAATTATCCGCAAAATAAATTGCCGCGTTTAACAATATCATCATAGAATATTAATAGTTGGATCTTAGGGTTTTCCTTCGTTTGTTGTAAACAAAATGATTACTTATCGTTTAACCAGCTATACAGGACGTATATATGTAGATGACGACTAGTTTCTATTTTGTTTTACATGTACTTGTTATGCATCGGTGCCATGATGGAACAATCAGGATTTAAACAAGTAAAAGTGGAAGTCAAGTCAACAACAAGTATTTTAATTGTGAATAAGGTTCAGAAAAATATATATATTTAATAATGTGCACTCCTCGTACGTTCTATTTAATAAAAAATAATTATAAGTAAGAAAACTGAAACGGTAATGAATTGATTACAAGAATCTAAATACTATGGGTTCGAAAGTTCAAGTTATGAAGACCAAGTTTAGGCGATGTCAGATATCCCTAGGTGAAATTAATTGGCAAAAAACTAACTAACGAAGAACTACGAGTTTATTTTTACTAATTATGAGTATAAGAACTACGATCATAGTTTTAAAACAGTAATTTATGGATTCGTTTCCGTGTCAAAGGAGAAATACTGTATAAGGGTGTTTCTAACTTTGAACGCTTAACCACACATTATATCTAAGAATCTATAGACAGATAGTTTAGATAAGATTGGTAATAGATTACAGATAGTCTAGAAATATAGTCTACAGTCTAGATAATGAACATATAACCATTCAATATCGAATTGTGGAGTCCTTCCACTCCATCACTATTAGACCATTTCAAATTCAACTTGATAAATTTGCATATTTATAGAATTAGGCGTTACTTTGCGGAGGTCCATGATTATAGCAAAATCTCAATCAATATTCTCATTACTTTTGTAAATTTTATCGCGGATCATAGCAAAATAATATTTGCATTACTTTTGTAAATTAGCATATAGTTTGAAGCCGCCGTCTCTTAAACTATTTTAGCTATACCTACCTCAATCTATAAGTCACGCTGTTTAGCATTGGAATGTTCTTTCATATTTGCGATACATAGAACAAATTGAACGTTTAGCTACCGGCACTCTGTATAAATGTAGCTACTTCATACAGTTAAACAATCGGCAAATGTCAATGTTTGACTTCAAACAAAGGCAGACATTTTACAGCAAATACTCAAATACCAAAATTTAAAAAATACCGCCGGGTATCCGGTTCAGTGGAATAGATCACCCGAATTTCTAGTAGAGGTGTCGTAAAAGGTGACTAAGGTAAGTCGACCCTCCGTGTTCTATACGATTGATTAGAATAGATCACTCTCTTTCTTACCAAGGTGTCGTAAAATACAATCACGAGTAATGTATATCGACTAGCCGTGTGGTATCTGGTTGAGTAGAATAGACCACCCTCTTTCTTACCAAGGTGTCGTTAAATACAACTACGAGTAAAGTAAGTCAACTCGCCGTGTGGTATCTGGTTGAGTAGAATAGACCATCTTCATTTCTTACTCAAGTGGCGCGAAAGGCGATTAAGGTAGGTTGACGTAAGGCGGTCGGTTGTAAAATAAATCAAACGTTTAGATTTTGAGAGAATCGATCACATACAGACCGACAGCTTGTGGGGTCTATCGTTTTATCTAATAACATAATTCTATATCTACAGATATCAGTCGTACATCCAAACATAACCGGCCCGTAATAAAACCAGAGACATGACTTCACCCGTGAGTCATGCCGAAAAATCCCATGTGAGGAATGTAGTCAATATTGATACAAGTACACAATATAATCGGCCTTAACACTACTTTGTTATTTTTAAGGTTTAGGTAAGTAAGTAGCGGCCTGATACTATCCCACTGCTGCGAATAGGCCTCTTCTCTCCGTTTTTGGAGCGTAGGATTGGAGCTAAGAATGCGCTGCTCCAATGCGGATTGGTAGGTTACACATATCTCCAAAATTCTCTAGAGATATGCATGTTTCCTTACGATGTTTTTATTTCTTCACCGAAAAGTGTGTGATAAATTGCAATTATCAATTAGACACATAAGTTTTAACAGAAAACTCATTGGTGTCTGCCCGGGTTTGAAAGCGTGACCTCCTCGAAAGAGTCGCACGGTGTTGACGCTGGGCTACCACAGCACGGTTTAAGTAATTCGGATCAAATTAAAAAATTAAGTAAAATCAAGTACTTTTGTATCGTCAAGTTATTTATAAATGCACTTGAAATTCCTACCAAAATAAACCTACATATACCACTTGAGGGCTGTGATCTTTAAAATACATCCATACTCTGCCCTTGTCTGCACTCTAAGTGGAAATCGACAAGGCATGTTAGAAAAATGTTGTCATATGATTTGGCAACGTATTTTACGTCAACTTACCTTAGTCCTATTTTACGACACTTCGGTAAGAAACAGGGTGGTCTATTCTATTCAGCCGGATACCACACGGCGGGTCAACGTACCTTAATCGCCTTTAACCCCCATTTCTTCATTCCTTCCGAAATTCATTCATTCATTCCTTAATTCATTCATTCCATTTAGAAATGGGGGTTGTCTTAAAATACATTCATACTAATATTTATAAATATGAAAAAAATATCGTCTGTCAGTAACGGCTTTCACGGCTAACCAGGTACTTTTATTACGTCTAAAGAAATGGTTATTTTTCTTTGTACAATTCTATACATTTCTTACTCTAACTGATTTGTTATATCCAATGACCTAGGAATGTTTTGCTAAGACTACATTAACTACCAGCAAACAAACGAATTGAATTTCATTAGTGCAACGAAATTAGAATTTATGCATTGTCAATTTCTGCATCAATTGCATTCTATTGTTTAAATTGAAAGTCAGACGGGTTCAATTAGACAATTTACGATTCAATATAGTATAAGAGTCAAGTTTCAGTTGCAACAATTTAATGGACAATTAAACACAAATAGTACTAGCGATGTGTTTTTGCTGTGAGTAGGGCGACAATAAAGGACGCGGCGTGGGGATATTCACAGCAGGCGACCCGGTGTGAGATTCACGAATTTATTTTCGCTCGTGCTAGTTTTTTAATTTTGCATTTAATAACCACATCAGTGCGCCTAGTGGTATCCGGCTGAAAAGAATAGACAACCCCTTATTTATTACCGAGGTGTCGTGAAAGAGCGACTAAGGTAAGTTAAGGCGAATGCTGATATCGCCCTTTGTCATGGAGTCTATCTCCTGATGATACCTCGGTTGCGGGACGAAACGATTGTTGAGTTTGTGAAAGTGAACATGTGTAGTGCTTGTGTATTGTGGTGGCGGTGGTGGAGGTTTGTGTATGTGTTTTTTCGAATCCTGCACGTATCAGATATGAAAACGGATTGTTCACTCTACATTTAGCATTATATATATTTTCTATTTTACTTCATCGCGGATTATAGCAAAATAATTTTACTATTACTTTTGTGTTATAAATCTCCGCAAAGTAACGCCTACTACTATAAATTATTTAAAGGATTAGTTAGGGTTAAGGTAATGGGTTATGTTAATCTCATCTCAATTTGACGACAGACAAACTAGTATATACGTGTGTGTGTGTCAAATGAATGGTAGTGTGTGTGTAATGTAATTTTTTTTTGGTAAAGTGTATTTGTTTATACAATACTAGCGGCCTGCCCCTGCTTCGCACGGGTATAAAATATATATCCCATGTCAGTCAGTGTAAAAAAAATGATTAAAATCGATCCAGTAGTTTTGATTTATTCATTACTGCCCGTGGCCCGCAAGCGTTAAATTTGGAGAAAAACAATTTCCTCTCCCTATACCAAGACGATTTCCTGCTATCTTTGGAATATCTAAACTCATATTTTTGCTTATCATTTTTACTTATTTACTTTCACATTTTCCCAATGTATTTTATTTTTACAATTAATTACAGAATGTCTTTAAACAAACTAAAAAATTCGAAGTGCTATAGGGTGAAGCGCGGCGTCCGCACGGCATTTTAAATCTGTAATATCTCCGAAAATGTTCACTTAAATTGCATGCTTTAAACCGCCATATTGATCTATATTAAATCACCAATTTATTTAAGGTACTCAATTGGATAAGGATTAATGCTGTATTGTATAAAAATTGCTTTGAACATAAGGCATCATTTTTCGTAAAAAGTAAATGAAAAAAACTGCTATTGTGGGTTATCCATAAGAGATAGATATATACCATCGCGGACTTTTCTGTAGACCTTTTTAAGGTGTACAAATACTTAGTACATCATTTTAATAAATCTCGTAGGGTTTAGCCTGCGTTTGCAATGTAAGCGGAAAAAAATGTAATTATTTACAGAAACCTCAAAAATTACAGTATTTCTCTACTCCGTATTGAATGTTATTATACGTACAAACCTTCCTCTGGAATCACTCTATCTATTAAAAAAAACCGCATCAAAATCAGTTGCGTAGTTTTAAAGTTTTATGCGTACATACGGAAATATGAACTTTGTTTTATAATATGTAGTGATTTTCAACTTTCCGCACTTCATTCTGTAAAAACTATAATTGTGCCAAATATCCTAAGCGTAATCTCCTCTGTCCACATAATTTTTATTTGGTTTATGTTTCACGTGTTAATATTCACATGATTTAATGAATAATATAATAATAGTTAATAATAAAGATTAATATGTTAACTACGAAATGCCGCCGTGTGGTATCCGGCTGAATAGAATAGTACCACCCTCATTTCTTACCGAGGTGTCGTAAAAGGCGACTAAGGTAAGTCGACCCGCCGTGTGGTATCCGGCTGAGTAGAATAGACCACCCTCATTTCTTACCGAGGTTTCGTAAAAGGCGACTAAGGTAAGTTGACCCACCGTGTGGTATCCGGTTTAGTAGAATAGACCACCCTCTTTCTTATCGAGGTGTCGTTAAATAAATACGACTGAGGCAAGTTGACGTCAGGCAGGTGGCCGGTCGTAAAAACGCAGCCAAATCATGTGAAACCATGTTTATAACATGTTGTGCCGACCCCACTTAGAGTGGGATAATGGCAGGAAGATGATGATGTTAACTACGAAATGCTAAGGTATGTAAGTTATTTAATAAATATCCGTCTAAATAGCCTTAAAATGTCAAGTTAACAGGCAACAGATAGGTACTAAATACGAGTACGTCCAATTCATCTAAATTGTTTAACTAAGTCTTAATTACTGTAGAAAATAATAAGAGAAATTAATCGAATTCAAAATCGAATACTGAATTCTACGTTACACAATCAAATTGCAGTACGATCTCCGAAAATGTGATTTATCAATTTGACATTTATAAAATGTCATTAATTAACTCCATCTGTATCAAACCGTTGTGTCATCTTAAAATAGGGTTGTCAAAATAAGAATCGTTCAAAACACGTTAATGTTTCGTACGAATATTAAAACTTATATAACAAACAGCGATATTTTTCCTTTATACTTATTCAATAAATAAAAATTCAATTTTCCCAAAGTCAACCCTTTTTACTTTTTTAACAACTCAATGATACATAATGACGGCCACAATATTTTTTTTATAATAATGACCAATTCTATGAAGGAGGTTGTATTAGAAACATGAAACACTTAATTTTGCAGATTGGGATTTAGAAAAAAAATACTTTTGCCTCATAGTGTACCTATACAGGAGTTACAATGATAATAATATTAACTTTTTAAATATGTTACAATGACGTTAATACCTATACTAATATTATATATGCGAAAGTCTGTTACGTTTTCATTATTCCACTGGAGCATTATTGATGGAACTTAGAACAATTGAGGCTTATTAATGGGTGATCTTCTTCTTCTTCTTTCTCAACCGATGGACGTCCACTGCTGAACATATGTCTCCTTAAGGGATCGCCACAATCCACGATTTTGTGCCGCTTGGATCCAGCGGCTCCCCGCGACCTTTTTGAGGTCGTCAGTCCACCTCGTTGGGGGCCTACCAACGCTGCGCTTTCCAGTGCGAGGTCGCCATTCCAGCACCTTAGGACCCCAACGCCCATCGGTTCTACGTACTACGTGCCCCGCCCATTGCCACTTCAGATTCGCGATACGATGAGCTATGTCGGTGACTCTGGTTCGTCTACGGATCTCCTCATTTCTGATTTGATCACGTAGAGATACTCCGAGCATAGCCCGTTCCATCGCCCGCTGAGGGACTCTGAGCTTTCTTACGAGGCCCATAGTCAGCGACCACGTTTCCGATCCGTAAGTCATCACTGGCAACACGCACTGTTCGAAGACCTTGGACTTCAAGCACTGAGGTATTTTGGACGAAAAGATCTCGCGTAGCTTCCCAAACGCTGCCCATCCGAGTTGGATTCGGCGACTGACCTCTTTCTCGAAATTGGACCTACCTAGCTGGACCGTATGTCCCAGGTATATATATTCGTCTACAATTTCGAGTGCAGAGTTCTCAACGATGACCGGGTGGAGCGGAACATGGGAGTTTGACATAATCTTCGTCTTATTCATGTTCATTTTAAGGCCCACCTGTTGAGATACTCTGCTGAGGTCATCGAGCATTGTGTTAAGGTCCTCCAGAGACTCTGCCATAACGACTATGTCGTCGGCAAATCTAAGGTGAGTGATGTACTCGCCGTTAATGTTGATGCCGTATCCGTGCCAATCCAGAAGCTTAAAGACATCCTCCAATGCAGCGGTAAACAGCTTCGGGGAGATAACATCTCCCTGTCGCACACCTCGCCGCGTTTGGATTGGTCTCGTAGTTCTGTCTTGGACACGGATAGACATTGTGGCGTTTTCATACAAACACTTCAACGCTTGGACATACCGATAGTCGATGCGGCATCTCTGGAGCGACCTTAGCACAGCCCATGTTTCCACCGAATCGAAGGCCTTCTCATAGTCCACAAACGCCAAGCAAAGTGGCTGGTTATACTCCTCGGTCTTCTGTATAACCTGCCGCAGCGTGAATATGTGGTCTATGGTACTGTAGCCTTTTCGGAAACCGGCTTGTTCGGGAGGCTGGAAGTCGTCAAACCTACGCGCGAGACGATTCGTTATGACTCTCGAGAACAACTTATAAACATGATTCAGCAGCGCGATGGGTCTGTAATTCTTCAATAAGGTATTATCACCTTTCTTGAAGAACAGAATCACCACGCTCCTGTGCCATGCTTCCGGCGTAGTTCCTTCGTGAATGACGGAATTGAACAATCGCTGAAGGACTATAAGTACGGGTTTTCCACCCGCCTTCAGGAGTTCTGTAGTGATTCCGTCATCACCTGGTGCCTTGTTGTTCTTAAGTTGTTTGAGAGCCATACTAATCTCGTATAGGCTGACGTCCGGGATGTCCTCAGTATAGTATCGGGTTAGCTTGGCTCTAGGATCTTTTGCCTTGCCAAGGTGACAACAGGCTGTTGTGTTGAGGTGTATAACTGCCCATAGAACCTCTCAACCTCTCTCAAAATCTCAGGTCGAGATGAAATGATACTACCAGTATCGGTCTTCAATCGCGTCAACTGCCTCTGCCCAATAGACAAATCTCTTGCGAACACTTTTGAGCCCCTGTTACGCTCAATAGTATCTCGAATACATTCGGTGTTAAAGCGTCGCAGGTCGCATTTCTGCGCCTTCGAAATTTGTCTATTGATCAGACGGTAGCGCGTCGCGTCTACTGAAGACTGTAGTTTCATTTCATTCCTCTCATCCATGAGCTTGAGAGTTTGGGTCGAGAATTTATTAGTCCTTTTACGGTGTGTCTTATAAAATTTGGACCCCACCGTATGGACAGTTTCCACCAGCCTGTTGTTTAAGTCATCCACAGATGCGCAGTCAGCTAGACAATCAAAGTGGTTCAGCAGCTCGAGTTGAAAGTTTTCGGGGTTTTGGATATGAGCTCGAGTTGGTCGGAGCGTGGACTTCACCAGTCTGGATCTTTCCAGCTGTACGCATATATTCAATGTGCCTCTTACCATACGGTGATCACTCCCCGTCTTTACGGTGTTGATCACAGAGACATCATTGAATATATGACGCCTGCTGGACATGATGAAGTCAATCTCGTTCTCGTGGAACCGTCGGGACTTACCCAGGTCCATTTTCGATGTGGCGGTTTCTTGAAGAAAGAATTCATCATATAGAGGTCCTCTCTCTCCAAGAAATCAGCCAACATCTGGCCCCTGTGGTTCCGTTGCCCATATCCAAATTGCCCTACTCTTACTTCTGTGCCACTTCGCTTGCCCAGCTTTGCGTTGAAATCCCCCATCACAACAGTGTAGAAGGTTTTAGAGGCATGTATGGCTCTAGACAAATCCTCATACAAGGCCTCTACCTCCTCGTCCGGATGTGCCGATGTCGGTGCGTAAACCTGTATGACCTTCAGCGAATACCGTTTGGTAATTCTGAGTATAAGGAACGCGACCCTGCTCGACACACTCTCGACTTGAACAATGTTGTTGACAAGGGACTTGTGGACGAGAAACCCGACACCACCCTGGGACTGTTGTTCACCCTCCCGGTAGTATAGCAAGTTGCCGGAGTTCAGAATCATCGTGTCCTCCCCCTCTCTTCGGACTTCAGATAATCCTATCACATCCCAGCGCAACTTGCTTACTGTTTCTTCCAGCTCGAGAATCTTTTCGTCTTCCCTCAAAGTGCGTGCGTTGTACGTTGCCAGGTCTAGTCGTCGGGGTTGGCAGCGGAATCTCTGCCGGAGATTCTTAACACCCCCTGCCCCGCCGTTACCCAAACCGCTGCCAGAGCCAGGAATAGCGGGGCTGCCGGGAACTAGGGTGATATATGATAAAAAATACCATTTTTCCTTCAGGGACCAGAAGCACGTCCGTCCAACTATTCTTTCCTACTTAATATTATAAATGCGAAAGTTTGTGGCCTTGGATGTATGTTTGTTACTCTTTCACTGCGAATCTACTGTACCAATATCGATGGAATTTGAACAATTATTCTTTAAACACTGAGTTAATATCCTGTTAATTCTACAGGAATAGGAAGACATTAAAAGCCGTTATCAATTCTAAGCCTTAAATTTTGCCGTTTTCGTAATATTTTTTATTGCTGTTCCTCACCTATTGATCTCAGCGTAATGTTATATAGACTATAGCCTTCCTTGATAAATGGACTATCTTACACTCAAGGAATTTTTGATTAATGAGATTAGCAATAAAAAAAACTCTTCAGCTTTATATCTTTACTAATATTATAAATGCGAAAGTCTGTCTGTCTGTCTGTCTGTCGGTTCCGTTTTCACGGTCAATCCGCTGAACCAATATCAATGAAATTTGGCACAAATATTCCTTATACAGCGGGGTAACATATAGGCTATATAAATCCTGTTAATTCAATAGGAATTAAATTCAGGAGGAATAAAACAGGATGACATTCAAAACGCCATCTATAATAAACTTATGGAACTAATTTATCTTTACGATGTGTCAAAATCAAGTCAAATCTGTATTAAAGAAGTATTTAGATTCCGAGTTTTTCGACTTACGTCAAAAGAGTTTTCTTTAGAGAGTATTTATATTTTATTATATTTTTATTCGTTAATTGGACTTTACTTTTATTTATTTACGTATTTTGAACGTTACTTTTATTTATTTTTATTAAGTGAGTTATTACAATGGATAATTAATATAAGTAATACGAGTTATTTACTAAAATAAATAAGCTAAAAATATTATAAATGCGAAAGTCTTTCTGAACCAATTCTCAGCCAATTCGCTGAACCATTATAAATAAAATTTGGCACAATTAATGTTTACATATATACCAGGGTAACATAAAAATCTTTGAAAAAGTTATTTTTATTAATTATAAGTAAAATAAATATATGTGACACTTATTAAAATATTTCGGTTTTGTTTATTTAATAAAGGAGACCGCCAGAATTTCATATATCTTTTGGCCCAGACCTTACGGAGGAACTATAAAAAAATATTACAGTTTGAGGTTATGTACAAGTACGATTACTAGCTAAATACCATAATAACACATTAAAAACGATAGGATTTGTGATGAAAATATAACAATAAGGTATAATCATTTAAGTTCAAGTTAAATTTAATCATATACATTTTTTGTTGTCAAAAAAACAGACGATTCGACAGAACATATTCTTAAACGGAACAAGTCTTTAGTAAGTAGTCTGTGGCAACAAGTATGAAATAAATGACTAATAATTGACAGTATTGGGAAGTTTTATTTAATTTATTTCCATAGAAATTAGACTTTACGGCTAATGAAAAAAAAATTATTTCTAAACACCATTTTTAATATTTAAAAAGTCATTACAGTTAAGAAAGTGAAGGTAATATATTTTCAGATTTTAAAATATTATGTTAACAGAAACATAATTTAAATTTAATTTTTCGTATTTATTCTAAATACGCTGGAACCCAGCGCCGTACGTATTTAAAGGTAATTAAAAAAAAACAAGTTGACAATTGATGACGGATGACGTTACGTATAAATGTTTTTATTAAATAAGTTCACGTTACCATTAAAAGTTTATAATATTTATAGAGATATTTAATATCAGAAAAACATTATGAATTTTTTTATGTATATGATGTTTTTGCACTTCTTTTACTGAGCTATTTTAATATATATTTCATGTAAGGACGGTTTATTTACTAAAATCATCAAATTTTGCTCTTGATAAAACGATAAATGCCTCTGATTCTTCCCGGATCGATCTGATTTTTGTGATAGAGACACACATTTGCAGGGTTAACATCCTATCAGTCTACGCGAACGAAGTTGCGGGTAAAAGCTAGTATTAGTATATATTACTATTAAAAAAAACCGTTTGTACAGCCCTAGTGCATAACGTGCGTAACTCTCAAACCTCTTTAAACTGCTTTAGTGTTTACGTAATGAACACTTTCGCTAGAAAAGTAAATTATACAGCTATATTATGCCAAAAAACACGGATGCTAATGTTTTGTAGGATAAGCTTCTACTTAATAATTCAAGACGCATAAATTATCGTTAATGATAACAATCAATTTATCAACGGGCGTTTCAGCTGCGCAAATTACTATTCCATTACGAAAATTCAAATTAGAAAGGTTTCTAATCGGTATTTATCGATTTCTGAACGTGTATTTCCGCGGTCGAAAGTCCCACTTTTTGTTACTGGAAACGTGATTAGGTACTACATTGAAAAGCATCATCCTCCTGCCCTTATCCCACACTAAGATGGGTCGGCACATGTTATATCCATGTTGTCACATGATTTGCCTGCGTATTTTACGACCGACCGCTTGCCTGATGTCAACTTATCTTAGTGTTATTTTACGACACCTCGGTAAGAAAGAGGATGGTCTATTCTATTCAGCCGGATACCACGCGGCGGTCGATTATCAATTTACTCGTAGGCAATATTTGTTTTTAAGGTACTAAATTGAAAATATTGAAATAAAAAAACTACAATACATCCGATACTAAATTATTAATTTAAAAATCAATCTTATTGTTTGTCTGTTATGCTTTCACTTACAATACCTACATGTAATATTGATAAAATTCAGTAAATTAAGCTACAATTGTATATATGTCATGGGCTAGGCCATCGATAAAAAAAAATCTTATTTTAAGAACTTCGTGATTTTGTCGTGGAGTCTATCTCCTGCTTCGGTTACGGGGCGAAACGATTGTTGAGATTGTGGTGGCGAAAGTGTGCAGTGCTTGTGTGTTTTTGTGTTATTGGTGACGGGTAGTGCATGAGTTTTTACAAATTCTACACGTATAAGGTTTGAGAACGGAGTACACTCTACATTTAGCATTATATATGAGGGGATTAGAATCAAACCTAGCTGCTCTATATCCAAAATAATTAGAATTGAGTAAAATCAAAATTTTGTTTTATCTGTTTAATTCTTGGAGTTTCGACAAATAAAAAATATTAAACACATATTTAATCACTGAATGAATGTGAATGAATTTAAGTAATATAAATATTTTTACGTTTCCTGCAAACTGTAATACAAATATTTATTAGCTGAATTGAATTGTGTGTTAAGTCTGCGCTTAGTGTTAATATTATTAAACTGATAAATTAAAGGAGTAAATTAAGGAAATACTTGAGAAAATTTATTTTATTTTAAGGGAACACGTATTGCTTCTTGCAAAGAGGGCTGTCAAATATGACAGCTGTCATAGATTAACTATGCCATAGAGTAATTTTTTATGTCTCTAACATTGTGATTTTAGGATTTAGCTATATTTGATTCTGATCCCCTCATATATTTTCTTTTATCGCGGATTATAGAAAAATTATATTTTCATTACTTTTGTATTTTGAGAAATAAAAAAAAAACAGTACATAAGTATAGGTATTTAAACACGAAAGCTGTTGCGAACAAAGTCGAATGTATAACTAGTGAATTTAAAAACAATTATGTTTAGAAAAATTAAGAAGTGCCCGATTGTCATTAACTATTTATTATAGTAGTTTTAATTGTTAATAATAATTTAAATTAATTAACTGTTCGACATTATTGATTAATGTGCTATTTCATGAAAATATACATTTACGTATTTACATTTATATAATTAAGTAATAAATTATTGTTTGTTTTTTGTATCGCTTTTGAAGTTAGCGATATCCTGCTATTTAATTGCCAATTACGTGAGAATGACACGGCCTTTTATCAAATTGGGGTTAGTATAGCAGTACAAAGGGTAAATTAAGGTTATTAGATTTAAGGTCTTGTCGAACACTTCAGAAGTGGGTGTATATTCAATTCAATTTTGCCAAATTTTGATATGAGGTTATTGATTAGTTAAAAATATGCTCTTTTTGCTTTTATCCCCATTCTTTCCGTTCGCATCGTGTGTAAGTGGAAATGTTGGGCAAATTTTTTGAAATTAACCTATATATGTTATTAAATAAAGTCCTGAAAAGCTGTCTGTCTGTATGTGATCGATTTTCTCAAAATCTACTGAACGGATTATGGTACGGTTTTCACTAAAAGACAGAGCCATTTTTGCGGAAGGTTAAGGTTAATAGTATATGTTTAAACCGGAAGGACTTTCACTGGAAGATAGAGGTTATGGGACATTATAAAGGCTACTTTTTATCCTAGAATTCCCGTGGTGTCACAATTTATTAGGGAAAATCTTTGTGACACACTGATATGAAGGCAGCCGAAGCAGCAAGCACAGCTAGTTTTACTATAAAACCTTACAGCGTCATCGGGTAGGACAAGCGATTACCACCCAAGCGACGCCGCGCTAGCGCAGAGTAGGATGCAAAATCTAAGTTCGCCTTAGATACCCAGAACTTGCGAGTTCAAAAATCTTTTTCCATCCTTTTTTCAGTTCATAAGAACTTATGGACCTCACGTTAAGTCGAGCGTGAATGAATAAAAGACCTATTCCGTAATCCCACAATCCGTTGTCGCGACGATGACGACAACATAAAGAATGTGTTGGCTAGGCCACATTGGTCACCAAACATGGCCGCGGCTAGAACCACTATATCATGACCATATTTACATATTTATGACATTCGGTTGGATTAAAAGTATAAGTTTCCAAAATAGGCTGTCAATGCTACCACCTGTTTTTATGTCATATTTTTTGAAGCGACAATATGCCATAACGGCGTTTTCAGCGTCACCGGGCGAGACGTGCGCAGAATTAGAACCAAAGTTGCGAAATTCTTGAAAAGTAGATTGCACAAACCATATAAGAATTAGTTAACATCGAGCCCGTCTTAAGGAACACAGCAAGCAGTGGTCTAGCAGTCAAAAAATTCCCACCCCGTTCCTAAAAGGTTTTGGCACGGCGCTTGGGCACATTACATCATAGGTCAAGACGGGCCTGGGTAACATCGCAGTAGAGGACCTGCTGTGATTTCGGCGTTACCAAGTGGTAGAAGTAAAGAAAGAATTATCCCTAAGGGTACATAATTAAGAGTACAATAGAGTGCAAAAGCTCAACTAGTGCTGGGAAACATCGGAAGGGTGTATACCCTGTGATGCCTAACCGCGGCTTAAGACGTCGTGTAGTGAAACTCGGCTGGAGATATCTACTATGAGTGATCACGCTGTCAGTATTTAGATTATGTTGATAATTTTTTAATTTAAACTATGTTGAGTGTTATTCATAATCAATGTTTAGAATCCGGCTATACTCACGTCGGACTCATCCGATATAATAAGACTTGAGTATAGCCGGATTCTATACATTATATGCGTCATTGATAATGATAATTAATTAATCATCCATATTATATACGATTGTGTTCCGCTCATATAATCCCCCATATGTCCCATATATTTATTTATTTATTCACTCATCACACAAACCTTCGAAACAGTTTCTTATCTAGGTGTCGTAAAATACGACTAAGTCAGTTGAGGATAATACGTAGACAAATTATGTGACAACATGTTTAGTCGATCCCACTTAGAGTGGGATAAGGGCAGGACGATGATGTGGGAAGCCAGTCCAAAATGTGCAATTTTACAATAAAGAAACTGCAAATGAGATTTATCATGTATCTCTTTCTTTCGCGGTCGTAGTGAGCTAGCGTCATTCTAAAGGTGTACTAAAAATGTTCTAAGTATTTTTTCTAAAACATTTGTTAAAATGTAGTGTAAATTTAATGTAGATATAAGTTACAATTGTAACTATACTGGTTATATCCTTAGCTTTATTTTTATTCGATATTTGTAAGTATTTTGTACTATTTTAGGTAGTTAGCTCATTTGGTTCATTTTACGTGACACTGGCAGAGTGACTTGCGCCTAATTTCCGTTGTAAAGACCATAAAGAAAGATAATAATTATAAATATTTAAATTAAGAACGCGCCATGAATATTTCTCCGCTCACGTGTGATTATATAAAGATAAGTACACAAATCTAATCTTTCCTATCATTGTTTATTACGTCACTATCACTTACAGGCCCGCCTATGACTATGACTTCTCTAGTATTAAAAACTATGATTTTTTTTCCGATTTTAAGTGGGTCGCTATTGTATTTTTATTCGGTCCACTGCTGAGAAACGCCTTATTTGGCCAAACTCATCCAGGTCAAGGGTGGTGGCTTCCGCGATTGGATACGTCCACCGCCACCCTGCCTGTTCGCTTAAATTGGTACACAGTATTTACAACTTCAACTAAAAATCTTAAACTAACTTAACAGTAACTAAAAGAACAAACATAAGTGCGACTCATACTAAACATTTAAAACAAACAGGTGACATAACCTTTTTTTTTATATAAAAGAAGGAGGTGTGTAACATATATAACAATAACATGCAAAATAAAACACTTAATTAAAAAAAAAAAATTATTTCTTATATATTATAAGGTAGGGGGGGGGGGAAGCAAGTGCGATACGATGTTGTGGAATGCTGGGGCGAGAGGGGTTAGTGTTGTAAATTGTAAGTTGTGATTGAGTTATGTTGTGTATGTGTGTATAACTATAATTGTTGTCGTCTCTATTTCTATCTTGATAACGGAGTAAAGGTTATATAATTTTATTACTTCACGATAAATATTGAAATATGCAAGGACATTAGACAATCACTGTTATTGATATGCGACTGGTTTTGTGCGCTGCGGACGTTCTATTCAAGCCCACCGTATAAATTACTAGCTGTCAACAAGCTATTCCTACTTTTACTTGTTAAAGATTATTCTGTGATTCGGACAGTAAAGTTAAAATTTATTTATCTTTAATATTTAAATGAGTTAATCTTGTAGTACCTGGGTGACTTTATAACAGATAAAAAAAAATTAAAAGACTAAAAAGAAAGGACTGATGATCTGGGACTCGATCCCGTGTATATTGACTTCTATAGTCCGCCCATTCCCAGCTGAGCTATTACAATTTTTTTAAATTACAGCAAAATTAACCTTTGTATTTCTAATGTTTTTGTCATAGTTTTTCAATAAGGGAAAGGGGATTTATATATCGATACTGAGAGATTTGAAATAATATTAAGTACTTACATCATATAGGTAATAATAAATAAAGGAAAATTGTACTCAAAACTACTTTATGTTCAAAATTTCAATAAAAATATTACGCTATTTTCGAGGCTGAGTTCTTCTGTTCAGTATCAATTCTTATCTAAATAAATGCATTCCTTAGCTTCGCCATATATATATATTACTAGCAATCGCCAGCGGCTCCGCTCGCGTGGAAAAATTAAAACCGTAATATAGTCTTTTGATAACCATAAAAATAGTTAAAGTGGGTTTACCTTAAAAGTTAGACATATGCTGTCGCGGACTTTTATTTAGAACTTTTAGAGGGGAAATTTTTTTTATGCATGATTTTGAATAACTATTAAAGTTGACTCAGCGCACGTAATAAATAAATAAATTTATGGGACACTTACACACACGATCGTCAGTCCCCAAAGTAAGTAACCTAATACTTGTGTTATGTTAGACAGACAACTGGTGAATATATACTTATATATTTTTTTAAATACATACTTAAATACCAATACACACCCAGGCTCAAAGACCAACAAATTCTTTTAATAGAAAATGTTGGCCCTCGGCGGGAATCGAACCCGCGACCCACGGAGCTGAAGGCGGAGTCACTACCCACTGCTCCAATAGGCCAGTCTAAATGAAACTCTATAGCCTCCCTCGATAAATAGACCAGACAATGGATGGTCCAGTTGCTCTTGAGATTAGCGCGCTCAAACAATCTCTTCACTTGTATATATTAGTGTAGATAGATAAAACAAATTCCTCAAAAGTTGTCTGTCAGTGTGTGATCGACTTTTATCCTAGAACTCCCATTTACGCTGAAAAAACTATGTGACTCACGGATTACCACGCAGGCGAAGCGGCGGGCACAATTTTTTGCATATAAGACCGTGCAAGTAAGTAAGTTAGTAACGGCCTGTTACTATCCCACTGTTGGGCATAGACCATAAAAAAAAACAGAGAAGACTCTGTTTTTTTGGAGCGAAGTATTGGAGCTAAGACCTACCAAGCTGCTCCAATGCGGATTGGTAGGTCACACATATCCCCAGAATTCTCTAGAGATACGCAGGTTTCCTCACGATGTTTTCCTTCACCGAAAGCGTGTGACAAATTGCAATTATCAATTAGACACATAAGTTTTAGTAGAAAACTCATTGGTGCCTGCCCGGGGTTTGAGCCGTGACCTCCTCGAAAGAGGCGCACGGTGTTACCGCTGGGTTACCACAGCTTTGCAAGACGTTATGCAAATTCTAGCTAAGCCGTGTAATACACTCCCGTCGACTTTCTCGCTACATATTATATCGATATCCTTAAAGAGTGAGTCATCTTTTGGCCGAGCGCTCTTCACCATATACTGCATTAATGCGTTACTAAATTTGGCCAGATGCCTAATCGTGTAACATTAAGCTATACAATCGTTATGTATACCTGGGTGACTGATCCTCGCTGGGTACTTTTTTGAATATATAAAAAATGCAATTACAAAAAACAGATTATGTTACTGTGAAGATCTTGGTATTCTGAATTTTAGGCCGCCCGTTAAACAAATGAGCTATCATGACGTTGAAATTAACAGCATAAATAACATAGTTAATGTATAGAACCGGCTATACTCACGACTTGTTCTATCGTGTTAGCCCGACTAGTTTCGTATCGGGCTAACCCGATAGAATAAGACGTGAGTATAGCCGGTTCTATACATTAACTATGAATACTACTCACGATAGTTTAAATTTAAAAATACCATAAATAACGCTTTCTTGTATAATTTATTTTAGTGTACAAAAACAGGGATCAAACAACATTTTTTTTTAAATAAAACCTACCTAGATCGATTAAAACCCCTTGCATACCAAATTTCATGAAAATCGTTGGAGTTGTTTCCAAATTTCAATCTTTGGTAGAGATTTTCGCAAGTGTTTTTACAAATTCTGCATGTATCAGGTATGAAAACGGGCAGTCCCCTATACATTAAGCATTACATATATATTTATTAACTTAATCTCGTAGGTATAGCATTGTATAGTAAAGCTAAAAAAAATATATTTACTTTTCTATTGTCTCCGCAGATTAAGACCTAATTCTATAATTTTTTAATTTTTTCACTCGGCCTCTACTCAGCCGGATACCACAAGGGCGGGTCAACTTACCTTAGTCGCCTTTTACGACACCTCGGTAAGAAATAAGCTTGGTCTATTCTACTCAGCCGGATTCCAAACGGCGCGATTAACATAAAAAATTAATGATTGTAATATAATTACACGCTATATCAATAGCGTGTTCGCGTTATACAAACAATAACACGTCGCTTCCAACTTAAACCAATACGTAATTTCTAATCGTAACGCTCATTAACTATATAACGGAATTAACTGAAAAAAACATCGTTGCAACGGTTAAAATCTACTGATCTACACACTAGCCGGCATTTAACTATAGATTTCTACGAAGGCATTTTAATAAAAATACTTGAGTATTATTCCTAATCTGTATTAGGAATAATACTCAAGTATTTTTATTCTTAAGTAAGTTCTTAAGTACTTATTAAGTAACTTCTGTAAGTTACAATAAAATTATTTTGCTGTAATCCGCATTTGTTAAGAGTAATATATGTCCTACAACTAAAACGAAAAGACGAGCATATGTTCCTGATGATGCTTCGATTTTAGGGCGAAACGATGGCGATTGTGGTAGTGAGTGTGTGTGGTGATGGTGTTAGTAGCGATGTGATACGTGTGGTGACTTGTCCTGCATGTGTAAGGTATGTAAATATTACCTAACATAGCTTCATACACTTAACATTACATAGATTCTCCTTGCGATATTGCGGAATATAGCAAAATAATTCTATTGTAACTTGTGTACTATGGAATTCCCCAAAGTAACGCCTGCTTATATAAATTATTATTCCTAATAACGAATAATTAACAGCCATTGTTGTTAAATTATTCACAATGGTGATAACAATGGAAAAGTGCGAAATATGAATAATTTGACATTGAATGTGTTGGTCTTAAATGATCATTATCGATCGTCTCATGTATATATTAGGAGCTGAATGCGACGCTGTTATAAGCGCCACAGACAACAGTGGGATACTGTTCGATATAGTTACCTTATTGTGTCCACAATCCAGCGGCTCGTCATGCGCCAATGATGAAATGGAATTACTCGTATGCCTATCAAAGTCCCATGTCGAATGCCATGTATCCAATGAGTCCGTCGAAGATTTTTTCGTATCGATCGAACTTTTTCTCGACAGTGAATTCATTGAACCAACGTAGTCCCTTTTCATATCCCTGATACCGCTACTGTACAAAGAATCCCTTCTGTTGTAATTGACAATATTGCTTCTGGAGAGATTTGGGAAAGAGCCCATTGAGTGTCGCTTGGAATTCGGTCTATGCGTTGGGCTCGGAATGTCCCTACGGGGGGGTGTTTGTCTTTGCCGTTCCCGCCGGAGGATGCTCGGGAACGTCGAAGGGTGTTCGATGTCCCTCGACGGCGATCCCGATATACCCAGGGAGCCCCTCCGCCTGTCATCACATTTAGTGTTAATCGCATTACAAATTCACACATGAAATACCTGAACTATAGAACACCGACCTGATTATAAGCCCATTCGTCGGCGATATGGACTCCCTGTATCCCGGCGTGGACTCCCGACTGTGAAGGTAGAGAGACGATCTGTACGGCGTGCTGCATCGGCCGTGGACGTCGCAATGCGGGTCGTGCTCGATCGTGGAGCTAACTAATGGGGAATTGCGGCCCTCGCCCTCTAAGGTCATGGTGCCGAACATCGAGTCCAGCTGCCGCATAGCTATAGCCTTCTTCACCGCAGTCATTCTCACCCCCGTCTCACTGAACGCGGTCACAGTTAACTTTTAATTCACAAATACGATATAACCTTTCGTAGATCTCGTTAGCGCAAAAGCGTGACTGTAAGTGATATGTATGTCCTCGAAGTATGCCGCGACACGACTGGACCGCACTACGGTCGGCATTGCGCGCTAAATAGGGATGTGACTTAGAGTAGAAAAAGTTGATTAATAAATAATAGATTTTTTCCCTTTAAAATAAATAAATTTTCAAAAATCGATAAATCCGTATCAAAATAATCAATTAATAATCATTGATTTTTTCTGAGCACTTGAAAATTTGCCATTTTTAATATAAGTAATTAATTAGAATAAAGGCTATTTAAAGTGGACAACTAATAATTAATAACAGATGCGCTGTTTGAAAAATTTTAAAAAATACTAGTTTGGGGGCCAGGATTTCGCTAAATTTTTTACGCTGTATATTATTGTGATAAAAGGTTATTTCAGCGTCTAGTTATTATAAAGTGGAAATGTAATTAAAATGTGTAGTTTGACTAAATTGGATTCATCCAAAAATGTCTAATCTAATCTAATTTTAAAAAAACAAGAAAAAAATTAAAAAGAAAATGAGGATATTTAAAATAAGCGCATATTAAAAGAACGATTTTTAATGGTAAAAAAATCGATTATTTTTACATCCCTAGCGCAAAACGCTCGGCTATGACTCACCCGGCATGCGCGCGCGCAACTCCAATTAACAATGTGTCCTACAATTACACCGTAGATGTAAATATGTCAACAAGGAGGTATATAATACTCAAGTGGAGCATCTAGTGGATAAATAATAAACAAGGACAGGTGTAGGCGTTAGTTCAAGTCTCAGCGAAGGTCACAACACCGCTGATATATTTTATAAACGACGGGACGGTAAATTATTTATTAATTAATAACAAAAGCCCACACAATCACCGATACATATTATTACGTGTTAGCAATTTATCTAGTCATTTCATTGGCTTCAAGAAAATGATGAAAGAAATGTGCATGCGAATGAGATGAGAATGTTAAGGTGTGGTGTGACAAATTCAAAAAATTCTTTTATTCAAATAAACTTGTAAACAAGTCCTTTTGAATCGTCCACTCTACTGCAAAACTTGATAGAATACGCAATGAGTATATTAGGGGAAGTCTGAAAGTTGCGTCCATTACAGAAAAGATGAGTGCGAGACTAAGTTGGTATGGTCATGTAATGAGGAGGGATGAAAATCATGTGACCAAAATAATTTTAAACTTGAATGTGGATGGATATACATCCATCCACATTAGCCATACGGCTAGGCTATAACAAGCTGCGACTCTTACGAGGAGGTCACGGGTTCAAGCCCGGGCAAACACCAATGAGTTTTTCTGTTAAAAGTTACGTCTCTAATTGATTATTGCAATTGATCACATGCTTTTCGGTGAAGGAAAACATCGTGAGGAAACCTGCATATCTCTAGAGAATTCAGGAGATATGTGTAACCTACCAATCCGCATTGGAGCAGCGTGGTAGGTCTTAGATCCAATCCTTCTATCCAAAAACGGAGAGAAGAGGCCTATTCCCAGAAGTGGGAGAGTAACTGGCCACTACTGTATGGCTAGGGGAGGCCGAAAAATATGGATGGATTGTGTGAAATGATATGCATGTTAAAAGAGTGGCACCAGAGTTGACGAATGATAGAGGAGAATGGAAGAAGAAGACATATTGTACCGACCCCCACTTAGAGTGGGATAAGGGTAAGAGAATGATTTCATTTAGTTTCGTAGAAATTTCGAGCTCATGTCGAGATGTAATTATTCCAATTTGGTGAGGTGACTATAAAGGTTACTTGATTTTACGGTACTTTATAAGGCATGCGGCGGTCATATCAGTCGTTTACTTCTTAGTACGCCGGCTTTGTATATACTCGTAAATTAATGTCATGTGTATGGATGTAGGATATTTACCTATCGATGCCGTGTGGTATCCGGCTGAATAGAATAGTACCACCCTTATTTCTTACCGAGGTGTCGTAAAAGGCGGCTAAGGTAAAACGAGCCGCTGCGCCGTGTGGTATCCGGCTGAGTAGAATAGTCCAAGTTAATTTTTTACTGAGGTGTCGTAAAAGGCGAATAAGGTAAGTCGACCTACCGTGTGGTATACGGCTGAGTAGAATAGACCAAACCATTTCTTACCGAGGTTTCGTGAAAGAAAGAAAGGCGACTAAGGTAACTTGACCCGTCGTATGTTTTTCCGGTGGAGTAAAATAGACCGCCCTCTTTCTTACCGAGGTGTCGAATAATATGACTAAGGCAAGTTGACGTCGGGCAAAATATAATAGCCAAATCATGTGACTTCCGCGAGCGATCCCACTTAGAGTGGACAGGGGCAGGAGGATGATGTATATTTAACTATTGAACGATGAATTTCACTGTTACTCTTACTTTGAAAAAGTAAAAGCTTTAATTTAAGCGGGAATTTTTTTAAGTTACTATCTGTGCCAGCAGAATCAAACGCGTGGAAATCAGTATGTCACAATTTTTTTCCTGAATTGAAATTTTGAACATAAAAGTAGTTATCGTGAGTTAATTATAAGAAATTTTTGAATGACTTTCACCGTTTACTTAGCGCGCGCAAGGAAAGCTTTAAATTTTGGCGTTTTCGTACTTTTTTGTAGCTGCTCCTCTCCTAATCATCTTATCATGATGTTATTAAACCTATAAGTCTTACTCGATAAATGGACTATCTTACACTCAAATTTTTCAAATCGTTCCAGTAGTTTATGAGATTAGCATGTTCAAACAAACTATTCCGCTTTATATATTATATAGATTCCAGGTTGTTCTCTCATATTAAGCACAAGAAAGGCGTGAGATATTACCGACAGTTTGATTTCATATAACAGCGGAAACAACATCGTTCAAGGAATTTGTTATAAACACGGAATAAACGTCACATTCAATTTAACAATAATTGATGTACAATTGTGTGTAATTATTCAATGTAGATACTTTAAAGTTACTACCAATCTCTCCCCACACAGAAACAACAAATTTTATTAACAGTATTACCTTGTTTGACATAAGGTAAAGTAAGTAAGTAACGGCATAGGCCTCCTCTCTCCATTTTTGGAGAGAAGGGTTGCAGCTAAGACCTACCACGCTGCTCCAATGCGGATTGGTAGGTTACACATATCCCTAGGATTCTCTAGAGATATGCAGGTTTCCTCACGATGTTTTCCTTCACCGAAAAGCGTGTGATAAATTGCAATTATCAATTAAACACATGAGTTTTAATAGAAAAACTCATTGGTGTCTGCCCGGGTTTGAACCCATGATCGTCTCTAGAGATTCACACGGTCGCATCGCTAGGCCATCACATCTTAAGCTTACAGACATAAGGTAACTTTTTATAATTTCTAGAATTAGGCGTTACTTTGCGGAGGTCCATAATACAAAACTAATGAGAATATTATTTCGCTATAATCCGCGATAAAGTAACTTTATAATTTTTTTTATATGAAGTACATGGTTGACCGGGTCTCGCTGGGTAATTTTTTACAAAATAAAAAAAACTTCAAAAAAAATACTGGGTAGGTGTTGACGACCATTTAATAGTTTTAATAATTAATGTGTTAACCGCTATAGGATAAGATTAGTTGTAAATAAAGTATACAACCCGTAGTCTTTTAATAACCTTTAGATTTAAGATAATTATCAAAATAAGTCTACTATACTAACTTTATAAAGACTACGTATAAGTAAGTCATATAGTTATAAGAACAATAATTGTTATTCTCAAGTCACGCAATAAAGGTTGCACGGGTGCCAGCGCTAGGCGTGCATAAAACCGCCCTCCCCGGGCCCGATCGGTCACATTGACACTACGGAGCTGTCAATTTTGGCAAACAAGCTGAGGAGTAATCCTCAAAACAGATTAATGGCCTTGCTCGAACACTCTAGTTTGGTGGTTTGGTTTAGGTACTCGAAAGAGACGTCCGCACCCTTCTCGCACTAGGCGACTCTGTGATACTGGCCGGAGACTTCAACTCCAAACATGGCCAATGGAACTCTCGCCGAACCAACCGGAACGGCACAATACTCCAAGGCCTCAACGGCCTTCCAAACCTCGCTTTTGAGGTGATAGCCCCTAACGAGCCCACCAGATACCCGCCTAACGGGGATCCAAACAGAGCAGATGTGTTAGATATATACATTTTCAAAAATGTAGCTCTCCAGTTACATTCTATAGAAGTCCTGCATGAATTAGACTCGGACCACCGTCCGGTTCTAATTCAGTTAGGTCGATCTACCTCCACGACCCCTCGCACGAAAACGATAATCGACTGGAGTAAAGTAGGCGGGAAACTCCAGTCCCTAAACTCAGACCACCTAGATCAAATTCCTGACAAGATAGACTCCGTGGATAGTGCCAAGTTCGCTGTTACCCACCTTACGAAACATATAACAGACTCACTCGAGCGTTGCTCCAAGGAAGTCCCCGACGACCGCGGTCGTGGGCGACTACCGGACGACCTGCGCGACCTACTTAGACGTAAACGTGCCGCCACTAGGGCCCATGACGCATACCCGACAGACGATAAACGGAGAACACTCCGGCGACTTCAAAGAGAGGTTAGAGAAAAACTAGCCTCAACCGTCAGTCCGCCTGGGACAACAAACTCTCAGAGATCTCGCCGAGTCACCAGGCTTTCTGGAAACTGGCGAAATCCCTGAGAGGAGACCAGTGTGCAGCTACACCTCCATTGTTACGTTTAAACCGTCCGGTCGCTTTTGACGACACCGATAAGGCCGAATGCTTGGCTGACAGTCTTGAGGGACAATGTTCAAATAACCCCAGTCATCCCGAACACGCCGAATTCCACTCGGAAGTGGAAATGGCGGCGGCTAGGATATCCGCTAAGGCTCCCGAAAGCGAGCCGCTCACTCCCAACACCGGAGAGGAAGTCCGTTCCATTATCCAAAACCTGAAGACCCGCAAGTCCCCAGGCCCCGACTCCATATCCAACAAAGCACTCAAGTGCCTCCCCGACCAACTGATAAACCTATTAGTATTGATTTTCAATGCCCTCCTGTTAGGTTGCTCCTTCCCCGACGAATGGAAGGAAGCAATAGTAATAGGTATTCGTAAACCGGGAAAACCCAGTAATCTCCCGAGCAGCTATCGACCTATCAGCCTGCTCATCAGCTTAGGGAAAGTCTACGAGCGAGTAATCCTCGCTAGACTCATAACGTTCATGGAGTCGATAAAGCTCATACCGGGACGCCCGGAGTCCCCCAAGGTTCGGTACTCGCACCGTTCCTCTATTCGCTCTATACGAGTGACATCCCACGATTCTCCACTAAAACTAGTGCAGTCACCCACTTAGCTATGTTCGCGGACGATAGCGCAATCTATACGACCTGTAGAGATCCCATTACTATAAATGATAGGCTCCAAAGAGCAACCAACCAGCTCGGAAGCTGGTTCCGCCGGTGGACAATCGAAATTAATCCCGATAAAAGCGCAGCAATGTTCTTTGCGAGATCTAGGAGAGCCATGGACTTCATCCGGACGCCCCCTAGAGTCTCCATTTACAACAAATACATAGATTGGCAAAAGGAAGTCAAATACTTAGGTGTCATCCTCCAACCTACCCTATCCTTTATCCGACACATCCGCGTTGTCCGTAACCGGGCAGCGTTCGCCTTGGGACGCCTCCATCCGATACTGTGCAAGGCAAGTAAACTGTCACTCCGCAACAAAGTGACACTTTACAAGACTTGCATCAGACCCATTATGACCTATGCGAGCGTCGCGTTCGCGCACGTTCCGAAATCACGACTGTGTCCGTTGCAGACACTTCAAAATCGATTCATGCGTACAGCCATTGGCTGTCCGTGGTTCGTGCGCAACGTGAACCTCCATAGAGATCTCGACCTACCTACGATAGCCGATCTTTTCAGACGATTCTCGACGACTTACTTCGAGAAAGCGTCCATCCACCCAAACCCCCTTATAGTGGCCGCGTCCAACTATAAGGCGTTCAGGCACCCCAACAAGATTCACAGGCACCCGAGGAGCGTCCTTAACGACTCCGACGATGTTATAACAGCATCCAACAAGATATACACACTACACGCACACAAACAGCGTCTTCGCCGGCGAAGACGAGGTCCCCGCTTGCTTGTGTCAAGCGGCCGCAGCCCTCTGCCGCGGCCGCCGTGACGCAGACTTCTTTTAAGTCAATTATTAGATGCAGCCCTCCAAAAACGCGCCGCCTTAAGCCGAGGTTCGGTCTCGCAGGAGACACCCTTAAGGCTACGCCTCCTGTAGGGCGGGTGCTTGTAATGCACCCGCTTGTATTATCCATTTCTTCCCGGCGATGCTTCCGCGCTCGCCCGTATTATCGGTGACGCTGGCAAAGCCATTAGGGCTAACAGCATTAGTCATATTCGAAAAAAAAAAACCCGATCGGTCACTTCGTCCGCCGGCACGATAGCGCGCGCACGCCTACACATCAAGAATAATCCGCTAGTTTTATTTCTCCGCTGTACCCAAAATATCCACTACAGTGTATGGTCCTTCGAGCCGGATTTACAAGAAACCGGCGTTGAACAAGCAAGCTATTGAAGATAAGAAGAGGAATCTCACAAGTGCGACGGGAAGCCCTGAGAAGCATTGATCGACGAATCGTTCACGCAGCAGGGCGCCGACGAATCGGACCGTGAAGGCACTACCGAAGATCGCTTCAAGAACCTGCCGGCAACGGAGTCGCACCGTGCCCGAAGGCACACCAACTCACTCGCTCCACCACCTAACGGTGTCAAACGGTGCACAGTGAGTAAACGCCCTCCTGCGGCGGAAGTAGTGTATCGGACGACACTACCAGCTAGCCTTTTTCGAGGCTGTTAGTCTGTACCAGTCCGACTCACTCGCTCCACCACCTAACGGTGTCAAACGGTGGACAGTGATTAAACGCCCTCCTTGCGGCGGAAGTAGTGTATCGGGCGACACTACCAGCTAGCCTTTTTCGAGGCTGTTAGTCTGTACCAGTCCGACTCACTCGCTCCACCACCTAACGGTGCCAAACGGTGAACAGTGATTAAACGTCCTCTTGTGGCGGAAGTGGTGTAACGGACGACACTGCCAGCTAGCCTTTTTCGAGGCTGTTAGTCTGTATCAATCCGGTCGCGCCGATAAGGCTCGTGTGAATTAGTGGCCTCCTGGTAGGCAAGCCGAAGGTGTCGAGCGTTCCTCTCGATACCCGAGCACGCTAATTTCACTCGGCGTCCTCTGGCGGGCGACTCCCACCTTCCTTATCCCAACCATATCCATCCTCGGGAGAGCGTGTCTCTCGGGACCCTCGAGCGAGATTGTTAGGGACGTTAGGGTAAGAAGAAAAGGAAGCCTCAAGATGATGACCACGAGATCAAGCAAGAGGTTGCACGCAAATGAAGATAACGCAGGCACGTGTCCAGAAAACACCACCTGTCCAGAAAACACCACGTGTCCAGAAAACACCACATGTCCAGAAAACACCACGTGTATAGAAAGCACGCCGTGTATAGAAAGCACGCCGTGTATAGAAAACACCACGTGCCCCGAAGAAACGGCGAGCACCGAACCGTCTGCAAGTACGAAAATAGCAAAAGGGAGGAAGCCTGGGGGGTCACGTTCTTCGAAGAGCCGGTGCGCAGAATTGCTGGCGCGTTTGGAATCCCAACGTTTAGAAAAGGAAAGAATAGCCGCCGCCGCCGCCTTTGCGCAAACAAAAAGCGAATTACTGCGCCTAGAATCGGACCATTCGGACTCGAGCGACGAAGATAACGACACGGTATCCGAATGGGTCGACAAATCAACGCCACCACAGACGCAAAGCAACGGGCCGCAACAAGACAGTGAACTGGGCAAACTTACGTCAGCCTTGATAGCCGCCATTAATGGTTCAAGAGAGAACACGCCCAAACCTCCTCCGAGATTCATAAGCGAGTTGCCGTATTTCGATGGTAATCCAAGAGAATGGATCGCGTTTACCGCAACGTATAATGACACTAAGGCTTATTTTAGCGAAAACGAGAACGTGGCTTGTTTGAGAAGATCTCTGCAGGGACAAGCCAGAGAAGCCGTCAAGTCGTTGCTATACACAAATACTAATAAGGAGGAAATATTGGAAACACTGGGAAGAAGATTTGGAAGACCCACCCACTTAGTGAAAAGTGAGATGGGCTTGTTAGAAAGAATACCACCTATGTCACATGATATAAAGGGCATAGGTGCCTTCGCAACGACCGTTAGCAACAGCGTGAACGCAATTCGGCACATGAATAGAGTTGATTACCTGTACTCTAACGACATAGCTGAGAAGATCATCGACAAAATGAACATGCTTGTGAAATTTAGATGGTACGAATACCGAGCCACACGAGAAGAGGAACCTGTGTTGATCGCCCTCTCCAAGTTTCTAAACATGATCGCGGATCAGTTTGGGGCATACGACGCACAACCCTCAACACGTGCAAAGACAGAAGCATTCGGAAGGTCGTCGCGAAACGCGAAAGTACACGCCGCTAAACACAAAAATAGCCGCGCCGAATCGTGTTCAGAAGATAGTGACAACGACGAATTCGAAACGGAAAGGAATTTCATGCTCAACATCATACGAAAAGAAAGAAAAAAGTGTCCATTGTGCCAAAGTGATCACGAACTAGATAGTTGTGCGCAGTTTACGAAAGAATCTGTGGAACAGAGGTGGACGACAGTGAAAAAGTTAAAAGTGTGTTTAAGTGCCTCAAAGAGAATCACCGCAACCAAGTATGTAAATCTAAGCGTTGCGGTAAAGACGGCTGTTCCAGAAATCACCACGCCTTACTCCACGCGACCACCGAAGAGAAAACCGAACAAAATGAAATAGTGTCGGTAAATCACGTAGGCACGACGAGAGCCTACCTGAAGATCGTACCTGTAGAAGTGCGCGACCCGAACCGCACGACAACCGTCTCGGCCTTGTTGGACGAGGGCTTACACGGTTACAAGGGTGAAACAACTAAACCTGTGTTGTTTATAAACCACGTACGTCATAACAAAGAAAGTGAAATAGAAAACCTGATCAAGCCACAATTAGACTCATTGGGAGTAGCACCAAAAAAGCCATTAAACGACCCCGAGCAGAAAGCGCTGACGTTGTTGGAGAACACAACAAGAAGGCTCCCCGAAGGGAAATTCGGATACGGCTTATTGTGGCGAAACGACGCAGAAAATCTTCCACCAAACAGAAACAGTGCAATTAGTCGCATTTTAAACAAAATTAAGAAGAAAGAAAGTCTTAAAGCAAAATACACTGAACAAATAGAAAATTTTTTGAAGAGTGGCTATGCTGAATTGACGAACAACCATCCAACCTCTACTAAAACATGGTACCTGCCGCATTTTGCCGTCGTACACCCTCAACAACTAAAAATAAGGTTGGAATTCGACGCAGCTGATTGCACGAATGGGAAAAGCTTGAACGATGCCTTGTTACCTGGACCCGATCTACTGCAACCGCCTTTCGGCGTATTAATAAGATTCCGACAGGGCCCCATAGCCGTAACAGCAGACATTAAGGAAATGTTTTTACGCGTTCATATACGAGAAGAAGAGAGAGACAGTCTACGTTTGTTATGGAAAAACGACGTAGATGCAGAACCACAGGAATATGTAATGAAGACCTTAATAATTTATAGAATTAGGCGTTACTTTGCGGAGATCCATAATACAAAAGTAATAATAAAATTATTTTGCTATAATCCGCGATGAAGAAAAATAGAAAATATATATAATGCTTAATGCAGAGTGGACAATCGGTTATCATACCTGATACATGCAGGAGTCGTAAAAACACATGCACACACCTCCACCACCGCCACCGTGATACACAAGCACTATATACGTTCACTATCACAAACTCAACAATCGTTTCGCCCCGCAACCGAAGCATCGTCAGGAGATAGACTCCACGACCAAAATCGCAAAGCGAAGCAATATCCAAATAAGTTTAGTTATATACTAATCGGTTCAACCCCACCCTTTATTTTATTTGCGAACAAGTGTAACAAGCTTGAACTAGAAACATTTATCTGCTCGTTAATGAGGGTGCCATTGTTATGTTTAATAATCTCAAGGTTTTCCAATAGGCTGAGCTTCAGTCCTTTATTGGAACACGTGTGCAATACTTCGAAACTATGGTCATTAGGGACTTTATGACCGCTTTCTATCAGATGTTTGGCGAAATGTGAATTTTGTGGTTTATTATTCCTGAAGGCAGCCATATGTTCTTTAAAACGGGTTTCAAAATTACGACCAGTCTGACCCACATATGTATCATTGCATTCAGGACATTTTATTTTATAAACACCACACTTTTTCGCGCTTGGTAATTTATCTTTGTTATTGCACAGAATCTTTTTTAAAGAGTTATTACTTTTAAAACCTAATTTTATATTTGATTTGGATTTAAATATAGCTGAAATTCGTTCTGACAATGCTCCAAAATAGGTCAGACTGGCTTTGCACTTATTATCTTTGTAATGTGGCACCGCGTACAAGTGTTTTGCCAATTGCAACTTCTGTTTATTTTTTAATATATTATGTACTAATTGCTTATCATAGCCATTAGAATGCGCCATCTGGTTGATTATTTGAAGCTCTTTGTTAAAATTCTTCTCGCAAAGAGGGACTGATAAGAGTCTATGTATATGACTGTGAAAGGCGGCAAGTTTGTGTTGCCAGGGGTGAAAAGAAGAAGCAGGTATGATCGTATCCGTGTAGGTTGGTTTGCGAAAGATCTCAAACATATGTTCATTATTGGACCGTGTAATAGTAAGGTCAAGAAAATTAAGCGAGTTATTCTGCTCTGATTCTAATTTGAAAATCCCAAAATCAGTTTCAAATTAGAATCAGAGCAGAATAACTCGCTTAATTTTCTTGACCTTACTATTACACGGTCCAATAATGAACATATGTTTGAGATCTTTCGCAAACCAACCTACACGGATACGATCATACCTGCTTCTTCTTTTCACCCCTGGCAACACAAACTTGCCGCCTTTCACAGTCATATACATAGACTCTTATCAGTCCCTCTTTGCGAGAAGAATTTTAACAAAGAGCTTCAAATAATCAACCAGATGGCGAATTCTAATGGCTATGATAAGCAATTAGTACATAATATATTAAAAAATAAACAGAAGTTGCAATTGGCAAAACACTTGTACGCGGTGCCACATTACAAAGATAATAAGTGCAAAGCCAGTCTGACCTATTTTGGAGCATTGTCAGAACGAATTTCAGCTATATTTAATTCCAAATCAAATATAAAATTAGGTTTTAAAAGTAATAACTCTTTAAAAAAGATTCTGTGCAATAACAAAGATAAATTACCAAGCGCGAAAAAGTGTGGTGTTTATAAAATAAAATGTCCTGAATGCAATGATACATATGTGGGTCAGACTGGTCGTAATTTTGAAACCCGTTTTAAAGAACATATGGCTGCCTTCAGGAATAATAAACCACAAAATTCACATTTCGCCAAACATCTGATAGAAAGCGGTCATAAAGTCCCTAATGACCATAGTTTCGAAGTATTGCACACGTGTTCCAATAAAGGACTGAAGCTCAGCCTATTGGAAAACCTTGAGATTATTAAACATAACAATGGCACCCTCATTAACGAGCAGATAAATGTTTCTAGTTCAAGCTTGTTACACTTGTTCGCAAATAAAATAAAGGGTGGGGTTGAACCGATTAGTATATAACTAAACTTATTTGGATATTGCTTCGCTTGGCGATTTTGGTCGTGGAGTCTATCTCCTGACGATGCTTCGGTTGCGGGGCGAAACGATTGTTGAGTTTGTGATAGTGAACGTATATAGTGCTTGTGTATCACGGTGGCGGTGGTGGAGGTGTGTGCATGTGTTTTTACGACTCCTGCATGTATCAGGTATGATAACCGATTGTCCACTCTGCATTAAGCATTATATATATTTTCTATTTTTCTTCATCGCGGATTATAGCAAAATAATTTTATTATTACTTTTGAAGACCTTAATATTTGGAGCAACTTCACCATGGTCAGCAATTTATGTGAAAAATAGAAACGCCAAGGACTTCGAAATGAGATACCTAAAAGCAATACATGCCATCGAACGCTGTCATTTCATGGACGACTATTTGCAAAATTTCACCAGTGAAGAAGATGCACACCATAAATTACAAGACCTAGGAATACCACGTTGCACATATTCATGCGGCGACGGTGAATTACGTACATTCGTAGACGCCAGCGAATCTATATATGCAGCTTTGAAGCCAACTTCAATACCACAATTGGAGCTTCAAGCCTCCCTGTTAGGCAGTCGACTTGCCGCCAACATTAAAAAGGAATTAGAAGCGACTGTGATCCATCGATTCTTATGGTCAGATTCGAGAACAGTCCTGGCATGGATAAAATCAAAATCGCGTTCCTTCAAAACCTTTGTCGCCCACCGACTAGCTGAGATAGAAGATTCTACAAAGGCTACCGAATGGAGGTATATACCTTCCGCTTTAAACGTCGCAGATGACGTTACCAGAAACCCACCAAAGAACTTCAACACGAAACGCCGCTGGTTCAATGGACCCGCAAATTTTATCCACCAACCAAGCCAGTGGCCTCCTGACAGCGGTGACGCGCCGCCACCACCACCATCCACTGGCGAAGAAAGATGCTTGACAACCCACAAAACATGCCACGACCCGATTGAAACACCCGACGCGAATAGGTTCTCGTCATGGATACGACTTTTACGTGTAACTGGACGTGTAATACAGTGCGTGGACGTATTCAATTTGTTTCTCACCAAACGAGGCGTTAAGTGGAAAGTCATTCCTCCTGTAGCACCAAACATGGGAGGAGCATGGGAACGTTTGGTGCGATCTATGAAAGTCTCGCTCTCTGTCACTCTTACGGCGGACACCCACGCGAAGAAATACTTCACACCTTGTTGTTGGAATCGGAACATCAAAAGACCTCAAAAGACCTACTTCAAAACTGGTAGTGATAACCAAATCGGAATCGGAAACCAGCGGAATCAAGTCAGTGCTCGTAGATACTCTCGCACGGAGGGGGGAATGTTGACGACGATTTAATAGTTTTAATAATTAATGTGTTAACCGCTATAGGATAAGATTAGTTGTAAATAAAGTATACAACCCGTAGTCTTTTAATAACCTTTAGATTTAAGATAATTATCAAAATAAGTCTACTATACTAACTTTATAAAGACTACGTATAAGTAAGTCATATAGTTATAAGAACAATAATTGTTATTCTCAAGTCACGCAATAAAGGTTGCACGGGTGCCAGCGCTAGGCGTGCATAAAACCGCCCTCCCCGGGCCCGATCGGTCACTTCGTCCGCCGGCACGATAGCGCGCGCACGCCTACACATCAAGAATAATCCGCAAGTTTTATTTCTCCGCTGTACCCAAAATATCCGCTACAGTAGGTGAGGCTCGATCCTAGGTATTTTCATTTCTCGAGACCGCCCGTTTCCCCAATAAGCTGCGCTGACAATTTTCGGTAAAAAAAATGTTTTATATTAAATTTAAATCTCAATATTTTTTTATACCCCATAAACGGGGATAAAACGATTTTTTAAAAATAAAACCTAGCTACATCGCTTTTTCTCCCCAAAACTCCCTACATGCTGAATTTCAAGAAAATCGTTGAAACTGTTTCCAAGATTCCGAAAATATATATATAAATACAAGATTAACTCATTTAAAAATTAAATATAAATTTTAAAGTCACAATAGTTTGAAAACGATAAGCACACACATAAATGTCGCACAATAAAAGCAATAATATTTAGGTATTTCACACGATAAAATTATATGTACTTACGGCTCATGTTGCGGTAATCCAACACGTGTGGTGTATCTTCAAGTAACACCATAATTGTATGGTGAACTTGTGGTGTTATCGTAGTTTTAACCATTTTATCAGCCATATATTACATATGCATTGCCAAATAACCCGAAATTCGGTCCGAACCCATTTATATACGATACGATGTGTATGATCGATAAAACGGATTACGACGATAAAATAGCACAAAGCATTTTTATTTAAAAAAAAAGTATATGAAATTTATTAGGCTAAAAATATTTATTTACTTATAAATATTTATATAAAATAATAAATATATATGGGCGTCGTGAAAAGCTACTTAGGTGAGTTGACGCGCCGTGTGGTATCCGGCCGAGTGGAATAGACTGCTCTCATTTCTTACAGAAGTGTCGTAAAAGGCGACTAACGTAAGTTGACGTCAGGCACGCGGCCGCTAGTAAAATACCTAGCCAAATGATATAACGACATGTTTATGTTGTGGGATAAGGGCAGGAAAATGATGAATATAAATAATAAATTTATATACGAGTGTGCTAAATATTTAAATATATCCTATATGCGACATTAGCAGGTAACCTAATACAGCCCGGCCCAATATAGAATATTCGCTCGACTACTTGAAAATAGCGATGTGAAAATATAATCGATTTTTTAAATAATAGATTGTTTTTTCATCTAAAATCGATTTTTTTTAAATCGATTATTTTAGGTATCCCTTTTACTTTCTTACTTTTTTTCTTGTTCTTTAAGATTAGATATGCATTGTTGGATGAAACCAATTTAGCCAAACTACACATTTTAATCCAATTTCGCAAAAAGCGCATCTGATATTATTACTTGGTAGTTGTCCACTTTAATTAGTCATTATTGTTATTAATTATTAATATTAAAAAAAGACAACTTTTGAAATAGTCAGAAAGAAATCGATTTTTAACAAGTCGATTATTTTTAAAGGGATAAAAATTGATTTTTACCTACTCCACGTCACATCCCTACTTGAAAACAATAAAGAATTTAATGGATGTAATGTAATGCCTGCCAGTATATCTGAATTATGGATGCATTTATTTTATATGTGTGTTGTGGTAGCCCAACGGTAACACCATGCGACATGCGTAGACTTTCGAAGAGGTCACGGGTCATAACAATGACCCGTGACTAAAGACTTGAGGGAGGTCGACTATAGACTCGAAATGAAACCGGATAGACTACAAATTTCAAAAATCACAGACGCCTATAACAATATGAGAAACCGATAAAATCCCGTGAGACTGCATTATCAAGTGTTCTCTATTAAAGCACTGTTTTTTATTAAAAACTAGCTTTGCCCGCGACTTCGCCCGCCTTAATAATAATAATATTATTTATTTACATTCAATATATTTCAGTACAGTTATAAATAATATGGTACATTCTACAACAATATATTCAGCCATTTCTGGCATGCAAATTAAATTTTTAAAATCAATAAATACTAAAAATAATATTATCAATTTTATTAACAATTAAATTAAAGTTGATAAACATCCTTTATAATTTATTACGTAGTATTTATTAGTTAGACGAATCAGAAATCAGAAAATGTCAAAATATAGCATCAATATAGTTCATAAATATTATCTCTCAAAAAATTCTTTAACAGTATAAAAGGGCTTGAAATAAATGTGTCACAAAGTTTTTTGACCCCGCAGGAATCGTAGGATAACTATAGCCTATATGATGCTCGAAGTTTGTCAAAATCGGTTTCAAGGTACCGGAGATTAGCCCGAATGTAGCCCATCCGTTAAGTAGATTTTGAAAAATTGATCACATACAAACAGACAACATTCGAGGACATTGTTTTATATTACACTAGCGGCCTGCCCCTGCTTCGCACGGGTATAATATATATATCCCATGTCAGTCAATGCAAAAAAAATGATTAAAAACGATACAGTAATTTGATTTATTCATTACTGCCCGTGGCCCGCACGCGTTAAATTTGGAGAAAAACAATTTCCTTTCCCTATACCAAGAAGATTTCCTGCTATCCTTGGAATATCTAAATTCATATAGTACTTTTTTACTTATTTACTTTTACATTTTCCCTATGTATTTTATTTTTACTATTAATTACAGAACGTCTTTAAACAATCTCTTGAAAGAGCGACAGCTGCTAAAGTCGAAGTGTTATAGGGCGACGCGGCGTCCACTCGGCATTTTAAATCTGTAATATCTCCGAAAATGTTCACTTAAAATTACATGCTGTAAACGGCCATATTCATCTATATTAAATCAACTATTTATTTAAGGTACTTAATTGGATAAGCTGCTGTATTGTATGAAAATTACTTTGAACATAAGGCATTATTTTTCGTAAAAAGTAAATGACAAAAAATGCTATTGTGGATTATCCATAAGAGATAGACATATACCATCGCGGACTTTTCTGTAGACCTTTTCAAGGTGTACAAATACTTAGTACATAATTTTGATAAATCTCGTAGGGTTTAGCCTGCGTTTGCAATGTAAGCGGAAAAAAATGTAATTATTTACAGAAACCTCAAAAATTACAGTATTACTCTACTCCGTATTTGAATGTTATTATACGTACAAACCTTCCTCTAGAATCACTCTATCTATTAAAAAAAATCGCATCAAAATCTGTTACGTAGTTTTAAAGTTTTATGCATACATAGGGAATACAAACAAAGAATCTGTATCGTAGCAGATACCGCCACCACCACATTCCAAGTGCATCGATTTTTTCGTCGATCTTTTACATGAACAGCCCACGTTTCTGCACCGTAAAGAAAAATGGGGAAAGCTAAACTTCTCATATCAACTAACATTATCTACATTTTGTTAGTTATTCAAAAATATTTGTCTATAACTACACACAAAATAATAGAATTGCTATTATTGCTTAGAATTGCTATTATTAGCGCTAGCTGTCAAAAGGAGAAGACCTGAAAGCGGGAGAATGATAGATATTGTATTAAATTAAATTGTATGTATCGCAAAGTTGAATAAAATGAATAATACAAAGCTGGACGTATTTTACTATTACTACTTATTATCAAGAGAGAAGAAGAACTTCTAACAATTTTAAACTACAAACCTATAATGTCGTTCTATATAATATCGATCTATACTGTGTCCACTCTCACACCTTTCACATCTATGTTAGCTTTTATATTCTGACATCTTTCTACAACCATATTTACTTTTCTTACATGCTTAACGGTCTATTGCCTATTGTGTATGTCATCATCCTCCTGCCCTTAACCCACTCTAAGTGGGTCGGCACAATATGTTACCAACATGTTGTGCCGCCTGAACGACGTCAACTTACCTTAGTCGTATATTACGACACCTCGGTAAGAAGGAGGGTGGTCTATTCTACTCAGCCAGATACTACACGGCAGGTCGACTTACCTTAGTCGCTTTTTACGACACCTCGGTAAGAAATGAGGGTGGTTTATTTTACTCAGCCGGATACTACACGGCAGGTCGACTTACCTTAGTCGCTTTTTACGACACCTCGGTAAGAAATGAGGGTGGTTTATTTTACTCAGCCGGATACCACACGGCAGGTCGACTTACCTTAGTCGCCTTTTACGACACCTCGGTAAGAAATGAGGATGGTCTATTCTACTCAATCGGATACCACACGGCGGGTCGCCAGTAGTAAGGATTCACCGGTTCTGGCCCGGTGGGCCAGAACCGGTTATTAACATGCTGTAACATGATTTGGCTGCGTTTTTACGACCGGCCGCCTGCCTGATGTCAACTTACCTTAGTCGTATATTACGACACCTCGGTAAGAAGGAGGGTGGTCTATTCTACTAAACTGGATACCACACAGTGGGCCAACTTACCTCAGTCGCCATTTACGACACCTCGGTAAGAAATGAGGGTGGTTTATTTTACTCAGCCGGATACCACACGGCAGGTCGACTTACCGTAGTCGCCTTTTACGACACCTCGGTAAGAAATGAGGGTGGTCTATTCTACTCAACCGGATACCACACGGCGGGTCGACAGTAGTAAGGATTCACCGGTTCTGGCCCACCGGGCCAGAACCTGTGGATGCCTAGCTAAGTTAGCGAAGATATCAGTTGCTAGCTAACTTAACGAAGCTTAAAGTCACGCAGTCGACACTACTATAGTATAAGAAACATTTCAGAATAATTTAGATTATTATAGCACAAGTGATGCAATAATATGAATTAGTTTGACGAGTTCTTACATACTAATTAACCAATGAGTTTTTCTAGTAAAACTTACGTGTCCAATTGATAATTGCAATTTATATATCATGCATATCCCTAAAGAATTTTGGAAACATGTGTAACCTACCAATCCGCACTGGAGCCTTCTCTCCAAAAACGGAGAGGGGAGGGCTATTCTCGGCAGTGGGATAGTAACAGGCCAATAATTACTTTTTTTCTAATTTTCTATGATTAAATCTTTCTTTACCCATATTAATTGTGAATGTGAGCAGATAACTTGCAAAATACAGTAATCTTCTTATTTAACTCCCAAATCAAGCTTAGCACTGGCTCGAAAATGTTTACTTCGATGATTGATCAAATTATTCAATTTATAAAGCTTATAGAAGAAAACTCAAAATTACGCATTATTTAGATTCAGTATCAACTTATAATACCAACTAAATCAACTGTCAAATTAACTCAATTATACTGCACAGGCGTTGGTACTTAAGTAAATGTTAATATTTTAAAACAGGTTCTTTATAGCAGGCAGATTACAAATTTAAAACAAATAACAACATTAGGTATTTAATGGAACGTGTCTGCCTACTTTTAAGAACCCAAACATATACTTTTAGGTACTTTAAACTGTTTAAACAAATCGATGGCAAATATTAAATTTATTAAAATACTACAATATCACAACGCGCATATCATAATAATTAATTAGCTTTAATCTTTATTATAAAACAAATATTTAATTTAAGAAATTATTTTGACAAATGCAGTTTTATTACAACTGCTTTATTTGGTAATAATGTTATAGTAATAAAGTGTTTGCCACTCCAAAGTCATGTGATATTGTTTATTTACATTTAGTTAAACACCTCAACCTATGGAGTAAGGAGAAGGGAATAAGAGATAACTAAGCAAGGTCTTGTTACTTTTTTGCACTAATTTTTTTTGTGCTTTTTCTTTTTTTGTTTTGTTTGCGTCTTTTTTTTGTTTTTGGTTGCTTTTTGGCATTCTTTTTTTCTTTTTTTCAAGAACTGCTTTACATTTTCATAAAATAATCATTAACCAATTCTGAATACAAAATCTTAATTTTTAAAATATTATTAAATGTAGTATTATAACACTAACGAAAGTGCCATTTTTGGGGGAAAATTAAATTGTCCAAGTTCATAAATACTGATTAATTCTTAGCAGCGTAATATAAAATAAAAAAAACTCTCAGGGTATATTGCTAAACATTACTTTACAAAAAATTTGTTACGTTTTTGTATTCACATTTAGATACAAATATTGGAACAATAATTGTTTGTTAAATATTCCACATGGCGGTTATCTTATGAGGTAATAAATAATTATTTAGTTACATTTTATTTTTCAGGTCCCAGTAGAACAAAACACAATCAATGTCAATAATTACTAACTTAATTTCAATCACAAACATTGTATGTTTATGTACAATTGACAACAATTTGTCTGGTATTTTTTATTTTTAACTTCTATATATTAATATATATAGAAATATACACGTTGTTTGCTTTGCTTGTTCGGCTATTTATTGAAGTTTTTGCGTTATTTATAATATCTAAATATTATGTTTTTCAATTAATTGTTGAAGAGGCTGCCTTTTGTTTTAGTTAATAATATAATATTGCATTCATACATATATCTAGTACAAGTATTGAACTTAATATAATAACTAAATCGAGTGACAAGTTAAATTCATTACACTACATAGGTTTAGGTATTTAACTAACATTTCATGTAAACATGTCAAAAAAGGTTCTTTAACGTAGGCAGATAACAAATTTGAAACAAGTAAATAAGAGCGTTAGCTATTTAACCTAATGTCTGCCTACTTTTAAGAACCCGAACAAACAGGTACTTAATACGTTTTCAATAAAACGATGGAAATTTTTAAATATACTAAAATACCACAGTATCACAGAGTGACTTTATAAACGGTTGACATTACATTACATTAAATTCAAATTCAAAATTCAAATAATTCTTTAAAGACTGACCCGTTGACTCAGTTTGTAGTGACCCTGCCTTTAGCTCTGCGGGTCTCGGGTTCGATTCCCGCCGGGGGGGGGGCTTCATTTTTTAAATACATTGTTGGTTCTGGAAGTCTAGGTGGTATTTATGTATTTTAGTTTGTAATTAAAATCATATAAATATATATTCACCAGCTATCTGTCACCCATGCAAATGTATTAATTTACTTTTTATGTATTTATTTATGGAAATGGGCTTTTATACTTTTTGAATCGTCAAATTACAATGAAGCTACGACTGTTCAGAAAGCTGCTCTTACCGAGAAGAAATAGCAAGGAACTATGCATCAGTATACAGATTACTTTTCTTATTTTATTTATTACTATTACCAGATATGCATATCATACTTTAATAATACTTTTAATAGTTTAGCTTTAATCTGTATCGCAATAATGTATTTTATAAAATATTTAAAAGTTATTATTTTGACAAATGCAGTTTAATTGCAATTTCTTTATTTGTAATAATGTTACAGTAATCAAATGTTGACCACTCCTGAGTCACGTGGTATTGTTTGTTTACATCTAGTTAAATACCTCAACCTATGGCGTAGTATACTTATATTTAAAGTGTTAAAAAGACCTATTGAACTAAGCATGTTCTTGTTAACTTTTTTCACTTTACATTTTTTTTATTGATTTTGATTATTTTTCCTTTTACTATTTTTGGTTGGTTCGTTTCTTAATTTTTTTTTTGCTTTTGTTGCATTTTTTTCATTTTTTGTTAATTTTTTTTCTTTTGTTGCATTTATTTGCTTCTCTTTTTTTCAAGAACTGCTTTACATTTTCATAAAAGAAATATTAACTAACTCTGAATACATAATCTTAATTTTGAAATATATTTAAATGTAAAAACACTGACGTAGCTATCATTTATAGCTATAGAAAATTAAATTCTCAAAAACCACAAAGACTGATTAATTTAGCGTTATATTACATTTAAATGTTGCCAATATTGGAGGGTGAATATTAAATTAAAAAACTTACATGGGATATTCCTAAACGTTACTGTACACAATGTTTCTTAAGCTTTTGTATTCAGATTTAGAAATTTGATCATATATCGCAATTGTCACCGTTAACTATATAATACAAAATATACAACAATTATAACACTACAATTTAAAAAAAGAGTTAAGACACTAAAACGTTGATTGAAGTATTATTTAACTTACTTAAAGTAGTACTTACTTAACTAATTAAAGTTAATACGTCAATACATTTTGCAGTTATAATACAGAGTAGAAATAAATGTCTATAGCTGTAAGTACGATTAAGTTAAAACTAACGATCATTTAAAGGTTTCTGTTCATCCGTCTAGAACCGTCTTCTTGATGTATAAAGAATATTGTCTCCAACCAAATTTGTAGTTGCATTGGTTGTTAGTTTGATAAGATATTGACAAATTTAAAGATTTCTGTTCATCCGTCTAGAACCGTCTTCTTGATGTATAAAGAACATTGTCTCCAACCAAATTTGTAGTTGCATTGGTTGTTAGTTTGATAAGATATTGACAAATTTAAAGATTTCTGTTCATCCGTCTAGAACCGTCTTCTTGATGTATAAAGAATATTGTCTCCAACCAAATTTGTAGTTGCATTGGTTGTTAGTTTGATAAGATATTGACAAATTTAAAGATTTCTGTTCATCCGTCTAGTACAGTCTTCTTGATGTATAAAGAATATTGTCTCCAACCAAATTTGTAGTTGCATTGGTTGTTAGTTTGATAAGATATTGACAAATTTAAAGATTTCTGTTCATCCGTCCAGGACCGTCTTTTTGATGTATAAAGAATATTGTCTCCAACCAAATTTGTAGTTCATTGGTTGTTAGTTTGATAAGATATTGACAAATTTAAAGATTTCTGTTCATCCGTCTAGAACCATCTTCTTGATGTATAAAGAATATTGTCTCCAACCAAATTTGTAGTTGCATTGGTTGTTAGTTTGATAAGATATTGACAAATTTAAAGATTTCTGTTCATCCGTCCAGAACCGTCTTCTTGATGTATAAAGAATATTGTCTCCAACCAAATTTGTAGTTGCATTGGTTGTTAGTTTGATAAGATATTGACAAATTTAAAGATTTCTGTTCATCCGTCTAGAACCGTCTTCTTGATGTATAAAGAATATTGTCTCCAACCAAATTTGTAGTTGCATTGGCTGTTAGTTTGATAAGATATTGACAAATTTAAAGATTTCTGTTCATCCGTCTAGAACCGTCTTCTTGATGTATAAAGAATATTGTCTCCAACCAAATTTGTAGTTGCATTGGTTGTTAGTTTGATAAGATATTGACAAATTTAAAGATTTCTGTTCATCCGTCTAGAACCGTCTTCTTGATGTATAAAGAATATTGTCTCCAACCAAATTTGTAGTTCATTGGTTGTTAGTTTGATAAGATATTGACAAATTTAAAGATTTCTGTTCATCCGTCTAGAACCGTCTTCTTGATGTATAAAGAATATTGTCTCCAACCAAATTTGTAGTTGCATTGGTTGTTAGTTTGGTAAGATATTGACAAATTTAAAGATTTCTGTTCATCCATCTAGAACCGTCTTCTTGATGTATAAAGAATATTGTCTCCAACCAAATTTGTAGTTGCATTGGTTGTTAGTTTGATAAGATATTGACAAATTTAAAGATTTCTGTTCATCCGTCTAGAACCATCTTCTTGATGTATAAAGAATATTGTCTCCAACCAAATTTGTAGTTGCATTGGTTGATTTTTGGGTAAGATATTGTCAAAATGGCAAGAATGACAATTGATTTATGTGGGCCATGTGTGGGTTCCCACGCAGAAAAAATCTTCAGGCTTCATTGTGATTTCTACCCGGGCCTAAGTGGTTAGCCCGGGTAACGAGGCCAACCCTTCGGGCCTCGAGGCCCAAAGGGTCTTTAGCCTCTGGACTTCTGAGAAGAACTCCCTGCTGCTTGATTTCTTCTTTTTACGTAATTACATTTCCAAAATTAACGTGAAAAATTAACGTGAAAAAAAAACGTGGAAATTCGAATATAAAAATTTTGGATTATTAATTGTCCAACACAAAAGTATTATTTCATTATAATTCAATGGTGATAACAGATTAAGAAAAGCGAACTTTTACATTGTGATAATTGGTGAAATTAATTTATAAATAAATCATGGTAATTTGTTATGAAAAATATACCACCATTGATTAACCGAAGGATTCACTAATTTTCACTTTTTTCACAAACAATTACGGTAGCAAAAATTCTATAATATATAATTATATATTATAAGTAGTAGTATAAGTATAGCAGAAACATTTTAACATATTTTTAACTTTTAGGACCTTGTAACATAACCTTCAGGAATGCATATTATAATTAAACAGGCAGCATTAGTTTGCGTGTATATACATCCTATCCTACCTTACTAATATTATAAATGAGAAAGTTTGTGATTATGGATGTATGTTTGTTACTCTTTCACAGCGAATCCGCTGAACCAATATCGATCAACGAACGAAGTCGCGCGTAAAAGCTATGTTCTACATAATGCGTAATGTTGAAGTAGTAATCAATACTGACTGATTTAATGTAATACGCTTGATAATGATTTATATTGGGACGAATATTTGTAAATTGCAAGATTACCAGGAAAAAAATTTATCATCATCATCCTCTTCTCATTATCTCACTCTAATAGGGTCGGCACAACAAGTTATAAACATGTTGTCACATTATTTATTTAAACAAAAAAAAGTTTCGGGCACGCTGAATCGATTGCACTATCGATTGTATTTGTTGTCCATCAATGTATAAACTAAAAGTATTCATATGATAATTTTCAAAGTTTAACGGATTTTTCGTTAAAGTTCCATTAAATGCAGCATTATTAACAAAACCGACAACACATCTTTTAGGAACTTGTCCAAGGAAAATATTATCGACTGTTTTACCCTGAACACCTGCAGGTATTGTTAAGACTTTTACTTTTTTAATTAATACCACTTAAAAAAGTCTGCAGTGTAATTAGTATGTAAGAACTCGTCAAAGTAATTCATATTATTGGGGTGCCAAAGTGGTCGGCCTCCTCGTGGCGCACCCTGGGCAAGCTTAGTCTTGGCGAACGGACCACTGAGGGGTGGCCAATCCAGTTGTCCCTCTGATTAGCAGAGGGCAATCTGGACTGGCCGGGGACCCCGGGGGGGTTGGGGTGGAGTCCCTGATGAGCGACGGGTCCAGTTGGGCTTACTCTAAGTCTGGCTGGACATGGTTACGGCCACCGTAGGCGAAACCCGGAAGCCCAGCAATGGGAACGGGGGCCTTCGGGTTGCGAGGAAGAAAACCTCTATAAAAAATTACCCGGTGGGGGCGGAAATGCCCACCAAGGCGTTGGGGCCCCTACTTGGGGCGCGGTCTCTCCCTGTCGACCGAGATTCATATTATTGGGGTGCCAAAGTGGTCGGCCTCCTCGTGGCGCACCCTGGGTAAGCTTAGTCTTGGCGAACGGACCACTGAGGGGTGGCCAATCCAGTTGTCCCTCTGATTAGCAGAAGGCAATCTGGACTGGCCGGGGACCCCGGGGGGGTTGGGGTGGAGTCCCTGATGAGCGACGGGTCCAGTTGGGCTTACTCTAAGTCTGGCTGGACATGGTTACGGCCACCGTAGGCGAAACCCGGAAGCCCAGCAATGGGAACGGGGGCCTTCGGGTTGCGAGGAAGAAAACCTCTATAAAAAATTACCCGGTGGGGGCGGAAATGCCCACCAAGGCGTTGGGGCCCCTACTTGGGGCGCGGTCTCTCCCTGTCGACCGAGATTCATATTATTGGGGTGCCAAAGTGGTCGGCCTCCTCGTGGCGCACCCTGGGCAAGCTTAGTCTTGGCGAACGGACCACTGAGGGGTGGCCAATCCAGTTGTCCCTCTGATTAGCAGAGGGCAATCTGGACTGGCCGGGGACCCCGGGGGGGTTGGGGTGGAGTCCCTGATGAGCGACGGGTCCAGTTGGGCTTACTCTAAGTCTGGCTGGACATGGTTACGGCCACCGTAGGCGAAACCCGGAAGCCCAGCAATGGGAACGGGGGCCTTCGGGTTGCGAGGAAGAAAACCTCTATAAAAAATTACCCGGTGGGGGCGGAAATGCCCACCAAGGCGTTGGGGCCCCTACTTGGGGCGCGGTCTCTCCCTGTCGACCGTGATCAGATAACACGGTGGGCAGGGAGCGATCGTGGGCAGCGATGGCCTCCCTTTGCTCTGCAGAGGGGGGCGGAGGGAGGCGGCGGAGCGGTTCCACGAACTGTTGTTCTGGATCCAATCTGCTGCTGGTGAGTCCAGGTGTTAGTTACTCGCCAAAGCCCATCGTCTGCCGCCCTAACTGGGGACCTTCGGGTGTTCCGAACGGGGTATATCGGAGGCCTGGCTTACAGGTCCCCGAGGCGGTCGGTGCATCTGGTGCTCCCGGTTAGCTGAGGGGGGCTTCTCTTTCGAGGGGCCCCTACCCGGAGGTGTTTGTTCTCTGGGATCAGAGCTGTCGGCAGGATGGGGGCATATGTACAATGATACCCTGTCCTTGCCATCGGCAGCGTGGTGGAGCACACAGGTCGTTTTAGTCGGTGCGAGTCCGACATAACCGCCGCCTGTCCCCGTCGGGCGGCGGTACCCATAAGGGGTTTTTTCCTGTATAAAAAAAAAAAAAATCATATTATTGCATCACTGCTATATAAATCTAAATTATTCCGAAATGTTTCTTATACTATAGTAATGTCGACTGCGTGACTTTAAGCTTCGTTAAGTTAGCTAGCAACTGATATCTTCGCTAACTTAGCTAGGCATTCACAGGTTCTGGCCCGGTGGGCCAGAACCAGTGAATCCTTACTACTGTCGACCCGCCGTATGGTATCCGGTTGAGTAGAATAGACCACCCTCATTTCTTACCGAGGTGTCGTAAAAGGCGACTAAGGTAAGTCGACCTGCCGTGTGGTATCCGGCTGAGTAAAATAAACCACCCTCATTTCTTACCGAGGTGTCGTAAATGGCGACTGAGGTAAGTTGACCCACCGTGTGGTATCCAGTTTAGTAGAATAGACCACCCTCCTTCTGACCGAGGTGTCGTAATATACGACTAAGGTAAGTTGACGTCAGGCAGGCGGCCGGTCGTAAAAAAGCAGCCAAATCATGTTACAGCATGTATGTATATATATATATATATATATATATATATATATATATATATATATATATATATATGATTGTATATTATATATATATATCCTGGTGAATCCTTACTACTCTCGATGTCAACTTACCTTAGTCGCATTTAGCGACACATCGGTAAGGAATAAGGGTGGTCTATTCTACTCAGCCGGAATCCACGGGGCATTTGTATGGAAAAATTACAATTATTAAGTTTTCTAAAGTAACTTTACAGCTAAGGGTATTTTAATTATTATAAATACGAAAGTCTGTCTGTCTGTTACGCTTTCAAATTTCGAAAAAAAAAATGATATCTCCTAAGTCCTAACACTTATGTAATAATTAAGTATCACATGTTCATGGATAAAATCCTAAAAAAAAAGTATTTATTATACACCATGTAAGTGAAAACAATAATCATACTTATTAATTACAAACGGTGCAGCCGGAGATAAAATTATATCTTGGTTACAGCAACTCAACTATCATAAAACAGAAGATTTAATGCTTAATGCCTGAAACCTACCTTATCAACCCATATAACTCCACAAATCAACACATACAATTCCACAAAATAGTCACACACACACACACACAATCACCCACCTCGCGCACTATCATTTTTTAATATTTATTTAATAGTAGTAGTAGTAATATTTTCTTTTAATTATTTTAAATATATATTATATAATTTTTTAAAATTAATATCTAATGTTCTTTTAATAATTTAGACTGTAAGGATGGCATATGCACACAGTTTTATACTATCGCAATGCCATCCTTGCAAATGTAGCATCTTGATAAGACTAGAAGATATAGCAAAACAGAAAAAAAAACTTTGCTTTAACCTGTAATCCCGCTTGTTATCCCATCCCTATTCTCCTATCAGGTCTTCTCCTTCGAAACTTCCTACTGCTCGCCTTCCCAAGTAGCTGGTAATTTAGTCGAAAAAAGAATTTACTAAATAATCCGGTTTTTTTTTCTGCCTATTTGAGAAGTTCATTTTATCGTACAATAATAAATTTACAATTCCATATCCTACTAACTATTGTAAACACGAATGTTTTCCTAGTAATATTATAAATACGAAAGTTTGTGAGTATGAATGTATGTTTGTTACTCTTTCACAGCGATCCGCTGAACCAATATCAAATGAAATATGGCACAATTATTCCTTATACACCGGAATAACATATAGGCTTTAGACATCCTATTAATTCTGCAGGATTAGGATGACACAAAAAGCGCCATCTATTGTCAACCACAACGACAACGGTTCACGCGAACGAAGTTGCGGGAAAGCTAGTTAATTATTATTAAATAAATTAGTATTAAAATTAATTATAGTAAACTAGTAAGAATCCAAAATAACGCAGACGTTAGAAAATTCGAATAAAATGTGTATTTAGGCTATATTAGTTTTATTTAACAACGCACCGATCTTAAAAAAAGAGTAAGAAAACAAGTCAAAATAAAAATGCTTTTAAAAAAATTTCATGTCCCTACTGTTAACCGTTGAGGAGTTCCCTCGTCTGGAGCCAATCCAGACAGTATCAGGTCATACTTATCATACACATGCATTGTCGAGTCTGGACCAGTATGTAAAATTTCAGCTCAACCGGACAGCGGAAAGTGGGTCAAATTTAACTTGCAAGACTCCTTCACATACATACATTCCAAGTTGAATGCTTTATAAAAAAAAGTATAATTAATATAATAAATAGATTCCTAAAAACCGTTTATTAATATTTAGAAAAGCGATTAAACATCGACTACAAGAATAAAATAATCGTTTAATATAAATATATATAAAGTGTATAATATATCACATCTCTATATCCAAAGACTAAAAGCAAAGTATAGATTTTTAGACGAAAATGGCGACTGGGCGTTGACGGTTGATCACCGAAAAGCGACATAAGTAATAAGTATGCGTCTAATTAAATATAGCTTTAATATATTTGAAGAATAAATGTCGATAAGAAAGAATTATATCACAAATATAACACGGTAAAGAAAAAAAACCTATCAAGAAAACGAAAAGCAAATTATGATATCATTGAAAGTTTCAAAATTGAATAGTTTACTATGAAATTGCGCGTGTATAAGCCCGATAGTTCAAAGATCATATTATACATATAATTACAATCACTACACATCATATCGTGGCAATATGGACCGTAAATTTCATTACCAGATTAAGTGTTAGTAAAGTGTACAGTTTCATAATGGCTTGCATTGAATATTATAGCTGGAATTTGGCTCACCACATTGTTCAATACACCACACATCACTACCGAACTTCACTTGCACGCTTTCCGTGCAAAACGTTCCGAAAATACAAACTTTTCGTATTAAACAAACCGAGTTCACGAGCGAAGCGTCGGGTAGCCATTTTCAGTATTCTGCAATGCAGTGGAATCGATCGTCCAATCAGGAACTAAAACGAACATTTTTGCCGACGCCGATGATATGCGCGCGATGCTATTGGTTAAAATTTATGTTTAACTTTTGTGATTCTTCTTTTAATTTAATCGTTTAATGTCTTTTTATTAATTCTAAATAATTTAATGATTTTAATGTGTGTATATTGAATTATCACTTTATGCTAATATATTTTTGCATTTTAATTCGCTTGTTCGTTTATCAGGGGGTTAAAATTGTAAATTCATTCAGTTACGTCATCTTACGTGAAGTCGACAAAACGATTTCCGTGTTGTTTTCACAGATGCAATTTTTTCTACAAGGCATAATGGTATTGCGATAAACAAGTCAAATATGGGGATTGATTTGTGTTATACCTAAAATTTATCCGAAGCAGTGGAAGACAGAAGTTATAATATTCAAATATAAGTCAAATCGTTGGGTACAATTCAAACAAGTCCAATATTTTGTAAAAAATTATTGTATACACTCATAATGTACTCTGTTATGCGCCATCTATATGTAATTGTTGTCAATTGTTAATCTTGTTAAAATTACTGGATATTTATAGATTTTTGATTTTATTTATAGAGTATTGTTAATATTTAAGCTTTATAGTGAATATTAATTTAGTTGTTTTATTATATTTGTAAATTTATATTTTGAATGACTACATAATTATTTATTTATTTGGATCTCAAAACAGCTTTACATAGCTCTTCAGCTTTATATTTACTAATATATAAAGCCGAAGGATTTGTTTATTTATTTGACTGTTTGAACGCGCTAATCTCAGGAACTACTGGACCGATTAAAAAAAAATCCCAGTTTAAGATAGTCCATTTATCAAGGAAGGCTTTATGCTATGTAACATCACGCTAAGATGAATAGGAGAGGAGCAGCTATAAAAATTATTAGTAAAACGGCACAAATAAAAAACTTTCCTTGCGTGCGCTGAGTAAACGGTGATAGTTATTGAAAAATCATATGTTACAAAATTGTTCCCCTCTAAAAGTTCTAAATAAAAGTCCGAACCAGTATATGACTAGCTTTAAAGGTTAACACACTTTAACCATTTCTTATCTCTATGGTTATCAAAAGACTATATTATGGGTTTAATATTTTCGGGCGGAGCCGCTAGCGATTGCTAGTATTAAATAATCCAACAAATATCCTATATAGTGTTTAATTAATTATGTTGTATCAAATATAGGAGATCACTTCGTTCCTAGTAACATGTTACAATATTATTTGTGATTATGACAATTTCTTAGTGATGTAGAGTAATCCATGTAAGTAATAAACATGATATTTATCAAATTGTAACTGGTAAAAATAAAATCATCTTTCAAGTCGTAATATTAAATGGGCGCTGTTTCGCTTGTTTGAATTTTTAAAACTGTATGACATTTATTTAATAGTATTACAAAAGTAATGAGAATATTATTTAGCTATAATCCGCGATAAAAATTATATATATATTTTTTTATATATATTTTTATATATAATTTTTTTATCGCGGATTATAGCAAAATAAAATTTTCATTACTTTTGTATTATGGACCTCCGCAAAGTAACGCCTAATTCTATAAATTATTTAATAGTATTACTCAATTAATCGTTTCGGCGTTATAAGAAAAGTCATTATTCGAAACCGTAAACAATTACTTAAGAAGTACCTGGGTGACCAAGCCTCGCTCGGTAAATATAATAAAAGAAGTAATATATATATATATATATATATATATATATATATATATATATATATATATAATTTGGGGTAATTTTTTACACAAAAAAAACAATTTTTTAGTTGGGTATCAATCCTTGGCATTTACATCTCTCGAGTCTGCCCGTTACCCAAATAAGCACGTCGACTTGACAGTTAATGGCGAAAATTCAATTCAATACAAATGTTAGTGTTTTTTTCAATGCCCAAATACAGGGATAAAACAATTTTTTTTTACATTAAACCTAGCTAGATCAATTTTTCTCCCCCGCAAGACCTCCTACATTTTGAATTTCAGGAAAATCGTTGGAGCCGTTTCCGAGATTCGGAATATATATATATATATACAAGATTAACTCATTTAAATATTAAAGATATATATGAGGGTTGCCACCTTTTTTTGAAGAAAAATAGTATTTTTCTTTTTATATCAAAAAAATAGAGTACTTTAAGGAAATTCAGGAAAAAAAATAGTACACATCTATTTTCAATCTTTATTTAAATATAACTCAAATCAAATTAATATTAATTCACTTCACACAAATCACTTTTGAATCGTAAAGGATCAATAAGATTTATGAAGCTACAACTGCTTCGGAATGTTGCCTCTTACCGAGAAGAACCAGAAAAAAACTCGGCGGTCAATCTTTTAAACATTTTCAATTTTACATTATCAAACCGCAGTCCTGTATGAAACTGTAAGGATTTTCAAATCCAGGTTTTTTTTATCATCCAAATAATCTTCAATTTTGTTATAATATGCTTTTCGTATAAGTACATGTGGGCGCAATCAAATAGCGCCATCTAGCAGCGACTCTAAGCATCAAATTGTAAAATTCAGCTGCGTCATCTATTGAATATCGAAGTTACTAATCCGATGAATTTAGAGATTTTTATTAGTTTTTAAATATTTAAGACTAATCGTAATGTATAGAATTATTAAATTTCAATTGTTTAATTATTTTAGGATTAATTAAGTAATTATAATCCTTATATATGCTTTTTTTAACTTAACAGGTTCTTATTTGTATTTTAATTTTGGTCATTATAGTTCTTATATATAAAATTAGATTGTTTTCAATAATTCTTATATATATGCAAATACTATAAATAATAATGAAATAAATTATCAGTTATTTGAATCTTTTCATCTTTTAAGCTATTTCGTAGTAAATGCCGCCAAAACATGTTTCAATATAACAAAACCGCAAACCAAACCGGGAGTAAAAGCTATATATAAGTGAAAATAACTTACGTTTGTTGTTACGGGAACCTCGATGGACTCGGCGAGTTCATTTTTCCTGTAAACACACTTTGAATATTAATAACAATAAATTCAAATTCAAAATATTCTTTATTGAAACAAACTTGTAAACAAGTGCTTTTGAATTGTCAACTTCGGAAAGCTGTTCCTATCGAGAAGAGCCAGCAAGAAGCTAAGCGGTTGCTCTTTTCAAAATATAATTCTTATAATTAGTTACATTTAGTCATTACTGTAAACACACTTTACACTTTGTACATGGTCGAACAGTAGCTTTATTCACATATTCTTAACATCTAAGATCCTCCTTGAATCTGTGGTAGCCCAGCGGTAACACCGTGCGACTCTTTCGGGGAGGTCACGGGTTCAAACCCGGGCAGACACCAATAAGTTTTTCTGTTAAAACTTATGTGTCTAATTGATAATTGCAATTTATCACACGCTTTTCGGCGAAGGAAAACATAGTAAGAAAACCTGCATATCCCTAAAGAATTCTGGAGATATGTGTATCCTACCAAGCCGCATTGGAGCAGCGTGGTAGGTCTTAGCTCCAATCTTCTCCAAAAACGGAGAGAAGAGGCCTATTCTCAGTAATGGGAGATTAACAGGCCGCTACTTAAATAATCCTCAACATTATAGTAGGCTATCTGTCTCTTTTAACAGTGTTTTTAAACTGCTGTAATGGCAAAGCTTAAATTTTATTATTTATATTACAATTAATAAAATGAAGCAAAATATTTTATTTATTTATTTATTAGGGCGCCAACTCGATATAAAATTTGAGTTAAATAATACTAATCTATATCGATACATACAACTGGTTCGGAATGTTGCTCTTACCGAGAAGAACCAGCAAGAAACTCTGCGGCCAATCTTTTAAACATTTTCAATTTTACATTATCAAACCGCTGTCTTGTATGAAGCTGAAAGGATTTTCAAATCCAGGCTTTTAAAGAGGGTTGGAGTTTTCAGGGTTGGAGAGTGACAGAAGCTACTGTTTATTCCAAGACTACAGTCTACGCGAACGAAGTTTCGATTAAAAGCTAGTTTTATATACAGCAGAATGCCTAGACATAAAACAATATTTTTTAGTAAATCGTATTTTATAAAAGTGCACCACCCAAATAATATTTTCAGCTCTCCTTAACCCTAAGGTCGTCTGAAAGAAATCGCTACTAAGCGATAAGACCAAAATCTTCGAACAGTGCGTGTTGCCAGTGATGACCTACGGATCTGAAACGTGGTCGCTGACTATGGGCCTCATAAGAAGGCTCATAGTCGCTCAGCGGGCGATGGAGCGAGCTATGCTCGGAGTATCTCTACGTGATCAAATCAGAAATGAGGAGATCCGTAGAAGAACCAGAGTTACCGACATAGCTCAGCGGGTCGCGAAGCTTAAGTGACGATGGGCGGGGCACATAGTGCGTAGAACCGATGGACGTTGGGGTCTCAAGGTGTTGGAATGGCGACCCCGCACCGGAAAACGCAGTGTCGGTAGACCCCCCACGAGATGGACTGACGACCTTAAAAAGGTCGTGGGGAGCCGCTGGGTCCAAGCGGCACAAGATCGTGTGGTATGGAGATCCCATGAAGAGACCTATGTCCAGCAGTGGACGTCCATCGGTTGACAAAGAAGAAGAAGAAGATAAGACCGCCCTTTACATATTGTTTTTTTTTATTGCTGTTTTGTTTCTTTACTGTATTTTTTTATCTGTGGTGTATAATAAAGTATATAAATAAAAAATAAATAAAGAAATAAGCTCTTTATTCGCGGGGTATACGTTCCGTAAATATGCCACGAACACAGAAACCGTGAATATGGAATGGTAATTCATATAGGGTTATAGGGAATAGCTTCCTAAGCGACTAAATAAAAAAAGCAAAAACATAAAAATCAGTTCAAAATAAAATATGTTTTGACTTTACATTTTGATAAGTTACATATTACCTTCAGATTTAGGCAATGGTTTAAAAAAATTAGTAATGTTTTGAATAATAAGTTTCACCAGCACCTTCCTGCCCTTATCCCACTCTAAGTGGGGTCGGCACGACATGTTATAAACATGCTATCATATGATTTGGCTGCGTCTTTAAGACCGGCCGCCTGCCTGACATCAACTTACCTCAGTCGTATTTTACGACACCTCGGTAAGAAAGAGGGTAGTCAATTCTACTAAACCGGATACAACACTACGGGTCGAATCACCTTAGTCACCTTTTACGACACGTCGGTAAGAAATAAGGGTAGTACTATGTATATATATGTATATTAGGTCCTTACATATGAAATTGGCGTTTTGTCGTACTAGCCACTTTGATCTCAAATATTACCTTTATGGTTAGGAATTCCAAATTCAAATTCATACAGCTATTTACTCATGCATTTGTGTTTCAAACCCCCTAATTCATTTGTTTTTTTCTTTGTGTCACTCTGTTTACAAAATGGAAAACATGAAATATCGCGTTATTTACGAGTATGAGTTCCGCCGTGGCACCAGTGCTGCAGAAACGGCTCGATGGATTAATGATATGTATGGTGACGGTGTCGCAAAAGAAAACACAGTGCGTTTTTGGTTCCAACGTTTTCGTTCTGGAAATTTCGACCTGCAGAACAAGCCTCGTGGACGGCCGGAGACCAAAGTTGATAATGAAGAATTGAAGGCTATTGTGGAAGCGGATTGTATTCCACCGGCAAACGAAACAAACAACGCCGATAGCTTTTGAAAAACGCAATCTAGGCCTAATTGTAAATAAGATCTATTTTATTTATATTTGTATTAGTCTACTTGACGAGAAATTGAAAAAGGATATCGCATGCTTTTATTTAAGTACATATCTTTAATATTTAAATGGGTTTTTTATGGGAGAAAAATCGATCTAGCTAGGTTTTATTTAAAAAACAATCGTTTTATCCCTATTTTTGGGCATAAAAAAAAACAAAAGTTTACTTTTAATTAGTTGAATATATACAACACTTTTCACCGTGAAATGTCAAGTCAGCGTAGCTTATTCGGGAAACGGTGGTAGCGCGAATCCCACCTACATTATTATTTTTTTTTGAAGTTTCTTGTTTTTATTTTTTTAAATTACCGAATAAGGCTCGGTCACCCATATATTGTATATGTATGTGCCGATGTATCGATTCGATCCGCGAATAAAAATCTCAGACCGCGAATATAGGACTTGAGTCACAATTTTTCAGTCCGCGCATAGTGAAAAGCGCGAAAAAAGAGCTTCTACTGTATAAAATACCTTAGGTAGTGCGAATTGTCGGGCGACTTCGGCCTCTCGACGGTTAGGTGTGAATTGAAGTTGACTGCCGCAGAAGTAGACGCAGCATCTGCCATTTGCTCCATTCTTAAAAAAAATACATCTTTAATATTTAAATGAGTTAATCTTGTATGTATGTATGTGTGGGCCTCTTCGTCGACCCACATACGATTGTGTTGATGCGCTGGTTTCAAAATAAAACTCTTTTTTTAATTTGCAGATATAAAAACTTGCCCCGGCTGACTGTTGCGAGAGTGGACACTTGTAGCTTCTTCCGCGGCCTATTTTTTTTCTCGAATTTGACTAATGCTGTTAGCCCTAATGGCTTTGACAGCGTCAACGATAAGACGGACGAGCGCAGAAGCATCGCCGGGAAGAAATGGATGGTACAAGCGAGTGCATTATTCGCACCCGCCCTACAGGGGGCGTCTCCTTAAGGGTGTCTCCTGCGAGACCGAACCTCGGCTAAAGGCGGCGCGTTTTTGGAGGGCTGCATCTAATAAATGACTTGGAAGAAGTCTGCGTCACGGCGGCCGCGGCAGAGGGCTGCGGCCGCTTGACACAAGCAAGCGGGGACCTCGTCTTCGCCGGCGAAGACGCTGTTTGTGTGAGTGTAGTGTGAATATCTTGTTGGATGCTGTTATGGCATCGTCGGGGTCGTTAAGGACGTCGTGATTTCGGAACGTGCGCGAACGCGACGCTCGCATAGGTCATAAGTGAATGTTCGGTCGACCGTTAGTGTTTTTATGCGCTAATGGCCGGCACTCTATGAGACGAGCTATAGTCAGCCGGTGCGGGGGGACATTATGTCTTTATTTATTGAACCTATTTTACATATTTGTTACTTATTCTATATTACATAATACTTTATTTACAAATATTTTAATCGCAAATAATAAACTATAAATATCGCAAACATCTCTCCCGCCGCAGCTCTCGAAGCTGGTTCCTGTCTTTAGTGCTCGCGACTTTCGTTCTCGACGGTTAGGATGACCAACTTCTTTGCCGGCCGGCGCAGGATTCCCTTGGTTGTTCCAACGTCGACCGCTCGAACCTCACCGTCTGGACCGGGATATGTTGCTGTGACGACTCCGCGTGGCCACCTGTTGCGATGCAAGGTTCTATCTGCGATCGCTAGGTCATTCTTTTTGATGGCACCTTTCGCGTTAGGCTCCCGCCGGTGTTGCATGTCCGGCAGGTCCGCTAGTCGTTGGCTTGTGCGAGTTAGCATACATTGCTGCTTTTTCCGAAGTAGATCGATGAAAAGCAGCACTCGCGCTGTAACCCGTGTGACTCGCATTCAGCTGGAAAATCTGTCTATCTTCGGGAGTGCTTCTAGCAGGCTTGTGGTACTGGTCACGACGTGAACTCTCTCTTCACCTGTGGATTCATTTTCCGAGCTTTCTTCTTCTCGTGGCCGCTGTTCTTCTCCCTTGTAAAGAAAGTCGGGTCCACGATACCATCGATGCCCGGAAGTGAAGTCGTGAGGAGTGTCTCTGGTTGCATCGTCAGCGACGTTCAGTTTTGTTGGTACCCATCGCCATTTAGCCGTCTTTGTGTTTTCGGCGATCTCTGCTATTCGATGAGCGACGAAAGGTTTGTATGTTCGAGGACTGTTGCGCAGCCATATCAGCACCGTCCTGGAGTCCGACCAATAATATCGACGTGACGGTTTCACGTCATGCTCTTCAATGATGGTGTTGGTGAGGCGGCAGCCGAGCACCCTGCTTGAAGCTCGAGTCTTGGTATCGAGATCGTTTTCAGCGGGGCCACTCTCCCCTTCCCTGCTATGGGCGCGACATGTACGTTCCCGTTTTCGTCGATGATTCTCCAATATGCCTCTGCTGCGTAGGCCGTCGCACTCGCGTCGAACGTGTGAATATCAATGTTTTGAGCTCTCGCTATGTGAGGGTAGCATCGAGGCACAGAGAGCTCTTGAAGTTGCTGAATCTGTTTCATCCATTTCAACCAGGCTTTGGCTTAGCTTTGATGGAGTTGCGAGTCCCACCTATGCCGGAGCGCCAGAGGTCTTGCAGGATTTTCTTCGCTTGAATGGTGACCGCAGTAGCGATGCCCAGCGGATCGTAAATTGACATAATGATCTTCAACGCCTCTCTCTTCGTAGGCGTTCGCTCGTTCTTTACTATGTCTGCTGGGAGTTTGCAGAGCTTCATATTGAAGGACAGCGTATCAGGCTCCGTGTTCCACACCATCCCCAATATCTTGTCCGAGTTGAGGTGCAATGTCTCTTCGGCGTGCTGCGGCGATAACGCGGAGCGTACTTTGATCGAATTCGAGTTCCACTTCTTCAAGTCGAAGTTGCCCTGACGATGAATCTCAGCGACTTGTGATGAGACTCTGATGGCTTCTTCCTCTGTCTTGAAGCTGGCTAGGTAGTCGTCGACATAGTGATTTTTCGTGATGGCGTCTACCTCTTCCGGATGTGTCTCGCGGTAATCTTCGGCGTTTCTATTCTTCACAAATATCGCTGTGCTTGGGACGATGTTGCGCCGAAGATTACGCTCTTCATCCTGTACTCCGTTGGTGGTAGGCTGCTATCTTCTCGCCACAGGAAACGCTGCATGTTGCGATCTTCTTCTATGGTTGTGATTCTCATGAACATGTCTTGAATGTCACCGATGACTGCTACAGGGTGCTGACGGAAGCGCATGAGTACCCCGGGTAACGACTGGAGTAGATCAGGCCCTGCTAGCAACATGTCGTTCAGGCTGACACCCTTGGTTCTGGCAGCTGCGTCATGGACGATGCGGAGCTTCTCGGGCTTCTGTGGATTAACTACTGCAAAGTGTGGCAGGTACCAGGTCTTTGCAGATCTTGAAGCTGGTGCGAGTTCCGCGTATCCTTTCTCTATGGACAATTGCATCTGTAACTTGTATGTTCTCTTGAGGTCTTCGTTGCGGTCGAGCTTCTTTTCTATAAGCTCGAGTAGACGTAGAGCGGCATTGTAGTTTGCTGGTGGTGTGAAGTAGTCTCGCTTCCACAGCAGACCCGTTTCGAAGCCTCCCACCGGTAGTCGACGCGTCTTTTCATTCAACGTGTCCATCGCGCGTTCTTCTTCAGCGTTGAATGATCTTCTGGCTTCGACCTCTAGAGATTCGAGAGCGAAGTGTTCTTTCATCATTGCTTCCATCGATATTTCTTCATCTTCGGAGATGACCAGGTGATTGATATGTTGCGTGGATCTATTTTTATTGATGCGCCCAGTACCATGTAGTACCCAGCCGAAGTTAGTTAACGAGGCTACAGGTTCTGTTTGGTTTCCACGACCAATTCATGGGTAATCAGGAAACGCCAGTTGTCTTGACCCAGCAGTACCGTCGGTTTCCCATCTTCGTAAACTATCTTTTCTTCTATTTCTTTCAGATGAGCGCACGTACGAGTCAGTTAGTTCGATACTGACTGCGGAGACAGGTGATCTTGCATTGTACGCGCCGAGATGTCGTATTCCTTGCTGTCGCGTCCGCGTATATTGAAGCGTACGCGTCGAGCTTCGGTCGCGTCGATCTTCGTGCCCGCCACTCCTTCTATGTAGAACGGTTCTGGAGGCACCGTGGAACCGATCTTCTTTGCTACCGCCGTCTCGATGAGGGTACACGTAGAGCCGTTGTCGAGCAGCGCGTAGGTGTCTCAGGTGCCTCTTGGTCCTGATACTTGAATGGGTAATATCTTCAGGAGCGCGGTCGTAACCTTCTCTTTTGTTGACGTATGTCTGTAGATTCTATGCTGCTTGTCTTCTCTGGAAGTTCTCTATGTAGCAACGGGTGGTGTGTGTTCTCACACCCGTTGACGTCGCACTTCTCTGTCTTACAGGTGTGGCGAAACTTGCGTATCTTCAGGCAGCGGAAGCACAGGTGATGCTGCTTCGCCAAGTCCCACCTCTTGGATACTTCTGCACTCTTGAAGTTCCGACACTCGAACGATTGATGGTTGTCCTTTTCACAGATGAGACAATGTTGTACTTCTTCTTGAACTGGATTTTGTTTTTCAGCGGGTTTCTTTTCCAGAGTGTGGAAGCTTCGCGCTATCTTCTTGCCGGCTGGCTCCCGCCGCTCTTCCGACGGTATTTGCTCCACTGGCGCGAAACTCCCGCATCGCTCCGCTGTCTTCTTGAAGAAGCTCGATAAGGTGATGAGGTCCGGCTGATCTTCTTCTTGTTCAGCCGCAAAGTCGTAGTAACGATAACGCAATGTTGACGATCTTCGATACGAATATGCAGATGTCGCGGGAGTTCTCAGTCTGCCGGGGTAGTGCTCGAAGCTTATTCAACTCTACCATAACGAGGGCGTCCAGTCGACCGAATCTTGCTGCTAATAGCTTCATAACTTCCGACGTTGTTGTGTTGCCGATGAACAGGTACTGAGCCGCCTCTTTTGCAGCCCCTCGAAGACTTCTTCTCAGCCTTGCTAAGTTTTCTTGTTCGCCGAGTAGTAATGCTGACTCTTCGAACGCAGTCTTGAATGAAAGTCAGTCGCTCGATGCGTCGTTGAAGCTCGGTAACTCGTGACTTCTATATGCGACTGGTTGAACCGCGCGTGCTGCGTGCGTTATAGCAGCCGCTAGTACTCTATAATCGAAACTATCTTGACGTCTTGTTGACGGATCTATACCGACGTGAGGCTCTATAAACTCATCGTGCCGCTTCGGGCCCGTGTGGAGTTCCTGAGGACGGGGCTCTGTTCGCGCCGTCACTGTCGCACGCCAGTCTTGCGTCTCGTTCTCTCTTTGAACAGGAACGCTTCCGTTTTTTTCTTCTGGTTTTGTTATGCGGCTCCATGGTTATAGCTAGCGCACTCTTCGATAACCACTGTGACGTCATCTGTTCTTTGATGGTGTCGTCCTCGTTGTCACTCTCGTCTTCGTTGTCGGTTTCTTCCTCCAACGCTAATACACGTGCGGCAGCAAGTTCTACTTGTTTTCTTAATAATTCTTCTCGGGCCTTTGCGAGTTCTTTTCTTCGATGCTTGCCAGATGAACTATGCGGACGCGATGTCTTCTTCTCGGACGCTTGTGTAGCTTCGACGGATTCTTTTCGTGCGGCCGTTCCCGAAGCTGATGCCTCTTCTGTGGACGTAGTCCGGGTTGTGAGAGCCCCGCACGCTGTTTCCGCCGATGACGATTCCGTGCTAGTAGCCTCCGTGGAAGACTCTGCCGTCGTTTTGCTTTGCTTCTGACTTCTTGTTGCTGGCATCTTAACTGGAATAGTCTCGAAAAAGACTCTTTTATTTATGGGCTCGAAAAAGACTTTATTTGTGGTCTCAAAAAAGACCTTTCTATTGTGGTCTCGAAAAAGACCTTTCTATTGTGGTCTCGAAAAAGACCTTTCTATTGTGGTCTCGAAAAAGACCTTTCTATTGTGGTCTTGAAAAAGACCTTTCTATTGTGGTCTCGAAAAAGACCTTTCTATTGCGGTCTTGAAAAAGACCTTTTTATTTTTCTTCAATGTTCGACTGCTGAAGAACCCGAAAATGGTACTTCGTAATAATTTTCTAATCTTGATTCTTTTATTCGGCTTCAAAAGGACCAGAAAATGGTACTTCGCAATAATCTTCTAATCTTGATTCTTTTATCCGGCTCGAAGGACTAGAAAATGTGGGCCGATGACGATTCCGTGCTAGTAGCCCCCGTGAAAGACTCTGCCGTCGTTTTGCTTTGCTTCTGACTTCTTGTTGCTGGCAGCTTAACTGGAATAGTCTCGAAAAAGACTCTTTTATTTATGGGCTCGAAAAAGACTTTATTTGTGGTCTCGAAAAAGACCTTTCTATTGTGGTCTCGAAAAAGACCTTTCTATTGTGGTCTCGAAAAAGACCTTTCTATTGTGGTCTCGAAAAAGACCTTTCTATTGTGGTCTCGAAAAAGACCTTTCTATTGTGGTCTCGAAAAAGACCTTTCTATTGTGGTCCCGAAAAAGACCTTTCTATTGTAGTCTTGAAAAAGACCTTTTTATTTTTCTACAATGTTCGACTGCTGAAGAACCCGAAAATGGTACTTCGTAATAATTTTCTAATCTTGATTCTTTTATTCGGCTTCAAAAGGACCAGAAAATGGTACTTCGCAATAATCTTCTAATCTTGATTCTTTTATCCGGCTCGAAGGACCAGAAAATGTGGGCCGATGACGATTCCGTGCTAGTAGCTTCCGTGGAAGACTCTGCCGTCGTTTTGCTTTGCTTCTGACTTCTCGTTGCTGGCATCTTAACTGGAATAGTCTCGAAAAAGACTTTTGGTGTGGTCTCGAAAAAGACCTTTCTATTGTGGTCTCGAAAAAGACCTTTCTATTGTGGTCTCGAAAAAGACCTTTCTATTGTGGTCTCGAAAAAGACCTTTCTATTGTGGTCTCAAAAAAGACCTTCCTATAGTGGTCTCGAAAAAGACCTTTCTATTGTGGTCTCGAAAAAGACCTTTCTATTGTGGTCTCGAAAAAGACCTTTTTATTTTTCTTCAATTTCGACTGCTGAAGAACCCGAAAATGGTACTTCGCAATAATTTTCTAATCTTGATTCTTTTATTCGGCTTCAGAAGGACCAGAAAATGGTACTTCGCAATAATCTTCTAATCTTGATTCTTTAATCCGGCTCGAAGGACCAGAAAATGTGGGCCCCTTCGTCGACCCACATACGATTGTGTTGACGCGCTGGTTTCAAAATAAAACTCTTCTTTTAATTTGCAGAATTAAAAGAATTTTTATTAGAAGAATTTTTTTACATATTTGTTTTTCTATATTACATAACACTTTATTGACAAATATTTTTAGTCGCAAATAATAAATTATAAAGTGATATAAGGCAAAGAGAAAGATATAGGAATAATAACACTTACGGTTTCTGGGCCCTTGCTTCAGACGAGCAGAGATTGCGCAAATAATCGTCACATTCACGTTGCTTCTGAATTTGGTACTGCTTCATGAGCTCCCTTTTGAAGTTTTCGTAGCTCACATCGTGCGTGGCGGGCTCGGCCTGTTGCGGCAGCCGCTCAGCAATCGCAGAACGTTCAGAGGCAGCCGCGGCGATAATCGGTGACGACGTCGAACCCTGCCCCCTATGTTCAGGCGTGGTCGCGTTCGAAGCACCGATACTGCTCGCTTCGTTGGACTTCGCATACTCCCCGATCGGTTTCTGTCGTTCGTCAATCACTTGCAACCTCGAGTTTACATCTTTACAAGTGAAAGTGTAGCTCTCTTCGTTAGCGCTGATGAACAATCTATCGACCGATGTGTTCATTAGTTTGCTATCCTTCATTCCGGTTAGATGGAAGCCAGCGAAATATGAGGAGGACGGCCCGTAGTCTATAGCCGATAGCGCCATGACGGCCGGGTGTCGGGGAGCGCCGTCCGGGAGGGGTCGCAGCGATCTGGTCATGGCGTCGGCGGCCGATCTTGGCCTTCTAAACGGCATCGCCAGATGTGGAAACGTGCGCGGTTTGATCGGCGTCACTAGCATATGTTCGGTCCAAGATGTATGCAGCGATGGACGCTCCAACTTCTCCACGTCAACGTTCAACATTCTCTGTTCGAACGGCACGCTGAACGTTTCCGAAGGTATCGATTGCAACCACGAGAGCAAACTTAAATCGGATTCATCGAAGCCCGAACCGTCAAGGAGACGCGCGAAATTCACTTCATTGGATTGTGCCTCTTTGGAACCTGTGGCTTTTGCTTGGCAATAATTTACACATGATTCGTACAGGATTCCCTTTATTAGTAACTGCATTAATCGATCGTTCTTAGCGCTTTTGGGCGCAGCGCCAGCTGATGATGGCTTTTTATCACAGGGTAAAAATTGTTCTACTAGAGGGTACACCTCTCGAAAGCACTGGACCCTGGCGTTGCTGGGATTCCACTTTTTGAATTGTGCGTGATCAGTTATACTTGGAAGCGTAAGAAGCAGGCATAAATTCGAATATTCTTCTTTAGAAGGTGCTATCTTTTCTAAATCGCTAAGTACTTTAACAACTTCTTCAACTATATTTTCAACATTGTTGTACGCTTTTATTTCAGATCTTATACACAAGAGCTCTATATATTTGTGTCTAAGAATGGCGTAATTAAATTTATTAGCTTCAAAAGCTTTTAGTGCGCTAAGAGGTTGAATAAATTCGAGAACGTCGTCCCATTGGCCGTCTAGAATTAGTTGTCGTAGAAACAAAACATCATCGGCATAATTGCCGTTAATAACACCAGTTTCTCGTTCCAATGATAATTGTGTAATGTGCAGGTCGCGATTGTGTAAAAATTCAAGTGATAGTCGGACCACGTCTTCTTCGCGAAGATTCAGATGAGTTGACGGCATCCTTTATATCGTAGAGCGGAAGCCCTTAAACAAAAGCATAAAAATTCAAATTAAAGTTCAGTTTTATGTCCATAAGTATTTGTTTCTCTTACTATAAGATTTTAATGAAATATAACAACATTTAGTGCCACATTAATCCGTTCCCCTACTTTATATTTCAAACATATCTACCTAATTGATTATTACGGTTTATCGCTCTCTTATCGGTGCAGTAAAATATCGTGAGGAAACTTGCATATCTCTGAAGAAATCAATATGCACTGCACCCACCAATAATACAATATGTACTGCTCACATTCACTACCAAAGAGGAAAATTTCTTTGCAATTTTGTCGTGAGATCTCTTGAAGATTGTTCGTTTACGGGGCGAACGATTGTTGGTAATGAAAGTGTGCAGTGCCTGTGTGTTGAGTTATTATTGGTATTTAGTACATAAGTTTTTATGAATTCTGCAAGCATGAGGTATGAAAATATATAGTACACTCTACTTTTATCATTACATATATTTTATTTTATCGTGAATTATAGCAAAATAATATTTTAATAAATTTTGTACTATTGGTCTCCGACTAATTTTATAAATTATTTTAATGGCTAAGAGATCTCAGGTTCAAAAATTTACTCTTTACTTATTCACCGCTTCACAAGTAGGGTCACATTAACTTATTGTTATACGATATCGCAACGAACACGAACTAAAAATAGGTTGTTTTGTATACGTTACATTGTGTTTAAACCAAAACATTGAAAGAGTATTAAATTAGACGGAACATATTTATATAAATACCAGCTTTTACTCGCGCTTATAGTAGCTTTAACTTATATATAGGACATAAATATTATCGTTTTGTACGTAATAGATAATTTTGCTATAACCTGGCTAAGACGTAATGGTTAAATAGTTGCATGGCGCCGCACGCCTGTACAAAAAACAGGATAAAACAATAACATTACTGTTCTGTCTCCTTATCACTTGTGTGAAGACTCTCAGTCACGGTCAATGCAATACATACGAAATGGGGTACTGAGATTCACCCTTCTATATCATGTTTTTTTATTCAAAAAGTAAAATAATTCCTATGGCTAAATTAGTTCACTAAATAAAATGTTTTTTTTTAGGTGTATAGGTACCGGGAAATAAAATTATTTTGTATGGTCGGTACCACTCTGTAAGCTTCAATTGTGCTACATTTCTAGGAATTAAGTAATAAGTTTAAATATTTTTAAACGAGTTTGTCTTTGTGCCAGTTAGACTAATATTTGGTATTGAACTTATACAGGTTTAAGTAAAATCCTAATACCTAATTAAGGGGATTGTTATGCTTATGATAACGCGAACGATTTTCGGATACGCCATCTTACTCATAAAAATATTTGAAGCTTGACTTAAAACGAATTTGCTCTATAGACTTAACAAAGGACCCAAACTGAAGGCATTTTGAAGCACACAGTTAAGCTTCTGACAGGGTGATTGGTCCTTTGACATTTTCGTTTATGTTTATAAAGCATGAAACGAAACAAATAAGTGAACCCATCTTTTCCGGTAGAAGGCACTTGAATGTTTTGAGGCATCACATGTTTTGTATATTTTATTTTTCATAACTGTTCCATTGTGGTTCTTTTGACCCAGTGACTAAGAAAAATCTTTATTAAATCATATTACTATTGTTGAAGTACTAGTCTAAAGTTTACAGCAAGCAACATTAATTTTTGAGGATTCCAAAAACTCGGACAAGTTAACTTGCGCCATTTTAGCTTACTTCATTAGCTAAGCAGGTTAAAGACAAAGTTTAATTCACCATAAAGAATTTAAATTTATTGCGGTTATTATGTAGTATATATTCCCACAATTTATGATCTTGAGCATCACATTATCAATCTGTATATCTCAAGATATATATAAAATTTAGGATATGGGTAGACTGCCAATACGTATTCAAGCAATATATCAGGCTTAAGGTTCTTACTTATACTCCAAAAAGCCTTTGCCCGACAAATGGTAAATTGATCTAACTTCATTTCATTACAAAAATTTCTTTGTATACCTTTTTTTTGGGGTACTGAAAAAATGCTGAAATGTAGAATGCAAAATAGAATGCAAATTATATTTTAGCTGTGATTTAAAAAGTTGTCATAGCTCAGTGGCTACTGGCTGGATTAAAGAAGGGACAATACCTAGGATTTATGCCCACCTGCCTGATTATTTTTTTCAAATTTCATCTTTTTTATATTTAAAAAGAAATACTGAGTAAGACTCAACCACCCAGGTACTATTTATGAACTATGGTTTTATGAGCCGCAGTTAAAGCGATTGTCCGATGTGTAATGATTTATATTGATAACAGGCAGTATTATCTCATCCATAAGTCTTATCTATATCAGTTGCCAACGATTACTCTTATCACAGGACAATATCACACTCCAAACCTAACAAGTTTAGAACGCACCACTACCATAAAAAGAATGAGTTAGTATTTGCTAGTATTAATTAACTCAAACTCAAACTCAAAGATTGATTTATTCAATATTCTACAATAATAAAATACAATCAAAACGAAATATCATTTGAGAATTACATAATTAGATACTTATAAGTATTTGAATTTTTAATAATAAGGAAATAATATATCCTAACAGTAATCTAATAGCACATCCCTCCTTAGACAATTGTAAGTTTTCATTGTTGTTCATTTGTCTGCTCTACATAGTTAAAAATAATTTATACAAAGTTAAATTATGTGAATACACTTATTTTCGCTCCTTATTGTATTAATAATATTTTATACAATACATGTCTTTAATTCATACACGTTAATACAACATCATACAAGAACTTAATTTTGAATTCTGACACAATTAAAAAAAATTAAGTGGTATTCTTATCTTAACTTGGAGAAAATTTTGAAAAATTCTGTAATAGATGTGTTTTAACTTTATTGGTAAAGTTTTCCTTGTTTGCCACATTTAGACTTGAAATATTTTATATATTCATAATAATTTTTAAACATCAATTGGTTCGGTTAGTACTTTTGAATTGTTTATATGGGGAAAACATATTCAAATTAAATGTACTGATTTTCAATTCAAATTAAAAATATTTGTTATTCAAATATACTTGTAAATATATGGTTTTGCTTTTAAACAAATATTTTTATTTGTATAGCTTGACTAATGAATAAATTATGACTTAACATACTAATGTGCAAATTTCTTTAAATATAAATAAACGACGATGCAATTTAGGTGCATACATAGATCGTAACTTTCACTTGTATTTGAAATAACGTTCGTTCTGGGCCGTAGTTGCATACTTAAAGAAATTATTGGTGCATCTCTGACAGATTACACATGCCGCTTAGAGAAAATATTAGTAGAAACTTGCTGATTCCGATCGGGGTGAAGCACCGACAAACTATTACCGTGAACATTAAAAAAAATTTAATTGAATTTTGCTTACCACCTGAACGCACCGCCTACACTACAGCTCGACCTCCTTGCAGCCTTCAGTACCCTAGCAAAAAGTTTAAATTATGCCTCCTTTTGCAATATTATTACTAAATTTAGAAAAAAAAAACAGGAAAAACAAAAAATCTTCTCTATTCACTTCAAAACAATTATAAAATAACGATTTGTGTATACTTTACCTATGATTTAAACGCGTTGTTGGTGTATACAATAGAGGTAACACAACAGTAACCAACTTTATTAAATTAACTAAATACGTTTACGACGATATTTTAAGCAGAACATCGGAAAAATTATTAAATTCACCCACAAGAAACCTTCGGAGAGAGCAAACCACAGACAAATGCCACCATAGAGTAATGTCACAAATATTAACGATCATAGATTAATACATGTTTTTCCCTTAATAAAACCACACTTTACGTTGCAAAAAAAAACTTATTTCTTTTATGACCATACCGAAATACATCTTTTTTAAGAAAGGCGTATTCGAAGAAAAGTGTATAGTAACTTTTCGACAATTATACACTATTACGACAACGATTCATTCTGCATTGATTTGTGTGCCAGATTGTGCATACATTTTTTATCAATGCTCATAAAATCTTCTTCGTAAAAGACATTTTATAATTATAACAAATCAAGGTTATCTTGTTAGGGCATAAGAGTGAGCGAGCCCTTATTATTTCTTCCGTTTATCACCGCGGAGCATAATAGTCATCGCAGACATACAGCATTAGGGCAGATAGAGCATTTAATCGCTGCATCATAACGATTACATCAAGATAGTATTGTGTTTTGTTTTTATTTCAGATTTAGCCTGCATTTACATTAATCAACTAAAAATTCTTGTCTGTATTAAACTTACTTTCACGTTTTTCAGTTTTTATTAGGTCTTTGGCAAATTGCATTTGTTAGTAATTTTACTATAGTTAACTAATACATAAATAATTATTCTTACATGTGTTTCTTTCGTCTTCTTTTTTTTAATACAAATTGTTGTCACAAGGACAGATATTGAAAATAGTTGTTTCATAAATTAAAAACTCATTGCAATGGCAAAAAGCGCCGTGATTCGTTTAACAAGATTGTGGAAAAATAGAGGATTTCGCTCAACCCAAAGAGCGCAAGGAAGGTAGATAATAGATGCTTTCGAAATGTGGTGTCGAAAGCGGAAGATGAGGATACCGTGGACCACCGTACCAAGCGCACAAATGCATCTATTCTTTCGCAGCACAAAATAAAGACGTTCTTCTCCTCCATATGCTATAAGTATAAATGTCTACTGGAATACTTCGGGCACATCAAGTGACGCGTGGACGATGCTTTTGAGAGACTCAAAAGACCAAGAAGCCGCTAACCGCTAGGTAGTATGACCAATTGCATTGTCCTACACGTCGAAACACTTTTTTGAGATAGCAATGATAGCTACTAATAGAAGCCGATGGAAACAATTGATGAGCTCGACGATAGAGTCTAGCCAGGACCACAATCTTCAGAAAGGAAGAAATGACCGGAAAGAGATGTATTTCTGAATGACGTACAATACCAAAAGTCGATGTTTTTAATTGAGCACTATTTTTTATTTATTTTTTGATCAGTTGACTCTTGAATCGTAGACATTTTAAGTTCAAGAGAGACATGTAAAGATCAATGATCATGTTCGTTATCGTCTGATTTACTTTTTGATATATTCATGTATCATCGACAATGATATTAATTGACGGCATAGACTATTAATTGAAATAATTGTCAGCATAGATAATACACTATATAGGATAATTGTCAGTGCGGCCCTATGGTGCGGCCGTTAACGAAATTGAATTGGTCATATAATTTTTTTGGATAATTTCATATAAAACCCTAAAAATGGAAGAAGAAGGAGAATATATTTTACCAGAAGAGAGTTATTATCAGATACTTAATTTATCTAGGACGGTAAATATATTCCTTTTTTATTTCGTAAAATCACCCAAATATTGCATCTATATTATATAATAATGTTTAATATATATTAACAACACAGAATCCCTTATAATATTGCTGTAATATTGTGTATAATGTTAAACAATTTCGTTCTACTAACACAGGTGTTATACAATATATCAGAATTTTTTTAGGTTATGCTCAAAGACTGACATGTATGAAATCGAGTTTAAATAAAGAATACTACTTATAATGATCACTTGTAAACTTATGTAAACTTTCATTAATTTGCAATAAAAAAGTTAAATTAAAAATATTTGCCGGTTTTGGCGGCTTTTATATAGCAGGTTAATTTATACTAACAACCAAACCTTTCATTCATTTTGATTTAATTGGTAATTAAGTATTGCTATCTTGATCAAATAACTACCATATGATCATAACGAATGGGAAAATCATTTGCTACCACCTGAAAAATGAAATTAACTACTATATAATATACTAAGACTAAGAACAGCATATAGAAATTCTTTATAATTTAATCTATTCAGTCACTTTAGCCACTAATATTCACTTTATGAATGTACAAAAAATTTATTGTGTGGAATAAATTCATATAAGATGCAGGAGCATGAGTCAAAAGGTAAGGTGAAAGGTAGTTAGGAAAAGGTAAGTTAGGGAGCCAAGTCTTTATCGGACGCCTGGCTTACAGGTCTCCGAGGTGGTTGATGCATCTGGTGCTCCCGATGCATCAGTTAGCAGAGGGAGACTTCTCATTTGAGAGGTTCCTACCCAGAGGAGATGTCTCTGGGTGCACAACGACACACCACACTGCTGATGGCAAGAACAGGTTCTTGCCATCAGCAGTGTGGTGGAGCACACGCGTCATTTTATTAGGTGCGAGTCCAATATAACCCATACGGGTGTTTTTCCTGTATAAAAAAAAGGATGCCAAGTCAGGTTTTTATATAGTGTAGTTAATAATTTCTTGTTGATTTCTTTAAAAGTTCTAAATGGCTATCCTGTTTTGTTTGGCATTGTAATACCACACTATGTGTTGTTTTATTTAGTGTAATTATTTCGCAATTTCTTGTTTGATTACATTTTGCTTTTTCATTGTAGCTACCTCAACAGTGATTCATGCTGTGATGGCCTAGCGGTGCGACCGTGTGAATCTCTAGAGACGATCATGGGTTCAAACCCGGGCAGACACCAATGAGTTTTTCTATTAAAACTTATGTGTCTAATTGATAATTGCAATTTATCACACGCTTTTCGGTGAAGGAAAACATCGTGAGGAAACCTGCATATCTCTAGAGAATTCTAGGGATATGTGTAACCTACCAATCCGCATTGGAGCAGCGTGGTAGGTCTTAGCTCCAACCCTTCTCTCCAAAAATGGAGAGAGGAGGCCTATGCCCAGCAGTGGGATAGTAACAGGCCGTTACTAGTACTAGTACAACAGTGATTGTCTTTTCTATGGAGATAGACTCCAAGCTTTGAGATTTAGTAATGGAGTCTATCTCCTGAGGATGCTTCAGTTGTGGGGCAAAATGATTGTTGAGTTGGTGATAGTGAACGTGTGAAGTGCTTGTGTATTGTGGTGGCGGTGGTGGAGGTTTACGAATATGCATGTATTTGGTATGAAAACGGATAGTCCACTCTACATTTGGCATTACACTACAAATTCATTATATTATTGCTTTTCTCCATACAAAATAATGTTGAAATATTGAAATTATATTTCAACAACTTTATTATTATATTTGTATATGAATATTTGTATTAAAGTATGTATTTAACAATTATATATGTATATATTCACCAGTTGTCTGTCTACCATAACACAAGTATTAAGTTACTTACTTTGGGGACAGACAACCGTGTGTGTAAGTGTCCCATATATTTATTATTATTATTATTGATTTAAATCTTTTTTTTAGGCCACATTAGATGAAATAAACAGCGCCTACCGTCGCTTCTCGCGAATGTTTCATCCAGACAAGCACAGCTACTGTGTTAGCAAAAAAGTATGGGCAGAAGAAGTTTTTAACAAAATAAAGCAGGCGTATGAAGTGTTGTCAGATTCACACAAACGGGCTATATATGATACATTAGGTAAATCTTTTTAATTATAGTGGAATGGATGCTGAGTTTTGGGACAAAATTTTCACTCGAAATCTTTAATATGTAAATGAGGTAATCTTGTAAGTTTATATTTTCTGAATCTCGGCAACGGTTCTAAAGATTATCATGAAATTCTATATGTAGGCAGCATGTAGATAGACAGACATTTGCATTTTTAACATCATTAATCTAATATTACTCTCAGGAACAATAATAACAAGCACAGGGTCAAAAACTTTTTGATATGCATCACTACAATATACAAGCATAATGTTGACTCACAAATTGGATTGGCTATAAAAAATTTATAACCCTAATTATTTGTTTTTAAAATATTGTTTATCTGTTGTATTTTGCTAAATAAATAAATCAGTACCTGGATGACGGAGCCTGGTTCAATATTTTATTTAAAGATTTAAAAAAAGCAATTAAATAAATAAAAAAGAGAAAAAATGCAATTAAAAAAGAAGAAAGCGCCACCGTCAAGTCGGTTTCGAACCCTGGTTTCGACCTTTTTTGGTCCGCCCATTACTATTAAGCTATCACAGCATTACGTTTGCCAGACAAAAATATCATTTGCTATCAATTCTACATTTTTTCAATGCTCGTAAACAGGGATGAAACGACATTTTTTAAATAAAACCTTGCTAGATCGATTTTCCCCCTCAAAACCCTACATGCTTAATTTAATGAAAATCTTCTATGCCTTCTGAAAAATGTCCTCTGCCTGTGATTCAATGTATTTGTTTATTATTTTCAAGGCAAAAAAGGACTTGAAGTTGATGGGTGGGAAGTTATATTCCGTACACGCACCCCTAGGGAGATCCGAGAAGAATATGAAAGGTTAGTAATTGATATTTATCTATAGAATATCTAATCTTTTCAATAAAGTATATACCTGTAAATAGAGATCGTAACAATCTTCGTCGAAATGTTGTTATCATTTATTCTGCATTGTTATAACTGCTGCCAGCCATCTGGTTTCTGGATGAGTAGAATAGACCACCCTCATTTCTTACCGAGGTGCCGGTAAAGGCGAATAAGGTAAGTTGACCCGCCGTGTTGTATCCGGCTGAGTGGCTTAGACTGTACTCTGTTTTACCGAGGAGTCGTAAAATAAGACTAAGGTGAGTTGACGTCAAGCGGGCGCCCGTCGTAAAACGCGCCTAAGGTAAGTTGACGTCAGGCAGGTGGCCGGTCGTAAAACACCTAGTCAAATAATGTGACAATATGTTTATAACATGTCGTACCCCACTTAGAGAGATGATGATGTTATAATTGCTGCTGGTAGGTACAGTAACGACCTGTTACTATCCCACAGCTGGGCATAGACTTCCTCTCTCCGTTTTTTGGAGAGAAGGTTCAAAGCTAAGAGCCATATCAGCTGACATATCAATCGACGAGATAAGCGAACATTGACTACACATTGACGGCGTGTCGATAGCGACATATTGACAAGATAAGCGGATCTTCATTGCAAAATGGTGCAAAATTTTGTTAAAAGAGCTGACTTCTGCTGACGACCTAGAGGTGTACTTTAGTCCTACAACATGTTTTTCTGGTCCATTCTCTACCTTCCGTCAACGCTGGCGCTACCTCTTTTATATGCGTCATATCTCAGATAATGCGACTATCCTATAGGTCTCCCTCTTGTAACACATCTATCCACATATTAAATACTCGTTTGGTGACATGATTTTTACTCCTCCTCATAACATATCCATACCGTCGGCGTTTCTATAATGGTCGCAACCTTCAGACCCTGTATATACGTTGCGTATTTTATCCAGTGTGTCACGCCACACTTCTACCTTAACATTCTCATCTCATTTGCATACATTCTTCTTTCATCCATTTCTTAGCTCGATCATTATCATATTCCTGTCCTTATCCCACTCTAAGTGGGGTCGGCACAACATGTTATAAACATGTTGTCACATGATTTGGCTGCGTCTTTACGACCGGCCGCCTACCTGACCTCAACTTACCTTAGTTACCTTTTACGACACCTCGGTAAGAAATTAGGTTGGTTTATTCTACTCAGCCGGATACCACACAGCGGGTCGGCTTACCTTAGTCGCCTTTTACGACACCTCGGTAAGAAATGATGGTGGTACTATTCTATTCAGCCGGATACCACACGGCTACATTTCTTGCACCATATTGCGACAAAATTTTGTGACATTTATCTAGCTTGAATTTTGGATGTCATCTGATCATCCCAGTGATAATGATAAAAGTTATTTTATTTTATTCTTCTTTAGTCGTTCACTCTTGACAGAGTGGTCGTGGTTGAAGATGCTTTGCATCCGTTATTGTAGTCATTGCGATGCGTCTCCATTTTATTTTATATTATACAACAAAACAGTACTATAATCTTTTATATTTAACTGCTACGCCGTTTGGTATCCGGCTGAATAGAATAGTACCACCCTCTTTTCTTACCGAGGTGTCGTAAAAGGCGACTAAGGTGAGTCGACCCGCCGTGTGGTATCCGGCTGAGTAGAATAGACCACCCTCTTTCTTACCGAGGTGTCGTAAAATACGACAGAGGTAAGTTGACGTCAGGCAGGCGGCCGGTCGTAAAAAAGCAGCCAAATCATGAGTCAGCATGTTTATAACATGTTGTGCCGACCCCACTAAGAGTGGGATAAGGGCAGGAAGATGATGAATCTTTTATATTTAACTGAGCTATTTCCATGCATTCTTATCATCTAAGTAATCCTCAATAGTATTCTCAATAGGCTTTATGTATTAGTTTTTTATTAACGGTTTTGTTTAACTGCTGTAACGCCAATTGAGTGCGGAATTTTATTATAGAATTTTATACCCAAACACACAAATGACTTGCGTACTTTGCAGGACGTAAATCAGGAGCCGCTCATGTCGGTTACTATGTCTATTATATACATCACCTATCGTTCTATAATTCTTTATATTTTTATGCAAAACAATTAAATTGCTAAAAATATACTGCATATGACGACTGATACTTTGACTTATTGATAGATTTGTATTACAGATTAAAAAGGGAGCGTGAAGAGAAGCGACTTCAGCAGAGCGCGATCCCTAGAGGCACTATTACTCTATCCATCAACGCTACCGAGATGTTTACGAAGTATTACGATGAATACGAGATTTTGTAAGTATAGATTAAATAAAAGAAAGACGATACTAGTAATTTACACAATTAGGCGTTACTTTGCGGAGATCCATAATACAAAAGTAATCATAAAATTGTTATGCTATAATCCGCGATAAAATAAAATAGAAAATATATATTAACTAGCGGCCTGCCCCTGCTTCGCACGGGTATAAAATATGTAACCTATGTCACTCAGTGAAAAAAAAATGATTAAAATCGATCCAGTAGTTTTGATTAATTCATTACTGGCCGTGGTCCGCACGCGTTAAATTTGGAGAAAAGCAAATCTCCTCTCCCTGTATCAAGAAGATTTCCTGCTATATCTAATACCTAAATTCAAATACTACATATTAGAAAATGGTAAAAATGCTATTGTGGGTTATCCATAAGAGATAGACATATACCATCGCGGACTTTTCTGTAGACCTTTTCAAGGTGTACTAATACTTAGTACATCATTTTGATAAATCTCGTAGGGTTTAGCCAGCGTTTGCAATGTAAGCGGAAAAAATGTAATTATTTACCACATCACAATAGAAACCTCAAAAATTACAGTATTTCTCTACTCCATATTGAATGTTATTATACATATAAACCTTCCTCTTTAATCACTCTATCTTTAAAAAATCCGCATCAAAAACTGTTACGTAGTTTTAAAGATTTAAGCATACATAGGGGTATATGGACAAACAAAGAATGTGACTTTGTTTTATACTTATATATATATATATATATATATATATATATATATATATATATATATATATATATATATATATATATATATATATATATATATATATATATATATATGAATCGTGTAAAAACTACGATAATCTCAAATGTATTGTTTCACAGAGAGGATTCGGCGATAATACCAAATATCGAAGTATCCGGAATGACAATACACCAGTCCGTAGATGCTCCCCTCACACTCAGGAATACCGTTACTTTATCCGGGAACATATCTACACAAAATGGCACAGGTAATTTATAGAGTTAGACGTTATTTTGCTGAGATTTATAGTAACAAAGTGATAATCAAATTATTTTACTATAATCGGCGATAAATCGCAAAGTTTTGTATGAGCTAGTTGCTGCTGCACATCACTGACTCTCTTTTTGCTAATCTTTTAAGTTACGTACTAATTACATGAGGTTACAACGTGGTCTATTCTATTCAGCCGGATACCACACTGAATAGTACACACTCTATGTAGTATAAAATAAATGTTTTATTTTACAGGAAATGGTTCACTAACGTTATCGAATAGGCACTGGACCTCTGAGAAAGGTTGGACCGAGTTAGAATGCGGCATAGGAAATGGGCCAGTGATCGGTTTGAAAATATTCAAGGCCCTTTCCAGGCGGATGTTCGTGAATTGCGGCACCTCGTTGCAGTTTACATCACGAGGGATTATACCCAGTTTTGTGTCGAGTAAGATTCCTTAATTTTATGCTTGTACTCCTGTAGTTTACGTCCGGGCTCCTATAATTACTGCACATGCCCTTACATACTTTACACACAACATTATTCTCTTACCCATGTTTTTCTCTTCGATTCTCTTCTATCCGTCAACTCTGGCGCTCCTCCTTATATTTTTACGTACAGAGATTCGTTAATTTGGATGAAAATACCTGGTGACTCGTTAAATAAAACTTTATTTAGCTTTTCACAATAAAATTAGTACTTACAGCCATTAGGCAGTCTAATAAGAAAGCCGATATCAGTTTTATTTCATTTTTATTTCCATTTATTAATTCGCTCTTGAACGCTAATTGCAAACTGAATGCCGAAACGTGCGATATACTCGCTTATATAGTAAACGAAACGATTTCAGGAATGTTCGCAACTGTTAGCGAGTCGTGGCGGGGATACGGAACACGGTTCGTAAACATCGTAAATATAACAGAGAATTAGCGTCAAGCGAATTTCAACTCTATGATGTAAATTTTACGAACTCTTTTTTCATGTCCATAAACTGCTCCCTTCAATTTGATCTCTATGACAGAATTATTCCGAACTTTTTTCGTATATTCGTAACAATATGCATTCAAATTTAAGTTCAAGACTGAAAAAATCATGAATATTATTAGGTTTGTAAAAGCAACTGGTAGGTAAGAGCAGGTGGCACTGTCGGGACAGCAGTGAAACCCCCTGTCGCATTGTTTTCAATAAGATATCTCGCTCGCTGGCCGGCGCGAGCGACGAGGGTGAAAGGCGCGGCATTTAGTTAAGCTTTCTCTTACGTTCAACCGTGGGAGTGTTTTAGTTTTACTATTTGTACTTATAAGATGCGACTGTACAAAGGTTTTGTGCGCATATCGGGGTGCTATTCACCCGAATAGGAAGGTGCAGACGGTACGTTTGCGTGGACGAGTGCAGATGCAGCGGTGCTTTTCGAGAGTCGACCAACTACATACAAAAATTCACATACACACAAGCACACATATACACGCAGTGATTCACGAGGCCGACCGAATACAACTAACGGCCGAATAAGTTAGATTGAAACGCCGGGATGTCGGGCCCAGGCCTCGCAGGGTGATTAATCCGTCCGCACGTTTGAGCGGAACACCTATCATAGGGAAATGGGTGGAATAGTCCATAGGAGTTGATCACTGTCCTGTAGTGACAGGCGTCTTCGAAATTAAGTAGATAGAACAATATGGATGTTCTATCTAATTCACACAATCACACTCTCTTTTTAGGCCTCCGTCTAGTTACATATCCATTAAATTTATATTTAACATGATTTTCAGGCCTCCTTATTAAATGTCCATATCATCTCAATCTTGCGCTTCTCGTAGTTTCGTTAACTTAATAATTATGCATTTGCAGTTACATTACATATTGGTAGATTTTAAACTTTCGCGATTCATACTAATTTATATAAACAAACGGGTCACATCACGATAACCTCGAGTTACCTTTGTATAAGGTTCGACGTTTCGACAGAGTTACATCCACCATATATCGCGTGCAGATAATATAATTGTGGTGTGCAAGAGACCTTATGTGGATTGTGCGGTTCAAGTGCGGGTAGATGAACAAAATAATGACTGTAGTACTCGGGAACGAAGCCGCCGCGGCGCTCCAGTCAGTTCGTGACCACGGTGGATGCAACTCTGCCGAAACGTCGAACCTTATACAAAGGTAATTCGAGGTTATCGCGATGTGACCCGTTTGTTCATATATTACATTACATATTGTTTTTAATTTAATTATTTTGCCTTTTCCCAGCTATGGCAACACAACTAGACGCGCATTCAATCGGTTACCTGACATACAAAACGGGAGGTGAGGGCGGCTCCTCGATGACCTCGACGTATGTGAGGGACTCTGAAAAGTACCATCTGAATACAGCTGCTCAGTTCGGCAACCCACACTCGTTCATGTCTTTCAACATCATGAGAAAGTTACCGGAATATGACTTGAAACTCAGACTCGCTTTGAAGTAAGTTATGCTTTCATGAGATAACGCCGCAAAGAAAATTATGAGACGACGTGAACTGTTTTGTTCAACTTAGAATGAGAACTGATGCTGTGCAAGGATTTTTCAGATTACTTTAATTTTTTGTTGATATTTTCTTTTCCCCTTTAATATTTGTAACCACTTTGCAATTGTTTAACGTTGTTTATTAATTTTGAAATGTTGTGTAGGCCTGTAAATAGTGTGGCATACCGTATTAGAAATAACACTAGTTTTATTTTGCTAAGTATTTATTATGTACATGTATGGCTTTACCTTATAAAAGTAAAAAAATATACAAAGGGGTACCTGACAAGGCGCGGCGCGCTTTTTCAAGAAAACAGGGAAAAACAAAAATATTATAGTTTTGTCTCCTTCACACTTATTGTAACACACTTAAGTCTCTCGGTCAAGGTTATGCATTACATACGAAATGAAATGAGGTACGGTCATTCACCCTTCTATATCTTTTATTTAAAACGTAAAATAATTCCTGTTGCTAAATTACTTCACTAAATTAATTGACTTTTTTATGTAGGCTGGTAAAGTGTGAAGTACCTGGTAATAAAAATAACGTGATTAAAAAAAATACTAATATAGATTATTATTTTGACCATCTACTTTTTTAACGGAAGTCAACATAAACTGATGGACGTGGTATGTTGTTCAAGCTTTTAAATCAGCAATAGTAAGCAGTAAGAGCTGCAATAGTGGGCCGATATATCGGCTCTGGCACTTTTTGCTAGTTCAGCAAGAGCAGATATATCAGCCGCCAGCACTAAAATGAGATGATGCACAGTATATTATGTAGTATTAGTATTTATGTACATAAAATTATAAAGAATTATAAAACGATATGTGATGTATATAATAGACAAAGTAGGAACCGACATAAGCTTGCTGCTCCTGCTTTGCACCTTACAAAAGTACGTAAGTCGTTTGTGGGTTTGAACGGTCGAGCGCGGAAGCATCGTTGACACCTGTTATTTTTTAAATCTAAAGGCGACTCTAACTTTTATGCGTGCCTGTTATTTTTAAAATCTCGACTCTAACATGTATATGTGGTATCATTTCAGATTAGGAACGTTTGGCGCCATTGCTGAGTACGGTGCTGAAAAGAAAGTGTCCCAAACCAGTAGCGTGTCGGCCGCTGTTATGCTCGGGGTGCCCAGTGGAGTGATGCTGAAGCTTAAGTGAGATAAACTTTTCTTTGAACATATATCTCACTAGTAATATCCCGCGGTTTCACCCGCGTAATTTTTTTTTAACACCTTATTACATTCTTATAATGGATCCCTATTTTTTTACAATGTAATATAGCCTATGTTGCTCAGTAAAGATGTAGCTTTTCAATGGTTAAAGTATTTTTGAAATTGTTAAAGGAATGGCCTAATTATGGGTCGGTATTGCTACTGAAAATATATGTATTTTAACATTTACATATTCCTAGTCCAAAACACGTGTTTTTGTGTTAAATATCATTTATTTAAATTTATTTCTTTATTTACTATTATTTTTATTTATATTATTTATAACATACAACATTTTATATTAATGCCAAGAAAGCTTCCACTAAAAGTTCCACTAGAACAACAATAGGAAGTAAACAGTAATTATTTCTTAATTTAAATTTCTAGTTAGAAATAGCAATTTACAATTATTAATTAATTAATAATTTCCAGATGGTCGTGCGCTTCGCAATCCATAGTAGTTCCTATACATCTCTGCGAGGAGGTGGCTGCGGCGCCGGTCTTCTACGCCACAGTGGTCCCCATGGTGTCATGGTTGCTGTTAAAGAAGCTGGTGTTTGATCCCATAGCGAGAGAGCGACGTGATAGGGAGCGCCAGAGACTTATGGAGACAAATTTTGAGAGGTAAAAACTGATAATTATGGGGATATATATGTTAGCTAGCGATGTGAAAAATAATCGATTATATTTCAAAATAATCGATTATATTTCAAAATAATCGATTATATTGTCATATAAAATCGATTATTTTGGGTATCCCTTTTTCTTTTTTTCTTGTTTTTTAAGATTAGATATGCATTGAAACCAATTTAGCCAAACTAAACATTTTAATCCAATTTCACAAACAGCGCATCTGATATTATTTCTTGGTACTTGTCCATTTTCATTAGCCTTTATTGTAGCTAATTATTATATCCCTATCCAATTAAGTACCTTTAATACACTTAATATAGATCAATATGGCCATTTACAGCATGTTATTTAAATGAACATTTCCGAAGATATTACAGATTTTAATGCCGCGAGGAGGGCATCAAGTGCCTGAGTTAACTGAGTGACATGGCCTATATATTTTATACCCGTGCGAAGCCGGAGCGAGCCGCTAGTAGTTAATAACCCGAAGTTAATAAAGGTTACAGGAAATGCAACGGCAGGCTCGTGCGATGGTCGAGCTCATGAGGGAGACTCATGCGAGGATCAAAAGTGAAGAAGAGAAGAAGAAAGGTCTAGTCATTGTACGCGCGCTCTATGGGAAATTGCCTACAGGTAATAAATGATTTATTTTTTATTTTAATATTTTGGATACATAACAGTATATTTAAGCTTTTATAAGTAAAATACAATAAAACGTAACTTAAACCATTGACAGTTTCCTACGATTAAAATACACATAAATAAGAGTATAGCAATTAAACAGTGTGATTACAGACAATAAATATACGGAAAAAAATGTTAATTATACAAAAAATTACCTAAATGATTGTTTGTTAATTAAATTTTTAATATTTAATTTAAATTCTAAGAGGGAGAGATGAAAAATGTCAATATAAGACTCAAGTTACTAAATTGCAACTTCTGCCAAAAAACCTATTTCCTGCGTATTTTTTCCTTTAGAGAAAGTTATGCTAAATGTTGATTTGTATCTAGGATTGAGTCTAGGACAATTAAATTTAAGTTTTGAGACAAGATAATCAGATGATTCCTTAAACACACCTTTTCTTCTCTTTCTTATGCCCTTGTCTCACTCAATCTATCTATTTTTCTTGAGTTTTGTGTAGAGTAAGTGATACCTCAATTTGTTACAAATGTACTTGTAGTTTACGTGCATGCGCCTATAACTACTGCGCACGCGCACTGCGCATACTGTTGCGTACAGGGGTTCGTGGACTTATATAAAAAAAATCTACCTATCTATCTAATCTAAAAATCTGGTGACATGTTAAAAAAAACTTATTAAAAGCAATTACATAATATATTTTTTAATAAGTGATCGTTATTCATAGTAACTGCTTCGCGAATATTTCGCACATATGCACAAGACGAAATCTTACTAGTTATAAGAATTGTATTTTGTAAAAAGCACCCACTCAATTTCCTGTTGGCTCTTCTTTCTATAAGCAAATATCCGATCAAGTATAAAATTTGATTATTTAAATAACCGCATTGCGAAGTGAATTATTATGTATAATATTATAACTAGACCATTGTCATATTTTTAGTAATTTTGGGAAGGTGTGATAGTAGATTTTTCCACTATACAATTTTTAACCAATTTGTATAATTTATAGTGAAACCAATGGCTTTGCAACTATGTTTTGTTTTAAGCAGTATTTATTTAAATATGTTTTATTATGATTTCGACAGCCGTATTGCGAATCGCAGTATATGTCGATTCTACAACTATAAATTCGTTTTTAATTTAAATTCTATTGTTACATACGGAGGTTTTTATTTTTATTTTTTATATTATTTGGAAAAAAAAAATACTTATGCTTATAAAATTGATAAAAACCTAAACTAATGCATAAACAAGTAAAGTTTTTAACTACACAATAACAATAACACAAGAACAAAAAATAAATGACAAATTATTTTCTAAAATTAATTTCTTCAATTTCGCAAATGCTTCCGAAAACAAATGAACATGACGGAACGCTTGACTTGACTTGACGGACTTGGATAAAAATACCTGATGACTCGCTAAAAATAAAACAGTTTTTCATTACTAAATTAGTACTTACGATCTCTATGTAGTTCGCTGTACAAAGCCGAGGTCACTATTATTTCAATTTTACTTTCGCTTTAATTCATTTTTTCTCGCTATTTGCAAACTGAATACCGAGACGCGCTATACGATCGCTTATATACTGAACGAACCATTCAACAATGTTCTGTTTCTTGATTCCTCGCGAGTAGTACTGGGGATACGGAACACGATTCGTGAACGTTAATGATTCAGATGATAAGCGTTAAGCGATTTAAACTCTAAAACATAAGTATTACGAACTCATTTTGCATGTATGTAACACTATAGTCGTGTAATTTTTTAAAATATTTTTTTAGTTTTACTGACGCCTTGCGAAAGTATTGCGGATTTATTATAGTTTATAAGGAAATATTAACGAATCCTGCACGTGTAAGGCATGAAATTGAATATTACACACTACGTTTAGACTCTAGAAAAATAATATAATAAATATAATGAAACACGGCTTGCCGGATCAAAAAGGAAAGAATTTTATTCAGAGTCACACAGGAAGTATAAAACATAGACAAGAAAAATCACATAGAACTAATACACCAGTTGGCTATCAATGGCTACCACTGGCTACCAATTACATTAGTTATATTTTGATATAAATATAACAAAATATAAGTTCGAATTCAATATCTGTTGACAGTGGGTCTAAATTGAGTTACTTATTATTAAAGTGACCTAATTCAAAATTCGGCTTATTTGAGTTACACTGTTATTCTTATTTTCAATGACATCAAGGTACGAACTATTTAAAAAGCTAGGTGTTTTTTTGCTCTTCCAAATTATGGGTGTTTTGACCACTCACGAGTTTTGTAGGCCACAAAATAACTGTTTTGAATTAGATCAACGTGAGCGATATATCATCATCTTCCTGCCCTTATCCCACTCTAAGTAAGGTCGGCGCAACATGTTATCACATGATTTGCGCATGATTTGTTATCACTGCGTTTTTACGACCGGCCGCCTGCCTGACGTCAACTTACCTCAGTCGTATTTTACGACACCTCGATATGAAAGAGGGTGGTCTATTCTACTAAACCGGATACCACACGGTGGATCAACTTACCTTAGTCGCCTTTACGACAAATCGGTAAGAAATGAGGTTGGTCTATTCTACTCAGCCGGATAACACACGGCGGGTCGACTTACCTTAGTTGCCTTTTACGACACCTCGGTAAGAAATGAGGGTGGTACTATTCTATTCGCCCGGATACCACACGGCGTACGTGAGCGATTATATATGGAATCAATAAAGCATGTAAAAAAACTTAATTCTATATGTATCTCTTTTGAATATTTGTTTCAATCAACAGGAGCATCACAACACGAATTGAATGCTGCACCAACGGGCGACGGTGCGTCCGCGCAATCACTGGACTCTTACGCAGAAGTCATAGATGTCACGATACCTGTACAATGCCTGGTTAAGGATTCCAGATTAGAATTAATGGAGGCCAGTAAGGTGAGTGGAACACGATTTACTAATATTTAGAGTGGTACATACATTATATTTAATGTCAGGCACCTACACATATCTGTTATTACACCTACATAGCTATACCACTCACCATATATATATATATATATAATAGCTATGCCATAGCTGTGGTAGCCCAGCGGTAACACCGTGCGACTCTTTTGAGGAGGTCACGGGTTCAAATCCAGGCAGACACCAATAAGTTTTTCTGTTAAAACTTATGTGTCTAATTCATAATTGCAATTTATCACACGCTTTCCGGCGAAGGAAAACATCGTGAGGAAACCGTCGTATCTCTAGAGAATTCTGGAGATATGTGTAACCTACCAATCCGCATTGGAGCAATGGGTAGGTCTTAGCTTCAATCCTGTCCAAAAACGGAGAGAAGAGGCCTATTCTCACCAGCGGGTTAGTAACAGGCAGCTACTTACTTACTTTACACATATCTGTTATTTTGGGCCTGTTTCACAAGTAACTAATAAAGTTTTGGATAGTTAACCGACAAATACATTAAGTAGCAGATAAATGTCTACAAAAAGAGACTATGAAGTGAAAAATTAAAAAAGAAAATTGCGGCCATTTTGAAATAGGTGTTTGATATCTAGCAGATAAACAAAATAACAGCCACATGATCCTGTTAACTTATTAGGGATTTTAAGTGCTGAATAAGCCTATCAGAAACCTGAGTAACGCAAAATTTCCAGATATGTGTCAGATATTTTCCAAATAAGATAACTGACAGTTTATTGAATTATTTTGCGTTTTGAATAAAGATACATGACATGAAGGGTGAATGATAAAGCCACACTGAACCTTCCACAGCTACTTTCTCAGATCTCCTTAGGTACTCGTACTCGGTACGTACAGGCACTTTTCTACGGGGGAATTCTGCTGTATATTCTGTATTAGAATTCTGCTGCGCTGTTTTAGTTGGGACACTTTTCTTAATATTAAATGACGTGTCTATACCCTAGCCTGCTCCCACCTACGCGTTGCTTTTGCAACGGGCATATTGTCAGGTTCGTAAAAACGAAACTGACAATATCCCCTTCGGGGATATTTGTTAGGTCCTCTACTTCAATTTCATCCTTAGCTATTATCTCCCATCTTACCCAAGTACATAGGGCAGTTAGCCATAAGGTGAGGTCTCGTTTCTTCTCTACACTGGGCACGCTGCGTCTTCTTTTATTCTCTTCATTGGTTTTACGAGGAAACAACCTTCTGCCACCACCCCTTAGGCAGTCAGATAGTAGTCCGTAGGTTGAGCCAAGTGCTGCCCACTTCTCGCAAGTGTCTCAGTTCTTCAGGGCGTTGTTTAACTACCCTTACTCCGCGTGACCTCCACTAGGTCTTTATTCCATTAGCGAGAGTCTGGACTAACCTAATCACCCTGATTACGACGTTAAGTAGCTATTGTTTTGTTTGAACCTTCCTTGAAGTTTGTGCCCTGTTGTTTGTTTTGAGCAGTCTAAATTCTTTCGGTTTGCTTCTTAGTCTTGAAGTCGTCATCACCCTTGTCAAACGGGAGTGGCGATACGTGTAACCCTTTCGCCATCCCTGCTATAAAAGACTGTATTTAGATTTCTTCTTACAGGCCGATCTGCCGGGATTCTACGATTCGTGTATAGGTGACGACAAACATCTTACAATTCAGTACCTGTTCCATGGCAATTTACATTGTTGCACAATTGCAGACAATCAGGCCGTTGTCTTGCCACGCAACAGTAAGTAGTTTTTGGCTTTATATACGTGTATGTACTGTAAAAGCTATTGCAAGAGGTCGCTGCTATCATGCGTATTACCAGTGTAGCTGATGGATAGCGAAATCGCCGTGGCTCCCCGTAATTGGGCGTCCTACGAACACACCTGAGTGCCGGCTTAATACGCAATAACAAATGGAGGTTGGGATGACAACGGAATAACAAGGCATCTTGCGTTATGGGACGTTAGCTTTTGGATATTGTATTAATTACGAGTGCGGGAATACAAGTTGAATTATACTTCAGAGTTTAATTAATACTCACTTCTGGACCTTCTTTAACAGTACATACTAGCGAGCTGTGATAACGCAGCGGTGACACCGTGCGGCTCTTTCGAGGAGCAATGAGTTTTTCTATCAAAACATCTGTCTAATTGATAGTTGCAATTTATAACTCGCTTTTCGGTGAAGGAAAACATCTTAAGGCAACTTGCATATCAATTCTAGCATCCGCATTGGAGCAACGTATTAAGTCTTATCTCCGATCCTTCTCTGCAAAAATGGAGAGAGGAGGCCTATGCCCAGTTATGGGTTAATAACAGGCCGTTACTTTTTTTACTTTCAGATACTAATTGCGCGTAAAAAGTAAAAATATAATGTATGGAGACGAGACTAAAATTTTTAATCAGAATACCTACCTAGAATAGTATGATATAGAGATTCCAGAAGCTAAACGAGGGGTTAATACGGGTTCTTCTTGTTAAATATATCTTACACTCCAAGAATTTTTCAAGTCAGCCCAGTAGTTCCCGAGATTGGCGCGTTCAAACAATCAAACAAACAAACTCTTCAGCTTTATATGTTAAATATAGATATAAAAAGTATACCCTGCTGCTAATTCAGTCTGATAAAAGCTATGTATTTTTGTATATGCTTTACGGACAGGGGAGTGCGATCACGCCCCCTCGCACGCGGCTTAAACTTATATGGGTGATGATTATTTAACAATGACCATTTATATTCCAGATCACCGAATAAAGAATAGATCCTGAAAGTTAAAAACTAGGCGCAAATAAGTGAACGCGCCGACTATAGAAAGACCTTACGGAACATTATCTTACTCTAACTATATTGGAAGAACTGATTAGTACTACGTGAGTTTATATACTTTGTTTGATCGAAAATTGTCTATGGACAATCTACTTTGTCTGGAAGTTAATAAATAATATTGTTCTTTATAATAATGTCATTTTGGCATGCGAGTTTGTGATCAATGCTGTAACTATCGATTATGTATCGTGACATAAAAGAAACCAAATAATAAGAGCAGAATTTAGATCAGCTATGATCACTAACTCGCTTGCCAAGGAACAATTTATGGTTTATAGTTCGTTTCCACTGAAAAGTTGTAGTCGATTGAACGATGATTACCAGAATGATAACAGTAGAAAGTAATGATCATCGAGGTAACAAATAATATAAATATATTCATGATTAGTACAATCAGACGAGTCGATTCATCATATACTTGTTTATGCAATTAAAATCAAATAACACCGGCACACAAAAATTAAATATTTATGCTAGTATTCAGCGGATCAGAAAACACGAAAATCATGCTTGTTTTAGTTCAACAACACTTTTTATATCACTAGAACTGCCGAAATGCCGAACCATTTTTTTTCAAGTTTTCTCCTCGATATTTCGATGTTGTATAGGTCAAACTGACCTTGAATTCGGGTTCAATAGGTTGAAATATGTACGTACCTATAAGGCAGTCTGGTCAAATGTACGTTCTATATTTATTTTGGGCGCCGGTGTATTAATTGCTTAACAAACATCAACCAGTTGCTCATAAATGTTGGAGGGTGTTGCCTTGAAAGGGACATTTCGTAGTCAAATTATAAGACTTTTTTAATGTTTTTCCTTACTAAGTTTGTTAATCTTAAATGTTCGATCAGAAGAAAAAAGTCACATCTCCCATATATAAGCATGAATGTGACTTTATTCTTCAGATAGGATATGTATTTTTGTTAAATAGTTCTATATAATCTAAGTTAATTCCATAAAGCGCGTAATATACTAACTAGTTTTAATATATATTATTAATAATTAATATAAATATAATATATAAAAAATTAATATAAATTTAATAATTAATTATATGCGCATGTTTTCAAAATTAATAATAAACTGCTGACATAAAAATTATAATGTGACTTGTGTAAATTAGTGACGAGTAAACTAAAAATATATTACAATAAAATTAAATCGATACATTAAAATGGATTGATTGCGATTACGCCATTGAAATTATGGATATCGATGTAATAAAAGTATCATTTACAAAATTATACATATACTATTATTACATATACTAGAAGGATAGAAAAATACTACAAACATTTCGTCCTCTATTCCAAAAATTATCAATTTTATGTGTTATTTTAGTTAAATATACAATTAGAAATTAGGGATTGCATTGACGAAAGCTATATACAATTATATTAATGTGACCTTTTGTTATTGAAGTGGATTGAAATCACGATAGAGAAGTGGTAAAAGTGTGTTAATATCAATCGGTATATGTACATTTAATACAATTCTATAAATTCTAATATAACGTACATTATCTGTTGATAATGCTGCTGAAAATCACATATTTGAATTATAATTAAAATATATAAATGTAATCAATTTCTATTAATTCTGACTAATAATTATCTTTCGGTAATTACGCGATCTGATGTTACGTGTATCGACGTAATAAAAATATATCGGTAAATTTTATTAAAATACAGATATTTATATAGTTCTATGAAATATGCGTTGATATCGCAATTATCTTGTTCCCACGTGCGGTCTTAAAATTTACCAACTTTCCATACCGTTAAATTTAAAAAGCCTTTCTACACTAATACTTTTTACACGATGGAAGCGTGCAAATATGATTTAAGTATTAAATTTCACGGTTTTTAATCAGTTTTGTATAGGAACACTGTATTCTTTAATCAAATAGCGTTGCCGATAATGTGGTGACTTCTATCAAAACGCTAAAATGTCTTTCAAGTTAATGTTATTCTAGTATAGTAGCTTTCTGTATAAGCCTTGTTTAAAAAGTTGTTATACACTCAGTGGCGTAGCTAGTATATTTGGGGCCCCGGGCCAGTTGTCACCTGGTGCCGCTCCCATTCTAAAGAGTCTAAATAATTTTACGTTTCAGAACGCAATGACTTTAATATATAAATTTAAATTGGTTCAAAATGATAATAACTATATATAAAATAACATTAGATTATGATAAAATTTATTTAGAAAATTTATAAACGAACTTTCCTCGCTTTTTGAGTGGCAAAGTCCATTGTTTCTTCATTGAGCTATACAGCAAAGAAACTTTTTTGTGTTTATTGTAGACAATATAATCATACAAAATCAATGTGCAAAAAGTTGAATAAGAGTCTTATTAGTATTATTCAACTTTTTCTGAAATGATTTCATCAAAAAAAAAATATTATCAAGTTTGGTGGCCCCCTTGCCTGTGGTGCCCTCTCGCCACCCCCTAGCTACGCCACTGTATACACTGATTTAATAATTTGTGCTGTTATAAATGGCTGTAATGGCTTCTATGAATTATCTATGTTTAAGAATATTTATATTTAATGAGCCTTTATTAGAATATTATGAGTTATAGAATATAGTCGTACAATATTGATATGAAATGTATTGATATTAAATAGTACAACATGGCGGCCTTAATAATTATGTACATTCTTAAATCATACTTAAATGATTATAGAATTTAAATAAATTATATATAATTTTTTATTTCTTAAACTGTTTAAAGAATATACGCGTTGATTCATACCATCGTTAAAACGATGCTATAGAGTACAAATAAGACGTATGTTAATTTCTTTAAATCCATAATTTGTTTACTAAAAACTATACTGATAATAAAAACTATCTATTTCAATGCAAGAACTTTGTAGTGCAAGTAACTAGTATGTGAAATAACTTTAAACTATACATAGTGATATAGACGATACGACATTAAATGAATCTAATGATCACTCAAACGATAACTTTGGCATAACGCAATCTTAAATATCGTTTTTAAAACAAAATAAATAATTTAATTTAGATCTAGCAAACAACGACAATGGTTGGCTGACCTGGCGCGGTTCGCTTATTTAAAAAAAAAGATAAAACAATAACATTATACTTCTGTCTCCTTCACACTCGTATGTAGTCTCTTGGTAAAGGTCATTGCATTATATACGAAACGGCATGGAAGTGCGTACGGTCATCAATCATTCTATACAAAGTTTCTTTTATTTAAAACGTAAAATTATTTCTGTTGCTAAAATACTTCACTAAATTAACTGGATTTTTTACATAGGTTGCCTAAGGTTTGTGCCTGAAATAAAATTAATGTCGTATGGTCGGTAGCGCAGTTAGCACTCTGTATAATCATAGGAAATTAGTATTTGATTTGATTATGACATTTTTCTTGCTAATGGCATAATTTTTTCGACATCGAAAATTATTAGTATTAAGCTCATTATCAAAATATATTCTATTCTATTTCTTAAGCTTAAAGATTAATAAACTTACTAGTAGATTTTACAATTATTGTATATGTTATTTATTTATCATATTTGTGCCATCAAGCATTGATATTAATTTACCTTAGGGAATAGATAATGACGTCATTGCTCCTAAGCAAATGGTAATTACAAAGTTAAAAGTTTCTCAAACAAAGCAAAGCAGCAAAGATATTGTTATTAGTTGTTATGTAAAAGAGAAGTTGATTTATGGAATGTAGCTTTATGTTCTAGTCATAAGGACTGTTTAATTCAGACGCTTGCTAAATCGAACGTATAGCCCTACATGGACTATAAATATAAGTTTATTCATTACAAGCACTATTATATATATAAATAAATAAAATCAGTTCCCGCCGCGATAACGCCGCGTAAAGAGCTCATGAATAACAGCCCCGGATGGGCTTGAAACTAGTCGTGCTCATCCGATAAAATAACACGTGAGTATAGCCGGTTTCTATACATTAATTATAAATAAAATCAAAGTAAAATCGAACAATGGATCTGTCGAATCGATTATTTTATATAAAACATGTTAACGGTGGGTAGAAATTCCAAGTAAAAAGAAATGAAAAATCGATCCGTTAACTCGATTAATCGATTATCATAACATATGTTAACAGTTCATTTCCAGTTTGGGTAGGAACACGCAGTAAAAAGAAATGAAAAATCGATCCGTTAACTCGGTTAATCGATTAATATAACAATTGTTAACGATACATTTCCAGTTTGGGTAGAAAATCAAAGTGAAAAGAAATGAAAAATCGATCCTTTAATTCGATCAATCGATTAACGCATGTTAACAAAATATTCTTTATTCAAATAAATTTGTAAACAAGTGCTTTGAATCGTCAACTCATCTGCTGGTTCGGAGGGGCAAGCTTATGTCGGTTACTATGTCAATAATATCATCGCCCATCGTTTTATAATTCTTTATATTTTCATGTACAAAAATAAATTACTTAAAATATACTGTAAAGCAAATGTAAGAACACTATTACTTATGTTTAAAAAAGCCGTGTATATTACTTTAGAGGTTTAGTAACAATATTGCAATTAAAGTTACAGAAACAATAACTATTAGTTGTTTGTGTTGCAGCATGATTTAGAACCGGTTACATTTTTAATACTGTTTTCAATAGTTGTGATTAAGTAAAATCATCCAGACGTCATTCATGATCAATGTTTTACTAAATCTGCCAAACTATTTTTGACAGTTCAGTATAGGACACAGCAATATTTATTTGAGTGTTTTGTTTAAGTTTGTGAAATTTTTATAGTGTTTACAGTAGCTTATGTAAAGTAGCTGACAAAGCAATATCAATTTATGAGTGGCGCGTGAAGTGTATGTAGTTAATCGATTTTAAATTTATGATCCATTTTATAAACTTTATAAACTGTTTTTGACTGTTAATTTGAGGTTAAGGCGCAGCAGTATTAGCTTACGAATCGACGTTCCTTACGTACATGAAACATGTTCGTTACGGAAAATTGAGGTAGTGATTAAGTATTGGCAAAGCAATATTAGCTTATAATGTATCGCGCATATAGTTAGTATTTAATAGATCGTCAATGATAGGTTAAACTATTTACACTGTTTTTGATTGTTAAGTGATGGCCTTGGCATAGCAATATCGAATTAGAATAAGTAGCGATCGGTTATATCAGATAGTTATAGTTGGCGCATCATTGCTGTCGAGTTTAAGTTTGCCAGAAATTTTTGCTAGACACCTGTTAAAGTTTTCTAGTTAAGCACAAACTTAGACTAGCTGGCGTGTGGATTTTATTAGATTACTATCAGTGGTGTATACAGACGTGGCGCCTGCGCAACGTCTGTATGCACCAACGCCACTGTGTGCGCAACTGAGATACCGTCTTCATATCTGCTCCAGTATCCCACCCCACTTTCTTTCTACTTACTTATTCTTTCTATTTATAGCTTTATAAATCATTGTAATATAAAGTAAGAGAGTAATGTGGTGAAATCTGATGCAATTTTTACTAATTTTTTAAACATCTCCTAATTTTCATTAACCTGAGTGGCGCCATCTATCTAATCTTGGAACCGCCTGTCGGTACAGGACAGTAATAAGCTCCTATTTTGGACTATTCTACCCATTTCCCCATGACGAGACAATGGTTTCGCTGCTGTCAAAACAGTGTCACATGGTTTAACCTACCCGTTGCCCTTACGGACCTGCTAATATCCCTGGATTATTATTTATTAGGCCCTCAACTTTAATTGCATTCTTAGCCACTATCACCCATCTTACCTGAGTACATAGCCATGAAGTGAAGACTAGTTTCTTCTCCATACTCTGGGCACGCTGCGTCTTCTTTGTTTCTGGTAATTGATGTTCCGAGGAAACAATCTTCTGCCACCACTCTTTAAGCAGTCAGATAGTAGTGTTAAGACAAGAGCTGTCCACTTCTGATCTCGCAAGTTCAAGACTCGTTTCTTCTCAACAATATGGGCACGCTGCGTCTTCTTTTATTACCATTAATGACGGCTGTTTTAACAGGCAGTGCTCAGTAGTAATGTCTACGTCGCGCCCCACGCATTCAGTGTACTTTAAGCCACTTATATTTATCGGTGATTAGATTGATTTAAAAAGGTGGTTATTTACAATTGAGTAAAGCTTTCATTCGTAGCAATATTAAAGTAGAATAGATAGCGAATTCAGTTTTGAACTGTTGTTTGCGGCCGAGTATTTTTGATATCACATTGATTGTTCGCATGTTAAAGTTTGCATGACAGGTATGTAATGTTTCCTTATAAAGTAAGTTTATTATTATATAATCATAAGGGTCATATCGCGAGAAAATCGAGTTACCTCCGTTAGAGTTTCGTATACCGTGATCGACGTTGGTTGCCGAAAGGTCGAACCTTATACAAATGTGACTATTTTCTCGCGATGTGACCCGTATGTTTACACAGCTACCGACCATACGACATTAGTTTTAATTTTAATTACCTACACATCTCAGCACCCTACATAGAAAAAAAACAGTTAATTCAGTGATAAGTATTTTACCTACAGGAATAATTTTACGACGATCAATGACCTTACCACCTTATTACGACACATGAAACAAATAATATCCTTGACCCAAAAATTAATAGTAATGGTGCGAGGGAGAGAAAACAATAATGTTATTCTCCTCCTGATTTTTGAACCACCAGATCTCAATTAAATTATATATATTTTCTTCTAAAATACATTTTATTTACGACATTTAAGATGAATTATGCCAAAGTTATCTGTTACGCACCAATGATCAGTGGATTCATTTAATTTCGTATTGTCGGTACCACCCTGTATAAAAATATGCATAAATGTTTAAAATCTGCCATTATAAATATATGTAATGAAATTCATGAAAATGTTATGAACATCGAGCATGGTGGGATCGGTTAATGTAAGTTTTATATAGTCTAAGCTTCCATTTTCCAACTTGCGTTTTGTTCTTTATAATCTTGTTATATTTAGTTTTAGCAGTTACTTTTGTCATTAACTATATATAAATATTGTAGGTCATTTTAGATTTTTGTTGGTTTGAGAAAGTTGCGGTATCTAATGTAATAAATATTGTTTAATTCACGTTTGGTTTTTCCTTTTCCTATCTAATTTATAGAATTAGGCGTTACTTTGCGGAGATACATAATACAAAAGTAATAATAAAATTATTTTGCTATAATCCGCGATAAAGTAAAATAGAAAATATATATAATGCTAAATGTAGAGTGGACAATCGGTTATCATACCTGATACATGCAGGATTCGTAAAAACAAATGCACAAACTTTCACCACCGCCACCACAATACACAAGCACTACATACGTTCACTATCACAAACTCAACAATCATTTCGCAGCGCAACCGAAGCGTCGTCAGGAGATAGACTTCACGACCGAAATCGCAAATATAATAACATTCATAAATTTATATAATTATATAATAACATTATATAATTTTATATACATATATACACCCAGGCTCATACCAACAAATTCATTTATAGAAAACTAGTGGCCCGCTCCGGCTTCGCACGGGTATAAAATATATAGCCTATGTCACTCAGTAAAAAAAATGATTAAAATAGAAGATGGAAGAAAACTTCTATACAAAAATTACCCGGTGGGGGCGGAAACGCCCACCAAGGCGTTGTGGCCCCTACTTGGGGCGCGGTCTCTCCTTGTTGACCGTGACATAACAAACACGGTGGGCAGGGAGCGCCCGTGGGCAGCGATGTCCTCCCTTTGTTCTGCGGAGGCGGGTGAAGGGTGGCGGCGGAGCGGTTCCACGAACTGTTGTTCTGGATCCAATCTGCTGCTGGTGAGTCCAGGTGTTAGTGACTCGCCCAAGCCCATCGTCTGCCGCCCTAACTGAGGACCTTCGGCTGTTCTGAACGGGGTATATCGGACGCCTGGCTTACAGGTCCCCGAGGCGGTCGGTGCATCTGGTGCTACCGATGCACCGGTTAGCGGAGGGGGGCTTCTCTTCGGGCCCCTACCCGAAGAAGGTGTTTGTTCTCTGGGATCAGAGCTGTTGCCGGGATGGGGGCAATATGTACAATGATACCCTGTCCTTGCCATCGGCAGCGTGGTGAACACAGGTCGTTTTAGTTGGTGCGAGTCCGACATAACTGCCGCCTGTACCCGTCGGGCGGCGGTACCCATAAGGAGCTTTTTTCTGTATAAAAAAAAACAATTCCCCTTTCCCTATACCATGAAGATTCCCTGCTATCTTTGGAATATCTAAATTCATATACTAAATTTTTACTTATTTACTTTTACATTTTCTCTGAGTATTTTATTTTTACAATTAATTACAGAATGTCTTTATATACAACATTCACAGCTTTTTTGTCATAAAGAAAGAATCTTCATTGCACAATACAAACATGTTTTCTTTAGAGGTTACTCTTGATAAAGCGACATATAGTCGGCCATGTGAAAAAAAACCCGTCCAATCGCAGCTAAATTCGAAGTGCTATAAGACAAAGCGCGCAATCGCTATACCCCTGCATTTTAAATCTGTAATATCTTCGAAAATGTTCATTTAAATGACAAATGAAGAAGAAAATGTCAAAAAAATGCTATTGTGGGTCCATAAGAGATAGACATAATATGTATACCATCGCGGAGTTTTCTGTAGACCTTTTCAAGGTGTACAAATACTTGAGGTTGAATTAAAAACATGTTGTAACAGTCGACCATCCTGACAGCATTTGCGACCCCGCAAATCTCATAAGCTGACTTCTGGGAATGAATCTACCACCGATTCGGAATGCTGATTGTACTGAGAAGAATCGGCAAGAAACACAATACTTGCTCTTTTAATCTGTAAACGAAAAATCATTTCGCACCTTAAGCTCACCCTCAATCACTGTCATGGCATAACACAGCTCAATAAATGGCAACCAACTCAGCAGATACACACGTAAACAGACTCGCAAATGATAACGCTCAAAGAACAATCACCATATCTAGGCAGAGTCTAGCTGACAGTCGTTGCAGATGGCCACAGTCTAAATAACAATTGTTACAACTGGAACAAATCCAGAGAATAATCGTCATTCTAGCTGACAGTTCTATCGAACAATAGTCACGGGCACGTCTACGGTCTCACATAACACATCGTCACGTTGATTTTACAGAGTTAATAAATTTAATACCAATTACCATCATAATATCATCATAATAATCTCTCCAATAAAAACTCTATTTTTTATTCCATAGCATCGCATATCGCAACTATCTCTCAAATTATACGAAATTCGCACTCTCCGTGTTGTCTCAAGATATTGATCGTTATTTGTCTTTTCTTTAAACTCTTGAAATTTCCAGATATTCCTTTTGTCCGCTCTATTTGTGAGTTTAGGTTACATCCTCTTCTGAATATTATAATAAACGACGATATTTCTCCTTTGTACTTGTTATATTATTATACTTATTCAATAAATAAAAACAGTTTTCCCAGAGTCAACCCATTTACTCTTTCTCAACAATTTAATGACACATATGACAGCCACAATGCTTTTTCATTTTAATGACCAACTCTATGGAGGAGGTTGTATTAAAAACATGTTGTAACACTATTATTTTGATAATTGTCAAATATTTTACCATACTTCACCAAAGAAAAATTACGTTAACTGTCATCTATGTTTTGTATTCCACTGACATTTGCGTTTTGTTATTCAATGTCATAGTCGTTGTTGTAATACCACGATTTAAAGTGACTTGACGGGATAAAATAAATGCGGTCGAACGGGATAAAAGGTATCCTATATCCGTTTCCTGGTTCTAAGCAACCTCTACACCAATTTTCGGCCGAATTGGTTCATCCGTTCTTGAGTTATAAATAGTGTAAGTTAGACCAACTTTCTTTTAATATATAGACTAGCGGCCTGCCCCTGCTTCGCACGGGTATAAAATATATATCCCATGGCAGTCAGTGTAAAAAAAATGATTAAAATTGATCCAGTTGTTTTGATTTATTCATTATTGCCCGTGGCCGTAGCGTTAAATTTGGAGAAAAACAATTTCCTTTCCCTATACCAAGAAGATTTCCTGCTATCTTTGGAATATCTAAATTCATATAGTACATTATTACTTATTTACTTTTATATTTTCCCTATGTATTTTATTTTTACAATTAATTACAGAATGTCTTTAAAAAAACTCTTGAAAGAGCGACATCGCTGCTAAAGTCGAAGTGTTATAGGGCGAAGCGCGGCCCCTGTATTTTAAATCTGTAATATCTCCGAAAATGTTTACTTAAATTACATGCTGTAAACGGCCATATTGATCTATATTAAATCAACTATTTATTTAAGGTACTTAATTGGATAAGGATTAATGTTGTATTGTATAAGAATTGCTTCAAAAATAAGGCATTATTTTTCGTAAAAAGTAAACGACAAAAAATGCTTTAGTGGGTTATCCATAAGCGATAGACATATACCATCGCGGACTTTTCTGTAGACCTTTTCAATGTGTACAAATACTTAGTACATTATTTTGAGAAATCTCGTAGGGTTTAGCCTGTGTTTGCAATGTAAGCGGAAAAAAATGTAATTATTTACAGAAACCTCAAAAATTACATTATTTTTCTACTTCGTATTGAATGTTATTATACGTACAAACCTTCCTCTGGAATCACTCTATCTATTTAAAAAAACCGCATCAAAATCGGTTGCGTAGTTTTAAAGTTTTATGCGTACATACGGAAATATGGACTTTGTTTTATAATATGTAGTGATATAAAAAAGGAATAGTTTTCGGGTGAACGTATGCCCTTCATATTTGGTCAATTCGACCACTCGGCGATCGTTCATGTTAATGTGAGGCGATAATAAATGTACATATGCGAGTATGTGTACACACCGACAGAGTGATGATCTTGTCGAACAGCATCACCGGCGGCATGTGGAAGTCGAACACGAAGTACTGCGGACAGAGGGAGTCAACGGTCAGAGAGTAAGGCATGAGCACGCCCAGCACGGCACTGCTACACTACTACACTACACTACAGCTGTTTTGGAAACAACATTGACAGAAGTGATATACCTAAATCAATTCTGTCAGGTGGTCAGACCGAACTGCACAAGTCTAGAATGGCCCATATATTTGCAAATTTTTATATGAAGACTATTAAAAGTTTATTTGAAAATCATGCATTAAACGACGAAATAATATCTTACACTGTTATAACGAAATATTTTATTACAAATTAACCGTGAACCATCAGTCGAAGCCGAATTAGAGGCAGCAGTAGCGAACGGTTAATTAAGATAATTGCCGTTACAAACTCACAACAAACGATTAATTTGTATTCAATACAAAGTAAGAGATCAGTAATAATGGAAGGCGAACCTCAAGGCGTAGCGAAATTGCTTCTATTTATATACTCAGGGTTTCGTGTAACGAAACGCTAATAGCAACCGTACAAATAGCAACAATTTCAACAACAAAGGGAAATTTGAACTACTCCTTTTAAAATTCTTTATTTACGATGGACCGGTTCGATTTTTCTCTAAAAAGCTTCAAGTGCTCGAGTAAAATGTCCCTTGATTGTAAATAAATCAACGCGGCGTAATAAAAGGTAGAATCTGAGCTCGGTAGTATCGGCACCGTCGGGTAAAGTACGCGAGCGGTGTTTGTCTCTGTGGTCACTCGGAGCCGGCCAACGCGCGACCCATTTTAAAAGCGATACGTGTCGCCAGCGAGATCCCCGTCCGGTCCCACAATCGTCGTCGCCGAGCTGACTCCGGCCCCCGCGTAGCCCTCGCCGTGGCGAGCGGCGGTCGGTGCCTCACCTCGTTGTAGTAGGGGCAGTTGGTGCTCTCCTTCACGCTGGTGTACTTGCGCGCGTCTCCCACCTGCACGCACACCACGGGGTCCATGTTGAGGCCGGCCAGCTGCCTGGCCTCTAAGACGGTCACGCACACCTGGAAGTCGGCCGCCTTCAGTGCCGACGGTCCGCCGGACTCGGATACGGTCTTCCTGCAGAACGATGCTCGCTGTACTGCGGCCGCGCGGTGCGTTAATTCTGCTGCGTCACTACCCTACTAATCGACTGCCGAGTGTGCGATGTTAATGACGGCCCTAGATGTCGCCGTTGCAGATTCATACGAATTGGCGTCACCCTAACGCGATCGAGTAATTAAAAAAAACTCGCACTCGAAACGCCGATATTGAGTTTGGGGGTCGAATATCGGGTAAAATAAAACCTACTGGAGAGGTAGAGTTTATTGAGCATGTATTAGATAACATTGGTTTCGTGTCACTCGACGAGTAGCTAGAGGAAAATAACATACACAATAGGGTCGCTTGAGCTTTCGACAGAATATTTTTCTTGTTTATATGGTTATCATATTAAATACCGATCTATTTGAGTACACTATTCTGCTTGCAGAGTTTATTGAATAATTTAAAACTAAACCAAATTTATGTATTCATATTTTGTAATTTAAAACAAAATGTCACGTTGCCAAAGGACGCTGTGAAATATATCTACAATATTTTCTCACTATAAATTTATCTCTCTTCATAGTGTAAATCGGCTCCTATTTCCTATTTCATAAACCGGATGCATTCTTATCGAGAGGTTCCTGAGTGCGGGTGCAATGTCACCTGATTGCAGATAACGACCGAAGACGCGCGCTAATTAGAACAATTTTATGCAATTCAAACATTCTTATTGCGCTGTTTATTCTATTTTAAGAATTTGTTTATTTTTGATTACCTAAATTAGTATTTATGTTATTATTTTTCTCTAATCTGTGGCTCCGAAACGAATGGTCTGTAAAACGCTTCGCGTCCTCCGCGACCAGTCCCGAGAGAAGCTACGACACGGACATTACTGACACGCTCATCCACTCAGAACCTAATCGAACGGTACTCAAGATCAATAATGATCGATTCATCAAGTAAAACCACTCAGTGATCAAACAAAAGCTGCTTACAGCACGCACTGGCCGCATGAAGTAACAATAACATGTGCAGGAAAATAAAACGTGCAAGGAGTCGTGTCGTTTCTTTTGTCGGGGAAAACCAGATTTCCCGTTCGTAATAACCGCACGAGTAGAGTCTCACGGACGGGACGAGTAGAGTCTGACGCACGTTTAATATCTCTCCAGGAAGTCTAAATAGCGGGAACAATGCGCGCTGGAATTACATTCCACGCTCCAGCGGGACGCGGCGCAAACGCGAGGGCAATATGGTTGTGGGCTCGCATCGTTCACGCCGCGCCCGACGATATTGGCAGATTTATTGGAGTTAATTATCGGTGTATCAGAATATATTTTTATACTGTCCAAATCAAGGAACCGAATTCAGCCCCCGCACTCGACTAGAATAATCTTCCGTTTCCGAGATTCCAAAAATATATATGTATATATATATACATATATATTTTTGGAATATATATGTATATATATATAACAAAACTCGGCTAAAAGATCAGATTTTCTACTTCGAGATAAGCTATAAATTTCCACAGAACTAATACTAGGTATAAAAACAGTGACTTGTACCACGTGGATCACAGGTTCGATTCTGAAGCAGCAATGAATTTTCTAGTAGAATTTATGACGGGAACACTTCAACCTGCAGTAATTATCCAGGCAAGAGTTATTTTTTAACCTGATCTGAATATAAAAATGTACGTTTGTCTGTCTTTCATCTAAACGATTGGACCGATTCTAATGAAATTTTTAGATAATTGTTAGAATAACTTATGGGCTGATCCTGTAAAGTTTGGTTGCGATCGGAAGATTTCTTAAAGCTGTTTCGAGAGGAATTCGAAACAGATTCACAGCAACGCGTGGCCTGACAGAGAGTTATAAAACAAACGTAATTGCTAGCTAGCTAGACAGAATCCTCTCTCCTTTTAACAATGCAATATTTATCCCCACAATCCACATTTTATGCACATTGTACAACTTAAATATTAAAATACCCTACATACATAATGTATCTTGTTTTCCTATTCAAATGGGAGTTTTTTTACTCTATATTTGTTAGCCAAATATATAAATGCTGTGTTGTATCTAGCCGAGTAGAATAGACCTCATTTCTTACCGAGGTGCCGTTAAAGACGACTATGATAAGTTGACGACCGTACGGTATCGGGCTCAGTATAATAGTCCACTCTCATTTCTTACCGAGGTGTCGTAAAAGACGGTTAAGCTAAGTTGACCCGCCATGTGGTATCCGGCTGAGTAGGATTGACAACCCTCATTTCTTACCGAGGTGCCGTAAAAGGTGACTAAGGTAAGGTAAACTAGATAAAAAATCAATGTGATCTATTCTGCTCAACCGGATATCACACGACGGCTCGGTAAGAAAGTGGGTGGTCTATTCCAGGGCTTCTTAAACTTTTTTATATAGCGACCCCCTTCAAGCTTAGGAAATTTTAAACGACCCCCTCCTCCATATAAATATTTTTCAAAAAATAGTTATAATAAAACTACAATAGTATTTTGTATGATTTTTATTTGTATTTATATTTGTACGTTGTGTGTATACTAATTTTAAAATTTTAATTACTAATTTGTAGTTGTATCAATAATGATTGAAAAGTTGGACTGGCCCGTTGGCGCAGTGGGTAGTGACCCTGCCTTCAGCTCCTTGGGTCGCGGGCTCGATCCCCGCCAAGGACCTACATTTTCTATAAATGAATTTGTTGGTCTTTAAGCCTGGGTGTATATTTGTATTTAAGTAAGTAAAAAATATATAAGTATATGTGGGCGCTATCAAATAGCGCCATCTAGCAGTGACTCTAAGCATCAAATTGTAAAATTCAGCTGCGTCACCTATTGAATATCGAAGTTACTAATCCGATGAATTTAGAGATTTTTATTAGTTTTTAAATATTTAAGACTAATCGTAATGTATAGAATTATTAAATTTCAATTGTTTAATTATTTTAGGATTAATTAAGTAATTATAATATTTATATATGCTTTTTTTAATTTAACAGGTCCTTATTTGTATTTTAATTTTGGTCATTATAGTTCTTATATATAAAATTAGATTGTTTTCAATAATTCTTATATATAGGCAAATACTATAAATAATAATTAAATAAATTATCAGTTATTTGATTTGTAAATACTAAATTTATTTGAAATGAACATTGTTTTGATTAATGATTGTTTTGATGTGTTAAATATTAATAACTATCTTTCATTAAGTAAAATTATTGATTGTATTACATAAATTCATTTAAAAATAATATTTCTATATATTAAAACTATTTAAGACTGTACTTTACATTTTCTTGAATTCTGGAATAAATAATTTAACAATTGACTACACATTTCCTGTCATTGTTAAGTTTTATATTAAATAAATATTTAAATATCATTAACTATGTGATAAAATTGTGTTATAAAAGAAAGGGTGTTTAAATTGGAAGAGCGACTATATTTGTAATTTAAAACTGTTCAAAATAAATATAGGTACCAAGAAAATGGTAACTAAATCGATTGTAACTAGAATGGCGCCATTCTTAAGAAAAGGGCGGGTAGCATTAAGGCGGCATTCAATGATTCATGTGTGGTTCAAGTTGTAAAATTGAATAAAAGTGTTTTCTCTCCGAGTTTTTAGTTTTTTGTGAGTTTCCTCTCGTTTTTATTGGCTTCTTCACGGAGAGGCAATGGATGCAGGCAGGCAGCCTGGTCACGCGCCGACATATATATTCACCAGTTGTCTGTCACCCATAACACAAGTATTAAGTTACTTTGGGGACGGACGACCGTGTGTGTAAGTGTCCCATATATTTATTTATTTATTAAAGTATCAGATCTTTGCGACGCCCCTTTCAGTAGTCTCGCGACCCACAATTTAAGAAGCCCTGGTCTATTCTAAACAGCCGGATACACGGCAATAAGTCCCCAACATGAATAAAAATATTTTGAATTTGAATTTCCAGGCAACCAATTCGCTCGCCGCCCCAATAGCGAACGCGAACGCGAACGTGGATATGCGTGTTGTGCGCGGCGTTCGCTCGGCGCCAGCTGGCGCTAGCGAGCAGCTGCTTCCCGACTTCTACTGCGAGCATACCACGCTCGCCATGAACAGGGAGCGGCGGAAACAGGTGTGTAGCCCACCATACCTCTATGGATGTGACTTGGAGTACAAAAGATCGATTAATACAATCAATGGGGTACAATCAAAATTTTAAAATTAAAGCTAAAATTGCTTTAGGATCTAGTAATGATATTTATTAATTCTTTTTAGGACTTATTTTTGCGCAAAAAACGACATGGGCAATGTTGGCCAAAACTCTTGATTATTTTGCCCGCTATCAAAATCAAAAATATTTCAGATTAAATATAATTTTTTTATACAATTTATACAGCTAGTGTATGCACATGTTCATATAGTTGTTGGAAAATAACCGATATACATAAGCACTTATAGAAAAAAGTTGAAATTCAAACTTCGGGTCAAACCAAAAAATCCGGCAAAGTTGTGATGTTTTACGGTAAATAATCGGTTAAAATAATCGATTTTTAAAAAATCGTTTTTTTCGTACCCTACCTCTATGGATGTGACTTGGAGTAGAAAAAATCGATAATGAATATTCGATTAAAATAAGCGATTTTTTCGTATCGGTATAATCGATTATTAAAATCGATTTCTTTCTGATATGAAAAGTTGCCTTTATATAAATGATTAATTAGAATAAAAGCTTATTAAAGTGGACAACTACCAATAAATAATATCAGATGACCTGTTTGTGAAATTATATTAAAATGTATATATAGTTCGGCTACATTGGTTTCATCCGACAGTGATCTAAAAAACTAGAAAAATAGTGAAATGAGAAAGAAGATGATTAAAATAATCGATTTTAAAAAATCGATTTTTGATAATTAAAAAAATCGATTCTTATGAAAAAGTAATCGATTATTATAAAATCGATTATTTTTTGACATCTCTACATACCTCATCCACTTTAACCAACATTGTTGGATAATATATAGAATTACGCGTTACTTAAGGGATCCACAATACAAAAGTAATAATAAAACTATTTCGCTATAATCCCCGATGAAGTAAAATAGCAAATATATATAATGCTAAATGTGGAGCGGACAATTCGTTTTCATACCTTATATAGCATCATCATGATGACAATGATGCTTCGGTTGCGGGGTGAAACGATTGTTGAGTTTGTGATAGTGAACGTATGTAGTGCTTGTGTATTGTGGTGGCGGAGGTGGTGATTTGTGCGTGAGTTTTTACTAATCCTGCATGTATCAGGTTTGAAAACGGAAATGAAAATGTAAACTTAGGAAGGCCGATCATAGAATACCTTGCTGAATCATTTATAATTTTCACCAATTTTGATAGAAGGGTTCAAGCTGTGAAAGCGAAATAGATAGAAAAAAAATTCCATATACATATTTAATATAAATTCCATATAATAAGTTAATATTGTATATATGTATATTTTCGGAGTCTCGGAAACGATTTTCCTGAAATTCAGCACGCAGGAGGTTTTGGGCATTAAAAAAATATTAAAATTTACATTGAATATGAAACAGTATTTTAAATTGTCAAGTCAGCGTAGCTTATTCGGGGAACGGGTGGTCGCGAGAAATTAATCTAGGATCGATCCCGATTACCAATTAATTTTTTTTAAGTTTCTTTTTTTTATTGCGTAAAAAATGACCGAGGAAGACTCAGTCGACCAGGCTAAATGCTAAATGTAGAGTGGACAATTCGTTCTTTTTCTCGCTTTATTATCTAGCCCGTAATAAACGACTCTCGCCATAATACAAACCGAACTTTCTTAGAAATCCGTTGATTTTGTTACAAATTGGGATTAACACGTGCTGACTGTTGTTAGTAGGAGTCATGGATTATATATACGTTGTCATATTCTTAGGTCGCAAACTTTGTAACTTTGTAACTGTAGAAATCTCTGTATTGAAGGAAAAGTTTTACTGGACTATATGCAATAGAGGCGGGAGAGGAGATAAGTCATGTTGGCAGACGCTTTGGATTTAATCTACAGTGTCTCTACAGATATTTGTTCTCTCCATTAAACGACAACTCTCTATAAAGTCAAAACATGCAGTCCCTTGAGGGTCGTTATATAGAGTTTGCACTGTACATATTAATTCTCCTGGCCAAGTACTAATGTTTATTGTCTATGTTCAAGGCGCTGTTAAAGATACTGCAGTTGGTTAAACAGGACATCGAGAGGGAACGAAAGTCCAAGCAGGGTCTGGAGAAGTTGTCTATGGCCATTAAAGAGACCCCCACCTTTGGTAGTGACGACTCCCAGCAGAACGTTGCCGACAAATTATACCACGTAAGGCATTCAATTGATAATACCGAATCATTTCTTCTTAAGGTCCTAAAACAGGGACCAAAATATGACCAAATGTTAAATATGAGAGTGAAAAATAATTCAAAAGTAATAATAAAATAATTTTGCTACAATCCGCGAAGTAAAATAGAAAATATATATAATGCTAAATTTAGAGTGAACTACATACATGCAGGATTTGTATAAACACGCACAAACCTTCACCACCGCCGCCACTGTGCACAAGCTACACACGAACACTATCACAAACTCAACAATCGTTTCGCCCCACGGGCGGCATCAGAGGTCACGTCCGTGAGTTAACACTACTCGCCCAGTCGCAGGATATCCACGTCATCCTCCTGGGCGAAACTAAACTCACGGACAGCGTCGAGCTCCGCGTGCCCAACTACTTCGTGTATCGCCGCGACGAAGTCTCTCCCCGGGGCCGCCCGTACAGAGGTACGGCCGCTCTGGTGCGGAGGGACATCATACACGAAGAGCTGGAGCACACCCCGTTCACTAGCACCCGTACACAGGGGGTGCGAGTCAACGTGGGCAACCAGGAGCTCCGCATCTATGCCGCCTACAAACCACCCGGACTGACTTTCTGCAGCACTGATGTCGAGGCAATCTTCGGGCAGCAGGGACCTGCAGTGATCGTGGGCGACCTCAACGCGAAACATCACGCGTGGGGATCGTGAATCATCACTGCAGTCGGGAGGCACCTGCACGAAGATAGCGTGAGGAGCGGGTACGGTGTGGTGGGGCCGGGAGCGCCGACCCACATACCCACCGACAGCCGCTCCCAGCCAGACGTCATAGACATAGTGCTGCACCACGGATTGGACAACCCCTTCGATGTCGAGGTACTCTATGACCTCGACACGCAACACCTACCGGTTCTGGTCACCCTAGCCACCCAGGGCGGCTTCTTAGTGCCCCGCCCGCCGCGGACGCGGACGAACTGGAAGCGCTACACCGCAGAGCTTGCCGGGCTTGAGCTAGCAGGCCCGATCACTACACCTTCAGGAGTCGACGATGCTGCTGCGTTGGTCGCGGAGGCGATCATCGCCGCCAAAGCAGCAGCTACCACAACCACGTCGACTTCACCGGATACCAATCGAAGGAAGGACCTGCCGAGCTCGCTCCGCAATATGCTTAAGCGGAAGCGCACCCTGCGCCGCCTATGGGCCCGCACTCGTTGCCCCAGGGTGAAGGCTGACCTGAACCGGCTTGCAGAGAGGATCGCGCGTGCCGTAGTCGCTCTCGACGAGGCGCAATGGGAGGATACCGTCGATCGAGCGACAGAACATGACACAGCGCTGTACTCCCTCTGCAAGAAACTCACCGGACAAGACACCCCCGTTTACCCGCTGCTCGATGCCGCGGGTAAACGCACCTATGCCGCCAAGGATCGTGCTGAGATTCTGGCGGCACACCTGGAACAGACATTTACGCCCAACGCCCCCAACACCTCACACCTCCATGTCATCCGTCATCACGCGGCTGTCCAGGACAAGCTGGAGAGGTTCCTGTCGGCCCCTACACCGCCGCTCCGGGGAGAGGACTTCATCTCCCTGTCAGAGCTGCGGTCGGTCGTTGCTCGCCTTGATAAGCGAAAGGCGCCAGGCCCCGACGGAATCGCCAACGCCGCGTTGATGCTGCTGCCCCGAACAGGTCTCGTAGCGCTCACGAGATTGTTCAATGGAGTACTCCGCACCGGCCACTTCCCAGAGGCGTGGAAGACCGGGAAGATCATCGTTCTTCCCAAGCCGGGGAAGGACCGCCGCCTGCCTGGAAGCTACCGGCCGATCACCCTGCTCTCGCACATAGCCAAGCTGTTTGAGCGTCTGCTGCTGCGTCGAGTCACGCCCCATCTGCCCCTGCGCGAGGAGCAGTTTGGATTCCGCAGCGGCCACTCGACGACGCTCCAGCTGGCGAGGGTCATAAACCACCTGACCAGTGAGCGGAACAACGGGCGCTACACCGTGGGGGTCTTTCTCGACATCGAGAAGGCCTTCGACCGTGTGTGGCACGCCGGGCTCCTGGTCAAAATACTGGACACCACCATGCCGCCTGCTTATGTGCGAGTGCTGGCATCGTTCCTACACGGCCGTAGCTTTTACGTGGCAGTGGATGGTGCCGAATCCCAGCCACGCACCATCCAAGCCGGAGTACCCCAGGGCAGTTGTATATCGCCGCGTTTATACGCGGCGTATACGGATAACATCCCCACCCTGCGCCAACATCTGCGGGAAGGGGAGGAGGACGTGCTGTTGTCGCTGTTCGCCGACGACAGCGCGTATTTCGCGTCGTCCTACCACCAGATCGTCGCCACCAACCGCATGCAGCGTATGCTGGACTTGTTGCCGGAATGGCTGGACAAGTGGAGGATGGCTGTCAACGTCGGGAAGACGGCCGCTCTGCTAACCAGCCGCTCCAAGCCGCTACGTCAGCTGACTCTACGAGGCCAGGACGTAGAGTGGAAGACCACAGTGAGGTTTTTGGGGTGTGAATTGGACCGCAGCCTGTGCATGCTCCCCACGGTGAATCACGTCGTGGGTCGAGCCGCCGCTGCTAGGTCCAAGCTTCACGCGCTATTCACATCCCACCTACCTATGAACACCAAACTGCGGGTCTACAGTGCCTACGTCCGCTCGCGCTTGACGTATGCGGCACCCGCCTGGTACGCGCTATGTTCGGCGTACCAGAAGCGAAGACTGCAAGTCCAGCAGAACCGCTGCCTGCGACTGGTCGTAGGAGCCCCGAGGTATGTGCGGAACGACGTCGTGCATCGGGATACCAGAACGCCGACCGTGGAGGAGTATGTCCGTCGCCTTGCGCGCCGGATGTTCGCGCGTGCGGACAATAGCGCGCACGTACACCTCCACGGCATCGCGCCACTCCATGCGCGACCACCCGATGGACGTTCCCTGCCTCGTGAGCTCCTGCGGTCACCGTCTCCGCGGCCCGATGCAGATGACGACGGCGACGATGAGGACGACGCGATGGGCGAGAGGGCGAAAACACCGGATTTGACACCCCCGATCATGACACCACCCGACTTAGGACCACCTGAAGAAGACTTTGAGGTCTGGGAGCTACCATTCCCAGACCTCACCACCGAACCAGACATCCCTTAGGTCACCTAGGTGACCTCGGCCTACAAGGCCGAAACACAGACCGGGCTTAAGTGCCCGCGAGGAACTGCCCGGGCAAGGAGGTACGCCTCGAGGCCCGTACCCCGCCTACTCCCAACGGAGTAAGCGAGACGACCCTGCTGCCACAGCCGAAGCATCATCAGGAGATAGATTTCACAAAATCGCAAATGGCGGTGGTTGTGGTTTGTGCATTTGTTTTGACGAATGCTGCATGTATCAGGTATGATAACGAATTGTCCACTCTACATTTAGCATTTTTACCGTAAACTGTCATGTCAGCGTAGCTTATTCGGGAAACGGGCGGTCGCGAGAAATATCAATACAGGATCGATCTATATCTAAAAGTTTTTTTTTAAATGTCGGCTAAAATGGCTCTACATTTTTTTGAAATGTACGTTGAATACGATCACAATTTTTCGCTGTCAAACAAACGTGCGGTAGTTCATTCGGGGAACGGGCGGTCTAGAGGGGTGAAAGTATATGATTAATTGATCGATTTTAAAGATGCGGTCAATGCTAACATATTTGGAGGCCGTGAGGTACAAGATCACGTCCAGTCTGGCCGAGCTCGACAGCCGGCCGCCGGCGCAGCATCCGCTCTCGACGCACATTCACATCGTGAGAGACGAACAGGGTCTCCAACAGAGCATACTTAAGGTATTAAAGGCATCGAGCGTTCCAGACTTAGAAATATCAACAAAAACTAAGAAATGGAACCTTTTTAAAAATAAGAATAGAAGTTATACAAAGGAGATGAGCAAAATCTGGCCCGAGCGGACTAAATAATGAAGTACATAATAAAATATTAAATATTAAATAAAGCCAAAATAAATGAATACTATCTCTGTACTACTCGGGAAAACTGGTATTGAGTAAAAAAGTTACTTATTTGATCCAGTTCAGCTGTAAGCAGTGAAGTCGCAATTTCTTTCGAATCAGTAAGAAACTCGATATAGATGTTCGATTTAGGAATTTAATATTCTTACTAATATACCGTATATTTCAGTATAGTCCAGTATCAGTGGTAATTCAGTATTCAGTTGGTAATAAATTATTTTTATTACCATAAAAAAATAGACAACTATGCATAGTTACTAGTCTTTTTAATTATCATTTTTTTATATATATATGACCGATTTACGGATCGATGAATAAAATCGATTTCTGTGCATAACAGTAGTCTAGAAGGCTGTCGTTATATTAATTATCTGTGAATTGTTATGTTTCTAAAGATGCATATTCGTGTTGTTGTTCGCATCGTGAACGTTTGGGGCATAGATGATACACTATGTAGGATAGTTTGGGGGTTCCTTGTGTTCGTGTGCTGCTTTATAACGACCTGTGCTGTGTGTCTGGGCTACTGACATATTATATTTCGTGTCGACAATCTCATTATTTTGGATTCGTATTGTTTCTGAGATGAAAATAAATTATGTTTAGAAAAATGTACTAACAAATTCCAATACTCTATGTAAATCTGTCATGCTCATTAATTTATTTCTTCTAATTCCCAAGTTCTATCTAAAAAATACTTGTACATACTTGGAGAGTAACTTTCGGTCTTTGTATTGAATATTACTTTATTTCTGTCCACTCAGGCCAAAATTGTATGAGCTAATTGCCCATCTCCTTTAAAATAGTGTTTATTCAAGTTAACCTGTATCGGTTCTCCCATAAAATATATTTCTTCCTGTCCTTATATACATTGAATATATATCTCTGAGTGGGTTCGGCACGTGTTTTTCCCTTCCATTCCGTCCTATCATTCGTCAACTCCACTGCTCCTTTTATATGCATGTCATACTTCACAGAATCCAACCATCTCTTTTTAGGCCCCACTCTAGGCACATATGCATCCACATTAAATTTAAGACTCGTTTGGTCACATGATTTTCATCCCTCCTCATTATATGTCCGCACCATGTTAGTATAGGACATTAAATAAAATATTAATTGATACTAAAATAACAAATATTTATCTATTTAACAACACAAAAACCTCTATAACTTCTGAGAGGCCCAATGAAAATCTGGCATGCTGCTTTGTAAACAAGTGCTTTTGAATCGTCACCTCTACTGCTGGTTCGGAAAGCTGTTCCTACCGAGAAGAGCCAACAAGAACTCGGCGGTTGCTCTTCTCAAAACAATTCTCATATCTAGATATATTTTGTTATCAATATCTAGGCTCAAAGAGTAGCTATATCAAAGTAACCCTCAACAGTATTATAGGCTTTCTGTATTAGTCTTTTTCAAGGGTTTTAAACTGCTGTAATGGCAAAGCTAAAATTGATTGCGGTATCGGATCGACCCCCTCGGGGAACTTTTTAGCTGGGCGTCCGATTAATCTCGTTCGAAACGACCGCAAGGTCCTTGTTAGGGCGGCTAAATTATCTTAATTTAGCTTTGGAGTAGCTCAGCTTTCAAATTCAATTCTTTTTATTGTGCAACAACAAGTGAACAGTGCTTTTGAATCGTCAATTCTACTGCTGGTCCGGAAAGCTGATCCTACCGAGAAGAGCCAGCAAGAAACTCGGCGGTTGCTCTTTTCAACATAATACTTATAACTAGTTACATTAAGTCATCACTATCTCAGTAGACATTAGTTATATCCACGCATTGTTATCGTTTAAATAATCCTCAACAGTATAGTTGGCTTTCTGTATGAGCCTCTCTGTAATAATGTTTTTAAACTGCTGTAATGGCATTTCGATCCCCGTATAACGCTATAATTTTGACGAGTATGGTGAAATATGATAGGTCCCACCGTGGCTTCAGGCCGACTACCGGAACGAGGCGAACGAAAATCTCGAACCGAATTACACTGCGTTGACTAGAAGCGGCGGCGAAGAAAGGGAGAGACTAGTTACATTAAGCCATTACTATCTTGTACAGGGTCGGACAGTATCTAAATAATCCTTAACAGTAGGCTTTCTGTATTAGCCTCTTTTAAGTGTTTTATTTAAAATTTATTGCGGAATCGGATCGACCGCCTCGAAGAATTTTTCAGGCGGGCGTCCGATAAACCTCGTACGAAACGACTGCAGGGTCCTCGTTAGAGCGACTGGTTTGTCTTAACTAAGCTAAGCTTTAGTCTCAGAGTAGCTTAGCTTTCGGTCTGCGAACCTCAAAACACTATAGTTTTGACGGGTATGGTGAAATATTACAGGTCCCACCGTGGCTTCAGGCCGACTACCGTAACGAGGTGAACAAAATCTCCAACCGAATTACGCTGCGTTGACTAGAAGCGTCACCGGCGGCGAAGAAAGGGAGAGACGGGATTCTGTGATGAGCCGAGCGTCCAGCAAGCTTCGCATCGAGCACCTCTCGTTCAGACGGCACGCAGAGCGCAGTGCGCCCACCACGCCGATTTGCGCTGAGTTGCCGCCGCCAAGTTCCAAGCCGCCAACGCCTGAAGCGCCATTGCCGCCAGACAGCCCGCTCGACTGGAGCGAACGAGGCGCTGGCGACGGACCGTCCAACAGACAGGACAGTGATTTCGGTAATTCGAATATTCGTAAAAGTATGCGCCAATCAAATCAAAATAGGTAACCCTTATTCAAATAACCTCTTACAGTCACTTTTCAATCGTCAAGGATCGATATGATTAACGAAGCTACAACTGGTTCGGAATGTTGCTCTTACCGAGAAGAAAGAACCAGAAGGAGACTCGGCGGTGAATCTTTGAAACATTTTCAATTTTACATAACGAAACCGCAGTCCTGTATCAAGCTGAAAGTATTTTCAAATCCAGGCTTTTTTATCATCCGAATAATCTTCAACTTTGTAATATGCTTTACGCACGAGTACATCTCTTATACTTAACTTAAACCTTTCTGTAGACCGGTCTAGTCTTATCTAGTCAAATCAATCAAGTTTTAACTGTTGCCTATAAAAGGATTGCATATTCTATCCTATACTGATGAGTAATATTTTTTCTGTAGTATCGTTTTTTCGGTAATCTTGTCCAAGTTTTATATAGAAATAATATAAAGAGTAGGGATGAATGTAATGTGACGGGAGTGTTAAATATAAGGACCTAAAAAGAGAGGCATGTGTGAAGTATGGAATCTTTAATATTTAAATGAGTTAATCTTACAAAATTTTGTTGGGAAAAATCGATCGAGGTTTTATTAAAAAAAATCGTTTTATCTCTGTTTTTGGGCATTAAAAAATACAAAAATTTACATTGAATATATAAAACACTATAATTGAGAATTGATAATTGTAATTTATCACACGCTTTTCGGTGAAGGAAAACATCGTCAGGAAACCTGCATGTCTCTAGAGAATTCTGAAGATATGTGTAACCTACCAATCCGCATTGGAGCAGCGTGGTAGGTCTTAGCTCCAATCCTTCTCTCCAAAAACGGAGAGAAGAGGCCTATTCTCAGCAGTGGAATAGCAACAGGCCGCTACATATAAAACACTATTTTTGCCGTAAACTGTCAATTTCCAATTATTATTTTTTGTTTAATATTTTTTTATTTTGAAAAATATTGCCGATCAAGACTCGGTCAACCAGTACTATGTACTAACAGAGTAGCGCCGGAGTTGACGAACAATAGAAGAGAACGGAAGAGGAAAACTTGTACCTATTCCACTTAAAGTGGGATATACCTATCCTATATACTAATACTCCTATCTAATAGTCCTACTAATATTATAAATGTGAAAGTTTGTGAGCACGGACATATGTTTGTTACTCTAACACTGCGAATACGCTGTACCGGTATCGATTAACTTTAGCACAATTATTCCTTATACACCGGGTTAACATATAGGCTATAGAAATCCTGTTAATTCTACAGGATGACATTCAAAGCGCCATCTGTTATCGGCCTATCACGCGAAAACATTGACGCTAACGATATTACGGGTAAAAGCTAGTGTCCAATAAAAAATTAACGCTTTACCTCACAACAGTATTCTGTAAGGCTTAAAACTATGGATATATGACTGGCCCGTTGGCGCAATGGTAAGCGATCCTGCCTTCAGCTCCGCGGGTCGCGGCTTCGATTCCCGCCGAGGGCCAACATTTTCTATAAACGAATTTGTTGGTTCTTCGAGCCTGGGTGTATATATGTATTTAAAAATTATATAAGTATCTATTCACCAGTTGTCAGTCGCCCAAAACACAAGTATTAAGTTACTTTGGGGACGGACGACCGTGTGTGCAAGTGGCCCATATATTTATGAGTTTTCTCAAACTATGACACTCAAGATATGTCATTTTCCCTGTTTCCAGACGAATTTTCATCGCAGAGCGATAGCTCGTCGGATCTGCAAGATGTCGGGAAGAATGCAAACGGAGACGAGCCAGTGCAGAAGTATATTGGGAAGTGCCGGGCGCTTTATGCTTATGAGGCGAGGCTGGATGATGAGCTGACTTTATCTCCAGGTCGGTTTCCTTTATTGACTTCCTTTTCTTTTTTTTCCTAGATATTTTGTACCACACGAGTCACATCGCGATAAAATTGAGTGACCTTTGTATAAGGTTCGACGATTCGGCTGATATCACTGATAAGCGATATGAAAAAATAATCGTTTTTTTTAAATAATCGATTATTATTTCAAAATAATCGATTTTTTAATCGATTATTTTTCATCAAAATTTTCTTCTAAATCTTTTTTACTCTCTGTTCTGTTTTTTGAGATTAGATATGCATTGTTGGATAAAACCAATTTAGCCAAACTACACATTTTAATCCAATTTCACAAACAGTGCATCTGATATTATTTTTTTGGTAGCTGTCCACTTTAATTAGCCTTTATTGTAATTAATTATTAATATTATCATAGTCATAAATATCGATTATAAAAAAATCTATTATTTCGTAAAAAAAATAATCGATTGAAAAAAATCGATTATTTTTAAAAGGGGTAAAAATCAATTATTTATTATTCGATTTTTCCTTTGTATAAGGACTTATTTCCTCGACTTTGTATAAGGTTCGACGTTTTGGCTGATATCACTGATATCATAATGTGCAAGGGATGTGACTTGGAGTAGAAAAAATCGGTTAATAAAATTATCATTAATCGATTACCTTTATCGAAGTATTTAATAATTTTATCTCATTCAAATTGATTCGATTTATCTTTATCGAAAAAGAGAAAGAGTATGATTAAAATAATCGTTTTTTATCAATAACTAATACTTTTAAAGCCTAATATAAGCTAATATGCTATTACAGTTATTTTTTTATGTCAACAGGTGATATTATAAATATTTACGAGAAACAAGACGACGTTCGGTGGAGCGGGGACCTTAACGGGTCCTTTGGGATATTCCCGTCGTCCTACGCCGAAGAAATCACCTCTTGTATATAAGCCATGGTTCGGAACGTGTCAAGATCAACTCAAGGTCAAGCGAAAGAATATTCTGGAATAGATGGGAAGATAGTTCTCTATCTCCCTATTCTATAGTAGCGGTCATTATACGTGATACGTTTAGACCAACTAGTCTGAAATTTTGAGATCTACAAAGCTTATAAATATAAATTATTATAATTAGTTTCTGCGTCTTGTACTTCAGAGAAAAATAGTCACTTTCCAGTGTTACAATTGCCATAACTTATTCCGTTTCGTTACAACGTGAAAGAGCAAACAGGTATAAGAACTTAAGCATAGTTTTATCGCATTTATCTTGTAGTTTCAATGTGGGTAGATGTTAACGGCCTGTTAGTATACCACTGGTGGGCATAGACCTCTATCCGTTTTTGGAGCTAAGACCTACCACGCTGATCCAATGGGATTGGTAGGTTACACATATCCTAGAAATCTCTAAAGATATGCACGTTACCTCACGATTTTTCCATTCACGAAATAGCGTGAAATAAATTGCAATTATCAATTAGACACATAAGTTTTTTAAAAAAAACTCCTCCTGCGTCCTCAAGAATCGCGCGGTGATACCGCTAAGCTATATGTATAAGAGGTCTTTATTTACCACACTACAATATCGTACAAATCAGAAGCAGTTATCGCACGTGAATTTTCATTTCAACTTCCTTAAAAACGCGAGATTTTTTTTTTATAGAATATGAAACCATAACATTTTGTGTCAGCAGTTAAAAAACGTGTTTAGTAAGTAAGTAAGTAAGTAACAGCCTGTTACTATCCCACTGCTGGGCTTAGGCCTCCTCTCTCCGTTTTTGGAGAGAAGGGTTGGAGCTAAGACCTACCACGCTGCTCCAATGCGGATTGGTAGGTTACACATATCCCTAGGATTCTCTAGAGATATGCAGGTTTCCTCACGATGTTTTCCTTCACCGAAAAGCGTGTGATAAATTGCAATTATCAATTAGACACATAAGTTTTAATAGAAAAACTCATTGGTGTCTGCCCGGGTTTGAACCCATGATCGTCTCTAGAGATTCACACGGTCGCACCGCTAGGCCATCACAGCTTAAAACGTGTTTAATTAACCGTTATCAAATATTATTAAACGAAAATTATTTTTAGTACGAATATTATATATAATATTAAAAAAGTTAGAATATATAATATAAGACACCAGCACAAATGTACAATGAATTATAATTAATGTAGTAAGGATTTAAAAAAATAAAAATAATAATTAATTTGATGTAATTCGTCATTTAGCAGATTACGGTCTGTACACCGTACCGTCGAACGAATTGAGATGTACCATCGTCGTACGGATTACGGTCTGTACACCGTACCATCGAACGAATTGGGTGTACCATCGTCGTACGGATTACGGTCTGTACACCGTACCATCGAACGAATTGGGTGTACCATCGTCGTACGGATTACGGTCTGTACACCGTACCGTCGAACGAATTGGGTGTACCATCGTCGTACGGATTACGGTCTGTACACCGTACCATCGAACGAATTGGGTGTACCATCGTCGTAAGGATTACGGTCTGTACACCGTACCATCGAACGAATTGGGTGTACCATCGTCGTACGAATTACGGTCTGTACACCGTGCCGTCGAACGAATTAAGGTGTACCATCGTCGTACGGATTACGGTCTGTACACCGTACCATCGAACGAATTAAGGTGTACCATCGTCGTACGGATTACGGTCTGTACACCGTACCATCGAACGAATTAAGGTGTACCATCGTCGTACGGATTACGGTCTGTACAACGTACCGTCGTACGGATAACAGTCCGTACACCGAGACCCGTTTAACGTGTAACGATTTGAATAACATGATGAAATTATGTATTTATTCTGGTGTATATGGCATAGTTAATTGATGGATTGAATTTAAGAAATCAAATGTTCTTGCATGTTAAGATAGTAATTTTAATAAACACGCACAAATTTTATAGTACATATAAAAGTTATAACAAAATTTTTATCGACTTTTGAAACGACTATTTTTACTCGTACTGATAAGACGCCATTTATTGAATGGTCTAACAAATTGATATGATACACGAGATTTAAAAAAAAAAGTCAGTACATCGTGTAAAATTCAGACTAATTTATCTTAATAATTATAATAGTATAAGCATCTGTATTTTTATATTTTGTAGTCGCAAAATTAATGATTCGATTGATTAATCGAAATTAAGTATGGGGCATGTTTTAATTCTTGCATTGAACGAACTTTTGCGTTGATTGTTTCTTATGTATTATGTTTTCTTAGGCATCGTCAGGGCCATTTTTATATTGTAAATATCGCATGAATGTTATAATTGTTTATCGTAGTGATGTAAACGAGATTAATACTGTTAGTAAATCATTGCGCTAACATCATTAATGTAAGATTACAAATATTATGTTTCTTGTTGAAAAGTTAAATATGGTTTTGTTTTGTATCTATCGACAACAGCATGATACAAACTAGTACCAAATGGCTTTGTAATTTAAATGCATGTTATATAATTTTGTGTAATAATACTGTTTGTTAGTTTAAATATTGGTATATTTAAGATATTTTTCTATAACTACTGTTAAAGAATTCGAAAGTATCAATAAAACATCAAAATATAACGCATCGTGTATTCGCGCTCGGAATATAAAAAAAAACTGAATGCAATATCCATGCCCGCGTGACTTTAAAATGGCGTCCCTTCTATTTAAACAAGGGCTAAAAAAATACTGTTTTAATGTCTCTATATATTAATTAATTGCCGTTATCTATTAATATAGATTGGAAATAATTTACGATTCCAATCTGTCACCAAATCCAAATCTATTGTTTTTTTATATTCTTGTATTATTGTTTTTTAGATCTCATATCTTGCTGAATCTCAAGCATTTGCTTTCTGATAATGTTTCAACTTCTATTTTGATATATTAACTATCATTTTTTATTTTTTCCTCATTATTTTATATTTTGAGACTTTTTCGAGACGTTGCATTCGTTCATCTAAAGTACTAACTTGTATTAATCAGGAAAGTTTTGTTTATTTTAATACAGAAGAAGAAAATATTAGATTAAAATAGAACTGTCTATTTATCTACCTCTTGCTCAAATAAACGCATACATAATAATCCATTTTTCTGTAAAAATTGCCTCGTTTTAGAAAGTCGACGGTATAATGTCGGATATGTGTTAAGACTTTGACAAAAACCTTTTCGGTTATCAAACCTCATGGGCTGAATATTTTAAGAAAATACAAAGAATATCATGTTTTTTTCGTTGCGATTTAACAAGTTTATAACGTGACACTAATTTACCTGCGTTGTATACAGAGTGATAGTTATAGAGGAATTTGTTAAAATATGTTATCATTTAAAGCATGAACTGAAAACACGTGTACTTAGGTTAATGTTATTTTCGTTATTTTCGTTATTTGCGTTCGACAATTTTGTAATTTGTTTACTATAAATTTTTAAAGGCAAAATGCATTAATAAAAGAGTTTGTTTAAATTATTTTTATTTACAAACTTTATAGTACAACTGCATATTCAAATATTTACACAAAAGGCAGATTTAATGCTTAAAGTATTAGCAAACCTTCAGGAGTCACTTTACAGTCAGTAAACTGTATGTAGGCGTTCTATTATGATAATTAAATAGTAATAATAAAACTAAAGAAATGAAATATTTTATCTACTCTGATACTATAATACAAACATTATAGACTGAAATCAAAATTCTTATGGCAAACATTAGGTTTAGGCCAAAAATAAAAAATTAAAAAGTTTTATTACGATACAGGCCTTGTATGGACACCTGTGTCATAATGTAACTTTTTCATCATAGCGATACACTTATACAAACTCCAGCGGGACCGAGGAGGTTGAACCTCTACCTTAAAAATAGGTTTCAATGAACGAGTCCGCGGCGACGCAACACGCGTGCGCAATCGATGTTTGTGCTTGGCGCTAACATTTGACATTTAAAAAATCCTTTCAATATTCAAACAAAGTTTGGTTTTTATTAATATTGTTTTACCTATTATGGTATGAGAGTAGATAAAGTAGTGTATGACACTGTACATAACTTGGTCTTATAACACTCGTGTGATACTATAAAACACACTCGCCAGCGGCTCGTTTTTTTAAACACTCGTTTTATAAGAACCTTTATTATGCAACAGCATCATAATCTACTAAAATATATTTTTTTCTTTTTTTAAATTAATTTTAATGAGGCCAAAGCCGTCAAAAAACTTTTAAAAATATCGTTGTCACATCGTGTCTATTGTACAGGTATAAGGATCTTTAATCGCGGATGTGTTGTGTCTATTTAGTGTGTAAATTATTATTTGTTGTGTAAAATAAACCAAAGTATTTTATGTAATAGACAAAATAATATGTAATAAACAAAATGATGATATAAATAGAAGTTTTTTTTCTAACGTCCAATCCTCAATTGTCTATCTTTAATATTTATAATTTTGGAATCTCGGAAACGGTTCCAACGATTTTCATTGATATATTAGCGTAGATATCTCAGCTCCGATCATCATCCTCCTCCCCTTATCCCACTCTAAGTGGGGTCGGCACATGTTACAAACATGTGGTCATATAATTTGGCTACGTATTTTACGACCGGCCGCCTGCCTGACGTTAACTTACTCGGTAAGAAAGAGGGTGGTCTATTTTACTCAACCGGATACCACACGGTGGGTCAACTTACCTTAGTCGCCTTCTACGACACCTCGGTAAGAATTGAGGTTGGTCTATTCTACTCAGCCGGTATATATCCTTATCCTTACTAATATTATAAATGTGAAAGTCTGTCGGTTCCGTTTTCACGGCCAATCCGCTGAACCAATATCGATGAAATTTGGCATAAATATTCCTTATATACCGGGGTCACATATAGGCTATATAAATCCTGTTAATTCAACAGGAATTAAATTCAGGACGAATTAAATACGATAACGATCTTTAAGGAGTATTTATATTTTATTTTATTTTATTCGTTTACTGGACAAATTTAACTGAGTAAATTTATTATTTAATAACAATGGATTATAAGTAATATGGGTTATTTAGTAAAATAAATAAACTAATAATAATATAAATGCGTTCCAAGAAAACGCATTCTTAAACGGTCTTTAGTTAGTAGTCTATGGCAACAAGTACGAAATAAATGACTATTAATTGACATGTATTGGGAAGTTCTATTTAATTTAATCCCATAGAAATTAAGTCATACGGCTAATGAAAATATATTTTATTAATAAACACCATTTTTAATATTTGAACATTTAATAAAGTTATACATTACATTACAGTTAATAAAGTCAAGTTTAATATATTTTCCGATAAATATTATCATTTAAAATATTAAGTTTACATAAACATAATTTAAATTTAATTTTTCGTATATAAATACGATTCGTATATAATACTAAAAACGTTGGAATCCAGCGCCGTACATATAAGTAATTAAAAAAAAAACAATTTGACAGTTGATTCGTTACGTATAAATGTTATTATGAAATAAGTTTTCTAACACGTTTCCAAAGCTTATAATTTTTATAGAGATAGCGCTGATGAAAGTAAGGATTAAAGGCAAGGAGTGAAAGACCAGGAAAGGACCAAAGGCTTCTTCATCGACATAAAGCATCCAAATCACACCACAATTTAGAGTTCTTAGTGCGAGTTATTTTACTAGCTTATTTTTAGTGCGAGTTATGTTAAAATAACTCGCACTAAAAATAAGCGATAGCTTATTTTAACTGCAGTGACATCTCGTGACTGTTTCAGCGCCTTACAAATTTTGTGTGAATAAATTATCGGATTATTTTTTCAAAATATACGATTATTTTAGGTATCACTTTTTGTTTTTTACTTTTTTTTTCTTGTTTTTTAAAGACTAGATATGCATTGTATTGCAATTTAAATGCAATTTAATAAAAACATTTAATCTAATTTCACAAACAGCGCATCTGATATTATTTCTTGATGGTTGTCCACTCTAATTAGCCTTAATTGTAATTGACATAAAAAAGCCAATTTTTTTACTTTGTTTGGACAATGGCATCTCTATAACGAAAAGCACCATCTATGTTTCATTCTTCATTACATTTTTCATTCATTCTTAATTAAATTCTTAATTTCAATTTACATTTTTCATTCATTCTTCATTCATTCTTAATTACATTTTTTTACAAGGCAGCAGCGACCACCACCACGTCGACTTCACCACACACCAACCGAAGGAAGGACCTGTCAAGCTCGCTCCGCTGCATGCTCAGACGGAAGCGCACCCTACGCCGCCTATGGGCTCGCACTCGCTGCCCCAGGGTGAAGGCTGTCCAGAGCAAGCTAGAGAGGTTCCTGTCGGCCCCTATACCGCCGCTCCGGGGAGAGGACTTCATCTCCCTGTCAGAGCTGCGGTCGGTTGCTTCTCGCCTCGATAATCGAAAAGCATCAGGCCCCGACGAAATCACCAACGCCGCGCTGATGCTGCTGCCTCGAACGGGTCTCGTAGCGCTCACGAGCCTATTCAACGGAGTACTCCGCACCGGTCACTTCCCAGAGGCGTGGAAGACCGGGAAGATCATAGTTCTGCCCAAGCCGAGGAAGGACCGCCGCCTGCCTGGAAGCTACCGGCCGATCACCCTGCTCTCGCACATAGCCAAGCTGTTTGAGCGTCTGCTGCTGCGTCGAGTCACGCCTTACCTGCCCCTGCGCGAGGAGCAGTTTGGATTCCGCAGCGGCCACTCGACAACGCTCCAGCTGGCGAGGGTCATTAACCACCTGACCAGTGAGCGGAACAACAGGCGCTACACTGTGGGGGTCTTTCTCGACATCGAGAAGGCTTTCGATCGCGTGTGGCACGCCGGGCTCCTGGTCAAGATCCTGGATACCACCATGCCGCCTGCTTATGTGCGAGTGCTGGCGTCATTCGTTAGCACCCTGCGCCACCATCTGCGGGAAGGGGAGGAGGACGTGCTGTTGTGGCTATTCGCTGACGACAGCGCGTATTTCGCGTCGTCGTATCACCAGATCGTCGCCACCAACCACATGCGGCGTCTGCTGGACTTATTGCCGGAATGGCTGGATAAATGGAGGATGGCCGTCAACGTCGGGAAGACGGCCGCTCTGTTGACCAGTCGTTCCAAGCCGCTACGTCAACTCACTCTGCGAGGTCAGGACGTAGAGTGGAAGACCACAGTGGTGTGAGTTGGACCGCAGCCTGCGCGTGGTCCCCATGGTCAATCGTGCCGTGGGCCAAGCTGCTGCTGCCAGGTCCCAGCTCCACACGCTGTTCACATCCCATTTACCTGTCAACACCAAACTGCGAGTCTACGGTGCCTACGTCCGCTCGCGCTTGACGTACGCGGCACTCGCCTGGTACGCGCTATGTTCGGCGTACCAGAGACGAAGGCCAAGTCCAGCAGAACCGCTGCCTGCGATTTATCGTAGGAGCCCCGAGGTATGTGTGGAACGACGTCCTGCATCGGGATACCCAAACGCCGGCCGTGGAGGAGTTCGTTCGTCGTCTTGCGCGCCGACTGTTCGCGCGCGCGGATAACAGCGCGCACGTTCACCTCCATGGCATCGCGCCACTCCATGCACGACCACCCGATGGACGTTCCCTGCCTCGCGAGCTCCTGCGGTCACCGTCTCCGCGGCCCGATGCGGACGACGACTGCGACGATGAGGACGACGCGACGGGCGAGAAGGCTAAACCACCGGACGGGACAACACCACTGATTACGACACCAACACCGGACTTAACAATTCCTGATGATGACTACGAGGTCTGGGAGCTACCATTCCCAGACCTCCCCACCGAACCAGATAACCCTTAGGTCACCTAGGTGACCTCGGCCTACGGCCGGAACATGGACCAGGCAGAATGCCTGCGAGGAAATGCCCGGGCAAAGAGGTAGCCTCGAGGCCCGTACCCCGCCTACCCCTCAACCGGGGAGTAAGCGAGATAACCCTGCTGCTTACATTTTTAATAATCATATTCGTTACAAATAAGACAATAAATGAATTATACATATTTATAAGCGTATAATAGTTAATACCTGGGTGACAGTGCCTTGCTCGATAATTTTTTAATATATAAAAAATGTAATAAAAATCCTTATCCTTTTTAAAAGAAATTTAAAAAACAAAACTAAATTAAATAAATAAAATCTAATAGAGTTACACGCTATACGGACGTAAAACTGAATAATAACGAAAAATATTATATTATTCTGAGGTATTATTCTGAGAAAAGCGTGAGGTGCTTACAGTATACCTATATGTAAAGGATGTCAAAGCTCTTACGTCGGCTTAAGCGCTGTTTTATTTCACGTTTGTTGTCAAGGACAAAGCGTGGTCTTTAATTTTATTATACTCCACTAGCAATCGCCAGCGGTTCCGCCCGCGCGGAAACCGTAATATAGTGTTTGATAACCACAAAAATAGTTAGTGGGTTAACCTTAAAAGCTAGAAATATGCTATCGCGGACTTTTATTTAGAACTTTTAGACGGGAACAATTCTGTGATACATGATTTTTCAATAACTTTTACCAGCGCACGCAAGGAAAGCTTTAAATCTTGCCGTTTTCGTACTACTTTTTATTGCAGTTCTTTTCCTATTTATCGTAGCGTGATTTTATATCCCATAGCCTCGATAAATGGACTATCTTACACTGAAAGAATTGTTGAAATCGGTCCAGTAATTCCCGAGATTAGCGCGTTCAACAAACAAACAAACAAACAAACAAACAAACAAACAAACAAACAAACAAACAATCAAACAATCAAACAATCAAACAATCAAACAATCAAACAAACAAACAAACAATCAATCAATCAAACAAACAAACAAACAAAAAAACAAACAAACAAACAAACAAACAAACAAACTCTTCAGCTTTATACTCGTATATTAGTAATAGATTTATTTTCCACTTATTTTACTTCAAGTGATAAACAACAAAAATGGGTAAAGTTATTTATTTATTCTATCGTATAGTCACCGTTCTTGATAATTCAATCCGTCGTCACATAGGTGAAAAAAAGTTAAAGTATAATAAAAGTGACTTCAAGCCACTCTCACAATAAAACACTTCCTCTAATATCAAAATTCAATTTATTCTTAAGTAATTCACGTTAAAATGTAAACAAATACGTTTGAATCAGCAATTCAACTGTTTAGCTGTTATGATCAGAAAATAGCTTCTGCCGATTTTGAGAAAATCAATCACATACACAAAGTATTTTAAAGTAACAATAATTACATTTTTTTCCGCTTACATTGCAAACGCAGGCTAAACCCTACGATATTTATCAAAATGATGCACTAAATATTTGTACACCTTGAAAAGGTCTACAGAAAAGTCCGCGATGGTATATGTCTATCTCTTATGGATAACCCACAATAGCATTTTTTGTCATTTACTTTTTACGAAAAATAATGCCTTAAGTTCAAAGCAATTTTAATACAATACATCATTAATCCTTATCCAATTAAGTACCTTAACTAAAAGTAATAATAAAATTATTTTGCTATAATCCGCGAAGAAAATTATATATATAATATAATTATATATTATAGCAAAATAAATTTTATTATTACTTTTGTATTATGGATCTCCGCAAAGTAACGCCTAATTCTATAAATTACCTTAAATAAATTGTTGATTTAATATAAATCAATATGGCCGTTTACAGCATGTAATTAAAGTGAACATTGTCGGAGATATTTACAAATTTAAAATGCCGTGAGGACGCCGCGCTTCACCCTATAGTACTTCGAGTCTTTTTTTTAACAGTTTGTTTAAAGACATTCTGTAATTAATTGTAAAAATAAAATACATAGGTAAAATGTAAAAGTAAATAAGTAAAAATGTACTATATGAGTTTAGATATTCTAAAGATAGCAGGAAATCGTCTTGGCATAGGGAGAGGAAATTGTTTTTCTCCAAATTTAACGCTTGCGGGCCACGGGCAGTAATGAATAAATCAAAACTACTAGATCGATTTTAATCAATTTTTTTACACTGACTGACATGGGATATATATTTTATACCCGTGCGAAGCAGGGGCAGGGCGCTAGTTAACAATAAACAGATAAATATCGGGGACAGTAATAAACACTGTCGCCCGTCCAAACCATTTAAAACTAGTGTAATGGGTGATAGTCTACTGTATATATTGGTTCGATCGCGGGGCGGAGGGCGCGGCCGAACAATGTCACATTGCCAAGCGGGCGCGCTGCGGCTCGCGACGCTCGTCTCGAGCTCACGAGTAAGCGCCGCGCAACCTCTACCTCCGACCTGGTGGTAGAGCACATCTGTAACGAGTCACCGAGACTAACGCGACCGACGCAGCCGCAGGTCCGGCTGCTACTCATAATGGAAAACTGCAGATATCACGTGGCCGCACAGAGACTTGTCGTCACGAACTACTCTTGAGCAAACGAAGTAACACGAACCAATACTAAGGAAGAAGAATCTTCCCAGGAATCTGCAGACAGACTAGAGGCTGCTACTGATGAAAGTGATTACCTAGAAAGAATAGAAAATGATTCTACACATATGATGGACTGATTCCAAAGAAGAACTAACGGTTGAATGTACACCTGTCAGCGGACCAGGCGAGCGTGGATAACGACTCCTTCTTGCATCGGGCTCGTGAACTTTTCATGAAAACATCTTATTCTTGACGATGAGCTCCTCAAACAGAAAATGGCCGACAAATTACACGTCACAGAGATGAGAATGCTGAGATGGTCTGCGGGCGTCACACGACGTCTAGACAAGGTCCCCAACTATTACATTCCTACCTCCCAGCTGATTTAATGAAGATATTGGTTGTGCCTGTAGTTAAAACCAAAACAGGAGATATTGGTGACAAATGTAACTATAGGCCTATATCTTTAGCGGCAATAATAGGGAAAGTATTTGACGGTCTACTTGAGCACCGGCTGAGCGATCATCTAAAATTAAATGATGCACAGTTTGGATTTAGAAATAATCTATCAACTGAGAGTGCTATACTAGCACTTAAGCAGACCGTGAAATACTATACTGATAGAAAAACTCCTGTGTATGCTGCTTTTCTGGACCTCTACAAAGCATTTGACCTTGTTTGTTATGAGAAGCTGTGTTAGAGCCAAGTTAGAGGAACTGAATGTACCTTCAGATGTGATAAATATGCTCAGATTTTGGTACAGCTCACAAACAAACAGGGTCAAATGGGCTCCTACTCAGATACATATCACCTAGAGTGTGGAGTGAGGCAGGGCGGACTGACATCTCCAGCCCTGTTTAACTTATATATTAATGAGTTGATTGATGAACTCCGCAGAACTAAGGTTGGATGTTCCATTGATGGAACAATAATCAATAACTTGAGTTATGCTGACGACATGGTTCTGCTGAGTCCATCAATCAACGCACTCAGAAGGTTCCTTAATATATGTGAGTCATATGCTGCGTCACATGGTCTCATACATAATGTAAAAAAGCGAGCTACTAGTTTTTAAAAGTAGAGGAAGTGCTCTAGGGGACATCCCCCCAGTATATTTAGATGGTGTAACGTTAAAGAGGGTAAATTATTTTAAATACCTCGGTCATATCGTTAGAGATGACCTCTCTGATGTTAAGGACATTGAAAGGGAACGTAGGGCGTTGGCGGTTCGATGCAATATGTTAGCCCGTAGGTTTGCGCGTTGTAATAGAGACGTAAAGCTCATATTGTTCAAGGTATATTGCCAAACATTTTACACGTGCAGCCTGTGTGTCACATATACGCTGAAGGCCTACAATGAACTGCGTATCCTATATAATAATGGGTTCAGAATGCTGTTGGGGTTGCCGCGTTTCTGTAGTGCGTCATTGATGTTTGCTGAAGCTAGAACAGACGATTTTTATGCAATCTTAAGGAAAAGAGCAGCATCAATGATGAACAGATTACGTAGTAGCTCCAACGGTATTCTGAAAACACTTTATGGAAAATTGGATAACCCATTTATGAAGCACTGGATTCGAATGCATATGCATTCGCAGTGCTTCACAAATGGTCGTTATGCCATAATTTAATTTTAATTCTTATTTTAATTGTAATACTAACATAGCCTATAAGTTCATATATTTTATTTTTAATGTCTACTAGCACAATGGATGTAATGTCTTTTAATTTAAATAAATTATTATTATAATTATTATAGGGCTTCGTCCTCTTTCTTGGTCTCTTCCTCTTGGTCTTGCCGATGACAATAAGTATCTGCAGGCTATCGTCAGGCCTGCGAATAATGTGCCCAAAGGACTCTAAGATCCTCCGTGGGCACATGTTCAACAGCCTCGATTGACTGCAGATACTGAGATAATTATACCGCACTTGTTTCTTTCGTTTTTCTTATCTTCGTATTGATTTATTTCTTCTTGCTTGGCAGTAGATTTTGTCCACACTCGTTGGTTCGTTGACAAGTGTACATTCAACCGTTAGTTCTTCTTTAGAATCAGTCCATCACTTGTGTAGAATCATTTTTATTCTTTCTAGGTAATCACTTTCATCAGTAGCAGCCTCTAGTCTGTCTGCAGATTCCTGGGAAGATTCTTCTTCCTTAGTATTGGTTCGTGTTACTTCGTTTGCTCAAGAGTAGTTCGCGACGACAAGGCTCTGTGCGGCCACGTGATATCTGCAGATTCTCCATTATGAGGAGCAGCCGGACCTGCGGCTGCACTTCGGTCGCGGTTATCTCTATTGATTCGTTACGGAAGTGCTCCACCACCAGTTCGGGGTAGAGCGTGGCGCGACGCCCGACTCGGAGAGCTCGAGTCGAGCGCCGCGCGCTGCAGCTCGCTCGCGTGGCAATGCGCCGTAGTTCGGCCGCGCCCTACGCCCCGCGATCGAACCAATATACAGAGTAGACTTACCCCCCCTCACCCCTTACTTAAATAATTTATAGAATTAGGCGTTACTTTGCGGAGATCCATAATACAACAGTAATAATAAAATTATTTTGCTATAATCCGCGATGAATTTCGGAATTGAATGAATTCATCGCGGATTATAGCAAAATAATTTTATTATTACTCCTTACATAAGTATTAAGTTACCTGCGGACAGGCGACAGTCTCTATTACTGTGCCCGATATTTATCTATTTATTATTAATTCTTAATACCATTTCAACCTTACTTTGTGACTTAATACGTTTTAAATAAATACAGACCGACATTGTTCTTTTCAAGCGGCACTCTATTGTCTACTTTACTACTTGTACCTTGTACTACTCTAAGTGGGGTCGGCACAACACGTTACATGATTTGGCTTCGTATTTACGATTGGCCGCCTGCCTGACGTCAACTTACCTTAGTCCCCTTTTACGAAACCTCGGCAAGAAATGAGGGTGGTACTATTCTATACAGCCGGATACCACACGGCGTGAGCATAACCCTTATAAGCGTTTTAATTTTTACAATTTACGTTTACCCTGAATGGGTTTTGAATTTAACAATCAAACAATTTTTCTTAACTATCACACAATTTTTACAATTTTATGTTTAAACCATTTTCTATTCTAACATGTATCTATTATTGGAACATTTTTAACTATCTTAAGTTTTTTGATATTTCCGCCTTACTGGTTAAGGTCGCTATATTGTATTTTTCCGCATTTAATACTATTTCCTTAGAATTTTCAATTTCATCTTATCCCTTATTATTAATTTTTTTTATTTATTTCTAGTCTTTCATTGCTCTAAATAATATTTTAAATACATTACGATGGTGTCAACATCGGTTTTAATTTCTCGTTTACAAATATCTTGCGATATTAAATTAAGGTAAGTGCACTAGTAATTGACCATATATAATATATAAATATATAAATATATAATATAAAAATATTGTAATTACCTGTTGCCATCTATTAACAACTGCCGAAACCTCAGAACTGCAGCCCATTGTTTGATATTTAAAATTTAATATTATTAATTAATATTTTTTATTACATACAACAAACAAAACGCTTATTTAAAATTTCATACAAAACGGTCAACTACTAATGCACGGTCAATTACTGGTGCACTTACATTATATTCGAAAGTCTCATCAGATGCGCTGTTTGTGAAATTAAATTAAATGTGTAGTTTGGTTAAATTGGTTTCATCTAACAATAAGAAAATAAAAGTAAAAAATAAAAAGGGGATACCTAAAATAATCGATAAAATAACTCGCACTAAGAACACTAATCAATTGTGATGCGATTTGAGTGCTTTGTGTCGATGAAGAAGGCTTCGGTCCTTTCCTGGTCTTTCACTCCTTCCATTCTTCATCGCTGCTGATGAAGAGGGTCCAGCCTTTTGTGCGGTTGACTCGTGTAGTGCCCTGCAAAATGGATTAAATAATATAGAAAAAATAATAATACGTATACCATAAACCTAAAATATAAAAATCCGTAATCAAACAGAGAGGGTCAACACTGGTGGTCGAATTAAGTTCAAATGAGTTATTGAGTTATTAATAAATATATAGTTATAATTAAATGAGTTATTAATAATTGAGTTAGAGGTCGAACAAACAAACTCTTCGGCTTCATATATTAGTATAGATATAACAATACAAGACTATTAATTCAAAATCATATTCAACCACTTTTTACATCAGTAGCAAGTTCCTTGGATGGCCGAGCCTTGCTCAGTAATTTTTTAAAAGATATAAAAAAATGCATTAAAAAAAAAGGGGCTGACATGTGGCAATCGATGCCAGATTTAGAACTGTTTTTAAGTTCGCGAGTTACCATGAGGCTATCACAGCTTTGCGTTTGACAGCTCAAATATCAGTTTCTATCTATTCCTAATTTCTTAGGTTTTTTAGTGCCCAAAAATATTGATAAAACGAGATTTTTTTTCAAACGAATCTAGCTAGATTGATTCTCCCCCAAAACCCCCTCCATGCTGAATTTCAGGTAAATCGAGATTCCGAAAATATATTTATATATACACATACAAGATTACATAACTCATTTAAATATTAAAGATGAAGATTCGGATTATTATTATTTTATACAAGAGTAGCGTTAACTTTTTGAAACCATTTGTACGAGTCTATAATAATAAGCTGTGATAGCCCATCGGTAACACCGTGCGACTTTTTCCTGGCTGTCACGGGTTTGAACCCGGGCAGACACCAATGAGTCTGTAAAAACTTTGTGTCTAATTGATAATTGCAATTTATAATAAGCTTTATGATGAAGGAAATCATCGTGAGAAAACCTGCATATCTCTAGAGAATTCTGGAGATATGTGTAACCTACCAATCCGCATTGGAGCAGCGTGGTAGGTCTTAGCTCCAATCCTTCTCTCCGAAAACGGGAGAAAAGGCCTATGCCCAGCAGTGGGAGAGTAACAGTAACTTACTTTCTTTACTTAGAGATGAAATGAAGATGAGTGTCCCAGAATTGGACTCTTCATAGCGACTAGTAACTTAGGAATTCGGATGGTGGACAGTTTAACATTATGCGTCTGTCTGTTCGTCCAGCGGACAGCACTGCTTGCTCCCTGAAACATTCAAATGACACTATAAATTCTATTCTATTGAATCATATTCAGCTTTTGTTTTCTGATTTTCGTCAATATCCTTTACCCTAGCCACAATAGTGAAATATTGAGATTCGAACTCCAACCTTTCTGAATTTTCGAGTGATTGTGATACATTCAAATATATTCCGCATTCAAGTTTGAACTTCATCAAAATTAGCTTAGACTTGATCAGCTTTAGAAATTCTGAGCTGCAACTTGGTAGCAGGGATGTTAAAAATTAAAATTATCGTTTACTAACAATTAATTTTTTTTTACTATTTGAAAAGTTGCCTTTGTTAATATTAATTACAATAAAGGCTAATTTAAGACAACAACTACCAAGAAATAATAACAGATGCGCTGTTTGTAAAATTCTATTAAAATGTCTCCTTTGGCTATATTGATTTCATCCCACAATACATATGTTATCTTAAAAAACAAGAAAAGAGGATAATTATAATAATCGATTTTAGAAAAACCAATTTTTATGAAACAAAACAATTAAAAAAAAATCGATTACTTTTTCACATCTCTAATACGCATGGCAAAGAAATAACGTAATAAACGAAATTCGTGAACGTTCTTTTAATTTACCGCCTTTTCTAATTATATCTGATTATTAGTAATTAAAATACTTTATAATTTTTTATTAAAGTATTTAGCATTTTAATGGCACGAAACAAACTAAGTATTGAAAAGAATAAATTGAATTCAATTAAATGTGTCATTATTGAGATATATTCAAGAATAAACCAAAACAAACTTGAAATCATTCCTTAAATAATGCACACGGCACTATATACTTCGCTACAAGTAATTCTTATCGCAAGTCCGTTCTTTGCCGCTCGGTTTTTTCTATATGAAGATCATTAAGCGCGGTGTGCCGCGTGCGCAGATTGATGGGATGAAAGTTACGATTTTAATAACTTTTTAGGGCAACAAGTAAACATGTCATAAGTTACCAATAAACTGTCTCTCAGGTTTCTAATAGCCTTATTCAGCACTTAAAAGTCCCTTAAAGTTAACATATAAACCATGTGCCTGTTATTTTATCTGTTGGATAGCAAAGACCTATTACAAAATGGCCACGATTTTGTTTTTAAATTTTTCACTTTGCGATTATATTTTACAGTAATTATTAGAATGGAAAGAAAAATATAGAAGAATATATAGTACTAGCTTTGTCAGCAGCTCGCCCGCATGGAAATCTACTGATTTCCAATCAGTGTTACCACGATTTTCGCGGATTGAAATTTTCAACATAAAAGTAGTTATCGTAAGATAGTTATAAGAGATTTTTGAATAACTTTAACCGTTCATTTAGCGCACGCAAAGAAACATTATAACAAATTATAGCAAAATAATTTTATTATTACTTTTGTATTATGGATCTCCGCAAAGTAACGCCTAATTCTATAAATTGTTCGAAACATTCCTTATGCTTTATAATTTTGCCATTTTCACAATATTTTTTAAATTTAAAAATTAAATTATCTAAATTGTCAATAGTAGTAAAATATAACGTTAATAACTTACGATTTCTATGTTTCTTTCTTTGTTAACCAACGTATAAGCATTTAATTTTCAATGGCGGATTGTCTTCGGAGTACTCTGGAGTCTTCGTTCCTTGCTTTGAAAGGCCTATTTTAATATAACGCGGCGCGTGACCACTAGCTAATAGATTTTGTCGTCGAGTGTCGTTCGTTTCAGCAGGGGGGCGAAACTCTCTAAGAAGCACTCTTCAGGTCGCCGAGAGCGTCATCTCACAGAAAGCATTGGACAACAAAAATTAGTTTTATATCATTATTCACTAGATGTCGCAAATGATACACTGTAATATATATAAGTATTTGTCATAAAGTTTCAAATTTTTCTGCAAAAAACGCATCACTGCTTATTTAAAGGTCTATATTGGAAATTATGCCGTCCAAAAATTATTTTATGTGTTATTTTGGATGTGAAAACGTTGGTAAGTAACTACTATAATGTTTTTGAAACCATTTAATACCTTTTCCTAACAATAGAAATTTTGACTGCATAAATTTTAATTTTTAACCCTTTTAGTGCCGAGCGAAAAGGAAATGCCTACACGAGAATAACCAGAAGAATTTATTAAATTTTATTTATGTAGATTCTTATGCAATTAAAACCAAACGAGAAAAAATATTTAAACGATTCAAAAAGTAATATACTAAGAATAAAATAGGAACAAGTTTGCTCCTCCTTAACCCGTTCTAAGTAAGGTTCTCACTACATGTTTTAAACAATTTGTTGCATGTTAGTTATTTTACGAGCACCCGCCTTCCTGACGTCAACTTACCTTAGTCGCCCTTTACGACACCTTGATAAGACATAAGGTCGGTCTATTCTATACCACACGGTGAATAATAAGACATACAGCATATCGGGGTAAAAATTCACAACAAATAAAACAAACAATATTAAAAAATGAGTTTGCAACAAGATAAATAATACCTATTACCTAATACCTACATAACAAAAAAAAAGAGATTAAATAAATAAATAAAGCGCCGTGTGGATTTTTGAAAACCTGTTTATATTTGTTTTGTAATTTTTATGAGAGCGCAGTGAGAAGCAACTTATCGGCTTTCAGCACAAAAGGGTTAAAGCAGCCATTTCACTGAAATGTACTAAATAAAATTATTATAAGTGCCACAATACCTTTAACTTTGTTTTTTAGAAAAAAATATGTGGTTATTCGTAATAAATATTATATTTTAACACTTTCGGTTACATTATTTTGCTATACATTTTAAATATTTGGTCTGATTTAGACTATAGCTACAAAAATTCAAATGTGTGATTTCAGGTTTACAGCAAATGAAAATTATGATTATGAAAACTAATTACAGAGTGTAGTACGTATGCAAAGTTAGTTGTTTTCAACAAATAACCGTGTAAACTGATGAACATTTATTATTTGTATACGCTTGATATTTTTTTTAATGTTTTAAAAGTATTTTTCAAGTGTTTCCTGAATTGACATACTATTTAAAAAGATGTAAAAAATAAAAATTATTAAATATTACATAGCTTTAATCTTTTATTCATTAACCTTATTTAGAATAATAGTTTGGTGCTACTCTTTGATTTGAACTGGAATTTGGAGATGCCAAGTCCGTTCAAATTGAAGTGGTATAGTGCCAAACTATTTTTTTGTAAATGCTATTTTTATATAAGGGTCACTATATGAATGCAGTACAGCGCCATCTAGTGAATTATTATGATAACGTTACAGCGACATCTCTGCCAGATCAACGAATACAGTCCCTTATCATTACTCCAATAAAATGACAGAGTTGCTCATCTATATCCTATATAGTGTATAGTGTATATCCTATATAGTGTATTATCTATGCGTTTCTGTCGCAACTAGGGAATAGGTGAAAAATAATCGGTTATTGTTTCATCGAAAATCGTTTTTTTTTTATCGATCTTTTAGTTAATTTCTTTTTCTGTAGCAAGACATCAGCCAATATCTAATTTCGGCATTAAAAGCAACTTGTTAGCCACTAGCCAGTCGCTAATAAATACACAAGCTTGTAACACGTATTATAATAAACTAGTAATCGCCAGCGGCTGCGCCCGTGTGGAAAGATTAAAACCGTAATATAGTCTTTTGATAACCATAAAAATGGTTAAAGTACGCCGTGTGAGTCGTTAAATACGACTAAGGTAAGTTGACGTCAGGCAGGCGGCCGGTCGTAAAATACGTAGCCAAATCATATGACAACATGTTTGTAACATGTTGTGCCGATCCCACTTAGAGTGGGATAAGGGCAGGAGGATGATTATGATGATGAAAAATGGTTAAAGTGGGTTAACCTTAAAAGCTAGACATATGCTGCCGCGGTCTTTTATTTAGAACATTTAGAGGTGAACAATTTTATGCTACATGATTTCTGAATAACTAACACCATTTAGTCAGCGCACGCAAGGAAAGCTTTGAATTTTGCTGTTTTCTTAATATTTTTTATTGCTGCTCCTCTCCTTTTCATCTTAGCGTGAAATTATATAGCCTACAGCCTTCCTAGATAAATAAATTATCTTACAGTGAAATAATTTTTCAAACCGACCCAGTTGTTGCTGAGATTAGCGTGTTCAAACAAACAAACAAACAAACAAACAAACAAACAAACAAACAAACAAACAAACAAACAAACAAACAAACAAATAAACAAAGTCTTAAGTTTTATACATTAGTATAGATCAGGACTTCTTATACTTTTGTCATTCACGACCCCATTTGTGATTGCGATCCCATACAAATATAAAACAAAAATGAATTAATATTTTTGATGATTTATTTATTCGGTAACAATATACATATACATATGTAAAATATATAGTTTTAGAATTTTTCTTGAAACATTCAAAAAACTAAAATTTAAAAATTGCACAAAAAATTATAAAATTGTGTTTATTATAGTTTCAAAAATAAAGGTGGATCTGACCGTCTTCATTAGCGTTAATATATTCAAGTAGTTACGTGGTAAGTATTAAAGTATATAAAATTTAATGAGATTGATATGCCTTTTTTTATTGCATAACTGCAAGTCCACTGTATCCCGCCAGCTTTAGTGATGTTATAAAATGATATTTGACATTAAAGTCTCTCGCGACCGCAGAATTTTGCTATGCGACCCAATTTAGGGTCGAGATATATAGTTTAAGAAGCCCTGGTATATATATATATATATATATATATATATATATATATATATATATATATATATATATATATATATCTGCATCACTTTCGTTCCACAAACATTCAAAGTCCATAAACAAACAACAATAGTACACTTGTTTTTTGTTTTTGTTCTTTAAGATCACATTATAATCGCATTTCACAAACAACGCATCTGTTATTATTTCTTGGTAGTTGTCCACTTTAATTAGCTTTTATAAAAAAGGCAAATTTTCAAATAGTAACAAAAAAAACAATTATTTCGTATCAGAATAATCGACTGTTTAATAATCTATTTAAAAAATCATAACTAATGAAAAAATTATTTTGCTATAATCCGTGATAAATTTTAGAAAAAATTAATTTTATTTTTAATTTTATTTAATTTATAATATTACAATTAAATATAGGTAGTATGTAATTAAAAGAAATTAAATTTATCGCAGATTACAGCAAAATAATATTTTCGTTAGTTTTGTACTATGGACCTCCGCAAAGTAACGCCTAATTTTATAAATTTTTTTAAAAGTCGATTGATTTTAAAGGGAAAAAATTGATTATTTTTTATCGATTTTTTATACTCCATGGGACATCCCTTGTCGCGGCTCGCGTACTCCCCGCACGCCGCGTCCCTCGATCTTTATGTAGCTATGTATGAAATATGGATGAAATATATGGATTATCCTTGATTTGCTTGATGTATGATATAGTCCTTTAACATACAGAGAGATATTATAGAGATAGGGGCTCTCAAAGTTAACCTGAAATAACTCTGGAACGGGAGAAAGCGTTCGTGAGCAAAACGGAATCGCGCCGCGTAAACACGTGAATTATCCCAAACCGAACACGTGCTTTTTTCCTTGATGAATAGGGATCAAACAAAGTTTACACACAGAAAGAAGGCTTTTCAAAAATAGGTTATACAAATTTTCATCTCTGTACGCCTCTGGGAACAGGTAAAAAACCTGAGTAATTAGTTTTTTTAATCACCTAACAAGGTTATACGGAAGTTCATTGGAATGACGACTCTTGTTGGAAACTTAATTAACTAACAAACTAAGAGACTCCCGGAGCTAAAATTTTACATAGCGTATAAAGGATATATGAGGAATCTAATAGTATAAATATCTCTGCCCCTAATTTGTAAGAAAAGGGGGAAATTGAATTTCGAAATCAAGACATCTCATCTCAATACTGCACTTATCCTTGTTTTCTAGTTCACCATCCTTTTTTTTATTGTGTGCATATATCTTAGTGTAACTGAAGCTTTGCCCTTTCCAATAAGGGCTGGCTTGTTGCCCAGCGTTGGAGAAAAGTGTGGGAAAACTGTCTCCAAAGTGAGCGGTGGAGATTCCCGTAAGGTTTATAACTTAAATATCTTTTTTCTCTGATTTGTTACAAATCAAAATAAAGCTGATCCAAACTCGCCGCACTGAGTTCTTTTCGTATTTAATGGTGAAACAATTTTAAATTTAAAAATTTAGAAGTTATAGATCAAAACGCTGTTTCTATGAAAAAAAAATTGTTTCGACACCGCGGTAAGAAAGAGGGTGATCTATCACTACACTTTTTCTTACCGAGTTATCGTAAAAGGCGACTAAAGTAAGTCGACCCATAGTGTACTATCTGTATGAGTAGAATGGACCACCCTCGATTCTTACCAAGGTATCGTAATAGGCGAATAAGCTAAGTCTACCCGCCGTGTTAAATCCGGCTGAGTAGAATAGACCACCCTCGTTTCTAACCGAGATGTCGTAAAAGGCGACTAAGGTGAGTCGACCCGCCGTGTTATATCCGGCTGAGTAGAATAGACCATCCTCGTTTCTTTTCGAGGTGTCATAAAAGGCGACTAAGGTAAGTTGACTTGACGTGTGGTATCCGGCTGTTTAGAATAGACAACCTTCTTTCTTACCGACGTATCGTCAAAGGCGACTAGGGTAAGTCGACACGCCATGTTATATACGGCTGAGTAGAATAGACCACCCTCGTTTCTTACCGAGGTGTCGTAAAAGATGACTAAGGTGTGTCGACGCCGTGTTTGGTATATTCGGCTGAGTAGCGTAGACCACCCCCTTTCTTACCGAGGTGTTGTAAAAGGACTAAGGTAAGTCGACCCACCGTGTGGTATCTGTCTGAGTAGAATAGACCACCATCTTTCTTATTGAGGTGTTGTAAAAGGCGACTAAGGTAAGTTGACCTAAGGAGGCGGCCGGTCCTAAAATACGTAACCAAATCACGTGCCAACATGTTCACAACATGCTGTGCCTACCCCACTTAGTGTGGAATAAGGCAGCAGAATGATGAATTAAAATTTCAGCCGATGAAATTAACTTATTAAGGTTAAAGGCGTTAAATAAAACCCATACAGAGATGACAACAAATTATTTATTAAAATAACCTTTAGTTTATATTGGCAAGAACGGACTTCGGTCCAAAAATATCAACTACTACTAAACCGTGTGGTATCCGGCTGAATAGAATAGTACCACCCTCATTTCTTACCACGGTGTCGTAAGAGGCGACTAAGGTAAGTCGAACCGCCGTGTGGTATCCGGCTGAGTAGAATAGACCACCCTCATTTCTTACCGAGGTGTCGTAAAAGGCGACTTAGGTAAGTTGAGCCACCGTGTGGTATCCGGTTGAGTAAAATATACCACCCTCTTTCTTACCGAGGAGTCGTAAAATACGACTAAGGTATGTTGACGTCAGGCAGGCGGCCGGTCGCAAAATACGTAGCCAAATCATATGACAATATGTTTGTAACATGTTGTGCCGACCCCACTTGGAGTGGGATAAGGGCAGGAGGATGATGATGAACCCATGTTACATATACTTAAGTCGAGTAATCTTTCTAGTACGAGGGTATTTAATTTTTATTTATTCAAAATTGCCATCCCATTTTTAAAAATTTAAAATATGCTTTAAGAAATTTACACGATCCAATTTAACTGAATAGTTACAGTTTAGTTTAACCTGGGTGACCTTGTTCAGTCATTTTTAAAAAGATATAAAAAAAAATAAAAAAAGAAGGCGCCGATGACGTATGTGATGACATTCGGTCCGCCCATAGGCTATCACAACATTACGTTTGACAGCTAAAAAATCCTTTGCTTTCAATTCTACATTATTCCATATTAAAGCCCAAAAACAAGGATTAAACGATTTTTTGAAATGAAACCTAGGTAATTCGATTTTTCTTCCCCAAAACCCCCTACATGCTGAATTTTGGGAAAATCGTTGGCGTCGTTTCCGAGATTCAGAAAATATATTTATATACTAGCGGCCTACCCTGCTTCGCATGGGTATAAAATATATAGCCTATGTCACTCAGTGAAAAAAATGATTAAAATCGATCCAGTAGTTTTAATTTATTCATTACTGTCCGTGGCCCGCACGCGTTTAATTTGAAGAAAAACAATTCCTCTCTACCTATACCAAGAAGATTTCCTGCTATATCTAATATCTAAATTGATATACTACATATTTACATTTTTCCCTATATATTTTATTTTTAAAATTAATTACAGAATGTCTTTATATACAACATTCATAGCTTTGTTATCATTAGACAATACAAACATGTTTCCTTTACAGGTTACTCTTAAAAGAGCGACATTTAGTTGCGTGTCCGATCGCTGCTAAATTCGAAGTGCTATAGGGCGAAGCGCGGCCTCCTCCGGGATTTGAAATCTGTGATATCTTCGAAAATGTTCATTTAAATTACATGCTGTAAACGGCCATATTGATCTATATTAAATCAACAATGTATTTAAGGTACTTAATTGGTTAAGGATTAATGATATATTGTATAAAAATTGCTTCGAAAATATGGCATTATTTTTCGTAAAAAGTAAATGACAAAAAGTGCTATTGTGGGTTATCCATAAGAGATAGACATATACCATCGCGGACTTTTCTGTAGACCTTTTCAATACAAACAAACACTTAGTGTACAAACACTTAGTGCATCATTTTGATAAATCTCGTAGGGTTTAGCCTGTGTTCGCAATGTAAGCGGAAAAAAATGTAATTATTTACGATATCACATTAGAAACCTCAAGAATTACAGTATTTCTCTACTCTGTATTGAATGTTATTATACATATAAACCTTCCTCTTGAACCACTATATCGATTTAAAAAAACCGCATCAAAATCTGTTGCGTAGTTTTAAAGATTAAAGCATACATAGGGATATAGGGACAAACAAAGAATGTGACTTTGTTTTATACTATGTAGTGATAATCCGCTGGGCCATCACAGCTCCCGGACAATCAAAAAATCAGGAAAACAATCAGGGAGCTGTGATGGCCCAGCGGTAACACCGTTCGACTCTTTCGAAAAAGTCGCGGGTTCAAACCCGGGTAGACACCAATGAGTTTTTCTGTTAAAACTTATGTGTCTAATTGATAATTTCAATTTATCACACGCTTTTCGGTGAAGGAAAAAATCGTGAGGAAACCTGCATATCTCTAGAGAATTCTGGGGATATGTGTAACCTACCAATCCGCATTGGAGCAGCGTGGCAGGTCTTAGCTCCAATCCTTCTTTCCAAAAAAAAAAAACGGAGAGAAGAGGCCTATTCTCAGCAGTGGGATAGTAACAGGCCGCTACTTACTTTACTTACTTAGTGATAATCCTTATAACATGATTCAGTATTCACGTGCGATGGCTTATTATTAGCATATTTCATGTATAACTTTGGTGTTTCTATACCGATTTCAATGATTCTTTTTTTATACAATGGTTAATACTATTCACTTTTTTATTTAGGGATGACTGAGAGTGATATAAACGTAGGAGTAGACAAATATAACCAGAAAGCTTCGAACTGCTAAGCTATCGGGAGTTACACGTGTTATTGTGAGTCAACCATAAAAGATAGACATATGCTGTTCTGGGATATTTTTTATATAATTTTAAGGAGAACATATCCGCAATACATGATTTCTGTGTAGCTTTAACCATCAAGGTTGCACACGCGACGGAAGCTTAAAAAATGCAGTAACTTCTCCCGTTTTCCCGACGTTTCCGTTCACTGCTCTGCTCCTATTGATTGTAGCGTGATGAAAAGTATACTATAACCAGCTCAGGAGTATGTAAAAAAATTGTACCGAGTTTCGTTAAAATCCGTCGAGTAGTTTTTGTTTCTATAACGGTTATACAGACAGACAGACAGGCAGACAGACAGACAGACAAAAATTTTACTGATTGCATTTTTGGCATCAATATCGATCCCTAATCACCCCCTGATAGTTATTTTGGAAATATATTCTAGTTACAGAATTGAACTCTCTACAGATTTATTATAAGTATAGATAGATATACATACAAGTTTAACTCATTTAAATATTAAAGATCAACCGGTAATAGAGATGTTTGGACAAGAAAGTAAATTGTAACAGCTAATTATATGTATAGTGACTTTAATAAAACAGTAAACTAACTTCATCGTTAAAATATTTCACTTTATATGTAGCTTTAAAAAATATATAGGTCTATTTTAGAAAGAAAAGCGCTTCCGTGTGGTATGCGGCTGAATAGAATAGACCACCCTCATCAGTCCGAAAAAAAATCGATTACTAAATAATTGATTTTTTCCCTTTAAAAGTAATATACCGTAAAACACTACAACTTTGCCCGATTTTTTGGTAAAATGTAATGAATTTCAATTCATACATACAATTCAGAAAAATACATAAGTATTTTTCTATAAGTATATTAGTTATTTTTATACAACTATCTGAACATGTGCACACAGTAGCTAAAGAAATTGTATAAAAAAGTATATTTAAACTGAAATATTTTTGATTTCGATAGCGGGCAAAATAATCAGGAGTTTTGGCCAACATTAGCCATGTCGTTTTTTTACACAAAAATAAATAATAGATATCATAGGTAGAATTTAAAGCAATTTCCGTCTTTATTTTAAAATTTTGATTTAAGTCCTATTGATAGCTGGACAAAATGAATGGGAAATGTTTCCTAGCGACTTTTTGTTTTTTTCATACTTGCGCCGTCCAAGTTCAAGGGCTATAACGTGCATATAAAACGCGAAATATGGAATCTAGAAATTTTGACTTCATAAAAGTATCGAACAAATTGCTATAATGCTGTGGCGAAAATTGCTAGGAAAACTACGTAATAATTATTACTGAAACTTTTACTAAAGTAAAAAATAATGCTTACTGGCATAATTCAGGTAATTTATACGAAAATATTATGCTAAACCGCGCTATCTTATAGAAACCGTTAAACTGACACGCTGCAAATCTAGTCGTTCATCAGTGTATACCTAACTTAACCAAAATTCCACCATTAGCAGATAGGCGCGCGTTATAATGTGAAAATTACTCGATTAAGAAAGAATGCTAAGTGTGAATATATTTTGATACAATAAATAGATAATAGGTAGATAGACTTAACAATAAGATTGAAATCTAGTTTGCCTAAGAATAGAATCCGTAAGAAAGGAGATCAAAATTATAAGTAGGAAGGTTCATATAACATTAGTTTACATCAGAGGATATATTATTCACATAGTATTGAGCAGTATTATATATATATATATATATATATATATATATATATATATATATATATATATATATATATATATATATATATATATATATATATATATAATGTGGCAGCCCTGGATACATTTTAATGGTGGGCAAAGTTGTCATTAATACCCTAAAATTTACCCGAAAAATTTCGTACTGTACTTCGACAGGTTGTAACAGGATACTGAATGAACTTAGGGAAGAACGTGATATATAGTGTTGGCAAAAATATATTTGACTTTCCCACTACATAGTCAATGTTGCTATTAATTTAAAATATATTTCCTTATTAGCAGATTTGCTTATAATTTACTCTTCGGGAAAAGTTATACTTATTGGCAAAGATGGCATGTTATACGGAATATTTAAATGAGTTAATCTTGTGTGTATATGTCGGCGCGTGACCAGGCGGCCTGCCCGCGTCCATTGCCTCTCCGTGAAGAAGTCAATAAAGCGAGAGGAAACTCACAAAGAACTAAAAACTTGTAGAGAAAACACTTTTATTGAATTTTACAACTTGAACCAACCATGAATGCTGCCTTAATGCTACCCGCCCTTTTTTAAGAATGGCGCCATTCTAGTTACAATCGATTTAGTTACCATTTTCTCGGTACCTATATTTATTTTGAACAGTTATAAATTACAAATATAGTCGCTCTTCCAATTTAAACACCTTTTCTTTTATAACACAATTTTATCACATAGTTAACGATATTTAAATATTTTATTTACTTAATATAAAACTTAACAATGACAGGAAATGTGTAGTCAATTGTTAAATTATTTATTCCAAAATTCAAGAAAATGTAAAGTACAGTCTCAAATAGTTTTAATATATAGAGATATTATTTTTGAATGAGTTTATGTAATACAATCAATAATTTTACTTAATGAAAGATAGTTATTAATATTATCAAAACAATGTTTATTTTAAATAAAATTAATATTTACAAATCAAATAACTGATAATTTATTTAATTATTATTTATAGTATTTGCCTATATATAAGAATTATTGAAAACAATCTAATCCTTACTAATATTATAAATGGGAAAGTCTGTCTGTCTGTCTGTCTGTCTGTCGGTTCCGTTTTCACGGCCAATCCGCTGAACCAATATCGATGAAATTTGGCATAAATATTCCTTATATACCGGGGTAACATATAGGCTATATAAATCCTGTTAATTCAACAGGAATTAAATTCAGGAGGAATTAAATACGATGACATTCAAAACGCCATCTATAATAAACCTATGGAACTAATTTTTATTTACGATGTGTCAAAATCAAGTCAAATCAGTATTTACGAAGTATTTAGATTCCAGATTGGCGTCTCGTGCGTGCGCGCTCAGTGAACGGACGCGTATTATTTATGCGAACGTAGTTGCTGCGCGTATCGCGGGAGACGCAATATTAGTTCGTCAGTTTCGGTTACTGCCCTCGCACCTCTGCCACCGGCGCCAGTTGTACTCGCCGCGACCCGTGTCGCGGCTCGAGGAAGCGGTCGGCAGCGCATCGCGTGCACCTGCTTCGCCGAAGCTGTCCGGACACAGCGATCTATAACGCCTTTCGTTGGAAAAGGTGACTGTAGACGCGCCCTCAGAGACACCACCGTCCTTCCTTCCCACGCGTGTGTGGTTTCCGTCCCCGCTCGCGGGCGCTTAGCTGGGCCTCCCCTAGGGGTCTCACCCGGCTGGGTTGCACGCGCCGAGGGAGTGCGGAGCCATACTCGCCAAGAAGTAGGCGCAGAATAGCACTCTGCTCGCACGAGTAATCGTGTACTATGTCCGGCAGGGGGGAGCCCCCCCCTATGGACCAACGCATCAGGGGAGAGCGTCCCGCTTTCCCCCGCGCCGTCATACGACGCGACTTGCGGGATAACAATGTTGTTCCGTTCGCGTCGCCAGCGCCACCACCGGCACTTCCAGCAACCCGTCCCCGCTCACGGCCGATAGCCGCCGAGCAACAGTCGTCGGAGTCCGCAGCTTCACTAGTCACCGCCGATGTATCTGAGTATACATCGGGCGCCGATGCTCCGAAGCGACCGCGCGCCGATGACTCATCACCCGAGTCTCAAGAGGGTGAAGACAAACGTCTGAAGACGGACCAATCACCGACGCCCTCACCACCACCACCTGTGGAACTTGCGGGTCTAAGGACCTATACCAGGCAACCCAAACCACTGCTCCTCCCGTCAGAAGAAGTAACAGGAGGGCAGACTCATATTGCTAGTGCGACGCAGGAGTCTGACAGCTGGCCTCGTGATTCCACGAGCTACGCTGGTCTGGCCTCGCTGTCCCCAATGGTGACGTCCCGCCCCCTCTCTCCCCAGGCAGGCCCATCTGGCTACGCCGCAGCCGCCGCCGCACCGCCATCGCCTCGCGCGCTCGAACAGCGCCAGGCTGATCAGCAGCGCCAGCAGCATCAACCGCTATTGACAGGACCGAAAACGGCGAGGTCGGAATACCCACCGATCACCGTGGAGTGCTTCCCTAACTGGACGAAGCACTTCAGCGTCATCAGAGAGAAGCTCGGCCACGCACCCAACGCTCGCCCGATGGGCAAGGGGGTGCGCTTCCTCCCCAAGTCGGCGGAGGAGTTCCGAGTCCTCCAGCGTTATCTAATAGACGCCACCAAGCAGGACCCTAATATATCGTGGTTTTGCTACAGCCCGGCCTCGACACTGCCCACCAAGGTAGCTATTAGGGGGCTACCGCAAGAAACCCCGCCCGATGAGGTCGTCGCGGCGCTTCGAACTCTCGGATATCCGGCGAATCGAGTCAGGGCCATCCCGCCAGTCAAAGGACGGCACGGTTGTACTTTTTTCGTAGAACTTGAGCATCTGACCCACGAAGAGCTTGGTCACCTGTACCGTGAGACCGAGCTCCTGTCGATGCCGGGCCTTATTATCGAGGCCTGGAAGGGTGGACGTGGACCACCACAGTGTCACCGCTGCCAACAATTCGGCCACTCATCGGCGAACTGCCATCGGCCGCCTAAATGTGTCCGCTGCGCAGGCGGGCACATATCCCAGGACTGTAACAGGCCTCAAGAAGACGCACCGACGTGCGCTAATTGTGGAAAAGCGCACACAGCACGCGATCGCAAATGCGCCGTCTTCCGCAAGGAGGCACGGAGGCGGGGAATTGACATCGCGCCTCCACGCCCTAACGTGCAAGCGAGGAGGGAGGCTTGGGGAAGAGGGCAAGTTCCTCCCACAACCACCGTCTCCGCAGTCCCAGTACCTGCCACCTCCGCAGCACCTGCTATACGAGTCACCTCTGCCCCCACCGCACCGTGCGTCGCCCCTCTGACGCCAGTAGTATCTACTGCCGGGACGAAAACGCCTAGTACGGCGCCTCAAATGGAAACGCGCGGGCAGGCGACGGAGGTACCACCGTCTACCCTGCAGCCACCGGCAAACATCCCGACAGCTAGGGGGGAGCCGCTGGCAAAGAAAAGGAACCGACGCAGGCGCAGGCAACCCAGACCCGCTAACATCGAGCCCGCCGCTGCGTCCACACCGCAGCCTAGACCATCGACACAAGCATCGTCGATGGTACCTCCTACAACTGCCGCGGCGCCGAGAAGCCACGGCCTCACAGAAACCCCACTGGAGCCAATTCCGGCACCAGGAGCAACTACCGCTCCATTGCCCTATTCACATGACTTGGATACAAATAATATTATTCGAGCCATCATAGAAGCCCTGATGGCAGCGTTGACGACATACCTGCGCACCAAGGACTTCGTCAGCGCCATATCAGCAGCAATTAACCGTATTAGTCAAACGTATCAATGATGCTCAAAATTATGTATTGGAATCCAGGCGGCATAAGAGGTCGCGTCCGCGAACTTACGATGCTCGCCCAGTCGCAGGATGTCCACGTCATCCTCCTGGGCGAAACGAAACTCACGGACAGCGTGGAGCTACGTGTGCCTAACTACTTTGTGTACCGGCGGGATGAAATCTCTCCCCAGGGATGCCCCTACAGGGGTACGGCTGCCCTGGTGAGGAGGGACGTTGTACATGAAGAGTTGGTACACACACCGTTCGTGAGCACTCGTACGCAGGGAGTGCGTATTAACGTGGGGCAGGACGAACTTCACCTATATGCCGCATATAAACCGCCTGGATTGACCTTCTGCAGCACCGATGTCGAGACAATCTTCAAGCACCATAGTCCCACACTGATCGCGGGGGACTTTAACGCGAAGCACCACGCTTGGGGCTCTCGTGTTATCTCCCCGGTCGGAAGACAGCTGCACGACGATAGCGTGCGGGTCGGTTACGGAGTAGTGGGTCCCGGAGCGCCGACCCACATCCCGTCAGATCACCGACTCCAGCCGGATGTACTCGACATAGTGCTGCATTATGGACTGGACTTTCCCTTCGACATAGAAGTTTTATACGATATGGACACACAACACCTACCTGTTCTTATCACTCTCGCCACTCAAGGGGGATATCTGGCGCCGCGCCCCCCTCGAACCCGCGTAAACTGGGAGCGATATACCGCCGCCCTTGCTGGGCTAGAGCGGATAGGTCCCCTGTCGACTCCAGCTGAAGTTGAGGAGGCAGCCGTAACCATCACCCAGAGGATACAACAAGCCCACACGTCAGCTACCACCGCAAGTGACAGGACTCAAGCTGCCACCAGACGTGACCTACCAAGCTCGCTCCGAAGCATGTTGCGGCGGAAACGTGTCCTGCGCCGCCTGTGGGCCCGTACCCGCTGCCCTAGGGTGAAGAGTGATTTGAACAGGATAGCAGAGAAGACGGCGAGTGCGCTCGTGGCTCTCGATGAGGTGCGATGGGAGCACATCATCGATCGAGCATCTGAGCACGATACCACCCTCTACACTCTCTGCCGCAAATTAACCAGAAATGACTCCCCCGTTTACCCGTTGCTAGACCCAACGGGTAAAAGGACTTATCTGGCGAAGGATCGAGCCGAGATTCACGCCAACCACCTGGAGAGAACTTTTATACCGAACAAGACAAACACTAATAATCTCAATGTCGTTCGTCATCATGCGGCTATCCAGGCGAGACTGGAAGCATTCCTGTCGGCCCCAACACCGCCGCTCCGGGTTGAGAACTTCATCTCCCCGTTAGAGCTGCGGTTGGCTGTCTCCCGGCTAGTAAGACGGAAGGCACCAGGGCCAGATGGCATCACTAACGCCGCATTGATGCAGCTGCCTCAAGAGGGTCTCTCAGCGCTCACGGGGCTCTTCAATGGAGTACTCCGGACCGGCCATTTCCCCGAGGTGTGGAAGATTGGGAAGATTGTTGTGCTTCCCAAGCCAGGAAAAGACCGACGCCACCCTTCAAGCTACCGACCCATCACCCTACTCTCGCACATCGCCAAGCTGTTCGAGCGTCTGCTGTTGCGCAGACTCGCACCTCACCTGCCTCTTAGAGAGGAGCAGTTCGGGTTTCGCGATAGCCACTCCACGACGCTCCAGCTGGCGAGAGTTATTAACCACTTGGCCAGTGAGAGGAACAGAGGACACTACACCGTCGGGGTCTTTCTCGATATGGAGAAGGCCTTCGATAGAGTTTGGCACGTCGGGCTCCTGGCCAAGCTACTGGAGACAACCACTCCGCCCGCGCTTGTGCGAGTGCTGGCGTCTTTCTTAGAGAATCGGAGCTTCTTCGTGTCGGTCGAGGGAGCAAATTCCAGACCACGTCCCATCCGAGCCGGAGTACCCCAGGGCAGATGTATATCGCCGCGCTTATACGCGGCGTATACGAACGACATCCCTACCCTCCGCGACCACCTGCGTGAGGGGGAGGAAGACGTACTGCTGTCCCTCTATGCTGATGACAGTGCGTATTTCGCGTCGTCCTATCATCAAATCGTCGCAACCAACCGTATGCAGCGTCTGCTGGATCTGTTGCCAGAGTGGCTGGACATGTGGAGGATGGCCGTCAACGTGGGAAAGACTGCCGCCTTGCTGACCAGTCGCTCCAAGCCGCTACGTCAACTCATTCTACGAGGCCAGAGCGTAGAGTGGAAGACCTCAGTTCGGTTCCTGGGATGTGACATCGACCGCAGCCTGCGAATGGTACCCACGGTTAACCGTGCGGTGGGCCAGGCCGCGGCTGCCAGGTCGAAGCTTCACTCCCTGTTTACATCCCGCCTGTCAACGAAGACCAAGCTGAGAGTCTACGGTGCCTACGTTCGCTCGCGCTTGACGTATGCGGCACCCGCCTGGTACGCGCTGTGTTCGGCGTACCAGAGGCGAAGACTCCAGATTCAGCAGAATCGCTGCCTACGATTGATATTAGGAGCTCCGAGGTACGTGCGGAATGATGTTCTGCACCGGGACACCAGGACGCCGTCCGTGGAGGAATTTGTCCGAATACTTGCGCGCCGAATGTTCGCGCGAGCAGATCGCAGCGCGTACGTACACCTCCACGGTATAGCCCCGCTGCACGCCCGTCCACCTGAGGGATGTCCACTACCTCGCGAGCTACTGCGGTCGCCTGCACCGCTAGACGCGGAATACAGCGACGAACAGGACGACGCGAACCAGGACTAGACCCCCCCACTAGACAGACAACACCCACGGATTAGACACCGCACGGATACGACGCCCACGACGTGAACGAAGAGAACACATCGCTTCCTTCGTTCAAAAAGAAGCAACAACGACCTATCCCCCTCAGGCTCAAGCCATTAGGCCAGAGCCTTGGCCGTCAGGCCTAAATAAACAACCAGGCGTAAGGCCTGCGAGGAATGGCCCGGGTAAGGAGGTACGCCTCGAAGCCCGTACCACACCCGTCTTCAGGCGAGTGAGAGGACCCCCTACTTAGATTCCAAGTTTTTCGGCTTACGTCAAAAGAGTTATCTTTAAAGAGTATTTATATTTTATTTTATTTTATTCGTTTACTGGAAAAATTTAACTGAGAACTATAATCATTTAAGTTAAAGTCAAATTTAATCATATATAATTTTTGTTGTCAAAAAAACAGACGTTTCAAGAAAACGCATTCTTAAACGGTCTTTAGTTAGTAGTCTATGGCAAGTACGAAATAAATGACTTTTAATTGACATGTATTGGGAAGTTTTATTTAATTTAATCCCATAGAAATTAAGCCATACTGCTAATGAAAAAATATTTTATTTCTAAACACCATTTTTAATATTTGAAAAGTCATTATAGTTAATAAAGTCAAGTTTAATATATTTTCGGATACCTATTTAAAAATATTATGTTAACAAAAACATAATTTAAATTTAATTTTTCGTATTTTTACTAAAAACGTTGGGATCCATCGCCGTACGTAAGGGTAATTAAAAAAAAACAATTTGACCGTTGATGCGTTACGTATAAATGTTATTATTAAATAAGTTTTCTAACACGTTTCCAAAGCTTATAATATTTATAAGAGAGAGATATTTAATTCCAGAAAACATTATGAATTTTTCATGTGTATAAAATTTTTATACTCCTTTTACTGCGCTTTTTTAATATATATTTCATGTAAGTACGGGTTATTTACAAAAATTGTCATATTAAGCTCTTGATCAAACGATAAATCCTTCAGATTCTTCCAGGATCGATTTGATTTTTGTGATGAGATATTTGAAGGTTTAGAAGGATGGTGACAGAAGCTACTCCTAATTTCAAGACTACAGTCCACGCGAACGAAGTTGCGCGGGTAAAAGCTAGTTTTATATATAAGAACTATTATGACCAAAATTAAAATACAAATAAGGACCTGTTAAATTAAAAAAGCATATATAAAGATTATAATTACTTAATTAATCCTAAAATAATTAAAAAATTGAAATTTAATAGTTCTATACATTACAATTAGTCTTAAATATTTAAAAACTAATAAATTCAAAAGTTCATCGGATTAGTACCTTTAATCTTCAATAGATGTCGCAGCTGAATTTTACAATTTGATGCTTAGAGTCGCTGCTAGATGGCGCTATTTGATAGCGCCCCCATATATATACCTATATAATTTCGGAATCTCGGAAACTGCTCCAACGATTTTCCTGAAATTCAGCATGTAGGGGGTTTTGATGGAGAAATATCGATCTAGCTAGGTTTTATTTTAAAAAAATCATTTTACCCTTGTCTTTGGGCATTAAAAAATATTAAAAATCGATTAATAAATAATCGCTTTTTTCCCCTTTGATAATAATCGATTTTAAACAAATTGATTTTTCGAAATAAATACGGAACGATCGTAGAATTTATAGTAGTGAGTGTGTGTAGTGCTTGTATGGAGTGTTGGTGTTGGCGGCGTCTTGTGATACGTGTGGTGGCTTGTCCTGCATCTATGTGGTATTAGGGATGTGATTTGGAGTAGAAAAAATCGATTAATAAATAATCGATTTTTTCTACTCCAAATTTAAAAATAAACTATTAATGATAATCGTTTTTTTTCACTATTTGATAAGTTGCCTTTTTTAATATTAAGAATTAATTAGAATAAAGGCTTATTAAAGTGGAAAAGTTCCAATAAGTCATAACAGATGCGCTGCTTGTGAAAAATGTGCGAAAATTCTATAAAAATGTGTAGTTTGACTTCATCCGATTTACATTGGTTTCATCCAACAGTGCATATGTAATCTTAAAAAACAAGAAAAATGAGTGACATAGAGAAAGAGGATGATTAAAATAATCGATTTTTTAAAAGTTTGTTTATTACATAAGACTTGTTATAAAAACCTGAAAAAGGTTTAAGCATATCGCGAATGCGTACGCTTGCCCGCAGAATTTATGTGAATTACTTATACAGAATACTAAAGTGTCCCTAAAAATATAACTTGAGCATATGTTTACAATTTATTTTTTTTGTTTTTCATTAACTTATTTAGTATATTCTGGCATTTTATTGAGAATATCCGTCAACATATTCCCATGTCCTTTTACCATAGTTGTTTTTGGTTCGAGGCAACCCGTACCTCGGTTGATTTACTAATTGCCTCGAAACTGCTTGGTCTTAAAAAAATTTCTAGTATATTTATATTATCGTATTCATTCACAATGATTGACATATTAATTTTATCATATACGGATATCTTTAATATTTAAATGAGAATGAATTTATGAGATAATTTTTGGTAGCTGATTCAGTTTTTGTTCATTTTTGATAACGGTGGCCTGGCTTTTAGAATCCTTTTTCAATAGAACCCGACCATTTGAGATCCAACAGTAAGTGTAACCGTGTAATTTGGCATAATTTCTAAACAAATAAGAGTCTTTTAGTTTGCGAAGTCAACTGTTCGGTAATGTAAATAGGTGTTACTTGTGCCGTTGTTATGTTCAAGTGATCAATCGATTTTACAATTGGGATTGTTTTTGTTGAATTCTTTGACAGCAGTCAGGAATTTTGTCTTCATAAGTGTTAGCAACTCAACTGTTAAACTTGAAGTAGAATTTTCCTTCTTCGAAGGTTGTCTAAAGATGTCACGAATACTGACAGTATCCATATTTAGACCCAAGTGATGAGTTAGGTGCGAGATCATATCATAAAAATAATTTTTGTTTCGTTCGCTTTTTTAGTTACGAAATTCTATAGAGGTTTTCACAAGACTGCGGTCAAATGATTCCACCCTTCCTTTCAGCGTTGACAATTTGGTTGCAAAAGAATTCCACTCTTTTTCGAGACATGATTTTATTTTCAAGTGAAAGTAATTGGTCAGAAGCAGTTGTCATCGTCTTTTCTAGTTCAATATTAGTTCAATATTACTTTATCTCAGTATAATGGTTTTTAATTTCCATAATGTGGTTTTCCAATTTGTCTAGACGAGAATTTTGAGAGGTATTCATCTCAATAATACATTTTTATAATTTCATATTTAAAGATATCTATGTCATCTTTCGTAACTTCATCGGAAAAACATCTCCGTTTGGCTCACTGCGTTGTAACTCCTTGTAAGTCTTCATCTGAATGCAGTGTTCGAAGGTCAGATTCCGACCGTGATGAGTGTTGACCTGGATGCGTCTTAGGTGGCGTTTTAAACATGTTTTATTTTATTTCTTTTTGAATTATTATTTTAATTTTAATATTTTAATTGAAGTGCCTTACCCACACCATATATTGAGAAACAACCGCAATCCCTGTCGCTTATGGATTGTGGCAAGCGTCGTTGATGACGATACGGGTGACGTTTCAATGCACAAACGCACCTGAGCTGCGGCCGGTTATCCGTTGCACCTGTTGTTATCCTTTTTGCACTTGCACTCACACTATGCGTTTAAAAAATCCCTAAAAAGTTCCCGGATCCGGCCAGCGAGGACTCCTGCCTTCTCCTCCTTCGTAGGCCCGGAAATTTTGAACATCCGGGCCCCAGTTGCAGCCTTTTTGACCTTCATGCCGCCTTCTAAGCCCAGGTCGTCTATCTTTACGCTGCGACGAGCCCGGGATAGAACCTCCATATATGAGAGGCTGTTATTTATTCCCTCTCGGTCCACAATCACCACTACGGCCGCCGAGCGTGGGGTCTGGAGTTTCCTCGCCTTTGCCTCGGCTGCGTTCCAGCGGTTGCGACCAAGATTTTGCCTTCGCCTTGGCACCCCTCCGCACCACAACATTGCAGCCCTCACTCATAGAAGCGGGTGCTGGTGGTAGCGATCGGGGTTCCGGGGGACCGCCCGACCAACCGAAAGTTCAATTGTCCTCTTTTAAGTTCTCGAACTTATTTAACGTTTTCAACTCCAGTCTGTATTGTGTTCTATCATTAGATCATGTTTTATGTATGATAAAAATATAGCAATATTGACTAATTTGGTGATGGGTTTCAATATTTTTCTCTAGTTGTGAAATACTAGTTACTTGATTTAATTTAGGTATATTGGGTGGTTCTTGCAATTTTCTAGTTTCTTTAATATTAAACTAGCGACCCGCTCCGGCTTCGCACAAGTATAAAATATATAACTTATGTCACTCAGTAAAAAAAAATTAAAATCGATCCAGTAGTTTTGATTTATTCATTACTGCCCGTCGCCCGCATGCGTTAAATAAGGAGTAAAACAAACCGCTATGCCCCTGCATTTTAAATCCGTAATATCTTCTAAAAGGTTCATATAAATTATATGCTGTTAACGGCCATATTGATCTACATTAAATGACCAATATATTTAAGGTACTTAATTGAATAATGATTAATGCTGTATTGTTTAAAAATGCTTCGAACATAAGGATTTTTTTTTCGTAAAAAGAAAATGACAAAAATGCTCTTATGGGTTATCCATAAGAGATAGACATATACCTTGCCTTTATACCTAACACATACGTAGACCTTAGCCATATGTAGACTTTTTCAAGGTGTACAAATACTTAGTACATTATTTTGATAAATCTCGTATGGTTCAGCCTGCGTTTGCAATGTAAGCGGAAATAAATGTAATTATTTACGTCATCACATTAGAAACCTCAAAAATGAATAGTATTTCTTTACTCCGTATTGAATGTTTTTATACATATAAGCATTCCTCTTGAATCACTATCTATTAAAAAAAACCGCATCAAAAACTGTTGCGTAGTTTTAAAGATTTAAGCATACATAGGGAAAGGGACTTTGTTTTATACTATGTAGTGATGAAAAGTTACAATTTATAATGTTATAAATTGTTTATCTGAAAAATTTAGTTTTGTCTTTTCTGATATTTTTTTTAAAATTAAAATATAATAATTAAGAACATATTTTAAAATTTTATTTTATTTTTAGCTACCATTGTTGTTAACTTATGGTGGAAACTTTGTGTGGCACTTGTATATAACTGAAGATTGTTGTTTAACAATAAAAATAAAAAACGAAGTTTTATTAAGACGTTTAATGCAGTAATACATCGAGAACATGCATAACATTTTATGATTATATTATTTGAATTAATTATAAAATTGAAATATGCGATTACATGAAGGACTGATTAATATTAAAGATAAATACACTGTAACATCAAATTTGAGTAACATTAATTCGAAAAAACATTAAATGATTTACGTTATTTTTAAATTTTTATATCTCTATGGTCATTTATTTTATCCATCCGTAGTATTTCTAAGTTGTCCATTGATGTGTATAAATATATTATGTTATCTGTAGCGTACATACCTATATTTTTTCTATCCTTAATATACATATATTTTTTCTATTCGTAGAATACATATGACGGCGTTCGAAATATTGATAGAGATTTAAAATGTTACATTGAATGACATCGGTTTTCATTCAGGCGAAGTGCCGTTTCTGTGGCAGCGGGGCGGCTATCTTTTAACTAGGAATTGATGTGATAAGAGCCAGCGCACCACATCTGCGACAAATCGTCATTTAATAAGAATATTCAGACGAATATTAATTATTGTTTCAGTTTTACTAACTTTCTTAAGTTATTGTGTGATTTACTTTTCTTTGAAGCCAAATAATTATAATTTCTGTCAACTCCTCTTTGAATTTCCCACCCACAAACATAGCCGACAGAGTATGGAGACAACCACTATTCCTAGTGATAGCCATTCTGCGACACATATATTTTTGCTATCCGTAGTATATATATATTTTTTTATCCGTAATATACATATATTTTTTCTATTCGTAGAATACATATATTTTTTATATCCGTAGTATATATAAATTTTTGTTATCCGTAGTATAAATAATGTTGCTCTCCGTAGTATATATGAGTTCGCTATCTACAGTATATATTCGGTGTATCCATTGCGTTAAGCTCCGAGCAGCCTCTTGACGGTGTACCCGGGCACATTGTACACGATCAGGAATATGAAGAGCGCCAGTGATATGATGAGGACGTACTTGACGACGTGCCACTTGTAGTTGTGCCACACGATGTAGCGGATGGACTTCAGCGGGTTCAGGATCCACACGAAGGACGCGTCCGGCCGGCTGCGGACAGACAGACACGCGTACTACAGCGCTCTCGACGAGGCAAGGACAACGAGTGTTATAAAACAGAAATATGTCTGTACCACTCTACAAGACGCAAAATACTACTTATGAAATATACACAGTACTAATACTGATAGCCATCTTTTAATGACGTAAACGTGTGAGCGGATTTATGTGTATTTCAGTAAGAGGGTCACTCACTGGTGGGCGCAGGCTAGAAAGAGAAGGGCAGGGGTTGAGACCCACCACGCTGCTCCAGTGCGGATCGGTAGGCTACTAATTCCCAGGATTCTGTAGAGACGTTCAGGTTTCCTCACGATGTTTTTCCATACTTATCATTTAGACACAAATTTTAACAGAAAACTCATTGGCACTTAACAGGAGAAAGTCTAGAATACATCATTCAGTACGTGACAATATTCCAGACGTAACAGATTCCTATTTTGTTCTTACTCGGGCTTCTCCAAAGGATCGGGCTCGCTGCGGCCCGGCCCGGCCGGCTGCTGTTCGGCCTCGGCGCGCGTCAGGAGGTGTATCTCGGCCTCCACTTTGCCCGTGAGCTCCACTTCCTCAGTGTCACGTTTGATGTAGAAAGGCCACCAGCCCTTCGCCCGCTTCTGTTTGAAGATGTTCACCATCGGCACCGAGCCGTCGTCGCGGAGCATGTCCAGCGTGCACAGCTTGGAAGACTTGGCTCCGCGGGGGAAGCGGTTCAGGTCCAAGGTCACGGCCCCTGGACAGAATCCCGTACGTGGCGCTCTTTAAAATATACACGAACACCGACTACAATAATCGAAAAGGGATATCGCAGTGATCGCGAATCGTACGTGTGACTGAAGCCAGTCAAAAGTTCCCACAGCAGCTCGGTTACCTAAAAAGTCATCAGACGAGAAGTGATCGGCGTCCCACACTTGCAGCTCGAGTCGCGCCGGTATCTTGCACTCCGTCTCGTCCCACGAGAAAACGGACTCCTTGCGAGTTATTACGATGCGCTCCTCAGCCTCCAGATAGTCGAAAGGATAGATGAATCGCCAGTTGAAGTTGCCTTCGCCGGTCAGGGAGCGATAATGAATGTCCGTGCTCTGACAGTCGTCCGGACCCCGCACCCACCTGCGAGGTGACGATTTACTACAGAAGAGAGTTTGATGGTAGAAAAGATTCTATTTAATGCGATAATTACCCCTTCACGTAAATATCTGACATCTTCTCTCCAGTAAAAAAGGCATCATCTTCGAGTACGACATCGTCGGTGTTCCAGACGATAACTCTCATCTCGTATGACTTGGGTCGGCGAGCTGCTATGTCCAGCGGCGGACCGGGCAGCGGCATGTCCATAGGGAACATGTCCACCCACATTTCTAGACGACCTTGTTCGATTCCTGAAATTTAAATTCACATACTTTATGAATGATGGATGGTTTACTCGGTAATACTACATGCAGTTTTTTAAATGTATCATTTTCTCCCATAGTATTCGGTCGAGTCGAAGGAATTAAGGAAGGAAGGTTTCGGTTAAACCGGAATATCGCCGATCGTAGCGAGCTTATGATATATTCAGATCGAGCTGAAATCGGGGAATATGTACGGTGTTGTAATGTGCTACCATAGATTTGTAAAACAAATAATGACTTATAATGAATAATAAAAAATGAGAATTGTTTCTACCAGGTTTGTTAGGATTGTAGAGGCATCTAGTTTCTACATGCTCCGTCACGAGGCGGGCGCCGACGCGCGGTACTTCTTGCCACCGACGTAACACGTTCAGAGCCATCTGTTCCTCGATAGTATCGGGGTTCGAGAACAACTCGTTATCGCCCAAGTCCATGTTAAATATGGTTCGGCCCACTCTGACGCGACCGAATTCGTAAATTGGCGGATCCAACTTTCCATCCTTGCATAGTTTAGCCAAAATTTGCGTGGGTTTCATAGCGTCGCGCCAACGGTTGTACCCCTGCCTGAATGTAACGTACGAACAATAATTATCAGATAAATTATCAAAAGTGCTACCGAATAAATGTAGATCCTGGGTACTCACTCTTCATATTTGATTGGCAGCCCGCAGGTGGCGCGGTGGCGGCTATAGAAACGGTTTTCTAGATCAATTTTAGTCTCACCGATCAGATCATCGGCTCCTAGCAGGTCCCAATCGTAAACTTGAATTGTGAGCATTGAATCTTGAGGGAAAGTTGCCTCGATTTCAAAACATTTGCCGAACACTGGATTGAGCTGCTTCGATACATAATTCTCCTTGTCGCTTATCTTTTTTGAACCTAAATGAAGAATTATATAGGGATCGGCTTTGCCGTTTAAGTCCATCGGATGGAGGTCGATGGCCTTGACGATGTAAACACGTACTAGAACATGTATGGGATCGTTATTCGGAACACCTTGGAAAAATCCATGATTGGGATCGAAGCCCATTACGGTATGGTCATCGATTCCTCTCGGCAGAGGCCATTTGTAAACTTTAATAGCACCCTAAAACAAGAGTTTTCTTTTGTAGAAGAAGAAAAAATTGTCTTTGGAGTTAATATAAAGTGTGAATATATAAAGAAGATACTAGAAATAAAGGCCGAGGGTCAAGATGCAACACCAAAAGGAATCAACGAACGAGAATCAATAGAAGAACAGAAATAATAATAAGTAAAGAGGTGTACGGTGCAAGACAATTAGCTAATTTAGTGTAATGCACTTTGGATGCGTACCTTGAATACTCCGACTACTCGGTTATCATCTTCGGGCTCGTCATCGGTCTTTTTACCGCGGTATAGTTCGAAAGATTGGAGCCACTCTGTGAACTCTTCATAATCCGGCACAGCTTCGAGTTCGTGTGGATATATCTGTTCGGTATGTAATGAGATGAGTGTAATTAATACCTCGGTAACGTATTATTTCTTACTAACTTAATTATTTCTATTTAATATTGACTTTACCTTTGTCAGAGCTGTTCGTGGAATTTCATCTTTTTTGGTAGTCGTATGGCTTACGCTTGCCGTGACGTACGCCCGCCGCGGTCTGGGTGGATCGTAACGAGAGCAATGCGGTTCCTCACGCGGTGAACTATGCTCTTCCATAAAAGCTTGCAGGGGATCTAAATATTCTTGGCGCTCCCTTTTAAACTCTCTTTCTTCTTCAATCATGAATTCCACGGAAGCAAAGTACTTAGTCCACCAATCTTTGCTACCTACATCATCATTTAAAACCGAATCAGTGCTAATTTTTCTTTTCTTGCGCGATCGACTCTTTACGTACGCCGTGTGTATGGGGTGTCTGTATCCGGAACCGTATGACAGAGAAGCCGCTCGTCTGTCACGGGTTAGAAGAGGGATATTTTCTGTTTCATTTTCGACAGTATAAACGTCATCTTGAATTATGCAATTATTTCGCAAATTAATATTCTGTAACTGATACATTGATTTTTTACGTTCTTGAGATTCTCTCTCCCGTTTGCTCGTTGGCGTGTAAATATATTTTTGTATAGAATTGATCGTATGGGTCCCGACGAGGGTGATTCTGCCGAAGCTGCGGCAGTCCACGACGCGAATAGTCAACGGCGGTCTGTACAAGTCTTGATCGGGAAGTTCCACGTCCACGTATTTTACGGGATGAGCAAAATTTGGATTACGTTTTGAATTCTGAATCACTGTCGAATATATAATATTACCAGCACATTCTATATCAACTCTGGGCCTGTCGACGGTAAGCAGATGAATGCGTTTCAAGTCACGCAAGCCCCAGAAAAGTACTTCCAGTCTGTATTTAGAAAGAGTTGGGTGTATTTCATTCGGAACTGGATATATTATATTCTTTTTAATGTCCACCGGTGTTTTGCTTGTAATTTCTTTAGGAGCAGGCAATTCGGGCAACGCTGATGCATTTTGTTTCGCAGGTATTTCTAAAATTTCAAATGCAGCTAAAAGTTCACCAGCCTTCGCGCCACCCCTGGTGACGTCGAACCATTCCAGAGCCGGTATGTATTGTGGTCTGTCGTGTACTTCTTCGAAAGATTTTACGTACGGTCTGGCCAAAGTCCGGCCTATGAATTCTGACTTGCCCACTTTGTCTCGATCGAATATTTCGATGACAATAGTCGGAGGATTTAGTTTGATATGGGTAACGGTGCTGTACAATAACACGTCTCCGTAAACGAGTAGCTCGTCCCAAGTGGGACTCAAGGTTTCATCTATAACTTGTGTCGTACACGTGTTTTCTCCGAGCACTACCCTGGCGAACGGGTCGGACAGACCGGAAGAATCCGAGCCTATTAAGGACCTCGCTTGGTATATGTAGGAGCGCATTTGAAACGTCTGTAAATAATTTAAAAAAAACGTTTTTATTGGTCATTGTGGTAAGTTGCAGGACATCATAATAATTTTCATGAAACTTACATGTAGGAGGTTTAGCGAGGTTTAATTTTTTTAAATGTCCTTTTGTCCTTGTTTTCATGCATTGAAAAACTGTTACATAATTATTTAAAATAGAAAGGTTAATTGGACTGTAATTTCTAAAGTTGTAATAGCTCAGTTGGTAACGAGCGGACTAAAGAAGTGACTACACCCATAAAAACTCGGTCACCGGTCGGTCACAGGTACGGCAAAACTATCTGCTCATATTGCAGTGTGACAGTGCAGTGACGTCGTTGAATTGTTATATCCTTTATTTTGATTAAAACTTACGTGTTTCTCTGCGTAAAATATAACCGACGGAGGATGCGCCCTCAACTTCTCAGCATTTTTTATTTCAGAGCTATGTTCATATCCTGGAGGAAGACCGTCAATGAAATGCTTTTTGTGTCGTACGGCGCCGAGCCAGAAGTATACGTTCATTTTCGCCGGTATGGCCCATCCACTCGGCAAGTTCGCTTTCTTCCCGGGCCACTGGAAGTATCGACGTACCATTATATATACGGAATATAAAATAAATATACTCATTAAAGACAAAATTTACGTTTTTTAATGTTATAAAATGAACCTTTAAGAACAGGGTCTGCATTTTTCCACATAAATGGCCACACTCGTCTGAGCTTTCGGAATAAATAATATCTCTCGCGCTGATCCTCTGGTACGCCAAACGTTTCCCGTTACTTATCATCCATATGAAGACGTCCGGCAAGGCGGGCTGGGCCTGAGGACACGAGGCGGCTCGGTTAATGGCGGACAACGTACTCCAGCTTGGGCGCGGTCGTCAGTACCGATTGCAAACATTATGTCACTGTAGCCGGTCGAGAGCCGGTCGGCGCACTATTCGACATCCATCTTGATGGTATTAGACGATAGCGTCAGTTAAAATATAATTATTTATTCATTAGCAACTAACTCATTAAGTACTGACATTCACATCACAAACGGCGATAAATAGTATTAATAGTAGTAGTGTCAGAAGATGCGAGGGGGCGTCGGGAAAGACGGCACTGAAGGTACGAAGGGAACACACAGAAGGGTAATAAGGCATGCATGCATCGCACTATGACACTTACGTCTTCGCACAAGTGTTTTAGCCTATTTAGATATAAAAACGCTGTACGGAGCCTGTCTTTGAGCGAATGCTTCGTTACCAGCGCCTTGAGTGTTCTGACCTGGCTGCCGATTTGGTCCTGCGACGGAAACGTTACAAGGAACATGTTAAACATCAATTTCTAACTCCACTCGATACTGCTATTTCATTTAATAAGCCATTTTTATTTAAATATAATCTCGCTGAGGCAGTTATCGGCAACGGTCACCGAAAAAAAATCGTTGACTTGAATAATCAGCGCTTAAATTTCATAACTTAATTAAATTCTATGCAAGATCAGAGTATAACTGGTTCCCATTCCCTCATTCGTACAATCCACCTTGCGATAAGCGCTACGGCGCCTTTTCGATAATTACTTAAAACTTTATGTTAAACTTCAATTGCTTATGTAATATTTGAATCAATCAACCTTTTTTACTCATCCCACTCCCAATAGCACACCGTCGTATTCAGGGAAAGCGCAGCCGCAATCGATACGTTACAATAGCTCCTCGAGCTAAGGTACAATAGGTCCTGTCCACTGACGTCGTTCCTAGCTGAAGCTAATACGTTCTACATGTTAGCGATTTACGTTAAAACTATATCGAATTTAATGTATTCAGATATCAAAATCTTCTTCTTCTTTCTCAACCGATGGACGTCCACTGCTCGGACCCAGATAAAAAAAACTGGACAAAATACCCCCGGATATCAAAATACTCTCTACCTATTCGTATTCGTCTATATCTTAATCTTTCTATAGGAGAGTCACTTTTTGCAAAACTAGCTACCGCAAGCTAGCGCCCCCTGGGGCTTACAATTTCCGAGATGCATAGTGCGAGCCTCTCGCGGTCCAGCGCGGTGCCGCCGAGGGGCGCGGCGCTCTTCATCTTCCCGACGTACTTGGCGCAGACGGCGCTCACGGACTCCAGCATGGACCTCGCCGCGGCCAGGCAGGTGCCGCCGGGCCCACCGTCCGCCTCCGCCGCGGCCTGGATGTCGTAGAGGCCGTCCTCCTGCACGAGAACGAGCGCCTCCTTGAGACCGTTTAGTGCGTGCTCGTATAGTATGGGAATGAAGCTAGGGCTCGTGATTGAGATAATTGTAGTTCGAACGAGGACTCTCTGTTCGAACTTGTATTGACGTAAAATGAGTCGTCTCCGATAGTTATTAGACCCTGCGTCGCCCAGGTCGGAGATCCCGGGGTCGTAAACCGGTTACGTCTCAGGGGACGCTGAGGCTGGCGACCGATTTATTATTATTATCTTTACCTACATCGGAGGGATGTGTTCCATGATAGCATTATTAAAAAGGTGTTTAATGTGAGTCGTCTTTTATTTATTATTTTTTATTATTATTTTTTTATTATATTTATTATTATTTTATCATCGTTTATCGACCTATACGATCCGGGCGTGAGTACTAAACCTGGAGTGTCACACTTCTTGTTCCTGGACAATTTATTACGTTACTAGCGGCCCGTTCCGCTTCACACGGGCATAAAATATATAGCCCATGTCACTCAGCCAAAAAAATTTTTAAAACGGATCCAGTAGTTTTGATTCATTCATTACTGCCCGTGACTCGCACGCGTTAAATTTAGAGTAAAACAATTCACCTTTCCTCCTATACCATGAAGATTTCCCGCCATCTTTGGGATATCTAAATTCATATACTAAGTTTTTACTTATTTACTTTTTACATTTTTCCCTGTGTATTTTATTTTAACGATTAATTACAGAATGCATTCACACACAACACGCACGGCTTTCTTGTCATCAGACAATACAAACATGTTCTCTTTAGAGGTTACTCTCGAAAGAGCGACATATAGTCGGCCACGAATCGAATGTTATCATACATATCAAATTTCCTCTTCGATCATTCTAATTATTAAAAAACCGCATTAAAATCTGTTGCGCAGTTTTTTAGATTTAAGCGTACATAGGGACATAGGGACGGACAGTGAGAGCGACTTCGTTTCGTCGTTTCCTTGCGGCTCGGGCGGCGCTCGGTACGTACGAGCAGGTCGACGATCTTGGCGATCATGTTGGAGTTGTGCATGCGGCGGGTGTGGTCGGGCCACACGCTGCGCACGTGCACGCACGGCTTGTGGTCCCAGTAGGGCAGGTAGTAGTAGGCGCGGTCGGCGGAGGCGGCGCGCGCGGGCGGCGTGCCGCTCTGCCAGTAGCCCGTGTCGGCGTGCGCCTCGTCTGGAATCAGGGACGAGAGACCTTCGGTGGCATCCTTCTCGGTATTGACAGGTGAGAAACATTTCAAACGACCAGACCGACATCGTTCCGTCAGGTGGCAAGCAGTACTTCGTCCGCGACACGTCTGCCGTCGGAGCACCGCTCGCTTGTATCTTGTCACAGGACCCGAGATATCCGCCGTCGATAAATATGAGAATCTCTCGCTTGTTTTTTAAAAAGAGTTATGTATTTTTTTTTACTTCGAATTTACTTAATATCCGTATTTAATTTTTTATTTGATGAGTTTTAATTAAAAAAGTTTTAACATAAAATAGCAAATTTATCTGAATTACCGACAAGGAAAGTACGAACATACTATACTTATTAGCGCTGACGCCTAAACTGAATCGAACCGAACGTCTGAAACTAACGTTCAAGTTTTACGAGAACGTCGGGAACGTGTGATATTTGCAATAGGTATCGTACATATTAGTAGGTCTCGAGACGTACCCAGATTGACCGCTAAATCCTGCGGCCTCCGGAGGGACTCTTTGCAGCCGTCCAGCGAGTTCCCGGCGTTCCCGATGCTGAGCTCGAAATACAGCGGCTTGTCGACCAGCTTCTTGTCTATCATGTTGACGTCAAAGATGCTGGCGAACAGGAAAAACTCTTCATTTTTCTCAAAAGCGCGTTCGTTCACCGGCGAAGCTGGCTCGACCTCGACTTCGGACGCCGGAATCTCTACGCAGTCTATTATCTCTGTCCTAATCGAAATGAACATTCTGAAACAATTAAGAATTGTATAGTAGTCGTGTACGGTATGGTGGCAAGATGGGGCTCATTTGTCTACAATAGCGGTCTAACAGTTCACATATGCCTTTCGATCGGGCCACGATCGATCGAGACGCGAATAAAAATATAATGATATCGATTTTACCACTACGATAAGCGACGATTTTTATGATTCATAACATATCAAACGTTAACTGAAGGTTCCTTCGGTAATACAACCAGCACCTGCCCCGGTAGGACACGCCTTCGCCCATGCCCGTATTCAGGCTGGTGTGCTGGTCCAGCAAGCTGTACTCGCGGGTGGAGCCGTAGAAGTAGATATAAGCCGGGCCGAAAGTGGGGAGGAAGCCTGTAACAGATAAACTTTACGATGAGAGGCACCTCCAGCGTCGTCTGTGAATATACGGAGTGAGTATATATGTATATCGAGTCAATCGGCCGGACGTTACGACCGTCCGAACGATCGATTGTAGCGTAGACACGATACACTTAATATACTGAGTCGAGACTTTAAGGCCTTACCGAGGTAAAGCGTGACTTACGTTCATTATAGGATATCATAAAATCAGTAGTTTCAATGGGTTTACAGTTTCTCAAACAGGTAGACAGATAGACCGAGCAGAGGAATTTGCTGTATAAAATCAACCATAAAACCTTTAATATTGAATTTACAGTGTTTAATTGCCGTACAAAATTGGCAGAACTTGCCTTTCGCTATGTCAGCAGCTTCTCTTAGAGGATCTCTTATTGAAGGCCAGCAAACGGACTCAGTACAGTTTACAAAAGTTAAGAAAGTTAGGTTTTACTAAGGGTCGGTCAACTACAGATGCTGGTGCAAGACTCTTAAAGCACATATTTGATGCTTGGGAGAACTCACAGAATGCTATTGGCATTTTTAGTGATTTATCCAAGGCGTTCGATTGTGTTCAGCATAAAAACGTTTTTTTTATGGAATAGGAGAGCAAAGGAGCATGCGGTGCACCTCAAGTAATCACCGCCACCCACGACCTCTTGCAGAGCGAAGGTGTTGCTGTCCTTTAAAAAGGTGGAAAACACGCTTTTTGAAGGTACCTATATCGTACCGATCCGGAAACGCCACCAAAGGGAGATCGTTCCATAAAATGGTGGTGTGCGGAATGAAATTATTTGAAACCGCACTGTGGTGGATCGCCACGCATCCAGATGGTGAGGATGATATTTTAACCTGTGACATACAGTGCGGTTGTGGAATTTAGCGGCTGGAATCAGGTCACGTAGTTCAATGGAACACTCTCCGTGAAAGATGCGGTAGAAAACGCACAGTGATGACACGTTTCTACGCATCGCTAAAGTGTCCAGCTGTTTGCTAATCACCTTGTCCCCAATAATACGAGCTGCTCTGCGCTGTATGCGATCGAAGGGCTTAAGTTGGTACTGGGGTGTACCAGACCAGAGATGAGAACAGTACTCCATGTGAGGCCCGACTTGTGCTTTATACAGCGTTAGTCTATGGGCCGGCTTGAAGTATTGTCTCGCTCTAGTGATAACACCCAATTATTTGTAGGACAACTTAGCCTTCCTTTCCAAGTGATCGCGATACTTGCAACTATTGGAGATGTCGAGACCCACTATTTCGATATTACTCGAGTGACCTAAAAGTGTATTCTCGAAAGACGGTGGCGCAACAAATGGTGTTGTTTTGGCGGTTAACGCGCAAACTTGTGTCTTCTGGGGGTTAAATTGTACTAAATTTAGTTTACCCCAGTCAGAGATGGCTTCAACAGTTGACACAAGATTTTTTCGGCACTCATCGACCTTTTCCCAAGAAAGGCTTGCGCTACCTTTTGCTAAAACTAAGCTATTATGGTGTAAATGGCAACTCGCTCGGTCTTATTTCCTCTTATCTTAGCAATAGGTTGCAAAAGGTATGCATTAATGATGCTCGGTCATCTGGATCGTTTAACGTTATGGGTGTCCCACAGGGACCAATCCTTGGTCCTTTTCTGTTTTTAGTATACATAAATGACTTAGCTTATTGTGTTCAAAATATTTGCGATATTGTGTTGTTTGCAGATGACACTTCTTTTATTTTTAAAGTAAATCGACATATATCGACGACGACGACGACGTATTTCGACATAAAAATATAAGACGAAATTCGATGTATATGATAGACATACGAGAGGTCACAAAAAGCTTGTGATACCTGTATCGCGACTCAGCAGGGTAGGCAACTCATTCGATGGTTTCGGTATTCGCTTTAACAATAAAATTCCGCAATCAATACTAGATGAGTCTACAGAAAGGTTTAAATTAAGTATAAAAGATATGCTTATACGTAAAGCATATTACAAAATTGAAGATTATTTGGATGATAAAAAAGCCTGGATTTGAAAATCCTTTCAGCTTCATACAAGACTGCGGATTAATAATGTAAAATTAAAAATGTTTAAAAGATTGACCACCAAAGATTGACACAGTTGATTGCTGGTTCTTCTCGGTAAAAGCAACATTCCGAACCAGTTGTAGCTTCATTAATCATATCGATCCTTGACAATTCAAAAGTGCTTGTAAGAGCTTATTTGAATAAAGATATTTTGATTGATTGATTGATTGATTGATTGAAATATATTTAATTACTATAAACAGTTAACAGTAAAGAGCAGTAAAGAGCAGTAAAGAGGTTGGCTGTGATTCAGTTTTTATCATATTTACAATCTCGATTACACGAGAAGTTCTCCGTAGTCTTCTCGGCTTCTTTTTGATATTCGTGAAATATTTACTGTGAAAAGCAAAACTCGCACAACACGGACGGTCAGAAGTCCGTCGACTGCACCTTTCTCCCCGTCGTGCGATATGGTCTTCAGGTCGATGAAGTGCGTCCCGACCACGTTCGGCTGCACGGGGTCGTTGTCCCGCAGCTGTATCTTGATGCGCTGACAGAGGGGCGGGAACATGTCCGTGAACACTATCTGCTCGTTCCAAACCGGATTGTAGCTATTTTTCTTGACCGTAGTACATCCCTGCGTAAAAATATCAACGAACCCTTTATTATATTTGTGTATGTAGAAAAACAACATTCCTATCGCTCCTCTCGTGCTGAGATCGTACCTATCTTTCTAATCGAGACAAACGATAGTTTGGGCTGAAAGTTCCAGCGCCTATCGTCAACTGACGTACTGAGGTCGACTTAAGTTTTGTATAGCTTTAATTCAAAATCAAAAGGTCAATCTATCTTTACAAAAAGATCGTCAACGAATGTTTTTAAACTGTAAACTCCACCGCCGTTTGAACCGCCGCGACTGCTTCTACCGCGAAGAGTCCACGAGAACCTAGGCTGTCGGTCGTGAGTTTAAAAGTCTATGTAATAATGTTCGTAACCGGTTACATGACGGCGAGATCGGAGAGTGAATGAAACTATGCATTCTTATCATCGACAGGTCCCACGTATTACTACAATTTCTCACGATATTTTGTTTCATCGTAAAAACATCGTAAATATAAATCAACCGCATAAGGCTAAACCGAATAAAGGCTTCGCGAAGTCACCGGCTCGGCACTTACGGTCATTCCCGCGAACGTCACGCGCACGTAGGGGTCGATCAGCTCCAGGCTCTCCCCCGTGAAGGCCCTCTTCACGTTGGCCAGAATGGAGTAGTTCATCTCGGGCAGGCCGTCGGCGTGGTAGATCTTGACGATGAAGCGGGTGCGCTGCCGCTCGACGGGCACGCCGTCGGGCAGGAGGAGGTTCCTGGAGACGAGCGGCGCTATTGGAATGTTCTCGAGCGTGCTGCGCCGAGCCGCACTCGTTGCACGCGTTCGTATCACCAGGCGCGGACGATGACCGATACATGTCGCGTTATATGATATTGGGAACCGTTTTGGTAATCACTACTGATGTTTCTTTAACGCACATAATTGATTTGTTAGTAAATAAATAAACTTAAAAATTAAAAAAGTTTGTCATGCACTAAGCAATAAAATGTCACTCGAAGTATTTAAACAATATTAAATTAACAATACTTGAAAATAGCGTATAAAATTATTTCAGCTGAGTAAACATGTATAATAAGTATATATAAGTACATATATCCCAGTTTAAAGAAAAACTGCGGAGTACGTAACGACCTAACTCGCCATCTCGCTCGCATCTATCTGTTCTTTATACTTCGTGCTTGCTCGTACAGCTAACTTACATGCTTGTCTGGCTAGGGTAGGAACTATTAAAAATGTCTGACTAAAGGGGAAACATCATGTTGTTATCAATATCAATCCAAAAAAAAATTTTAGAAGTAGCTATTAGTGAAAGTTAAATCTGTTATTGTCTGTTTAAGAATATTATTATGAAACAATTGAAACGACCGAGACTGCGTCACGTCAATATATCTCAGCAGTTGTGATCGTGTAGTCGGCGTGTCTTAAGTACTTAATACGTACGAGCACGTATTGTGAGGAATTCAGATTTCTAAGCTGTGACAGCCTATATAAGACAACGGCTGACGTCATTCGCTCCCCATCCGATACTGTGCAAGGCAAGTAAACTGTCACTTCGCAACAAAGTGACACTTTACAAGACTTGCATCAGACCCATTATGACCTATGCGAGTGTCGCGTTCGCACACGTTCCGAAATCACGACTGTGTCCGTTGCAGACACTTCAAAATCGATTCATGCGTACAGCCGCTGGCTGTCCGTGGTTCGTTCGCAACGTGAACCTCCATAGAGATCTCGACCTACCTACGATAGCCGATCTTTTCAGAAGATTCTCGACGACTTACTTCGAGAAAGCGTCCATCCACCCAAACCCCCTTATAGTGGCCGCGTCCAACTATAAGGTGTTCAGGCACCCCAACAAGATTCACAGGCGCCCGAAGAGCGTCCTTAACGACCCCGACGATGCTATAACAGCATCCAACAAGATATACACACTACACGCACACAAACAGCGTCTTCGCCGGCGAAGACGAGGTCCCCGCTTGCTTGTGTCAAGCGGCCGCAGCCCTCTGCCGCGGCCGCCGTGACACAGACTTCTTCCAAGTCAATTATTAGATGCAGCCCTCCAAAAACGCGCCGCCTTAAGCCGAGGTTCGGTCTCGCAGGAGACACCCTTAAGGCGACGCCCCCTGTAGGGCGGGTGCTTGTAATGCACCCGCTTGTATTATCCATTTCTTCTCGGCGATGCTTCCGCGGTCGCCCGTCTTATCGGTGACGCTGTCAAAGCCATTAGGGCTAACAGCATTAGTCATATTCGAAAAAAAAAAAAGTCATTCGCTCTCTTTTGACGTACGGCATTCGTAGGAGGTAGACGTGTTCGGGAGACCTCTTTGTATTTCGTGTCATTAGAATCTAACCTCAAATAACTACTCGTGATGAGACCGACCACCCAGTTTCTTGCCAGTTCTTCTCAAGTGGAATTGGTGTTCCGAACTGGTGGTAGAGCCATTCTGTTGTTGGATTTCGTAGTGAAAAGTGTCGAGGAAGGTGCCCGGCGTGATTGCCTAAACGCATTCGTTTATTTTTTATTATTATTAATTTTAAATTGAATTCAGACTTAACTTCTAACAGCATATTCAAACACAGCTACTCGGCTACTCACGCTTCGATGTCGTCTTCGTCCTTGTCACTCTTCGGTGGCACTTTGACGGTGTCCCCCTTGCCGATGACGCTGATGTCGCACTTGAGGTAGCCCTTGGCGCCGGCGGTCACGTCGTCGGGGTCCGTGAGCAGCGCCCACTTGTGGTAAAATTGTCGCTCTAGAACGAAACGCCGTGGCTGGGAGCGGGACCGTGCGGCGTGCCGAATCCCCAACGGCCACGGTACGCCTCTTAGACGATTCGAGATGTTCTAGCGAGGACATCGATCGATGTTGGCACGACCACCCGTGCCAGGAGTGACGAGACCGTGTTCGGACTACCGCACCGTCCTACGAGCGCAGAGGCGATTGGCGAATGGTCTTGATAACGAAAACCGAGAACACCCGATTGGAGGTCCGTATCGTTTATTTATTAAAGTTTTTATTTTATTTTACCCTCTCCCTCGATAAGACGCGATGTAGCAGATTGTTGCTAGAACTCTCTGCCAATTTTAAACTTACTTAATTAATGAACTTATTTACCTCCCTGGCATAGTTGAGTCTTGTTTAAAAAACTTTTACTTAATTAATATTCATAATACCGATCCGTGACTGATTCTAAAGTGCTTGCAATGGCTTACTTGAATAAAGATTATTTTGATTTGATGTTATGTAACGTATTGAGGTGTTGTTTTATTTATTTTATTTTAATACAATAACTAACATAATAAATAACTTTCCGGTGTCCTACTTTATTGATGGTTAACCGAGAAACGACAAAGTCCGCCCTGTCCCTTGATAACTCTAACATCAACCCTTTTAGGAAAGTCTTTATTAAACAAAAATGGACGTTAATGGTTCATGCACATTCAATTATGTTTCTAATCAAGCCAAAACCACCGACACTAATGAACGTATTAATTGTTACAATATTGTGTTATAATTGCTGCGTCGGAGGCTTTGGGAATGGATGTTATATATTGCAGGAGAGTGTTTGTAATCTACATTCCACTCTCTAATGAAAGAAATTGTACATCCAATGCTACCTAATTAATGTACTGAACGAACCACTAGATCGGTTCGTGTCGGTTGGATTTCGATTGGTTCGTGACCCGTTTCATTTCGAGTAATGACCATTTACAGTGAGGTTTGAAACTTAATAGTTAATAGTCGAAAAACAATAATCGTTTATTTAAAATACTCCTAAACAACATTAGCATAGGTAAGTAAATACTATAGTTTAAAGGAGTTGTGGATGCTAAGCTTGTTAAGCGCTATGCTAAAACAATTAACAATTCCGGAAATACTTGACTAATTAAAGTTGTATCGGGACAGATGATCGAGGGCAGGCGGCATTTAAAAGTGGAGACGATAGGAGGAGTAGCCCAATGCCTCACCCTATAGGCTTAATGTCAGGGGCTACCACGGCTGGGGTGCAGGGGTTACCCGGAATAGGAGCAGACCACTCGTCTTGTACCGACAGGCGTCCCCCAGATTAAATAACGCAAGATGATGGTCCCACAACTTAGATTTTGGTTTTCTGCTGTCTGCAACAGAGGGTAATTAAAAACACTTATGAAGATTCGCACCTGTCTGTAGAGCTCGGAACGGTGAACCAAAATTATGCTTTACTTTGTGAATAACGATCTCTGATTAAATATCGGGAAAGTTCGAAGCAGCTTTGTGGTCCGGTCCCGCTGAGAATAGAAACCCTCTCGGTGTCTGTCGGCGGATGCCATAGGACGGCGGCCCCGGCGGCCGGCCGCGGTGATTAAATGCAAATACATCCCGCCAGTATAACACGAGATACAATTTAAAGAAGCAAATGTCAATACTGGCAATGGGTGTGAAGGGTGAAGTAACCACGATCGGATATATCGATGTTTATCTTTTCTATGTATACAAATTCTTACAAAGCCCCCAAAATCGATCATGTAATCTTAGCGTGGGACATTGGAGACTTGCGGCCTTGGATCGTTACTGAATGTATAAAGGAGATGGATTCGAGTGGATCTTTCAGTTGAGCGATACTCATTGCGACAGGATGTTGGCGGAGGGTTCAGAGGAGGGCATCATCGTTGTACAGTGATAATATTATTTTCTTATATTTCGCGATTCTCGCAATCGTGCGTCCCGTGAGGGAGCATCGTCAGGAAATAGACACTACGGGGATCGCAAAGCGACGGATCGGCCGAGCGAGTAGAGTTATAGCGGTTAAACCCCCACCGTTTACTTTGCCTTCGAACACGCCTAGCAAACTGGACCTAGAGATAATTATATGTTCGTTAATTTAAGTTCCATTCTCGTCTTTAATTATTTACTCGGTCACTTCCAGTTAAATCATAAAAGTGGCGGGTCGCTCTGCGTCTCATACCATGGAGTTTGTCTCCTGATGATGAGGCGGTTACCGGGCCAAACAACTGTTGAGATTGGTGGTTCGTAGTGCGAGCGTTTTAGGATTCCTGCATGTATAAGTTATGAAAACGAGTAGAACATTCCACATTTAGAATAGTATGCTATTCTGTAAACAGCAATTGAGAGGTCTCTGCTATCGAGGTAACGATGGATGACGAGCATGGCCAAATAATTTTATAAAAATAAAATTGTTAAATGAACACGAAATTCTCATTTCTCAGTTCACATGAAACAAAAAAAAAGTAGAAATAAAAGATTGGTTGCAGAATTGCAAACAAGAAGAAACAACTGACAATAAGAAAGTTACGTGACAGAACCAGGGGGCCGAGTTAGTTTACAACAGTCTGATACACCAGACACCTACTGTAATATCAATAAAACCCTCGTCGAAGAATATCTTCGAGAGGTACTCTAATAAGGCTGCAGGAGGATAATAATTGGACATTACGCGCACGACTCGTTTCCGTATTAATTTCATCTCACAATAACATTTAGGGCAACATCATTAGTGAGCCACGCCCCGATACCGACTACATTAGTGGGCACCGTTTTATGTTTGAACACGTAACAAGAGGGTCGCGTAATGATTTTGAACAAAATATTTAACAATAGCGGAGATTATAGCTTATATAATGAGAAGGATTCGACGCTCGCTCGTTAGAGGCCATCGTAAGGCTCGTGGGTAGTGAGGGCCTACAAACCGAGCCCGCCTTACCTCGGATGGTGGGAACGGAAACGTTTATTAGATAGATACAGATTCCCGGGACTCGATGCGAATATTATCGATCCAAACAAAGGAAGCGGTGGCGCAACACCCTACAGCTGCTATTATCCGGGTTTTCCGACTGACGTAAACATGTTTCCCGTTCGGAACGTGCCCGGATAACCGGATAACGTGATCCAGCTATATCTCGTTCCTTTGAATTCGAGCACGTTGCAGTCTGTTTGCACGGCACAGTGCGGGCGACGCGCTCGATGGGATACTCCTAACATCTGTCGAGTTGTAGTCTCGTAAAGTTAGATGCTTATGTCTGATGAACGATGTGCGGGCGACCTATACCCATGCCGCTCTCGAGGGACGAGGCGACTGTCGATAGCACAGCAGTGACTGTTATTAAAGCATATATAGGCTCAAAACATGTTTCATAAACGTTAAAAACCCCGTTAAATAATTTTTCGTTTTATTCGAACTAGATTAAAATTTATTTCGACCAATTATCTCAATATATTATAAAACAAAGCCTCGACGCGTCTGTCCGTTCGCTATAAACTCTTAAAAACTACTAAACGTATTTTCATGCGGATTTCGCTAACGCAAAGAATTATTTACGACGGAGGTTTCATTGGTAAGGTTTCGAGTGGATCGCTGGAGACGCGACGGTAAGCGTTAAAATTTAGATACTAAAATAGCAAGCACTCACCCGGTTGATTCCACACGGTGGCGACGTCGAGTTTGAAGTTGCCCAGCAGCTTGTTGGCCCGCAGGATGTTCCGGGACTGCAGCACCTGGAGCACGCGGGAATGACCTCACCACTAATGTCGGCTTGTGCGGGGCCGAGGTAACGACCCTACTCTACGGAGGCCGGCAGGGGCCCGCACGAGGTATTGTTTTTGCATGCCGCGGCCGCGAACTTCAACTAACACTATAATATCCGATTTGCGGGTAGTTGTTTCTTTTGCTTCCTTAAACACACGGGACACATTCCGTGCGACCGCTGTTGGACGTGCTGTTCTTGCAGCGTTAATAATTGGACCGTTTATTTTGAAAGTGGTGTAAGTCCATTTTCTTTTGTTTCGAGAAAATTAAAGGTTATTATATTTGTTGATTTAAAAATACAGCCAAATTATATGAGGTCTGGCATTGTTTCTATTGTTTTATGAAAATTTAATTAGTTTGTATAAATTTGTTTTTGGCTAATTACACGATAACACTATGTGCTATAAATGGACTTAGACAATTTTCAAAATTAGATAATTGTAAAAATCGTTTAATTTCAATTTCGAAAAATCAAATATAGTTAAAATATGAAGTATATTTTAAGCGATATTAATATAATTTTGTTTACAAATACGCATAAAAACACATAAAATGTTATTTTAGACGCCAATTACACTGTCATAATTAAAAGATACTGATTACAAGAATTTACTTATTCTCTGCATGTGGTAGTGTAATTTCTCACACGCATAGACTAGCAATATCGATGCGTTCTTATTATCTATGTAATCAATCCTCAACAGCATAGCAGGCTTTCTGTACCAGCTTCCTTTTAACAGTGTTTTTAAACTGATGTAATGGCAAATCTAAAATTGATTCCAGCATTTTACTATAGAATGCTTACACCCAAATCCACAAACGACTTACGTACATCTAAAAACAAGCCGCGAAGCGAGGGCCGCAAGGTTATGTCGTTTCCTATTTTGTCTATTATATACATCACTAGCAATCGCCAGCGGCTCCGCCCGCGTGGAAAGATTAAAACTGTAATATAGTGTTTTGATAACTATAAACAATAAACATAATAAACATATGGGACACTTACACACACGATCGTCCGTCCCCAAAGTAACTAATCTAATACTTGTGTTATGGGTGACAGACAACTGGTGAATATATACATATATAATTTTTAAATACATACTTAGATACAAATATACACCCAGGCTCGAAGAGCCAACAAATCCTTTTATAGAAAAGTTGGCCCTCGGCGGGAATCGAACCCGCGACCCGCGGAGCTGAAGGCAGGATCACTACCCACTGCGCCAACGGGCCAGTCAAAACTATAACAATGGTTAAAGTGGGTCAACATTAAAAGGTAGACGTATGCTGTCGCGGACTTTTATTTTGTACTTTTAAAGGGCAACAATTTCGTAATACATGATTTATTAATAACTATTACCGTTGAGGCGCACGCAGAATCGTAGTAGTATCTATCCTAGTAGTAGTTTCTGAGATTAGCACGTTCAAACAAACAAACTCTTTATATATTAGTATAGATTTGCATTTGCAACAATTCATTCTTTATGCAATATGTAGTTACACAATACCATTTAAATCTCTTTTAAAACAAGTCTCGAAAATTTAAAAAACATTCGGTATTTAAATCAAGCCATCAATCACAATTTCACCAGAAATGCCAATAATTTAATGCAGTTTTAAAATCGTTCCGCGAACAGCTCTCTCACAAATATAACTCGATTCATATATTAATATTCACCAGTCTTTTTGGTCGGCCTGGCGTATTCATACATCGAAACGTCAATTGAACTGAATTGAATGCTCTTGAAATTTAACAAAGAGGTAATAATGACGAAATGGAATATTTAGAGATGAAATCGTAACGTAACTGTATACTGTAGCTTTTGTTTTTTCACCTACAACCTCATCTTCTTCGATAACTAAGACCTTGACTTATCTTAGTTAACAGTTAACTTATCCTGATTAAAATCTGCAAGAAAAGAAAGCAGATAAAAACAGAAATAGGATTTAAAAAAGGCCAGTACCAGTGGAAGGTTCTTTGGGGATGTTGTTTAATTTAATATATTATTTAAAAAGATTATCCTGATCTTCACATCCTTTTAAAAAAATTCTAGCGGCAAAGGTATTATAATCAGCTTATAATAAATTCGTAGCTTATTAATAAATGTTTACCGTGATAACACTCAAAGGGCCGCGGCTGACAACCAGTGCAGCGTGTCACCTCAGTTTTCTGTTGTGACATGTGGTACACTGAACCCGTGCCATTTCTTTGTCGTGTGAAATTTAGAATAAGTTACATTAAGTGCATGTCTTCTCTTCACATGGGGAAGAAATAAACATGGGGAAGATTCAACTAATTACAATCCCACCAAGCAAGTCGTATAGCTAAGTGGTTTAGCGTCAGTATTGTGACGCGAGCGGTGTAGGGGCCCGCCTACAGCGTGTACTAAGGTTAGCTGACTTCACGTTCAGATTGTGAACCGTATTGATTAATACGAGTATGAAAAATTGTATCAATTTTAATTCTGCGTTATTTCGCGAGTGTAACACCGGCACGCGAGCGGGTCGATAAATATGGACAGGATTATTGCTACAATGTACTGAACAGGACAAACGACGGAGCGTATAGACAAAATTCATTCAGAGAGCAATATTTACAAATTAGGACGAGATTTAGAGGACTGCGGTTGAAAATTATTCAGTAGCATGAAATTCGGTCAGGGCTGTCGGCTCGGCGTGTTAAATATTTATTTATGACACGGGTTAGGATTTGGATAAATATCTACGAGTAGATGTACTGGCCATATAGAGGTAATCGGGGCGATTGATTTGGAAGCTGCCAGGGCTTTTAAAGCTTGATTTGAATTGATAGCTCCTCTATCGGTATCGCGTCGTTCTCGGAGGGATGAGATGACATTTATCCGCAGCAAGCAGTACTGAATTTTAAAATACCATAAAGCAATTTTATTACATTTTTTAAATAAGAGAAAGTGAAAGTCCGGCTGATACCCGGTAATTTTATATCGAGAATGTCAATATGATAACATCCTGACACCCACTGTGACACACAATGCTGCCGCGACACTGCGCCTCCGAAAAGCAACGTCACACGCTTACTCCAGTTGATTAAGAGTAAAAGTAAAGAGTAAAAGACAGACAGACAACTTTCGCATTTAAAATAAGTATGGATTGACATAGTGCGATCGTCGTCGTCTGCCAGCCCTGGCTGCAACACGAGCGGCCCAGATTGTGCGGTGAATAAGTTATCGTCATGTCCTTTCGAGAGGCGCGTGAAATGTTGAAGAGCCGCCGACTCCGATGACGAGGGAGCCCGATGTCCTGACGCCATAGTAATGATCGGTAGCAGCGTCGTGACGAGCCGCCCGGGCCCGGGAACATTATGTATATATTCATTGAATGGAATGCATCGACATCCTTTCGAATCCTTAATTGCATGTTTCATTCGCAAAACTCGAGTAGTGCGATATCTGTGGACTTTTTGAGTCCGTCTTTGAGTTTTCCTCGAGAACGGCTCGAGGCCGACTGCAGCCGGAGGAGCGCCGCCGCGGCCTTCGCGGACGATGCGAAGACATACGTAGAGGTCCACAGCCGCAGCCGGCCGGCGTCGCGGCGGCGACACCGTTGAATGTATCGCCGCTTTTATATTTCAATATTATTTTGTTCACAATTTAGCTGATGAACATTCAGCACAGAACGAGCAGCAATGAAAAATCAGCGTGGCACTTGTCTAGTTAACAATATTGCGCCATTTTAACGTAAATATTGAAGAGTAAGATTGTCGGTTCGATAACGATCGAGACCTATTAACAAATATTATATATATAGATTTTTTAATACATTAAAAACGTACGTTTAGTTGCCCACATTATTTATTATTTTGTATCCAAAAACAAACACGTCGTTACCCCAACGCGTACCAGTACGTGTCCCGCGATCGAGTATCAATCGTCAGAAAAAGTACTAGTACGCGTCCCGCCTACAATGTGGCTTACTGCTACGGGACTAGGAATAAGTAGACAATAACTCTGCGCGCTTTGCTGCTTAGATTTAGCTTAATTCATACTAATAAACGTACATACGACATTTTTATATGTTATATAAAAAAGGAATAGTTTTCGGGTGAACGTATGCCCTTCATATTTGGTCAATTCGACCACTCGGCGATCGTTCATGTTAATGTGAGGCGATAATAAATGTACATATGCGAGTATGTGTACACACCGACAGAGTGATGATCTTGTCGAACAGCATCACCGGCGGCATGTGGAAGTCGAACACGAAGTACTGCGGACAGAGGGAGTCACGGTCAGAGAGTAAGGCATGAGCACGCCCAGCACGGCACTGCTACACTACTACACTACACTACAGCTGTTTTGGAAACAACATTGACAGAAGTGATATACCTAAATCAATTCTGTCAGGTGGTCAGACCGAACTGCACAAGTCTAGAATGGCCCATATATTTGCAAATTTTTATATGAAGACTATTAAAAGTTTATTTGAAAATCGTGCATTAAACGACGAAATAATATCTTACACTGTTATAACGAAATATTTTATTACAAATTAACCGTGAACCATCAGTCGAAGCCGAATTAGAGGCAGCAGCAGCGAACGGTTAATTAAGATAATTGCCGTTACAAACTCACAACAAACGATTAATTTGTATTCAATACAAAGTAAGAGATCAGTAATAATGGAAGGCTAACCTCAAGGCGTAGCGAAATTGCTTCTATTTATATACTCAGGGTTTCGTGTAACGGAACGCTAATAGCAACCGTACAAATAGCAACAAATTCAACAACAAAGGGAAATTTGAACTACTCCTTTTAAAATTCTTTATTTACGATGGACCGGATCGATTTCTCTCTAAAAAGCTTTAAACGCTCGAGTAAAATGTCCCTCGATTGTAAATAAATCAACGCGGCGTAATAAAAGGTAGAATCTGAGCTCGGTAGTATCGGCACCGTCGGGTAAAGTACGCGAGCGGTTTTTGTCTTTGTGTTATAAGCGTCCCATTTTAAAAGCGGTACGTGTCACCAGCGAGATCCCCGTCCGGTCTCATAATCGTCGTCACCGAGCTGACTCCGGCCCCCGCGTAGCCCTCGCCGTGGCGAGCGGCGGTCGGTGCCTCACCTCGTTGTAGTAGGGGCAGTTGGTGCTCTCCTTCACGCTGGTGTACTTGCGCGCGTCTCCCACCTGCACGCACACCACGGGGTCCAAGTTGAGGCCGGCCAGCTGCCTGGCCTCTAAGACGGTCACGCAAACCTGGAAGTCGGCCGCCTTCAGTGCCGACGGTCCGCCGGACTCGGATACGGTCTTCCTGCAGAACGATGCTCGCTGTACTGCGGCCGCGCGGTGCGTTAATTCTGCTGCGTCACTATCCTACTAATCGACTACCGAGCGTGCGATGTTAATGACGGCCCTAGATGTCGCCGTTGCAGATTCATACGAATTGGCGTCACCCTAACGCGATCGAGTAATTAAAAAAAACTCACACTCGAAACGCCGATATTGAGTTTGGGGGTCGAATATCGGGTAAAATAAAACCTACTGGAGAGGTAGAGTTTATTGAGCATGTATTAGATAACATTGGTTTCGTGTCACTCGACGAGTAGCTAGAGGAAAATAACATACACAATAGGGTCGCTTGAGCTTTCGACAGAATATTTTTCTTGTTTATATGGTTATCATATTAAATACCGATCTATTTGAGTACACTATTCTGCTAGCAGAGTTTATTGAATAATTTAAAACTAAACCAAATTTATGCATTCATGTTTTGTAATTTAAAACAAAATGTCACGTTGCCAAAGGACGCTGTGAAATATATCTACAATATTTTCTCACTATAAATTTATCTCTCTTCATAGTGTAAATCGGCTCCTATTTCCTATTTCATAAACCGGATGCATTCTTATCGAGAGGTTCCTGAGTGCGGGTGCAATGTCACCTGATTGCAGATAACGACCGAAGACGCGCGCTAATTAGAACAATTTTATGCAATTCAAACATTCTTATTGAGCTGTTTATTCTATTTTAAGAATTTGTTTATTTTTGATTACCTAAATTAGTATTTATGTTATTATTTTTATCTAATCTGTGGCTCCGAAACGAATGGTCTGTAAAACGCTTCGCGTCCTCCGCGACCAGTCCCGAGAGAAGCTACGACACGGACATTACTGACACGCTCATCCACTCAGAACCTAATCGAACGGTACTCAAGATCAATAATGATCGATTCATCAAGTAAAACCACTCAGTGATCAAACAAAAGCTGCTTACAGTACGCACTGGCCGCATGAAGTAACAATAACATGTGCAGGAAAATAAAACGTGCAAGGAGTCTTGTCGTTTCTTTTGTCGGGGAAAACCAGATTTCCCGTTCGTAATAACCGCACGAGTAGAGTCTCACGGACGGGACGAGTAGAGTCTGACGCACGTTTAATATCTCTCCAGGAAGTCTAAATAGCGGGAACAATGCGCGCTGGAATTACATTCCACGCTCCAGCGGGACGCGGCGCAAACGCGAGGGCAATATGGTTGTGGGCTCGCATCGTTCACGCCGCGCCCGACGATTTATTGGAGTTAATTATCGTTGTATCAGAATATATTTTTATACTGTCCAAATCAAGGAACCGAATTCAGCCCCCGCACTCAATTTTAGCTGAAGCCGCTACGTTTCAATTTATTGTGTTTAAAACGAATACAACCACTCACATCCGCCTCACACGAAGGGCGTCCTCCGTCGGCCGGGTTTCCAGGGTTATTTCGTCCGACGATGCGGACGCCCGACTCGTGGATCGATCGGGTTCCGTCGAGGCTCCGGCGACAGGAAGCAGTCCTTCTTCCTCGTCATCGAGGGTTCGTGGTCGCGACTTACCGAATCGCATGAGGTTCCTTACAGTGTTGAAGGCCGAACGCCTGCCGCCACGGGCAGGCGTGCCTTTATCGCCTGGTGAAGAAAATCCACGACTGCAAAATAAATTAAAAAAATTCTTTCACTAAAACATTCGCTACCAGGCAACTCAAATAGTGTTTTATCTCAACAGATTGTCATATATGTATACCATCATACATTTTTTTACTATCGCTTTATATCCTGCCGATACTCGTAGTTTACGGGTAAATTATATATTTTTGTATACCGATTTAAAAACACGAACAGATAACTGCAGCACGTGCGGCGGGAAGGTTTTAATATTTAAGATATATTTTAGAAAATTAGAGATTTTCAACGACGAAATTGTATTTTCGTATTGTATTTTCATCAATTCAATTCAAAATATTCTTTATTCAAATAAACTTGTAAACAAGTGCTTTTGAATCGTCAACTCTACTGCTGGTTCGGAAAGCTGTTCCTACCGAGAAGAGCCAGCAAGAAACTAGGCGGTTGCTCTTTTAAAAATATTATTCTTAATACTATTTACATTATGTCGTTACTGTTTTGTACAGGTTCAAAGAGAGCTATATCCACACATTCTTATCTTCTAAATAATCTTCAAGAGTATAGTAGGCTTTCTGTATCAGCCTCTTTTTAACAGTGCTTTTAAACTGCTGTAATGGCAAAGCTGAAATTGATTGCAGAATTTTATTATAGAATCTTATACCAAAACCCACAAACGAATTACGTACTTTTGCAAGGCGCAAAGCAGGAGCCGCAAGCTTATGTCGGTTCCTGCTTTGTCTATTGTATACATCACCTATCGTTTTATAATTCTTTATATGTTTATGTACATAAATTAAATTGCTTAAAATATACTGTGAAGCAAATGTAAGAATACATGTTTCCTTAAACTTCTCTCGCAGGGAATCACGCGATCTTAAATGCCACATATAGCTCTTTTTTGTAAAACAAAAATTTTTTCACTATCCGCGCATTTACCCCATAGCAATCCCCATAGCATCGTTTACTAACTACCACACGGTCTGCTCGGATTGCCGGGCTGGTACCATTGAGGCCGGCCACTCACCGCAGGATGCGTTTTCCGGCCGTTTTCAATCTTCGGGCTCGAGACTCTCCTGCGGGCTCGACGTCAATAACGGTTTTTTCGTTCTCGTACGAGCGCTCTACGTCGGCAATGTTGCGCTTCAGCGTCTCCAGAGGATCGTCCTCGTCGGAGTCGGACAGCGGGCCCGAGCTCTGGGACGACGCGGCCGGGGCGGGGTCCCGCGGGCGCGCGCCGTGGACCGCGGGCAGCGCCGCCCGCCGGGGGCCGCGCGGGTCGACGTCGACCAGGTCCGGATGCCTGAAGTACGCGCTCATGTCTACGAGCACCTGGAACGAACGTCTCATGTCAGGGAGCACGGGAGAATCGGATGACGCGGCCACGAGGGACGTGGAGATTAGCGTACGGAAAGCACTCTACAACTTTCTAGCGGAGACTCCGGGCTCTGGTGCGATAGGTATGTGTTGGCACTGTGTTTATTGTTTATCAATCGGGCTCACAGATCACGCTGAGGACGGTGTTACAGGTGACGAGGGTCGCTACGAGCGGGCGTAATGTACGTTCGACTTGGAGGCACATTCTGAAAATACTGAGAGAGATAAGCTACAGACGGATGCTGCTACGGGGCTGCCCGCGATTCACGCCTAGAAATCGATTTGGCTGCGATTGTATCCCACCGTGATCTATTTGTATGTATGTGTGGTGAACGAGAACGTAACTATGGTTTGGGCTGTTTATTGTACTCGAACTCGATATATCTTCGAAGTGTTCCGCGGCCCGGGACGGCGGTCCTTAGACATGAAGACTGTACGCTCGCACTGCACGTGTGCCGAGCGTAAATACAATCTAGTTTAACAATATTAAGATTTTCTTATTCCAATTTTTATTCAGATAACAGCACCGACTAGTACGCGAATGCGGAGCCGCGTTCGATTCCTTGAGCGAAAAACTCATCGATGATATTCGAGATTCATGCTTTTTTATATAACCTACAAACTAAAGTGGGTCCAGTATTTTAGTTTTTATATTGATCAGAGATCTCCGAATCTGATTAATTTAACTACCAGCACAACTACCACCACGACTACACCGTACGCTGTGAAGTGTTTACTTGTGTTTTATTTCTTCAGTATCTAAAAGATTCCACAATTCTCACACCGTAGTTGGTAGTTTCTACAGTTGTTACGTATACTACAATACTACTCGACCGGATGAGCCGTGGAAGCGTACAGACAGACTTTAGTACTTATAATATTAGTATAAGTAGAGCTGAAATACAACAAATACCATAGTCCGCCACAAGTCCGTACGAACCGGAGCCGCCAGTTCAGTGAATAATGTTGTAAGAGACCTGCCGATCAGTAGGGTTCATCAAATACTGGCTAGTCGGCCTCGAACAGGCAAAACATACAGCCGTAGAAGTAAAATAAAAACTGCTTACTGGACAATTTGTAGCGAGAAACTTGTTTTGCAAGTAAATAGAATGAACCACTGAAGCTCGCCGCGGAAACATATCAACACCACCTCGTACCTACCTACTGGGAGGTACGAGGCTCACAACGAAGTAAGCAATTTGAAATGTTTTATGGATGCGAATGGTCGTTTCAATTACATTATATCCTCTTTAACGCAGAACCATGTTTAACATATAGGTAGTAAATATTAAGGTTCAGTCGGTAAGATACGGTGAAGATCATGTTTAATACAAGTCGTACCGGCAGCATTGTTCCCCTCAAATTTACTTTATAGATACACAGCGTGCATCTATAAAGAGTACAGACAGACAAACTCTAGCATTTATAATATCGGCTTATAATAGTTCCACACCGCCACAATAAAAGGCGGTTAAGACTGGCGTTTCACTCGGCGTCGCCTGCTCCTAACTGTAATACTGTGTACTTTCTAGAGGATTCCAATTTTTTAGGAACTTCATTATTTTAGAGGTATTTTTTGTTTAGTTCCTGCACCAATCCGAAATCAATGAACGTGTTCGCGCTTCATTTGAATTCGGCTGTCAGTTCGAGTTTATAAAATACAATGCGAATATTCGCTTCTATTTTCAGGAATTCCATCGATTTAAATATTCGGTGCGCACTATTGTTCGGTAACTTTATTTGTAGCCTCGACATTTCTACGACGAGATTTAGATACGTGCTCGAATAACGGCTCGCAGCTCTCTCTGTGAACATACGAGTACGTCAGGAGCTGAATTATTATTATATCACTCGTCGGTACTCGGGTTCGTTGACTGCTATTAGATACTCTGTGTCTAAAGACTTGCATTCGAAACGATATGCGACTGAGGACATGTATTTACTATGTTTATCAGTTCTATCCGAGGCCGTGTTTTTACATCGTAGAATGCCCGGTCTACTTTTATAGCCGTTAACTCGAAGTGGTGAGCAGAAATGTGTGCGAAAAAGGCGCTCGTAGAGTTCATAGGAATTTCCCGATTGTAAAAGTTTCAACGAGAGACATAGTCGAGAAGATTAACGTTTAAACGGAAACGTGACTATTATTACGACCAATGTCAGCAAGTTTTTCTCGAACAGGAAGTTAGAAAAAACAAAAGTAATAATAAAATTATTTTGCTGTAACCCGCGATGAGGTAAAATAGAAAATATATATGATGCTAAATGTAGAGTGGACAGTCCGTTTTCATACCTGATACATGCAGGATTCGTAAAAAACACATGCACAAACCTCCACCACCGTCACCACAATACACAAGCACTACATACGTTCACTATCACAAACTCAACAATCGTTTCGCCCCGCAACAAAAGCATCATCAGGAGATAGACTCCACGACCAAAAACGCAAAGCGAAGCAATACCCAAATAAGCTTAGTTATATACTAATCGGTCCAACCCCACTATTTATTTTATTTTGCCTGCGAACAAGTGTAACAAGCTTGAACTAGAAACCTTTATCTGATCGTTAATGAGGGTGCCATTGTTATTTTTATAATCTCAAGTTTTTCCCAGATGTTCAGTTTAAGCCCTTTGTTACACGTGTGCAAAACTTCGAAACTATAGTCATTAGGAACTTTATGATCGCTTTCTATCAAATGTTTGGCGAAATGTGAATTTTGTGGTTTATTATTCCTTTAAACCGGTTGAACCGATTAGACTACAACTAACCTTATTTGGGTATTGCTTCGCTTTGAGATTTTGGTCGTGGAGTCTATCTCTTTCTTTGAATAAATTAAAACTACTAGATCGATTTTAATCTGATTTTTCACTGAGTGACATGGGCTGTTCAGTACTTCAATATTGCACATTCTGCGGTTGGCAGTAAATTCTGCCACTGAGCCAATGGGATCGCTCGGTGGTACCGTATTGGTGGGTTCCTGTCGAGAGCGCCCCTAGTACACCGACACGCGACCTTTAGTCGTCGTTTTGACCGCTAACCTGTCCGGCCGCCATACCAGTGTCCGTGCCTATTGTTCAAAAACTTTGTGGTACCGTGTGCCCGTTCACCGAACTAAATCCCTTAAGTGACTAGTGATATCCTAGTGCGTGATATTCCTGCCATTTTTGGGAGCTGGACGTTCCAGAGGAACGGTGAGTAGTTTTACTTGTCAAGTGCGGATACTGTGTAATTTGGGGTTCACTGGACACATCTTTTCAGAACCAGCGAAATCTTTTAAGATCGAAGGACCTTAAAAGATTTCGCTGGTTCAGAACCAACAGACCATGGGCTATATACTTTATACCCGTGCGAAGCAGGGGCAGGCTTCTAGTTACATATATATTTTATTTTACTTCATCGCGGATTATAGCAAAATAATTTTATTATTACTTTTGTATTATGGATCTCCGCAAAGTAACGCCTAATTCTAAAAATTAGTAAGAAATTAATTTATCTCGTCGAGATACACCGACCGCCGCCGCCGTAAGAGGCCTCTCTCACGAGACCCGCAGCGGGCGACCAGCTTTCGGACCTATATGTCTCTAGCAAAAGAAAATATCGTATATCTCTTAAACCTCTCAGCTTACTAGCCTTTAAGCGAAACGAATTCTAAAAATAGCATTTCACTAGCATCCTGAGTGCCGCAAAACAGAGAGGTGAAAGACTGTTTGTAGTTATTTAAAAGTGCAACAAGTGCCGACAGATTCTGAACTCCCGCAATAAACGCATTCAAAGTTCTTGTCAAAGACAAGTAATCAAAAGCAGCATTTGTTAGTACCGTTTAGTTTCAAAGGCTAAACTTCATAATGAACCCGGATGGCTATATCGTTAGCAAATAACGCCCCGGAACCTCATAACAGCGCTTTTATTTCATCTCGCTTTGTGTGTTGCAGTTAAAGTTAGTATTAGTTGCAGAGTTATTTGAGCGATGGCTCATTTATAGTTAGTTATTATGTTACAATTTTTATTTTATTTTATTACCTACGTACTAAACTTATGCGATTCATACTTATTATTATATAAACATACGGGCCGCGTCGCGATAGAAAGGAATTGACTGTTCGCAACCGCGGCGGATACAGCCCAATCGAACCTACATACCTAAAGGTAGCTCGATTTTATGGCGACGTGACTCGTACGTTCATGTAATCATTTTTTTTATATGATTTTCGTTTTGAAATCTACAGAAGATCTTACAAGAGTCTTGTTCCGGCTCTCGAGTATTTTTGAAAATTTATTGAAATAGCCATACTTACTGCAGCGATACTGTATATCATACGAATACATATGGAGTAGAGTTAGCAGGGCATTCCCGGGCATCTCGGCTATTAGCGAAGCATTAGTATTCGCTTCTATAATAAAATTACGCTTAGCATAGACTCGCGTACACATGGAGTATGCTTTACGTAAGGTAAGGTATACGTACAACCGTACGTTCGGAAACAATTGAAGATATTAGAGATGAAAACAATGATTGGCTTAATAAGTCCTTAATGATGTAAATTAAAAATGTGTTAAAGATTGACCGCCGTTTGTAGCAGAGTGAAACATTGCTAGAGTTGCTTTCGCGGTAAAAACAACCGAACTGGTAATAGTTATAGTGGTATATTAGGATAAAGATTTTTTTATATCGGTACATTGCGAGAGACGCGATTTTTAATTAACAATACAAATAATAGTATAATTACGACGACAAGCCCGTCCAGCGCCAAGCGTTAAGACATTATCGCTCTTCATATTCGATCATACACGACACTATTTATTCGTCTCAACACCTTCGATAACAATCACTTCGTTTGTGATATCGAAAGCTGCTTCGTTAATTAAAAATAAATTTCAATATAAAAGAAATACCATCGCGATAACTTTGTAGATAACTAGAAATATAACTCAGCACATAGAAAAAGTTTATTCATTTAAGATATCTGAACGGCATATTCGAAGCCGGTAATTATAAAAGTTCCCGCGTTGGAAAAGTCCGATACGAGTTTATATACACGCAGTTTGTCGAGTCGTCTGCCGGCCGAGAGATGACTCTGACCCCGTGCAACTTTCGCAGAAATGCGATGGCGATCTTCACAATATTAACATTTTCAATGAATTTCCATGAAAAGCCTGGGGGCGCACACTTTTTATATAATATATTACAACTGTATGAAATATTAGTAAAAATTTCAGTCATTATTAACCTTTAAGGAAATACTTATGGACTATTTCGCACGAAACACTCGTTAACTAAACACCCTCATGCATCAATTAAAATATATTTAACCCGCTGACCTACTTCAAAGCGTGCGGTTCTTTAACAGAGGATCAGCCAACGTCTGAATAGAGCGAATACATTTATAATTAAAATCAATCTTTATCTTTTCATATATGAAGTTTAATGTTATGTGTAGTCTATGGCATAACTATCATCTTATAATCGTCATCTATGATAATTGTCTATTATATTACCCATAGATAATACACTATATAGGATATTACCCACCCATGTCATGTCGGCGTCTTGAGCTTATAAGTTAATGCAATAAAGATAATTTAATACGAGTCAATCAGTGTCTGATATCCACCAAAAAACATTACATTTGTGAAAGTAAAATAGTGAAGTGAGGTGTACCAGTTGAGGTGGACGCGAGGCCGCTCCAGGCGCCGCCCGATACATTCAATATTGCAGGCTCACTTTGATCGCCATCGACAAAAGTAATGGCGACCAACCTTATATCATTTTTATCCTTACATATAGTCCGCGATCGCATTTACTAAATCAATATCGATCCAGCCAATTAGCGGTGAACGTGACAGACGTCGGTGCCGTGGCCTTTAAGATTAAGATTTAGCAAGTCGATGTGTTACTAATAGGTGTGGATAGTTAACATTTAAGCCACGAGGATGTCTCGGGCTGACGGCTGTACGGGGACTATGGATAGTGTCAGCTCGGGCAGGCATACTGAGCTTCAATTATCTATTATACTGATATTGATGTGTGAACAGATGTGTGAATTTAGAACTCAAAAGATATTTAAAATAAGTAGGAACAAGTAGACCCAAAACAAAAACACGAGAACCATTCGTGTAAAAGCTTACTTACGCAAATATCGATAAAATTGAGGGGTCATTACTGCACACTGCGTCCGTCTGTGTCGAAGAACAAGCTCGCTGCGGGGCTGGGTGTATTGCTGGGTGTACTTGGAGCCGAAATGTTCAGACACAATATCAATCAACTTGGATTTTTCATGTTTATAACCGGAATAACAATTTTCATGGCCGTTACGAAACGACTTGATATTAAACATCTTTTCCTTTTGTTAGAAATGATGGAGAGTACTTAATTGAAATCATTGAAAATATTTTTATTCCAAACTTCGAAAAGATCGTATATAATATTGTTGTTTATAAGTTATTTAAAAATTAGATAAATTTACTGTAGTCCTCCGCTTTTCACTTTAACAGGTAGGTTCATTATAAGAACACGAACTTACAAAAATAAGGTTCGTTCCCACCCCACCTCCCACTCTACGCCCCTAGCAACTGAAAAGTTTTCTCTATCGTACTAATAACAACTATTTAATTTCATTTTATACTTTTTTATATAAATTAAATCTTACTCATGTAGATTTTTATTCTAGAAGCTACCTCTGATACGGGAGTCTGTCCTATCGAGAGGAACGCTCTGAAGATGGGCGGATACTCTAAAGATTCGCACGCACTCCTCGATGGCCGGAAGACATTGTTAAGGTTCGGGGAGCACCATGGTCGTACGGGGAAAATACGTATCCCATCGACACATGTGAATGTATGAATAAGTTATGTCGAACGCTCGCATTCTTGTCTATGAGATCACCGAATCTAACATTAATATAATTTTCCTCATCAAAAGTCAATAAACAAAACGAAAAACGAGTAGGAACACAACAACCATCTACTCGTAGCAACCACAGGTTCGCGCGTCGCGCGTCGGGCCGAGCGCTCCAATCATTTTACATGTCGGTACAATTGATACTATAATTCACAATTCCCTATATTTATACATTCCTCGTTGCTCTTCGCTTGTCATCTGATAATTTTCTTCTCCTTATAACATGTCAGCGCACGTTAATTTAATCCCCATCGTACGTTATTCCCACCGAAAGTTCCGGGGCGACTTGACTTTTTCCACTTTTTCTAACACACAACTATCGTCACAGTCCAACTAACATAAACATCTTAAATTATACAAAAAACTGTTCCACTGAACTCTGTTACCTGTACTCTGTCTGTGTGTACCTGTGGCTGACCAGCATCAAGATCCGTTAGTTCGTGTTCGAGTTTACTTTACACCAACGCACGGACTCGTGGGGGAATGTGTTTCACAGCACACGAGCACGTGCCATATCAGCTACTGGCGGCCTCCTTCCTGTTCGTGATCATTTCATTGTTCGGTTACCAAAGCAGTGGTCGCGAGCGAGGGCACTCTTCACTGCACCCTGTTGGGACTGTTAGGACTTAGGACACATTCCGCATAACAGCGATGATCGTTAAGCAATAGCACGTCAACATGTGCACCTGTTGAAGGTGCTCCTCCGGAGGGCGTCGGGCGGCGTCGCACGCGGCGGACGGACGCTACAGGGGGTCCGATAGAAATGACTTCTTTCTTCACAGAAATTCTTGTCTAGAGCCAACAAATACTATCATTGCATTTGTATTTAGCAGCTCCGCAAGCTCACGCCTGGCTCTGTTTAATATCAAATTAATATTATGAACCGGCGGTACCCGCGAATTCATTCGCGCCTAATTAAGTGATTAAATACACTCAATAATACCAATGTCAATAAATATGTGTTTCAACTCCTTCGCGAAAGAAAAATGGCTTTTTCCTATACATTTAACCGGTGTTTTTAGATTTTTTTGTGCTTTATTTGTGCAAAATTTCATCAATATCGTATTACATTTTAGCCGTGAAAGTGTAACAGACGAACAAATTAACATCAGACAGACGGACGTAACGAATGTTCTCTTTTATTATTCATAACAGTAGTATGTTTCCGCTGCGGCGGAAATATCCTGTATGATACATAAAGCCTCTTCCATATTTGACAAACCCGCGAGTGTACCTATTCGCAATGAGGCTTAAAAATTTTGCTGATTTTGTAATTTATGTAATTTTGAAGGTCTTCAATAAGGCAATATCTTATTGTTACGCGGCGGCGGGAATCTTTAAACCGCACGATCTACTAGCTTTTGGCTAAACTCGGTATCGACTCCGCAGATACTCGTAGTATGCAGTCAGTCCACATGAGTTGAGAGGAATCTCCTGATAAAGTGGGTAGCGATTCAATTTAAACAACATTTAAAGTTGAACCGAACGAGCACTGAATTATGCATCGACGTGTTTGTTGGCTCGCACACGTCACGAGTCACGACTCAACACGAGCGCACAGTTACACGCTGAGCTGGCACTACATTTATATAAAACTAGCTTTTACCCGCAAAACTTCGTTCGCGTGGACTGTAGTCTTGAAATTAGGAGTGGCTTCTGTCACCATCCACACCTTCCAATATCTCCATCACAAAAATTAGATCGATCCGGGATAAATCAGAGGGATTTATCGTTTGATCAAGAGCTTAATATGATAATTTTAGTAAATAACCCGTACGTACATGAAACACCTATATATTAAAATAGCGCAGTAAAAGGAGTACAAAAACTTTATATACATGAAAAATTCATAATGTTTTCTGGAATTAAATATCTCTACAAATATTATAAGCTTTGGAAATGTGTTAGAAAACTTATTTAATAATAAATTTTGTACGTAACGAATTAACTGTCAAATTGTTTTATTTTATTACCTATACGTACGGCGCTGGATTCCAACGTTTTTAGTATAAATACGAAAAATTAAATTTAAATTATGTTTTTGTTAACATAATATTTTAAAATAGGTATCGGAAAATGTATTAAACTTGATTTTGTTAACTGTAATGACTTTTCAAATATTAAAAATGGTGTTTAGAAATAAAATATTTTTTCATTAGCAGTATGGCTTAATTTCTATGGGATGAAATTAAATAAAACTTTCCAATACATGTCAATTAATGGTCATTTATTTCGTACTTGTTGCCATAGACTACTAACTAAAGACCGTTTAAGAATGCGTTTTTTTGTAAAGTCTGTTTTTTTGACAACAAAAATTATATATGATTAAATTTTACTTGAACTTAAATGATTATAGCTTATTGTTATTATTAGCGTCTGTTCCCATATTGGGCGGCTGTCTTTTCGGATGACGTGTAGGAGAGGAGAAGAAGATAGGAAGTATTTTCAACATGCAAGCACAACGAAAAAATGAATTACCCCAGGCGGGTTCCGGTGCTGATACTAGTGCCGGGGAATCCCGCCCCCTGACGGTCTCTGCCGACAGGGGCTGCCCCTCGTATTCTGGGGGGGGCGAAGTTTTGCTTAAGTGTGATAAGCCATTTGCTAGGTCTGGCCTGCTAAAACGCACGCCACCTAAAACAACGACACAGGCATGGACATGGACTGAATCGGAGCAAACTGAGACGGAAGACGGAATATCAACCGGTGATGAGGGGGCGAAATGTAAACAAACGCCATACGCAAGTGCACGGAGTTTCTTTTCACCTTTGTTGAGCACACCGAAGACCAGAGGAGATTCAAAACGTAAAAAATCACCGACACTTAAAGATAATGAGACCTTAGAGGAGAAGGAAGACCGACTGTTAAAGGGGCTGTTCGAAAACATTGTTACAATGAATGCACTGGTAGACAGACAGGGTCCATATAAAACCACAGCCAACGAAGTTAAGACCAAATTACGCGAATTGCAAAAACTTTGTGGAAGGGTGATGGATGTGAGAAGAATGAGGGCAGAAAAGAACGACGAAGAAGTAGAAAGGACCCCTAAAAGGGCTAGAAGAGTAGTGTCTGTAGATGAAAAAGGTACAAATACGTCAATTCGATATGAAATAAAAGGATTAGAAGACAATGATAGCCTGGATACAGAAGCTGAGTGGGAGAAAGTGAAAGCCAAGAAGAAGCGACGACAACACGGTGAAAAAAAGGAGAAGGAAGCAGCAAAGGAAAATCTGGAGGGGGAAACACAAGAAAAAGACACGGGGAAAGGAAAACCCACACAAAAAGACGTTCCGGTAAAGAAGAAACGGAATAAGAAAGAAAATAAAATAGGGAAAAAGTCAAAAGCTAGGCCCGAAGCACTGGTAGTAGAAGTAAAAGACCGCGACTACGCCAGTGTTTTGAAGGAAGTTACATCTGGCCTAGCAAGCGAAGAAGTAGTGTTCTCCAAAGTGAGAAAGACAAGGACGGGGGATATACTCCTTCAACTAGAAAAAGGGCAAAATACTGGTGCCTCACAAGTGAAAGAGAAAGTGAAAGAAGTGTGTCCAAGTTTGACACTTAGAGAACTAAAAGAATTTGCGGATGTCATAATTAGAGGGCTGGACGTCGCAGTAGAAAAGGACGAAGTGGAAGACTACTTTAAGCAAAATTCGAAAGAGTTCCGTATCAAAAGTTTCTGGGAAAACCGTTACGGGAACAAAACGGCAGTGGTGGCGCTCTCAAAGACTGAAGCCCAGAAACTAGCGGACTTGAAAAAAATAAAAATTGGGTGGACGAGGGTCTCAATAGGGCTTTTAGTAGATAGAAAAAGATGCTACAGGTGCCTCGAATACGGACATATTTCGGCAATGTGTCCGGGTCAAGACCGAAGCAGAAAGTGTTACAACTGCGGAGCTGAAGGGCATAAAGCCAAAGAGTGTGATAAAGAGACAGCATGCGCAATCTGCTCCGATAAAGGTAAGGTAACAAACCACCAAATGGGCTCTAAGAACTGTCCATCTTGGAAGGAAATAGTACCTGGGAAAAAAAATTACGGGTCAAAAAACGCATTATAGGAGCAGGAAATGGAGCGGCATGCTTGTACTTCAAAGTCTTGCAAATAAACTTAGACAGATCGCGAGCCGCCCATGACCTGCTCGAAATGACAGCAAGGGACCGGGATATAGATATAGCAATAATAGCAGAACCAAACAAAAAGATTGCGGAAGCTCATGACTGGTCAACCGATCGGAGAGGAGATGCAACGGTTGTCATATACAACAGACGAATCCCAATTAAAGTCATTGCACAAGGAAATGGTTTTATCGCTGTGAGTATACAAGGTTTAACTATTTACAGTTGTTACTTCTCGCCCAACTATAGTTTTGACGATTTTGAGCAAGACCTAAATGAGCTGTTTGACAGTATTGAATCACAACACGGAGATGTTCTCGTAGCGGGAGATTTTAACGCAGCATCAAAGGTTTGGTCAAATAAAGCCGAAAATGCCAGGGGACGTCGGATTTTGGAGATGTTGGCCAGCGCGGATATGGTGATCGCTAACGTGGGCACAGCCCCGACATTCCAAAGAGGCCCTAAAAACTCTACGCCTGACATTACTTTTGTAAGTGCAGGCCTGGCGCAGAAAGTCATAGACTGGCAGGTACTGGAAGAAGACAGTATGAGTGGTCACCGATATATTACATTTCAACTGCTACGAAATGAAGCTCGAACTCCAGTGCAAAGCCAACTAGGATGGAGACTAGACAGGTTAAACCGTGAAATTCTGGAGAGTGTTCTTAAGGAAACGAAGATTGGAACACCGGAAGAATTAGTAAAAGCGACCGTCAAGGCCTGTAATAGAGCGATGCCAAAAAAGTTGGTACGCCAGAAAATACCCGTATACTGGTGGAACAAACAGATAGGCGAAAAAAGGGAGTACTGCACCAAATCTCGTAGAAAATATACACGGGAGAGGCGCAGGATAGGAAACAAAGCCTTGAAAGGAGAAGAGATTAAAAGCAACATAGAGGATAAATTAAGAGCCGAATATAAGTCTGCGAAACTAGCTCTGCAGGCGTCTATCATAAAATCAAAAGTAGACCTCTGGAGAAAGACTTGTGATGACATAGACAAGGACGTATGGGGTCTGGGGTACAGAATTGTTACCAAAAAACTTCGGAAAAGCCCACAGAATCTACCTATGGACCTAATCAGATCCATCGTTGCAGTGCTATTTCCGCCCCATGAGAATTTTGGTCGAGTCTTAGCTAATACGTCGCACGCCGTAGACTTAACGGAGGAAAGTATACGGAAGGCAGCAGATAGTCTCAAACTAAAAAAGGCGCCGGGACCTGACTTCTTGTACCCAGAGGTGATAAATATAGCGACGAAGACTATACCGGATAAAATTAGAGGGATAATGTTGGCAGCTTTTGAATCTGGAACTTTTCCATCTATCTGGAAGATAGCCAAACTAGTCCTTCTTAAAAAAGCCAAAAAGCCAGAAGCAGACCCATCAGGGTACAGGTCAGTGTGCTTGCTAGATAGCTACGGCAAACTGATGGAGAAACTTCTTTTGGAAAAAATTGAGGACGTCCTGCCAGAACACGGCGGCCTTTCCGAAAATCAATATGGTTTTAGACGAGGTCGATCCACTTTAATGGCTATCCAGAGAGTGGTTGATACTGCTACGAAAGCTCAGCAAGGCACTCACAGAAATAAGCAGCTGTGCGCTCTTATCTGCCTAGATGTGAGAAATGCATTTAACTCAGCTTCCTGGAGGGAGATCTTACTAGAGCTTAGAAAGAGGGGGCTCCCTGGTTACATACAGAACCTAGTTAGTAGCTACTTGGACGACAGATACATAAAAGTTACAGATAATAACGACATGGAAGAAATGATAAGAGTTAGCAGCGGAGTGCCTCAAGGGTCGATACTCGGCCCAATCCTCTGGAACATCTTATATGACAGCGTGTTAAATTTAAAATGCGAGGGAAACGTCCAGTTGATAGGTTTTGCTGATGACTTGGCACTCGTGGTGGTGGCTAGAAATGAAACTGTCCTCGTGAACCGAGCAAACAGGGCCCTCGAACGGATAAGGGAATGGATGCAGGCAAAACAACTTGCGTTGGCGCCAGAAAAGACGGAGGCTATCGTATTTAGTGGGAGGAGGAAGTTAGGTCCCATTAAATTCTTGGTCCAGGAGGTTGCAGTGACTCCAAAAGAACACATTAAATATCTTGGGGTTTGGCTGGATAAAAGTCTAAATTTTAAAAAACACATAGAAGAGGCAGCCAATAAAGCGCAAAGTCTGACCGAAGCTCTATACAGGCTGATGCCGTCAAAGGGAGGCCCCAGAGCAAGTAAGAGAAGGGTGCTGGCCTCAGTGGCACATTCCATTATCCTGTACGGAGCTCCCATATTTGATGGAGCAATGAAGGTCCAACTCTACCGGAATAAACTGGTAGCAGTTCAAAGACGACTGGCAATAGGAATCTGCGGCGCATACCGGACTATCTCCACTGAGGCAGTACTAGTGATAGCCGGACTAGTACCCATCGCCAAGCTAGTCCGAGAACGAGCCAAGATGTTTGCCAACAAAGAGCTGAGACCATCGGATGTACGAGAGGATACTCTTACGGAGTGGGCAAACGAATGGTCAGGAAGGGGAAAAGGAACGTGGACTAGAGAGCTGATCACGGACCTAAAAGTATGGCATAATAGAAAGCACGAAGAGGTAGATCGCTGGCTCACTCAAGCGTTTAGCGGACACGGAGTATTTAATACTTACCTATTTGCTATAGGTAAAGCGCCGACTGAGAACTGTTACTTCTGTGCTGAGGAAGACACTCCAAGACATGCCTTGTTTGAATGTGCAGCATTTGCAGGGTTAAGAAGTGCAGTGCAAGGAGCGAGGGTGGCGTTAAACGCACAAAACTTGGTACCTCGGATGCTCTCAAGCGAAGAGGAATGGCATAAGCATGAGGATGTACTTCGAAGAATCATGATCAAAAGAGAGGAGAAAGAAAGAGAAGAAAAAAGAGGCAGACAAGAATATTAAAGTAACGGTCAGCATGAAGGAATGCAAATGCGGTTCCATGCTGATTGGAAGTTAGAGAGGAGGTCGTTTAGTCCGTGCGAGTCGGACACTACCTACTAGTACGGGCTAGTAGGCGTCCGGCAGGGATTTTTCCTCCTCACGAAAAAAAAAAAAAAAAAAAGCTTATTGTTATATTTTCACCTAAAATCCTATCTTTTTAATGTGTTATTATGGTATTTAGCTAGTAATTGTTCATGTACGTAACCTCAAACTATAATAAATAAATATTAGATAAAATAATAATTGATACTAAGATAACAAATATTTTTCTATTTAACAACACTAAAATTATTACTCTGGTCTGGGCCAAAAGATGTTACATACATAATTCTGGCGGTCTCTTTTTTATTAAATATTTTTCTCCGGTTTATGAAATAAACAAAAACCGAAATATTAAAGAAATAATAATAACTTTTTTAAGATTTTTATACGTTACCCCGTATAAACATTAATTTTGCCAAATTTCATCTATATTGGTTCAGCGAATTGACCATGAAAACGTTACAAACAGACTTTCGCATTTATAATATTATTAGTTTATTTATTTTACTAAATAACCCGTATTACTTATATCAATAATCCATTGTTATTACAATTTATGCCATATTTCATCGATATTGGTTCAGCGGATTGGCCGTGAAAACGGAACCGACAGACAGACAGACAGACTTTCCCATTTATAATATTAGTAAGGATAAGGAAGTAAGGAAGTAAGGATATGCTCGCTTATTTTCCGATTTATCTCGGAAGAGAGAAAAACATATTACAGAGCTTTTCGCTGAAACGTATTGAAATCGGCTTACTCGTTGTAAGCGTCTTATTTATATCTAATCCTGTGTGGGTTTATGAGAAAAATAAACTTTTAGAACTAAAAATACATTAAAGGCTTTCAGCCATTTTGCAAGTTTATTATATATTAATGTCCATTGACGATTCTAACATAATATGATATTACTTTATTACGGAATGTCTTATTTGCGAGGATACAGTATATGTTATCAATTATTTCGTTAGCGCAGGGCGCTGCCCCTCTTCCTTTCTTTCTGTAGCACTTCCCGTTGTTGGATGTTTCGCGCCCGTCGACTGCCCGAGTAGATGCTTCTATTGATCTCTTACTCACGGCATCTAGGGGGAGGGTCCAGGAGGCCTGCTGTCGGCGAAGTCGAGGGCCGCGGCCTATACTCGTATACTGAATATAAACGACATCATCGAACCGGACGGATCGAACGACAAAACAAATACCGCGACCATTCTTCCTCTAGCTGCGGGCGCCGACCGGCCCGCGGTCGCTTTATTCGGTTCGGTCGGTTATTTCGTCGGTTGTGCCGCAGTAGTGGCCTCTACGTACGGCAAAGCGCGTAGTGAATTATAAACATCAAGCAAGCGACGCACCTCGGGATTAGCGCCCGCTTAGGTACATTACACTAAAAACATATGACCGAGAAAGGAGATTACGAATTTCCGTTAAGGATTTACGTAATCTGTTATGAATAGCATCAACATCCATAATCTTTTATAAACGGTATTCAGTATTCAGCAACTGAAAGGGTTCTATATAATGTAATGTCGTTTTTATCCATGTTCGGCTGTTATAGCGGCCTCGCCGATACCATAAGATCTCCTCAGACCTATAATATTTGCTCTTTCCCTCCATAATATACAAACGATGCTATTAGTTTTCTAAAATGCCAAACGAGCGTCGTACCGAGTCGTTACTAACTCGGCTACGCCGTTTAATTATGTAAGTCTCTCTCGTGAAAGAGCCCGGGTCTTATGAAGTCGTTAGCCGTCAAACAAACAAGAACAATCTACCGTTTCATTTGCTGCTCGTTACTGACAGAGCTGAGAGCTAACACTCCATCTGTGTTCGCGTCGTATAGAGGGCGAGAGGTGACAGACAGTCACAGCGGCTCGGGTAGGAGTGGCGCACTTTTCAAATTGTAGAGATAACGTAAATGTTCTAATATAACTTGTATGTCGTTAACGTAGTTATGAAACCTACAATCGCGGAGGCGGCTATAATTTTTTCTTATATTTATGTAATGTCTAAACAAATAATAAGCTTTCAAGAGAAGGCATAACAATCGGTGACGCGAATATATTGATATTATAAATTAGAATTTTTTTTCGTACGTTTGAATAGATACGTTCAAATGAAAGGAATTTTAATTCTATTCATATCACATTTTTTACCTAGATATACAAAGACAAAATGAAAGCCGTCAAAATACATTATTTTCTTTTAAATATTAATTTTAAAAACGCCTGATCCAATTCTAATAGCAATAGTTTTTGCTTTCAAAAATATGCACGCTTTTTTTACAGGCGCTCTCTGTAATTATTATGTCTATTCTAATTATTATACTAATTATTACTTAATTACACAATAATTAAGTGATGACTGAATGGTGATGGGTGATTGACGATACAATATATAGGTGACGCTATAATTAAGGTGACAACATTTCTGTCTCCATGCAACAGCACGGTCGAGATGTTTTATCTATTTTTCTCTAAAATATGAGTAAGTTCTCCAACAATAATATAAGCGTTCTATTCTATTTCGAAACTTACTTACAACATTGAGATTATTCCCACATTTGTCCTTTGAACAACTGCGGTATATAGTGTTGTGTGTGTGTGAGTATGCTATGATAAAGAAAACATTTATATAAGGTTTTCATGATTACTAAGTGAAAAGCCTCGAGACAGATTCTTAAGCTGTTTGTGGACCCGGGATATAATTTACTTGAATGTATTGGACGAAATGTTATTTCATTCATTTCATTTCAAATGAAGTTATCGGAGTCACGGAGGTTAGGACGTAAAAATAATATGTTTTTCGCCATTTTATGATAATCATCATAGTCTTAATTTTTTTTTTAGATAGAAAGTTATGAACGTGTCAATAAGTATTGTGCGGTGACAGCATATCACTGTAAGGTAGACGACTAGTTTAAAACCAAATCATTCTCTGTCGATTCGTTAGTTAAACGTCTAGGAAGAACACATACGGTGCGTACCTGTACACTGGCAAAGCTCACAAGGGTTATCGCAATTGTTATTCAACAACCTTCAGGGTTCAAAATGAGGAATCAAATTAACGTACTGTTACGGGGAGCCAGGAAAAAAGATTTTTTTTAAGAAATTCTTTTTACGCAAATAATTTTAAAGAATTAAAAGGCTCATGGAGATGTGTGGCTAAGTACGAGCTTGAAGACAGACTGACTCACGGCAGGGGCTCGCGCCGGTTCTGGACCGGACTGCTGATGCAGCAGTCCGTCAGCAATTCATTTAACATTAGGGTTCCGTAACAGTAGCGTTCGGGCTTCTTATATGTAAATTCGCAAGGTGATAATTCGTATTATATTATTCGTTAGTCAATTACTTGCATCGCTATATCGGCCTCGGTACACGGCCGTCGCTGGCCCGCGGAGCCGTCGCGTGCTTCGCTGGTTTCGTGTACCGGCCGACGTCAAACCTGTATCGTTCTCTTAATGCATTTTATAACTAAAATGTTTTGGAAGCGCTAACATCGTTCATTTCAATTAATTAAGTCGGAGGGAGAGCCTCCCGCCGCGCTCCGAGGTGGCGCTCGCTTTTCTTTAGCTTTTTGTTTGTAATGTTTCCTTCGCTCGTCTTCACTACCTACTTTTACGTCTTTTTTACAGTACTCTTCCACTCTCCTCTGACTGAGGTCAAGGTGTACTTGATTGCACATCGGTCCGTTGCTCCGTTTGGACATTAAAAAGGACACTCACACTCTCGTATTTACAATATTTACTATTATTGTATGATCGTATGTTTATTAACATAATATAATACCACCACGTACTTAAAATATCTTACTAAAATTGTGAAGCTCTTCTAATTAGAGTAAGAGATCCAGAGATATCGATGTCCTCGTTAAATAATACGCGGCGTGTATTTGTATCTACTGAGTACCTACAAAATAATTAACAGACGTAGGCGTTACTTTACGGAGACCCGAATACAATGTTAATAATACAATTATTTTGTTTTCATAACCGCGTTTTTCGTATTACAGCGATATAATTTAAATATACTCCTGTATTACTATTTGTTTCTTCCATCAAAATAAATTGAAACAAAGCAGCACGCGGAACACGAAAAAGTTTTACTACAATTCGCCAGGAATAAATACAGTTTAATTAAATGTTTGTGCAAAGACAATTTCTGCTAAATTAAAGTATATACAAACTTACGGGTATAGCTGATCATCAACGCCTAGTTTTAAGGGTATACGTTGAGCCGTACTATTCATATGGTACAGACAGGCATGTCTTATTTTTTTTAGTATCTGTTTGTAACACCATATCTCGGTGACGAATAAATAATGACAATAATTTTATTGTCATTATTTATTCGTCACCGGCCTAACACAGGATGAAAAAATCCCGCTTGCCTTCGGTGACAGTACACAGTACGTAACTGAGGGCGTTTTGGCATTCAGCATTCGAGTGACGTGATCGAAGACAGACAAACGGACTATCACTATCGCAAATGCGACTATAAATATCCTATGACGAAGGCCGATGACGAAGTGGGCCGACCTTCCAAACCGTACCGCGCCTAAACAGAGAGTCAACCCCGACCGAGAGCGCGAAGGCTCATGGCAGTGAGTCCACGTCCAGAACGTCCACTGGAGTCGTTTCCGTTCGGGGACCCTACTGCCGCACGCTACAACGGCCAATGTATGACGAGGGGCTTGAAGGAAAATTATGTTTCATTTACTAGTGTTGAAATATTTCAAATATTATGTAAAGCGGGAAACTTAATCATTCGGCAGCGGTCCGGAGCCGCTCGGCGCGACCCAGGATCTAGCAAAAACTAATTATGGTAAGTTTAAGCGAAGCTGCCTCTGACGCTGAGTACATCGGGGCGAAATGGAACCGCGCGATTCACAATTGAGTTTTAAAAATTCAATCACCTTCGTTACTCAAAGGTAATATAAAGATAACTTAATAGCGGACCTAAAGCGGACTTAATAGAGAAAATTGCAGCGACCGAGGGCTTATTGAATTCCGCTCGATATTGCGATAAATAACTCGATTACCGCGACACTGCGGTCGGCCCTCGCTCTCATATCGAATCAGTCTTCCGGAGAGAGGCGGCAGGCCTTCCCGCTCCTCCGGCGGCTGACGGCCGGGCGCAGTAACTTACTAAGCCAGTAGAGACCTGCCGACGATAAATTATAAAAGATCCGAGCGAGAGAGCGTAACAAATGAACGAGTTCCATAAACTTACAAGAGCGTATCTTTGTTTTCTTTTACCCATACCGAACTACTAATCTAAGCTAATAATACTTTCTTCTATCTCCTTCTCGTCTGCGTACGAAATACATACAGGTAATCCTCCTATGACGAAGGATCTTCTCGATGCCGGAAGGCGATTGGGCTATGGAGAAAGGAGGCTAACCTCCTTACTTTTGTTCAGGTCATTGACGACCCGAGTACGATCCGGAGAAAAATGGTGTTCTCTTCGCGGGGTATCTTCGGACCGGTGGGGCGTCATATCCATTATAATCCGTCAAAATCCGGCAGCACCAGTTGATTCTGACGCGCTAATATTTGTAAGTACGTAATTGAGAGCGCTTTGAGACGTGAACGCGACAGACAGACAGACAGAAAGGCGTTCAAACGAACAAATAACGAATGTCCTTTTATCATTTTTATAAAGTAACTTAATAAATTAGTAGGGATATTCTGCGAAATTGTCGATTTTCATTCGGGATCCTGCCAGTGTAAAGTTAGGTTAGGTTAGGTTAGGTGGGGTGCCAAAGTGATCGGCCTCCTCGTGGCGCACCCTGGGCAAGCTTAGTCTTGGCGAACGGACCACTGTGGGGTGGCCAATCCAGTTGTCCCTCTGATTAGCAGAGGGCAATCTGGACGGGCCGGGGTCACGGGGGGGGGGGTTGGAATTGGAGTCCCAAGCCCGGAAGCCCAGCAATGGGAACGGGAACCTTCGGGTTGCGAGGAAGAAAACCTCTATAAAAAATTACCCCGTGGGTGCGGAAACGCCTACCACGGCGTTGGGGTCCCTACTTGGGGCGCGGTCTCTCCCTGTCGACCGTGAAATAGCAAACACGGTGGGCAGATCTTCGGACGTTCCGAACGGGGTATATCGGACGTCTGGCTTACAGGTCCCAGAGGCGGTCGGTGCATCTGGTGCTCCCGATGCACCGGTTAGCGAAGGGGGGCTTCTCTTTCGAGGGGCCCCTACCCGGAGGTGTTTTTTCTCTGGGATCAGAGCTGTCGGCGGGATGGGGGCAATATGTACAATGATACCCTGTCCTTGCCATCAGCAGCGTGGTGAAGTACACAGGTCGTTTTAGTCGGTGCGAGTCTGACATAAGTACCGCCGCCTGACGGGGACAGGCGGCGGTACCCGCATAGTGCAATCGCAAGATAGTATTTCGTTGTAAATATAAGAAAATCATTATTGATATTGACAAAAGCTGCTCGGTTGGTTGCGCAGCGCTCTGCCGCCCAGCGCTCCTCTGCAAAACAACTCTCCGTGGCTGTGCATGTTAGAGGTCTCCCGACAGCGACACACCCTCTGTCTATTGCAGAGGGTCCGCCGAGTTTTGGGCCGACATCAGTTACATGTAATAACTTGATGTGTCTGGCCGCAGACTGGACCGTTATCCGTAATGTAAAATGAACATGTATTTTTGATAATTTCTACCTAAATATCTTAAACCGCACGTAGTTATCCGACGTAAGTTGAAGGTTTGGATCGTAACTTATTACGGAATCAGCAGAACGAGAAGGCTTGACATTCTGCTTACAAGTTTTTTAAACTATACCAGTATGGATTCATTATTATTATTTTGCTATATTCTAAACCGAGTTGTACTCACTCCCCTCATGGTTTACCGAGGTGACTTACAAGGCGACTAAGGTAAGTTGACATCATGCAGGCGGCGGAAGAATAACTAGCCGAAACGTGTAATGACATGTGTAAAACATGTCGTGCCGACCCCACTTAGCTTGAATAAGGGCAGGAGAATGATGATTTTAAGTACTATATTCTGCGATAAGAATGTTATCTATCTAATTGTATTCGCGGCAACAGTAAAATATTATCACTCCTGTACGGACCTCCTGGAAGTAACGGATCTTAAACCTAATATTAACTTTGAAAAGATTACATTTCTGATTTATACGTAACACACTGCTGCTGATGGATGAAACTGTATTAGTTTTATTTCAGTTTTGATAATTGATTTTATCTGCACGCCTCTGCGATGTATAAATAAATAAATAGTATAAATTATAACACCGGTGGAGAGCCTCACGTAGCGCTACATGAGCAGGTTTCTTTGCCGTTTAAAGTGTAATTTGGGCGTTGTGAAAACCCCGTGTGATCTTGAAGCGGGCGATTTGAAGTACGAGTACGTGTCGTTAACTGGCAAGTTCTGGCGACCCGAGACGATCACCCGAGCCTCGAGTGCAGGCTGCTTTATCTATTCAATAATATTGGTTTATTCAATTAAATATACATGTACATACCGGCAGCCCCCTTTACTTTCACTTACTTAGAACCGACCGCTGTCTTTCTGTCTTTAAACTTCCCCTCTTTATATTTCACCGCGCGTTAGTTTTAGTCGCGACATCTTCTTAGATATTTTTAAAATTCTTCTCAACTTGAATATGTTCGTACGAGATTATTGTGAACGATTCTCGGCGGTCTCGACGGAAGCCATGTGTCGTTTTTTCAACAATTTCAAACTAATCTACACAAGACCTATTAAATTCTAATAAAATCTCTGTTTAACTTCTGTACAGATGTATACTTAACTTTTGTATTACTTCATAACGTGATAGTTCATCGAAAATTATACAATATGCATCGAGAAAGGTCAGATCCGAAATATTGAAAAAACAAATCACCAATCATACCGAAGTAGCTAATACTACAGTCGATTTAGTTATGTAGAGCTCGTGGAAAATTTATAACCAACATGTGGACCTTTGCGGGTTTCAAAGGGCCGGTAGAACCGATTCGAACTCGATTACAAAACCCAAAAGTACCCTCCCTAGAGTCGCCGCGGGGAGTGCGGGCGCGCCGGCCGAGCCGCCGCTTCGTGACATACATTGGTTAACTACTGCTTACCTGAACCTAATGATCGCTAGGAAAAATTCCCCTATGAACTCACATTCATCGCTTACTATTTCCTTTCCCACTTGGAACGGACTAGCTGTCCCGACTTCCGACTTCCGGCAGCGGAATCGGGACACGTCCCGCCTCGAGTGGCCACTGAGCCCTCCAACTTTCAAGTTCACGTTTACTTTCAAAATATTCAATAGCATGATAATAGGATCTTAATGTTGAACGTGAAATTATAACTAATGTTAACGCGTAGAAACCAAAGAATTTATTTTAATAGTACTGTCTCCGTCCTAATGGCTTTTGGTACTGCTGCTGTGAGAGGTCAGTTCTAGGACCTTAGAGTGGATATCGCAAGTTAGCCTCGAAATATAAATATACACAAACGCTTACTCAGAAATATAAAAGATGAATGTAAAGTCTGTCCTTTACGCTCTGACGTCAGCCGCTTTATCAATATCGCTTTTTCAGATAAAAATATCCACTTTCCACAGTAAATCATTGATTTAAATAAGCTTTTAAAATTGAAATTGACGATATCTAATTCTTCTGGCTAGATAAAAGTCTGAGGCGGCATTCCGATGAAAGCTTCGTTTCCCTTTTTCGGTCGTTTTAAACTATTACCATTATTACCATATATTGACATATTTCAGCCAGTTTACAGGAAACGGATACACTTTTCACTATAACTCTACAACATTTTAGCCTACAAGAGACAATCGAATGAGTATCGATTTGGTTGATAATTTTTTAGTTTCTCTCGTACAAAGGTAAGGACCGACGCGCCATTGTTTTTTAATACATTGATATTTGAATGATGTTCAATGATTATGATGAATGATGAATATTTATATGAGTTTTAATATATTTCTTACTTGATTGTAACGATTAGTTTTCTACATAGTAGAAAATGTTCGTTATTCTGCAGATGTCATCGCGTGTGCAGCCTGTGCCTAGCTTTAATTAAAGTCTCGCCGCGGCCGCTCCGAATGATACCTGCAGTGTGACAAGCTTTTATTTACTGCCAGCAATCGCCAGAGGCTCTGCCCGCGTGGAATGATTAAAACGTAATGTGGTCTTTTGATAACCATAACATGGTTAGAGTGAGTTAACTTGGAAAGCTAGACATATGCGCAGACTTTTATTTAGAACTTTTAAAGAGCAATAATTTTGTAGTACATGATTTTTGACAACTATTACTGTTTACTCAGCGCACGCAAGGAAAGCTTTAAATTATGCCGTTTTCATACTATTTTTTATTGCTGCTTCTCTCATTATCATATTAGCGAGATGTTATATAGCTTATAGCCTTCCTCGATAAATTTGACTATCTTACACTGGAAGAATTTTTCAATTCGCTTCAGTAGTTCCTGAGACTAGCGTTCAAACAAACAAACAAACTCTTCAAATAGATTCGTTTCGAACTTCACACGTTAAAAATTTACAATTCGTGTTTGCAGAACTTACTGATATTCGATTAGCTGAAACTGCCGTTCGCCTGATTTAAATGATCATTACCATGGGGTCGAGGGCGCTGCGAATCAGAATCGACGTCGGACGGAGGCCGGCCCGATTGGTGCCACTAGCGAACTCCCATTTAAATAAACGACACAAACATTAATAAAATAAATATAAACGTTGTTAGTGACAATCTAGCATGGCGGCCTCGCGGGCCCTGTTACAAGTATGCCGCGTCGTACAAGAGCCCCTTATCGCAGTGGCGTTTTGCGATACCCCTGTGTGTATCTACATGTTAGGGTCAAGTCGCGACAGTCGATCGAGGGACGCATGACTTTGACGAGATCACAACTTTACTATTTGGGAGCGCTCGGTCGCAGTGAACACCTGCCACCCGCGTCGACCGATGTAGAGTTGGGGAACATTGAAAATCTCCGTTTATGTCCGATTGACAAGAACTCGTACGCGCAATCCTGCAGGTACCGCGACCGCACGACACGCGCGGTCCCCCCAAGGACCGGCAGGAGCGCCCACGAGTGTCAGGAGTCAGGACCAGGACCGTTAGGAGAACACTGGCGGCAAGGTGGCTTGGAGGGCCACGAGCTGGCGGCGATGAGAGACCTGGTTTGATTCTCGGTCGGACTCGTAAAATACTAAAGCCGTTTACGGTTGCACTCTTGCAGCTGAGGTATAAAAAATCAATCTTAGGTTATAGAGGTTAGCTTTATTTGCCGTAAGAGGCGAGATTTGATAGTCTAAACGGTACGAAACAGAAACTCTTAACTTTATCACCGACCTCTACCACTCCAAACCTAATCTCCGAAGTATGAAGGAAGTAGTCCCCGACTTTTATTGCATGCACGCTTCGTGCAATAAAAGTAATATAACGAAATAGAGGAAGTAGAGGAGGCTTTCCCCAGGATCGCAACTGCTATCCCGGGTGAGGATCGACGTGCATCCGACGGCACTCTACAGAGAACGTCTCCGATTTTCAAATTCAAATTATTTTTTATTCAAATGGATTGTTTATAATTATATAGAAGTGTATTTACTTCTACCGAGAAGAACCAGCAAGAAACTCGGCGGATAATCTTTTCAAAAAATTGTACGAGTATCATCTGTTATCTGGCAGCGATCTCGGCCGGAGTCAGAGCCGCGTTGGAGTCATGAATATTGTAATCTCATTGTAGTCCTAGTGGCATCGGATAAGACGTCGAACATAGGCTGAGGCTCCGCGGGGGGTCACCGGATGACGTGCTAATATATACGTATCAAAGACTAATTCATATTCAAATTCCAAAATATTCTCTGCTCGTATTGAATCGTCAACAAGCCAATCCTACCGAGACGAGCGAGAGCGAGAGAAACTCGGCGGTGGCTCTTTTCAAACTATAATTCTTATTACTAATTACATTTAGTTATTAGTAAACTGCAGGATCGAAGAACCTCTAATTCTTATCATCTATATAATCCCCAACAGTATAGTGGGCTGATTATCTGCGAGAGCATAACGGGCAGACTCACAGATAGTCGAATTGCAAAACTTTATCAAAGGAACATTTTTATGAGTCATAAATTCCAGTAGTAAGTTGATATTTCAATAGGTGCTTCTCGGAATTATTATATCGCTTTAGTTCACCCGACCGGACGGACTTCTGCAGCTCGGCAGTAATTCGAGAAACTCATTAGAGGTACACGTTAGCCTGTGAAATGAAATGTGAGGTAACGATACACAAATTTCGCCGTAAGCATATTATAACGTAATGTTTTATAATGTAAGTAAAGTAGATGTGCCGGCGCGCGACGCACCTTGAATATTAAACATCCGCACACGAACAAACCGAGGACGATAATCCGACACAAATACATTGTTTATCTCGATCTCTTTGAACATTTAAAAGATTCTATCGCTGTTTTTCTGCTAGTACAATGGTTGGAATCAATATAACCTATTCACTCATATTCATTCATTAAGTCACACTCCGACACCCATCCATTTTCCGATACTATCTGAAAAGTTGTTGAAAAAAAAATTCGCCGTGTGCTAAACGCTTACAAAAAGATATTTAGGTACCGCTGTACCGCCGTACCGCTGGAGGACGTACCCCTTCAGGAGTACTAGCGAGTACTAGTTACTCACTAAATAGATGTTTATATATTTGTACGTAGATATTTACGAAATATCACGCACGTTTCGGTGAAGAAGATCCTCGTATAACGTTGTTCTTGGTATATGTACGTGTAACCTAACCGATTTGTATTGGAGCTGCGCGGTGAATAGAAACTACGAGTCCTGATATCTAGTAATAGAAATATCACAGGCTCCCCGTGTCTGAGAACGGAGAACGTGGATCGTGAACGCTCGTGGGTCGTATCGCGTGCAGACGTCCGTAGCACGCTGTAAGTTATTTTCAGGATCAAAAGGTAACTTTTTGCATCAAGTGGCTGCCGGCCGAGCTGCAGGCGACAGCGGCACCGACAAAGGCCTTACTTACATTTCTTTACAGTATTTTTAATTAAAACTTTCTTAAGTAAGTAATAATTGTTTTTGAAGGGCTTTGAGAACGTTTTGCTCGGTCTTAACCTTTCTGCTTCGGACCGCTCGATGTTTTGACGCCGAGACGCCGGGAAATTTCTTTGAGAGGCGTAAAAAATTGAAATTATAATCTGAAAGAAAACTAGAAAAAACCTACGAACACTGAGAATTCTTTAATAATTACTAATTCATAAGGTAACTACGATAGCGCGGTCGTGGCCGCGGGTTAAAATGTACTCATTACTGTGACCCCTACCTCGAGGTTAAACCCGGAGCTGGAAGGTTTTCTTTAAAAGCTAATGCTAGAAAAAGCTAATGCAGAGACTAGTTCGATCGAAGCGTTTTTAACTTTTGCGTTGCCCTTAACAGCTCGTGTCAGGCTCGTTTTAATATTTTGAATGGCGGTATTCTGACATGGTTAAGTTTCATTATATAATGCTTAGACCCTGGCAGTCCGACCTCCGCATTAAGCCTACGAGATCATCTTATATTCTTTCAGTCATCTTTATCGCGAGGCGATGACAAAACGTATCATCTATTGGAAACTCAAGATAATATACGTACACACACGTCGCGTGTATTTCGTACCTATATAACGTTATAACGTGACATTTATTTAATTTCATTTCATATCGTAGAGCGCCCCTTTATCCTCCCCCGTTGGCGGGGAACCACTCGTACTTTATGAATCCTTTCGGAGCGCCATGTTATTACATTTGCATTCGTAAATAAAATGATTATGTTTATTACATTTCAGAGAGCTTCAAGAAGTTCACTGGTGGCTCGTTCAGCAGCGTTTGCGATGGACTTAAAATAGATGTACCGAAAGGACATAATAGTATTATTATTAGTTCATTATTCCTTTAAATCATTTGTAGGACATTAAAATTAAAACATTTTCGTTTGAAATTAACACTTAATTTTATATTCTCACTTCCTTACTAATATTATAAATGAGAAATTCTGTCCGACGTTCTGTTACGTCTTCACGGCCAATCCGTTGAATCGATGAAATTTGGCACAATCATCACTAATACACCGGGGTGACCTACAAACTGATAGAAATCAACAGGAATAGTTTATATATATATATATATATATATATATATATATATATATATATATATATATACTTGTACCTACGTACTTACTTGTACATACAAAAGTAATGATATGCTATTTTACTTTTTACTATTTTTTGATATGTTATAATCCACGATCACTCTTTTTGTTCCCTCAATTCTAATTATTTCTTGTTATCATAGACTAATGATTTCATTACTTTTGACTCAATATATAGTACCGGTTGAACGCAGTGTGTCCGCGGCTCGATACGCTATAATGTCGCTCCTTTTGCTCTGGTCGAAGAGATGGTGATGGGGATCCTCCACAGATTGAGCTAGTTTGCTACAAACCGAAATACATAATTCTCTTCAAAGTCAATCAAACCAAAGGGACCAGTATAAACCGGATCATCCTATGCAATTCGGAACAGGTGAGTAATAAAAGAGCTAAAATTGCTCACTATTATATCCATAATCAATAATCCTTTAAAATATCGTTTAAAATATCTCCACATTGACCGGATCATTGGAGTGATAATTATAGATTGATAATTAGATTTAATGATAAAAGTAACGTTTTATTAATGTCCTTTTAATATTTTAAATCTATAGGATACCGAGAGACACATAGATATAGCTTGTATCTGTGTCTCGATATTGGTTTGTCCGATTTGTATGTCAATCTATAAATTCAGTGACGGTGCAGAATTCTTTTCAATTAGTCAGCTCAGGTCGGTATGGAAGCTGAGCTCCTCTCCGAGCACGAGCATGTGCGGGTGTCTGTGCTGTGGAGGGTCTGTGCTGTGGAGTAACGTGGAGTAAAGTAATAACGATTTTTGCGTTTATGATGTACTCGCAAACGTACACTATATTTGTCGTTACATAGGTATTATTTTATCACGACTATACTTGTAATGTCTCGTATCGTAATCATTTCTCTTAGTTATATCATGGCAGTTCGCAAACTAACGTTGGAATCTGTTAATAATCCATGTATTGGGATTTAGTTTAGTCTGTTGTGTGAAGTGATGCCGGCAGGTGACACTCCAGCGGCAGGTCGACGTCATATAACGTTGCCGTATGTCCTGTCAGTCGTGATGTCGGTCCCCCACCGTCCTCGCACGTCGTCCTGAATGATTCCGTGCGAGTCAAATGTCAACGAAGTAAGTCAATATGAATGCAGTTTCATCAAATAGCTACACACGAATATAACAGTCGACTCGACCGCTGCTACGATGTTTGTGATAGTGTAGTGTAGTGTAGTGCGAGCGTTGCACTATACTGCACTATACGAGAACTCCTGCGCTCTACATTTTGCATTACATACCTTTGTTTTCAATGAGAATGACAATAAAATAATTGAATCGGTATCGGGCATTGTGGGTGTTAATAAACCGTCATTTAATTATGGTCATTAATGACATTTATTTTGTAATTTCATCGTATAATGTGAATTAGCTGTATTTATAGCTTGTAGATTTCAACATAGAATCATCATCTTCCTGCCCTTATCCCACTCTAAGTGGGGTCGGCACAACATGTTATAAACATGCTGTAACATGATTTGGCTGCGTTTTTACGACCGGCCGCCTGCCTGACGTCAACTTACCTTTGTCGTATTTCACGACACCTCGGTAAGAAAGAGGGTGGTCTATTCTACTAAACCGGATACCACACGGTGGGTCATCTTACCTTAGTCGCTTTTTACGACACCTCGGTAAGAAATGAGGTTGGTCTATTCTACTCAGCCGGATACCACACGGCGGATCGACTTACCTTAGTCGCCTTTTACGACACCTCGGTAAGAAAAGAGGGTGGTACTATTCTACTCAGCCGGATACCACACGGCGGATCGACTTACCTTAGTCGCCTTTTACGACACCTCGGTAAGAAAAGAGGGTGGTACTATTCTACTCAGCCGGATACCACACGGCTACACATAGAATCATAAACTCTTAAATGTTTCCTTTTCTCCACTCCTGCCATAACTTTGTAATTGCTTGCTGTCTAAGTTAATAAATATTAATGACGCGGTCGGTGTCCCTTGGTGGTACCAACAGTGGTATCTATGGTGGTGCCTATCAGAGAACCTCAAATGTGTATGTGTTTGCAGCTGTAACAGTAAACGCAACTTATTCATTCATTTATAGATCACATTATATATATCGAACAAGTAACAATACCTAAGTAGTATTTTAATATCAAATAATTTGGCTTATAAATTTCAGTGATGGACAACTTTCAAATCAAGTTAAGACAATTGAGAGATACTCATCATCCTCCTGCCCTTATTCCACCCTAAGTGGGGTCGCACAACATGTTATGAACTTACTGTTACGTAATTTGGCTACGTATTTTACGACGGGCCGCCTGCCTGCCGTCGACTTATCTTGTCGCCTTTTACGACACCTCGGTAAGATATGAGGATGTTACTATTCTATTGAGCCGGATATCACACGGCGTAACATTAACCCAAAAAATTGATTACGCAATATATAATACACAGACAAAAGAAAACCGATATATAAGAAATGATAGCTACTGAATATATAATAATATGTAGGTATATCGTAATTGTACTTTCCGCCGTGTGGTATCCGGCTGAGTAGAATAGACCACCCTCATTTCTTACCGAGGTGTCGTAAAAGGCGACTAAGGTAAGTTGACACACCGTGTGGTATCCGGTTGAGTAAAATAGACCACCCTCTTTCTTACCGAGGAGTCGTAAAATACGACTAAGGTATGTTGACGTCAGGCAGGCGGCCGGTCGTAAAATACGTAGCCAAATCATATGACAACATGTTTGTAACATGTTGTGCCGACCCCACTTAGAGTGGGATAAGGGCAGGAGGATGATGATCGTAATTGTACTTTCTAAATTAATAAATCATTTGTTTTGCGGGTGTCGTTTGGCGGCAATCAATTTAAAACTAATTAATTGATTGAAAAAATAATTGCAATTAATTTAATACCTATTAAAATTAATTTCTTTGAATATTAATTACACTCTTATTTGAATTATTGAAATTTATTTGCATAATCTCCATTAATTGCACTTTGCAATTATATCATTTACATAGATGTCAATTGCATATTCCACCCAGACCCCACATTGAGTACATCCAAGCCGCTGAATTTGAAAAAAATGTGTCATTTAGAATGAATGGATTGTTTGTGATAATCTGGCTTGAAGATCGTGCGAGTGTATTAAAACTTTTTAAATAATTTCATCATTTCAAAATAAATTAATTAGATCGAAACGTCGAGGATAACTAAACGGTTCAATTTACAAAATGTTTAATTCGATTTCAGCCTCGCTTCCCGTTCTGATATTGCAATATTATAACAACCTTCCTCCGGTGCCTCGTTAACAAAACGCAAACTACTGATGCGGAGTGTGGAATCTTTTGCAGAGGAGAGTGAGGAACTGTAACTTTTAAAGGGCGTGGTTATCCTCTCTGTGGTCTCCTTCTTTGGTTACAAAAATAAACCTATCGAAGGGTCGTAAATATCCAGACAACACGGTCTAAATACTTGTGCTAAAATGTCTTAAATAATTTCAAAGAATTATACTACTTACCTATTCTTTATGTAATTCATTATCTATAACTTAGTTCAGCGGCCTGCGCTGTTCGAAAAATAAGACAGATAATGAAAAAATGTTTGTGTTACAATAAAGAGCCATTCGTGGTATTTACAAATTAAACCCGCGTGATATAAGCTTGCGGCTCTCATTTTGCGCCTTGCAAAAGTACGTAAAAAGTTTGTGCGTCTGGGTATGAAATTCTATAATAAAATTCCACAATTAATTTTAGCTTTTCCATTACATTAGTTTAAAAACAATGTTAAAAAGAGGCTCATCCAGAAAGCCTACTATACTGTTGAGGATTACTTGAAAGATAAGAATGTGTGGATATAGCTCGCTTAGACCCTGTACAAGACAGTAATGACTAAATATAACTAGTCATAAGAATTATATTTTTAAAAGAGCAACCGCCGAGTTTCTTGCTGGCTCTTTTCGATAGGAACGGCTTTCCGAACCAGCAGTAGAGTTGACGATTCAAAAGCACTTGTTTACAAGTTTCTTTGAATAAAGAATATTTTGAATTTGAATTTGAATATAATAAATACGTGAGCGACATCCAATTTATACAATTTTGTCCAAATTAATTGTTAATCTTTAATTAAACGGATAATTACATTTGACTAAAACTGCCCGGCGGCCAGGAAGGGCAGCAGGAACGAAAAAGATCTCAAGCACAAATCCAATTCTTCAGCGTATTTAAATAAAAAAAAAACAATTTTGATTATATTTTATTCCATTTATTTCTTTTATATTACATTTCAAAACATAATAAAAAGAATAAAGCAGTCCGCGTAGGAAATTTCGAAAGAATTTTCCGCACGCCGGAGTCGCCGGCAAACACGGAGACTCTCACTCGACTGACCGTAAACTTATAATCAGTTTGTAAATACAGGTAGTAAATATTTTAAACAATAATGAGATACAATGCAGTGTTATCCGCTAAACAAGCCCACGCGTGGGCGCCGGCCGGGGTCCAATATATTAAACTCAAAAACTTACTGCCCGTTCTACGGCACTGCCGCTGTCCGCCGACCGCGGCAGTACCTGTACCTGTACGCCTGTACACCCGTGAGCGGCCATATGTCAAGCTTTGCACTTAATTTGTCTAAAATAACTGTAAAAGTGTGATGAGGATATTGTTGTTACGCTAGTGAAATTAAATGTCTTGTTGTTAGAACTTTTTCAGTTTGGAATTAACATTTTCAGGAATAATTTCATGTTGTAAAACTTTAGAGATGCGATCGATTAACTATTTTATATATTTAAGCGTTTCTTTTTCAATGTTTTTTACGGTTGCCGTGTCCAGGTAATTGTAACTTATTATTATGAATTCTTCGAACTGAATATGCTTTTTGCATATTTTGTAGTCTTATAACAAAGTAAATGTCGCCCAGCTCGGTGAGTTTAATTTTGAACAGGCGTAACGTTAAAGAACGGTCTTTATGAGGATTGAAATATTTCTTACGACTGTCGTCACAGTTCACTTCGCTATTCAATATATTTATTACGTTTTAATATAAGGCCGCGATTTCGGTCGCGGCCTCCCCGCGACACCGGGGTCAGGAGTGTCTCCGCTTTTTTAAATTTTGACTTCTGCAAATCAATCGACGCGATCATCAATAGAGGAAGGACGGGGCACTGCACTTTAAAATTACTTTATTATGTACGCTTACTTGTTCGCCTTGTATTTTATCTCACCGATTGTTACTTATAGATACCAGTTAAGCCCTCATACGGCTGCCCCAAAAATACATGATAAAATTAAGTTTTTCCTTCTCGGGTGAGCTGAGAACCAAATCGTCACTCGTACCGACGGTCCGTGGAGCGACTTGACATTCGGCAAAACCGATAATACATGACGGCGATGACTGGTTAAGTAGTTGTAAATACTCGTAGCATACGACAGAAGCGTTAGCAACATTTACGACATTATGACGATAATACTTTACATAAGGTCTTGTATTAAATTTGGACAGAAACCTGCAAAAAAAACATAGCAAAATAAAAAATAAAATAATAAAAAGTAATAAAATTTAGCAACACGTGCAAAACTCACCTCTGAACTAAAAACGCGTAAATTTCTCTCTGTCACAGCTCAATGTTTGGAATGAATTTACTTAAGTAACAAGAGACCAAATTTAGAGTCTAGTAATAGATAAAACTACTACTGGCTACATTAATATTAATAATGAAGATATTATAAAAATAATTACATTTAAAATATTTCAAAATCACATGTTAAAAACTTTAAAATCGGACCGAGTTCGCGGCTAAAAGCCGCCGGAATTGGAAAGCTCAAGTTTACATAGTGGAGCTTTCGCGGAATACGTGCGCGCGCGAAGAGACTCGACGGAGGAATATATTATGGAGGCCTCGAGCCGGCGGCGAGCGGAGCCCGCGCCCGCCGCTGCCCACCGCCCCACCCCACCCCACTCCGCGCCCGCCCCGCCCGCTGCTTCTCGTTAGCGGAGTCGCGCCGGCTCGCTAGTCGCTACTCTCTACCTGCAATATTTTATTTGAAAGAGCGCAGCTGCGTTCCGATACTGCGGGCCTCTTTCGAGACCCGCTCTCCTAGCACTTCACCCCCGGCGATGCTTCTGCGCTCGCCCACTCTCCCGGTGACGCTGTCAAAGCCTTCATGGCTAACAGCCTTAGTAAGTGTCCGAAAAAAAAAAAAAGCTGCGTTCCGCGTCGTCATCCGTGGGCTTCCCACAGAAATAGACTGCGACCTTATTAAGAAGGACCTCCTCAGCCAGGGACTTCCCGTAAGACAGGTACACCGCATGTACCACCACAGAACAAAGTTCCTTATGAACTTTGTCTCAGGATCCTTATCCTCACTCCTGAAAGCAAACGTGTCTTCAACGTAAAAACAATATGCAGACTGTCGGGTCTGCGCATAGAAACGCCGCGTACGCGTAGGGTAATGGGGCAGTGCCATCCCTGCCAGCTTTACGGCCACTCGCAGCGCAACTACACCGCACGATCTAGGTGCGTTAAGTGCCTTCACGGCACTGCCGATTGCCCCAGAGTGGTTCCGTCCGAGAAACCTCCCAGCTGTGTCCTCTGCAGGATCCAAGGGCACCCCGCGAGCTATCGCGGCTGCCCGAAAGTCCCGCTTAGGGCAAAACGAGGGCCCTTATGTCCATAAGGGCCACCCGTAAAAAGGCGGGTACCGCCCCCAAACCAGCTGAGAGGTTCGTCCCCGCGCCTCTCCCCACCTCAAACCCCTGGCACAGGAAACCGGCATCCGAGCCGGCTGTGCCAGCAAAACCGGCTCAAGAGACGGTAGCGAAACCCGCTGCCGCCATCATGAGCTCCAATATAAGAGCTGCCGCTCCTAAAGCGACAGCCGCCCCTCCAGCAACGAGTTTCAATGACGACATAAAACTCGTTTGCGATATAGTGACCAAAATTGACACTACGGAGCTGTCAATTTTGGCAAACAAGCTGAGGAGTAATCCTCAAAACAGATTAATGGCCTTGCTCGAACACTCTGGTTTGGTGCAGGCCATCTCTAGGCTTTAAGCTTAAACCCTCACTGGGTAGGGCTAAGCCCCACTCCCTCAAGCTCGTCACGTACAACGCAGACGGGCCTATCAGAGACATGGACGAAGTCCGCGATTTCGTAGTTGCACACGACATAGATATTCTTCTAATACAAGAATCCTTAAAACCCCAATTTCGCAATCCCAATATTGCGAACTACAGTTTGATTAGAAATGACCGTCTGTCATCCAAAAAAGGTGGCATGCTCATTTACTACAAAAGAGCCCTCCTATGCTCCCCCCTAGATTCCCCAAAGCTCACTAACATGGAGGCTTCAGTCTGTCAGGTGGGTATGACCGGCCATCAGTCGATCATACTAGCATCAGTATACCTCAGTCCGACCAAACGGGTACTCGAAAGAGACGTCCGCACCCTTCTCGCACTAGGCGACTCTGTAATACTGGCCGGAGACTTCAACTCCAAACATGGCCAATGGAACTCTCGCCGAACCAACCGGAACGGCCTTCCAAACCTCGCTTTTGAGGTGATAGCTCCTAACGAGCCCACCAGATACCCTCCTAACGGGGATCCAAACAGAGCAGATGTGTTAGATATATACATTTTTAAAAATGTAGTTCTCCAGCTACATTCTATTGAAGTCTTGCATGAATTAGACGCGGACCACCGTCCGGTTCTAATTCATTTAGGTCAATCTACCTCCACGACCCCTCCCACTAAAACGATAATCGACTGGAGCAAATTAGGCGGGAAACTCCAGTCCCTAAACTCAGACCACCTAGATCTAATTCCTGACAAGATAGACTCCATGGATAGTGCCAAGTTCGCTGTTACCCACCTTACGAAACATATAAACGACTCACTCGAGCGTTGCTCCAAGGAAGTCCCCGATGACTACGGTCGTGGGAGACGTGCCGCCACTAGGGCCCATGACGCATACCCGACAGACGATAACCGGAGAACACTCCGGCGACTTCAAAGAGAGGTTAGAGAAAAACTCAGCCTCACCCGTCAGTCCGCCTGGGACAACAAACTCTCTAGGATCTCGCCGAGTCACCTGGCTTTCTGGAAAATGGCGAAATCCCTGAGAGGAGACCAGTGTGCAGCTACACCTCCATTAATACGTTCAAACCGTCCGGTCGCTTTTGACGACATCAATAAGGCCGAATTCTTGGCTGACAGTCTTGAGGGACAATGTACAAACAATCCCAGTCATCCCGAACACACCGAATTCCACTCGGAAGTGGAAATGGCGGCGGCTAGGATATCCGCGAAGGCTCTCAAAAGCGAGCCGCTCACTCCCACCACTGGAGAGGAAGTCCGTTCCATTATCCAAAACCTGAAGATTCGCAAGTCCCCAGGTCCCGACACCATATCCAACAAAGCACTCAAGTGCCTCCCCTACCAACTCATAAACCTATTAGTATTGATTTTCAATGCCCTCCTGTTTGGTTGCTCCTTCCCCGACGAATGGAAGGAAGCAATAGTAATAGGTATTCATAAACCGGGAAAACCCAGTAATCTCCCGAGCAGCTATCGACCCATCTGTCTACTCAACAGCTTAGGGAAAGTCTACGAGCGAGTAATCCTCGCTAGACTCAAAACGTTCATGGAGTCGATGAAGCTCATACCGGATGAGCAATTCGGCTTTCGCGCCAAACACACCGCGGTACAACAAGTACAAAAAACGGTACACTAATACTGTGTTCTTCGATGTCGCCAAAGCCTTCGATAAGGTATGGCATGCGGGTTTAATATAGAAACTCGCGAACCTAGGAATCCCCGATAGACTCGTTCTTATCATTCGCGATTACCTTACTAATCGCTCATTTAGATATCGTATTGATGGTGCGCTCTCCTCAAGACGTACCTTACGCGCCGGAGTCCCCCAAGGTTCGGTACTCGCACCGTTCCTCTACTCGCTCTATACGAGTGACATCCCACGATTCTCCACTAAAACTAGAGCAGTCACCCACGTAGCCATGTTCGCGGACGATACCGCAATTTATACCACCTGTAGAGATCCCATAACTATAAATGATAGGCTCCAAAGAGCAACCAACCAGCTCGGAAAAAGCACAGCAATGTTCTTCGCGAGATCTAGGAGAGCTATGGACTTCATCCGGACGCCCCCTAGAGTCTCCATTTACAACAAATACATAGATTGGCAGAAGGAAGTCAAATACTTAGGTGTCATCCTCCAACCTACCCTATCCTTCATCCGACACATCCGCGTTGTCCGTAACCGGGCAGCGTTCGCCATGGGACGCCTCAATCTGATACTGTGCAAGGCAAGTAAACTGTCACTTCGCAACAAAGTGACACTTTACAAAACTTGCATCAGACCCATCATGACATATGCGAGCGTCGCGTTCGCGCACGTCCCGAAATCACGACTGTGTCCGTTGCAGACACTTCAAAATCGATTCATGCGTACAGCCACTGGCTGTCCGTGGTTCGTGCGCAACATGAACCTCCATAGAGACCTCGACCTACCCACGATAGCCGATCTTTTCAGACGATTCTCGACGACATACTTCGAGAAAGCGTCCATCCACCCAAACCCACTTATAGGGGCCGCGTCCAACTATAAGGTGTTCAGGCACCCCAACAAGATTCACAGGCGCCCGAAGAGCGTCCTTAACGACCCCGACGATGCTATAACAGCATCCAACAAGATATACACACTACACTCATACAAATGTCCCCGCTTGCTTGTGTCAAGCGGCCGCAGCCCTCTGCCTCGGCCGCCGTGACGCAGACTTCTTCCAAGTCAATTATTAGATGCAGCCCTCCAAAAACGCGCCGCCTTAAGCCGAGGTCCGGTCTCACAGGAGACACCGTTAAGGCGACGCCCCCTGTAGGGCGGGTGCTTGTAATGCACCCGCTTGTATTATCCATCTCTTCTCGGCGATGCTTCTGCGCTCGCCCGTCTTATCGGTGACGCTGTCAAAGCCATTAGGGCTAACAGCATTAGTCATATTCGAAAAAAAAGCAGCTGCGTTCGCACTCGCTCTCCCCGAGACGTATGTTACACGCCGGAGTCCCCCGTAGTTCGGTACTCTCACCTCCTTCCTCTGTTCCGTCCATTCCCTACATCCCACGATTCTCCATTAAAACTAGGGTAGAGTCACCCACCTCGCCTTGTTCGTGGACGAAACCGCAATCTTTACCACTTGTAGCAATCCTACAACGATTAGCGATACGCTCCAAAAAGCAACCGACAGCCACTCGGAAGCTGGTTCCGCGGGTGGAGAATCGAGTACAATCCACACAAACGTGCAGCCATGTTCTTCACTAGGGCTAGGAGAGCCAAGGTCTCCATCCAGACGTCTCCTGTCATTTCGCAAAAAGGCGACACTCTACAAGACTTGCATGCAGACCCATAATGTCCCGTGCGACCGTCGCCTACGTCACAGACTACGAGCAAGGCCCGACTGTGTTCTTGCAGACACTTTAAGATTGATTCATGCGAACAGTCTCTGTGTCCGTGATTCGTACACGACGTGAATCTCCATAGAGACTGCGACGTGCTCACTAGCCGATCCTTTCAGGGGATTCTTGAAGACTTATTTCGAGAAAGCGTCCGTCCACCCCGATCTCTTCATAGTGGCCGCGTCCCACTACCTGTTCAACTTTCAAGGAGAAACGACCCCGACGATGCTATAACATCGTCAAATAAGACATATAGGCACACAACACATACAGCCTTGTCTTAGCCGACGGAGATGCGCCGGCAAAGACGAGGCTCCCGCTCGCTCTTGTCTTCAACTGTACCAAAATTTATTGATATTTTTCCACCGGATTAGCCCCGAAAGAACAATAGAGAGACCGACTGTCGTAGGTATATTATTAGTATTATCATCGACACCCCTAATAACGCTAGCACGCTTGCAGCGTGCAATCTCTTGTACAGCAGAGGGACGGTCATCGTGCAAACATTCAGTAAATTAATTCGATAAAATGGAAATCCACCAGCCAGCCACCAGCCAGCCGCCAGCGCTGGCCAGTGGCGAGGGCGCACCCCAAGCTGACCGCCAGCACAGCCAGCCGCCAGCGCTGGCCAGTGGCGAGGACGCGCCCCAAGCTGACCGCCAGCGCTGGCCAGTGGCGAGGGCGCGCCCCAAGCTGACCGCCAGCGTTGGCCAGTGGCGAGGGCGGGCTCCTTCCTCTGTTCCGTCCATTCCCTACATCCCACGATTCTCCATTAAAACTAGGGTAGAGTCACCCACCTCGCCTTGTTCGTGGACGAAACCGCAATCTTTACCACTTGTAGCAATCCTACAACGATTAGCGATACGCTCCAAAAAGCAACCGACAGCCACTCGGAAGCTGGTTCCGCGGGTGGAGAATCGAGTACAATCCACACAAACGTGCAGCCATGTTCTTCACTAGGGCTAGGAGAGCCAAGGTCTCCATCCAGACGTCTCCTGTCATTTCGCAAAAAGGCGACACTCTACAAGACTTGCATGCAGACCCATAATGTCCCGTGCGACCGTCGCCTACGTCACAGACTACGAGCAAGGCCCGACTGTGTTCTTGCAGACACTTTAAGATTGATTCATGCGAACAGTCTCTGTGTCCGTGATTCGTACACGACGTGAATCTCCATAGAGACTGCGACGTGCTCACTAGCCGATCCTTTCAGGGGATTCTTGAAGACTTATTTCGAGAAAGCGTCCGTCCACCCCGATCTCTTCATAGTGGCCGCGTCCCACTACCTGTTCAACTTTCAAGGAGAAACGACCCCGACGATGCTATAACATCGTCAAATAAGACATATAGGCACACAACACATACAGCCTTGTCTTAGCCGACAGAGATGCGCCGGCAAAGACGAGGCTCCCGCTCGCTCTTGTCTTCAACTGTACCAAAATTTATTGATATTTTTCCACCGGATTAGCCCCGAAAGAACAATAGAGAGACCGACTGTCGTAGGTATATTATTAGTATTATCATCGATACCCCTAATAACGCTAGCACGCTTGCAGCGTGCAATCTCTTGTACAGCAGAGGGACGGTCATCGTGCAAACATTCAGTAAATTAATTCGATAAAATGGAAATCCACCAGCCAGCCACCAGCCAGCCGCCAGCGCTGGCCAGTGGCGAGGGCGCACCCCAAGCTGACCGCCAGCACAGCCAGCCGCCAGCGCTGGCCAGTGGCGAGGACGCGCCCCAAGCTGACCGCCAGCGCTGGCCAGTGGCGAGGGCGCGCCCCAAGCTGACCGCCAGCGTTGGCCAGTGGCGAGGGCGCGCCCCAAGCTGACCGCCAGCGCCGGCCAGTGGCGAGGGCGCGCCCCAAGCTGACCGCCAGCGTTGGCCAGTGGCGAGGGCGCGCCCCAAGCTGACCGCCAGCGCTGGCCAGTGGCGAGGGCGCGCCCCAAGCTGACCGCCAGCGCTGGCCAGTGGCGAGGGCGCACCCCAAGCTGACCGCCAGCGTTAGCCAGTGGCGAGGGCGCGCCCCAAGCTGACCGCCAGCATAGCGAGCAGCCCGCCGCCCGCCGCCCGTCGCCAGCCAGGCTGGCGTCAATAACGTCGACTCGGGACTCCTGCGTGTCGCGGCGCCCGCGCCTCGCAGCGGCCGCCCGCCGCCCGAACCCCGCCCGTCGTCGCAGCCGCGCGTCAAGTCCATCGCTCGCCTGCAGCGATCCCTCCCTCGCCGTCGCGGCATCCGGCGAGCGTCGGACCGCAGGCAGGCGATACGTCGGACAGAGAGACTTCGAGTTCGCGGCCACATCGGCAGCCGCCACTCGCCACTCGCCAGTCGCCACTGCCAGTCGTGCGTCTCTTCTCTCCGAGAGCGGTCGTCTACATGTCCGAGTCCACCATGCCGAGCACCACTATCAAGAGCCAGGTGAGTTTGTCGCACGTACGTTTGAGCTCTGCGAACGTTTAACCGCACTGCACCCTCGCGATGCTGCCGTTTTATGTTTTATGCAAAAATTATTTAAGTACGACGCGGCCCTCTGTAACCAAAACAAATCACTACGGGCTTGATATCGAGACATCTTTGATATTATTTTTTGAACGCTAAATAAATTATTCTAGTTGAATCCTGATTAAAATATTATTAGGTATATTTTATATGTCGCTCGTGTACCTGTACCTCGATTGTTTCGTGATCGAACCCGATTTCGTGTCATATGTACGTGTCACGTAGTAAATGTTTCATTAATAATGATGTGATACATTTCTAAATAAAGAGAATAAACAACTTCCCCGTCATCTTTGAACGTGAACTAGTGCCCGCCCCAGAGCGCGGCGCTCGCGGCGCTGCGGCTGGACTAATATTGAAATACTCGACGTAGCCCACGCGTGGGTCCACGCACGCAAACCCGCTAGCTCGGTCGAAGTATGCGCGGCTTAGGGATATAGAAAAAATATAAATTTTTATATTAACCAGTTGTTTATTATTATAATTGATTTTTAATATTTAAACGATTATTTTTATCGCCGTCTTTTGACAGTATCTTTTTCCTTGTTTTTTAAGATGTATTAGATAATATATATAAATTTAAAAAAGACATAAACCTTTCTATATACTCAAAAACAAAAAAATAACAATAAAACCCACCACCATGAATAAAATTTGTGTGTGTGTGTGTGTGTGTGTTACTATGCGTGTATGTTTATACATGATAAATCTATATTAAGTTAGGTTGTAATGTGCATTTTTAATATTAAAATTATTAAGTAACATAATTTGGCATATAGAGAATTGAAATAACTAGAGTTGCATTCCAATAATATAGTTTTCATTGTATCTGTCAATATATTTGCAAGTGAACCGTGTATGGTATTATTGTGAGAGGTCCGAGAGCGCAGTGAGGAGCCTGTTATCGGGCGGTCGGAGGCCCGCCGAGCTCCCGCGGCTATCGGCGGCGATAAGCGGCCGGAGCGCGCCGGAGCCGGCTTTGGCAACGATGAAAGTTATTACAATTTCGAACTCCTTTGAATTCTCTGAATTTCACCCCTTTTGGCAGCTTTATTTTTAAAAGTAATAATAAAATTATTTTGCTATAATCCACGATGAAGTAAAATAGAAAACATATATAATGCTAAATGTAAGTGGACAATCGGTTATCATACCTGATACATGCAGGATTCGTAAAAAGCTTTGCGATTTTGGTCGTGGAGTCTATCTTCTGATGATGCTTCGGTTGCGGGGCGAAACGATTGTTGAGTTTGTGATAGTGAACGTATATAGTGCTTGTGTATTGTGGTGGCGGTGGTGGAGGTTTGTGCATGTGTTTTTACGTATCCTGCATGTATCAAGTATGATAACCGATTGTCCACTTACATTTAGCATTATATATATTTTCTATTTTACTTCTTCGCGGATTATAGCAAAATAATTTTATTATTACTTTTGTATTATGGATCTCCGCAAAGTAACGCCTAATTCTATAAAGCTTTATTTTCTTTTATATTTACATCTCCCTTTAAAAAAATATTATATACATTTAATTATACAATAATTAGTATCATTTTACAATAGTACACTAAATTTTACATTATGTTATGCTTAATTAATTTCGTTTTTTTTGCTTTTATTTCGGTGTGGGATTGACTTTTATTCTTATAACCTGCATCAATGTAATATATTGATTTCGATAATTTTTCAATAATTTTGAACGGGCCAATAATACGAGTAGGTATAATATAAGTTCGTTTAATATGTTCCTATTTAGTTCGCTCCCATTTTTTACTTATTTCATTGATCAGAATCAAAAATAGCTAAATCCTAAACTCACAATCAAGTTCAGCTAATTTTAAATATTTGTATTACAGTTTGCAGGAAACGTAAAGATTGATATTACTAAAAATTTACACTGATTAAATCTGTGTTTAATATTTTTTATTTGTCGAAACTCCAAGAATTAAACACAAATCAATTTTAATTATTTTAGATATAGCTAGGTTTGATTCTAACCCCCTCGTATATGCTATCCTTTTATAAAAATCTATTTGTATCCTATCTGTATCAAATATGTTTTTATTGTAAACGTGTGATTTAATTAAATTTTTAAATGCAATTTTTTCTTCTCAATTCCAATCATCTTCTGTTTTGTCTTTAAGTTCATTTGGCAACAAGGTAACGTCCGTACCGTCGTCTAATAGGTATTTCTGTACAGAGCCAGTACCTGTGTGCTCTGTATCCTGTGGAAGATAGGTGATGCTATCTTCGAGCCGAGCGGCGACAGTGTCTGTCTGTATGTCTCCATTTGTTAGCGCAGTGGACCAAAAGGCTGTCTGTGTATGTCCGCGTACTGTGCGATATGTTGTTTCTAGTGTTCATCACCGACCCATCAATAGGTGGAAACGGTTGTGCTACTGGTACTATCATTTCATTGAGTTCCCTGAAATTGAAAACTTCTTGTTACATTTTTTTTTTGAAAGCTAAAGTACGGACTATAACATGCTGCGATTAGATTTTTATCAAATAAATTTGTTATTTGGTCTTCAATTTAATTTTTATTATTCGGTTAGTTAGCGTTACAATGAGCGACGGTTTATGTGCTTTAGTCAAATTCACTACAAACTATGTATTTTCGAAAATAGTTTTATCCCTGTTTTTGGGCATTAAAAAAATACTTCAATTTACATTGAATATATAAAACCATAAATTGTCGAGTCAGCGTAGCTTATTCGAGGAACGGTCGGTCTCGAGAAATGAAAATACCTAGGATCGAGCCCCATCTACCCAGTATTTTTTTTTACAAAAGCCTTCCTCGCGAATCCACTCTATGTATTGACAAAAGTCACTGGACGGTCTATTTAGTGTTTTTTTTGTTATTGAACTTTGTTTTGCTACATGTAAGGATACGAGCGAGCGTCCCGACGCCCCTTCGGGCGGCTGCGCCGTACGTCGGTTGAAAATCCTATTCCTTTTCGGTATCCATATATCGCAAACCCAGTGCCCTTCGCGACGCGCAACATTCGACTAATATTCTAAAAATATGGTATGCGAGATGCGACCCGAAATAGCTACCACGTGGGGGCGGCCGCGCGGCGCGCTGATGCACCGCGCGGCCGACCCCGCGGTCGGGAGGACCGCGCTCGGCCGATTCACTCGAGGTGATGCATGCAGCAACGGCTGTATATGTACATTCGAACCCGATGAGAAAACGAAACTCACACTTTACAATATCACAAATATTTAGTACGTTCCGTTCCCCGCTCTGACCTCCCACCCGACCACCTCTCCTTCCGTCCTCTTCGCTCGTCTGACCGTGCGGCGTCGGTCCGCAGCTGGAGCGCGACGGGTACGCGGTGCTGGAGGAGTTCCTGCGGCCGGCCGAGTGCGAGGAGCTGGTCGCCGCCGGCCTCGAGCTCACCGAGGACGCCCAGAGCTGCCCGGAGAAGTTCATCTTTTCTACCATCGAGGAAAACAAACAGGTCAGGACGCGATCCTTTGTATTATTGAAATGTATTTCGATCGATATACCGTCACCATCGCCCCGCGTGCGAGTAGTGAAGCGTCACAAAGCACGGTCAATGCGCGGCGAGGCCCGGCGAGGCCCGGCTAGGTCTGCCGAGACCGCGTCTGGTGCCCGAGCGGGACTCACGCCGCACCTCGGCGGCCGCTTTCGACGGTGATGTGTGAACTTTGTATCGGGTCCACGTGGTCGAAAACGTACCGGGGCTGTCGCAGTTCCTTATGATCACACTCTGTGCTCTTTATATCCTATCAAACGTTTCGTGTTGAACAAAAATAGGCAAATACTAAAATCTTTTACAAATATAAATACGTAATTGTGATCAATCTGACAAAAGTCTACGATCGTTCCAGCAATTGACGGAATCGTATTTTCTGGAGAGCGGGGACAAGATGCGATTCTTCTTCGAGCCCCGCGCCGTAGGACCCGACGGCACTCTTCTGGTGGACCGCAAGGTGTCCCTGAATAAGGTAACGTCCCTATCGATACCCGAACCGCTCTCCCTCTGAATCGGATTTTTCCTAATCCAAAACTCGACTCAGTTCCGACGTCCCCGCAGGCGGGCCACGCGCTGCATCTGCTGCACCCGATCTTCCGCTACTACACGTTCTGCGATCGCGTGAAGGCCGTCTGCCGGCAGCTGGGGCTGAAGGAGCCGGCCGTCGTGCAGAGCATGTACATATACAAGAACCCCGGCGTCGGGGGCGAAGGTGCGCGCACTCCGCCGCCGCGGCCGGTCGCGCCGCGCCCGCGCTGACCGTCCGTAATGTGTCCCCAGTGGTGGCCCACCAGGACTCCACGTACCTGTACGCGGAGCCCGTCCCGCCGGTCGGCTTCTGGATCGCCCTCGAGGACGCCACGGTCCGCAACGGCTGCCTGTACGTCGCCCGCGGCTCGCACGCGTCCGGCGTGCATCGGCGGCTGGTGCGCAACCCGGTCGCCGGCGGCCGGCCGGCGCTGATCTACGACAGGGGGCCCTCCGTGTACCCGCACTCCGCCTTCACCGCCGTGCCCGTCGCCAGAGGTAACGCGCGAGGGGCGAGCCTTCCCGTCCGTCCCGCCCGGCCGCCGCTGACCGCGCCCGTGTTGCAGGCACGCTGGTGCTGCTGCACGGCCACGTGGTGCACCGCAGCGCGCACAACAAGTCGCCCGCCAGCCGCCACGCCTACACCTTCCACGTGATCGAGAAGCAAGACAACACCTACGCCGCCAACAACTGGCTGCAGGAGGGGCCGGCCGCGCCCTTCCTGAACCTCTACGACACCCCGCAGACCGAATAGGCGGGAGTCGATGGTTCCGTCTGTTACTTATTTCTTATTAAGGAGCGGCCGTCGCGGACGGGCCGCATTCCTCTGAACGAATGTCGTTTTACGTTATTTTTAAGATTTTTCCGTTTCCCGTTATCTGTGAGCCGAATTTGGTATTTAACGTTATCCTTATGATTGAGAATATTTTAGAGATATCCTCGGTGTGCGAGTCCGCAGTCCCGAGTCCCGAGTCGGGCGAGTCCACGAAGAGGCCGCGTGCAGTCCCCGCCGCTGTCGGATAAATATAGCATAGCCATTCATTGTGATACTACTTTTAAATAAATAAATTTTATGAAAATTGTCGTTTTTTTTCGCTCTTCTTCACGCAGAAGTTTCCGGTAACATATTTATGTCGATAAGAATTGCCAGTATCCGTCTTTCGATTGCAAAGAATGTAATATAGGATTACATTGTTGAATCAACAATGTAATCCATTAAAATGTATCCCTGACAAGAAAAGAGTGATATATATCTTTTCGATATCGGGATATATCACTCTTTTATATCTTTAACTCTTTTAGTTCAGTACGGCTCCAAGAGAGTACAAGGCAACTAAGACTAAAAATATATCCTTTATATCTTCGGCTCTTTTAGCCCTGACTTAGAACTCAGTCAGGCGGTATTATACTTTTTTATTTATTATATAGGTAAATTATGCTACTTATTTATTATATTTTCTTTTTTTTCTATTTATTATGTACACTATTATTTACTCTTTTCTGATATGTACAGGTAAGGATGACTTCTTCCCACTTAGAATGGAATGTAAATAAAGAAATAATCGTTCGCGAATTAGTGTTTTTTTTTTATACATTTGCATCCAATTAAGCATTTTATGTCTTTGATATAAAGCACAAAAAGGAGGACCCCGGCGCATGTTGTCGTTCCAAAAATCCGTAGTTTACATTTTTAATACAAATATGCAATAGAGTTATTCGTCTCTCTTTCTAACATGTAAATTGCTATATAAGCTCATCTCTTTCACTCTAACTCTGAAAGAGTTATTCGTCTCTCTTTCTGACATGTAAATTGCTATATAAGCTCATCTCTTTCACTCTAACTCCGAACGAGTTATTCGTCTCTCTTTCTGACATGTAAATTGCTATGTAAGCTCATCTCTTTCACTCTAACTCCGAACGAGTTATACGTCTCTCTTTCTGACATATAAATTGCTATATAAGCTCATCTCTTTCACTCTAACTCTCAAAGAGTTATTCGTCTCTTTCTGACATGTAAATTGCTATATAAGCTCATCTCTTTCACTCTAACTCCGAACGAGTTATTCGTCTCTCTTTCTGACATGTAAATTGCTATATAAGCTCATCTCTTTCACTCTAACTCCGAACGAGTTATTCGTCTCTCTTTCTGACATGTAAATTGCTATATAAGCTTATCTCTTTCACTCTAACTCTGAACGAGTTTATCGTCTCTCTTTCGGACATGTAAAATGCTATATAAGCTCATCTTTTTCACCCTTACTCCGAACGAGCCGTAACTCGTCACGAAAATTGACTCTTAAGATTAAAGATATAGAGATATAATTGAAACACATGCGAGCTAGAAAGTGAATATATCTTCTGGAGAGATATACAGGGTGTTTGGAAGGTCGATGCAAAGCTGCAAACAGGAGCTAGTATAGACTATTTACTACCATTTAAACTGAACTTATGTTAGGCGAAGTGCGACTATTTTTTTTTTATAAAATTTTAAAGATTTTTGAAGAAAAATCCGAAGTTATGTCATTATTTGCTAACAATCGGCCATTTTGAAGCCAAAGTCAATTATTTTTTATTTTATTTTATTAAACTAATGTGTAAACAGTGTAATAAAACATGATTAAGGTATCTGTGTTAAGAGATATTTTTTTTACAGATATTTGAAGTCAATCATTTCTTTTAAGATCAGAGAAAGCTGATTTTTGATGGCATTTAAAAAAAAAATAGATTGTGCTTTTTTAGTTCAAACATTTTATTAAATATGCCTGGTCATTGTTCTTTATTTTGAGGTATCAACTATGCGGATAGCCCGCAAATTATTGAAATTAAGATCTACAAACTAAATTGCGAGAGAAAATTAAAATTTATAGGCGAAGTAATTAAAACAAAATTTTAATGACATTTATTTTTCGTGTTCAAAATGTCCGCCGCGGTTTCTAACACAAGCACGGGCCCGACTTCTCACTTCTGTTGTCGTTATCTTTAACTTCATTTCCACTTTCATCGTCGCGAACGCTGAATTAATTCTGTCAATTAATTCTTCTTTTGTGTTTATTTCCACATTTGTGTATACTAGCTCCTTAGCCCGACCCCACACGTAAAAGTCAAGCGGAGTCAGGTCTGGTGAACGGGTGGGCCAAGGGATGGGCCCATCTCTGCCGATCCAGCTATTGGGGAAACAATTGTTTAAGTGCTCCCGTACATTTAATGTCCAATGCGCTGGACAACCATCTTGTTGAAAAATGAGCTCTCGGTCGCTAACGAATATCAAGGCCCCAGACTCCTCTACAAGCTCTGGAAGATCATTTTGCAGGAATTCTAAATAATTATTTCCATTTAAATTATCTGGTAAGAAATGAGGCCCAATCAAAATTTTGCCAATAACTCCGGCCCACACATTGACCGAGAATTTCAACAATTGTTGTTGTTGAAATAACAACAACAGAAATAATAAGACGGACCGGACCTGTGTTAGACACCGCGGCGGACATTTTGAACACGAAAAATAAATGACTTTCATTAAAATTTTGTTTTAATTACTTCGCCTATAAATTTTAATTTTCTCTCGCAATTTAGTTTGTAGATCTTAATTTCAATAATTTGCGGGCTATCCGCATAGTTGATACCTCAAAATAAAGAACAATGACCAGGCATATTTAATAAAATGTTTGAACTAAAAAAGCACAATCTATTTTTTTTTAAATGCCATCAAAAATCAGCTTTCTCTGATCTTAAAAGAAATGATTGACTTCAAATATCTGTAAAAAAAATATCTCTTAACACAGATACCTTAATCATGTTTTATTACACTGTTTACACATTAGTTTAATAAAATAAAATAAAAAATAATTGACTTTGGCTTCAAAATGGCCGATTATTAGCAAATAATGACATAACTTCGGATTTTTCTTCAAAAATCTTTAAAATTTTATAAAAAAAAAATAGTCGCACTTCGCCTAACATAAGTTCAGTTTAAATGGTTCTAAATAGTCTATACTAGCTCCTGTTTGCAGCTTTGCATCGACCTTCCAAACACCCTGTATATCTTTCTTGTCTTTAGCTCGCAAGCTTCTCAACTCTAATAAATGTTGTTTCCATTTGGAGTTAGATCCATATTCCATAGTTGGATCCATTAAGTACTACTAAGTAGAAATAAGTACTACTTACAAAGTTGATCATTTATAAATCCCACTTCTGCTAAATAACAAAAATTTAAGAAACAAATAAAGTGTAAATTTTTCTAAATTTGATATATACTTGAAGTTTATTCATAACTGTCTGTCTGTTCAAATAAAAATGAAATATAATCACTTTTATCAGTACTTTTAAATCATGGACTCTACTGCTGTTTCAGAAAATTTTGTAACTATGAAATATGAAGTAGTTACAGTGTACACAGTTACAGTGTACTACAATAACAGTAGTTACATTCAAAGTATTTTGGATGGCGTGGGATAGTGACCTCGCTAATAATATTCTTGCTCCTCTTGGAATGCGCTTAATATATTTGTATTTAAAATTATATAAGCATATATTCACCAGTTGTCTGTCACCCATGTCACCCCACACAAGTATTAAAATTAAGTTTACTTACATTGGGTACGGACGACCGTGTGTGTAAGTGTCCCATATATTTATTTAAATTTATAATGGCTTGATTTGTATTTATAACTTAAATTTATAATTTGTAGATATTACTTATTTATCTTGTGCATAAATAATATAATGAGCTTTATATTATAAAGTTAAGCTTTTCGCATATATATTTATAAGCCTGCAATACTAAGTAATTGTAATTTTCGTTATATTCAAATCAAAAGTAATTTATTGTTAAAACGACTGTATTATTTATACACAATAGATAACTTTTCAATAATTTTGTTTTTTTATTTCTTTTGTATTTATACCCCGGTCTACTGCAAAAATATTATATGTATATAGATATATATGACCCTTTTGACCTTTTTAGTACAGAAATTGATCTCTAGATGGCGCTATTACAGATCACAAAAAACGACTGCGAGTTACCCATCTATTTCATTATGTACACTGTAATCTTTGATTATGACGGCCGAGAGCCCGTCGCTGTTCTAGTATATTGTCGATGCGAGACGTCAACATCACAACGTCGACAACTTTATGAATGAACGCTTCACTCTCGACGAAGCACTCGGAGAATATGAAGTTAATGGGGACCGGAGGCTGACTAGTGCCTCAGTGAATTTGTGTGATGCTATACTAGCGGAGGTATTGCTCTGTGCACTACCTGCTGAACGGACTAGTCCTGTGTGAATGTCCGCTAATTACGAGTACATCAAAATAATTTTATCATTGCTTTGGTATGATGCTTTATTGGATTGGATTGCATGATCCAACTTTCAATTTGTAACTTCATTTTCAATTCAATTTCAAGACAGGCGCATAGCGACGGTTTTTCATGTCAACCAATAAATAAAATTTCTTTTGAAAGGTAAAGTTTTATTATTTGTTTAACTGTTTTACATTAACTTTTTTCACAAAAATCCATTCAAACGAAACAACAGCCCGTTGCCTCCGAACCATATTAATACTAGAAATATGTTATCTCTCACTAAAACGGAGTGTTGAATAATACCGTTTCCAATATAATAATGAAATCCAATATAAGAAATGAAAATAAACATGCTACTCCCTTTTTTAACTATGGACTAACGTAAATTTGTGATGTTTGAATTAGGCAAAATATATAATTCTTATGACGAGCTCGGTATCGTAAATTATAAATATAAAATTTCAAACTGTGCTGGTCAATTACAGAAAATTATTTAAACAATACCGAGTGTCCCTCAATAAATAACATACTACTAGTGACTACTAAATTAAATAACCAATTCGACTTGGACAATCCTAAATCTATTTAAATTTAATATCACAGAATCTACTTAGAAATTCTATTATGTTATTGTGATTTAATTTGCGATGTTAAAGAAAACTTGTGATAAAGATTTATGGCACCCATCAGAAACGTTTACACACATATATATTACTTTTAATTATTTCCAACAGTACATTCTGAGAAAGCAAAAGATGTAAGACACCTTACAGTAAATGAGCATTTAGGTTGATAAGGCGCGCATTGAGCAATCTCGCTCGTTCTATTTAATATAGTAAATATATAAAAAAGAATAACAATTAATGAATCTAATAAAGTTCAACTGTATATAATATAGTATATATATAAAAAAGAATAACAATTAATGAATCTAATAAAGATCAACTGCAATGCTCCGCGTCGGCATAAAACAAAATATACTTAACTACACAAACTTAACAACTTACATTATTTCGATCACAGTATCTGAAGCCTCAATCAACGCTTATTATTTATCTTAAAGAATAACCTCCTAAGAAATTCTTTAATTTCAGTCTTTTTATACATACAGTCTTATTTCTCTTTTTCTTATATCTCTTATTTCTATTTGAAAGTATAAACATATCATATAATAAAGGTTACATAATACTATTTTGGTATCCTAAGTTATCCTCGGTAACGATAGTCGGCCAAGTAACGCACGCGCTGTACGTTCGTGTGTCACTAGTCCGCACATGTATGTAAACTTGTTGGTATGTTGATACTGAGCAATTTATTAACGTATAACTAACTGACACAACCCGAGAGGTATTTGAACGTAACGGTTATATTTCTATAATTTGTTTTTGGTCGATCTCGTTCAATACACGTCACTCTTTGATAGTTGAACTAACGCTATTAAACATTGAAATTCGAAAAATGTTTACAGCAACAGACAATAGACGCAAAAACACGCATTTACTATGCGAGATAGAGAACAAACAATGAAGAAATTTACTATTTTATTAATCACTATTTCCATTAATAATTTATAGCACTGCTTGCACTATACTAAAAAACATAAGTACATTTGTTAAATGCAAAAAAAAAATTAACTCATATTAGACATCGAAATTATTTTATTTTCGTTCCGATTGCCAATGTGGAAGAGAGAACAAATAACACAGCGGCACCTCACGCCGAACCAGTTAAGACGCGCACTCTAGTGGTGGGCTCCGCATCCCACATCCAATAGTTTATTGTAACGCAGATCGTCCAGCCCGCAACTAGCAGAGTCGAACATACCTACTGTTCGATCTCGCCAAGGGATACTCCGCAGACGAACATTTGATTCGACTCTAAATAAGTAACTATAAATCGCATTGACATTTGGTCGCGCACACATTTTATTATGCACGCATGCACGCTATCAATCACAATATACGATATATATTATATTTATAGTTATTCAGCACGAAAAAATCGTAATAACAATTATAAATGATAAATTAAAAAAAAATCACATTGTATCGAGAAAAGTCCGCTAGTAAGTTGCCACGCCCTACTTTAAACAATAAAAAAAATATATATATTTGAACAGTTAACGATCTACGTGTATTTTTAGCAGTGACAGAAATTAACAAATATTAGCGAACATCGAACATCTAATACGTTTTCCCTTAAAGTTTAATCGTAATATTAATTCAGGAGATGGAATGTGCCGTCGCCAATCAATAACGATATTCTATCTTCGGCCGAGTTGCGAACGCAGCTTTTAGATCTGAAATAAAATATTATTATTTCCTACATAAGTGTCAAAGTTTGAAATAACACAACAATTGAAAAATAATAATAAAGAAAGTAATAATAAAAAAATTAAAAAAAAATATATATTAAAAATTATATAATTGGACGTTTATCACGGAAAAAAAGCCGACAGCTGCGCGCATTGTGCATTCATCCATTCAGCCGCCGGAGCCCAAGCGATACAAACACGCAAACACACATTCACAAACCTTCGCAATCATAATACGAGAAGGAATAATGAAAACATTAAGAATCATATGTAAATAATCCTTATGACTAGTAATTCGGGAATTACATGTAATCGTATCGCAATTCGCAAACAAAGCAAATTTACAAACAAATGAGTTTAGGAGGTGAACAAGTAACGAATTTTAACCATAGCCCATGGCGGTGTGACGGTGGTGGCCGACGGCGGTACGTACCTGCTGGACCCGGAAGTACATGGGCAGGTTGTTCACTATGGTTGTTCGCGGTCGTTGGTGCGCCGCGGCGTCAACGAGACATCCTGGCTCGGGCCCGGCTGCGCCCTCAGGGCGTCCTGCAACATGCGGCGGCGTGAGTGCGTGGCGGGTACATGCGACGCATAGTAACACTTAAAGCGTTCAAAAATAAAAACTAATAATGTCACGTGAAGCGGCTCTAGTAGGGACTATGGAATCGTGCGCGGTGACCGTTACTGTCACCAATAACGGCGGCCGTTGCGTAGCAATCCATCGCGACTGTAACCGAGAGTGCGAACTGGAAACCGAAACTGTTTTACTGAGTTTGGTATTTCACGACATTTCAAAACATATCGTGGTATATCTAAAACGTTACTATCGAACAGCGACACGTAGGCAACATTTAGGGTGATTCACGAAACAAAATATGACTGTACTTTTGACGATGACTGTATTGTATATGAACGATGCACACGGATTATAAATGTGACCGGCGTCGACAAATTTCGGCGCCAATCCGGCAACAGAAATTTAACTTAAAATTCAGATTAAAATAACAATATTTGTAAGATTTTACAATGTCAAACAGGGGGAGTTATGTTGTTATCGCGAGCAAGTGGGGGGCACTCACTTCAATGATGGCGCGCCGCTGCTGCTCGACCAGGTCGCGAGCAGCCTGCGCGTGGGCCTCGTACGAGGCCATAGGGTACGGTTGCATATCCTGGAATCGCCATAAACTAAACTAAACAACTGTTTCTATCCCACAGCTGGCCACAGACCTCCTCCCTCTTTGTGTGGAGAAAGGTTGTAGCTTACACCCACCATAGTAATTTCTAAAAAGATTTCATCACTATTCTGTAAGTGTATCAGCTTAGAATTGGTAGCAACAAACTCAATGGGTGCTCTTTTAGCATTATCAATTAAATGCAGATAGGTTCTATTACGCTACTAACATAATAAGGAGTTTGTTATATTGTAATAAAAATAATACAATCGTTTCAGTTGTGTGTCAAGCGTTACTCGCTTTCTTTGAATGGCCCTTAAGAAACTTATCAAAAACAAAAAAACTTAGGAGCCGGTTTTAGCCCTGCACTTCCAAAAAAATCTAATTCAAACATCTGAAACTTTTCATATTATTATAAGCGAGTTGAATATAACACTAAAAATATATATTCGTTTGCAAAAAACAAGACAAACAGACAAAAAAGTGATATGGAACCTCCTTCTTTAAATTACGGACTTGACTTTGACACATGCTGAATAAAAAATAATAAATAATGATAGTACCTAATTAAAAAACTTATAATAATAATAGACGGTGTTTCTTAATCGGCGGGATGATAACTAGTCTAGCCATAAATACTGTAACTGGCTGATTACATATATTTAAAAAAAAACATTAATTTGAATTCCAAACATTAGCTTCTACGATGAAAAACAGACTTTTTCCGGCCATTATTGTATGTTTTTTGTTTAGAAATTAGTTGTTTTGAAAACGGAGTGGGGCATTAAAGATAATATTGCAGTAATTCAAATCAATATCATATATATCATAGAATATTGCAGTAATTGCACTGTACAAAGTAGGTAAGGAGCTTTTTGATATTGAAAAGGCTAGGGATTAGCCAAATGTTTGTGTGTCGTACCCATCTAAAGGTACACTGAAACCATGTATATTAATAACCTTGAGATCCGGCCGGCCGCGGTCTTAGACGTTACTTCGATACGCGGACGATAAACAGAAAAATTCTCATTACCAATGAAAAAAAATTTGCAATCGAGGTGCGCTACAACAAACAAAATGAGGTAGTGTATGCACACAGCTCTAAAGAAGCTTCCGCGGTAGAGGGCAAAGTTCAGCGAGGCTATCACCAAGCATACGTCATGGTTTGGTGGGGTGGCTCCTATCAAGGGGTTACAAAACTCCATTATTGCGAAAAAGATCAAGATACCGTGCTAGAAGTAATAGATAAACCACTAAACAAAACCTTATCCAAAAACGAAGTGTAAATATTCCAACAGGATTCAGCCCCGGGTTATACGGCGCGCACTACGCAAATTGGCCAATTTGATTTGTTCCAGACTTCATTAAGGCTGATGATTGGCCTTCGGCTAGCCCGGTCTTCAACTTTTTGGACCACTGGAATTGTGGTATGTGCGAGGGGACATGGCCTGCGTTAAGCGTCACCCAAATATTGAGTCGCTCGAGAAATCTTTGGAGACAGCAGTGACCAAGCTTGCAATGGAAACCGCTCGTAAATCCATGTATGAATGGCCCGACCGTTTAAAAGCGTGCTATAATGATAGCGGTTTATGCTTTGAATAACCAGTTAGTACGTTAACCTATCTTTTTCACTCTACATAATCACATATAAAACTTTGAAGTTATTAGATATTTTTCTTGTAACAGAACTTATGGCTAGACTAGGTAGCATTTATATGAAACGCATAAAAAAAATTGACATGGAAGAATATTGCCATATGTTGAATCCTTCCTGTACCTAGAAATGAAATGGAGGGATATTGTGGAACAGTCAATTGTTAATCTATCGAAAACTTAGTAGTAAGTTAGAGCCTTTAAGAATAAAAACTTTAAATTCACAAAGGTGAAATTATTAATCGAGATAAAACTATCCCGTGCTTCAAGTTTGGCTGGAATATTCATACTTAGAAAATGAGTAGATAAGCGCAAACGCACATCGTGACACGGGATTTTTACATTAAAGATATATACAACAACATATAGCTGGAGATTCGTCATGCACGTCGTGTGAACTAAAGCACGACGGTTTTTCACATTTTAACGTGGATCATGGCAAAGTAATTCCACGAGTACTAGTGTAGTGCGGTACTCCGCTCGTGTAAACAGCAAACGGTACTCACGATGGAGTAGGCGAAGGGCAAGGAGCCGTAGGAGCCGAGCGGGCGCATGGCGGAGTCAAAGGAGCGCCGCACCATCATGCTGGGGCTGAAGAAGCCTATCTTGTACCAGTAGTCCATCTCCTTGCACGAGATCGGGCCTTGGATCACGTTCTGCAACACCAACAGACCGAACGGTAAACACTTTACGCACAGTCTCCGGTGTGCGGTCAGTCCAGTGTGGTAGATATTAGCTTTAATCCTTCCATGGCAGAACATTATGCACTTTAACCCTGTGGTGAATGATTATTAAGAATACTAATAGACCATTAATATAATCAAATAACAGTGAGAACAAACCAACAAAAACCGATTATCATCTTCCTGCCCTTATCCCACTCTAAGTGGGGTCGGCACAACATGTTATAAACATGCTGTAACATGATTTGACTACGTTTTTACGACCGGCCGCCTGCCTGACGTCAACTTACCTCTGTCGTATTTCACGACACCTCGGTAAGAAAGAGGGTGGTCTATTCTACTAAACCGGATACCACACGGTGGGTCATCTTACCTTAGTCGCCTTTTACGACACCTCGGTAAGAAAAGAGGGTGGTACTATTCTACTCAGCCGGACCACACGGCTAAAACCAACAAAAACCGATAACCGTACAAAAACGAACATCGCATTCTAGTAGATACGTCCGCACGTGTCGAGGACCGTTTCACGGCCTGTCCGTCTCACCGTGGGGTCCTCGTAGTACCAGCAGTCGGCCGGGCTGGCGGCGCGCGCGGCCCGCAGCTGCGGCACCATGGGGCCCGCGGCGGAGCGCTCCGCGCCGATGGGGGGCAACAGGCTGCCCTGCGCCTCGTGGCCCGGCGGCACCATCTCGTCCGCCGCATTCTGCGCGCATGCGTCAAATCGTGCATCAAATATACAGAACCATTAATAAAAACAAGCTCCTGCTTTATAAAGGTAAAAGTCCAGCAATCGATTGTGGGTTTTGGTATGAGATGATAGAATAAATTTCGCATCAATTTGCCACTGTAGCAGTTTCAAAAAACTTTTAATATGAGGCTTCTAATCATTTATTCTCTCGTCCTTCTCCCTCCCTGAGTGCGCTCGGCACGACGAGTTTTTCTCTTCCATTCTTTCCAAATCAATATATTTATCTCATCTAACCGGTGCATTGGCGTGACTCATGAAGAGCGAGTTGTCGGGCACGGGGGCTGCGGGCAGCCCTCTGCCCAGCCCGCCCGGCTGGCACCCGCCGAGCAGAGGTCGCGTACGCAGCGGCTCGGGCGCCGCGGGGCCCCTCTGCGCGCCCTGCATCGTGGATGGCAACGAGCCTGCAACGAACCGACACATGTTAATTGATATGTAGGACGAAACAATTAATAATTACAAAATTAACTAATCGTAATCATTTTTAAACACATTTATTGTATGAAAATGGTAAACTAAATTACAAATTATATTTGTAATTCGATATAAATAGCAGCGTTTTACCTGAAAATAAAACGCATATTAAAATACTTGACCGTCACTGGAAGCTTTATATGAGACCTGTTTGTTTTCGCCTGGTGACACCACTTGTTAGTCGGTATAATGGATATTAATATATTTAAACGCCAATGTGATTCTAAACAGTGTTTTATTATTATTATTGATTATGAAATGAATTATTTTACATAATCTGTAGCAAAAACAAAATAATCATAATACATTTAATTTATCACTTTAAATAATTGTGCTACATTTTCTGAATTATTACTTTTTATTACTTCACTTCTGTAAAATTTTTTGAACGTATTAGCTGATTGCCAATTCCCTCGTGATAAAATTTCATCTATTGAATGATTTTCCAGCCAACTTTTGGAAGCCACAGCAGATCTGACGCTACCAGGTGCGGCTGTTATGCCGGCCTCTTTAAACAAGGTTTTAACCCAACCTGCAATACCGGTACGTCTTGCAGGTTTAGCAACACCTCTCAATGTAACGAACGAGTTGGGAGCCTTCGCATCGTTACGTCTTTTATCCAATAATGTTATAGATGCAGATGCATAATGCAGAAGTAAATGGTTCTAAATCAAATATATAAGAAGACGAAGGCGGTATTCTATTCAGAGATGCTTTTACCAAAGGATCTCGAACTTGGCTTGTGATTGATTCTCTACGCATCTCAATAGCTTCGGCTCTGTGGCCACATACAAGTTGTAACAAGTCTGATGAAGTCTTTTGAAAATCTCCCCTAAAAATTAATTCTTCAAGTTTTTCACTCAAATTATCAAAATTTACATTTGTTTGTCTAGCCCAAGAAAGAAGATTTCGAACACCTGTTTGCAACACTTCTTTTTGTTTTAGGATGCAGTAAGTTATAGCTGCATATGATTTATCAGCTTGAGCCAGATGACGTAAGGTGTCATATGTTTTTACCTCTTCGTTTGTTTCCAAGTCTGTAAAACCTGGAGTATGGTTGTAGCTTTTTTGTGTTTCAGCATATCTCACTTCAGACCAAGACGCGCTACCCAAACGCTGAACATCGAGTAACATCTGCAAAAAATATTTTGGTGTTTTTGGAACAGACGGTTCCTTTAGTTTAGTTTCGATGTCAAATGTAAACTCTGAACTCCGAAGTTCATCGTTATGGTTGTGATTGTTATCAATGTCACAAAGGTCGTAGAGCTCCCCACTCACATCGGACACAACAGACCCATAATCCTTTTCTCTAACGATATCATCCTCACGTTTAAATAAAAAATGTCTGCGAATTTCACTCATATCTTTAAGTAATCTATTTATTTTAGATCGCTTACTTGTCTTACGGCGATGGCGATGTGATCGTTTTGATTTTTTATTATTTGAAGAGTCCGAACTTGAAGAGCTACTACTTGAGCTGCTTGAACTAGAGCAGCTTCGTTTTCGTTTACGAGGAGCTTGACCACTCGGACCAGCCACAGCCTCTGGCTGAATATCAGATGTTATTTCTTGGGCATCCATTACTAAAATAAATACCCTGTAAACCTTTTTTTTTTTTTTTTTAAATTGTAAAAAACTTTAGTTATGATTTAGATTCCATTTTAACTATGAACAATTCCTAGAGAAAATCACTTCATAACGTTGGAAATTTGAAATTGACCATAATATTTAAAATATAAATATAAACATTAATAACATTATATTTCTGTACGGTAACTGGCTTAACACATAAAAAAGAAATTTTAAATTTAAATGTAAGTAATCCGAACGAGAACCCGTTAAAATTAATGATTACTTACCAGAAAAAGTGTAACAATTAAATAAATCTTTCACGTTATTGCAACTATGTCCAGACGGTTGCTGAGCACAAGTTGCTTCGACGGAAAACTAAACGCCAATGACTACAAAATGCCGCGCATCGCTTAGGTAAACAAGCAAGATGGCGCGATCATTTTCCGCACGAAGGTTCAGCTTAACGATTTGAGACATAAACGCTGTCAGCGGAGATGGTCGAATCGTGTAAAGTGTGACGTCAGGCTGATATATTCGGTATACCTTGCATCGGCATCATGAGCTCGCTCCGTGGAGCCGTCCCGATGGGCAGCCCCAGCGCGGAGGTCGGCGCCTGGCTCTGCATGGCCACCGTCTGCATGGAGCCCGGGGCCAGCAGCTGCGAGCCCAGCGGCGCCGGCGGCAGGCCCGCCGCGCTCTGCATGGCCAGCTGCAGGCCGTGGCCGGCGCCGGCCGCGGGCGTCGCCGACTGGTGGACGCTGGGCGGCGGCACGTGGATGTTCGGCGGCGGCACGTGCATGTTGGGCGGTGGCACGTGCATGTTGGGCGGTGGCACGTGCATGTTGGGCGGTGGCACGTGCATGTTGGGCGGTGGCACGTGGATGTTCGGCGGTGGCACGCTCGTGTCGCTCAGAGTCATCTCCGTTATGTCTTCTACGATTTTTTCCTCGATTAACTGCATGGGATCACTAAAAAAATAATATTATTTACGGTCAGCTTTAGGAAAATCTTGAATGCATTAAAGTTACCTTCATGAGTTGAATGACGTTACCTTGGTTGTATGTATGAAAATATAAACGTTCATACTAATATTACAATAATATAATCTGCTGGAACCATATTGATAAATTTGTGAATAATGCTTACACACTGTATAACATTTTCTATCGGGTAGATGAATGCTTAATTTTTGAACCTAATGAATATTTTGTATGAGTTCTTTCATATAATGACGCTTCACATATAATATTATTTTATTAGCAGTCCTATCCCAAGCTTGTAGGTACTTAGCAGGTGATAAATGCCAAAAAATAACTAATTACCATAATTACTCTAACTTAGATAAGCATTAAACTAGGTAAGAACCATAATATAAATACCCACATGCATCCAAAATAAGTTGCAATCTGTGACACGATTGGAATGAGTACTTCCTGATACTAGAATTAAGAACTGAGACCAACAGCTGAGATAGAGAAGGTCACTACTCCCATTAACATAAAGGAGAACAGGTCATTCATCCAAGGAAAGAGATTATAACATATTTATATTACGCTGCCGATTAACATGTAACCGCCGAATTTCTTGCTGATCATTCTTGATAGGAGCAGACTTCGGAATCAGTGGTTGCTTCGAAAGATTTGAGTAGTCAAAAGTACTGTAAATAGTCTACATGTCATAACCTATTTCTATAAATTATTTACACAAAGTAGTCCCCTTTCTCGGTCCGAGCCAGTCGACAACCAAACATACTCACGTATCTCGAGTGGGCGAGCTCAGCGGCATGCCGCCGTGCAGCCTCTGGACTATGTTGGCCGGCGGCAGGGCCGGCTCCATTGAGGTCACCATGTTCTGGTGCTTCTGCCGCAGCCCGTTGTTGGGGTTGATCATCGGGTCAACGGTGATGGTTGATGCAGGCTGCATAGGATATTGTAATAAAATTGTAAAAGTGTGTGTGACCATTGTGGTGCATGATGGATCAAAAAATTTTATACTAGCAATTTTTTTGCTTCATTTATTGTTAGGTTCTCACTATTTTAAAAAAAGTAAAGTTTTATAATAACTCATTACTGTTATAACTAGAACATACTACTACATTAAAGATTTTTGAATAACCTCAACACGGTAAAGTAAACTCAGCTACTTGTAACTATCCCCTCCATCGTTCTTCTAAAATAATAATTTAAAAAATTCAAAATTGCTAGAGTGCTCTCACTCTAACATAGAAATGCATAAAAACGCGCCGATGGCGCTAGCACTCTTAATATATATTGGCTCGTGATTCGTCTAAGTGGCTAGGACCCGTACTACGTTGTGATTTGTAATAACTCAAATTCGTTTAGAGCGTCAGAGGCTATGTGTCCGTCAATCTAAAGGAGTCAAATAAACCCTTAAATAGAATAAAATAATGTGATAATAATCACATTATAGTTTTATAGTAATATTTCAATATATCATATTCTTTAATATATGAACGAGCCGTGAGACCCCACATTCGTAGTTTATATCACTTTGCTCAACAGAGAGGTTCAATATCAAATATCATTTGTTATAATATAAACAGTTGTTTGTCTTCAGATCGGAGGCGTAAAGCAGGCATAAATTAATATAATTTATTTAATTTAATGTACGATACACGAACAGGTTATATATTTATCTAATACAAGAACACATTTTACATGTACTCTACATGAACAGACTTTATATGTCCAACAGATATAAATTCGTTACACGAACAGATTATTATATGCCCAATACATGAACAGGTTACTATAAAATTTAATAAAAAAATGCGAGACATTCAGATAGTTGAATGTCTCGCGAATGTCTTATGTTATTACTGTTAAGAGCAGACTATATAAAATAACACGATATAATAGGATTACCACAATTCCCGTTCTGAGATGCTCTTCTCGTGAATGACGAACCAAGACTGACTGTCACTGAAACGTTTTATCAATAAGAAGATTAAACCAGTAACAACACGTCACAGTGTTGGTACCATTTTGATCAAAAAGGGCGCGATACTCTTGTTTCATGACTGTGTTGCTATAAAATACAAAGCGGAAGTCAATGGCGACAACATCCGGCCCTCCTGCATACGTGTTCGTCCCGAACACGTACTAGTCTAATGTAGAAGCTGAGGACAAACTATGTTCATGAGTATAGTTATCTACAAAGTGAAATGGAGTCACTTAACCGTTAATGTTCTGTGAAATGTGAATACTGAATTCAGTTAAACATCAGATAAACATCGTGGATGGTAGCTGAAATCGTTAGACCGCAAAGGGCCGTACAACTTACTTGTGAATGATGGTTTGGAATAGAGATGCCTGAGGCCACTCTAAACGCGTATCACCATGCCATCATTGCAACAGTGTTCACTTCGGATCTCTGTTACAATTTTATCCACCCTGGTATCCTTTGTCTGAAGCGAATACATTAGACAAGGCAAATAATCAGAAAACTAAACTTTGTAGTTAATAAGTTATCTACAATATGAATATGAGTCATTAGGCTGTTAATGTTCCGTCTAAATGTGAATACCGAATTCCGACTATCTCTAACTATATATCCAAACATCGGATAACCAGCGTGGATGTTTGGGCTCGTTAGTCCGCAAAGGGTCGCACAACTTTTTCTTCCATGCAACCATTGCAACAGTGTTTACTTTGGATCTCTGTTACAATTTAATCCGCTCGGCTATCCTTCATCTACGACAACATCCGGCCATGTCGTATAACTTGTTCATGTATCCTGCTTTACTACTACAGGAAAATTCCAACCGAATAGTTGATTGGTGAGCGTTTAATGGTATGATTCTAAATCCTGATAAATGTTCTTTTATTCGATTTTCTTGAAATCTTGTCATCGATTCTAAATATACAATCCACAAAAAAAAAAAAAAACTGATCCAGGAAAATGCATATGTGCGCGATTTGGGTATCATATTTGATGCTAAACTACGGTTTCAACACCATATTGAACATATCTGTCGATCTGCTCGCAGGATGTTAGGTTTTATATTCAGAAATTCCTAATCATTTAAACAACTTCATACTAAGAAACTTCTGTATACCACCTTTGTAGAAGCAAACCCGAGTATGGTACTGTAATTTGGAATTCTTACTATTAAATATACAAGGATTGTCAGGAGATTATCCAACGCAGATTTACAAAATTTTATTCTATTGGAGGTGATAAGAGATTACCTTATAGTACGAGACTACAAGTTTTAAAATAAGATCATTATTATATAGTCGTAAAGTACATGACTTGATATTCCTATACAAACTTTTGAATGGAAAGATAGACAATTCTGAGCTTTTCATCTAAATCTCTTTTAATATCTACTCTGGATTGCCCCGACATACCGTCTCTTTGCTCACACACAAAGTTTGTAAAACAAATCTCGGCTTTGAAATTCTTTGATTCCTAGACTGTGCAGATTGCTGACGGAACTTGTTGACAAAGATACTGATCGATATTTTTCGCGATAAATTAGCTGATTTTAAGAAAAAAGTGGATAAAGCACTGACTACTGTTTAATTTAATTCATTTTTTTTTTCGGTATCCTGTTAATATTTTTTTGTATGTTGAAAATAGTGTATTTTTAGGCAATAGTTTAAGTTTTAGTTAAATAAATGTTAATAATTTCAGTTCTACATTCTACCTACAGTCTATTTGTTTATCGCACGTAGTCTATAAAAGCATGCTGTGTCTACCTATAAATGAAATTATATGTAATTAGCAAATAAGACCAAGTATCTATGGTTTAACAAACACGTACTTTTGTTGGTAGGCCAAAATTAAATAAATAATTGTATCATGGTTTAGAATAGAGATGCCTGAGGCCACTCTAAACGTGTACCACCATGCAATCATTGCAACAGTGTTCACTTTGGATATCTGTTACAATTTAATCGTAATCCATTCGGCTATAATTTCTCTTAGCCAACTGTCCGGCTTATAATTCATTTTCTTATACTGTATTTGAGGTTCTCTGCGCTAGTCGTTGCAATATATGGTTTGAACTTTAACTTTTCTCTCATATCATCAACTTTTTCTAATTTGCGGCGAAGTTCTGACCTTCACTGGTTTTATTTTCTACCTCATTACTAAGTACATCAAATCTATTTCCAAAAAGCAGCCTTCACTAGCGTTCCAGGAATTGAATCAAGCAAAACGACATTTTTTTCTCTTGTGTCGGTCCATAAACGTCGTAAGTCAATGTATAAAAAGTCTTCTGGTAACTTACAACAAATAACAGACCTTTAACATTATTAGCGATGTCCCTTGGCAGTTATAAAGGCGGTTTTATGAATGGAATTTTCACTAATACGTAATTGATTTAAACTAGAGCAATGTCTAGCCCAATAAACACAGCACTACTTGATTCTCGAATTATGTATAACCTTACTCAACTCAATAAGTAATACGTAAATTCTCATCATAGGATTAGGTCCACATTAAGCAAGACAGTATTTTATCTAGCACTTCAAATAGTCTTTCTTCAATATCTCATGCTACTTGGGTAATTACCGTATTTCCAAAAAATTAATATCTGACTGCACATTATACACCATAGCTTCACTACACATCCTATAATGTGTAGTGGCTCTACTATGTATACTTGTAAGTGCCTCTCAAATATGTAACAACTTTTCTATTCAAGATATCCATGCTAATAATTACTTCAGTATTTACCATCAACGATATAAAAATCTACTTCTAAAGTGATATCTGTTAATTCAATCGGCGATGTAATTGAAGCTTTTGATTCTACTTCTATACCTCCTAAATCTTTAATGTTAAATAAGTCGTACTAATTTGACTTGCGGAATCTTTTATTAAGTTATTAGACGTTATAGAGACACGAACCACTATCAATAAGTACATCTGTAGATACGCTCGCAATAACTTTTTCTAAATTGAGAACGTCACGATTTTTCCTCATACCTTCATTTTTCCAACAAAAATTAACGCCTTATTTTTGTAAACCGGCTTAGATTTCTTAGGACAATTAATATTTATGATAGACTGGAACATGTGTAAAACAACTAATACTTTGAAATAAAAAAAAAAATTAATTTTAATTGAATTCAATTTCAAATTGTAGGTAAAAGATATAGGAAAAAGATTTACTCTCATCATGAATACGCGGCTCAAAATGAAATTAAAATATTGGTTCGATCACACCAGCACATTTATGGATCAACCGCATTGAAGTGTCCTCATTTGCATGTGACGAAATCGGAAGATATCAGCCCTCTAGTGACAATCATCTATTCAACATTTGACACATGGCTTCAGTTAAATCAATGCAAAATTACTACTACGACATCTGTATTGTTAGCTAGTATGCAGAATTTAAGTGTCCAATCGGTGTCTATTTCTGCTCTTTTAGAAAATAAAATCTACTAATGCAAGTATTTTCTCAGTTCAAATGTTTGAATTTTAACAAACTTTCTCGGATAAAATGTGAGTAGTTATCCAAAACTTTATAACAAATAAACTATACTTTTGCACTATTTAATACGAAGAAAATTGAAACGTACTAATTCAACAGAAACGTTCGTTATACGTAATATACAACTGTAATCACTTTTTACTTACGCAAAAATATACAAACCAAGAAATGATTTTTATTAAAATTAGGCGAGAGTAAGTTTAAAAAGCAAAAATTGCCGTAAATCAGGATGCACAGACTACGGGCACGACGCGAGTACACTTTCACACTTCTGATGTTAAGAGCAGACTATATAAAATAACACGATATAATAGGATTACCACAATTCCCGTTCTGAGATGCTCTTCTCGTGAATGACGAACCAAGACTGACTGTCGCTGAAACGTTTTATCAATAAGAAGATTAAACCAGTAACAACACGTCACAGTGTTGGTACCATTTTGATCAAAAAGGGCGCGATACTCTTGTTTCATGACTGTGTTGCTATAAAATACAAAGCGGAAGTCAATGGCGACAACATTACTTCATAGGATATGTTATAGCCAACAGAAAGATCACTCACTCGATCTTAATACCTAGCCCTTAAACAGAAGAGTTAAACAGAGAAGTTTAATCAATGTGGTATCTCTCTCCTATCTATTATATTCTTCCGATTTGGAAAAAATATAAAAAGAGAGGGATAGTCTGTAGCACCCGCTACCAACGGTGAGCTCCGTCCATAGGATATGAGCCCCCCCCCCATAGGAGGGATACCTGTTTATAGTGCGCCTGCGGTGTAATATTATGGGATAAACCCATTATTGTCGGAAGTCAACAAAACCACAGTTGACATATTAGGCACGAGTGCCTTAAATAGTTAAGTGTTGTGCAATGGACTCTGGTAAGACTTTAAATTATTTAAGTAGTGAATAAAGACTTAGTTAAAATCAAGTTAAAGAAACACTTAGAAAAATTTGAATATTTAAAGACTTAGAGAATTTCGTATAATTTGAGACTTAGAAAAATTTCGTCTCAAAACACTTAGAAAAATTTGCTTTATAAGAGACTTAGAAAAATTCATATGAAAAAGGACTTAGAAAAATTTCGTTCAATAAACACACAAAAATTTGATTGATACATGACTTGGAAGAATTTATGTGAATGAAATTTTCTCTTTGATAACATTTTGAAATTTGTTGTGTTATGGGCGAATAATTATAAGACTTATTGGAAATTTATATAGTTTATTGAGTTGCTTTAATACAATTATGGCACAAATTTGTAATACACAGAGATTGTTAGGAGAACGCATAGCAAAGTTATGTAGTAATATAAAGAAAACATCTAAGTCACGATACACACGGGGTTATTTAGAAACAAGATTGGAGACTTTATATGAGTATTGGGAGACATATACAAAACGTCATGATGAGATATTAAGCAAGATTTCTAGCGTTACTTTGGAAGAAGTTAAATTTGATCCTATTACTAATTATGACACTACAGAAGATATTTTTTTGGAACTAAAAACCCTACTTAAAGAATGTTTAAATGAACGAGAATTGGTAACTAGTTTCAAAACGGATCTGATGTTGAATTAAGCACTATAGTTATGGTTAAGGATAACAAGTTACCTCCCGGTAAATGGCTTTTGGGACGTATAGTTTCCAAGCATCCAGGTGCAGATGGTATCACTCGTGTTGTTACACTTCAGTATAAAGATAATTTGTTTAAAAGACCGGTTGTTAAATTATGCCCTCTGCCTCTGAATGATTGATTATTACTTGTCACTTATGTATATTGTATCACACTTATGTCAATTATGTTTATTGTATCATATACTTACTATTATTATAAAGGACTTAGTCGTCCTTTGGGTGGCGGGATGTTTAAGATATTTTGTTACCTCCCGCAATACTAGATGGCGCTGTTCCTTACTACGCCGCGCTAAAGATGTTGCATTGTAAAAAGTATAGATACAAGCTTGTTTTGTATGAAAATAAATACGATTCAGTACGCGTTCGGTGTTTGATTAGTCAAAATGAGTTAATCTTGTATATATATATATTTTCCAAATCTCGGAAACGGCTCCAACGATTTTCCTGCAATTCAGCATCTAGGAGGTTTTGTGGGAGAAAAATTGATCTAGCTAGGTTTTATGTAAAAAAAATATTGTTTTATCCCTGTTTTTGGGCATTAAAAAACACTAATATTTATATTGAATTGAATTTTCGCCATTAACTGTCAAGTCGGCTTAGCTTATTCGGGTAATGGCAACGTCGAGAAATGTGAATGCCTAGGATCGATCCCAACTAAATAATTGTTTTTTTCTTTTTTTTAAGTTTCTTTTTTGTAAAAAATTACCGAGCGAAGCTCGGTCACCCAGATATTGGTATTTATCTATGCAAAGAAATTACGGTCGTTCACGCCGTGTGGTATCCGACTGAATAGAATAGTACCAACCTCATTTCTTACCGAGGTGTCGTAAAATATGTCTGAGGTAAGTTGACGTCAGGCAGGCGGCCGCTCGTAAAAACGCAGCCAACTCATGTGACATCATGTTTAGAACATAGTAGGATAAGGGCAGGAAGATGGTCATGATGAGAAATGACGGTCGTTCCTTCAACAGTTGTCAACAAGAAGTGTCGGGTACCAGTGGTTTCTACTAGGTAAATTTATTCGGTGACGAGCTCACCTCCGGTAGGTCCTGGTACCGATCGAGTCGCCGGAGTTGCTCCTGCCCGGCGGAGCGCCTCCGTTGTTGGCGCTCCACGGCCGGCCCGAGCTGCGCTCGTCGTCTGCGCCCGGCCCATACGGGGGCGCGCGCACGCCGCTCGCATGCATCGGACTCGGCCCTCTGCAGTAGAGGTGTTATATATTAGGATGGTATTTGAATAATACTATCACTACATATTATAAAACAAAGTCCATATTTCCGTATGTACGCATAAAACTTTAAAACTACGCAACTGATTTTGATGCGGTTTTTTTTAATAGATAGAGTGATTCCAGAGGAAGATTTGTACGTATAATAACATTCAATAAGAAGTAGAGAAATAATGTAATTTTTGAGGTTTCTATAAATAATTACATTTTTTTCTGCTTACATTGCAAACGCAGGCTAAACCCTACGAGATTTATCAAAATGATGTACTAAGTATTTGTACACCTTGAAAAGGTCTACAGAAAAGTCCGCGATGGTATATATCTATCTCTTATGGATAACCCACAATAGCAGTTTTTTTCATTTACTTTTTACGAAAAATGATGCCTTATGTTCAAAGCAATTTTTATACAACACAGCATTAATCCTTATCCAATTGAGTACCTTAAATAAATTGTTGATTTAATATAGATCAATATTGGCGTTTACAGCATGTAATTTAAGTGAACATTTTCGGAGATATTACAGATTTAAAATCCCGCGAGGAGGCCGCGCTTAGATCTATAAGCACTTCAAATTTAGCAGCGACCGGAGGGGCAACTAAATGTCCTTCTTTCAAGTTTATATTGTCTAATGATAAGAAAGCTATGAATGTTGTATGTAAAGACATTGTCTAATCAATTGTAAAAATAAATAATATCACTACATAGTATAAAACAAAGTCCCATTCTCTGTCTGTCCCTATGTCCGTATATCCCTATGTATGCTACAATCTTTAAAACTATGCAACAGATTTGATGCGGTTTTTTTTAATAGATAGAGTGATTTTAGAGGAAGGTTTACATGTCTAATAATATTCAATATGGAGTAGAGAAATACTGTAATTTTTGAGATTTCTAATGTGATATCGTAAATAATTACATTTTTTTCCGCTTACATTGCAAACGCAGGCTAAACCCTATGAGATTTATCAAAATAATGTACTAAGTATTTGTACACCATGAAAAGGTCTACAGAAAAGTCCGTGATAGTATATGTCTATCTCTTATGGATAACCCACAATAGCAGTTTTTGTCATTTACTTTTTACGAAAAATGATGCCTTATGTTCAAAGCAATTTTTATACAATACAGCATTAATCCTTATCCAATTGAGTACCTTAAATAAATTGTTGATTTAATATAGATCACTATTGCCGTTTACAGCATGTAATTTAAGTGAACATGTTCGGAGATATTACAGATTTAAAATGCAGGGGCCGCGCCGCGAGCCTATAAATAGCGCGTCGGAGGTCGCGGTTCGCCTCTCGGCGATGCTTCCGCGCTCGCCCGTCTTATCGGTGACGCTGTCAAAGCCATTAGGGCTAACAGCATTATTCAAATACAAAAAAAAACGCGGTTCGCCCTTTAACCATTTGAATTTAGCAGCGATCGGACGCATTTATGATCGGAGCTCTCTAGCGAGGAAAAAACAATCACTACATATTATAAAATAAAGTCCATATTTCCCTATGTATGCATAAAACTTTAAAACTACGCAGCAGATTTTGATGCGGTTTTTTTAATAGATAGAGTGATTCCAGAGGAAGGTTTGTACGTATAATAACATTCAATACGGAGTAGAGAAATACTGTAATTTTTGAGGTTTCTGTAAATAACTACATTTTTTTCCGCTTACATTGCAAACGCAGGCTAAACCCTACGAGATTTAACAAAATAATGTACTAAGTATTTGTACACATTGAAAAGGTCTACAGAAAAGTCCGCGATGGTATATGTCTATCGCTTATGGATAACCCACTAAAGCATTTTTGTCGTGTACTTTTTACGAAAATAATGCCTTATTTTTGAAGCAATTCTTATACAATACAGCATTAATCCTTATCCAATTAAGTACCTTAAATTAATAGTTGATTTAATATCGATCAATATGGCCGTTTACAGCATGTAATTTAAGTGAACATTTTCGGAGATATTACAGATTTAAATGCCGTGAGGACGCCGCGCTTCGTCCTATAACACTTCGACTTTAGCAGCGATGTCGCTCTTTCAAGAGTTTGTTTAAAGACAATCAATCTGTAATTAATTGTAAAAATAAAATACATAGGGAAAATATAAAAGTAAATAAGTAATAATGTACTATATGAATTTAGATATTCCAAAGATAGCAGGAAATCTTCTTGGTATAGGGAAAGGAAATTGTTTTTCTCCAAATTTAACGCTACGGCCACGGGCAGTTATGAGTAAATCAAAACAACTGGATCAATTTTAATCATTTTTTTTAAACTGACTGACATGGGATATATATTTTATACCCGTGCGAAGCAGGGGCAGGCCGCTAGTTATGTGATATAATAGGTTTCTCATATTGCTGGTCTAATATTGATGTAATGTGGTATAAATGATACTAACACACCCGGTCACCCTATAGGTATAGGATAAAAATATTCGCGCTTTAATTTAGGAACTGAGTGAAGCAGTAATTAAGTGCTAGAGTAACTAATTTATAGAATTAGGCGTAACTTTGCGGAGATCCATAATACAAAAGTAATAATAAAATTATTTTGCTATAATCCGCGATGAAGTAAAATAGAAATATATATATATATATAATGCCTGATACATGCAGGAGTCGTAAAAAACACATGCACAATCCTCCACCACCGCCACCATGATACACAAGCACTATCACAAACTCAACAATCGTTCCGCCCCGCAACCGAAGCATCGTCAGGATATAGACTCCACGACCAAAATTGAAAGGCGAAGCAATACCCAAATAAGTTTAGTTATATACTAATCGGTTCAACCCCACCCTTTATTTTATTTTATTTTGCCTGCAAACAAGTGTAACAAGTGTTACACTTGTTACACACTCCTGCTATATCTAATTTCATATACTACATATTTACATTTTCCCTATGTATTTTATTTTTAAAATGAATAACAGAATGTCTTTTTACAAACCCTTCAGAGCTTTCTTATCACTAGACAATACAAACATGTTTTTTAGGGATTACTCTTAAAAGAGCGACATTTAGTTGCACGTCCGATCGCTGCTAAATTCGAAGTGCTGTAGGGCGAAGCGCGGCCTCTTCGCGGGATTTTAAATCTTCTTCGAATATGTGTTATCTTCGAAAATGTTCATTTAATTACATGCTGTAAACGGCCATATTGATCTATATTCAATCAAGAATGTATTTAAGGTACTTAATTGGATAAGGATTAATGCTATATTGTATAAAAATTGCTTCGATAATATGGCATTATTTTTCGTAAAAAGTAAATGACAAAAAATGCTATTGTGGGTTATCCATAAGGATAGACATCGCGGACTTTTCCGAAGACCTTTTCAATGTGTACAAATACTTAGTATATCATTTTGATAAATCTCGTAGGGTGTAGCCTGCGTTAGCAATGTAAGCGGAAAATATATAATGTAATATGTAATTATTTGCGACATCACATTAGAAACCTCAAAAATTACACTATTTCTCTACTCCATATTGAATGTTATTATACATATCAACCTTCATCTTTAATCACTCTATTTATTAAAAAAAACTGCATCAAAATTTGTTGCGTAGTTTTAAAGATTTAAGCATGCATAGGGATATAGGGACAAACAGAGAATGTGAGTTTTTTTTATACTATGTAGTGATAATGATGAAAAACGACTGGCAACCCCAGCCCTGGTGACATCTCTAATCAGCTGTTTTGTGCAATTATTGTTTTATAAATTATTTTAAATAAGTTAAAGTCGTTCAAACTTTAGAAATAAAATAAGAAATACTGTTAAATGTATATAAAATATAGTAAATATAAACCCTAGTGCAGAAAACTTAGTTCGTACTATACTGGTTATCTGTCATCAGAACCAACGGCTTGGTTTTGAAAAAAATTGTATACTAGATTTTTGACAAAACTTATTCTATAGGAATACTGCTGAGTTTAGTAGTAGTAACGGCCTGTTACTATCCCACTGCTGGGCATAGGCCTCTTCTCTCCGTTTTTGGAGAGAAGGATTGGAGCTGAGACCTACCACGCTGCTCTAATGCGGATTGGTAGGTTACACATATCCCCAGAATTCTCTAAAGATTGCCTTTCCTAAGATATGCAGGTTTCCTCACGATGTTTTCCTTCACCGAAAAGCGTGTGATAAATTGCAATTATCAATTAGACACATAAGTTTTACTAGAAAACTCATTGGTGCCTGTCCGGGGTTTGAACCCTAGACCTCTTCGAAAGAGGCGCACGGTGTTACCGCTGGGCTACCACAGCTTGCTGACTTTAGTACGTGAAACAAAAAGAACACGTTATAATATAAGTTAAGTTAACCATATAATTGCTCACAATCTCACACAGTATTAATTTATTTTCAGTAATCCCATTTTAACATAATGATGACTCGCCAGACAACAATTAAGGACATGGAGTCAAAACTTAAGCTGGCTTTACAGGAACTAAAAACTTCAAAGGAACTTAACACCAACCTTTTGAAGGAAAGGGAAGACAGCGAGTTGGAAATAACAAAAATTCTGTACAAAAATGCATAATATAAAAAGCAACTTGCCACACTTCATGAACACTATCGATGAGAGAAATCAGCTTAAGGACATTGTGGACTCATTTAACCAGTGTAGTTAAAAAGAACTAAAAAAGAACGGTTATCCTTAATTAATAAAATAAAATCATTAAATGATAAACTGCATAATCAAAGGCATCGTGCATTTCATTGAAACCCGTCAATTGCAAAGCAAAATTGTATCATTTGAAAAGTTATAAAAACATATATCAGATCTATATGATAAGGCTCAGTTATAAATAAATGAGCATTTATCATCCTTTGATAATTTATTAGAGATTTGCAATGACAATGTGGAACGCTTCGACTCATTGTCAAACAAGTATAAGGAAGTTGAGGGTAGGGTTTGCTCGTGCTTTTTGAAAGTTGATGGGGACCATGAAATGCAGGATCCTTCATCATATAAACACATGTCCACTTTTCCAGATACAAGTAATACAAATAGCTCAAATATTGAATCAAGTAGTAATTGCTCGCAAAAAAAAAACGTAAATTTAAGCTTATTATTAATGATCAAATCATTACTTCTGATGCAGAGGTCGCTAAAACGTTTGAAAATTTCTTCCAAAATATACCGATTGCGACCACTCAATGTATTAATTCTTCACCAACAGAAGCTCTTAATTTACTTAGAACTATTTCCACTGAGTGCAGTGCTAACTTTTATTTTCAATATATTATCCCATGTGACATTTTTAAAGTCTTCAAAACAATAGAATTGAAGAAAACACAAGATCTATGGGGCATGTCCATGAAAACAATGAACAACATTATTGAAATTATTGCGCCTTATCTAGCCTTGATTTTTAATAGAGCTGTAGATTCCGGAATATTTCCTGATCTCATGAAATATAGTAAATTAGTCCCTTTGTTTAAATCAGGTGATAAAAATGATCCCAAAAATTACAGACCCATTTCAGTATTACCAACTCTTAGTAAGATTTTTGAAAAAATTTATGTACAATCAACTGCTCAGACATTTCAATTTCGAGATGCGGGCGCAAGGCTGTTGAAACACATTTTCGATGCCTGGGAGAATTCGCAGAACGCTATTGGTATTTTCTGCGATTTGTCTAAAGCGTTCGATTGTGTCCAACATACAACTCTCTTGTATAAGCTGCGTCATTATGGGATCAAAGATAATGCGCTTAGTTTTATTACATCTTTTCTTTGCAATAGATTACAAATAGTATGCATAAATGACGTCAAGTCATCCGGATCAGTAACAGTTATGGGCGTGCCTCAAGGTTCAATCTTAGGTCCTTTCTTGTTTTTAGTCTATATTAATGATTTGCCATATTTTGTGCCCAGTATTTGCGACATTGTACTATTCGCAGATGATACATCATTAATTTTTAAGGTTGACAGATATAAGGAAAATCTTGACGATGTGAATAATGCTTTGTCTCAAATATCTGACTGGTTTACCATAAATAACCAACTTTTAAACACAAAAAAGACAAAATGCGTAGAGTTTTCACTGCTTAATGGAACCAGACCAACAGGAAATGTTATATTAAATAATGAAATATTAATGAAAGAAAATACAACTGTGTTTTTAGGAATGACCTCAGATACAAAGATCCAATGGGGGCCCCATATAACAAACCTTTGTGGAAAATTAAGTTCCGCTGCCTACGCTGTTAGGAAAATTAGACAATTAACTGATGTTGACACAGCAAAACTTGTTTATTTTTCCTATTTTCATAGCATTATGTCATATGGAATCATGCTATGGGGTACAGCGGCTGATATTCACAGGGTCTTTGTTTCGCAAAAAAGAGCTATACGTGGTATTTATAATATGAAACCTCGTGATTCTCTTAGGGAAAAGTTCAAAGAATTTGAACTTTTTGGAATTGGTGTTATGACTGTAGCTTCACAATACATCTACAGTAATATACTATTTGTACGTAAAAATATTCACTTGTATAGTAAAAATAGTGATAGGTATGATAGACATACAAGAAACAGACATAAACTAATGACGCCTAGATTACGCCTCCAAAAGGTTCGAAAATCATTTGTCGGTCTCGGTACACGTTTTTATAACAAAATTCCTCAACATTATCTAGACTTGTCTTTACACAAGTTTAGAAATTATCTCAAAACGATCATCATCATTGTCCTCGCATTTTCCCGTTATGCGGGGTCTGCTTTCCCAATCATGTGGCGCCATTTTTCCCTACAATAGGCATCTACTTCGCGGAGTCATAAATTTCTCATGTCCTTTTGGACAGTCGTCAACCACGTGGCGAAGGGCCTTCCTCTTCCTCTCTTTTCAATGGGTATCGCAAGACATTTTTTAACTATGTAATCATCAGGTCTTCTTTTGATGTGACCGTACCATCTCAACCTTGATTCCCTTAATTTTTCTGTAATAGGTACCACTTTAAAAGAGCCTCTAATATAGGTGTTCGGTACTTTGTCCCTAAGAGTGACTCCTCCAGACCACCTAAGCATGCGCATTTCGGCCGTGTGAATTTTTTGCTCTTGAGTCTTTTTTACTGGCCAAGCCTCGCAGCCGTATAACATAGCTGGTCGGATAGCAGCTTTGTTTACCTTACCTTTAGTTCTAACAGGCATTTTTCCGTCACACAGGACCCCTGTGAGGCTGCGCCATTTGCACCATGCTGATGTAATTTTGGGCGATATGTCCGAAACAATATGCACATCATCCGACAGCACTGAGCCTAGGTATTTGAATTTTGTAACTCTTGGTAGTTTAGCTCCATCCAGCATGATAGCTTCTTCCTGCTGCGACTTTGCTGGGTTAAACTCGCAACGCATGTACTCCGTTTTTGTTCTACTTATGCTCAAACCATTCCGTTCTAACACTTCTCTCCACTGTTGCAATTGCTCTTGTACTTCTTGTCTACGTTCTGAGAGTAATATTACATCGTCAGCATATAGCAAGTTACAGGGAGCTGGTTTTTGAATTCCTGCTGTTATGTAATTCATAATAATGTTAAAAAGCAGAGGGTTCAGAGCGCTACCTTGGTGTACGCCCACTTTAACATTGAAGTACTTCGAGTTGCCAGCAGGACTTTGAACACTTGTTTGAACAGAGCCATACATGTCAGAGATTATATGGATATAATATTCTGGCACATTATGGTATCTCAAGGCTTGCCATATTAAAGACCTGGGTACACGATCAAAGGCTTTTTCAAGATCGATAAACACCAGCCACAGATCTTTTTTGTTAGTACGTGCCTTTTCCATAACCGTTCTTACAGCATGTATGGCGTCCATCGATGCTTTTCCGGGAGTAAACCCAAACTGATTGTCGAAAATATTTACAATATTTGAAAGGCGCTCACTAATTAACCTCTCCCAAATTTTTAGTGTGAGATCAATTTTATGCCTCTAAAGTTTTCACATTTACGCACGTCTCCCTTATTTTTGTAGAAGGGTATCAAAATGCTCTTCCTCCATGAATCAGGCATTTTACCTGTGCTAATAATGTTGTTAAACAAATCTTTTAACCAATCTGATCCCTCGAGTTTAAGCATTTTCCACAGTTCAGCGGGGATTTATCTGGACCTGTAGCCTTGCCGGTTTTCATTTTCGATATAGCTTTTTGGACTTCAGTTGTGTAAATTTCTTCAATTGGTCCTTGCACCGTACATTGGTCAGGGTTAGGTTGACTTGGAAATTCCTTATTTAGTAGGCTTTCATAATACTCATACCATCTTTTGCAAATGTCTTTGTCCGTTGTAATAAGGGCGCCTTCTTTACTCTTTATATATTTAGTGATTCAAAAATCTTTACTGCAATTATTTCTAACTTTGGCTATTCTATATATTTCCTTATCATGTGCTCTATTTAATCTTTCGTATACATCTTTTTCGATAAAGTCTTTTTGTATTGCAACTTGCTTCCTGGCTTCTTTTTTTAGCTTTAGCATATTTATCTTTGTCTATCTCTAGGCCAGATTTTTGCCATACTTTGAAAAGTCTTTTTACGAAGTACCGCCGTACACCCTCTCCAGAACAGCTGCGGGCGTCACAGCTGTCCTCATATACCCGGGAGGGGTTCGCTTGTGACATTGTCAACCTCGGAAGAGAGACCCTGTGGGATCTCTTTTCCCAGGTGGACAGTCACCTTCAAATCCTGTGTCTCTCCATCGATGATCCCGCTAGCCTGGGCTATTTTCGGCGGGTAGGGGTGCGCGACACTACCCTGCAGCTGAGAAAGTATGCCGTAGCCGTGCGCCGGCAACTCGACTCATATCTGGCCAACTGTTCAGCGGGGTCTCCACCACTTCGCGCACATGCTGAAGTCGGTGGTAGCGCCAAGGCCAGCGGGCCTAGGCCTATCAGGGAGTCAGTCGCTGAAGAGAGACAGGAGAGGGCACGGGACTTCTGCCGGGATATAGGGAAGAAAGCGGACGCGATCGTTGAGAGGATCACATCCGACAGGTCGATAACGCGCGTCGCCAAGGAGGCCGTTATCGACAAAGCTCGCGCTATAAAGGGGCTCGCGGAGAACTACACTTAAAAATAATTTGCATTAAAATACTCAGCTTCGGAAAATTCGTATCTAATATATATATATATATATATATATATATATATATATATATATATATATATATATATATATATATATATATATATATAAATATATATATATAGCCTTTATTAATTCCTTAAATATTACCTACATTTTTTACATATATTCTCATGTCAAACATTTCTACTTATTTTTTTTTTATTTTTATTATTAATACAATTTTTAAAATAAAGTTATTTATGTCATTTTTGTTTATTTATATTTAGGACCTCTCTCGAGTAAAGGCCTCCTCCATATGACTCCACGTATCTCTATTTGAGGCTGTAGATACCCACTGGATTACCGCCCGTTTTGCTATCTCATCCTCCCATCTTTCGACTGGTCTTCCCCTTTTTCTTTGGCCTGATGGCCCGTTCCAATTTATTACTCTTTTTGTCCATCTCTCGTCACTCATGCGCGCTACATGGCCGGCCCATTTCCATTTGAGTTTCTTGCAGTGTTGCAAAGCGTCAATAACATTGGTCAATTTTCTTATATCGTAATTTCTTTTTTTATCTTTCTTATTTATGTTCAGTATACTCCTTTCCATCACCCTCTGACATGTCTGGATTTTGTTTTATGTGAAATTGTTGAAAATCCACGTTTGACTGGCGTAAGAGAGACAAGGTAGTATGCAGGAGTCTAAAACTTTTTTCTTAATGCGTAAAGGAAGATTTGACTTTAAAATATATTTATTAGCCCAGAATTTATTCCAAGTGAGAGTTACCCTTCTGTTTATTTCGTCTCTGTGTCTAGATTTTTTGAATGATATCCTTTTTGCCTAAATACACATATTCCTCCACATATTCTAATTCAGAATTGTCAATTTTTATTGGTTCTTTTGAACTGTTTGTCATTGCTTTTGTTTTTGTAATATTTAGTTCTAGACCGATTTCATAACTAGCAGTTTGCAACTCCTGTATCATGGACTCTAGCTGAGAGGCACTTTCTGAGAAAAGTACTATATCGTCAGCAAATCTTAGATTTGATAAATATATACCATTTATGTTTATACCTTTCTTTTTCCAGTTCAAATTTTTCATGATATTTTGAAGTACAGTTACAAAAATTCTTGGTGATAATGGGTCACCTTGTCTGACGCCTCTACCTATCTTTATCTCAGGGCCTTTGATGTCCAATTTTACTCTACTAACACTGTTTCCATATATATTTTTAATAAGTTCGATTAACTCTAGGGGTACATAACACTCTTGTAGAGCTCTCCACATGCTATTGTGAGATATTGTGTCAAAAGCTTTAGCATAATCAATAAATGCCACGTAGAGTGGGCAATTTTCTTGATATTTTTCAATTATTAAATCAATTGTGTGGATGTGGTCTACTGTAGAGAAGTTTTTCCTAAAGCCTGCTTGTTCTACTGGTTGATGGTTTTCAGTGTATGCAGAAAGACGTTCTTCGATGCACGAGGCAAAATAGTTTATAAATATTAGATTGAAGGCTTATGGGTCGATAATTGCCAATGTCTGCAGGATCACCTTTTTTATATAATAAGATTATATCAGATTTTGCCTTTTCTGTCATCTAGAATCATGTTAAAAAGAGTCTTTAAGGGAGATGCTAGAAGAGTGCTCCTAGTCTTTAAACTTTCATTTGATATTCCATCTGGGCCACAACTTTTGTCATTTTTTAAGTTCCTCATCTTTTTAGTTATTTCTTCTAAAGAAAATCTCTTTAAGATAGTTTTGTTCAATTCTTTATCTGGAAGAGTTTTTATAGTTGCTGAGGTTTTTCCTGCTGTGTACAGTTTTTGGTAGTAGTTGGTAGCAGTATTGATTATTTGAAACCTAGAATAATAACCTAACATCTCAGCTTGAAGTACCGCCTACCTGCAGTTCCGTCGTGACCACGATCCATGTAACTGGGTCGAAATATCGGCGAATAAAAAACAAATTACCGTGGTATGTACCCGAAACTAATAAATTCTAATTAGAATAAGTCTGTTTGGAAAATGGTTATTTCAGGGAGGGTATCCAGTGTTTAGTGGTTGTAAGCTCTTTTATACCTTTTTTCATTCTTCCAGTTTTATTTAAGTGTTTTTCTATGACACTTGATCTGTTTTCTTCATAATCTTTTTTTATAAGCTTATGAATAGTTTCGTATAAATAACAGCGTTCTCTTTTTTCCTCCTTATTTAAATGCTTCTTTTTCGTTAGTTCATTTCTTTGCTTTATTAATTTTTTTATGGAATCTGAAATGGCATAATGCATAGGTTTTGTAGTTTTGGGTAGAGAGTAGAGGCTTTTGCTTATTATATTTTTAATCTTAATATAATATGATTCTACATTGTCTTGTTTTTCTTGCTGAAAAGGTTTAAGATTTTGGCTCAACGCTTGTATGAAGTGCTCTTTTTTCTCTGCAGTTGTCAATGTTGGTGTGTTTTTTCTGTATTTAGATCTATTTTTCTTGTTATTTGCTAACATATAGGTGCCTCTAATAAGTCTGTGATCACTGGAGAATGATAGTTTTTGAATGACTTCCATATTTGTTCCTTTTTCTTGGATATTGGATAATATGTAGTCTATTTGACTCCTTGTATTCTTTGGTGAAAGCCATGTCCATAAATGTTTTTGTTTCTTTTTGAATAATCTTATTCATAATAAAAAGATTATTTTCTCAGCAAAACTGGAGCAGAAGTTCACCTCTTTTATCTCTCTGGCCATAGCAATATGTACCCAATATTTTCGCTTCCCCTTGTAAACGTTGTCCAACTCTGGCATTAAAATCTCCTAAAACAATGAGGCATTTATAGCATTTTTGTAAAGCTTGTTGTAGCTGATGATAGAATTTAATTACTTCTTGCTCATTTGCTTTGATCGTAGGTGCATAAACTTGTATAATTGACAATGATATAGTATCAAAATGAAGGTTTAATATACAAATTCGTTCAGATATGGGAACAAAGCTCTCTAAATTTGCTTTTAATTTCTTTTTTAATAGTAAGCCTACACCATATTGGCCTTTTGTCTTCCCAAAGTAGCACAGTATGTGGTTTTCATCTTCCAAAATATTATATCCTGTTCTTCTTATCTCTGAGAGACCAATGATGTCATATTTTATATTTGATATAGCTTCCTTAAATTCAAAGTCTTTCCTTAGATAGAAGAGATCTTACATTATAAATACAGATATAGAGTGGGTGGAGTGGAGGGTTTTGGTCCTTGATCCCCGCGGTGACCGGCCGTGTTGGGGATAGATGTGGAGAGGTCACAGTCCTTTGTCAATTTAAATTTTTATTTTGTTTTAAAGTCACAGAATCATGTATGTATGTATATATATATATATATATATATATATATATATATATATATATATATATATATCTTTATATTTAAATGAGTTAATCTTGTATATATATATATATTCTCCGAATCTCAGAAACGGCTCCAACGATTTTCCTGAAACTCAGCATGTAGAAGGTTTTGGGGGAGAAATATTGATCTAGCTAGGTTTTATGTAAAAAAAATATTGTTTTATCCCTATTTTTGGGCATTTGTTATATGCGCACCCTAATTGGAAACCGCTGACGCCGCGACCTGGCTGACGACATCGCGGCGCGTGTGCCCCCAATTGGGCTCAGCACATTTTAACATTATAGAATTAGTTATTAATTTTAATTATTCAATTCCTAGCACTAGCATTGTGCAGATTGTCTCACTATATTTTATAATTGTAATTTTAAATTAAGTTAAATAGTAATAAAGTACTTTAAAGTTTTTGGTTTTTTTAAGTCCTTCGGCTGTCGCAAACATAATTCATTAAACAACACTAACATTTATATTGAACTGAATTTTCGCCATTAACTGTCAAGTCGACTTAGCTTATTCGGTTAGCGGGCAGCCTCGAAAAATAAGGGTGCCAAGGATCGATCGCAACGATATAGTTATCGTAGTGAAAAAGCTTATTTCCATTTTCATAGGATCGACGAAATCTGATAGGGTTCATTCGTGTGTTGCAAAACCAATGGAATTCACCACTCACCACTTCGTCTTCAAATGTATTAAGTGCAAAAGGTGGTGTCCCTTTAGGCTGATATAACAGATCGAAAATTTTGAGTTCCTCTGGAGCTTCAGTAGTTCTGTCGTACAACGCTAGGATCTCTTCCCTGCCGTACCTGCGGGCCAACGAGTAGCGCTTTCGACATTGGGAATATAAAGGAGTCGTAAATAAACTACGAATAAACCATCATCCACCATTAAACCATCATCTCTAATCTTGTTATGTTTTAATAGCTACAGGACAAACACAAATCTACTCTACTAAGTCCGACTTACCTTAATGTGGCGTACTTACCGTAGTTTGGCGAGACGTACTTTTAAAACTGGTTTACTTCCTTTGGTTGGTGCGAAGGAGGTGCCGGCCGCCGCCGCGCCCGCGCCCTCCGGCGGCAGCGCGGGCGCGGGCGGCGCGGAGGACGCAGAGGGCCGCGCCGCGCTCTGGCCCGCGCCGCTCCTGCCGGCGCTCTGCTCGCGCGGCAGGTTGCGGAGCCATTCCGGTCCGAATTTAATAGGATTGTTACGGTCAACCATTATCGAATTTGGTAATAATAATCGACGGACAGATAATCGGACGTAGCGGCAACTGCAACCAAGTGCAAAGCGAGAATCAAATGTGAGTCTCCCCCGTGGGGTTTGCTTAAAATATGTTGCTGCGATTCTAACCGCATGAAAAACAACAACCTACCAAACAGGTACTTCGCTAGCTTGACACAACAAATTTACTTCGGAAATTGGCTGCAAGGCGCAATCGCATAGCTGCAACGAACTGAACTATTGTATGAATGTGCTGACATTGAAATATTGCAAATACGAATCACTATAATGTGCGTCGCCCTAAACATGAGTTACCCCATTATCTACGTTTGGCAGACGATTTTAAGAGCACTTGTTTACGAGTTTACTTGAATAACGAATATTTTAAATTTGAATGTGATTCGTTCTAAATAATATTAATATATTTATCTACCATTTATTGTTGTGTGTATAATAAAGTCGACTTTTTGATACGTTTTGGTCTGTCACATGCTTAAAATTATTAGTATTTATTTCAGTTGGTGAGATTACACTGCTTATCTATTTTTAAGGATCCTTATGAAAGGCCGGAACTTGTTGGAATGTGCCTAAAAGCAACCAAACTTTAAGTAGAGCAAAAATAAGTCTTTTATTGACTATGATATGAAAATCAGTCCACCAATGAAGCGACAAAGGCACAAATAGGTTGCATTTATTAAATGATAAATAGAGACTCGTTGTGATCATGCAATTTTGAAATCACTGTCACTTATGAATAGACCAAGATGGACTGACGTGCAACGTTCGATGAACTCCACTTAACAATAGAATACATCCAATACCTTATTTCTGTATATTAAATAGGACACCGAAGTATTGCTTCAAAACTAAGACCCTTTATTTTTACAATTTTATGGCAAGCTAGCAGATATTTAGAGTAGCTGGTGTGATCCTCAAGGAAAGACTTCGCAAGATATTGCATGTCGCAAACCATGCACATACATGGTCGCATGTTACTAAGCATGAGCAGGAAATCAAAGAAAATTATGCCAGTGTCTAAAGCAACTAAATCAAACAAATAAAATTAGTCATATTGCTTATATGAACATTGAAGTTTGAAGAATAGACTGACTAATGAAAATTAAATTTCATATAAATAAAATATGGGGGCGGTGCCTGTATGGTTGGTGAAAGTATACGAGGAGAAAAAAATATACACAAATCACAATGTCCATACGTGTAATATGCCACACATAAAGTTCAAAGAAAGAGGTACACAGTATACAAGCAAGTAAAAGGAAATATATAACTAAACTAGAGAAAATGATCGCAACTACAATGAAACGTTCCCTTCGCATCGACTGATGGTAGGTCACTGCTAGGTCGGCCGACCGGGCCGCGGGCGCAAGCCGCGCGCCCCGCGCCCCGCGACCGGTTTCAAGTGCAGCGGGAAGGGTGAGCATATCGCGGCAGTCCCGGGTAGGTGTGTGAGTATATGCTATACCGCGGGTGTGCTTGTGTGCGATGTAGTGTGATTGTATAGTGTAGACGAAAACTAATAACTGAAAAAACAAGAGAAAACCGAAATACAGTTTCTAGGCTCAGCAAAGAAATAAGAGAAAACATAAGAAAAGAAAAGAAAGGAAGAAGGCTACTAGTATTAGAGAAGCATATTATAAGAACAGGAGGTACAAAAAAATTAAGAGAGAAAGGTAAAGAATGGATTCCGAAGCTGAAAAACAAAGAAAGAAACATCACTAAGCGTAGACAAATTCAAAACTTATCCACTGAATACTATAGAAACCTGTACTCCAATAGTAACGCATATACTGTTATAGCTATGAACATACAAGAAAACCGAAGCGAAAAATGTAACGAAAAAGAACCGATTATTCTTACATCAGAGGTCAAGCAAGCGATCAAATCCCAAAAATTAGAGAAATCACCAGGGCCAGACAATATCTCAAACGAGCTGCTAAGAGGTACAATCGACGAAATAACTCCAATACTAACAGAAATGTTCAACGATATAATAAATACAGGGATAGTTCCAAATCAGTGGGGAGAATCTCACATTATTTTATTATATAAAAAAGGAGCAAAAGATGACATCGGTAATTATACGCCAATAAGCCTAATGTCTAATGTCTACAAGGTATTCGCAAAGGTACTATTAGAAAGATTATCAAAAATACTAGATGAACACCAACCAATTGAACAAGCAGGCTTCAGGAAGAACTTCAGCACAATTGAACACATCCACACAGTAAGACAGCTGATCCAGAAATACAACGAATACCAAAAGACACTTTACATAGCATTTGTCGACTATACTAAGGCATTCGACAGCATTGATCATTCGTACATGTGGCTAAGTATTTTTTTTTATGTCAGGAAAACCCATTATGGGTCATCACTACCTGACGGGGACGAGCAGCGGGTATGTCGGACTCGCACCGACTAAAAACCTGACAGTGCTCCACGCTGCTGGTGGCGGGGACAGGGTACCTATAAAACATTGCCCTCCATCCCCGCCAGCAGCAACTCTGTACCCCAGAGTGCGCCAACTCTGGGTCGGGGCCTCTCTAAACAGTGGCCCCTCTCACCGCTCGACGATGCATCGGGAGCACCAGATGCATCGAACGCCTCGGGGACCTAACTCCAGCGAGCGTGCGATAAACCCCGTACGGATCGCTCGGAGGTCCCCGTTAGGGCGGCATGCGACGGACTTTAGCGAGTCGCCTGCGCCCCGCTCGCCTGCGGTGGATTGGATCCAAGGGCTCGACTTCCCGGATCCGCCCCGCCACCTCCTTCCGCGAGATAACGTCCTCGCAGAAGGAGGCCATCGCTGCCCACGATCGCTCCCTGTCCACCATGGCGCGAACCACAGTGGGCAGGGAGAGATCGTGCCCCACCTGTGCCACGAGTTCCGCCCGCTGAACCGCCCAAGCTGGACAGTCCGCGAGCGTGTGCAGCGCCGTGTCGAATTCGGCGCCGCACTCGTGGCACTCACCTGTCGGTTCGCACCGGGCCACCCGCCACAGATACCTCCCGAAGCAACCATGTCCGGAAAGCACCTGTGTCAGGCGGAAGGTGAGAACCCCATGCCTCCTGGCGACCCAGCCCTGGAGAATGGGCTGGATGGCCGAAATCGTCCAGAATCCTGCACTGGGCGATTCCAGCCGCCGCCTCCATTGGCGGAGGAGCTCCTCCTGAGCTGCCCTCTGCCAGTATGTGGCTAAGTATGAGGCAACATCAGTCAACATCAACATCAGTCTGGAACTGGGGCTCAAGATCAACCAGGCCAAAACAAAGATCATGGTAATAGACAGATCCGGCATCCTGCAAGCAGGAACCTCTCTGAGCCAGTATGAAACTGTGAACAGTTTTGTGTATCTTGGCTCTACCATTACCAGCAAGGGAGGTTCTGAAACAGAAATCAGACGCAGGACTGGCATGGCCAAATCCGCCATGAGTCTGCTACACAAGATATGGAAAGATCATAATGTACTTAAGAAGACCAAGATTTACATTGTAAGAACCCTTCCGTCTTCCCGATCTTTCTATATGGGGCTGAGTCCTGGACCCTTAAAGCTGCAGATAGAAAACGAATTGACGCTTTCGACATGTCTTGCTGGCGGCGTATGTTGCGCATCCCCTGGACAGCCTTCAGAACAAATGTCTCCATTCTCAGTGAGCTTAAGGTGAAACAGAGACTCTCAAGCCTATGTCTCCAAAGAATTCTCCAATACTTTGGACATATTGCTAGCAAACCCAGCGATAATCTTGAGAAACTTATGGTCACTGGGAGAGTAGACGGCAAAAGATCCAGGGGGCGGAGCCCAAAAAGATGGACGGTTCAGGTGTCTGAACATCTAGACATCAGACTGAGCGTGGCTATACATAGTGCTGCTGACCGGGAAAAGTGGCGCCAGCTTATGCATAATAAAAGTAATCGGGACCATCACGACGCTCAGCAGTGAGCACGCGACTAAAGGAGGGAGGATGAGGCAACAAGGAATCAGTGAGACATACATAAATATCATCAAAAACATTTACGAAAATAGCAAAAGCAGCATAAAACTAGAGACGATAGGCCCCCAGTTCTCAATCAATAGAGGAGTTCGTCAAGGCGACCCACTTTCACCAAAGTTATTTTCTGCGGTAGTAGAACAAATTTTTAGGAAATTGGACTGGGAAGATTTAGGTCTGAATATAAACGGATGTCGCCTTCACCACCTTAGATTTGCCGGTGATCTTGTCCCGTTCGAAGAAGACTCCAAAAAACTAGAAAGGATGCTAAGGGACCTGGTGGGGGTAAGTGCTGAAGTTGGCCTGAAAATGAATCCACAAAAAACCAAACTGATGACAAACTCAAATAAGTACAGATATCTATAATGGGGATGGGTCGATCGTCGTGCGGCAGTGACAGATGTTGTTGTCTAGTGAATTTAATTTCAAAAGTATATATTTAACACCTTGAAATCTATAAACTTTGTAAATACGTCTTAACAAGTATTTTTTTAATCAGAACTATAATCGATAATTATTAAATAAAGTGTAATTGTGGATAAAATTAGTAAAATTGTTTACAAAGTGACATCAGCTGTGTTAAGGAAACATATCTACCGTCCATTGCATTTCGTAAATATAAATGTAATACATCTCTTGCCTACAATACATGGTATGTGACGAGGTAAAATTTAAGTATTTTCAATTTCTGAATCTGCGTCAAAATATCATATATGTATAACTGGATTTAATTTGGAAAATATTTTATTACAACACTGCTATTACACTGCTATCTGTTGGGAATATCTTGGACTTATACGCAACTTGCGGAGAAACACAGAACTAGCTGCAACGAGTGGCAAAATGACAAATAAGTGCAATCTTTGTGGTAAGTTCCTCTCGACGGTAGAGGGCGCTAAGTGTAGAACATGTGCTTGTACAGTTCACCGTACCTGCGGGGTTTATGTTAGCCCTGATTCTCGAGGACAAGTGCGATGGATGTGTAAAAGCTGTAAAAACAAGCAAAGCACACTCAGCTCCGCGAGAAGTACTAATAGTGTACCCGAAGAAAGCAACACAGGAAGAAATACTTTAAGTGTAGATGTTGAGCCTTATAATGTCCTCACTGAACAAATTAAGATTCTCCGAAATGAGTTGTCGTCGGTTAGTTACGAGATCACGACTATTAGAACAGAGATTACGTCTGTGAAATCAATAGTAGCAGCTTTTAATAGCCGAGTGGATTTAGTGGAACAGAGGATGACAAAATTGGAGGAGAGGTTTTCTCAGAGTGGTACTCTATCCAATGACGCCCCAGCTATACAGGCAGTTCAAGAGCTAAAACAGGAGCTCAACGAAAAAGAGCAATACAATCTACTGAATGATGTGGAATTAACTGGCATACCCGAACAGAGCGGGGAAAATGTCACTCACGTTGCGAGCCTTGTACTGGAAAAAATTGGAATCCCTACGGAACAGCAAGATATAGTATGCAGTGAGCGCTCCGGGCCTCGCCGAGTGATGACTGAAAACGGAGAGCGGCCACGCCCCCGCCCTATTATCGTGCGGTTCGCGAGGCGTGCGCTAAGAGATCAAGTCTTGAGTGCAGCGCGGGTGCGTCGTGGTGCTGATACATCAGGGATAGTGGAAGGAGAACCGCGTCGCTTTTATGTAAATGAACATCTTACTCGCACAAACCGCCAACTGTTTTATAAAGCAAGAGAACTGGGCAAACAGTACGGATGGCGATTTGTGTGGACTCGAGGCGGTCGAGTTTTCGCTCGTAAAGAGGCAGGCGGCATAGTACGACGTATACGTATTTAGAGAGATTTAGATTCAATTTTTCAAAGTACAGCTGTTGGTACTGTGGGTGCTTGAGCACTTCCTATTGTGAAATTGATTGTGCAGATATGGCAAGTTTGTGTTTTAATTGTCTTTTTTATTATTGTGTATTAAAGTCTATTTATATTGTATACATTAACATTAGTCAAAATTTATTCTATCAACTATTAGCTATACTTAGGCTGCGTGTGATGCCCCTTCATGAGTTTTTAATTAATTTGGTATCATTATATAAATTCTTAACGATAAATCTTATAATAAGGTGTAATGACAGAGTGAGTCTGTGTAATTTGATTAATTATAACAACTATATATATGTTCCATTTAAACAGGGAATAGTAATTTTTCGAAATATTAAGATAATTTTTGTCATGATTGAAAGCCGTCACACAATATGCAGTTTATTAGAAAGTGGTCAAAAATGATTAGGCAACGCAACCTTAAAGTTGGCTTTCTTAATCCTGGCTCACTTAGCAACCGACATGATGAGTTTTTAGTAGCAATGTTTCGTCATAAGGTCGATATAATGGCCATAAATGAGACATGGCTAAGGATTAATGAAGACGCAAGAGCGCCGAATGTTCCCGGCTACCAGCGGTGGCATATTCCTAGGGCACAGGAAATTCGGACACGGGGAGGGGGGGTTGGATTTTTTATCAAAATCGGTATAGCTGCGAAACCTTTAACTCATCCAATAATTTCAAATGTAGAACAAATGTGGTTACGTGTAAATATGAATTGCAAATCTATTATAATAGGTACTGCTTACAGACCACCTTGGTTGGGAGTACCAATTTTTTTAGACGCCTTAACAGAAACAATTAATTCGTTGCCACAACATGATTTTATAGTTCTTGTAGGGGATTTTAATATAAATTGTTTAAATAACCAAGAAAATCACACCAGGATGTTGAATAACTTCTTAACTGTCAATAGCTTAAAACAACTTATAAACCAACCGACGCATTTCACTAACACCAGTGAATCCCTTATCGATCTTGTATGCACCAACGCAAGGGTTAATAAAATATGGGTGGAACATATAGCTGAGTTAAGTAATCATTCCTTTATATCGTGTGAGTTTCAGATTGTAAAAGACAAAGAACCGATTCGAAAAATTAGCTGTAGACAAATAAAAGATATTGACCGTCAGGAAATGAGTATGATGCTTGACCGAGTTGATTGGGTAAACATTCGAGAAATGCAGGATGTGGATGGTATGATTGAGCTTTTTAATAATAATATCTTACATATATTTGATCAGCTAGCTCCAGTCAAAGTTATTAATATCAAGAGTAGTAATTATCCATGGTTAACATTTAATGTTAAATTAATGATGAAGTGTAGAGACCAGACTCACAGGAAAGCACGGTTAACGAGGTCTGAAAATGACATCAACTATTATAGAGATTTGAAAAAGAGTGTTGCGATAACTATTACAGTGAAAAACGTGCATATTTCAACACACATATAACAAATAATATTAACGATACGCGTTTGTTATGGAGTAATCTTAAACGTAACTTAAATATAAAAAAAACTAATAATAATAATATCCCACAACATCTCAACAATCCTGTTACAATTAACAAACATTTCTTAAATGTTCCCGGTAATTCGTACGTGTCACTTGATACCGTGCAGTTCTATGAGGTAAATAGGTTTAATGAATCAATATTTGACATAATGCCTACGAATGAAATGGCAGTGCTTAAGGCACTAAGGTCGCTACACTCGAATGCAACAGGCATTGATGGTATATCACTTGACATGCTATCCATGTGTATATCCCATTCCTTAGAGCCTATAACAGGTATAATAAATAGGTCTATAATAACCAGTAAATACCCTTCTATATGGCAGGTGGCATTAGTTAAACCCATTCCCAAAAATAATATAGTAACTGATTATAAAGATCTTCGACCGGTATGTATATTACCATGTCTTTCAAAAGTATTAGAAAGAATTGTACATAGCAAATGACAGAATATCTAGAGAGGAATGACATACTTTCCGACACACAATCGGGTTTTAGGAAACAGCGTAGTACTGCGACGGCTTTAGCCGATGTCGTAGATAATATAATAAAAGCCCAGGATCTAGGACAAGGAACTCTCTTAGTTTTACTCGATTTTTCAAGAGCATTTGACTCTTTAAACAGACAGTTACTTCTTGCGAAACTTAAATATTATGGATTTGGCTTTAAGACAATTCAATGGTTTTCTAGTTATCTGGGATTGCGTAAGCAAATAGTTCAAACACTGAAAGACGATGGCTTAAAATGTAATTCTGATTGCTGTGAGGTAACGAGAGGAGTGCCCCAAGGAGCGATACTGGCTCCGTTAATTTTCGCGATGTATAGTGCTGACGTAAATAAAAAAATTGTTCACTGTAAACACCAAATATACGCAGACGACATTCAAATTTACATTTTTTTTAAGCCTGAAGATACTAACCTAGCTATAAGACATTTAAATGAAGATTTAAATCGTATCGCGGAATGGGCGGACTTAAACACTCTAGTACTCAATCCTATTAAAACGAAATTTATGCTAGTTGGTACCAAAAATCAGATTGCTAAAATTTCTAGTTATAACCTAGGTGTAAATATAAAAGGAGTGCAAGTTGATAGGGTTATGGAAGCCCGAAATTTGGGCCTTCTCATGGATGAGCGATTGCGATTTGAAAATCATGTAATTACCACGGCGCGAAACGGTTTTTACAGATTAAAAGTCCTGTATCGATTTCTAAGCAATTTTTAAGCACCCAACTGCGTATCAGGTTATGCGATTCCTTAATTTTATCCAAATTTTAATTACATGGATACTGTGATTGGACCTAGATTGCTCATGAAATCGAAAAATCTCATACAAAGAGTACAAAATGCATGTGCTCGGTATATCTACAATATCCCACCCCGAGCCCATGTTACCTACTATTTAAATAAGGCGAAAATGCTTAAAATGGACTATCGTCGAAAGTTGCATTTTGCTACATTGGTATTTGGAGTGGTTAAATACAAAACTCCACCTTATTTGTACGATAAGTTATTGTGGTCAGCAGATATTAACATCAGGTTTAACACTCGAGCATCCTCATATTTACTGCTAACGCAGCCTCATAGGTCTGCAGCTTTTGAGGGAAGTTTTCGTTATGCGGCTACAAAATCATGGAACAATCTTCCACCGCCGTTACGTATGTTACAAACAGTACGATTGTTTAAGTTAAAATATAAAGTGTATTTATTAAATCAACAAATCAATTCATAATAATCAATGAAGTCAATACATTGGTCATTATGAATTGAACTACCATATTCTCTTCTTTCATTTATGTAATGTTTTATTTATGCATTGTTTTATTATTTTGTTTGTTTTTTTATTATTATGTTAGTCTGGTCATATGTAATTAGGGTGCATGTATATTTAAGAGGATGTGTGAAATGACGGGGCGAAGACGGAACGGGGGCACGCATTTAGTCGCCGACGTACGATGAAAGCAGTTGGTGACCTCCGAAAATCAGCGTCGGTAGTGATTGATCACGACCGACAAAAGCTGAGAGGTGACACCAATTTGGGGCATCACACTATGCAAGTTAGATTTTGTTAAGTAGATTTTTTTTCTTTTTATTTTTAGTTTTAATATATTATGTGTGTTATTATACTTGTGTAGTGTGTTGTTGCAAATAAAATTATTTTTCTTTCTTTCTTTCTTTCTTTCTTTCTATAAATGATGAGAAACTGGAATTTGTTAGCGAGTATGTTTACTTAGGACAAATAATTTCTACAAAGGGCCAAATGGATAAAGAACTTGAAAAAAGAGTAGCTTTTGGTAGGAAAAAAATTTTGGGCTCTAAGGGAAATTATGAAAAGTAAAGACTTGGGTATTCAAATAAAAAGGAAAACATTCAATGTGTGCTCCCATGCATCACCTACGGATGCGAGTCATGGTCCTTAACCAAAGTGCATGAAGAAAAATTGGTACAATGTCAGCGTGCTATGGAAAGAAGCATGCTGGGGGTTCGGGTTCTGGACAAAATCAGTTGCAATGAACTTCGAGCCAAAACAGGAGTCACAGACATCATTTCTTGCATTGAAGTACAAAAATGGAGATGGGCGGGTCACACAATATGCTACTCACTGAATAAATGGAGTCAAAGGGTTACTCTCTGGTACCCCAGGGATGGAAAAAGAGCTAGAGGGCGGCCAGTGAGAAGATGGGAGGACGAATTCATACTAACTGCTGGGCCCTGCTGGACGAGAGTAGCCCAAAATAGGGGTCAATGGAAAGCGTTGGAGGAGGCCTATGCCAAAAGGCACACCCTAAGAGATTTCATATAAAAAAAAAGAAAAAAAAAGAAAGCTTATGTAGTTCGGAATAAAAGGCTTATTATATTATATTATAATTAAAAGTTGATCATCTACAATACTTGAGTGGATTTTTCAAATTTAATAATTTAAATAATAGGGAAGACAAAAAATGTGATAGAAGAAGTATAAAATACCAGTACAGCATAAAAATAAACAAAAAATAATGTTACCATAGTCAACAGCAAAAGAAAATAAATGTTGTGCCTCTTTTAGTGCAGTATTCTTTATTCTGTGAGACCTAGAAAGTATAACCCAACCTGAACATGCATGCACAAACTACTGTTCACTAAAACTATAACTACAACATAGACTAAAATAAATCTCGTAAACTATATTAACTCTCTCATTTAAATGATGTCTGCTTTGTATCCAACATTAACTAGTAGTGACACAAGACTGGAGCTACAGATAAATTACACTATCGTAGGAATGTGTCTGTGTATATTACGAGCTACTTCTTCTTCCTGCCCTTATCCCACTATAAGTGCGGTCGGGACAACATGCTATAAACATGTAACACATGATTTGGCTACATATTTTATGTATACCACACAGCATTGCTATTTAGAGCTACATGGGTTCAAAACTACATTTCAGTAATGTTTTGAGTATCAAGATGACAGATTCATGTGACAAAATAAGCCTATAAAGTGAGTTAATATATCTAAAAAATCATCAAAATTATTGGTAAAATAAATTCTTTAAGTATTAATAAAAAGATTATTCAACAAATATAATTTGAATAATTTCTGTTTTCATTTCATTTTAATATAACCTTTGAATAGAAAATAGGAAAAAAGACATAAATAGAGATATTGCATTATAAAAAAGATACATACCACACTTTTAAAAAATATAAAAATGATATGGCTTTTTATGTTTTATTACTTAATATAATAATCAGAAAATAACACTCATGTAAATGAAAGAATTAATTTTAACAAAAACCAGCACCTACATTTTTAGTACCACAATTTTTATTAGAAACTAAGACAAATGGCAAAAGCCTACAAATCAGGTGATCAAAAAATATACTAGTACATGCAACAAGTAATTTACAGTAAAATAATTGCAATAAATAATGCAAAAAAAAATCTCACATACAGTAAAATTTCGCAAAAGCATTTGAAAAAGATCGTTTGCGCGGTAAAATTCGCCATTAACGTTTTATTTTACCCATTCAATTTGCAACATTTTTAAAATGCTAAATATAGTCAAAGACTTTTGAAAAGAATTGTTAGAAACAAAAATAAAAATTTATTTTTATTATAACTAACAGCTTTAAAACACTTCGTGCTTGGTGCGAATAAAACAGATTGATACATATAATCCAAGACTCCAAGAGTCAAGGTGGCAGGTAGAAATTGACTCGTTGGGTGTAGAGTAATTTACGTTCGCATTTCAATGCTTATGAATGTTATAATTATGATTATATTATTAATAATTAATGATACGTACCGAATATGTAGCGATGTAATTCAACAAAAGACACAGGCGCAACCAGCGAACTTCACGCACGTCGAAAGTGAAATAATAAAATATGGCGGACCAAAGTGTTTTACACATGGACGTAGTTTAAACTGGAGTGTTATTCGCTAAGGACATAAACTTGCTTTCACGGCTGGAACAGCGACGAATTAATGATTTGGTATTCACTATTCACTAACTCATACTAAACTACACTAGCGCTCTAGGGCGAGTACGGCGCCTATTTGAACTAATCAAAGCCGCGACGCTCGACACCATTTGACATTTCTTCATACAATTTGGTATTCGCTAACAAAAAAATGACACTCAAGTGGCCGAGACCTCGCTCACAACCTCGCCACTTAATGTCACATGCAAAAGCTACATTATCTAGGGCGAGAGTCAACATTAGTAGGGCGAAAAGTTAGTTTTTAAAGTTAAATTCAGTTGTGTTTTAGTGTTATTGTATATTAAAAATTATAAAAATGACCGCAAAGTTAGCATGTACCATTCTCTTATTGGAAGAAGCTCAGAAACAAGACGGTTTAGCAAAACGCCGACAGGCGCAACAAATAAGACTATTACGTACAATTTCAAGTGATTCTGAGTATATTAAGCATTACAGACTGTCGGAAGATCTAATTAACGAATTAGAAAGTGAATTAAATCCTTTTCTTTCAATGCATCATCGTTCTAGTCGAATATCGAATAGAATAAAGGTTTGTTTTTTAATGACCAAGATAAAATACCAATGTAAATTTAAAAACAATGCAATTACCATGTTGCTTGTTATATTTCAGATTTTATGCACTCTATCATTTTTGGGTAATGGAAGTTACCAAAAGATAATAGGAAAAAATGTGGACACATATATTTCCCAGACATCTGTGTCTAGAGCAATTCACTCTGTTGTTGAAGCTCTAAATAGACCAGAGATAATAAGGAAATATATAAGGTTTCCACAGAATTCTGATGAAAGGCAGGTTCTAAAAGAAAGGTATTAATTTTTTTATCTTTTTAAACACAAAACGAGAATAAATAAATCTTCATTTTGCATTTATATATTTTAGATTTTATAAAAAATTCAAGATCCCAGGAGTAATTGGATGTGCTGATGGAACTCTTGTTTCCATGATAAGACCTAGACATCATGAAGAAAGGTACTATTGCCGCAAAGGTTATCATGCCAGAAATGTTCTCATAGTAAGTGTAATATAACTATTTAGTATAGTATGTAACAGTTATAGAATGTTATTTTATTTCTAATTTCATTAATTACTTTTAGATTTGTGATGCTGATTTAAATATCATCCATGTTGATGCTACCTTTGGAGGAGCTACACATGATAGTTTTGTGTTCTCAAATAGCATTATTAGAGAACATTTAAATGGACTCCATACTATGGGGGAGAAAGTTTACTTACTTGGTAAATACCAAATATTATCACAAATATTTTATTTTGATTAGTTGCCAGTTTTAATCTAAATATATTTTTAGGTGATTCAGGATATGCTCAAAGGCCATTCATGATGACACCATACAATAATCCTACCGAACCATGTGAGGAATTATATAATAATTTGCATTGTTCTGCATGCAATTGTATAGAAAGAACAATTGGCTTGCTAAAAGGAAGATTTAGGTGTCTGTTAGTCCACAGAGTGCTCCACTATGATCCAACTATGGTATTAAAAATAGTGGTAGCATGTTGTGTACTCCATAATGTATGCAACCGTGCTGGACTACCTGCTTCTAATGTCATTTCAAATTATTTAATCGAGGACAGCAGATTAGTCCAAGCTCTGTCTGCCAATGGGGATGCTCAAAATGATTTGGCCATGGGTCAATTAGGCAGACAAGAATTAGTAAGCCAATTGTGGCGTGCACGACAGTTATTTATAATATAATATTTTTGTATAGTATTGTTTAAATGTAGAATAAAAATTTGTTGAATCTCTCTCATATGTTGTACTGTACTATCTCTTGTTCATTTATATACTTTTTTTATTTTTATATTTTTTTCTTACAAGAACCTTTACACTGTTTTAAAAATAATGCTTTATCTGTAAATAAACTAATTATATGTAGCTATATTAACTATTTTAAATAAACTGACTGTAATACTTTAGCACTTATTTTCTTTGTTTTAATATTTTAAATAGTAACTTGTAAATTCTAAATTAGATAACAAAAAGATTTATAACTGATTTTTTTACAGGTTATTTTTTTATTAACTTAAAATCATTATCATAAGAGTCAACCAACATTATTTTAATATTTACTTACTATCATTTGTAATGTTTTACTCTTTATTAATATTATAGTATAATTGATGTATGATATTAAGCTATAATGATTAAAATAGGATAAAATTTTTTAATCTTCTTTCAAATGTAAAAAAAAATACCAATACTATAAGTTTTAAAAAATAAATAATACCACTTTATTTATCATTCAATATCATAATTCTCCTGCCCTTATTCCACTCTTAAGTGCGGTCAGCATATGTTATAAATATGTGACATGATTTGGCTAGACATTTTACGACCGGTCCTCAGCCTGACGTCAACTTACCTTAATCGCCTTTTGCAACACCTCGGTAAGAAAGAGGATGGCCTATTCTACTTAGCCGGATACCACAACAGCGAGTACATACATAATTTTGAAAAAAATTATATAGACGTACATATGTAGAACATATATTAAATTTATTTAGTTAAGACTAAAATTAAATATCAGTCACTTCAAGCAATCAACTTTCAAAAGCAAGTATATGCTATTATATAAAGTGTGTTATAGATCAATTGTGAACCCAGGAATACTTACAAATATCTGCATAAAATAGTAAGAATAAAAAAAAATTGTTACATATACGTTTTTATTGTTAACATATTAAACAAAATTAAATTTCACATTCAAATTATTCTTTATTCAATTTAACTTGTGAACAAGGGCTTTTGAATAGTCACTCTACTTCGTCTATTATATACATCACCTATCGTTTTATAATTGTTATGTACAAAAATGAAACTGCTTCAAATATACTGTAAAGCAAATGTAAATGTTAAACTTCACGTGGAGGGAATCATGGCGGACTAAAATTGTAGATGTCTCATATGACTTTTGTAATATAATTTTCTTTACAATATACCCCATTTTTTACAATATTCGAAATTGAATAGAAAAAATTGAAAACATTTGAAAAAAAATGTACTGAAGAAATATTAGGAATCTAAACTAACTTAGAATTAATTAAACATCACAGTAATTTTACATCGTTAAAGAATTATTTGTTTCTACAATAAATACAATAAAAAAAAGTATATCAATTAAAAGCTATCAACAATAATTAAAAGTGTTTTCTTAATATAAATTTAGAAAAAATTATATTTAAGAACTAATTAAGAAAATTAAATGAAAATAATATCTAGTTACGGCATATTTTGGCAACTAACTCTTGAAATGCTAGGCTCACATCCTGTAACACATTAACCATTGCTTCTTGTGATCTAGCCAGAATCCTCTCAGTTTCAATTCGCCTTTCTTCAATTGCTATGAAACGTTCCGTAATTCTCACCATCTGAGAATTTCGCTGGGCTGGTGGGGTACGGTGGACAGTGGACGGCGCCAAAAGACGTTGCCGATCTTGCGTCTGTGTGTAAGCGATTTATCGTTTGTCTCTGTTCTTATCGCGAACTATACATAAGAGTGAAAGAGATTGCGATCAAGTTTGGCAACGTCGTTAAAAATGTGTCCAGTTGGTGACACCAAATGAGGCCATAACATTGAGTTTGTTGAAGATTATTTCTTGAAATCTAAAGCAAATACGAGTGTTACTGATATATTTTTTCAAAAAAGGTGGAATTTGTCGTGTACTGCCTTAACGTGTCCATCAAGAACAACGAAAGGAGGAGTTAAAATCACGGAATTACCATTTCATAAGTAAATCTTTGACTCTTATCTGCGTGCTAAATTAAAGCGTTTTATTCAGTTAAAGCGTTTCAGATTATAATGTATCAGTACAGTTTGATATTCTCTAGCCGGCACGAGGGTGGGATTCTGATAAAACATAGAAATTAATCATTAAATATTCGATTGAATTGTGTTACCTACGTAGTGATGTACACACTAACGAATTATTATGTATCGATAAATATAAGTCAAAGTTATACAGGGTGTTTGAAAGGTCGATGCAAAGCTGCAAACAGGAGCTAGTATAGACTATTTAGAACCATTTAAACTGAACTTATGTTAGGCGAAGTGCGACTATTTTTTTTTTATAAAATTTTAAAGATTTTTGAAGAAAAATCCGAAGTTATGTCATTATTTGCTAATAATCGGCCATTTTGAAGCCAAAGTCAATTATTTTTTATTTTATTTTATTAAACTAATGTGTAAACAGTGTAATAAAACATGATTAAGGTATCTGTGTTAAGAGATATTTTTTTTACAGATATTTGAAGTCAATCATTTCTTTTAAGATCAGAGAAAGCTGATTTTTGATGGCATTTAAAAAAAAAATAGATTGTGCTTTTTTAGTTCAAACATTTTATTAAATATGCCTGGTCATTGTTCTTTATTTTGCGGTATCAACTATGCGGATAGCCCGCAAATTATTGAAATTAAGATCTACAAACTAAATTGCGAGAGAAAATTAAAATTTATAGGCGAAGTAATTAAAACAAAATTTTAATGAAAGTCATTTATTTTTCGTGTTCAAAATGTCCGCCGCGGTTTCTAACACAAGCACGGGCCCGACTTCTCACTTCTGTTGTCGTTATCTTTAACTTCATTTCCACTTTCATCGTCGCGAACGCTGAATTAATTCTGTCAATTAATTCTTCTTTTGTGTTTATTTCCACATTTGTGTATACTAGCTCCTTAGCCCGACCCCACACGTAAAAGTCAAGCGGAGTCAGGTCAGGTGAACGGGCGGGCCAAGGGATGGGCCCATCTCTGCCGATCCAGCTATTGGGGAAACAATTGTTTAAGTGCTCCCGTACATTTAATGTCCAATGCGCTGGACAACCATCTTGTTGAAAAATGAGCTCTCGGTCGCTAACGAATATCAAGGCCCCAGACTCCTCTACAAGCTCTGGAAGATCATTTTGCAGGAATTCTAAATAATTATTTCCATTTAAATTATCTGGTAAGAAATGAGGCCCAATCAAAATTTTGCCAATAACTCCGGCCCACACATTGACTGAGAATTTCAACAATTGTTGTTGTTGAAAATAACAACAACAGAAATAATAAGACGGACCGGACCTGTGTTAGACACCGCGGCGGACATTTTGAACACGAAAAATAAATGACTTTCATTAAAATTTTGTTTTAATTACTTCGGCTATAAATTTTAATTTTCTCTCGCAATTTAGTTTGTAGATCTTAATTTCAATAATTTGCGGGCTATCCGCATAGTTGATACCGCAAAATAAAGAACAATGACCAGGCATATTTAATAAAATGTTTGAACTAAAAAAGCACAATCTATTTTTTTTTAAATGCCATCAAAAATCAGCTTTCTCTGATCTTAAAAGAAATGATTGACTTCAAATATCTGTAAAAAAAATATCTCTTAACACAGATACCTTAATCATGTTTTATTACACTGTTTACACATTAGTTTAATAAAATAAAATAAAAAATAATTGACTTTGGCTTCAAAATGGCCGATTATTAGCAAATAATGACATAACTTCGGATTTTTCTTCAAAAATCTTTAAAATTTTATAAAAAAAAAATAGTCGCACTTCGCCTAACATAAGTTCAGTTTAAATGGTTCTAAATAGTCTATACTAGCTCCTGTTTGCAGCTTTGCATCGACCTTCCAAACATCCTGTATTTACTAGCCAAGTAAATGCGAATTCTCTAATTTTAGATTATTTTCTTAGGTTTCCTAAATGCCCACATATAAGAGAACAGTGGATAAAAGCTGTCACCGGTCTCACGGATATGTAAATGTTTGGAATAATGTGGATCATGATATTGTTTAATTGGCCACTGAAGCACTAACATTTATGTTAACATTTCATCTATACATAAAGCAACGAGTATGGGCTGCACCTTCGACTTTATTTTTAACGCTTCAAAGGATTCTTTGGTAAATCTAGGCTCACAGTCAATTGACTCATACTATTTTTGAGAACCACCCATCACAGTAAGATATGCAGTAAAGATGTGCATCGGATAATTCATGACATTATACTGCAGACTGTACACTCAGGAAATTATGTCAATCTATTCAAATGTTTAAATCTATTCTGAACAGTAAACCAACTAGATTGGTTACAACTGTATATTAACTTTACATTACCTGAGCTAGGCTTCGATAATTATCGACGCCTAGTTTAGCTTATCGATAAGCTAAGTACTTTCCTAATCACGCACACTAATGCAGTTCTAAAAGTTCACACAAGCATAAAACGGACACACAAAAATAGCTAAGGCGGCATCCAGTGTATACTGTTGAATACCACTAACACGCCTAACCCGTCATAGTCCATAGACTTCCGGTAGTGCACATTGATATCTACGATATTTGATTGTTGATTAATAAATATTCTAATAATTAAATATAAATATTATAATAAACTAAACATTATATAATTATGCATAAAATAAGTAAGAATATCAAATAGTGTTATAACGACTGATTCTTGGCGGGCTATTGTTAATATAAATAAGGGGGTGGGTAGATGTTGTTTGTCAGTGTAACAGTGCTCGTGTTAGCAGTAACGCTGATGGAATAAAAGTTGATTGTACCAGGAGATATTATTTTTAATTTCATCATCCCGAGATACTTCTATAACATTTCAGAAGTGGGATCGAGCTGGAATATGTCTGGACCGTATTTGAATGGTTTAGGCAAAAGAAAGCGAAGTCACCCTCCGCTCACATATTCTGACAATCTATATTCCTTGGCTTCAGAAGATGAAGAAAAAGGTGAAAAATTTTTCTCTGATTGTTATACTCCTGTGTCATCAAAAAGACTCCACGTATCGCCCGTTGATGCAGAAGTTATACCCAAATTTCGACCTGACGACACCAGCAGCAATGTCAAAGGCTGGCTGCATAAGATTGACCAACTTGGTGATGTTTACGGCTGGAATAATACCGATCGGCAATTCGTAATGCAGCTAAGATTACGAGGCACCGCGAGAGATTGGTATGATAACCTTGACGATTATAACCTCTCGTGGGAAGAATGGAAACGAAGTCTTCAATTTGCTTTTCCGCGGTCGACAGAGTTCGTAGATAGATTAGAACAGATGCTTACACGGACAAAGGAAGATTCTGAGAGTATGACAAAATACTATCACGACAAGTTAGCGCTTCTGAAAAAATGTAACATCGACGGCGAACAAGCAAATTTTTGTATCATTCGTGGGTTACCGGCTGAGTTGCGAGCCAACGCAAAGGCATACAGTTGTGAGACCCCGGAAGAATTGTACTACGGTTATTTATCGTCGCTAGAAAACTTTAGACGAGTGGAAACTGCATACACCGTGCAAAATTCATTGTGGAGAAGAGGCGGCAGTAATGTGTCTGCGGCGACTACCGCTCAACAACCCAAGTTATGTTACACGTGTCGTCGTCCTGGGCACGAGGCGCAATATTGTACGGAGCAGAAGGGTTGCGAAGTTTGTCGACGTACCGGACATACGGCGGCGACTTGCTGGTTTGCACCGGGGACATCACAACAGGCACACAAGGTTAGTGACTTTTTAAGTATTACGTATGATATATATGTAGATATTTATAAAAAAAAAAAGAGTGACAGTGAATGGACAGGAATTAATGGCATATATTGACACCGGTAGCAAATTAAACATAATGATTTTGTCGAAAGCCGGAAATTTAAAAACTGAAATTCGCCTAGCGACATTATCATGAAAGTTTTTGGTGGTACGTGCATACGACAATATGGTACTGAGTGATGTTTCAATTAACTAATTTTATAGCAATAGGAATTGACTTAATAATAGGCGAGACTGTGATTAATAATGATAGCATTAGCTTAGTAACTTCTACTTCCGATGTAAAGTTTGTTCAAAACCTGCAGTATATAATATGTTAGCTAGCTTAGATTTGACTTCATTCGATTTTAATTCAAAGTATCCAGTTTCTCTTAAAAATGAGACAATTTTATTGCAACAGTGTATTCAGTATTTCCCGGTATACATAGACCATAAACAAGTAATGAAAACAAACATGCCTATTTAACACATGCAGTATATTTAGAAAATGGGAGTATAGTTTATATAATTCCGTCTATTATTTTTAATGCAGATGATTGCGTTCTTAAAGTTACAAACCACGGTTATGTTGATACATCTTGGAAAGCAGACAAACTTATAACCAGGGCAGAAATATTATTACCCCCGAAGCAGAAATTTGAGTTTGAAGTTTTAACTATAGGATGAAATAGATAATGATCAATTAAGTGACAACTATACTGACGGACTATTAGAACTTCTAAATAAATATTCTTCATCATTTGCTAAGTATACCAGTGAATCAGGATGTACAGATTTAATCAAAATGCATGTACACACTTTTATTGACCACCCGGTTTATTTTAAACCTTACAGACTTACTTATAAAAAAAAAATGAGATAGTTAATGAAAAAATTAAAGATCTTTTAGAAGCAGGTGTAATTAGGGAATGTATGTGTGATGCTGTGTATATATATCATTAGGACGGCTATGTGATCAAGTCCATTATGTGTAATGCAGTACATATATCATTAGGATGGCTGTGTGATCAAGTCCAATGTGTGTGTGATGCTGTATATATATCATCAGGACGGCTGTGTGATCAAGTCCATTATCTGTGTGATGCAGTACATATATCATAAGGACGGCTGTGTGATGAAGTCCATTATCTGTGTAATGCAGTACATATATCATAAGGACGGCTGTGTGATCAAGTCCATTATCTGTGTGATGCAGTACATATATCATAAGGATGGCTGTGTGATCAAGTCCATTATCTGTGTGATGCGGAACATATATCATAAGGATGGCTTTGTGATCAAGTCCAATGTATGTGTGATGCTGTATATATATTATATGACGGCTGTGTGATCAAGTCCATTATCTGTGTGATCTCAAATATATTACTAGGATAGGCTCATTAATATAGTCAATATGTGGCCGAACCAATCCATAGGACACCTGTGTGTGTGCGATTTCTTATTAATATAAAATCACATCAAAATGTAGATATTGCCGTTTTTTTATTTTGTTTTCAGAGTTACAATTTTGCCGTCGATGGTCAGGAGGAACGCCGTGGGACACGGCCTAAGCAGGATGGCCGAGTGTTGAATACCACTAACACGCCTAACCCGTCATAGTCCATAGACTTCCGGTAGTGCACATTGATATCTACGATATTTGATTGTTGATTAATAAATATTCTAATAATTAAATATAAATATTATAATAAACTAAACATTATATAATTATGCATAAAATAAGTAAGAATATCAAATAGTGTTATAACGACTGATTCTTGGCGGGCTATTGTTAATATAAATAAGGGGGTGGGTAGATGTTGTTTGTCAGTGTAACAGTGCTCGTGTTAGCAGTAACGCTGATGGAATAAAAGTTGATTGTACCAGGAGATATTATTTTTAATTTCATCATCCCGAGATACTTCTGTAACAATACTTTATCCAAGGTTTTACAGAAGAACGTCAACGCATATACGATACATCCCATAAACAATCAGTTCTGCCAATATTACCATTATTTTGGAACACATTTATTACCTTGGATAAAGAATACACCGTCCATGTTTATTACTATTCATTTTTTTTAAATTCTAATCCCTTACATTTTTAAATATATCTACTTATAAAAAAAAATTAAACAAAATTATTTTAAAAAACATTTAAAAATATAAAAAATACTTCCTCACAATACCCGCCGTTTCAAGCAATACTGCCTTCTGCATCTGGCTATTGATCCAACTGTTAAGCGAAAGCCTCTGAACTCCGAAGATGTTGGGCGAAGCTCATCGCAATGGGACCGTTAACCGACACAACAATAGGCACAATTATTGTTAAGTCAACATTCCACATGGCGGTTATCTCATAAGAAAGGTCTATTAAAGAAATTTATTTGCTAGAAAAGGTTTATTTTGACAGAGATATTTTAAGAGCAATTATGATTTTTTATTTAAAAATAAAACTAATCACAATTGTAACTATCTTTATATTTAAATGAGTTAATCTTGTATATATATATATATATATATATATATATATATATTTTTTTTTTCCGAATCTCGGAAACTGCTCCAACGATTTTCCTGAAATTCAGCATGTAGGAGGTTTTGGGGGAGAAAAATTGATCTGGCTAGGTTTTATGTAAAAAAAATAATGTTTTATCCCTGTGTTTGGGCATTAAAAAACACTAACATTTATATTGAATTGAATTTTCGCCATTAACTGTCAAGTCGGCGTAGTCTTTCGGATAACGGGCAGCCTCGAGAAATGTGAAATCCAAGGATCGATCCCCAACTAATTATTTGTTTTTTCTTTTTTTTTTAAGTTTTTAATTTTTTTTTGTAAAAAATTCCCGAGCGAAGCTCGGTCAACTAGATATTATATATTTATAGCACCTACTTATTTGCAAGAAAAAATTGTATTCTATGGCGCTAAAAACTAGGATTTACCCATAGAGATGTTAAAATTTTTTTTAAAAATCGGATTTGATAATAATTTTATCGATTCATAAAAATATCGATTGTTTTTATATCTGTATTTCTAAGTACGTCGTTCATCGAATAGGGATGTAACTTCGTATGGAAAAATCGATTAATAAATAATCGATTTTCTCCCTTCAAAATAAACCGATTTTTAATAATTGATTTATTCTGACGTAAGAAAAGTTCCCTTTTTCTATATAGGTAAATTAGAATGTATATAATAATCAAAGTGGAGAACTACGGATAAAAAATAACAGATACCAACTAAATTCGATTAAAATGTGTAGTTTGGCTAGATTGGTCCAACAACGCATATCTTATCTGAAAAACAAGAAAAGAGAAAAAAGAGGGTAATTAATTAACTTAATCGATTTTTATAAAAATCAAACAAACAATTAATTTCAATAATATTAACCTTTGAAATTGAAAATTAATATTTTAGCAAATTACGATATGGTAAGAAATTAAGAATATTAATAATATATTTTTGATTCCTACTCTTCCTGCATAATGATTTAAATATAGAAATTTCTCTAGCTATCGTAACAGTACTATCTGCCTTTGAGAAAAATCTTTCTGTAGGCTTGGATCTAGGTCGAATAGCCAGCATAGATAATACACTAAAATATAAGCCAGTCATTCTTTCAAATTCAAATTCAAAATATTCTTTATTCAAATAAACTTGTAAACAAGTGCTTTTGAATCGTCAACTCTACTGCTGGTTCGGAAAGCTGTTCCTACCGAGAAGAGCCAGCAAGAAACTCGGCGGTTGCTCTTTTAAAAATATAATTCTTAATACTATTTACATTAAGTCGATACTGTCTTGTACAGGTTCAAAGAGAGCTATATCCACACATTCTTGTCTTCCAAATAATCTTCAAGAGTATAGTAGGCTTTCTGTATCAGCCTCTTTTTAACAGTGTTTTTAAACTGATGTAATGGCAAAGCTGAAATTGATTCCGGAATTTTATTATAGAATCTTATACCAAAACCCACAAACGAATTACGTACTTTTGCAAGGCGCAAAGCAGGAGCCGCAAGCTTATGTCGGTTCCTGCTTTGTCTATTGTATACATCACCTATCGTTTTATAATTCTTTATATTTTTATGTACATAAATAAGATTGCTTAAAATATACTGTGAAGCAAATGTAAGAATACCTGTTTCCTTAAACTTCTCTCGCAGGGAATCACGCGGTCTTAAATTATAAATGCCACGTATAGCTCTTTTTTGTAAAACAAAAATTTTTTCACTATCCGCGCATTTACCCCATAGCAATATTCCATAAGACATAATGCTATGGAAGTAGGCAAAATAAACAAGTTTTGCTGTTTCGACGTCTGTGAATTGTCTTATCTTTCGAACAGCGTAGGCCGCTGAACTCAGTTTCCCTGCAAGAGTTGTTACGTGTGTGCTCCATTGGAGTTTTGTATCCAGGGATACTCCCAAAAATACAGTTGAATTTTCTGTTTTTAGTGGTACATTATTTAAAGAGAGTCTATTTGCTGTTTTTGCAGCATTAGGTAATGCAAATTCAATACATTTAGTTTTATTCGAGTTCAGTACCAAATTATTTAGCCTGAACCAATGAGCTACTTGCGATAAACCCCTGTTTACTTCGTCAATATTATCGTCATTTCTATTTACTTTAAAAATTAATGATGTGTCATCCGCAAACAGTACAATATCGCAAATATTATGAATAAAATATGGTAAATCATTTATATAAACTAAAAACAGAAATGGACCAAGGATTGATCCTTGAGGCACACCCATAACTAAGGCCGTTCCGGATGACTGAACATCATTAATGCACACTCTTTGAATCCGGCTGTGAAGGTACGATGCAACGAGACGAAGTGCATTGTCTTTAATGCCATAATAGCCAAGCTTTAACAATAAAATTTCGTGTTGAACGCAATCAAATGCTTTGGATAAGTCACAAAATACCCCTATGGCATTTTGTGAGTTCTCCCACGCATCAAAGACATGCTTCAACAACCTGACACCCGCATCCGTTGTTGACCGACCCATAAAACCCATACTGCTCTGGATGAAGTAAATTATGTAAATTAAAATGCTGGAGCAGCTGCTTTAGAATTATTTTCTCAAAAATCTTGCTTAGAGTTGGCAAGACCGAAATGGGTCTATAGTTCTGAGGGTCGCTCTTATCGCCGGACTTAAAAAGGGGGATCAATTTACTATGTTTCATTAAATTGGGAAATATTCCTGTATCTACAGATTTGTTAAAGATCTTGGCCATAATCGGGGCGATAATATCAATAATATTATTAATTAATTTTACGGACATTCCCCATAGATCAGTTGTTTTTTTAATACTTAATGTTTTAAAAATTTTGACGATATCGTATGGGGAAATGTGTTGAAATTTAAAATTAACACTGCACTCCGTGACGCTGTCCTTTAAAACATTAAAAGCTTCCATTGGGGATGAGTTTATTGAGCTAGTGGTAGAAATGGGTATATTTTGAAAGAAATGCTCAAATGCACTAGCTACTCCTGTATCAGAATTAATAAGTTCATTCCCAATTTTAAGCTCTATGGCAGAATTATGCATTTTACGTCTACCTGTTTCATCTCCAATAACATTCCAGGTTGTTTTTATTTTATTTTTAGAATTAATTATTTTACTTTTAATATGAAGAGATTTGGCCTGTGTGCAGACACTTCTAAACGTTTTTGAATATTTTTTTACATATTCTAGAAAAGTGGGGGACTGATTATATTGTTTTTCTGCATACAGATCAAATAACTTGTTTCTACTCTTATAAATGCCATTAGTGGCCCATTCGCTAAACCTAAGATTTTTTATCACTTTTTTTTCTATAATATTAAAAGTCTTATTAAACTCACAACCAATCATTCCAAAGAGGGCATCAAAAAGTTCATCTGAGCTACCGCGACTTTTGTCGAATTGTAATATCTTTGATGATATTTTTGATTGAAATTGTTTTATTTTATGAGAAGTGATCGGCCTGCACTTGATATAATGATTTGTTTCATGCACATAGTTAGGGACAGATATAATTTGCCCACTATGGTCAGACCTTAAGCGACTTATTATAGATTTTTCTAAGATATTACAACTGTAGTTAGTAAAAATATTATCAATACCGGTAGCCGAAGTTGCAGTTATCCTGGTAGGTTCGTTAAATACATTGATCATATCAAAACATTGAAATAAATTAAGTAACCTACAACGATTACAGGTATTCACTAAGATGTCAACATTAAAGTCTCCACATATTACAACTTGTTTTGAAGATTTAGAGATCTTCTTAAGAACTTCCTCCATGACGCTCTCAAATAATATATAATCACTGGAGGGTGGGCGGTACACAGAAACTATAATATAGCGCTCCAACTCCACACAAGACAGCTCAATGGTACGTTCAACAGAAAGACCGACAATATCATTTCGTTCTTTACAATAAACTTTGGAATGAGTTAATATTAAAGATCCCCCACGCTGGACAGTCTTCCTCAAGAACGCACTGGACACTTTATAATTTTTAATATTTAATAGGAAATTAGAACTGTTTAACCAATGCTCAGTTATGCATAAAATATCAATACTAAATTTATTCATAAACAGTTCAATTTCAAATTCCTTGCCAGATAGACCTTGCAGATTCTGGTGTACAATATTCAAGTTACAAGGTCTATCTATTGTCTTATTATCTAGTTTAAAGTAACATTTTCCGTACCTAAAATGTTACTTGATATACTATTAGTACTACTACTAGTACATATGTCAATATATGAATAATTAGTACTTAATGTACAGTTTGTATATGAGTCAATAGACTTAGTTACATCACATGTAACTGTATCATTTAAATTATATGCTAGCAGTGAAGCTAGACTCCGATAACATTTTTTAGACAGATACATAGTATCTCTAGTCAACTTAAACGTGGAAATAAATTTATTTAAGTCAAAATAAAATATAGCGTCACTATGACGGTATGTCAAATTATACATTTGCAAATTGAGATTATATATGTGCTCATTCTGCCTACTAGTCAGTATATCTGAGTAGGGAAAAGCACACATAACAAATTTACATTTAAATTTCTCATTTAAAAGAATTAATTTTTCGATGCATTTGGTAATCTGTGGTTTATTCACATTTAAGCTGTCACCAAACATTAATATGACTGTAGTATTAGAGTCAAAATCATTACAATTCCAATTATTCATTATATAATCATAAGTTGCTCCAGGTGAACATTTATTAATTACTGAATGTCTTAAGTACATATTCATAATTGCTCCAAAACCTTTGCCCAACTTGTCAGAGAAAATAATGGTTTTTTTTCTTTAACTATCATATATAGTTGTATAAAGATTAAGTATAGTTTTATACATATAAAATAACTGTTTTATAACAGTCACTCATCACCAGTTTTGCCAACCCTACAGTTTTAACTGTATATCTACAATTTTTTTGAAATTCCCTCAGGCCTCGTAATCTACAGTTTTTTTATTTGAGATGCTTCGTCATCTATTTTTTCACTACGTATTCCGTGCACTAAGTCATCCGCACAGTACTGTGATGGTAGAACGTTTGCTTTCGAACATTAATATTATGAAAAGTAAATTTAGAAATAACTACATCAAAAGGTATTTTGCACTCCAAGCCAGAAAATACCGAGTTCAGTGTGACAAATGACCATTCCAAAAGTCAATAAATATGTGTTCGATTTTAACAAAAACGGAAAATCAAGAAGATTTACAAATTGGTCTAGTGATATTATCTACTAGCTACATACTTCTGATCATAGATAATACACTATAATATAGGACTTCTAATAGCTATGATATTCATAGGAAACTTCATAAAAAAAAGTTAGTCGCATTTTCTACAGTGTCGGATAAGCATTTTTATACTAGTTTTTAAATATTACTAATTTTATTTCACAATTTTTTTTGAGACTTTTAGCATTTAATTTCATTAAAACTTTGATATCTACATGATGTCCATTGTTTTTAATATCCTTCCCATAATATGTTCTATTTATAATCTAGCTTTTACCCGCGACTTTGTTCACTTGGACTGTTGTCGTGTGATAGGTCGATAATAGATGGCGCTTTTCAATATCATCCTAATCCCGTACAAATAACAGGATTCTATACCCTATTAATGTTATTGCGGCATAAGAAATAATTATGCCAAATTTCATCTATATTGGTTCAGCGGGTTCGCCGTGAAAGAGTAACAAACGTACATCCATACTCACAAACTTTCGCATTTATAATATTAGTAGAATTTAATACTCAGTATTGACCGACCCTTTTTCGGTAATTTTTTTTTAGATATAAAAAAATTAAAATTGAAAAACAATTAAAATTAAAAAAAAATAGAAAATAATTGGACAGCTGGGTTCGATCTTAGGTATTTCTTTCTCTCTTTAGACCGCCCGTTCCTCAAATGGTGCTATGCTACCATGACTTTACATTTGAGAGCAAAAATTTTCATTTATATTCAGCGTAAATTCTACGAAAAGATTAAGATTAAGAGAGAATTACTGGTTTTTAAATTTCATATCTACAGTTTTCTAAAGTTTTTTTCCTGCATATCTACAGTTTTGCTCTATGGTTGGGTTGGCAATTCTGCTTATGCTCATCACCACAGACTACTTAGTACTTGGATAAAGAATACAATATATACTACGTCCATGACTTAGTATTTAGTAACATAGTGCTTATCACAGATAACTAATTACTTACTTTTGGCATCTGATAGGGATGTGACTTGGAGTAGAAAAAATCGATTAATAAATTATCGATTTTTTATGACTTTTTCAAAAGTTGTCTTTTTTAATATTAATAATTAATTACTATAAAGGCCAATTAAGGTGGACAACTAACAAGAAATAATATCAGATGCACTGTTTGTGAAATTGGATTAAATGTGTGGTTTGGCCAAATTGGTTTCATCCAACAATACATTTCTAATCTTAAAAATTAAGAAAAAGAGGAATAAAGAAAAGGAAAAAAGGGATACCTAAAATAATCGATTATTAAAAATCGATTATTAAGAAAAATAATTGATTATTTTTTCACATCGCTAGCATGTGACAGCAATCAAATCAATCGAATTAGGGATGAGCAAATGAGGAAAATCTAAAATATCGATATATATCGTATCGATGTTTTTCAAATATATCGATAAGTATTAACTAAATATATCGATATGTTGATATATCGATATTGTCTGTGCAATCAGCGATTATATATAAAAAATTCCAAAATATTCGAAATTTTAAAGCAAATACACATCTGGTGGTTTTGACATCAGTTTTATTATTTGAAAATACAGAAAAGCCAAGAAAAATCAACATCATCAACACAACAAAAATACATTATTCATTCATACCAATATTTGTCTAATATTGACATCAGGAGCACTCTTTGTTTGATGTGCTCCCCTGTTAATCTGCTCCTTTCATTCGGTACAGCCAAATTCACCAGTGAAGCAACCCTTTCAGATGACACTGAAGAAGCTTGGCAAATTATATATTTTAGAGCGATATCCGAGAGAATCGGCGTGAAACGACGACAATTTATCCAGAACTTTATTGTCTCAGATTTGTAAAAAGTCAAATACATGATGTGACGCAAAAGCAGACAGCAGAACTTTAAAAAATATATCGATTTTGATACCTAAAAATAAATATCTAAAGTCGATATATCGCGGGAAAAAATATCGCTGATTTATATCGATTATTTTCTGATAAAATATCGATATTTTGATATATAGATATTTTTTACCCAAGCCTAAATCGAATTTTGAGAGCATCACTAATTTGTAATTTAAATGTAATGAATATCGGTTTTCTCAAAAATGAACCTTAATATTTAATTAAGTATTTTAATATATGTATGGATAAAAAATTTGTCAAATGGTTATGGTGGGGCTGGCATGCAGCCAAAGATTACAGTGTACATAATGAAACATGCAGCTGCAGATACTAGTCTCTAAAAAATTTGGTCTGTCTGAAGAATTAATCTGTGTTGTGTTTTATAACACAAATACTGATAACTACTTTTATTCTGTATTATAACAGAGAAATCCAAGAGCTCATTGCTTAACTCTATATGTTAACAAAAAAGTAAATTCTGAGCTATATATATACAATTCGGTACTAATTGAAAGACCTAAACATGATTCTCATTGGGATATATATATATATATATATATATATATATATATATATATATATATATATATATATATATATATATATATATATATATATATATATATATATATATATATATATATATATGTGATATATGTTATAAACATAACATATGCAAAGTTTTAATTAAGTATAGAATTATACAATATGACTTTTCCAGTTTAGGAACATGTATGGATACAAATAAAATACTATTATTACAGACCTTTTTGATATCACTGATCTGAAATGATTGATGTGCGCTGGTGTATGAGTGAAGTTGTTAACCTGGTGAACTTCACACTACCTTGTAACAAATTTTACTATTTTCTTGCAATTGTGCTGGGTTTTGGTCTTCATAGAACATTAAATAAATAGCCAAATTGAAATTTATTTGAATTTGAACCTGTTTATTAGTTTGAAATCTGTTTTGGGTTTGAAAAATTAAAGAAATGTCTGAGTAAAATTGATAAATGTGGTAAATGCATAAAATAAATTAAAAAGTTCAAGAGTCCTCTGATTTAAACTTTTATTGTAGGTAATCTGTTGTAATTTTTTTTGTACCAAAGGCACAGTCTTAGATTTGTAATATAGTATGTAAAAAGATGACCCCAGATACCGGTGTTGCTGTGCAGCATCACCGAGGAGTCTGAGGAGTTGCTGTGAAACCATGCAAGGTTCGAAGACAGCAAAAAGATGCCAACCAGACTTCGAAACGGCCAGACTCGCTACAGCTCTCGAAAGCAGTCTCAGTCATTTCTTTAAAGACTTCCGTTTCAGACTTTGCAAGTCTTACTGTCTTCCGCACGTTTGTTCTCGGCCCTCGCAGACGAAGGCGTACTTCCGCAACAAGTAATTGATGGTCACTGCCACAGTCAGCGCCCGGAAGTGTTTTAGCATTAATTATGCTCGATCGCCATCGATGGTCTATCGTAATCAATTTGATTACGGTACCTATCTCCGGGAGATTTCCAGGTGTATAGGCCACGCTTGTGGTGCTGAAAAAACGAGTTGGTAATAGCGAGATTGTTACTTATGCAGAACTCAAGGAAACGTTCACCTCGCTCATTTCTAGATCCGAGCCCATATGCGCCTAAAGTTTTGCGAAAGTGGTCATCTGATTTGGTGTACCCTATTTTCGAATTCCAGTCCCCTTGCACAAAGAGCATTTCTAGACGCGGTAACAACCTGATTGTCTCATTGAGAGTTCCATAAAAATCATCGACGTTGCGGGTAAAAGCTAGTATTATACTAAATCCGCAAGTCTGTCTTTCTGTTTGTCAGTATTACGATTTTACTACTACAAAAAATAATAATATATTATTTAGGTATAATCTGCGATAAAAGAAAATACAATATGTAATGCTAAATGTAGAGTGTACTATCTGTCTACTATACCTGATACATACAGAATTTGTAAACTCATGTTCTACTCGCCACCAATAACACAAAAATACACAAGCACTGCACACAATCACCGCCACAATCCCAACAATCGTCGTATGAAAACGGATAGCACATTTAGCATTATATATTTTCTTTTCTGGCATATTACGTATACCAAATTAATATTTTCATTACTTTTGTATTATGGACCTCCGCAAAGTAAAGCCTAATTCTATAAATTATTTTACTACTATAATACGATGACCCGACGCACGTACTGTCTGGGGCGGGAATGCGTGCTAATTCACGAGTACGGAAAGCATCGCGGACAGACGACGGTTTCCTCACGGCATTCCAGGTGTGGATGTGCCGGACGGAGGATGCACCGTCTCAGACGCGCTAAGGCGTAGTGTTCCAGTAGGATGCACATTAGAGCCTTAGGATCTGATAGCGATGTCGATCTCGCACATAATGTATGGGGACTTCTTATATAACTATGAAAGCACTTCGATAGCGCGGAGCAAATGACAAGTGGCTCCATCTAGTTTTGAGTGCAGAATCAGGTGTTCCTAGTACGTTGTGTTACAAACTCCCCCTCTGTCCACGAAGGCGTCCCGACGAGTAGGACAGGATAAAAATTGTTTCTTCGGATGCCTAGACCACTTGGTATCGATGGTATTGAATAGTTTCCTTCTGGCTTGGTCTGGTATTGAACTCCGTTGCATATTCATTCTGTCCCTTCTTCTGTACAAAACTGCAGAAGCCGTCATGGTGACATAAGGTTGAATGATGCCTCTCAACCATTTCGTTAAGCGATGCAGTGGAACAGATATAGGCGTATGTATTGTCTTTCGTAACAGTATATCGCTGAATTTGATATGTTTGCCAATGTGTTCTATTGATTTAGGTTTCTTCACAATACTCGGCATTTCTTCGGTTCATAAAATTTTCTTCAAGCCACTCTCGAATGCGCGTTGGTCGCTAGTTGGTAATACGACGAAGTGCGAAACACTTACGTACAGATGTAGTGTTATTCTTGTTTCTAATAGAAACAGTGTCCCGGATGAGTCCTTCACGATATTCCTGGTAAGGATGTATTAGAAGATGCTCCGTTTGTAGTTCGCTGAACTGTTGTGTTCCAGTTTGGATGCACTATAACTGCGATGCTTGGGATCGATAGCTAACTCCAGCAGATGTTTCTCTTCTCCCTCCCCCTGGACAAGAATTGCATTCAGGGTCACTCTTCGACGTCGAGTTGTGCGTCAGATTATATGATGAAGTCAGGGCCTCTCTTCAGCTGCGCGTAAGTCAGATTGTACTCAGGATCGCTTTTCGGCTGCGAGTTTGTCTTCAGACTGTACTCAGGGTCGCTTTTCGGCTGTGAGTTTGTCCTCAAGGTCGCTTTTCGGCCCCACGTTGGGCGCCATTGTAAGACGATGACCCGACGCACGTACTGTCGGGGGCGGGAATGCGTGCTATTCACGAATACGGAAAGCATCGCGGACAGACGACGGGTTCCTCACGGCATTCCAGGTGTGGATGTGCCAGACGGAGGATGCACCGTCTCAGACGCGCTAAGGCGTAGTGTTCCAGTAGGATGCACATTAGAGCCCTAGGATCTGATAGCGATGTCGATCTCGCACATAATGTATGGGGACTTCTTATATAACTATGAAAGCACTTCGATAGCGCGGAGCAAATGACAAGTGGCTCCATCTAGTTTTGAGTGCAGAATCAGGTGTTCCTAGTACGTTGTGTTACACTACTTAATTTTTGGCATAATTAAAGTTTAGATGATATCTACTTCAATGTGAGATAAAAATATGTATATTTTTCACCAGAAAAAGGATAAATCTTAAGGGTATTTCAACATTTAAGGAGACGTGATCAGTCTCTGGTACGGTATATTTAAAATATTACTATGAATAATCGTAGTACGACTTTTGTAATAATTTTATCGTTTGGGCAAGGTCTTATATGTTTGATACTAAACATACGAAAGACATATATAATATTTTAACGATCGTTGCGGAGTTAAGGAAAATATGAAGACCGTTATTATTATATAAATAAATGTTTCAATGACTGAAAGACGGTTAACAATCGATTCCTTATGTTCTGACTTGCAATAACTGCGATCGATAGAGATATATCTTTCTAAGGACCTTCATGACACCATAGCCTCAATGTGACAGTATTTTTCGATTCACTAGGTTTTTGGTGAGCTATTGAACGTATATCTGTCAGAATTGCATATTACAATGTTTTCATTGGTTTGATCTGCATCCGATTAACCTAATTATAAAATTAAACGTTCATGCTTTTTATTATAGAGTAAATATTAAATTAAAGAAATCATTCAGACGTATACAGTTTTATTTCAATTTCTCTATTAGCAACTCACATTAATACAATAAAATGTTGGCGCTCCGAACCAATGTTGGAGCAAGTCAAGTGTTATTAAACATTGAATATTGTTTAGCGATTACACATAATATATTAAATACATCAATAGAAGTAAAGTGTGTGGCAACGACAAGTTGTGAGTACATCGTACGCTCAGTATTTAAGAGACCTCATTCAGTAAAGTTGTTTCGTGGCTGATGCCAGTGGAGCGGAGTGGAGCGGAGCGAAGCGTTTTCTAATACTTCTTAATGTGATTGAATGCATCGAAGTAAGAGCTACATCGTATTAGTTAACACTGATTTTGGATTACGTTAATTTAATACTAAACGTGCAATATATCCGATAGCAGCACGAGAGATTATTTCCATACTATTTCTACGAGATAAATTACGGTCTATAATATATCCTATTCTACTAACATTATAAATGCGAAAGTTTTTGAGTATGAGTGTATGTTCGCTACTCTTTATCGATATCGATCAAATCTGAGGTAGTAATCCTCTATATACTGGAATAACATATAGGATATAGAATACCTGTTAATCTTACAAGAATAGGATGACCTTGAAAAGCGCCATCTATTATCGACCTGTCGCGTGACAACAGTTCACGCGACAGGACGAAGTCGCGGGTCAAAACTAGTCTACTATATATTATTATGGCAATTACTATATATTATTATTAATAGACATACATATTGTGGCAAGCTTAATACTGAACCAAATTAATTCAATTCAAACAGTTATGTCTACAAGTAAACCGCCGCGGAGGTGTCGCCGCCGACCGCACGAATGGTCCCTCGGAGCGCGCAGCGGGGGGCCTCGGCGCACGCTGCGAGGGGGCTCGGCGCACGCTGCGGGGGGCCTCGGCGCACGACCGGGACAGCTGACGCCGGGCGGCGCGGGCCGGGAGGCTGCGGGCCGCCGGCCGCCGCACTCGACGGGACTGGGCTGGAAAGAACGGCACGGTTCGAGCATCCGGTCGCGGTCTCACGGCGGGTTCCGAGGCTCGTGCGGGCGGACGCCGCGGACAAAGGGCAGCAGCTCTTCTCGTCGTAGCGCTCGAGCGAGAACACATCCGTCCGAAGCGTGTCCCGAACGCTGCGCGGCGGACGGTGCTGCGGACGGTGTGGCGGACGGTGCTGCGGAATGCCGTGGGGTCGCCGCGGTACGTGCCGCGTCGGAAGCGTCCGCCGGCACGCGAACGAATCCTTTCCGAGCCGTCGCGAGGGACGAGACCGCATCTTTAGCGACGACGCCGCAGTCCGGCTCCGATAGTATTCCGAAGATGTCACCGCGTGCCGCGGACCCGCCCGCGCCGGTTCAGATATGATAACAATAAAAATATTGGCTATAAAAAATATTACAATCGGAGCGCGTTTCCGGTGTCTGAATGAAATTAAACTTGAGGTTGTATTATATCGTAGCGTGAGGTTTATGGATCGGTTTATTAGAACGAACGTATGCAGGTCGAGCTTCCGGCCGCCGGGCGAATCGGTTGCACCGTTTGCTAAAAGTAAGCAGATAAGTAGGTGGTAGGTAACAGCATAGTGAGCGGTTAACTACTATAGCCTTCTTTTGGCCGTCAGCGGGGCCGAGTTCGAATCCTTCCTTGTCGATGTAAATAATAAATTGCGTCTACTCATTGTGGGGAGTAAGGGGTAGACGGACATAACATCTTATCCGGCCCAACAGTCAACCTCACCTGCACGCGTCGGAGATTCAATTGAATGGCCGACGGCGGTGTCCACTGGACACCGCGGTGCTCCCTGCTAGATAACAAACGAGGCTCTGGCGACCGAGCAATGGCGGTATAACCATAATACCGGTTGGAACCCCGACCGAAGAGGCGTCAGCGGCCTTGGAGTACAAATAACTTCAAAAAAGTCTGGGGCAGAAGGCAACGGGAAACCACTGCTTCTATTTTCCCAAGAGAGTCAGCATGGAAGGTCTAAGAACAGTAAATAGTATGTCTAGTGATCCGGCTGACGCCCGGCGCCATCACTCCGGGACAGATGGTGTGAAAAGTGCTACCGGCCATGCGTTCGTGGCTCGTCAGGCGCCGCATGGAAATTTGGCTACTGATGACTCAAAATCTAAATCGATCCGGCATCCACATCGATTTGGTACATGGAATGTGCGTGGTCTCAATCAACCAGGCAAATTACGAATAGTGGAGAATGAGATGCAAAGGAAGAATGTTCACCTGTTGGGGATAAGTGAAACACACTGGAAAGGTCAAGGTCACTTCACATCAGATCTCAGAAACACCGTGTACTTTTCGGGCCTGGAAAACGATAGCACTAGAGGAGTCGCTTTCATAGTGCCGCGGCTGATGAATAAATTCGTTATGGGATATAATCCAGTTAGTGAGCGTATAATAACTCTTAAGCTTAACACCATACCGTGCAAACTCAATATTGTGCAGGTATATTCACCCACAGCTCAAGCGAGTGAAGAAGAAATAGAGAAATTTTATGAGACGTTAACTACGACACTGAAAGGATTTTCAAAACGAGAAATTACCATTATTTTAGGGGACTTCAATGCCAAAGTTGGAGATACCACAGACGATGTCCATCTTCGTCGCGTAGTGGGTCAATTTGGGATCGGGGAACGTAATGATAGGGGTGAGCGTTTGTTACAGTTCTGCTATGAAGAGAATTTTACCATCACCAACACCCTCTTCAAACATCATATCCGTAGACTCTACACCTGGATTTCTCCTGGCGACAGGTGTAGGAATCAAATAGACTACATATTAGCAGGAACGCGATGGAGGAGCACAGTTACAAACGCTACAACCTTCCCAGGGGCGGACTGCGGTTCCGACCACCAGTTACTTGTAGCCACAATTCAAGTTCGGCTAAAACGGTTAGATAAACCTAAAGTAGCTCCAAATATGCAAAGCATAAATATGGCTGGCTTCAGAAATAGTTTCGAGAGGAAAATAGAAAACTTTCCTAGTAACATGACAGACAGCGATGGCAAATGGAGATATCTCAGAAGCATAATAGAAGAAACAGCTAGGGGTAACAAAATGGAAAAGCCCGTTATGAAAGATTTCATCACACCTGAGACTGCTCAAATAATTCTGGATCGAAGGAAATTAAAGGAGAGTGGTAAATCTTCACCTGAAAAATTACAACGGTATGCTGAACTAAGCCGACTTGTACAACTACGCTGTCGCAAAGACTATGATAGACACATAAACGAAATCTGTGTCGAACTCGAACAACATTCACGGAAAAACGAGTCCAGATATTTATTTCAAAAAGTGAAAGAATTATCTGGAACACGTAAACCAAGAACCTGTGCCATCGAGGATATTAATGGACGTCTACTTACAGATCTAACTCAAGTGCTAAACCGCTGGAAAAACTACTGCGCAGATTTATATGACACGGGAGAGTCAACAAAAGTCGAAATCACATGGGCCACAGAAGAACCCGATATCTTACCATCGGAAATTGAGAATGCCATCAATGCTCTTAAATGCAAAAAATCACCAGGTAAAGATGCTATAACGGCAGAACTACTAAAAAACCTAGGCCAGCGAGGCAAGGATGCTATTACCATAATCTGTAACACCATATGGAAGACTGGGCGATGGCCACAAGACTGGACAGAGTCGGTGTTTATACCTTTGCATAAGAAAGGCTCCTCAAAAGACTGTGGAAATTACAGGACTATAGCGTTGATATCTCATGCGAGTAAGATCCTCCTTTATGTAATTAGCCGACGTCTCAACTACTTTCTAAGCAGACAAATACCTGAAGAGCAAGCTGGTTTCGTTAAAGGGAGAGGAACGCGGGAACAAATATTGAACGTCCGACAAATCATTGAAAAGAGCAGGGAATTCAACAGCCCCGTGATCATATGTTTCATCGATTATACTAAGGCTTTCGACTGCGTGCAATGGGATAAACTGTGGAAGGTATTAATTGAAATGGGAGTTCCTGAACACCTCGTTGCACTGATCCAAAGTCTGTACACTGAGAACCGCTCTTTCATTAGGATTGGTACTGAATTCTCCGATATGTTCCAAACCAAAAAAGGAGTGAGACAGGGCTGTATCTTGTCCCCTGCACTCTTTAACATATATGGAGAATACACTATTCGGAAGGCCCTCGAAAATTGGGAGAAAGGATTCCCTATAGGTGGAAAAAGATTATCTAATCTCCGGTATGCCGATGATACCATTCTTCTGGCAACATCCATAGAAGATATGAATGAGCTGTTTCAAAGACTCGAATCAGAAAGTGGCAACATAGGTCTCGCAGTGAACAGAGCGAAGACTAAGATGATGATAGTGGATCGAGCCAGGAAATTACCAAATGTCACCAGCGGCATTCCTGGAATTAGCACCGTCGACCACTACGTATACCTGGGCTCCCTTATCTGCAATGATGGCAGCTGTGTCCCTGAAATAAAAAGGCGAATAGGGATGGCAAAAGATGCTATGACCCGTCTAAACAACATTTGGAAGAAAAGAGGAATTGGTATCAAAACCAAGATCAGATTGATACGTGCACTGGTATTCCCTATCTTCCTGTATGGAGTGGAGACGTGGACAATCCTAGCCCGGGAAAGGCAAAGGATTGATGCCTTTGAGATGTGGTGCTGGCGACGTATGCTGAGGATACCTTGGACTGCGAAACGCACCAATGCATCGATCCTGACCCAGCTCCGAATAAAAACTCGTTTATCCACCATATGCCGACAACGAATTCTATCATATTTCGGGCACACGGTACGCAGAGGCGACGAAAGTTTGGAGAAACTTATATTGGTCGGGAACACCGAAGGAAAAAGATCACGCGGTCGTTCCCCAACAAGATGGACTGACCAAATAAGAACCTCGTCGTCCTCTAAATTTCACACGATCGTAAGAGAGGCAATGGATCGAAGCAGATGGAGGCACATCATCGACGCCAGACACAACCCTGATGCTGACCACGATCCTCAGACATGAGGGACCGACTTTAGAGAGAGACTCATTGTGTGATGTCAGTTATTGTCTACGTGACTGTCGGTACGATGCGCGTCTGGCAGTGGGGCCTCCTTCAGCTCGTCGAGGAAGAGAGATAATGTGATAGTGATGATGCAACGTCTATGTAAGAGGTGTGATGTCTCTCGGTAATCGTGAAATTATGTACGGCAATAGGTTTCGACACACTTTTGTAAAAAAATAATAAATTAATACTTAAGTCCCCACTCGAACTTATTAGGATTATTAGATAACCGACAAATAAATAATTATATTGATATTAAAACTAATCGATTCGATCCGATCATTTTACTCGTTTTTTTTTATATATTCGAGCATAGTGCAGGCACACAGATATCGTGTTGTTAATTTGGTTTTATTATATTTGAATAACTTATCTGTGTTAAATTAAAAGTGGACATTACAACCCTAAACCAACGATGACGAGACCAATATACAAGTACGAAAATTATTACACAACGAGCAATCGACTTACTTTCGACCCATGTGATAACATGTAGCGCGGCACAACACGGTGCAGCGCCATCTAGTGCGGGATAACGAAAACGGTGCCAACAAAAGATATAACCCCGAGGTTTCGTCCGTCGAGGTACGGCCTCCTACCGGTGCCCGCTGTCGGCTGTCCGTTCACTTACAGGCACGTAAACTTATATGTTGTTATTTAATATTAATGATATTTAATTTAAAGCAGCGATTATCTTAACTTCTAAGTTAATTAAGTTAAAATAAACAAAGTTTTACACAAGCAGCAACTTAATTTGTGACTCGCCACCCTGGACCCCCCCCCCCCCGGGCCCCGCCAGCAGTCCCACTCTCGTGGCGTATCGCGATAATCGATTTGAGGTAATTTCCTTCACGCATGACGCAGGCGCACTGGGACATTCGTGATGCCCATGGTGATACCCATTTCACGACTTTATATAATATGAAACTCTATATAACGACCCTGAAGGGACCGTGCATGTTTTGACGTTATAGAGAGTTGGCGTTAAATGGAGAGAAGAAAAATCTATATTAGAAAAAAAAAAGGTTTATTTCAGACTAGTGTCAGTAATAACGTAAAAAAGCTATTCATATTCGATCGCTCTTGCGTATTGTCTGTTATTTTTGTCGGACGTCTTTTGCGGACCGGTAATTTTGTTGTATTCATATTTTATTCATATCTTGCGGCATCTTGATGATAGATAATCCTACCGACGACAGTCGACACGTGGAGGCGTATTACGGGCTAGGACAATAGAGCGACAAAAGAACGTACCCGGCTGCGCAGTTATTACTAATTTTGGCAACTTAAAAGTACTTTATGTTATTAAATTGCTGTCGTTATCGAGAGTGGGTGTAATGCTATGTAGAGTGTATCGTTGTATGGGAAACGAGCTAGAGCGACCGAAGCCAAGTAAAATCGACCCTTTAGGGAGTATGTCGTTAAAACGAGTGACGCTACATGGAGTTTACACTGTAATTTGAAAAAAATAACTTAGAAGTTATCGTACGATCAAATCGCGCGGAAAAATTAAGAAAGTGACAGGGACGACGAAAACAGCTATCTTTTAGTTGAGAAAACAACTTTGCACATAAACAAACACACACACGCACACGCACACACACACACATACATATATATATATATATATATATATATATATATATATATATATATATATATATATATATATATATATAACAATGAAAAAGTCAGTGCTAAATTATATTAATTAAACCTTTTCTAAAAAGAAGGATGTAACGTGACTACACTACTCTCATGTATCAATACTTTGTTCATCGTCCAATAGCGCCCCTTTCAAGTCTGTTAAAACATACCTACTTTATATTCAATACACACTCAACACAAGATAAACAATATATTTGAAATATTAGTAGTGCTAAATTTCATAAATAAATGTCAGGCAGATAAGCCTTGAGTGTAACAAGCAGACAGACTGACCACATTTAGTACTTAGTCTTATAGTATTAGTTGAGGAGGTAACAACTTAAGGACCAATGATTAATGACACATACTTAACCAACTGGGAACATCACTCTAACAAGTGAAATAAAAATACCTGGAATCGATCCTGGTATTCTTAATTTGAGAACGCCTGTCACCCAAATAAGCTATCAAGAGTTCTAAATTGACAGCACAATTAACCTTTGCTTTCACATACAATTGTAGCATTTTGTAGTGTCCCAAAACAGGAATAAAACATTTTTTTTTAAAAGACCTGGCTAGATGGATTTTTATTTTATCTAGCTAGATGGATGGGGGTTTGTCCCCCTGCCCCTCTACATGCTCAATTTCATGAAAATCGTTGAGGCATTTTCAAAAATTTTAAGACAAAGTAAACAAATAAAAATATTTAAATATTAAAGACAAAGAAGACTAGTGTCTAAGTAATCATCTCTATGTGTCTCTAGTTCAATGAAAAGGATAACAATTGTAATAGACATGAAGACATGTAGAACACTCATCCAGTTTTTGTATAATATACTAAAAACATCTATTTGTATTGTAGAGTATATAATAAAGTACATTTTAGATTCAAAGAAAGTAAAAAAGGCATAAACTTTATAATTCTGTCTTTTCTAAGGTATGTATTTGAAATTTCATGGGAATTTTTCACTTAAGAAGTGTACAATTTTATAGCATTATTCAGTTATATTATCTGTATAATTGAATGGTTTTCTTGTTATATAAGTATACTGTTAGAATAGCAGTAAAATTATATAAATGGAGATATTGTTATTCTTATAAACAACATATATATAAGGAAACAATATTGTGTTAATAAAAATTGCAACTTCGAATATACAAAATATATAAAATTATTGTATATTTTGAAACGGCATTGGTTTTCTGACTAATATCAAATTGAATTGTAATGAATTAATATAAAATTGTACATAAATATAGTGCAGCAAGAACGGAATATGAATTTCTGTAAATCACTCAATGTGTCATTTGGAATAATAGGTTTCAAAAGAGTGTTCTTTAAAAAGGTACAATCATACCGGTCGTTTCTGAAGTCCAAAACAGAAATTACTTTTAAATAAGATTGGACCAATTTAAATATTGGTGCATTGCTGGGTTTATTTGAAGGGATCAATGGTGCGATAATCGTAACGCATAATCCTATCCTGCCCTAACCCTACAGGGGGCTGCCACATTTCCGAGATTGAATAACCACCTCTCAGCGTTTGTGCCCGTGCCGGGCGTTCCACTGCTAGTTCGGCACCTAACTCTTAAAAACAGAATGTAAATAATTAAAATGAAAAAGAAAATAATACCTTTGTAATACAGCGTTCGAGGTGCCGATGTCTGTGTCCGTGGAGCCCTCGGCGCTCGATGTCTCACTGGCAGTTCGTTCTACCATTTCCGAACAACAGAGGGCTGCCAGCTGGGGCCCGTCCGACGATCATTCTGCCGCCAGTAGCAAGAGAGCATTATTAATTCCGAAGGTGGCCTTCAAGAATTCCACGCAGCGCTCCTCTAAAGCCCGCACTCCGAACTTCCTGGCCGCGTACAGCGTGGCCATCACGTTCTCGGGGTCGATTCCGACTTCATCCGAATACAGGAACTTCAGCACCCGCAAAAATGTAGCCGCTTCATCGTCGGGGAGCTCCACCGCGTCGGCCTCGGCGGGGAGCACGCCGTTGAACATGGTGTCGAACACGGTGCTTCCTATGGCCAATACGAACTTGTGAGCCGGGACGATTTGCTTGTTCGGATCCTTGCCGACGATAAAACGAACGTCGGAGAGAATGTCGTTGTTGAACAAGAAAGCGAGGCGCTCTTTGACGGTCGGTTTGGACGCCTGCCAGTTGTGCACTCGGGCCGCCGCGACGTCGCCCTGCCGCTGCTCCTCCGCCGGGTGGTTCTCGGGTCGCGGCGGTCCGGCCGCGGGCTCCCCCTCTCCGCCTTCGCCATTTCCTGGCGCCAAGTCCGCAACGTCGTTCTGGTATCCAGCAGCCATAATCAACTCTTATAACTGCTCCTTAGACGACGGCCGGATCGATATTCGATTGTGATGTTCTATATAGTGTATTCAAGTATTGTCTATGGGTTGTGATTTGTGAGTACGGATGTGAAAGAATAATCGATTTTTAATAATCGATTATTTTGCTATCCTCTTTTTTATTTTTACTTCTTAAATTCGTTGAAATAAATGCAAGTAATATATATCAAAGGGTTTTATCCTTACTAATATTATAAATGTGAAAGTCTGTCCGTCTGTCCGTCTGTCCGTCCGTCCGTCCGTCCGTCCGTCCGTCCGTCTGTCTGTCTGTCTGTCTGTCTGTCGGTTCCGTTTTCATGGCCGTTCCGCTGAACCAATATCGATGAAATTTGGCATAAATATTCCTTATATACCGAGGGTTACCCGGTATATAAGGAATACTTATGCCAAAAATGCTATATGTTAATATAGGCTATATAAATCCTATTCATTCAACAGGAATTAAATTCACGAGGACTTAAATACGATAACATTCAAAACGTCATCTACAATAAACCTATGGAACTAATTTTTACTCTGTAAATTGTAACTCTGTTTTGTCAAATCTGTATTAAAGAAGTATTTAGATTCCAAGTTTTTCGGCTTACGTCAAACGAGTTATCTTTAAAGATATTTATATTTTACTTTATTCGTTTACTGGACAAATTTAACTGAGAAAATTTAACATTGTTATAACAATGGATAATTAATATAAGTAATACGGGTTATTTAGTAGAATAAATAAACTAATAATATTATAAATGCGAAAGTCTGTTTGTAATGTTTTCATGCTCAATTAGCTGAACCAATATACATGAAATATGCCAAAATTAATCTTTATATACCGGGGTAACATATAAAAATCTTCAAAAAAGTTATTATTATTATTTTTTTTAAATATTTCGGTTTTTGTTTATTTCATAAACTGGAGAAAAATATTTAATAAAAAAGAGACCGCCAGAATGATGTATGTAACATCTTTTGGCCCAGACCAGAGTAATAATTTTAGTGTTGTTAAATAGAAAAATATTTGTTATCTTAGTGTCAATTATTATTTTATCTAATATTTATTTATTATAGTTTGAGGTTATGTACATGTACAATTACTAGCTAAATACCATAATAACACATTAAAAACGATAGGATTTGTGGTTAAAATATAATCGATAATAAGCTATAATCATTTAAATTCAAGTAAAATTTAATCCTATATAATTTTTATTGTCAAAAAAACAGACGTTTCAAGAAAACGCATTCTTCAATGGTCTTTAGTTAGTATAATAGTAGTAATATGCTGTGATGGCCCAGCGGTGCGACCGTGTGAATCTTTAGAGACGATCACGGGTTCGAACCCGGGCAGACACCAATGAGATTTTCTCTTAAAACTTATGTGTCTAATAATTGATAATTGCAATTTATCACACGCTTTTCGGTGAAGGAAAACATCGCGAGGAAACCTGCATATCTCTAGAGAATTCTGGAGGTATGTGTAACCTACCAATCCGCATTGGAGCAGCGTGGTAGGTCTTAGCTCCAATCCTTCTCTCCCAAAACGGAGAGAAGAGGCCTATTCTCAGCAGTGGGATAGTAACAGGCCGTTACTTACTTACTTACGGGTTATTTATTAAAATAATCATATTAAGCTCTTAGTCAAACGATAAATCCCTCTGATTCTTCCTGGATCGATCAGATTTTTGCGATAGAGATATTTGCAGAGTTGGGAGAGTGGCAGAAGCTACTCTTTATTTAATTTTGCGAATCCGCTGAACTAATGTCGATGAAATTTGGCACAGTTATTTAAAACGACGATTTCTTCGCGGCAATTATGGAGCTTAATATCGAATGGCATTTTAACGCACCTTCGTGGCCTAGTGCTGGAGGGTTATGGGAAAGAGCAGTGAGAAGTGTAAAGCATCACTTGAAGAGAGTCGTAGGAGAACAGAAGTTAACCTTTGAGGAATACAGCACCATATTAGCACAGATAGAAGCATGCCTAAACTCACGTCCGCTATGTCCGTTATCTGAAAATCCAGATGATTTAGACGTTTTAACACCAGCTCATTTCTTAGCAGGAAGACCTGGAATTACGATAATTGAAACCGAGCATGATGCAAGAACAAGGTGGCAATTGACCTCAAAGCTAACTCAAGATATATGGAAAAGATTTAAATCTGAATATCTTACTCAACTTTCGGTTCGCAATAAATGGAGAAAAGAGCACAAAAACATGAATATTGGCGACATGGTTACCATCAAAGATGACAACTTGCCGCCTGGGAAATGGTTACTAGGTAGAGTTGTAGAACTTCATCCAGGTCAAGACGGCTTGGTAAGAGTTGTATCAGTAAAAACAAAGAATGGCATCCTTAAAAGACCTATCATCAAATTATCGGTCTTATCTTTAGCATCGGAGAACAAAGAATGAAAAAGACATAAAAGGAGAGAAGAGAAACATAATTTAAGTATAAACATAATTTGAGTAACAAATGCACTCTCATTTCTTCAGAATCGTAATTTGACGTAGTCCTTTTACAACTTCGTCATAGTACGTTCACCTTAAAGTTCATCAATCGCACACATCTTGGTCAGCAAAACACAACACGCCGTCGTAACAAACGCGGGCTTATTAATGGAGTCGGATATCTCGCCAATGTATTGTTCGGAGTATTGAACGAACATTTCGCCGAACAATATCAACAAAATATATATATATATATCTCCCAGAATATAGAAGAAGATACTACAGAAAGTACATAGCTGCCCACATCATAGACAAACACGATTGATACACAATATGATCAGCATTATGTCTATTTCCGACTGCATATCAATAAATACACAAAAGAATATGTACAAACAGCAAGTTTCCCGTGGATGATGTATCACATCACATCTAAATTGTAAGTTATGGTCAATTAGCAGTGGCCATAAATACATCAGCAAGGTTCCTGTAGCAACGGGGACGTCGTCGAGCACGCCGGGCCGGCTCGCGGTGGGCCGTGCCTACTGCCTAGCCGGAGTCGGCCACGCCGAAAAACAGTGATAGTGCGCGATATCATAGATCGGCTGACCGTCAGCCTAGTGGTCACAATAGTGAAAATGTGTGCGAGTTAAGAACAAGGACATAGCAAGCTCTCCTATGCCAAGGAGATTTATACATTAGAAGACATTTTTTGAACTGGTTAATTTGTTATTTTGGTGCCCGGGAGCATGTTCGGTGCATATTCGCACCTTACACATAACATTATAACATAGCATAAATACGGACGCGCGGCGCCGCCGCATTCAGTTTTGCATACGTCTGCCAGCAGCGCGAACAACGCGCGCCCCCCGGCATTAATAGTTTTAAGAGCATTAGTTTATAGTAGCATAGTTTAAGTTATCAATTATCATTAGTTTTATTATATGTTTGGGTAGAAATCAATTCCGGCTCGAAGGACCAAAATGTAAGGGTAAGAATTGTTTTGCTGGGTGTAGGCGTGCAGTGCCTTTTTGTAGGTGTGGCTTGCTTATTTCCACCTGATATATCGATGGTTCCATGCAAAAGGTCGTCCATATAAAATGCTTCTTGCACCACCTTGGCTGCTTCAGGGAACTTGCTACTCTCATCCGCTGCCAGTTGCTTTAAGGTCATCATCGCTAAAAACGGTGCTGCCCTAGTTCCATAAGTGACTGTAGTCAACTGATAGGTTTGAATAGGTTGGTGAAGACTTTCTCGCCAAACAATTTGCTGAAATGATTGATCATCATCATGGACGTTGATTTGTCGGTACATTTTTTCGATGTCTGCTGTAAAGGCGTAGGGATAAATTCGCCATTTTAAAATGAGGGATTGGATATCCTTTTGTAAGTTGGGTCCCTTCAACATTAAATCATTCAAGCTATGACCGCTCGAGGTTTTTGCTGACGCGTTAAAAACCACTCTTAGTTTGGTCGTGGCTGATTCAACCCGCTGTACTCCATGGTGTGGTAAAAAACATGCTGAATTGTCATTGTGTTGCTGTAGAGTATTTTTAGATGGAACCATGTGATTTAATGCTTGATATTCGGCAATAAATTGTCTATATTGATCTGCCAGTTTTGGTTGTTTATAAAATCTTTTTTCCAAATTTAGAAACTACGCGGTTGCTATTTTCTTGGAAGATCCTAACATGTCACGCGTCTCCGGTTTCAGAGGCAATTTAACAGTGTATCGCCCATCTTCCCGACGTTCTGTAGTTGATTGATAGAACCTAATACAATGTTCCTCTTCTGCTGATAATGATGTCTCGTTTTCAATATCCTCTATTTCCCAGAACCGCTTGATGTCGTCAATATTATTCTGAACTATGTTGCATTGGTATGATGTGGTATTTCCGCTTAATATCCATCCCAGTTGAGTTAATTGAGCTGTAGGTTGCGTTTGCTCGACTCCCTTTATTATCCCGTTTAGAATAATAACTGAATAGATATCAGCGCCTAATAAAATGTCTATCGGACTTGATAAATTAAAGTTCGAATCCGCTAATGTTAAAGTTTGTATGTAATTCCAAGTCGGCTTCTGGAATGATCTGTTCGGTAAATTTTTTACGAGGTTATTCATGATGAATGCATTGACAGAAAAGGTAAAATCGTTAACCATTGATTGGCACGATAGTGTGATCGTACCCTTACAATTTTGCTCTTTTTCCCCGACCCCAAATATTGTTCCCTGGCAATATTTTCTTTTCAAAGCTAATCTTTGTGCTGCGTTTTCACTGATAAGGGATATTTGGCTACCCTGATCTATTAGAGCTCTCATGACTATCTGGCTTCCATCTGAAGATGTAACTTTAACTAGAGCTGTTGCTAGGAGTATTTCTGATATTTCATTTTGTGGCATGTGCTTGGCTTGGGTTACGTTGGTCGTCGACCTACTTGTAGTAGGTTGCGAAATGTTGGAATTATTATAACAATGATTTGTAAAATCATGCAATAAAGAATTATGTTTAGCTCCGCAAATCCGACAACGTTTGTGGGACGTGCATTGTTTGCCATTATGATTATACAAACAATTTACACATAAATTAAGTCTTTTTACTGATTTGAACTTTATTTCTAAGGGCATTGCTGTAAACTTTTCACAATTAAATATTCTGTGTTCTTTTGCATGGCATATTTCACATTTGCTTGTCGAAATATGATATGATTTTACAAATGCGTTACCATTTCGATTTGCTGCTTTGTATGCATTATTATAATTAGGATTTTGTGTAGGTATTGGAACACGATAATTATTGTTTTTTGTATGTTGCTGTGTTTGTTCTGATTTTCTGCGCGATGATTCGAGAGTTGTAAATTTACTCTCTAGGAATGATAGAAATTCTTTGATGTTAGGAAGTTCTCTCGGATCCTTTAGCGACTCCAAATACTGTGAATGTGTTTCTTGGTCCAGTTTCTGAGATAGAATATGTATGAGCAGTGGGTCCCACGTACTCACATCTACACCAAGATTTTTCACCGCGTTTATACACTCCAATGTGGTGTCGTGTAAACGTTTTATATGATTTATTGATATTTGTTGCATGATAGGCAAATTCAAAAGAATGTTTATATGTGACGTGAAAATGAACTTTTTGTTGTTGTACCGATGGTTTAGAATATCCCAACAGGTGATATAGTTTTCTGAACTAATGGATAGGTGCTGGATTAACCTTTCGGCCTCGCCGCGTACTTTGCCCTTCAAAAACTGCATCTTTTGGGCGTTTGATAAACTTGTATTACTGTGAATGGTCTCAGTAAACAAGTCTTTAAATGATGTCCATTCATTGTAGGATCCATTAAATTCAGGAATCTCCATTTGTGGAGTGATATTTGCTCTGTGTTTTGTAGACCATATTTTGCTAGAAATGGCCTTTTTTAATGAGAGAAACGTGTTCTCGTAGCTATCAAATTTCTCTTGGTAATCATTATTTACTCCATTTAATTCTAAGTATAGCTCCCAGTGAAGCTCGTCTATTGCTGCCCACCGTGACTGTAATTGTTTAAGGAAGTCTTCTAACTCCCATTTCTCACTGACTGAATTTATATCTATTCTTTCTGCTGTTCGCATGAATGCAAGAAAGTTTATATTCTGTTTACGCAGCAGATCTCCCTTACTTGGTGTACCTGGAGATGTTTGCAACCTGGATGGTCCAGGCTGGCTGAGTCCTGGGGAGCTCGGGCGGTGGACTTCTGTTTCTTGCTCGATGTTTGGCCCCTGGCCTATGCTATCCCCTTCATTCCCCCCTGCTGTGCCTATCTCTTGTAGCTGCTTGTCCACAAGAGCTTTGGCTGCTAAATACAGCTTACGAGTGCTGTCGTAATCTGCATAACGAAAATATGGGTGGTCCTCTGCTTTGAACCCCAATATGCTTTTGTGATTTCTTTCATAATCACCCCAATGCTTTTCTAAAGTTTCCAACCGCCTTATGATATGCTCTTTTGTTTTTCTTTCCGCCCCGGCCTTTTTTAAATTGACGATAAACTTAGCGATAGCCTCGTTTAGTTCTTTTTGATTATGGTACAAGGTTTCCATGATGCTTGCTTAATTATATGATAATGAAATGGAAAGATCTTACTTGGTTGCTGCTGCTGCGGAGTTTGCCGTCTACCTTTATGCTGATGCTGATGCTGAATGATTGATGCTGAACGCTGATGCTGTATGCTTGATGCTGAGTGCTGATGCTGAATGCTGATGCTGAATGCTTGTTGCTGAATGCTGATGCTGAATGCTTGTTGCTGATTGCTGTATGCTGATGCTGAATGCTTTGTGGACACGTATAGTCCGAAGTCACTGTCCACACCACACACACGCGTTAATTCGAGTGCGCCACGTGTTTGTTATCCCGCACTTTAACCAACCCGCACGTGTGGTTAAGTTGCTCGAAGGACCAAAATGTAAGGGGAAGAATTGATTTCTACCCAAACATATAATAAAACTAATGATAATTGATAACTTAAACTATGCTACTATAAACTAATGCTCTTAAAACTATTAATGCCGGGGGGCGCGCGTTGTTCGCGCTGCTGGCAGACGTATGCAAAACTGAATGCGGCGGCGCCGCGCGTCCGTATTTATGCTATGTTATAATGTTATGTGTAAGGTGCGAATATGCACCGAACATTCCTTATACACCGGTATAACATATAGGCTACAGAAATCCTGTTAATTCTACAGGAATAGGATGACATTGAAAAGCGCCATCTATTATGGACCTATCACACGACAACAGTACACGCGAACGAAGTCGCGGGTAAAAGCTAGTTTCTTATATGCTTGACACGTACCTAATGTTACAACCAGAATGATAGCGTAAAAAAAAGGAAGCCTAACCACAGACAAAGTTAATTTTATTACAGCACTCTCACTAAACTAATTTTCTAACTCGCAAATATACCTATCTTGTTTCTTAAGTACTTAAAACTATCTCTAGAGTTTGCTTTCGTAAATATATCTGCACATTGCTCATTTGTACTTATATAAATTTACTCTATTTCTTTTTCTTGAAACTTTTCTTTAACAAACTTATATTTAATATTTATATGTTTGCAATGTATATGATAATCTACATTTTTAATTACTGAAATTGCACTCTGATTGTCTACATTTAAGTACACAGAGTTTTCATTAAATTCACCAATATCCAATAACAGTCTTTTAATTCACATAGCTTCTTTTGTAGCTGAACATACAACCATAAATTCTGACCACCCATATATACACATTTGTCTGAGTGGCTATTTTAAAAGCCAAATTTCTTTAAAATCACATTAAATTTTTTGATTCTGATGATGATTCTAATTCTTTCCGTTGATGTGATGTTTGTTAACATATAATGCTGTAGACTCCAAGCCTTTAACCTCTTGTCAAAGCTTAGTCTTTACAGAGTCAGCGGTGACAGGCACACCTGAACTTTCCATTGCCATAACCATTGGCTTGTACACCTCTAGTAAACCAGCTAGGAGTAACGTTCCTAACCACTCATCATTTACTGCAAACGATGTATTCTGAAGTTTGTGTGCTGTCGACGTCATTTTATTGAGATATTCTTCTATATTTTGACAATTGTCTAATGTAGTCGTGATCAAATCTTTTAATAAACCGACTCGGCGAGTCAATCCTTTGTCATCGAAAGCTTTACAGAGATTTTCCCATACTTCTTTAGAAGTTTTTGATTCTTGAATATGTACGTAATTTATTGAATCAACCAATAAAATTATGTTTGACTTCGTTTTTAGATCTAGTTTGGGATCAATGGCTCCATCGTCGCTTGATTCGATGCAACACCGCAATTCTTCATGCTGAAGATAGGTTTGCAAATCGCCACGTATAGTTAAGGACATTTTAAAATTGGTTTTTAATATATTTCAAACGGATAGCGTTCTGGGCCCATTACCTGTTGAAATAAATGCAAGTAATATATTTCAAAGGTTTTTATTTCTTATATGCTTGACACGTTTTAATATTACGACATCGTAAAAAAAAGGAAGAGGAGGAAGTCTGACCACAGACAAAATTAATTTTATTACAATAGAATTGGATGAAACCAGTAACCAAACTACGCATTTTAATCAAATTTTACAAACAATGCTCAACTCTGAACAAAAAAACTCTGTTATTATGTCTTGGTAGTTGCCCACTTTAAGTAGCCTATATTATAATAAATTATTAACATTAAACGTGCAACTCCTGAGATACTCAGAAAATAAGTCAATTTTTATAAAATCGAATTTACCGTATCAAAAGAATGTATTATTTATAAATCGATTTATTATGAAGGAAAGAAAACGATTATTTTTTAATCGATTTATTCAACTCCATGTCTCATCCCTAATTTTGACTGCACGCAGTATTGCCAACCCTACAGTTTTAACTGTAGATCTACAAACGTTCGGAAATTCCCTTAGGTTTTAGTTTAGGCCTCGAATTTACTAATCGAGCTTGTGAAATTATCTACTAGCTACTTCTCTAGCTATGACTTTCAAAAGAAAAATCCTAAGAAATCGTTAGTCGCATTTTCTGAAGTGTTGGATTAAAAAATATTTGACTATTTGAAGACATTTGGCATTTAATTTTAATAAAACTTTGATATGTAAATGATGTCAATTGTTTTTAATATCCTCCCTATAATATATTCTATTCAATACTAATTTGATACTCACAAAAAAATTAAGAACATTAAATTTCATATCTACACTTTCCTACAGTTATCTGCCGGCACATCTACAGTTATGCTCTATGATGAGGTTGGCAACACTGCTGTCGCGTCTTTTAGTTGTCGTTATTTTATAAGTAATGGTTTTGATTCATGTGTGTGTATGTTTTGACTGGCTCGTTGGAGTAGTGGGTAGTGACCCTGCCTTCGGCTCCACGGGTCGCGGGTTCGATTCCCGCCGAGGACCAACATTTTCTTTAAAAATGAATTTGTCGGTCTTTGGGTCTGGGTGTATATTTGTATTTAAGTATGTATTTAAAAATGTATAAGTATATATTGTCTATCTACCATAAAGGATGATTCACGCTACACCGTGTCGCGACCGGGCCGTGCCACGGCCGGGGCACGGCCACCGTGCGCCGGCCGTGCCAGTCATTCATGTTACACCGGGCTGTTTAGGTTTATTATTTGCACGACTTATATCTATGTTAAGTAGCTTTTGTCAGCAAGTGATTTCATCTATCGATAGACTTGACGCCTAAATAAATGTGCAGTTTCACAATTTGAATTAGCAGCTATTGCAATTGCCATCGATGATGAAGTATTGGAAATTATTTTATTTGTTATCTAAATACTAAGGATGGCTCATGTCGTAAATCACAGAGCAAATTACACACATTCTAAACAATTTGCATTGTCCATTTTACTGTTAAGCTGCTAAACTCACCAAGATTTGACATTGACTGCTCTCCGGGCGCCCGGGCGAATATGTTTATGTTACAACGTGTCGGGGTCGAACCGTGCCGGAGCCGGGAAACAATACCCACCGACATTTCAACGCCGTGCCCCAGCCGTGCACGGCCGGGACACGGCCGGGGCACGGTTAGGCATGAATCACTTCATACCAAAAGTATACCATAATGTTCGACCGTGCCCCGGACGGGGCACGGCCCGGTCGCGGCACGGTGTAGCGTGAATCATCCTTAACACAAGTATTAAGTTACTTACTTTGGGGACGGACGACCGTGTGTGTAAGTGTCCCATATATATATATTTATGTATAGCATTTTTTTATTTATTTATAGCATGTTGGATCCCTGAATTTATCTTTGCTTGAAGCTGTTCGTTCTGCCGAATCTTATGCTATTAAGAAGGTATATGTGGGCGCTATCAAATAGCGCTATCTAGCAGCGACTCTAAGCATCAAATTGTAAAATTCAGCTGAGACATCTATTGAATGCATGGTCCCCATGGTCGATCGTGCCGTGGGCCAAGCTGCTGCTGCCAGGTCCCAGCTCCACACGCTGTTCACATCCCATTTACCTCTCAACACCAAACTGCGAGTCTACCGTGCCTACGTCCGCTCGCGCTTGACGTACGCGGCACCCGCCTGGTATGCGCTATGTTCGGCGTACCAGGGGCGAAGGCTTCAAGTCCAGCAGAACCGGTGCCTGCGACTGATCGTAGGAGCCCCGATGTATGTGCGGAACGACGTCGTGCACAGAGATACCAAGATGCCGACCGTGGAGGAGTTCGTTCGTCGCCTTGCGCGCCGAATGTTCGCGCGAGCGGTCAACAGCGCGCACGTTCATCTCCACGGCATCGCGCCACTCCACGCACGACCACCCGAGGGACGTTCCCTGCCTCGCGAGCTCCTGCGATCACCGTCACCGCGGCCCGACGCGGACGACGACGGCGGCGAAGAGGACGACGCGACGGGCGAGAGAGCGATACCACCGGACATGACACACCCACCCGATCAAGACACCACCGGACGAGACACCACCGAAACTAACTCCGAGGTCTGGGAACTACCATTCCCAGACCTCCCTACCGAACATCAAATCCCGTAGGTCACCTAGGTGACCTGGGCCTACGGCCCAAACACAGTTCGGGCTACAAAGCCTGCGAGGACCAGCCCGGGCAAAGAGGTTCGCCTCAAGGCCCGTACCCTGCCTACCCCTCAAGGGTATGCGAGAAGACCCCCCTGCTGGTGCTAACTTAGAGCTGACGCTCACGGCGACCTAAAACGTGCTTCTTTGAGAGTATCATCCCCCTGGTTATCCCACTCTGAGTGGGATCGGCACAAAATGTTTTTCTTTTCCATTCTGTTTTATCATTCGTCAACTTTGACGCCGCTCCTTTTATATACATGTCATACTTCACACAATCCAACCATGTCTTTTTAGACCTCCCTCTAGGCGCATGTCCATCCACACCACACATCCACCTTAACATTCTCATCTCATTTGCATGCACTCCTTTTTCGTCCGTCTTTTTCATTGTCCAACATGGTCTTATGACCGTTTTATAAATCTTTCCCTTAACTTCAAGAGGCGTTCGAGGGTCACATGTTGTTTTTGAGGCCTGCCGCCACTTCATCCATCCTGCATTCATTCTTTTATTCACATCTCGGTATATTTCACCGTCGTTTTGAAAAAGCGAACCAAGGACCGAGCATCAGAGCAGGCTGGCAAAAATTTCCCATCTAAAGTGATCGGGGAGAAATTGGAGGTCCTACTATGAAGGTAGGTCTTACTATGTATGTAATGTCATCGGTGAATAGCACACACCAAAGAGCCTCCTCTGGAATAGCAATAAGTACATCTATTACTAGGAGGAATAAAAATGGAGTTAAAGCCGATCGCTGGTGTACGTCTACAGCTACATCGAAATCACCAGTTACTCCGGGTGCAGACCGGACATGAGTACTAGCTCTGGCATACATAGAACATACAATCCGTACATACTTCCCGATCAGTCTCTTTTCTTTCAAACTCCACCTCAGAATATCACGGGTAACACGATCGTACGCTTTTTCTAGGTCTATAAAGACCATATGCAGGTCTTTACGCGCATGATGATTTTTCTCGCATAACTGGCGGAAGGCGAACAAAGGCATCCGTCGTACTCCATCCTGGCATAAAACCGAACTGGTTCTGGGTTATCTTACATTCCTCTCGCATTCTTCGCTCTATTACTTTTCCCAAATTTTAATACTGTGTGACATGAGCTTTATCTCTCTGTAGTTGTTACATTCTCGTATATCTCTCTTATTTTTTAAGGTGGGTACCAATATACTGGTAGACCACTCGTCTGAGATCGCTTCTTCATGTTACAACTTATTGAAGAATGAAGTCAACCACTCCCATCCTTCCACTTCCAGATGCTTCCACATTTCGGCTGTAAACTAACAGTCCAGCGCGTAGTGGCGAGGTCCCCGTGACCCTCCTCGGTGTCTTTGAGTGTTTCGATCGATAGACCGATCGATCGATCGAAATCATCCAGTTTGAGATATCTCGCTCGAGCTACAGAGCTCTATGGCTCCGTTCCTTCGCTTTATTTGCCGAGGCGAATTTGTTCCGCGTCCGGAGATTCAATGGTAGGGATTATTAGAAGTTGTCGTTCAAGGAAGATGAAAGTTCATCGTTTGAAAGCCTTCAGATTCAAGATAACTAGGAACGTAAAAAGCGAGGAACGAATCCCTCAAGAGACCTTCGTCGACTACCAGCGACAACTACAATAATACTCGCTAGCAAATAAACCCATTTCTGATCACTTTAAAGTTGTAGTAAAAATACAGTATCAGATGCAGGAACGGCTTATCGCTTATGTCTTTCGTACGGGCGGAGCGTGTCGACCGCAATCGCTGCGGTGTTCCTATCGGACGTGCAGAATCCATCGCGCAATGTCCGCGTTAACAATTTCACACGGCGAACGAAGACGGAGCGCGCGCGAGCCGCTATCGGATCGTCGGACGAAACTACGTCTACCCCCGTACTTAACTAGCGTTTTCGAGCATAGTAAAATGTGTAAATCTCCGATGATGCATTGACATTATCATTAATTTAGTAACTTATCCGCGTGAGGGTCGCGGCGCGCAGTGCGGCGGCGCGACGCGGCGGCGCGGCGAGGGGTGCTCCGATCGATACCGGCCGCGAGCCCCGCCCGCAGCGCGGCCCGGCTCAGTGTCGGACTCGGTGTCGGGCTCAGTGTCCGCCGGGTGCCGCTGAGGGAGCCGCTCCTGCCGCCATGAGGACGGGGTCGCGCTTGCCGCGGCTGCTGCTGGCGCCGACGGTGGCGCTGCTGGCGCTGGCCGCCTGTGTCGAGTGAGTTTAATGTTACGCGGAACTCATATTTTGAATTCACTTCCCGCCTGAATCGCCTGACGCGGGCCGACGACGGTTGTAAACTTTTTTTCATGACAGAAACTTAAATTTTTTAGGTTCGAAACGCGTCGAAAGTAACGAATGAAGTTATGACGAAACGATTCCCAGCGGAAAGAGATTCACCTAGCTCGTTCTGACGACTCTCAGAATTTCCTAAACTTTGAAAAGTTTACTTCGAAGTTGGCGGTGTAGTTTCGCGACGGATATACTGCAGAGTTATTTTGTTCCTAGTCTCGTAATAATAAAATAAAATGATTTACAATTTTCGAGTCCAGTGCGAATGTCGCGTCGTGTCGCTCGACCGCGGACGCGCACGACGTGCGCGACTTGGCGTTTGTAAATTATAACAATCGACACAATTTATGAAAGTTTTGGCATTTGGATTACAATTCATTATGCTTATTGAAATTTAGCGAAAAACAGGATTTTGAAATGATTGATCCATTTCAATTTGAAATGGAGCACGCTGCGGTCGCAGGAACAAAATTTATCGATTCGCATATGAACAAAGGCGTTCCGCTAAAAAAGCGTTTCGTGTGCAACTTTTATGACACAATTATCTCTCGTACTATTTTCTTACTAAACGTTACAATAAATTAACTTAAATTATGATACCTGTTATGCCCTTTACTAACAGAACAAACAAACCTTATAAATTGTTTAAAAAAAAATATAAATATAATTACGTTATTAAATTTTTAATTTTTTGGATATTGCATTAAACGAAAGTCAATTTCTTATTATTTTATATTACATAAAACACAGAAAAAAATAAAAAATGTAAAAAAAATTGTTTTATTAGAACAGCAGTGAACCCATGAAAAATTTTATATCATATTTGACATGATAATTATGCCACACGTACATACAAACGAACAATAGAGACCATCTATTTAGCTTCTGAAACTACATACATGTATTTCAATACATTTCATTTAATAAAACATCGAATGAAAATTCCTCGGAAACGTATCTATTCAAAGATAAAAACAAAGAGTACTTTTTTAACATCTCATTCAAGCTTACACTTTACGACGAGCTTTCTTTTGTTTCGTTTATTACTTCTATCATCATAAGTCTAAATAACATAATTTCCATGAGATTTAGAAATTACAAATAATTATTATTTAAATCAAAATAAGTTGGGAAAACCGAAACAAATCTAACCATGCCGTTTAAATAATTAGCCCACAAAGTTAATGATAAGCAGGCCAAGAATAAGCGATAAATTATATAACAATAAATTATGAATAAAATCGCCGTCAGCCATAAGCTTCAAAGGAACCAACTTTCATGAATATTAGTCCAACGAATTAGCTATGAAAGCAAAGCAGACAGACGGAGCACGCCTATCAAAGTTAAAGCATTACCTAGTGTTTAATAAATACAAGGGAAAGAGAGTTCGCAAAGTCTGACTCTCATTAAGTATTGTACTGTCGTGGATGGTCGCTGCTTGCCGACCTGGATAAATGAATGGATTTCCTGGAGAATAAAGACGTCGGTGCGAAATTCGGTCCACGAGACTCCCAGCAACCGTCTCCAGCACCACATCTTCAGAGCATCAATTTTACTTCGATATATAATTTAACTTCTCGACCTGTCGCAAGGCCCATGTCTCCGCAGCGTCTGCACGAGCCGGGACTCGGTAGATTTTATGATATTTTTGGGTTTTCCATATTTTCTTGACATTTACTCGATTGCCATTAAACTTTAGCCGAGAGCACGCCCAGGAATGTAGGTCATTCAGATATAATAGGTCGCATTCCGGCAAGTGGTGGGAAGGCATGGCGCAACCTGCCGCGACCTGCCGGGCTCCGTACGACTCTGACCAATGAGAGGACACATTAAGCGCAACAACATTTCAGCAATACTTTATCAGTCTCTATATTTAAGCTTACTCTGTATAGTAACTGCATGGTGTATGGTGACATAAACAATTTAATTCGGTTAATTAGGACTCTTTACCGTGCAAAAAGTATACTACAAGATATAATCGAATAAACGAACATAATTTTCATTGGAACAATAGAGCTGTCTTATCTATCTTTTTTTTAAGTCTGTCAAAATAAAGTTATACGTCGCTCAATGCATTCCAAAATAATTGTTGGACTGGAAAGTAATGTCGTTTTAAATCTAACTATCAAATACACTTAACCAACCTTTTTCAACCTAGGAACATTTACAGCAGATTGGGAAAATAAGCAGAGCAGGTGTTTGGGCCCCCCATAATCTGTCTTAAGAGAACAAAGTCAACCGATCCATCACATGAACGCATTGCTTCAACGGCACAAAAGGGAACCGTTTTTTTGATCATATGATCATTAGAGACATAAAACGGGTTATTTGTGACGATCCAAAACTTAAAAGGCAGTGGCTTTCTTCAAATGGATCACCTCAAAGTTCTGAAAAGCCGGGTTTATATCCCAAAAAAGCGCCTCTGTGTTTTTGGTGGAATATTCGCGGAATTGTTCATTTTGAAGTGGTAAAACCTGAACAAACGGTTAATGCAGACCTTTGTTGTGAACTGTTAGATCGCGTGAACCTATCTTTATTGGCAAAGTATCCGGTGATTGGCAACAGATAGGGAGTCATATTGCAACACGATAATGCAAGACCACACTGTGCACGGCGAACACTGGAAAAAATTAGTCAATTGGGTTGGGAGGTACTGCCTCACCCACTATATTCGACTGATATCACACCCACAGATTTCCATTTATTCCGATCTCTGCATCATTTTCTTAGTGCCAAAAAAGAAGTAAGAAGTAAGAAAAAAAGAAGTGGAAGTCCAAAATGGAATCTCAAGATATTTTTCTCAAAAATTTATTGATTTTTAGAAGTCCGGGAATAAAAATTTGCACCCTAGATGGCAAAAGGTCGTTGATAACGAGGGTAATTATATTATTGATGTGAAATAAAGACCTATTAAAATTTATTATTTTGAATTTAATGTAAGAAAGCGACATTACTTTACGGCCCCCCCCCCCTAAATATACCTCAAATAATACGATAAATACACGATACACGATACATTTAATGTGATCGAATCCTACGAGCTCGAATATGTTTTGGTCATCAAGAGGATATCATTACACCTCACCTTTTTGTTTTTGTTCCGCATCAGCATACAATATCCCTACTCATAAAGCAGATGTGCTTAGTCTTTAAGTTTCGATATAAAATGTGCAGAAACTGTTGGCATTTATGCCTTTATTTGCATTGCGTGCGCCATGTTCGCTTTATTTACTTCGTGCGTCGTAGAAATCGGATATCGTGCCTTCCAGTGAAAGAACAGTTATCTATTAGAATCAGTGTTAATTTTAATTTAAATCCCTGGCCTATTCCCCGTAGAAACAGCTCAAATAAATAAAATTAAGCTCATTGGTCATAAATTGGTCGCGGACCTTATATTTCATCACGCAGAGACTTCCGAAGCGAATTTTATTGTTAAAGCTTGGCTATTATGGCATTAAAGACAATGCACTTCGTCTCGTTGCATCGTACCTTCACAGCCGGATTCAAAGAGTGTGCATTAATGATGTGCAGTCATCCGGAACGGCCTTAGTTATGGGTGTGCCTCAAGGATTAATCCTTGGTCCGTTTCTGTTTTTTAGTTTATATAAATGATTTACCATATTTTATTCATAATATTTGCGATATTGTACTGTTTGCGGATGACACATCATTAATTTTTAAAGTAAATAGAAATGACGATAATATTGACGAAGTAAACAGGGGTTTATCGCAAGTAGCTCATTGGTTCAGGCTAAATAATATGGTACTGAACTCGAATAAAACTAAATGTATTGAATTTGCACTACCTAATGCTGCAAAAACAGCAAATAGACTCTCTTTAAATAATGTACCACTAAAAACAGAAAATTCAACTGTATTTTTGGGAGTATCCTTGGATACTAAACTCCAATGGAGCACACACGTAACAACTCTTGCAGGGAAACTGAGTTCAGCGGCCTACGCTGTTCGGAAGATAAGACAATTTACAGACGTCGAAACAGCAAAACTTGTTTATTTTGCCTACTTCCATAGCATTATGTCTTATGGAATATTGCTATGGGGTAAATGCGCGGATAGTGAAAAAATTTTTGTTTTACAAAAAAGAGCTATACGTGGCATTTATAATTTAAGACTGCGTGATTCCCTGCGAGAGAAGTTTAAGGAAACAGGTATTCTTACATTTGCTTCACAGTATATTTTAAGCAATCTTATTTATGTACATAAAAATATAAAGAATTATAAAACGATAGGTGATGTATACAATAGACAAAGCAGGAACCGACATAAGCTTGCGGCTCCTGCTTTGCGCCTTGCAAAAGTACGTAATTCGTTTGTGGGTTTTGGTATAAGATTCTATAATAAAATTCCGCAATCAATTTCAGCTTTGCCATTACATCAGTTTAAAAACACTGTTAAAAAGAGGCTGATACAGAAAGCCTACTATACTCTTGAAGATTATTTGGAAGACAAGAATGTGTGGATATAGCTCTCTTTGAACCTGTACAAGACAGTAACGACTTAATGTAAATAGTATTAAGAATTATATTTTTAAAAGAGCAACCGCCGAGTTTCTTGCTGGCTCTTCTCGGTAGGAACAGCTTTCCGAACCAGCAGTAGAGTTGACGATTCAAAAGCATTTGTTTACAAGTTTATTTGAATATAGAATATTTTGAATTTGAATTTGAATTTGTAGCGCTCCTTCCTGTGCCTGCTAAGAGATCTAATTTTATTTCGAGCCATGGTTAAGTAACGTGCAAAGTAATCTAAACCTCGAAATATTTCCTAACCAGCAGCACTTTAAATGAAAACTGTAATGCTATTGACAAATATCAAATAATTCAGTTATACTGACTGAGTGATTGCCCTTTTTATTTTATTGGGAAAATTAAGGGACACTTCGGACAATTACGCCCAAGATGGTGTTCATATTTGTCCGGGCATTATTGGTTTGAAAACAGATTTATAAATCGGGCTGTTTGTACAAACATTAATGATTTTAACTTTCTTTAAATTTCTCGCTGAAACAATCAACGCGTACAAAAAAGTTTGTAAGGAAAATATTAATCGCTAATGTATTTTGTTTATTTGAAATACCAAATATCGTACACACTCTGATTATGGATGAACACAACATTGAGTCTAACAAAGGACGAACTACGTTCACATAATTGACTATATTCAAATTTACATCCCGTGAATATATTACAATATAATTACGATCATCTTAACGGATAATTTCCATGATATTCTCAGATAACTTTTATTAGAATCCAGTCACTTTCAGTGAAGGGAGTGCGTTTACTTCATGTTTTGTCATTTCACGACCACCGCCCGACCACTGGAGTCCAATCCAATCGAAATTCAAATGAAACTTACGTATCTTTTATTTAAATTGTCCCTCAGGGTCTATTGCGTTTCGTTACATCCCGATCGTACGAGCGGCCGCCGGCGGTCGGAATCGGTGTCGGAACAGGGGTCTCACCGAGAAGCCCAAGGGGCAACTCGTCGGTCACTCGCAATCGGACAACATTTAGTGGCGGACGGCACTCAGTTGGTATAAAATCGTATGGAATCTTTCAAGTTAAATGAACTAACATGCTAGAGCTAGGGCACTTTGTTGATTCAGGAGGCTGCCACCCTCTAAGGAACACGAAATTAAAGACGTTAATCATAATGCTCGTTTAGCTCGCCATTTTAAATGTACGTTTTGTCACGTTAATGTTTGCAAGAGGTTCCCCCTCGTTACAGAGAGTGGGAAGAGCCGCCCCTCCTCTGCCGTGTGTCTCACGATGAAATGGAAATATCAATTAACTTAATGAGTCTTTATGGAAAGTGCCGCGGCTCGAGCTCTGGTAACATATAACTACAGCGAGCGTTGATTGCGCTCCTATATAACGCTTCTTATAATACGATTTATTTTATAGACTTTAATCCTTATTTTCTTCTTAAAATAAATATATTCTTTTTTTTTCTCAAGTGTTTTTTATCTTGTAAAAAATTTACCGAGCAGGACTCAGTCACCCAGGTACTGATCATCTATCGTCGTTATCGATCGTTATTATTTATGCTTCGATAAAAAATGAAGCTGATGAATGAAGCTTAACCCTCGTACACCTCTCGAGACGGTCCGTAAAGTCCACGTACATCCGTGCAATGATCCTAAACAGCCTTCCCGATCCGTGGTTGTGCTCTACGTTTTCAGTTTCCTCTCCGTATTATGGACACTAAATCCGATCAGTTTTTACCGAATTTCTGTGAATGACCCCGAGGCGTCAGCGACGATCGGACGAGGCTGCTTGTCGTGTGACTAACTTAACGAGAGTAATGTGAACACTGGCCGCGATCTGAGCGACAGGACACCTTATGATACGATACGATAATAATACGAGTCTGCGTTCGGAACGAGACTACCCTGCACGACAGGCTACGAAACGACACGATAGCTGTGATATATGTCTGAGATAGTATAGAGCCTGATATTGCCGTCTCGCTGGCACATCTCCATTTCCATTACAATTATTAACTTAGGAAACGACAGATGACATCAATTGACAGCTTCCGGTACGACATTAATAAAATTATTGTAATAATTCAATGAATACAGTTAGAAATCAAAATAAATAAAAGCTAAAACATTTCCAAGTCTCGTAGATCCATCGATGCACTCGACGGGGCTCCATCACATGAATATGATATACATATTCAACTGCATTTTATCATCCCTGCTACAGTATTTGCATCAGGGATGCAGATACTGTAGCAGGGATGCTCTGAAACCAACGATGCGCTAGATTTGGTTCGCATGTATTCATATTTTATCATATTTATATATATAGCATTTGAATGGTTTTTATATTAAAAACATCGGCAGCTTTAAATTTAGTTCAAAAAAATGTTTGATCAACGTACGAGTAGGTACGTCGAGAATTGACGAGTCTTAACTAGTTTTTTATTGCGATACTGCTGTGTTTATTTTTATTCATGGATGCAGTCTATCTCTTGATTGTGTTTCGGAGTGAAACTACTTTTGAAACTGTGTAGTGAATATGCGCAGTGCAGGTTAAGTGTGGCGTAGGTGGCTTATAGCACATGCATTTTAAAAATAATACTACCTACATTAAGTATTAAGCAACTTCTTCATAATTGCGAATTATAGTATCTTATAAAAGTGATATTTAATATTATAGAACTCCACAAACTGACGCCTAAAGCTCGCCAAAACCATACTTTTGAAACTGTTTCCGTGACTCAAGCGATCGATAGCAGACCGCACACCATATTCACCATAAATGGCTGACCGCTGCGCGTGCCTCGGTAGCTTAATGACTAATTTATACACAAAATTTCACAAAATCGTAGACATAGTACTGAAGCTTCAGAGAAAAGCTCAGGCAGATCATCGCAAAATAGTATAAGTTCTTTACTTTGGATTGATGAAGTTTATCACTATCGCCAATGGATCGGCGGCTTTCTTAATCTAGTTAGAGTGAAGATGTTCCGAATATGTTGGTATATTAACCGACCTGCAGAACTGGAGTAGGGGCGGTGCCCGGACCGCGCGTGTAGTATTTGGAGCGTGAGAAATGTCTTTCGAACCGTGATCGTACGCGACGCCCGTATATACTAGTGTGGCGGTATCGGCTACCTGCACTCAATATTCAGTGAACATTCACGGCTGCTGTCACCACCAGATAGGCACTGAGCCTCGTCCTCCAGTAACTGTCTAATAGCGCAGGCACTGCGGGAACCGAATCTGCGTCCGTGTCCAGCCCGAGCGGTTCAGGAGCTGGAACCGGTGAAGACTCACGAACCGGCAGCTCCCCACCGCCCGTGCTGCTGCCGTAGCAGGCAGCCCGCTCAGCTTGGAGTACTTTGACGCTACCGAATAGGAAATGAGGAGCTAGTCGAAACAGTACATTTTGTAAAAGATATATAAAAATGCAATTTAAAAAATAAAAAAGAAAGAAAGAAAGCGTGATATGTGGGAATCGATCCCAGGTTATGATATGAGCATTTTGATACGCCCCGTTACCATTAGGCTATCGCAATTATGTATTTGACAACTCAAATATCATTTGCTTTCTCTTCGACATTTTAGTTTTTTGTGAGTACCCTGATACAGGGATAGAACGACATTTCTTTGAAATGAAACCTAACTAGATCGATTTTAAAAATTTTAAATTAGTTAATGTATAGAACCGGCTATACTCACGTATTATTTTATCGGGTAAGCCCGACTAGTTTCGAACCCATCCGGGGCACTACTAGTCAGGCTAACCCGATAGAATAAGACGTGAGTATAGCCGGTTCTATACATTAACTATGAATACTAATCACTATAGTTTAAATTTAAAAATTTAAAATTAATTAAAAAAAACTATTACAGGTAATAAATGTATATCTCTGTCCACAGGGGCGGCGGCGGCGGCGGCATGTTCGGCGACGTCAATATATCCGCCATCCTGGACTCCTTTAGCATTAGTTACGATAAAAGAGTAAGACCCAATTACGGAGGTTAGTACTGCAGGCCTTCTGGTCACGTTCGACTTGCACAGACGAGTACATAACACCTCAATACAATTACGCGTATAAACAACACACGCACTTTACTCAAGACTTCACGCAACGCAAATCAGAAACCTTAACATGCGTATAATTTTTTAAATAAGACTATTATATTTTGGAAATAACTTCAGACTAAATAATTTTAGACATCAATTTCCTTATAATTCGTCTTTAAAGTAAATACTTCAATATAAAAATAATCTGGTAAAAGACATGTAATGTAACAGTAAAATAAATTAATGTAAACGATAAATATATGTGAAATTTTATCGTCCTTACAATTATTGTAAACATTATTAATTTGTATGACAGTCAAGTCATACTCGAGTCCTCATTCAGAGCCATCCGGGGCTCATGTTACTCGCGCGAGTAGTACCTCAATAACTAGCTGAATTTCCAACTTCGTTCAGGCCAATGTCACTGCTAAGGTACTTCAATTATGATATTCTTTTACAGTTATGGAAGGAATAATGGAATATTCTTACCTTATATGTACGTGTGATTAATTATTATTTCAAATGACTTATTCAGCCATCCGGATCTATAGAATCCCAAAGTAGTTCCGTTCGCGCAGGGATTAACTTGCCCATAATATTAGATTACGTTTCGAGAAATTTACTATCTATTATGAATAATATATTTACTTTGCTGACTCTTCTCTTTAACAGAAAATTAAAATTTTCCAAATTCCCATTTATTCAAGTGTAAAAAATTCAATCGCTGTGGGTTCATTAGAGAGTAACTTTATTGAAAAAGGTAAAGTGTGATTATGAAATTCGGTTCGCGTTTCTGCGGACAAGGACTATGTCTACTGTGGAACTACACAACGTTTCTTGCATGAGAACTTACAGGCGACAGGAGAGAAAGCCGTTGCCTAGCAATAAGACAGTGACAGGCTGGTATAGTCTTGTGTCGCTTCCTTTCAGCGGTGTCTTGCCTGTTTAATTAATTTAACATCTCTCAGTTAAATGAAAGCTCTACCAACACACATTATATAGCACCATTCTAGATGAAAAGCATTTGAGAAATAAAAGCATATACGTTACATTCTTTAAGCTAATCTGCTCCTTCTTTTTTATTTAATTTTCTAATTCAGAACCCTTAAAAGTTAGCTGGGATTCTTGTTTTGTTTTTGTTAATTCAAAGTTATAGCGATAATAGAAGTTGCAGCTAAAAATAATAGGTGAATACAGTAACGTAAGCTTCATGTCATTATCGTATGAAGAAGCTGCCGTATGTAACAATGCCCGGACGGAGCTACTCTTCGGCCCCCTACAATGTAGTAGTGACAGAATGTAACTAGTTGTAAACTGTAAATTTGTAAAACGGTAACCGTCGCGCTTCTTGCGGGCTCTTCTCGGTAGGAGCAACTTTCCGAACCTCCAGTAGAGTATGCGATTCATTAGCAATAGTTTACAAGTTTATTTTATACACTAGCGGCCGGCCCCTGTTTCATAAATATATAGCCCATGTCACTCAGTGAAAAAAAATGATTAAAATCGATCCAGTAGTTTTGATTTATTAATTACTGCCCGTGGCCCGCACGCGTTAAATTTAGAGAAAAACAATTCCCCTCTCCTCAGTCAGTGTAAAAAAAATGATTAAAATCGATCCAGTAGTTTGGATTTATTCATTACTGCCCGTGGCCCGCAAGCGTTCAATTTGGAGAAAAACAATTTCCTCTCCCTATACCAAGAAGATTTCCTGCTATCTTTGGAATATCTAAATTCATATACTACATATATACTCATTTATTTTTACAATTAATTACAGAATGCCTTTATATTCAACATTCATAGCTTCCTTGTCACTAAACAAACTCTTGAAAGAGCGACATATAGCTGTTAAATTCGAAGTGATATAGGGCGAAGCGCGGCCTCCTCACGGCATTTTAAATCTGTAATATCTCCGAAAATGTTCACTTAAATTACATGCTGTAAACGGCCATATTAATCTATACTAAATCAACAATTTATTTAGGACTAGCGGCCTGCCCCTGCTTCGCACGGGTATAAAATATATATCCCATGTCAGTCAGTGTAAAAAAAATGATTAAAATCGATCCAGTAGTTTTGATTTATTCATTACTGCCCGTGGCCCGCAAGCGTTAAATTTGGAGAAAAACGATTTCCTTTCCCTATACCAAGAAGATTTCCTGCTATCTTTGGAATATCTAAATTCATATAGTACATTTTTACTTATTTACTTTTACATTTTCCTATTTATTATATTTTTACAATTAATTACAGAATGTCTTTAAACAAACTCTTGAAAGAGCGACATTGCTGTTAAAGTCGAAGTGTTATAGGGCGAAGCGCGGCGTCCTCACGGCATTTAAAATCTGTAATATCTCCGAAAATGTTCACTTAAATTACATGCTATAAACGGCCATATTGATCTAAATTAAATCAAATATTTATATAAGGTACTTAATTGGATAAGGATTAATGCTGTATTGTATAAAAATTGCTTCAAAAATAAGGCATTATTTTTCGTAAAAAGTAAATGACAAAAAATGCTATAGTAGGTTATCCATAAGAGATAGACATATACCATCGCGGACTTTTCTGTAGACCTTTTCATGGTGTACAAATACTTAGTACATCATTTTGATAAATCTCGTAGGGTTTAGCCTGCGTTTGCAATGTAAGCGGAAAAAATGTAATTATTTACGACATCACATTAGAAACCTCAAAAATTACAGTATTACTCTACTCCATATTGAATGTTATTAGACATGTAAACCTTACTCTAAAATCACTCTATCTATTAAAAAAACCGCATCAAAATCTGTTGCATAGTTATAAAGATAGAAGCATACATAGGGATACACGGACATAGGGACAGACAGAGAATGCGACTTTGTTTTATACTATGTAGTGATATTGTTTATTTTTACAATTGATTAGACAATGTCTTTACATACAACATTCATAGCTTTCTTATCATTAGACAATATAAACTTGAAAGAAGGACATTTAGTTGCGCCTCCGGTCGCTGCTAAATTCGAAGTACTTATAGGTCGAAGCGCGGCCTCCTCGCAGGATTTTAAATCTGTAATATCTCCGAAAATATTCACTTAAATTACATGCTGTAGACGGCAATATTTATCTATATTAAATCAACAATTTATTTAAGGTACTCAATTGGATAAGGATTAATGCTGTATTATATAAAAATTGCTTTGAACATAAGGCATCATTTTTCGTTAAAAGTAAATGACAAAAAATGCTATTGTGGGTTATCCATAAGAGATAGATATATACCATCGCGGACTTTTCTGTAGACCTTTTTAAGGTGTACAAATACTTAGTACATCATTTTGATAAATCTCGTAGGGTTTAGCCTGCGTTTGCAATGTAAGCGGAAAAAAATGTAATTATTTACAGAAACCTCAAAAAGTACAGTATTTCTCTACTTCGTATTGAATGTTATTATACGTACAAACCTTCCTCTAGAATCACTCTATCTATTAAAAAAAACCGCATCAAAATCGGTTGCGTAGTTTTAAAGTTTTATGCGTACATACGGAAATATGGTCTTTGTTTTATAATATGTAGTGATACTTAATTGGATAAGGATTAATGCTGTATTGTATAAAAATTACTTTGAACATAAGGCATTATTTTTTGTAAAAAGTAAATGACAAAAAATGCTATGGTGGGTTATCCATAAGATAGAGACATATACCATCGCGGATTTTTCTGTAGTCTTTTTCAAGTTGTACGAATACTTATATATTATTTTGATAAATCTCGTAGGGTTTAGCCTGTGTTTGCAATATAAGCGGAAAAAAATGTAATTATTTACGACATCACAACAGAAACTTCAAAAATTATAGTATTTCTCTGCTCGGTATTGAATGTTATTATACATACAAACCTTCCTCTTGAATCACTCTATCTAATAAAAAAAACCGCATCAAAATCTATTGCGTAGTTTTAACGATTTAAGCATACATAGGGATATATGGACAAACAAAGAATGCGACTTTGTATTATACTATGTAGTGATAAACAATATTTTAAATTTGAATATATGAAATTCGTATACGGGGATAATGAATTGGAATTTATATTGCCAGCGAATATATTGGTAAAGCGAATACAAAATATCAAACAATTGTAAAATTAATTTTCGGAATCACAAACACCGCAGTGGTTCCGCAGCCAGTGGGGGCCCCCCCGTCGACGCCGCCCGACGCCGTGCAAACAAACAAACATTGCAACAACCCTGTGTGTTTGCAATTCCGTATTTAAATACAGTTTTACGCACGGATTTTTATACTATTTTTGTGTTATGTATATAACAAACACCATCGCTGTAAAATTTTATCAAACTAAGTAAAACGGTTTTCGGGTTCCTTTGTAGGCCACATTTTTCAGCGAAATTCAAACTGACGTTTTATCGAAATTGCTTTTGAATAATATTTAAAGGTTTCCCATAAAATTTTTGAATTGGTTTATCTCTCTCTATTTGTTTATCTCTTGTCTATGCTAAGAATTTGTTTTTAAATGTCTTTATTTTTTTTTTAAATTTTTAATATGGAGTAGTCAAATACATTAATTAACTTTAATTATAGCTTTTGCCCGCGACATCACATCTGTGGACTTTTGTACGAATAAAAGCCTTTCTCCCTCTATAGCCCTCCTACTATTGAAAAAATCACATCATTCATTCATACTGACAACACACACTTTTGCTTGATATTATTAAAATGGACGTTAATATATTAAAATATATTTTTTGCTCGATAGTTGGATTGTGACAACATTACTATGTTAGCTAATTCAAAAGAATAAACGCCGATTTTAAGCGTTGACGTCTAAAATCACTTCGGTTATTCTTTTACGGAAATTTATTTCTACATAAAATTAAACGGTGGTTGCGAATACTCGGGAAGTTCGAGCCATTAAGCGAAACCGAAAAAAATATGCATTCGTCCGTTTATTTCGTTGGCTGATTAGGGCTCCTCTCTTCTTGACAGAGAGGGATTAGAGCTAAGCTCCACTGCCGATTGGTAGTTGCAAACCAGCCATTCCAGGAATTCCTCAGAAATATGCAGTTTGTACAACGTTCGATATATTCCTTCACCGAGAAGTGCCTGATAATTTTAAATAAGTAAGTAAGTAGCGGCCTGTTAGTATCCCACTGCTGAGAATAGGCCTCTTCTCTCCGTTTTTTTTTTGGAGAGAAGGATTGGAGCTAAGACCTACCACGCTGCTCCAATGCGGATTGGTAGGTTACACATATCCCCAGAATTCTCTAGAGATATGCAGGTTTCCTCACGATGTTTTCCTTCACCGAAAAGCGTGTGATAAATTGCAATTATTAATTAGACACATAAGTTTTACTAGAAAACTCATTGGTGCCTGCCCGGGGTTTGAACCCTAGACCTCCTCGACAGAGGCGCACGGTGTTACCGCTGGGCTACCACAGCTTTTCTCATTCTCAGCAGTGGGAATTTTAAATAATAATAGATAAATCAAGCACAGAAGCTTTAATAGAAAACTTATTGATTTCTGTCTGATGTTCAGCCTATTAACACCTGGTAAGATTCACAGTTTCATCTTTCGATTTATTATATTGTAATATGTAAGTTAGAAGTTGCGTGGTAACCATTCATAAGTCTCTTTTTGAGGGATATCTAAAAGTTATATGGAATTTGTGTTTGCATTACATTTGTCTATTTATTCACAGTCCTTCATCAGAGAGTGCGTTAAGCCATCAGTTTGTTATCATTAACGTAGGACAATAAACGTTAACCCAGAAACATATTTATTCTACGCTCGTTCTAGTCATTCGTTCTTAACGAATTGCGCACGTCAATAGCGGATAACAATGTGTAAACATAGTTTTGGAAGTATGGTTAGAGAAAAAGAGATGTCCTTTACTCCTTCAGCGGTAGGCTACGGTTCGTCCGTGGAAGTTTCTTCTATCGTTCGCAAAATGTTCTCATTCGCAAGGTTCATTCCACAATTTTCGTCCCGTAACAAGTAAACAATCGTCCCGAAACGGCTCGCAGCCTGTTCTGGCTGCAGTGGCAGGCGCCAGGAACTCCAAGCAATATCGAGACAGTGCTCGACGTTCGAGATGACATAGCCCCTTTAGGTTGGCGAGATTCTTGAGCTCGAACGATAGCTGCAAAAGGTTTACTGATGAGATACTCGTATGTGACTAAATTTTTTACCGAAATACCTTTTATTTAGAATAACTCTACAGAACCTCAAAACTTGAGGCTAACGTTTAAGTGGACAATTGTGGTAAAAGTAGTGTTCGAGCCTTTGTTTGGCTTGAATAGAAGTTGAGGGAATATCAATGTATAACTACCTCGTATATTAAAAACGGTATATTAAAACTTTAGAAAAATACAAATATGTTGGCGCACAGTGCGGTGAGAGGTGAATTCCGATTGAATGTGACAAAAGTCATCAATTATATAATAAAAACGCATGTAAAAATTTAATCAAAGAACTGCACTATTGATATTAAGTTTCGCAGGGCGGCTTCTCAAGCCGTAACAAGCAGTAAATAAATGATAATTACAATTTATCACACGCTTTTCGGTGAGGGAAAACATTGTGAGGAAACCTGCATATCTGTAGAGAATTCTGAGGGTATCCCAGTACAATGCACCTTCCCACCACACACCGCAGCGAGGTGGGTCTTTGCCCCGAGCCCTCTCTGCAGAAAGAGAGAGGAGCGGCCTGCGCCCAGACATGGCAAAGTAGGGAGCTGTAAGCGAGAAGATGAATTAAGGTTCTGCTACTGTTTCGAAGGACATACATATAATAATGCTACATAGGTAAAAGTTTTTTATAATAGAGTCTATGTTTATTTATTTATTTATTAATACTTTAACATCACGTTCACTTCAGCACACGTAATACTAAATCTTACGATGGCTTTGCTATCTATCTCTATCGATTCAAACAGAGCGACTGTCTCTTTATTTAAACAACGCTTTGTGCGCACTCTGTACTCACACTCTGTTTCCCCACACATATTTGCCATTGATCGGTCGCGCCGAAGACCAAAATATTGCAACAGTTCGTGCATACCGATACGTTCTAGACCTGGTCGATGACAATGAGCGGTTCAGAGCACCCTGACAAATACTAGGTATGCAGATGGCAAGATCTAAACTCAGAAATGCGGAAATCTGAAGAGGAATCGTGTAGGCACCACTATTATACTAAAGATAATAAACATTTCTTGTGTTTTGAAACCGCATAAACTAAGGGCATGAATATCGGGTTAGCCCAACTTCTGAAACTTTAAATACAAAATAGAAAAAGGGATGTAAAAAAATTTACATCTATCGTTTGAATTTATAAATAGAAGCCATTTGCCAAAAACTTGTTTATTTCAAACGTCTAGCCCAGTCATAATGAAGGGACACATTAAATAACACGCGGTATTTGGTTTCTGACTGAAAAAGTTTCGCGCGGAATTTTTTAAAACTTTTATGTGATCTATAGCGTTCTAGTATCGATAGTGATGAGAGCTCAACGTGTTAGGTAAAACATTTAGATAAAAACATGTCTCAATGCTACATTTGTTTAGAATTGCTAGTATAGCGTTTTAAAAAAACGCATATAATCGTAGAAAATATTTTTTGTACTACAACAACTTTCGCCGATTCTATGTAAGTACTTACGTTAAGCTATTATTTTAAATCTTAAATCTTTTAAACTACTATACAGATTTTAATGTGGTTTTTTAGATTTTCAATAGATAGAGTGATCAAAGAGGAAGGTTTATATGTATAACTAGCGGCCTGCCCCTGCTTTGCACGGGTATAAAATATATATCCCATGTCAGTCAGTGTAAAAAAAATGATTAAAATCGATCCAGTAGTTTTGATTTATTCATTACTGCCCGTGGCCCGCAAGCATTAAATTTGGAGAAAAACAATTCACCTCTCTCTATACCAAGAAGATTTCCTGCTATATCTAATATCTAAATTCATATACTACATATTTACTTATTTACTTTTACATTTTCCCTATGTATTTTATTTTTACAATTAATTACAGAATGTCTTTGAAGAAACTCTTGAAAGAGCGACATATAGCTGCTAGATTCGAAGTGCTATAGGGCGAAGCGCGGCGTCCTCACGGCATTTTAAATCCGTAATATCTCCGAAAATATTCACTTAAATTACATGCTGTAAACGGCCATATTGATCTATATGAAATCAACAATTTATTTAAGGTACTTAATTGGATAAGGATTAATGCTGTATTGTATAAAAATTGCTTCAAAAATAAGGCATTATTTATCGTAAAAAGTAAATGACAAAAAATGCTATTGTGTGTTATCCATAAGAGATAGACATATACCATCAGAGATAGTATTTCTCTATTCCATATTGAATGTCATCACTACATATTATAAAACAAAGTCGCATTCTTTGTTTGTCCATATATCCCTATGTATGCATAAAACTTTAAAATTACGCAACAGATTTTGATGCGGGGTTTTTTTTAATAGATAGAGTGATTCCAGAGAAAGGTTTGTATGTATAATAACATTCAATACGAAGTAGAGAAATACTGTAATTTTTGAGGTTTCTGTAAATAATTACTTTGTTTTTCTGCTTACATTGCAAACGCTGGCTAAACCACTATTTGTACACCTTGAAAAGGTCTACAGAAAACTCCGCGATGGTATATGTTTATCTCTTATGGATATCCCACAATAGCATTCTTTGCCATTTTCTTTTTATGAAAAAAAAATGCCTTGTTTTCGAAGCAATTTTAAACAATACAGCATTAATACTTATGTAATTAAGTATCTTAAATACATAGTTGATTTAATATAGATCAATATGGCTGTTTACAGTATATAATTTAAATGAACATTTTCGAAGATATTACAGATTTAAAATGCCCCCAGGAGGCCGCGCTTCGGCCTTAACACTTCGAATTTAGCAGCGATCGGACGTGTTTGTTTTTCACAAGGCTAAGTATATGTCGCCCTTTTAAGAGTAACCTCGAAAAAACATGTTTGCATTGTCTAATGACAAGAAAGCTGTGAATGTTGTATATAAAGACATTCTGTAATTAATTGTAAAAATAAAATACATAGGTAAAAATGTAAAAAGTAAATAAGTAGAAATGTAGTATATGAATTTAGATATTCCAAACATATTCCATCATTTATATAAACTAAAAACAGAAAGGGACCAAGGATTGATTCTTGAGGCACACCCATAACTAAGGCTCTTCCGGATGATTGCACAAAATTAATGCACACTTTTTAAATTCGGTGGTAAAGATAAGATGCAACGAGACGAAGTGCGTTGTCTTGCCATAGTAGCAAGCTTTAGCAATCAAGTCTCGTGTTGAACGAAATCAAATGCTTTGGACAAGTATTTCAGTAGAATATTAAACCATTACATAATTTTAAGGTTCGATTGCTCCAAAAAAACTCTAAAATTAGGATTTCTCTGAATCCAAGTACAAATACTCTATTTCAGTTATGGTTGTATGGTTTTTATATATCCCGATTAAGTGTAATGTTCAGTTGCAATCTTTACGATTATAATCTGAATTAATATAGAGTTTTCAATAATTAGTGATTATTTTTTATTATAAATTAAAAAGTGAAAGCTAATTCGCAATATTCACAAGACTGTTGAAAGTTTTACTTGAAATAATGAGTTCGACTAACGTGGTATGAATAACATATTCAACCTTATATTCCAGCAATAACTATTAAAATCAAAGAACAAACATTCTCTCAGCTTATTATGACAACTTAGACTAAATTACCACCGAAGCAATTATGGTAGAATATAATAGAATAGCATTGGTCATTTTGTGTGTTGTGTGGGTTTCAGGACCGCCCGTGGAAGTGGGGGTCACCATGTACGTGCTCTCCATCAGCTCTCTGTCTGAAGTGAAAATGGTATCGCATTCACAAACCAATATTAAAGACACCGCGCATACATAGCAAGATCCGTCCTCTAGTGCCATCACCAGCATCTCCGCTCATCGTACTCGTACACCCGTGTCCACGGTTCGATGCTTAGGTGCGATGACGCGCGTGCGTCCCCGCGCCCCGCGCCCCCACCCCGCGCGCTCCCGCTCCGGCGATGGGCCACGTCGAGCCCTCTGGTTTGGTTTTCACTCACGACTGGGCTTGATTGCAGGTCCGCCAGTGGAGGTGGGCGTCACCATGTATGTGCTCTCTATCAGCTCCGTCTCCGAAGTGCTCATGGTACTCGCCACTGTCAGCTCACGCTTGAGTCGCGAGCGGCCCCAGACACGAGGCTGCGAGCATGCCCGCGTTTCGTGGAGCGGAACGCCCTTTGTCTGCGAATCTTGCTTTCTTATTATGTGTCCCCGCATCCTTTAACGTGTGCGTCGAGCTAAACTCGGTTTTGTGACGTCATAATAAGAAAAGCGATCCGTTATAACCTCGCAAGTTATCGGGTTGCGTGTCCGGCAGTACTCGTAATTCCAAAGATATCGAAGTCTTCACAGCGCGAAGTGGTGATGTGTGTCGACTCGTGACCTACGCGTCGAGAATTCCGCACGATCGCGGGTAGCCGATGGGAATTCTGTCGAGATAATTTAAAACGCGCGAAACCAACTGTCGGGGAATTCGTAAATGAGTATAAATAATGCGTTTGATGTAACATCAACACTTCGTTTATAAAACGTTATAAGTTTTGTTTCAAATTTCGCAGAACGCTTTGAACATTTCAAATATGGACGTTTTGTATGAACGGAAATTCTATGGATTTGCGACGACTGTTCGTTAGTTCGTCACTCATTTCGTAGTTCGATGTGTATGTACGTATTTGTGTAACTACTGGAACCGCCTAAACATTCGATATCTTCCACGCTCTCCAGTCACTTGGAACACCGGTTTATTTAGCTAGTTTTTTTCTTATCGCTTGGATTATTTTGATGTTTTCTATTTATTAGTGTAATGTAGTAACATGAGACACGTACTCGTAAACCTTACAAATCTACCCGGTCTCCCGAACCGACCCGGCCGCCAGGCGCTGGGCGAAAGACTCGAAGTGGAAACCAAATCAAAGTCGTAAAGGTCACAATAAGACGTGACCCATAGCCTTGGAGAGCTCGTTTCGTCATCGCTGAGTCTCGAGACTCCCGAGAACTATGTCGAACGTCTCGTTCGTCAGAATTTGAAAGGTGTCAATATGCGGCAATCAGTATAATTGCCAGCTTGTTAGCTTCTCTTAAAGTTTGCCTCGATCGAGCCGTGGGTGCCAGTCCGCTCACGTCCACTCACCCCGCCCTGTCCGACCACTCAGCACCCATCTTTTCATCGTCAGCGATCACTCTGTTCACTGTGTTCGAACAGGTTTCGTGTTACACTACAGTGCACATTTTTTTCAAACGTCTCACGCTTCGCTCATTTTATCCATCAGTAGTACCTTATTTATATCACGAACACGTTCTCACGTATCACAATAGTTTACAGAATGTTAGACTCGCGTTAGCCGTATTGCTGCCGCTACCTCCCGCTCACGCTCACGCTCACGCTCACTGCTAGCTATCGGACCGAGCATGCAAACGTTAGATGTTTTTCGTTATAGTAGCGTTCATTTGTAAACTTACGCATTTTAAAGGTTTAAAGGTAACGATTCCGTAACTCATCTCATAGTTCTCACGAATCTCTCTCTCTCATGAATCGTTCTCTCTCATCAATGAATTTCATAACCGAAATCTAAAGTTCCGAGAGATTTTTACCTAACGATATAGTGTGAGATCTATGTTTTGATTGTTTGTAAAAAATTCTAATATATAATAACAATACCGGGCCCCGTGTCGCCCGCCCCACCACATTGAACGGAACTCTCTTTCCCCTCCAGGACTTCACGTTGGATTTCTACTTCAGACAGTTCTGGACAGACCCGCGCCTGGGATACAAGAAGCGGCAGGGCGTGGAGACGTTGTCGGTTGGCTCTGAATTCATAAAGAACATATGGGTACCGGATACATTTTTCGTAAACGAGAAGCAATCCTACTTCCACATCGCAACCACCAGCAACGAATTCATACGTATTCATTATTCGGGCTCCATCACGAGGAGCATCAGGTACAGACTATTGGATTGCTCCTTTCCAAACATGCGGGTATTATATTTGGAATCAAACCCGCGATCGATAATAGCGGGAACGAGAGTACGATAGCTAATAAATATAGGACATTATTTATGTTCTACGTAATCATGAATAATAATTAATAATGTTTGTAATGCCCGCCGTATTTTTTACTTAGAAATTTGTATTAAATTAACAGACTTACTGACTTTGTGTCTCGTGCAAAAACAAAATTTCCTGATGTACAAAGAATCAACGATTTGAGGAAGCAAAAATGTAATTTGTGTTTGGTTGAACGAGCGATACATTTAATATAAATCAATAGAGCTTAATTATGAGTGATCTTTCAGACTCACCATCACCGCATCCTGTCCCATGAACCTGCAATACTTCCCGATGGATCGCCAGTTGTGTCATATAGAAATCGAGAGTTGTAAGTATATCGACTGATATTTCGTTATGTGTACTCGTGTATCGTGTATGTCAAATCAATATGTAAACTTCACAAGATTTTAAAATATAATTGCAAAAAAAATAGTTTCATGGCGCGAGCCTCGTTTTTGAATATTATATATATATGCTATTCAATAAACAGTGTTTTATTTGAAGCACGCTTCGTGTTATATGTATCGTGCAAATATAAACGTGAGGGTCGTAAAGGGGATCCCGTTTGGTGAATATTAGATAATACCTGAAAAATCAACTGAATATAAAGACTCAAATATCTATCAACACTCGAACGACCGAACGACACGTGTGTTGCAATAAATTCTACGATGGTAGAGAAATGCATACTAGTATTTAAAAAACTTGTGCGCGCTCACCTACAGCTATCATGATCTGATTCTGGCCACGATGCAAATTTCTCACTAGCCTTAACGATCGTGTTCTGACCGCTCTCTCGTATCAGATACCACTCAGGACACTCTGTGAGCGCGAGCGAACAACTTAACGTCGACTCGTGCTGTGATTCGCCTCGTGTTCTCGCGAATCGGAACGTCTCCTTCTCGCATACAGCACCCGCAGAAGGCAGACTCGTAAAATAGTAAGCCTTCGTCCTCACGAGCATAAAGCGACAGAAATGATATTGAGACATCGAGTCTGCGACGACGAGCGGGCCGAAGGAGGCGGGGGACGGCGGCCGCGGGATCCGCGAAACCACCGAGGGCAGTGCCGCAGCCGAGGCCCGCGCGCGCCCACCTCCCCGATACCCGCACCCTCGCCGCCTGCACCCGCACCCGCACCCGCACCCGCAGCCGCAGCCGCACCCGCACCCGCTACCGCAGCATACTCACGTAGCGAGCGCTACGCTCCACGGCACTATCACCGTACGCACGCTTGACGCCACGCGCGCAACTTTCGACCTGCATGATATTTATTTAAGCTTTTATACTATACGATAATTATATATATTTCAATTATTTACACGTTTCGTAGTACTGGAGTTAGTTTAGCGTTCGCTCTATAGATAGTACTAGTAGATTTATAATTTTCTATAATTCGCATCGAGCCGATTCGAGTTCGATATAGTTTCCCCCGATCGGCTCGGTCGGTCTCGCCCCGCCTGCTAGTGGCACCGCCGCCGGCCGCGCGAGGGAAACGCGATGCTTCGCAGCGTAAGTGATAGCGTTTTGTGTGTTTGGCATGTCTCCGGAGTCGGGTACACGATGAGAGACATTCGATACCATTGGAAGGACGGCCTCGTGAGCGTCGGCATGAGCAACGAGGTGCAGCTGCCACAGTTCCGCGTGCTCGGGCACCGGCAGCGTGCCACTGTTGTAACGCTCACGACAGGTAACCAGTTCGCGCCGCCCGCCCCCGCCTCCCTCCGCCACCGCCGCCACTACCGCCACTACCACTACTGCTACTACGACACGACCACCGCACGACGAGTCGCCCCGCTCTCGCGCCGGTCGGACGGGGCTCGAGTCGTAAGACCCGCTGCGACGGGCCCGGGGCTCTCTCATTTATTATCCGCTGCGCACAGTCGGCTACACCATGCGGGACATCCGGTACAAATGGAACGAGGGGCCGAACTCCGTCGGGGTGTCGAGCGAGGTGTCGCTCCCGCAGTTCAAGGTGCTCGGCCATCGGCAGCGGGCCATGGAGATCTCCCTCACGACAGGTACTGGGCGGCACCGACGGTACAACTTACGATTCCGAACGATCGTTATTATATTATTATCAAGTGAAACGCTGAGCGTAAACGGCGAACGGCCACGACTCTTTTCACGTCCCGCTTTTATATATTCGCACCGACGACACCGACTTGAGTGTTTCGTTACTTGATTTAATTTAAGTGGTTTTCTCGCGATCGATTCAGATAAATCTACTTTTTTGGCGTAACTTACGAGTTGAGGATGAAGAATTATTGAATTTTATAAAAAAATAGATTCGTTATGGTATTCTAACGAATTTTTCAAACTTTTTGCAGGAAATTATTCAAGATTGGCTTGTGAAATACAGTTCGTACGGTCCATGGGCTACTATTTGATTCAAATTTATATTCCTTCCGGTCTGATCGTCATCATATCGTGGGTGTCGTTCTGGTTGAATCGGAACGCGACCCCCGCCCGAGTGGCGCTGGGGGTCACCACCGTGCTGACCATGACCACGCTGATGTCGTCGACCAACGCGGCGCTGCCCAAGATATCGTACGTGAAGTCCATCGACGTGTACCTCGGGACGTGCTTCGTGATGGTGTTCGCCAGCCTGCTCGGTAAGCATTACATCACTCACTCACTCACTCTTCTTCTTTTCAATCTTTTAACTTATTTATTAAAGGGCCTTTTGTATGTGTTTGAATTTTGTTTTGAAATGACGAACTGGGAACTCGAGACTTTCACGTAACTCAGAATCAATATATTAGTATCGTTTTTTATTTATGATCTACGGAGTTCATGTCTCGTACCACCGTTCGTAGCAGGCTTGATTCGTTCATAAGTCAATTTACATAAATGTAATTTACATAATTTTATATAAATTTAAATATTTTCTAATTAATTAAAGAAATAGGTATTTTTACATTTGCTTCGCAGTATATCTTTAGCAATTTGATTTTTGAGCATAACAATATACATATTTATAAAAAAATGGCGATGCATATAATAGACAAAGTATTAACCGACATATATTAAATTAATCTTTATTTATTTATTATTAATCAAGTTAGTATTTAACAAGCACTTTTCAATCGCCAAGGATCAATTACATTTAATAAAGTTACAAGTGTTGTGTTGTGTTGTGTTGTGTTGTGTTGTGTTGTGTTGTGTTGTGTTGTGTAAGTCACAATTCGGAATGTTGTGCCTATCGAGAAGGACCGGCAAGACGCTCTGCGGTCAATCTTTCAAAATTTTCAATTAATATTATGAAACCGCAGTCATATTTGGAGCTAAAAGGATTTTCAAATTCAAATATTTTAATTTTAATTATTATTATATGCTTCAAATATATTTATAGCGTAAAATATTTGAGTCTGTTATGTAGCAAAAAAATTGAAAATATTTAAATTATTCTTTCAACCAAGGAGTTATAAAGAGTAGTAAATTAAATTATTAAAATAACTCAACATGTAATTACAATAATATAATTTATTGAAAAAATCTTACTGGAAAACAGATGTTAATTTATGTACGAGCGAGCAACGTTTATTGAGTGTTTAATAGAACATATCGAGTTGTCAAGTTTCCGCATCGATTTTTCGTTGTATTATGACTAGAAAATCCATTAAATGTTTCTTGTTGACTCTAATTGCAGATAAGATTTGTTTTGAAACAACGTCTAACCTTATAATGTCATTTTCATGAATTGTACAAACATTTTTATAGTGTGATAAAAGTGATGGTGACATTTCAGACATCGATCCCGAATATCCCATAGATTCCGAACACCCTGATGCAGATAGGAACGACGAATTAGATTAATATCATACATTAAGTATTTTTTTTGTTGTTGTTGATTTTATTACTGTGACTTTGTTCAGGAAATAAATGATACTTTATAATTGTTTGTCGTGAAAAGTATGCGTTTACGATTTGTTAAGTTATTACACCTGGTTCGGATATAATCTATTGAAAATATTTAACACAGGTCAAGATAAATAAATTAGCACAGGCAGCACTTGCAGCACAATAGCATGAAATAAAACGACTCAATAAAATAAAATAAATTATTAACAGCTATTAAAATATTAGTCAGGCTGGAAGATAAATCTAAAATTAAAGATATCGGTGAGAAAACAAAATCATTTTTATCGTCCATATTATACACATTTATGCTTTAGATATTAGAAAAGGATTTAATTATATTTTAATCATTTCAAAGATAATTAAATGTAATTTTAATTGATGTATGATGTTTTCGTGCAAAGCGAATGTTATAGCAAACGCTGAATATTTTATTTGTTTAGTAAGCGCAGTGCATGTGTCGGAGGTACACTCGTACAAAAAACGTAACAATCATTTGAATATGAACGCAAATTTCCGTTTTTTTAGAATATGCGACAGTGGGCTACATGGCTAAAAGAATCCAGATGAGAAAACAAAGGTTTGTGGCGATTCAGAAGATTGCCTCCGAGAAGAAGATGCCTGTAGACTGCCCCTCCATGGGAGACGCCCACAACATGTCCAAGATGAGCACTCTGAACAGGTGCCCCCCAGGGAGACCGTCGGTAAGTGTGTAATTAAAAAAAAAGTATAAGTAGTATTTACATTATATTAAAAATATTCAAACACGATGAATAATAAGCAAAAGGGACGTACATCTTCTTATATGAGATCTATATTATAAATTGAGGAAGAATTTACGAAAAAAAGGACGTCGTGGTGTTGTGCCTCGGTTAGCTAGGTAACCGAGGACCGTGAAACAAACTGAAAAAATAATCAGCCAAAGTTCTGACTTCATCAGCGTCACACACAAAGGCGATACGCGATCGTGCAGGCGTAGCTCCTGCGCCGAGGGGTGAGCTGATAAAATGGAGATGAACGTCATGAGATGACTGAAATCATCCTCCGAAATATATTCGAAATAAATAATATGATACGGAGTTCTGTCTGCCTGCCTGTCTTTCTAGACGTCTGTTACGTTTTCAGTGCTAATCTGCCGAAGTTATATGTGTTGTTTGTAGGTAAGACCGACCGCGCCGCTCCGATGTGGCTTGGTGCATATATTCTACAGAATTCTTTACAGATATGCCGGTTTTCTCAGGGTGTTTTCCTTCACGAAAATCGTGGAAAACATTGCAACTATCACTAGAGTTATTAAAATTAATCCAGCTTCATTGTTGTTACAACAACAGTCAGCAAATAAATTATCCTTTTTTTATAAACAGCATATTCGACTAAATTAAGAAAACCATAAACTCTTTTATTCAATCAAGCTAAATCTACAGATTCAAATTACTGACCGTTTTAATAAACAGTCAATAATTTTCGTCTTTAGATTAACCGCTGTTGCTATGGGATAACATCTTAATAAACTATGATATAGATATAGCTAAAGAAGTACAATCTGAGATTTGAAAAATATCCAATTTAAAAAAATAAATTTTTATAAAGTTTATTATTTTAAAATATCTTAAACGTTTGTCCGCCACCAGTAGGACGATAAAAAACCGTCACTTTTATTATTGCAGTTAGCAGTTGAAACTTACCGTAAAACATGCCATCTTTGCCAATAAGTATAACTTTGCCCCAAGAGTAAATTATAAGCAAATCTGCTAATAAGGAAATATATTTTAGATTAATAGCAACATTGACTATGTAGTGGGAAAGTCAATTATATTTTTGCCAACACTATATATCACGTTCTTTCCTAAGTTCATTCAGTATCCTGTTACAACCTGTCGAAGTGCAGTACGAAATTTTTCGGGCAAATTTTAGGGTAAAAGTTTTTTTAATTTATTCGGCCTGCCTCTTTGGAGAAAAAAAATTTCCCTCTCCCTATACCAAGAAGATTTTCTGCTATCTTAGGAATCTAAGATATCTAAATTCATCTAAATCTAAATTCATATAGTACATATGTTGATGTAGTTAAGATTCAAATTCTACTGCAGGGTTTCCTTCGATTGAAACAAACGTGTGCACAGCTTAGATGTTTAATTGCGACTGTTTTATAGGTTGACAGAATTGACAATATATACTAAACATACCGCCCACCAAAAGGGCTGTAAAGTCCTTTTTTTAATACAAAAGTTAAATTACAGAACAATAGATATCAAAAGAGAATAAGTTTATTAAACATTAGTCATAATCAATGGGCAATGCACATAGTTTCGTTATAGATCTTTCAATGACAGAGCTACTACTTTTTATACTATAAATCCTAGTGAATCCATCTGCGCCTGGATGTTTATCTACCACCCGTCCTAACGCCCATTTGCCTAGAGGTAAGTCTGTTTTAATTATTACAATATCTCCTATTTTAAACTTCTTTTCTCTTTTCCGCCATTTAGGTCTTTGCTGTCATCTGGACAATTTTTGAGTATGCTGCCAGCGTGATAAGGTAAGTATTTTAATATTGATTATTTCAGGTGAATCTTTATGTCGAAGGCGACCGCCCACCCTGAGTATGTTATTCTCATCTAAATGAGGGTTTAGGGATCGCAATTGACTTTTTCTTTTTACTTGTTTTTTTACTTTTATTCTTTCTATTTCTTCTTTATACTCTTGTTCTTGTACTTTTCTTATACATATGTTTAGAGATTCTTCTAATTCATTTGTTGTTATATCTTTGCTAATATCCATCAGTTCTCTCTTACTGTTTAAAAATCTTTTACAATAAATTATCGTTTTTAGTAGTTGCGTTAAATTATCAAAATCTTCAAATTGTGACATTAAAGACTTCTCTTCTTCATTCTTCGACTTAATGGTATTAAGGTAAGTATTAATTTTAGTTGTCCTTTTTTCTAAATCTGTTTGTATTACTTCTTGTTTACTACTAATGTTTATTTCTTTTTCAGATAAACATCGCTGTCCTTTCCACCACAGTCTACAGTTCTTCAGTTCTGATAGTAACATTCCACGGGAGGCCAAATCAGCAGGATTTTCAGGTGATTGAATATGATACCAGTGCTTGTTGTTCAGATTTTCGACAATTTCAACCACTCTGTTTGCAACAAAGGGTTTCCATCTGTTAGGTTCGCCACAAAGCCATGCAATAACAATTGAAGAGTCTGTCCATGCATACATTTGCGATGTGGGTATTCTCATTGCTTCGCCTACTTGTTTCATTAACTTAGATAGTAGCAGCGCACCGCAGAGTTTTAAGCGTGGTAGGGATATTGTTTTCAGTGGTGCTACTCTAGTTCTAGCAGCAATTAGGTTTGTTTTAACTTTATTCGCCGTTTCAGTTCTGATATAAACAACTGCTCCATATGCACACATTGAAGCATCGCAAAACCCATGGATTTGTAAATCTTCTTTGTTCTCACTAAATGTGCCAAACCATCTTTCTATGTGTATATCATTAATATGAATCAAATCTGATCTCATCCTTTTCCATTCTTCCTCCAGTGTTTCACTTACTCTTTCATCCCAGTCTACCTTTTCAACCCACAGTTTTTGTATAAGCATTTTAGCCATAACAGTGCTCGGAGCTATCCATCCAAGCGGGTCAAATAGTTTTTGTAGATCAGATAAGATGCCACGTTTTGTGATAGATTTATTTTTGGCTGGTAAACCTATATTGTATTGAAACTTATCTGTTTTTAAATTCCAAACTATTCCTAAAGTTTTAATAGTTCCATCGAGATTCAAATCTATTTGTGCATTAGCAGATTTTTTGTTTTCATCAATTGACTTCATGAATTCGATGTTGTTAGATGACCATTTTCTAAGTTGAAATCCAACTTTCTTTAGTATGTCTGAGATTTCTCTAGATAATTTTACAGCATCTTCTACTGAGTCTGCTCCAGAAAGTAAATCGTCCATATAAAAGTCTTCTGTTATAGTTTGTACAGCGTGACTATGATCATAACCTTCATCATGGGCTACTTGGTGCAATGTCTTCACGGCCAAGTATGGTGCAGGGGCTGTCCCAAAGGTAACTCTAAGAAGACGATATTCTTCCAGGTTCTCGGACTCGTTTGATCTCCATAGAATGCGTTGATAGTCTGCGTCATCTTTAGTAACCAATATTTGCCGATACATTTGTTGTATATCAGCAACAAAACAGACATGTTTCATTCTCCATCTTATCAACAGATTTCTCAAATCATGCTGTAGCTGGGGGCCGACAAGTAATTCATCATTTAATGAAACGTTATTTGATCCTTTACAGGAAGCATCAAATACGACGCGTGTTCGAGTGGACTCCTTATCGTTGCGAATTACTGCGTGGTGAGGTAAGTAAACTGATTTTCCTTCTTTTGCTGTTTCAGGTACTTTCTCCATATGTCCTTCTTCTAAATAGCCGTTAATAACTTTAGTGTATTCTATTTTCAGATCTCGTGTTCTCTTCAATTTTCTTTCTAGTTGTAAAAATCTCTGTGTAGCTATATCTTTCAAATTTCCATTCGGTGATTGTGGACTGTCAGTTTTAAATGGTAACTTGACTATGTATCTTCCTTCCTTATTTCTAGTAGTTGTTTTATATATGTTCTCACAAAGTTGTTCTTCTACAGTAAAATGTCTTTTGTTATCAACGTCTATTTCCCATATTGATTTTAACATATCTTCCATATCAATTTGATGATGCATTACTAATAAATTGTTAGTTTCAGGTTTTGAATAAATTTCTCCGAACAGAATCCAACCAAGAGTGGTCTTTTGGGCGCTTGGTCTCCCTGGTGGACCTCTGATAAACCCGTCTTCTAATATTTGTGTATACTCTTTAACACCTAGCAAGAGATCTATAGATCCTGATTTGAGATAGGATGGATCTGCTAGCTTGAGTCCTTTGATGTGAGGCCAGGTTTGTGTGGCCAGTGTATTTGTAGGTATCTTTGCAGTCAACTGTTTCGACATCACATAGGCTTGTATGGGTAAACTAAAGTTGGTTGATTGGTCCCAATGTGATCTTATTTGTAGTTGCACCACATGTGTAATCTTTGCTCTCGTAGATCCTACACCTGTGACAGATCCTTTAACAGGTTGTCGTTTGAGCTTTATTGATTGAGTTGCCTTCTCACTTATGAATGTTACTTGAGAACCCTGGTCTATTAGCGCTCGTAGTGGAATGGTGTGTCCGTATTCGTTTGTTGCTTCCACTATCGCTGTCGCTAGTAGTGCTATTCGCTGACTAGTACTGGATTGTGACGAAATCATTGTGTTGACTTGAATTTCTTCCTCTTCTACTACATGTGTTGACACCTGCGTTTGTGAAGTGCTCGGTGAAGCCGCAGCGCCTGTACTCATATTAACATGAAGCAGTGAATGATGACGCCTATTACATATTCTACAAGACATTGGTAGTTTACACTTTGATACCGGATGTCCTGGTACAAGACAGTTGTAACATAATTGTTTGTTTCTAACAAACTCGTTTCTATTTGCAGGTTCCATACTCGTAAATTTCTTGCAATGGCATAAGGTATGATTATCTTGACACATAATGCACTCTTTTCCTTTATGCGTGGCAACATGATAAGTGCGTTCTTTAATGCGATTGGTAGTTTCTTTTGAAGGTGTATTGATTAATTCCAAAGTGCGGAATTTACATTCCAAAAATTTCTTCAATTCATTCCAGGTAGGTAATGCTTCTGATTCTTCCTTGTAAGCGTGTTCTTCCCAGTCCTTATGTGTTTCAGGGTCCATTTTCTGCACCACAAGATATATTATTATTGGATCCCATGAGCTCGTAGCAACCTCAAGATTTTCTAGAGTGTTCAAACATTCGGTTGTAGTGTCCAATAAATTTTTGATATGAACAGACGACTGAGAATTCGATTTCTTTTGGTTAAATAATCTCTTCATAGTGGCATTCAATATTACCTTTTTGTTTCCATATCTCGCCTTCAAAACTTCCCAAGCATGGTTATAGTTGCTCGCCGTTATTGTTATGTGCCTTAAAAGATTCTCTGCTTCTGCTGTAACGCTTGACTTGAGATAGTGTAATTTTTGAACCTCGGTTAAATATGTATTACTATGCACTATAGAAACGAAAAGGTCATGAAATGCGGGCCAAGCCTCATAGCTTCCGCTGAATGTAGGCAATTGTATTTTTGGCAGTTGTGATATATTGCTTTGGGTATTTCCAATTTCAAACGATGAATTCGTTGACCTCGGCTGGCTGGTAGAAGGTTCTGTTATCGCCAGAAGCATGTCACTTAAATCCCCGTACAATACATTATACAAATCTTCATAAATAAAAAATTCTTCATTAAGAAAATATGTCAAAGTTCCTTTCAACTCTTTAGGTGTTATTCTTACAAGTTCAATATGTGCCTTCTTAAACGTATTCCAATAATCCTGAATTATTTTTATTCTCGCTTCTATGTATCCTTTTGTTATCCGTGACTTTGAACATTTCTTTAAGTTGACTTGAGTCTTTTGTAATACTGTCGCTGTGTCTTCCAAAACTGCTAATAATTGTGTTTGTTCTTGTGAAGCAGCCATTTTTCCCGAAAAAAACAATTTACGAGCAAATATTCTTCAATAATATTCACGTAAACAAAGTTATAAAACTTCGAATAACTAATTGCTTCAAACGACGCGTTCTTATCTCTTGAATGCAGGCTTATTATTCTTGCTGCGCGAGCGACGGTTCGTTTGCCGCTTGTAAGATCCGGCACGATTGCGACCATATGTTGATGTAGTTAAGATTCAAATTCTACTGCAGGGTTTCCTTCGATTGAAACAAACGTGTGCACAGCTTAGATGTTTAATTGCGACTGTTTTATAGGTTGACAGAATTGACAATATATACTAAACAACATATTTGCTTATTAATTTTTGCATTTTTCCCTATGTATTATATTTTTACAATTAATTACAGAATGTCTTTATAAACAACATTCACAGCTTTCTTGTCATTAAACAAACTTTTGAAATAGCAACAAATACCTGCTAAATGCGAAGTGCTCTAAGGCGAAGCGCGGCCCCCTCGCGGGATTTTAAATCTGTGATATCTCCGAAAATGTTCATTTAAATTACATGCTGTAAAAGGTCGTATTGATCTATATTAAATCAACAATGTATTTAAGGTATTTAATTGGATAAGGATTAATGCTGTATTGTATAAAAATTGCTTAAAAATAAGGTATTATTTTTCGTAAAAAGTAAATGACAAAAAATGCTATTGTGGGTTATCCATAAGAGATAGACATATACTATCCCGTACTTTTCTGTAGACCTTTTCAAGGTGTACAAATACTTAGTACATCATTTTGATAAATCTTGTAGGGTTTAGCCTGCGTTTGCAATGTAAGCGGAAAAAATGTACTCTACTCCGTATTGAATCTTATTATACATACAAACCTTGCTCTTGAATCACTCTATCTATTTAAAAAAACCGCATCAAAATCTGTTGCGTAGTTTTAAATATATATATATATATATATATATATATATATATATATATATATATATATATATATATATATATATAATACTGCTCAATACTATGTGAATAATATATCCTCTGATGTGAACTAATGTTAAATTATAAGTAGGAAGGTTCATATACCTTCCTACTTATAATTTTGATCTCCTTTCTTACGGATTCTATTCTTAGGTGAACTAGATTTCAATCTTATTGTTAAGGCTATCTACCTACTATCGCGAATTTATTGTATCAAAATATATTCATACTTAACATTCTTTCCTTATCGATTAATTTACACATAACGCGCGCCTATCTGCTAAAGGTGGAATTTTGGTTAAGTTAGGTAAACTGATGAACGACTAGATTTGCAGCGTGTCAGTTTAACGGTTTCTATAAATAGTGCGGTTTATCATAATATTTTCGTATAAATTACCTAAATTATGCCAGTAAGCATTATTTACTTAATAATTAAGTTTCAGTAATAATTATTACGTAGTTTTCCTAGCAATTTTTGCCATAGCATTATAGCAATTTGTCTGATACTTTTATAAATTCAAGATTTCAAGATTCCATATTTCGCGTTTTATTTGCACGTTATATCTAATACAAAAATATTAATAAATTATTTCGTATAAGAATTTTAGTTACTTTGACAGCCCTTGAACTTTTCTAATTACTGGACGACGCAAGTATGAAAAAAAACAAAAAATCGCTAGAAAACATTGCCCACTCATTTTTTCTAGCTATCAATAGCACTTCAATCAAAATTTTAAAATTAAAACTGAAATTGCTTTAAGTTCTAGTTATGATATTTATTATTTATTTTTAGGAGTTATTTTTGCGCAAAAAAACGACATGGGCAATGTTGGCCAAAACTCCTGATTATTTTGCCCGCTTTCGAAATCAAAAATATTTCAGATTAAATATAATTTTTTATACAATATCTACAGCTACTGTATGCACATGTTCATATAGTTGTTGGAAAATAACTAATATACATAAGTACTCATAGAAAAAAATTGAAATTCATTACATTTTACCAAAAAATCGGGCAAAGTTGTAGTGTTTTACGGTAATAATATAACAAAAAACGTGTTATATTAACGATCATAATAGTGAAATAAGCTTTATTGAATGGAATTTCCAGGAGGTGCGGTTCAAAGTACACGATCCCAAAGCACATTCAAAAGGTGGAACCTTAGAAAATACCGTCAACGGCGGACGAGGCGCCGAAGAAGACAACCCTGGCCCACCAGCGCATCTTCTCCACCCAGGAAAGGTAATATCTTCAGTAAAACAATATAAAATATACTTTGAAACTCGCTCAGTGCTAACAATGATGCTCGCGATCGAAATACGCTACGCGAAAATCGTCGCCTGGCGCGTGCGCTATCAGATAACGCTGTAATTTTAAATATTAAATTTAAAGCTGCACGCAAAAAGTAGTTACTTTAATACTTTATAGCTGTTTTATATTATAGCGATGAAGGTTGATTGTAATCGGTTCGTATTCAAAATGGGTCACGTTATCGCGTGATTTATAACAACGCAATGGTCGTAAGCGGCACGTACCGTCGCCCGGCCGACCGCCCAGAGGCGAGGGTGGCAGAGGTTCTCTGAAAACGATTTGTTACTTCTTCGAGTCTCGGTCTGCTTTCGTATTAAAGCAATTATTTAATATTCATGGGTCAGCCGGCAAAAGAAGATGACTCTGGCAGTCATGAGTAGATCCGCCCGTTGCCGACTCGTCCTTGTATTTCGGGACACCTGTATTTCAGTTGTCTGTCGCCGATGATACAAGTATCGAGTCAGTTCGGGGACCGACTGCTGGGAGCTGTGTATGTATACCGGTCGTAAACTTCCAGGACATAAGCAAGCTGCTGGGGATGACGCCGTCAGACATCGACAAGTACTCTCGCATCGTGTTCCCCGTCTGCTTCGTCTGCTTTAACCTCATGTACTGGATCATATACCTCCATGTGTCTGACGTCGTGGCTGACGATCTGGTACTTCTGGAAGAAGATTAATGGAGGGCGTGTACCGGTATCCACTTATTTTGCTGCCCTGTTTATTAATAATTTGAAACTGGTTACAATATTCCAAAGGTTGTTTCACAGAAATCACGTACTCGTATTGTGAACTTCCATATGCTATATTAATAACATTAACGAAAACAACTTCATTCATCTCACCTCTTAATCATTCTCCTACCCTTATCCCAATCCAAGTGGGTGGACAACATGTCTTTATATTCCATACCCACTAGTCATATATCCATTAGCTTAACCAATCATATGAACTACAAGAGACTTAAAAAAATGTCGTAACTATAAAATTTACAACAGTAGCTTATAGTTATTTAATTTTGTTTACTTCTAGTTTATTTAATAAACCGATAATTAAAAAATGTAATTTATATAAGCAAGTCCCATTTCAATTTCTTTTATTGGTTTGTACGATTAACCCCTCCTTGATAGTTTCAATACTATTAGTTCTTTGTTGTAATTTAATATACTTCTCATTGTAAAATTGATACAATGGGTCAAACCACAGCTTTAGGAAACCAAATAATTTTGTTCCTGAGCCCTGTCCGACGGAGCTTTTATGCCATATTTAATCGTTAATGAAATCACGATTTGATTCTTGCGCCCTCCATCACTGTGACTGTGTATAGCGACCAGTTGGCAAGCACCGAATTTGGATGTTTGAGTTCCCAAAATTTGTAGATATTCGATCCAAAGGATCACCAAACCATATATACCGTCGTGTGATATATTTAAAAATCATTTTTGATAACTTTAATAAATTAACATTTAATAACAGACCGAATATCGAGAACAGTGTCCCTCTACACTGTCATCCAGTTTCAAATTATTCTGTATGAAGAGGCGGCAACACAAGTGGAGTTCTCGATTTCGTACACAAATCTGATGCTCAACATTTTCCGCTTATGTTATTGTTAATGAAGAGTAGTTTGAACGTTTGTTAACACTAGAAGGTTGGTTATTGTTTGCTAAATTTCATACTATTGTCATCGTCACTAACATTTTGTTTGGAACGTAGTTGCAAACCATGCAGGGTACATTGTATCGATTTATTCAATTCTTTCGTAGTTTCATGTTATAAAAGCGAATGAATAAAAATAATTCATTTCTAAGCGATTCAAGATTGCTTCTATTTGAAAACGTGCATGTTGTATTCATTATCCTCTTGACTCTTTGCGTCTCACGTAGAGAGCTCCTAATAGTATCACTAGCCTTCTTAGTGCTAGTTAGTGGCACGATGGAAATGAAGTTCTGATATTTACAGTAGTGATTTTTACAAATAAGCTTCTCACTACAATCTTCTCTATATCTATAAGAATATATTTGAATTAATGTTAACACTAGGTCAGTAGTTTACATCGGCGCTTGCAATATTAACTATCCGGGTAGTTGGCGTATAAATATTGACAATGATCACTTTACCTAAGCCAAGATTCCATTTAAAAGGCTAGCAGAACTCGGACTTGAATAACGATAAACACTAATATCACGAATATCACGGAATGTAAAAAAAATGTTTGCAAATTTTCGTGCATGCGCGGTCGTGCGAAGCATGTAAGACTTTTTCATTAAACATTTATCAACTAACAGATGCATCTTCAACCGACACCAAAATGTAACCGACCATAATCATTCTATAATTTTTTTATTTCTTTACGTAGCTTCGAAGCTATTGGCTCTTTTACATAGCTTTAAAGTATTTTTTGATTTCTAATCGATATAATTTCGCTTTACAAAAATAGCTGAACGTACATCTTCTAAACTTTTTAAAAATTTCTTAATCAAAAGTTAATTAATAAAATAAGTTTTTGTGAAATCTGTCACGCTTACCGTAGTAGTAAATATAGTACTCTGTAGTAAAATTATTTAGTGATATTGATATTTAAATTAGACGTAACTTTTATCAAAGTCATTCCTGATGAATATTTCCTCTAAATAATCGTGCAAAAGAGCAATGGCAATGTTCTCGCCGAAACATTATTCGCCCTAGACTAGTGCCGCACTATGACGTAGTTCTCGCAAGGCTTGCGTAACTAATTAGCTTGTTCTGCTCTATTCTGCTGGTGCTACTCTACAGTAGTCTCTTCGCAAATTGAGCATTAGAACCACGATTGTTGATGCGGGAAGCATAATTCGTAGGCAATTCTCACACAACGGACTGCCGTGTACACGAACGTAGTTAAACCAGCATACGCCAGTGCCATTTTTACGGTTCGGCCTTTTCTCGAATATCTGACAAAGTACTTTCGCGCATACACGTATATCGATGTCACTGACATGCGTGCAGTGGTAGTGCTACGTGTGTACACTGCAGTATACTGTCGCTGTGTGGTGATTGCGAGACTCTTTACATTTTGAACGATCCTAGATGTAAAGATAGTGAATAACCCTCCCCGTGTCAACAAACGGTCCCTCGATGGTCAGAAAGGCAGATCTCCTGTTGTCAGCTGCGGCACGATGTCGTGAACATTGGCCGACGTCACTTGGGGTTCCGTATGGACGGTCAATTTTAACATCGCGCCCTTTAACGTTAGACAATACCGCACCGTTTTTCGTTAAACTCATCGTTTTCAGTTGTCGAAGCCGGTGAACGATAGTTATAGATAGCGTTTAGGTCCATTACGGAACCCATACGGGGTCTACTGTCACGGTCATTTAAAATACCCGTTTTATAATCACCATGTTAATACAGACGCCGGCTCAGAAATAACTCCACAGAGCATAATTTTAAATAGCCGTGACGAACTTCTTTAAACTAACGCAGATAAGTGTCATATATGATTTTATATTTGATATGTTTTTATTGTATTTTTTAATGTTATTTTAAAATGTGATAATTAGTTTACCACACGACTTGCAATAAGTTTTATTGGATAGTGTATGTTATGTATGTATTCTTGCCTACAAAAACGCTTTTTATAGAAAAATAGAGTTTTCGATCGCAACTAGTGTAGTTTTTGACGTTCTGTAGGACGTAACAAGAATTGTATGATGTGGTGTCGGGCAACTGATTCGTCGAATTGCTCGTACGATGAGCTACTCATTTAAGAACGCGTTATGGGTAATGTTCACCAAGTTTCGCCATACCCTTAGATGTTACTTTAGGTTATTTAAGTGCTTTGTATGTTAAAACCTTACAAAGTACTTTGATATTTTCGTTGTCTCACGGTCACCCTAAAAGTCTTTAGTATTCTACATTAATGTTTCGTTTCGTTCATTCATAGTTCGTTTACTCACAATTTGTGTTTCCTCCAAGCTGATATCGCATGCCCACTGTGCTGCGACAGCTACGTCAACTACGTGTTTTAGAAAATATTAGTTTTACAAAATCACAAAAAAAGGCTACTATTAATAACTGTTTTATAAAAAAAAAAATACTTCCAAATGCTAGTAGGTTGTAGAACCTCTTATGATTTTTTAATGACATTAAAATATGTCTGTTTTAGAAATACTTAGGCAGTATTGTAACTCGGCGTGTTGATACTGGTACGCACGGACACAACACCTTTGTATTACGTACATCGGATATATCACCCTACCGAACAAATACTCAATTTTATCATAGTTTTATTAGATCATTATGATATTTGTTACATTTAAAAGATATTATATATAGGTATATTCGAGATTTAAACATGTTATAAAAATTTAATGGTGTACACATCTACGAAACGAAATTCTAAAATACTGTATGTTACGTCTAAAAAATATTTATAAGATTACTGATAATATTATACGTGTTGTAGAGTTAAGATGACTTTATACTTGATGGCTGCCTTTCAAAGTCGGCGATTACAAAACCTTAAGAGCGGGCACGACCGTGTAGAGAGCATATTCAGATACTAGTCGATCATCGCCTAAAACCCGGGAATCGTCGGTTTTTTTGACATCGTAGACGATCACACGTCCAACGATCATCGCTGATAATGAAGTGCAGCCACGGGGTGGCATAACCATAATCATTAACGCTTTATACATGACATCGTACACGTGCATGTCCAGAAGTCACGCTTCTTGGCATCGATAGCGTAGCGTCGTCAGGTAGTATTGTAATGTCACTTACCGGAGGGTAACACGAATACAGTTACATAATTGATATTACAATAATTGCCTAAATTATAAAAAAATGAAAAAAATAAGAAAATCCAAAAAAAAAAGTTAATCTATCTTAATTGTAATGCTCGTGTCTTAATATATTAAGCGTAATAGTTGTAGAATTTTTGAAATATCTTAGCAATAGATTAGTCTCAATATATAGATATATACTTCGTATATAATATCACCACCTACACGTCACAAATTTTTCACACACACACACACACACAACACACATATTCACATATCACTCACTAGTTGATGATGCGAATATTAATTGAGAGACTCTTAATATCTAATACATGTTGCTATTGATATGAACTCTCTTCAAAATATATCTCTTTTATAAAAGTATAAAGCCGTAATCGCACGTATTTAGTAAGACGATTGGATTATACACTTTAATAATAGAAAATAATAATAGGAAAAATTTCCGGATTAGGTATATATTGTAATTCGATGTAATTTTTATATATTCCATTTACATACATTAAGTGGATACTGCATTTTTGTTTTTTGTTTTTTGCAAATAATATATAGATAAATCGACGATATTAAAAAAAAATCTTAAAAAAATTGGGACGTGTAGATAAAATATAAAAGACGACGAACGATCGAACTGTCGTTCGAAGAATACTGCCACGAAAAAGAGCCTTGTTTAGAAAATTAATACTGATAACATTGTTAGGATAACCAAAGCAATACTAGGAATTAAAACTGCATACCTCAGAGATTAGAATACTTAGCACGTAGCGGGTAATATCCACCTAACGACTTCAGCGTAGGAGAACAATAAAGTGATTGAATAGTTCCTCAGACTAAAATAGAAACAATCATTCCCTTATATATTAATGAGCTGTGATCGATCAAATGAAAATAACTATTGCTACCTAACTGTAAACCAGCAGTACTACAGATCACTCGAGTATCCAAGTTCGTTGCTATTTATGAAGTTCTGTATACAAAAGTAATAATAAAATTATTTTGCTATAATCATAGCATATATAGCAAAATAATTTTATTATTACTTTTGTATTATGGATCTCCGCAAAGTAACGCCTAATTCTATAAAGTTCTGTATAATTAAATAGATGTAGTTAATTCGAGTGCAGGCGGTAATATCAATAGTGATAGTTGAGCAACATTTTGCGAAAAAAAGCAATATTGTCGTTTAATACATTAACGTCATGGGATTTAATACGTGAGTGTGATAAATGTAACTGCTATATTATAATATTTACTACTGTTTAAGCCTTAATCCTAAACCTAGCCTCGATTGAATGTTTCGCCGGGACGGTACCGGAAGTAGAAAAGGCGAAGCTTGAAAAGAATAAATATCAGAGAGGAGCTGGCTAAGGAACGTTCCATTTTACATACATTATATATACTATTATATATTTTGTTATACATACTGTAGTTCTCAAGAAACATTTTACTGTAATTGTAGTTCTTAAGTGTTCTATAAAGTCTTGAAAATTTCTGCTGAAATATCACTATAATGTTCTATAACTAAATGTCAAAATTATCGTTAATTTGTTTATGATAGTGAAAATGTTGAAATTAATAAAAATATGTGTTAAATTATTACTTAAAAGGATTACTTTCATTGGGAAATTAAGTATAACTTCTTAAAGACAATGTCTGTAAAATTATTTAATTTTAATAACAAATTCACCATAAAACTAACTTTAAGAGGAAAGTAAAGCGCAATCTAGATAGTAATTAATTCAATGTAGAGATTTTAGTTAACGTTCTCAGTCATAACAACCGTTATATATGTATATTATGTAGTATTTAATATAAGGGAATAAAATAATTAAATTATCTTATCTGGAGAAGTCTCCAGCCTCCACTCGGCTCTACATTCCCACCAGCACACAGATCACCTCAGTAATTCCTTCACGGTCACGGCTGTTGCAATTTTAAAAGTCGTTTATGTCATTATTATTACCGTATAACTTATATTCATCAGGTATTTACTACTATTTTACATATATTTATACATATTTACTGGTCTATTTAATGTAATCGGCGCCTTCCCCCATTCTTTTGCTATAATCCATGCACCGAAGGTCGTCTGCAAAAGACGGCCTCCGTACAGTGTCAATTTATTTTTAACCATTTATTGTTTCGTATGTTGCTATGTTATTTGGTACAAAAATGTTAATTAAATAACCAAAATAAAATAGCATATATGTGAAAGATTTGCAGATTTTACTTGAGAATTTTTCATTGAATAATTATACAAATCTCTACACACCTAATGCTCAATCCTACAATGACGTCTTTACACTATATCTATTGTTTATTGTCATTTTTTTGCATTAAAATTCTATGGTCAACTTTAGTGTTATGGTTTGGAAATAAGAGCTATTTAATTTTTGTAAATCTTCTTTATAGTCAATGAGATAGTGGAAAAAATAGCAAATTCAATGATTATTACAAGCTATGTCAACCAAACGGTGAGTTACCGCGTGCCTCTCTCGATGGCCCAGGGTTCAAACTGGCAGGCACTGATGAGGTTTTCTATGTTAACTTATGTACCTAATTGATAATTGCAGTACCAAGTAAACCTTCATATCCCTGAAGAATTCCTGGGTTATGTGTTACCTGCCAAACCGTATTGGTGCGACGCGGTGGCTCTAAACTTCAACTCTTCTCTCTAAATAAGGAGATAGCGGATTATACGTAGACGCTGTTGTAATATAACATATATTCCTTTATTTAGTAATGAAGAATGCCTGTTAATTTAGAAGTAATTATATTAGTGTGCTTTATTATATAAGAAAATACAATGACACCATCGTTTATTTTATATTCATCTCAAGCTACGTATACTAGTGTAAAGCAAGCCAAGCATAAATAACACTATAGTTAAAATGAAAAACGCTAAAGTAAATAACATTAGGTAATAAATACTATGATAATAAGCGATAGGAGTGAATACGCCATTTTTCGAAAATTGTATAATATATAACTGTAATACTACGTAGCATGTAGGGAAAACCATCATTGGTAGCAGAGTAAACCGGATGTTACTTTAAACATTGTAAAGTCACTGCAACCACGAGACCCGTTGCGGTGTCTCAGTGTTCTCTCAGTTGTGTACTCGTGGTATGCCTTTTGTCCACACCGATTCTAAAACATGAATATTTTATACTGTATGTGAGTCCGGTGCATATGCTCTAACCACTCTACGTCCATCAAATGTTGTCATGCGCTTATTGTTCTCCTGAAGACAGTGCGACTATTTATATTTAAAATCACCGTGAAAGTTTTGATCGGTTCGCCTCGGCCACTAAGTTTTGCCAAGAAAATACAGAAGAACAATTTGTTATTTTTTACATAATTGTCAAAATAATAATATTACATTAGCTATCTTTTGAGAATATTATATAGCCTCTTCATGGCGGCTACAATATCAGATCAGTATCAGATCGTCCGACTGTGACTCAATAAGTTAGCCACTCACTATAATAAAAAAGAAATAAGAAAGCAGATGTCAAATTATTAATGGCAGATGAAAAATAACTAATTATATATTAATAAAATGAATTGATCGTCTTCGAAACTGTTAGCAATGTATATTAAAAGAAAAACTTTAAATAACTTTAAATTAAAATATTTTAATGTTTAATGAAGTTGAGCATTGTTTGTCAGCAGAAATGTCGAAACTATCAATTTATTTTTAATCTATTTTAGGATTGTTTGATAAATACTCTTCGAGTCCAATAGATTAATTGTAATGTTGATTAATAATGTTCAATATTGATATACACCTTACCGACAATTTTAATTTCTTTTTCATTGTCAATTCACACTGTTCTTCCTATAATTCAAAAGTAACACAATATTTCTGTTTTATTTGTGTTATATGGAAATACGAATAAGAATTAAGATCAACAGGTTTATTTTTGTATTACTGTGTTCTATTATATATACTTGATGACAAGCAAACATTCATAAACTCAAAAATATTCGTAGTTTATTCTGTATATAACTATTGCTGCTCTGAGATCATTGTTTACTTTGTTCAATATTGTGCTGTATTAAATACTCCTTCCGCTACAACTTTCTTATCATAAAAATGGACACGAAATTTTATAAATATGGCTTTAAATTAAAATTTACTAGTCATATTAACAGGGCTTTGAAAGCGTTATTTTACATAAAAGATTAACAAATAAACAAGTATCATATAGATGGCGCCCCAAGCAGTAACAGTCAAAAATTGACTAAATATTAAAACTTAATAAAGAGTCTTATTATTTTTACCAATTACTGTTTGTAAATTGATCTTATGATTTTTAAACATCTCCATGTTAACTTAGCGGCATATTTAAACTTAAGAAAAATAAATTATATAAAAACTAGTAATTGCAATCAATAGGTAGATGTCGTTTGGAGCCCACAGACAATATCCTTATGGAATAACGATCTGCTCGTACATTGCTGACAGGTGGTGTGCGCCGACAAGTTCTCCGGTAGATCATTCTCGCATCACGCTCGGGATCAATTAGACTATCTTTGAGATAAAACTCGAGTCCTCCGTGGTCCAGAATCTCGGTAGAGCGATCGTTTAGCTCACGTTGTAAATCAAGTGATCCGAATAAAATTTATTTTCAAAATTTGTGAGTAGTGAATCGTCTTCTTGCAAATAAATGAAAAGGTAGCAGAACCTAATAAAATATTTTAAACTTTCAATTGCAGGTGTTTTTAATCGGAAATACGTACATATATGGTCGTATTACTCACTCGTCGTGCAGAGTTCAAACATTTATCCGACGATATTGCGTTCTGCACAAATATAGAAGTCTTAATTGCAATATCTTTAGCGTCTTAAGCCCAGTACACTCTCTGTTCGTTCAGGTAACTAGATTTAAACTTAAATATGTTTGTAAATGAAACTTCCGTTCGCAGCGTTTATGATATAAGCATTATATTTTATTTCGCTGCATTTAGCGTGATGGTGGCGTTGTTTTTCTTATTGCATTTCATAAGCAACCTGAACACTTTGTATGAGATCTGACTGTATGACCCGATGTTGAGATACCCTGTGTATAGGCATGGCCTACACCAGGCAGGCTCGATTAACTGAGAACATTCCGGATTTTTGTTTTGCTCACAGCGCTTTAATTATGGGAATAATTTGAATATAAATATTTTAAATAGTAAAAAGCATTATTGTAATGTTATTTTCAATAATGCTATTTAGTATTTGGCTTAGTATCAATTGAAATTTTTTTTAGATTTGTAAGGTATAATTATGATTCTACCGTTCTTAGTGTTGTTTATAATGTAACCTTTTTTTGTTAATATCTATATATATTATTTATATTTTTATTTTGTATTTTTTGTCAAAAATGTGTTATCATTAACAAGATTTGTTTCTAAGATTCATAAATACGTCTATTTCACGAGTAATACTACTGTTTCCTGAGTCTCTAGTGTACACGGGGTGCTGGAATAAAGGCTATAAGAAGTGAAATGTTTATCCTACTTCTTTTGTCTAAGGCCATGGATTTGGTTAAACTAACACTTTATTATTTTAGGTTGAGACCTATCTGTACAATGTTATGTTCAAATTTGTTGCGCCGTTAAAGCGTTAGAGCGACACAAATATACACACTCACAAACTTTTTCTATAAGTATTAGTAGCGCTGCAATAAGAAGTGATTATGTTGCCATTGATATGCATATGCAATAGTTATATGTTTGTTTCAGAAAGACTATAATCTAATTTAATAACTTCTGTATTTCAAATCTCAAATATGTATATTAGTTTATATAATTTAGACTCTATAGTTTTAAATAAATGAGTATAAGTTAAACTTGTGATGTGGTTATTTTCGCCGGTTATTAAAAAACAATGTCCACAATCAAAAAATATATTATTAAATTATACTCTTTGTTAAATTTATTGATCACGGGTTTATTTCATGTTTCGAGTTTATTTATGTATATTATATCTAAAAAGTGTTTTGATTTAAATTGTTTTGATTGGCGACAGTGATTATTGCTATGCTTATTGTAAATGTGAAAGTATAAAATAAACTATGTAAAAATAATTGTTTTGTTATTTTTAACCGTTGGGTAAATCAATGAGTTTTCGTATGATTAAAAAAAAAACTACATCCAGGAACACTTTTTCACGATGTAACGTAAAATTGTAATATCGCTCCTAAATGTTGGAAGAATTACTCCAAAAGTAATGGACTTTTGTAACTAAAATATAACTATAAAAAGCTCGCTTTTCGTCAATATCTAAATGAAAAATAAGAAAATTATGTTCAGGCTGTATGTATGTGATCGATTTTTTCAAAATCTACTGAACGAATTTTAGTACAGTTTTTACCAAAGGTAGTGCAATCATTGAGGAAGACTTATGTTAATAGTATAATAATAGGAACGGGTAAACCTATATTGATGGGACACCCGCTGGATTTTATGGACTTTCATATATATTTCCTTGCGACCACATCTAGTTTAATATATTACTGTTTATTGATTATTTTTAAATTTAATAGCTTCACTTTTATTTTTCTTTAATCTTCGTGTGCCCCAGGTCCACAGCTGGGCAAAAGTCTGCGAAGAGATTGCCACGTCACATGGTCTTGTCTCGCCCACGTCTTGCTAATATTACAAACAAGTACCTAAACACGCACTACTATCTAAGCGTTTAAGTACCTCAATTATTCAGTCATTTCATAATTTTTGTCGTGTTACTGAACTAAAAAAGGTTTTTTTAATCCTGTATATAAACCCCGGTTTATAAGGTTTAATTTCATCAATAGTGATCCAGCGGATCGGCTGTGATAGCGTAACAGACAGACAGACTTTCTTTTGGGAATAAGAAAAAATACTTAATTAGTATTTGTTGGGGGAAAATAGGCCGTGAAAGCGAGACAGACATACAAACATTTTTAATAAATGATATTAGTAAATAAAAATATAGTCGGGATGACTGATCTGTGAGTCTGGCTGAAATCCCGAGCCACAAGGCCGGCACGAACCAGTGAGATATCTATAACAATTCAGCAAATGGGCGACCGGGCCTGGCTCGGTAATTTATTGAAACATATTAAAGAAACGCAAATAAAAAAGCAACGATGACATGTGGGGTGAACTTTTTTAGGTCCGTCCGTTACCATTACGCTATCACATCATTACGTTTGACAACCAAAAATATATGTAACTGAGGTTGAATTTTACTTCTTATGCCGTGTGGTATCCGACTAAGTAGAATAGACCACTTTCATTTCTTACCGAGGTGTCGTAAAAGGCGACTAAGGTTAGATGACCCACCGTGTTCCGGTTAAGTAGAATAGACCACCCTCTTTCTTACCGAGATGTCGTATACAAGATTAACTCAATTAAATGTATATTTATAACTTACATATTGCCTTTTTCTTTGTTTGTTTCTTTATTTGTCTTTAGTGTAATTTTATAAACATAAAGTTACAAAGTAGATTTTGTTAACCATAAGTATGAATGTAGTGTGCACCTGTAGGTAAGGATGTACTTGTAGCGGGATACATTATTGTTTATGTTTAAGTTTAGTCTAAGTGCATTCTTGCCGGTGTTTAATTAACAAATATAACATAAAATAGCAATTCAAAACAAAAAATTGATATATATGAAACTATTATCTCCTCAAGAGAACGAACTTAAAACTTGAATTGTGGATGACGTACTAATAGATATATTCATATATAATCTAAAAAAAATACTTCAACACATATATACACTACTTGGACAGCTACCAGATTGTTTTAAGAGAATGGTGGACCTGGGCGGGAATCGAACCCGCGACCCGAGTAGCTGAAGGAAGGGTCACTGCCACTGCTAACGGGCCAGTCAAATAATAAGAATTTGATCACCGTGCGTTTTGGAAGATCTGTGCCTAAATTATACTAAAGGAGTGGGTCGTAATGAAGTATACAAAATAACTATACATCTTTAATTTCCATAACATAGTACACACATTTTAACGAAACACAATATGTATTATATCCTGCGTTATATTACATCAATGAACCATTTCTCTGGACGGAGAAATACTTAAATTGTCGTGTTTCACGGCGACGGCGGCGCCTCTCTGGAAAAGAGTTATTTAAGTTAAAATAGTGAAGTAACGTCCGTATTGCGCGGTATTTTTTTAGACGATATACTTAGTTACGATTAAGACGCAAATTTAAACGTCTCTCGATAATTTCTTTTCTTCACAAAAGATGGGAATTGAAAAAAATAAAATATTTAGACGTGACATTCAGACACCGGGGCCTTACTCGTATTGTTATGGAGCGCCCGATTTCCCAGTTGAGCTATTATAAACTCGTAGAAGGTGACAAAATTTATCTTCGTCATTTTTCATTGCCTGGCAAAACACGGGCATAGCGAAGTTTTATAAAATAAAACTTAGTTCCATTTATTGCCCTTAAACTCCTTTCATAGTAAATTTCATGAAAATTGTAGTACCCTTTGTGTAGAGTGTAGAGTGTAAATAATATAAAATCGTTATGTAATTCACTTCTTCCTAAGTAATGCTTTCACTTATTTAAAACACTCATAAAACACTCAAGCGGTCGAGTGGCGGAGATGATCTTGAACAATCAGTTTTCACCCTCTCTAGAAAAGAATAGATAAATTCTAAAAGTATCAAGTACCATTCGATCTCAGCCGATTTACCTTAGAAACGATAAAGTCCTCGTAGCAAACTGTCGATTCACATTACAGTATGTGATCAGAGGCCATTCCATTTTCATAAAGGACCCACATTTTTGCGTAAAGTTTTTCCAACTCGTGCGCGTACAACTTACAGTCGAATAAAGTACTAGTCGATCGTGCGTTGGACACTTTAGCCCGAATATATCGGCGACTGGAAAAGAAAAACATGGTCAAGTCTCAAAATAACTACGTCGCACAGCACAGATGGATAGGAAAATTTTGGTCTCTATACCAGTTATAGGTCCGTATTTGGAAACACTCGACACCAATTAATATAATGATATTGTCAGTTGACATAAGTTTTCGAACATATGGACAGAACTCGGTCGCTCGCTACGTGCCTTATGAGTAAGTTTGGAATGGCCCAGCGGGCGCGGGGGCAGCTGCGCTTGGAGTACATCTACGTGATAAAATCAGGAACGAGGAAATTATAATATATATACTGATATAGCTTAGCGCATCTTGAAGCTAAACATTATCCAAGTTGCACAGGGCCGCATAAAAATAATGTAAAATAAAAAAAAAAAATATTATGTCAATTTAAAAAAAACATATAACCACCACACTACAAACGAGGATCTATCGTTTCCATCGCAGGCGAGCCCGTGGATCGCGGCTAGTGATAGGTAAAAATAGACGCACACTGTAACAAATTCGCGGCAGCTGCTTTCTGTGATTTCGTAATTTATACGATGTTTCCACTTTATCAGTTTATTCAAAAGTAAATGTAAATAACATTGATGTATTTACAAACGTATTTTAATGCTTTATTGTATGCTTGACAGTGGTACGCTAAGTTTAACAGCATCGATAAAATACAAGTGATAATATATATCAAAAAGTTAATAAAAATAAGTGACCAAACAATGAGAATTCTTAGTTGATTCGAAAGTTGACATTAAATTATTTAAGCAAGTATAAATTTCAGTCCTCGTTCAACCAGTTCACATTTCAAAATACATCCGCTTCATATTTGTATTAAATTATTAGCATTATTAAACATTTTATTTCATCTGTTCGCTTTGCTAATAGATCAAGCAGATAAATACCAGTGCTCGGTTAACAGAGCATATCCTTAAGACGCACTCGTATCGTTTTAAATGTATCAGACAACTTATCAGTCATTTTCTTGGAAGGAATAACTTGAAACTACTTATTATTCAATTGTTCTTACTATCGTTTATCAGTTCCCAATTTGACAGCTATGTCCTCGTAGTCATTTCTATTTTTAGCTACAAGTTCCGGACAGTTCAGTGCTTTAAGCTGGGATGCAGCGACTCTGGAAACAAGAAGTACGTCAAGGAACTCCTACATTGCAGCAGTATTAAGGTCTTTTCAATCAACAATAGGCATCGCACAACCCAGTTAAAGAAAGTCCCTATGCGAGAATTACGCTGTCTTGTACTGACATATATTTTTATATCAATCCACACATACTCATAGTTGTCTCCATCATTTTTATAAAGTTACCCTACTGCGTGATTTTACTGAAAGAAAATGTAAAATGTTGTTCTAAATGTAATTCTGAATACAATAATATAATGTCTTCATTAATTATAAATTTCTGTTTATAATACCAAAAAAGCTGTATCTTAATTACTATTCTAAGTTTGGTTTTCTACCAGAGTCAATAATAAATAGTAAATTCAATCAAAAGTTTAAGATATTAGGACGGCATCGAGGAGAAAGCGAATCGTCTACTACGGTAAAATACCTTGAATATGTTGAAAAATATTTTGGTCGTGGGCCACGTGTGTTATCAAGCAAATGAAATAGAAACCACTAACCTTGACGCTAAAGTGTCCCCAGGTAATGTCACTACGGGTGTGCCAGTCCATAAAATATCCATAGTAGTCGTGTGACCATTACACAGAGGCGTGTCTAAACAAACATCGGCCAATTGACCTCGTCTTATATGCTCTTCTTTACAAGCAATTTTAGAAAATAAAATACGATTAGCAGGCAATCCTGAAAAAAATATTATGGTGAGAAATAAAATTCTCTTTCCTCTTATCCTTTCCCTTGAATTATAAATATGTACGATTAAAAAATTATACACTTTACTTTTAAAAAAAAGCAACAAATTACCTAAATCCTGCACGTATTTTTGTAGATTAGGTTCACCTGCGCTAGGAAATGTTAACAGCCACAGAACACTATTTGGAACCTGTTTCAATATATTTACCCATATTTTCGCTATTAATGGATCTATTTTATAGAGTTGATTGAAATTACAATAAACTATAGCGTCGTCAGGAAGCCCGTACTGCTTTCTTGAAGTAAAAACTACACCGTCGTATACTTCTTCCCCTGAACTTATTAGTTTGTTGGAATAATTTATCGATACACCATTATCTACTAAAACGTTATCTATATGTACCTGTAATTAAAATTAAGGATTTATCACAAGGATAGAAATTCAATTAAGCACTTTAAATATTATTCTTTACCTGTTCGTGCTCATAATTTATTGTCACATCAAAAACATATCTAGGAATGTCTATTTCACTTATAACTACGTTAATTGGTACCAAATTTTCAAAATTTATAACTTCATCACAATATTTTACCCCAAAAAGAGCATTCATATCAACATTCTTTCCTGCATTTATTACAGCCACATTTTCACCTAAGGTTTCTTCGTCTTTTATTTTTACATTGTATCGATATTCCAAGTGAGGAAACATTTGTTTATGATCCCCAATAAAGTAAGTATGCGGCATGAAGGCCAACTTTTCACTAAAATCTACTGCAGTCGTTCTCGGAGTTGATACGTCATCCGTCACTATATAATCCATATACTCTGCACCACTAGTACCCGGATAACCTAGCCACATCGCCTGCAATGGTGCTGGTTTTATAGCAAATATTTCATTTCTTGCGCCTTTTGTATAACCATTCATGTTAACTAATATATTAATATCATAACTATTTATTATTTTAGCAGCTTCAAAATTACATTTAACACGTGATAGATCAATAAAATGTTCTGATTCGTTTTCTATTTTACTACGGAATGTGGTTCCATCGTCTGGATTTAGAGCACAACAAAAAATTTCGACATTAGATCGATCGTGCATTCCTGGAATGGATTGCATAAGGTGAGAAGTTGGATGGTTACCAAAGTCACTGCTAACGTAGCCAATACGTAAACGTCCTTTATGTTTTTTAGGAAATGCGAATTTGAGTTTTTGGAGCATATTTACTTTTTCTAGATATAAGTTAGCATGTCTCGCAGCTATTTCTTTCCTGGCTCTGTTTGACAATGGATATAAGATGGAATGATGCGGGTGAACAGAACATAATTTATCACTATTCGATAGTTGCTCTTCAACTATATCAACAATGTTTTTCATTCTTTCTTCATAATCGTCCCAGTTGCATACTATTTGCAAACAGTGTGCTAGGTTGCAGTACGCATCAGGAAAATCTGGTTTTATATTTAATGCAGTTTTATACGAATCAATAGCTTCACAAATGTTACCTAGGTCCTTATAAATACTTGCTAAATTACAATGCGCGTCTGCAAACAGTGGATTTATCTCAATAGCCTTCTTGAAGCACATAAGAGCAGTGCTCGTGTCTTGCATTTCTCTTAAGGTGTTTCCCATGTTACTATAGGCGTCAGCAAACTTAGGTTGTATATTAATCGCTTGTCTGTAATGAAACAAAGCTTCTTCAAGCTTGCCTGTAATCAATTTAAAGTTTATTTATAATTTAGAATATTTGGTTATATCTAGGAATGTCATTTAGTTAAACTAGCTTCTGCCTATAGCTCGGTCTGTTTGTATTTTAATAATGAGTGAAAAAGGAATCTAATCCGTATCTGTCTGCAACCTTATAATTGTATACGAAAAACACATCGTTCTATTTAAACGTCGGAATATAAACGAGAAAAATAAACACAGTTCGACATTTTCAAAATATGAATTAGTAAATTCCATAGTATTCCATAGTCAGACAAATAAAATCCATGGGTTAAATTTAATTATGTGTATGATTATGGCGCGAAGCTTACATAACTAGTTAGCATATGGAGCTATGTATTCTCTCAGCTACAAACATCAGTACGGTAACACAATGCCGTATATATTGATAATTAATTTAACATGATTAGCGTGTTGCCTAATACTATCGCGTAGTTCACATTAATTATCACATACAGTTCAATCATTGGCGGTGAAACTTTCCGTCATTGATGCAGACCCGTGGTGACCATTGGCATACTTTTAGGATTTTTCCAGGATATGCACTTATATATTAGAATCGATATTAGAATAATAAACGTCATTAATCGTGAACTTGAAGTGAAATGAGCCACTAGCCCCTAATTTTTACCTTGCTGTTGCAACAGCGACGCAAGGTTGCTGTGAGTTGCAGCGAAATTAGGAAATACCTCCAACGCTTTCATGTACAAACAAGTAGCCTCTTCGACTTTCCCTTGTTCCCTTTTAACATTTCCGAGATTGTTGAGCGTGTCCACATGTGACGGACACAAATGTAATGCTTTATTGTAACATTCCTCGGCTTCATTCACTCGGCCTTTTTCTTTAAGAGCGTTGGCAAGATTGCAATAGGCATCCGGGAAATTAGGTTGTAGTTCGATAGCTTGGCGGTACGTGTCGATAGCGAGGTCTATGAAGCCCTGTTTGTAATACAGGCACGCCAAGTTCCCGTGTATGACGCCGTTGTTCGGCGTGAGCTTCAGAGAATGAAGGTATACTGCTATCGCCCTGGAATAATAAAAACGATTAATAACTAGCAACAACTGAGCTACGAGTATATATAGTGATGGTTGTAGCTGGTGTTTTTATTGTATTGTTTAAAATAAAATATACCACGATCTGTTAGATATACTAAGGGTCTTTTGAATTGGTTCAATTTATTTGATGATGTCTTTGTGTCTAATAAAATAAATCTCCGCTCGCGTTGAGATGTTTCACGTTCATGCATCAAACAGTCCCGCACGTATAAAATCTTTATCCAATGACTGAAATAAATCACGAAAAAACATATAGTACCCAAGCACGAAAATATTGAACAATATTTTTTGTTATATTTGGGTGACCTACACTTTAGTTTTCACCGTGTGATATATTTGTCGTGGATCACATTATTTTTATTCCATTATATTATATATCTTAATTTTATTTTTTATTCAATTACTATTCACGAGCATCAAGTACTTTTAATATCAGTACTTTTCTTATTTTCCATGAGAGCAGACTTTATTCAAAACTTTAAAAATTATGTCCAAAATTCCATACTTTTTTCCCATAGTCATGAAACTAAAACGTTTAATTTTTAACCATTATATTTTAACTGTCTTATAACTCATTCACTCTTTCTATTGAACTAAATTACATAGAAACCCATGCCCACCGAGTAGTTTTACGAATTGCGATGAGGGGACGGGTTTTATAATATGGAGTGATTTAATAAAAATAATCATGACATTATTGTTTGTCAGAAAGAAGACTGAAATTTTTTGATAACGTAAAGCAATTAAGTGTCTAATAAGACCGTTAATACGTTTCCTTATGTAACAACATGAATAAATTCGACCTTTATAGTGGTAACAGATGGTCATCTTCCCGACGCGAACGTTTCATGTCCAACCGACTGATCAATCCACTAATAAGATGGGTTTCAATTAAATGTACGATGCTACAGATTAACTCATTCATTCCATGAAACTGTGAAAGTCTAATTTAGGTGTAAGATCTTAACATCATCTTATACAGCAAAACCGGCGACTGATAAAAAAAAACAAAATTAATGCGATAATCCCTTCATACTCCTCACAAAGCTTGTATCTCAAATACTATGATGGAATTCTTGTATTTTTTTTTATATATTTTAGAAATATATTTCAGTTTTGCTCATAGAAATATTTGTGTTAACCTTATATTATTTTAATCTAAAAAAAAGTAAGAATTCAAGATTGCAATCGACTCATCACTAGTAAGTAATTCGACTTCAATTAGAGTCCAAAAGTCGGTTTTAGTGAAAACAAAAACTTTGTTTGAAAATGTACAAACATGTTGTCAATAAAGTGGTCGTTACTTCCAATAAGTACAGATGATAGTCTCCACAAATACAGGAGCATTGAATGAGAACGTTCCGACTCAAACAAACCGTAACGACGTGGAAATGCGGCTGACTGATTTGACATTTAATCAGATTGTGAACCTGAATTGCTGGAGCCTGCGCTGCAATCTGCAGCTCGTTAACTTTAAATGATTTAACGAGACACGGATTCTGTGGGTGTTAGAAATGAATAGTCACAGTCAGTCACCAACTGTTAACGTCAAGTATTATTGTAGTCTCAATGCATCGATTAGCGGATGGAGGGGCCACTGTTTAGAGAGTGGTGCTCTTCGAGGTCGGGAGCTATATGTACCCCAGTACTCGCCACCAATCGTGTGGAGGAGCACTGTCAGGTTTTTAGTCGGAGACCGACATACCCGCCGTCCGTACCTGTCGGATGACGAAACACAATGGGTTTTCCTGATATAAAAAATGTAACACTGCACAAACCTACATTAGCTACCTTCAATAATCCTTTTTACACTTTAATACTAATAGCGGGCATCAACGTTGTTCATCAATTTGCTTGCCAGCCATTAAGATAATTATAAAGATAATATAATTAATTAAAGATTATCTAGAAAAGGTTTATATCTTACAAAGGATTTATATTTCTAAGGTGAGTTTCATAACTGATTAGTTGACCTTATCCATACCATTTTCAATCTTATTTAATCTTACTTTATAGTCCTTTTTTACTATATAATAATAATAAATAATAGTCATTTTGGGAAGAACTATTGACTTACTATTTACCATGTGTGTGATTTCTCAAGTAGGTAATACTGGCAACTGATTTGTGTGATGAGTCACTAATAGGTCTCCTCATGTATATGTCTGTAGCAGGAAGAACTTTGGACGTCGTGACTAAAGGTCCAGTGACGATTCCGCAACAAAAATGACATCTTTGGCAGAAAGACGATCACAATCATTACAATAAAAATTATTTTCATTTTTTTTACATTTTAAATTTAAATCTAAATTTGCAAATCCACAGTAAATACTTTGATATAAGTAACCGCGATACCATACTTTGAGTTAACAAAAAATGTCTTTCATCATAAATTGCAAAAGTGGAAAGTTTGTGAGTTTTGAAACTCTTTGTTAAAATAATATTTGCGGTGCTTCTTTGGACTTACGAACCGAATACTTACACAATAGAGTAAAAAACAAGGCGAAATTTGTCAAGAATGTACGTATTTGTTCAACGATATTACAGTTTATGATTTTTTCTTTAGTTATTTAGCAAATACAATATATAATCCTGCTTGGTTTTTTATTTGAAACTATTGACGCGTCGTATCAAGAATCTAAGTGTCTTGCGAATTTAAATGAAATATATAAAATGAGTATGACGTGCTATGCGATTAAAATAGACATTAAAATAACGCAATTTAGTTGTTCCTTGATAGCATATCACACAATTGACTTAATGATTCAATTATTTATTTATATTACTAGCATAATCCAGCTATTCTTAACACGCAGCTTTGGTGCAGAAAGCTGCCGAGATTCATTCACCAGATAATTTATTTATTTAATTTAATTTTACATTAATTTTAGCCCATAGCGTTATATTGATATCGCTTGATGACTATGTATTTAGTAACTAAAACAGACCTTGTCCTCTGAATGACTTCCACATCAGAAGGCGAACAAATTAATTGGATATACTGCTCAGAATACAATAACTGCGTCCGCGATCTGTTTAATACGAAGGCTATCTTTTCCCCCGAAAAGTATTAAAGCCACACATAGCCGCACTACGGTAGAGTGGCGAAAAACGTTATGTTATGACAGAATATTGTCATAACATAACGTTCAAAGCAAACTATATAGTTTTACTTGAGATAAATGTAAAGTCTACCGTCTGCTACGCACCAGACCACAATGATTACTGGCAGGTTTTCTCACGATGTTTTCCTTCACTGAAAAGCGTATGATAAAATGTAAATATAAACTAGATTGATGCCTGTGGGGGGTTATGAACGGCGTATTGGTTACCACGGCACCACTACGGCAGAAGTGCTTATCAGAGCAGAATAGGTCAGAAAATATTGCGCTTGCATGTCATGGACTGAGCGCTGGCTCGCAGAGGTAATTTTTTTTGGGCGTATAATTTTACTCTATAATATCTTCAAAAGTATTTATTTTATTCATGTGGATTTAAAACAATATTGATCTATTTTTAATGATGAAGCTACTAGTAACAATCGCATTTGTTTAGATAAGGATAGACACTAAACAGAAGAAAACAGTCTCGAAAATAACTTAATATTGTTAATTGAAATTTTGAACATAACAGTAGCTTAGTAAGTTAACCATGAGAGATAGAGACATGCTATCCTTGGAATTTTTTATAATATTTTTGTAGATCTATTATTATGTAATACATTATTATAGTATATCTCTGCTAGTTTACGCAGTTCACGCGACTAAATATCCAAGCAGACAAGTTATTTTTACAAATGCGTGACCTCTTCAACACAATATACATAAAACCATAATGTAGTAATAACTTAAACCTTCCAGAAAAATGGCACTATTAGCAAACACCGTACAAAAATCCGTTCAAAAGATTTTGTGAATATCGGCCAAAAATCGGGAAATCGGGAAAATCGGTCCGACACCTGTAATCCCATTACGTGTGAATGGATGGACAAATTTTCCTAATTCTGTTGATGTTGTTTTAATTTGTCATTAGAAGCGTATGCAACAAAATTAAACGTAAATTTAGCTGGACATGACATAATTAAAAAAAAGAAAGCTTGATTTTCCTGTATCATCTACACATCCATCTTACTCTTAATGCGTATAAACTGCGCCGCGGTAAATACTGCAGGGCGCACCTAGTACATTATATTAAAGTATTTCAAACATAAAAGATAAATTGATAGATATTGATAGATAAATTGGAAATAACAAGAACTGTATAAAAAATATAATAAAATAAAAATAAAATTATATGCAAATGTTTACATGATATCTATATTGTCTAATGTCTGCGCCCACCGTCGTAATATGTTGAAAGCAATTATGCCTCCATACATCCTACTTAAGTGGAGTTGAATGTTAGTAAAGAATTATTAAGTAGGCGTAGGTAAATGTCGCGTTACGGAGACGGGCTGTAAGGGTTTTAATTATTTATAATAGAACGAACAAATGGGTCTACGCGTATAACGTAAGCGATTTTAAATAGATACGGGGCGAAAAAAGTAATAATAAAATTATTTTTCTATAATCCGCGATCATCGCGGAAAAGAATTTTATTATTACTTTCATCTCAACAAAGTAACGCCTGTTTCTATAAATTATTTAGATACGGGGCAAGTTAATTAAGTTTTGTAAAATCAAAAGTATTTTAGATCACTGGAGAAAGATTGGATCGGAAGATGAGAAGATGGCGACAAAGACGTATGTGGTCTAGGGTACTCTCTGGGTCTCAAAAAGGTGCCAGGACCAGAACTGTTATATCTAGAAATGATAAAAATAGCGGCACAGACTATATCTAATAAAATTAGGGATTATTATTATGATTTGGGCAGCTTTTCATCTGGTACTTTTCCACGTGAGTGGATGATAGCAAACTCGCTCTTTAAAAAAAAGGCTTAAAGCCAGAAACAGACCCCCACTGTATAGGCCAGTGTGTTTACTAGATAGTTTCGGCAAACAGATGGAAAAAATTGTGGAACTGCTGCTTGTACACGGCGGCCTTTTTGAAAACCAATACGGTTTCAAATAAGGACGACCCGCGTTAATGGCCATACAGAGAGTAGTTGATAAAGCTATAGAAGCTCGATAAAGCACTCACAGACGTGAGAAATTCATTTAACTTTGCTTGCTTGAGAGAGATCTTACAGGAGTTAAGAGAGAGGGAGTTTCCTGGATACATACAGAAACTGGTTAGTAGCTTCTTGGAGGATAGATATATCAAGGTAACAGATAACAACCAAAGGGAAGAAATGATGAAAGTTACAAGCGGAGTACCTCAAGGATCGATAGTCGGGCCAACCCTCTGGAATATTTTATATGATGCCCTGTTTCAACTGAAATGCGAAGAAAGCGTCCAATTGTTAGGTTTCGCTGATGACTTGCAACTCGTGGTTGTAGACAGAAATGAAGCTGTCCTTATGAACCGGGCAAACAAAGCCCTTTAAAGGATAAGAGAATGGATGCAAGCAAAACAATTTGCCCTGGCTCCTGAAAAGTAGAGGCTATCGTTTTTAGTGGGAGGCGGAAGTTAGATCACATTAAATTTTCAGTACTGGAGGCCCCAAAAGTACATGTCTAATATCTCGGGGTCTGGCTGGATAAGAGTTTGTTTTTTCGAAAAACACGTCGAAGAGGTAGCCAATAAAGCGCAAAGCCTTGGCGAAGCTCTATACAGACTTATACCTACTAACGGAAGTAAAGTCACTGGCCGTCACGTTTCTTGAGTGTTTGCTATCTCGATATTAACTTTATACTCGAAAATTTTTGTAGAAATAGTAGAAAATTTTGTAATAAGTCGTTAAATATTGAAAGAGTCTCAGTATATTTCAATAAAACTTATTAAGAATTGCTTAGCATTCATTGTTTGACAAATACTTAACAAAAGCTTATGAATTGACGTTGTCATTATCGACGCATGATATGATGTCAGAAAAATACATTCCATTCTGTTATTTATTATTAAGTGGTTTTCGCATTCAATTCAGTACAAAGTTATTGCATTGGATTGCAAAATACGTTATATGATAAAAAAATAGACAAGTAAATATTTAAAAGTAGGACTAACGGAAGCATATCAGAGACTCAGGTTCTATCGTTTCTAAGGTTAATACTGGACGAGTCAAAAAGCATCGGCTATGGTTTTGTTGCAATTGCAATTAGCTGTAACCTATACAGCTTCAACGGGACGGGTAGAAACGGAAGCTATGTCGAGAGAGAAAAGCGGAGAGTAGAACGCAGAATCACTACCAGTGTTGTGAAACGTCGCCCTAAAGGTGCCTCCTGTGAGGCCGGACCTCGGCTTAGGGCGCCGTGTGGTGGGAATGGTAAGTCACCACGCCGCCGGAAGTCGACCGACCGACGCTAGCAAACTGAGACCACGACTTCGCCGGCTAACATGTTGTGTGCTTGCATTATGTGTTTCTGTCGTTGCGATCATTATTTGTCCGTTAGGGTAGCACAAGACGCTTTTCCGACGCCTGTATCGGTGAGTCGGCCTGTCAGGGATGTTGGTGGATCTCACTCTAATAACCGCTCCCGCACTTAAGCTTTCTCTCAGTAAGTTTTCGAAAAACGCTTAGAGAGATTAGTAATGGTGGGAAGATCGAAAGACCTACGACGCTGCTCCAGTGCAGATTGGTAGGTTACACATATCTCCAGTATTCTATAGAGATATGCAGGTTTCCTCACGATGTTTTCCTTCACCGAAAAGCGTGTGATAAATTGCAATTATTAATTAGACACAAGTTTTAACAGAAAAACTCATTGGTGTCTGCCCGGGTTTAAACCCGTGACCTCTTCGAAAAAGTCGCACGGTGTTACCGCTGGGCTACCACAGCGAAATAAAATGATTTCTTCAATCTTCATTAAGGCGAGCGAAGTCTATCTCAGAGTGCATAAGTCTATTTCCTGACATAAGTTTTGCTGCGAAGCTGATTTTCTTGCAAAAATAAATATTTACGACAAATTTGGATTCGTAAAATATTTATTGCATAATATTAACATTTATAATTATTATTCATAATGCATTTAATTAATATGTTAGTAATAAAATGGAAGCTATTTTGCATTAAAAATCAAAATATCAAGAGATATCCACGCGTGATAATTTCTTGATTTCTGACCTAGTTGCGTCCAGAAGTAGAGCTAGGGTCAATAGCAGTTCCCGGCTCGTGTCAGACCCTTTTCTCGATATAGTCTTCTCAATAAATATAAGCTCAATATATTATTTCCCACATCGACTAACCTCTTGATTTTATTTTTGATCCAGTCGACGCAGCCGTTGGACGCCGCGGGCTGCGATAGCCGCGGCGGCGCGATGTTGATGACGGTGTAGACGACCACGCATTGGTATTCCATAGTACGAGCATGTCCCCCGAACGCCGCGACGCTACTGGCCGAGGCGTCGCACGCGTCGCTCCCGCGCAGCCGAGGCTCGGCTCGCCAGACGCCAACGTCGCGACGCAAACCGTGACCTTCTGGCACGGTTATATTACGAACCGCGGGAATATCTCACGGTGACGACGCACCCGCGGCGACATCCAACTTTTAATCGGCCCGCATTTTATAAACGAACGCAAACTTTTTAAAAATAGTAAACGCGAATCAGGCGCGTCCGCCTCGACGCGACGCCGGATTCGAAATATTCGAACGTCCGTTTCCCATTAAAATAGTAAATTGAGTTAAAAAGTCACCGCGTATAAAATCGCGTAGTAAAACTTTTAAAGTGTCGTAAACAGTTCACGCGTCATAAAAGTGTATATTCGCTCCGAGGCGGATATCGATTCGGCGGAGAGCGGCGGCCGGCGTGGGCCCGCGGCGGCCGTTCGACGCGACTGCAGCGGCCGGCGGTCCAGGGCTTTCCCGCCCGAAACTGGCGTACACTCGCACTCGATAATACGTGAACGCTTAGAGTCGCTCACGTAACGTTTCAGCGAGAACTTTTAATATTCTAAAGCTGTTGTTGCAACTTCCCATTGTATTATTGCCCGGGACTATACTTATGTTCGCATACATTTTTACCGCGCTCGCAGTCTTATCTGATGGTAGCTGCTACTCATAATTACGTATAAATAAAAAAAGGGTGAAAAAAAGGGTGAAAGTTCGTGAATAAATGCAATGAAGTAATTATTTTTATGACTTATAAAATAATTTAATATTAGCATTTAGTGTATTACTAAATGCTAATATTACAATGTTAGATTGTGTTAGTCATAAAAATCTTATATTTAAATTTCAGTCTGCTACGACCGGTCTGCAGTCCTTATCATAACCGTATGTCGCATTAATTATTAAAAGTGTATCCATCCATTTTTTACTGGTACTTCTTAGTAGGAGCGACCTCCTGATCCAATTTCGCTTCACAAATTTTTACAATACAACTCACTCAAATTTATCACACAAGATAAATTTATGATAAGAAAATTCTCCGAAAATCGCTTAACGATAAAGCTTTGCCGATTTGAATTTTGCGACTGAAGTTGGAAAAAGAATCTGCGACAACTACTAGAGTAATGCATATATTAAAACTTCGGGAGATTTTAGCGCAGCGAATTTTACGATTTCCGACTAGTTTTGCTTTTAGTAGATTTAAGTATTCCTTCCTGTTATCACAGCTGAACGGAACGTTATACGTTACACTACCTGTTATGCAACTTACTATCTGTTGTATAACAGATAGTAAATTATGTTAGGTTATAATTGTTATCTCGGTAATGAAAGGTCTTTAAAAAGGAGGATTCGCGGAAATAAACTAAGCTAAAAAACTTTTAAAATAATTATAAAAATCGATAAATTTCTGATCTTTTCTACCATAATCTCACCTAATAGTATATATATTCAATACAATAGAATATAAAAAGTTATACTGTAATGATAACTAGAAGCTACATATGAAATTACGCTTAAGCGTTAGTTTTCCAAAGCTTTTATTACATTTTATTACATTCTCCGTTCTCTAACTGAATTCACAAGTGTACGAAATCTCTACTTAAAACCAGTTTTTCTAACGATATTTTCGTGATGAAAATGACGCGATAATTGTAAATATCAATCGAGCACTAAAGATCTTATAGGGTTTTTTTGGCTCAAGTATCATTTTGCATTATCTACTACTAATTTTGCAAAGTACACTTTGTAGATGATTGTTTCATCTACATATTTGTATTCTATTTCAGCTATTTATATATGCTTTGTCGAACTGCGAGGATGTTACGTAGATTCAAGACTTAATTGAAATGCTGAATGGCTGAGAATTAAGATCAAGAGTTCAATAAGAACTGGGTGTAGCGAGCGCCGGGTCGGAGCGCGGGCGGGTCGCCGCATACACCGGGTTGCGCAATCCTACGGAAGAAAATTTACAATGACGATTTTTAACTATAGTTTCTGTAGAGATAAGGTAAAGTTATCTAGGCAGTCTGCCACTATTGTTACCACTGTGGAGTGATGGACCATTAATGGAGACCAAGAAATGTGAAACTTAATCTCATCTTACTGATCGTAATACAAAAGTAATGAGAATATTATTTTGCAATCTATAATCCTATGTCTATAAGCCAGCACCGTCAACACACAACACTAACAGTACTGCACACATTCACTACAACAATCTCAACAATAAATTCGCCCGTAACCGAAGCATCATCAGCAGATAGACAAAATTGCTTTGCAATTTATCGTGCTGATATATAGTGCACGTAACTTATGAATTCTGTATGCGTAAGATATTACCACGGATATTACACTCTACTTTTAGCATTACATAGATCTGCTCTTAACACGGATTATAGAATAATAATACTATCACCAATCGTGACTATATGGTCGTAAAATCACAGTTACCAATATATCCTTCTCGCTACAAGGCAATATTATGTAGCTAAGTCTACATTGAACAATGTTTTCCACTTGAAAATATTTTTTAATAACTCATCCCGATTTTGTGCCGAGATGTGAAATATACGACGTAATTGCGAGTTTTATATGATTGCATTGTTTCAGAGTGATATATTGCTATTATATACTCGTATGTATACTTCACAGCTTTATTGACTGGCCCGTTGGCGCAGTGGGTAGTGATCCTGCCTTTAGCTCCGCGGGTCGCGGGTTCGATTCCCGCCGAGGGCCAACATTTTCTATAAAAAACAAATGAATATGTTGGTCTTTGAGCCTGGGTGTTTATTTGTATTTAAGTATGTATTTAGAAAATATATAAGTATATATTCACCAGTTGTCTGTCAACCATAACACAAGTATTAAGTTACTTACTTTGGGGACGGACGACCGTGTGTGTAAGTGTCCCATATATTTATTTATTTATTTATTTATTTATTTGTTCTCGTTGAACACCTGACTTGAAAAATGATTAATCATTAGGTTGTGATATTAATAAAAAATATTGTTAAGTTTATTTAATTACTTCAATAGTGTATTTGCAACTTTATGTATTTTATTTAAAAAAATAGGACAGGAAAATAAATATTTGTGGAATTCTAATTAATAAAGTATTACCGACAATCGGACTAAATTTAATGAAATCCTTTCTAATTTCACTGCTGGTGCGGACATTTGCTCTTACCGAGAAGAGCCAGCTAAAAACTCAACTGTTGTTCCTTTCAAAATATAATATAAATAATTAGTTACATTTCGTCATAGCACTCTTGTGCGAGGTCGAAAAGCTACTCCATTCCGGCTTGTTGCCGTTGCCGTTGTATTTATATAATCGACAATAGTATTATACGTTATCTGTGGTACCATCCTCCTTATAGTCATTGGTCAAAATTGCTGTACCACCTTACACAAATCATGACCACATGGAATGTTCCCAAGAATCCTGGCAGCGATTTCGCGTTGAATCGCTGGGCTGGTTCTATGTGCTGAAAAGAAGCCAGCTCTCTTTTCAATTATTGTGATATCAGGACGTAATTAAATAAGGACAATATCCTTTCTACGTGGTAAGCCATGAAATCTTTTATTTTATCATTATTTGCAAATTTTATAGGTATATATCGTACTAGACAAAAAATAGAATGAGTGATTGCTATTTGGAGGTTATGTTTCATTATCACTGGGCTCACCAGACATGTCTAGTCATCGGTTTTAATAACTTACGTTAGGTAAAAATCTGTAATCTAAGAAACAATTTAATCCACCGCGTTCCACCGATAACGTTACGTAAAGTCGATAGTTACTTCGTCAGAAATAAGGGATACTTATGGTATAAAATAATGAAAATAACTTTGATCGAAGCTTGATATCGGATAAATACTACTCACACTTGTTAAATTCTAAAAAACCATTTTACAGTAGTACGGGTTGAATAGAAACGCTATTTTAACCGCAATGGACGTATAAAATCATACAATGCTCTTTGCGTTCGTCTACGGTATGGAATACTTTTTCACAAAATTTCCATATCGTAGTTAGAGTACCTGAAGGTTCGAGTAAAAAAATTCAATATCTAGGCAAGTGCGTTTTACTTTAGACTCCTCGCATCTTGTATTTGTATTTAAATAAGTTCTAAATTTAGAAAAAAACTAAACAGTGCAGTGATATCCAATCTAGCTCGCCGGTTTTGATTACGACAAACGAAAATTATTTTATGTCGCGGACGAGACGTTTCACATTCAAAATGTTTTGCTTGGTATACTCGTCTAATTCCGTAAAACAAGGTCATGTGACATTGTCCTCATGTGACAAGAGGGCTAGCTCCATTTTCGCACAAAGAATCATTTCAGCGATTAAACGCGGAAAGGCTTCTTGGGATCGTTCGACGTGGGTATGATTTTGACAATACTAGTACTGCAACATGGTGCATATATATTAATTATAATTTGTATATGTTACTTGCAAATTAATAATTTTTCGCAAACATTAAAATTGAACAAGCTCTACCCGAGACTTAGTTCGCGCCATCTTAAGTGTTTAAGTACCCTCAATTATGTAATGTGTTTTTATCCTGTTTGAGAAACGGATTTTATTTACCGAATAAAAAACGGAAACAGCGAATAATTTATAGAATTAGGCGTTACTTTGCGGAGATCTATAATACAAAAGTAATAGTACAATTATTTTACTATAATCCGCGGTAAAGTACGCCGACTTTCGCATTTATTATTATATGTGTGTAATTATGTAACAACAACAACAAGACATTTATTCATTTCTGCAAGCAATATACAAAATTTATCTTATAGGTAGGTAAGTAAGTAAGTAACGGCCTGTTTACTATCCCACTGTTGGGCATAGGCCTCCTCTCTCCATTTTTGGAGAGAAGGATTGGAGCTAAGACCTACCACGCTGCTTCAATGCGGATTGGTAGGTTACACATATCCCTAGGATTCTCTAGAGATATGCAGGTTTCCTCACGATGTTTCCCTTCACCGAAAAGCGTGTGATAAATTGCAATTATCAATTAGACACATAAGTTTTATTAGAAAAACTCATTGGTGTCTGCCCGGGTTTGAACCCATGATCGTCTCTAGAGATTCACACGGTCGCACCGCTAGGCCATCACAGCTTATATAGGTAGGTACAGACACTTAAATCTATCTTATAAAAATTCATTAAAATTTAAAAACCACAACTATGCAGAAATGAATTGGCGTTCGACTCAGCATAAAAGCAGCGTGATGCAGCATGTGGCTAACATCACGCGGCGCTGGTTTTCAGTGGAAACCTTAGTGACGCTCCGAATAAAACATTTATTTAAATAAACAACATTGCAAGCAACTAAAGTTTAAATAAGATAAACAAAAAAGAAAGTTACGAATAAAAAAACAGGAAGTGTAGGTAAAGAAAAATTAAATGTAAAAATAAAAATAAAGATATATAAAATAAAATAAAAAATTAAATGTAACTAAACTACGCCGTTGGTAAACTGCCGTTCAACTAATATTTTCTTAAGTGCATGTTTAAACGTGTACCTACTTTTTAAGTTACGTAACGGCGGTGGTATATTATTCCAGCATTTAGTGGCAGCATATTTAAAACTCCCCCTGAACGCAGCGGTGCGATGACGTGGAAATCTGAGCTTATTCCGACACGCCCTTAAGTTTTGTGAGTCACCTTCATGAACCCACAAAAGTTTTTTTCCGAGGTAAGCCGGTTTACCAGTAGTGATTACCTCAAAGAGCAGGCTTGCAAGATGTAACTTCCACCTAGCTTTCATTTTCAATAGACCACTACTATTCAGATAGGGAGTTACGTGGCAACGGGGAGGAATATCAAAACAAAATCGCGCACAAGCATTTTGAACTCGTTGTGCGAGACGATTGGATTTAGATAGAAGACGAGGACCATATACAACATCACCGTACGCCAATTTAGATAAAATTAAAGTTTCTGACAATGTTACACGCAGTTCTTGAGAAAGATGTTTTCTAATTTTATACACAATTTTAAGCCGATAAAAGCAATTACGGGCAACTGAAAGAATATGTTTATCGAAACGAAGATCTGAATCAAAAATAAGCCCTAAATTACGAACTTCAAAAACTCTTTCTAAAACATCTTTCTTCAGAATAACTTTAGCGTCATCGGTGTCACATTTCGAAACTTTTGTTTTGGTACCAAATATTATAAATTTAAACTTATTTGGATTGGGTAATAAAGAATTACGCTCGGACCATTCACTTATTCTCTTTAGATCACTATTCACTATGTCCACTGCCTTACTGTAGTCGGAAGGTACAAAAGAGTAGTATAATTGCAGGTCATTTGCATACATATGAAATTTGCAACTTTTTATTTCCTTTGTAATATCAACACAATAGAGAATAAAAAGCAGTGGTCCAGGGACTGAGCCCTGTGGAACTCCTCTAGTTACCGGAGCTTTAGTGGAAGTATATCTCTCCCTATTAACGTGTAACGCCGTGTGGTATCCGGCTGAGTAAAATAGACCACCCTCATGTCTTACCGAGGTGTCGTAAAAGGCGACTACGGTAAGTTGACTCACCGTGTGGTATCCGGTTAAGTAGAACAGACCACATTCTTTCTTATCGAGGTGTCGTAAAATACGACTAAGATAAGTTAACGTCAGGCAAGCGGTCGGTCGTAAAATAAGTAGGCAAATCATGTGACAACATGTTTATGACACGTTGTGCCGACCCCACTTAGAGTGGGATAAGGGCAGGAAGATGATGATGTGTGTAAGTAGGTATGTAATTAGAATTTTAGTAGCAAACAAATTATCAAGTGACATTACTAAATGGTTAACACCCGGTTTATTGGTGTACTACTATCCTATTCTTATCTTTTTTAATAAATAGCATATTATATATTTAATAATTATTCAAACAAGTAAAGTTAAAACGGCTTTAAAAAAAGCTTTTAACAAAATTTCACGTCCCTACTGTTAGCCATTTAGTTCCATCGACTGGAACCAATCCTGGTAGCAGCATCAGGTCATGTTTATCATAAACATATATTGTCATTGAGAATGGACCAGTATGTAAAACTTCAGCTTAATCGGACTGGGAAGTAAGTCAAATTTAACTTGCAAGATTTACATGCATCCAATGCAAGTTGAATAAAAGCTTCTAATAAAATAAATAAATATATGGGACACTTACACACACGGTCGTTCGTTCCCAAAGTAAGTAACTTAATACTTGTGTTATGGTAGACAGACAACCGGATATATACAAATATACACCCAGACTCAAAGACCAACAAATCCATTTATAGAAAATGTTGGCCCTCGGTAGGAATCGATCGACCCGCGGAGCCGAAAGCAGGGTCACTACCCACTGCGCCAACGAGTCAGTCAATAGAAAATAATTACAATAAACATTTGTTATTTTAACGTTAGTTTTGTTCGAACAGCTTTGTAATCTTATATACGGGGTCATTTTTGCCGTTAACAATTTTTGTCACTCTTTGATATTATTATTACTTTGATGTCATCATCATCATCATAATAAATCTCTACGACTGTAATCTTCGCGTGACACTCACTGTGTTATAATTTAAAACAATGCAAAGTAGAATTTATGTTTGTATTTACATATTTATAACTACATTGACCAGAGTCTTGAAAGATAACGCAGTAAAAGAATTTTTTTATTTATGTATACATCTTTTATTTAAACATATTTTTTACTATTGATAATGTTAGAAAATAATATATATTATCTACCTAGAGGATAAAATTCTATTTGCCTATCTAGTTTATTTATTTATTGTTATAATTATAATTGTAATCTTTGGTAAACGTAATCCTATTCGATATCTTTGTAATACAAAAGTTACTCGGATATGCAGGTTTTTTTTGTAAGGTTGTTTTTAAAAAGCATATTATATAGAGTATATTTTAAAAGTCGTAGAATCAATCTCACAGTCGCCTCGTAATATCTTTATAAGGATAACTTTTTTTCCAATGATCCATCAATATATTTCTGCAAACTTTAAATAGATTCTTAAAAAAGTTATATTTTGTTCTTGACTGTTGTCAACAAAAAATATATTATAACAACGATATTTTTCCTTTACAGTTGTACAATAAATAAGAAGCAATTGTTTTCAAAAGTCAACTCATTTCTTACATGTGACGACTACGTCAAATTGCGCTGCCTGTCTCCTATCAGCACCTCACCATATCTCTCCTCTCGTCCTTTAATATAATTTGACAAATTGATTGAAGTATTTAATAATACGCGTAGTCAAACTAGAAAGTTTTTGTTATATTATTGCTTATAGTTTTGCTAGTCATATAGACCGTTTTTTGCGCTTTATAGCCAAGTTATTTAAAATACTTACTTATATTTACTTACTAATACTTTTTAATTTTAATTTTAATTAATACTTTTTATACTTATATTTTTATTTTTAGCTTAAGTATTGCCTTTTTCTTTCTCTTTTTTTATTTATTGTACCTTTTTAAAATATAAATTTACATATTTAGTTTTCGCTCAAATTGTTAAGCGCGTATAGCACCATAAGTACGCATGCTGTGTACACCTGTAAGTAAGGATGTACTTGTAGCAGGACACAATAATGTTTATGTTTATGTTTAGTTTAAGTGCATTCTTGTTGGTGTTCCATAAATAAATAAATAAATAAAAAAAAATATTTTAGAAAAATTCACTCTTTATTTATGTATGTTTATTTATTTATTTCTAGCTTTGAGAAAAAATAATCATTATTTGAACAACCACAGTGTATATTACTACTGTCTCTATATGACAGCTACGACAGTGACTTGTATGCTGTTTAAGAAATAAATACTTACTAAAATATACTACTAAAAATAGGATGTTTAAATAATACAGCACAGATATTAAATTCATTTACACTCTTACCTATCCGCAGCGTCTGCGCGACGTGGTAAGTGAATAAATTTCAACTACGAGGAAATTTCTCGGCCCTCCTCCGTGTCGCATGAATTAGGCGGCGGGAAATTGGAACTCTAAATGGAACATTTCAGGGCTTTAAACAAATGTATGACTGGGCTTAAATTAATATATTTATGTGGTTTTAACGTTTATTAATTGGACCGAAATTTATACTAGCGTGGTATTTTCCGTACGTATTAGGTATTATCTACTCTTAAATTTAATCATACACGTGCAACGTATTCATTAGTATTTCTACAAACGTTTACCCCATAGCAATACGTAGATGAATGGTATTTGTGTTACAAAAAAGAGCAATATGTGGCATTTTCAATTTAAGTCCGCGTGATTCCCTGCGAGAGAAGTTTAAGGAAATACGTATTGTTACATTTGCTTCACAGTATATTTTGAGCGATTTAATTTTTATACGTACAAATATAAAGAATTATAAGACAAGCTTGCGGCTTCTGCTTTGCGCCTTGCAAAAGTACGTAAATTGTTTGTGTTCGTGACTTGCTTAGACTTGATTACAAGTTAACTGAATGATGCAAATGCGATGATGATAATATCTTTATGTGCCTGTCAATTGCCAACTAAGCGTATCATTAAAAGTAAATTGAAAATGAAATTTTCCACCTGTTAATACGTTATATACGTTTAATGTCATCGTTTTCTTTACCGCATTACAATACAATCATTTATTTTTATTTATTTACTAGCCGATAGCATTATACACATACTTATTAATACACTTTTTCATAAGGCAAGTGTTAGGTAAACACTTTGTAAGGCGAGTACAGCGTTATCATAGAAGTTAGGTACAAAAGTATTTATTTTGATAAAAAAAGAGGAAAATTATTTAGTACTAAAAGAATTTTTATGTTAATAACTACAACTAAAATATTTACTGTTACTATTAAGAATCTTACACACAACTCGAAGCAGGCGAGCAAGTTTATTTTTGTATTTCAATGGAGGGTATTCAATAGGTAATAATCATAATAATAGATCACGATTTCAACTCTGATTAAAGAACCTGAATTCACGATTTAATGTGTCAGTATTATTCACTCGCTTGGTTTTTAATAGAACATCAAACATTTTTAATGTCAAGTACTTTATCGGTAAATTGACAAAATGTTCAGGTGCTGGTGTTGGAGCAGAAATAAGTATCATAAGGACTAATAACATTCCAGTCTGTCCTCCGATTGCTATTCATATATGATTTAAAAATCATACTATCCGACCATTGGATCGTTGAGACAGCAACGCGTTCAACGCAAAAGGATCTTTCTTTCCAATGCAGTCACCAAACCGTTCACGTCATGGTCCTTAACAACAGCCTCGAGAGAGATTGAAAAACATTCATAAAATAGATCAAGGTCAGACTAGATTAGAACGTCTATCGGAGTTAAAACTATCAACTTAATTCCATACTTTTGTATGAAACACTACGTTTAGCAAAACACAATAATAGGATAATGCCGAAGCCTTGTTGTATGTATATAATGTGGATTTGGTAGGGCTTCCGTATTATCCAGACAAAACTTCTGGTCAATATGATATGTTTCAGGTATCTGAGATTAGTATTTGCCCGAATTTAATTAGCGATTGTTATTACATTTTTAACAGGAATTTAAATACTAAAGTGTTAACTTAGTTTTTTAATGGAATCTAGCCTGTAAAATATTCACAAGCATGGATTGTATCTTATAAACTTAGATTTTTGTCAGCAGGACTTACCACTTTTAATTTATTGGAATGTTTATATGGAGAGCGATAGCCGTTTCTCCTCACCCGCACGTAATGTTGTGACAAACAAACATTTTTATTTATACTTTTTATGTATACATTATTTCAATATATTGCCACATCAGTATAATTATATATTAAACTAAATAGATACATTTATTAATTACAAAATAGAATAACGTATTACGAGCAAGTCAATGAGAATTTATATTTGAGTGGAGCAAACCACATCTAAAAATTTTCACAGTCCATTTGTATGGTAACATAAAAGCACAAAGATAATATGAAAGGGAAATATCATATTTCCCTTCACAATAAGCTTTCGTACTCTTTGATTTCAGACACGTGTACACGTGTACTCGAAGACAACGACTAGCGAAAACAAGATCAGTCATCAAAGTATATTCCTGATACAATTATATTTTGTTACAACACATTTCAAATACAATCTGCTAAAAATAGGTCAATAATATAAAAAAAACATTGTCGCCTTCAATGTGACATTTATGCGTTTTAGCTTCATAGTTTAGTTTTTCAATATTCTGTGCTAACGAATGCAGGGTTGCATCAACTGACCTTTTAATTACTTGTACCCTATATATAAGCTTTCCAGTAGGTAATGCCAGAGCCAGTGAGGGGAGATGGTCGCGCGTCTTCTGCTGAATCTAGTTTTTCCTCTGGTCCTCATCATCTGACGCAGGGAAGAAATGGAGCATGCGACACCTACCGGGTCTGGTTCTAATAGCTCTTTATATGAACCGGTAGCGCCAAAGTAGGTTTTAACGCAGGTAACAGGGCACATCCATAACCTCTGTTAAAGTTCGGGCGAAGCTTGTTAACAGATCTACATCTACTGATGTTACTGGTACTCTCTAGGAACGAACGTTTGTGTTGTGTTTTGCTTGAACTTCGAGACTTTTACAAGTTCAGAAGAAATTTCTTAACTTTTAACTGATTGAAATAGGTCTACGAAAATTTTGTTATTTCTTTAACTGACGGATGTTTGCTTGTAGTTTCTAGTTAACATTTAACACACCTACTTCTACTAGTACTTATGTATGCTCGTCATGTTCTTCTCTAATTCATGAACACCTTAACTTGTTCTTAATTTTCACGCCATACGATCGTGTGCCGCATCGATCCCCATTACCTACCCCTTTTCTAATATCATCTTACCCTAACAGGGTGTCTATTGTCTATGTTTTCACTCGCTACGTCAATGCTTTCAAACTTATCTATCTATTGATTTTGCGCTTTTTGTATCGTCTAGTAAATTTGATACTCGTTAGGAGCGTTACTTCTTAGAATGGTAAGCAACATGTTATGCCTATTATTACATTTCGTTTTTGCTGTCTAAAAAAAATCGAAATCTTAACTTTTTCTTAACTTTATATTGAAATTCAAATTATTCTTTCGGAAAAATGCTCCTACCGAGAAGAGCCAGCAAGAAACTCGGCGGTTGCTCTTTTTAAAAATATAATTCTTATTACTAGTTACATTAGTTATTACTGTCTTGTACAGGTTGTATCTTTAGAAATAGTTAAGTTTTTTCATTGCTATCTTGCATAAGGTCGGGTAGATATATTACTCATTTCTATCATCTATGTAATCCTCGACAGTAGGCTTATTAGTATAACTTTCGCGCTGCTGAGAATATGCCTTTTTTTTAACAGGAAAAAACCCCTTATGGGTACCGCCACCCGACGGGGACAGGCGACGGTTATGTCGGACTCGCACCGACTAAAATATCCTGTGTGCTCCACTACGCTGCTGGGGGTGGGGATAGGGTACCTATAAAGACATTACCCCCATCCCCGCCAGCAGCAACTCTGTATCCCAGAGTGCGCCACCTCTGGGTCGGGGCCTCTCTGAAAGTGGCCCCTCCCTCCGCTGGACGATGCATCGGGAGCACCAGATGCATCGAACCCCTCGGGGACCTAACTCCAGCGAGCGTCCGATAAACTCCGTTCGGATCGGAGGTCCCCGTTAGGGCGGCATGCGAGGAACTTCGGCGAGTCGCCTGCGCCTGGCTCGCCTGCGGCGGATTGGATCCAAGGACTCGACTTCCCGTTTCCTGAAGATATGTGCCTTCACTGGAAAGCGCTTCATAAACTGTAAAGTAAAAAAAAAAACTTATCGGTACCAGCCCTAGGTTCAAGACTCGCTACTCCTGTAACCTTTTTGTGGTTTTTATTGTACTAATATGGAGCATTGTAAAAATCGATGTCAAAGGTGGATTATAATATAATATAATCCAGTAAGCTTTGAAAAAATGATATTCCATGCTAACAAATAACATCAAAATATAATTTATTTCACAATGAATTTCAGGTATTCGCTCGAAATAGGTCAAATATGCCACCTACGTGACGCCCACACGGGCAATATTGTTTACAATAGATTGGTACTTGATATTTGATATTTTTATATACCAGACGTGACCTTTAATGTGACTGAACAAATACGAATAAAGTAAGATTAAAACATAACGTTAAGGCTACTTTATTATTAACAACTTTATGAAACAATTTTACTATACCTCTGCTGAAAAAGACCTCATTTTTCGTTTTTGGAGAGATGGGTTTGAGTTAAGATCATACCATGTTGCTGTAATGGTAAATTAGTAGGTGAGTTTAAAAACTTTAAGAATTTTGTTGCGTTTTTTCTGTTAAATTTCTCGGGTCTAATTATTAATTGCAATTTATCTTACGCTTTTCGGCAAACGAATACATTGTGATGAAACCGTTTCCTAATAACATCGTTAGGATAGTCCATCCGCTAAGTAATATATGTTTTTCAGTGCTGATTCACAATTTCAACAAAATCAACCAGGACATCATTCTACGTGCGTGCCAATGCCATTACAGTTTTGCGATTTATTGGGCAACGTCATTAACTTTGAGTCTTTTACTTTCCTGCCTATATTTTATTTAATTAAGAAGAGATACTCTGAGAATCAATTCAAATTCAAAAGATGCATAATTCTAAGAGCTCTGATTTAAAATCACAGATTTAAGTTATAGTGCCGCACATCCTAAATGGCGGGTCACTTAACTGGGGAAATGCCGCACATGCCATATCCAACGTATGAGAGTATCGACCAGTTACCATTGAACCAATACTTATAGTACTTGAAGTATTTGTAGACTCCCGTTGGGTTGAGGGGCGACCTGGAAAAGTTCCAGTAACCTACAAATAAGCACCACAAGACCTAGAAATTTCTTGAAGGCAATGTTAAGCAGAAAAAGTGGAGGGATAATACCGATTACAGAACTAACATTAAAATCCTTTTAAGCATTCCATGCTTTGTCGTAAAAGCTGGCATCGACGTATACAAAAAAATATAAAAGACATTTCAGTCTTTAAAATGAACGACTAATTAGCGACGTAAATATTTGAAGTTTGAACGAATTTTCATTCCTTTTATAGGAACGCAAATAATTCAGACTATCGATTATTTGTTCAGTCGAATGAGGTCTACTGTTCTCTGGCGAGCGCCGACAGGTTCAGACATACACTGGAATAATTAATTGAATATTGATTGAGTTTACCACGCATTACATTATGTACTTTGTCCTCACAAAGTAACGCGTTAGTGTCACTTAATTACACAATGAGTCGGTTCATATCACCGGAAAATTATATACAGGCTTCACTATTATAAAATACAATCCGACGTATCTGGTCGCGATAAACAGTAAAAGTAAACGGCATGTTACAATCCCACTGCTGGGCATGGCCTTCTCTCTCCGTTTTAGGGGAGAAGGGTTGGAGCTACGATTTACCACGCTGCTCATAATACGGATTGGTAGGCTACACATATCGCCAGAATTCTCTAAGAGATATGCAGGTTTCCTCACGATGTTTTCCTTCACCGAAACGCGTGCGATTAATTCTAGATATCAATTAGACACATAGGTAAGTTTTAACAGAAAACTCATTGATCAGTCTCACCGCTTTTTTTTTTTTTTTTTTTTTTTTTTTTTTTTTTTTTTTTTTTTTTTTTTTTTTTTTTTTTTTTTTAACAGGAAAAAACCCCTTATGGGTACCGCCGCCCGACGGGGACAGGCGGCGGTTATGTCGGACTCGCACCGACTAAAATAACCTGTGTGCTCCACTACGCTGCTGGTGGCGGGGATAGGGTACCTATGAAGACATTGCCCCCCATTCCCTGCCAGCAGCAACTCTGTAGCCCAGAGTGCGCCACCTCTGGGTCGGGGCCTCTCTGAAAGTGGCCCCTCCCTCCGCTGGACGATGCATCGGGAGCACCAGATGCATCGAACGCCTCGGGGACCTAACTCCAGCGAGCGTCCGATAAACCCCGTTCGGATCGCTCGGAGGTCCCCGTTAGGGCGGCATGCGACGGACTTCGGCGAGTCGCCTGCGCCCCGCTCGCCTGCGGCGGATTGGATCCAAGGACTCGACTTCCCGGATCCGCCCCGCCGCCTCCTTCCGCGAGATAACGTCCTCGCAGAAGGAGGCCATCGCTGCCCACGATCGCTCCCTGTCCACCATGGCGCGAACCACAGTGGGCAGGGAGAGATCGTGTCCCACCTGTGCCACGAGTTCCGCCCGCTGAACCGCCCAAGCTGGACAGTCTGCGAGCGTGTGCAGCGCCGTGTCAAAGTCGGCGCCACACTCGTGGCACTCACCAGTCGCCTCGCGCTGGGCCACCCTCCACAGATACCACCCGAAACAACCATGTCCGGAAAGCACCTGTGTCAGGCGGAAGGTGAGGACCCCATGCTTCCTGGCGACCCAGCCCTGGAGAATGGGCTGGATGGCCGAAATCGTCCAGGCTCCTGCACTGGGCGATTCAAGCCGCCGCCTCCATTGGCGGAGGAGCTCTTCCTGAGCTGCCCTCCGCCAATCCACCTCTACCGCCGCTGAGTCTCCCCCCGGTGAACGGGCTTCGACTCTACGGCGGTAGGCCTGAGCTAGCACCTCGGCCTCTAGGTCCCACGGAGGGGACCCGGCCAAGGCGCAGGCCGCCTCGCCGGAGATGGTCCGGTAGCCCCGCACAAGTCTGACCGCCATGATCCTCTGCGCCCTGCGCAGCAAGGGCAAGGATCTCGCGGTCAGCCGCCCTGCCCATACGGGAGCGCCGTACAGGGCCATCGACCGAACCACCCCGGCGTATAGGCGCCGGCAGCCTGCATTAGGCCCTCCCAAATTCGGGAGGAGCCTGCTCAGGGCTCCGGCGGTCGCCGTTAACTTAGGGGCGAGCCGCCGGAAGTGGGCCTCGAACGTCCATCGGCTGTCGAGGAGCAATCCCAGGTACTGTAGTGTACCCGAGATTTCGATGGACGTCCCGCCCACCACCAACCGGGAACCCCCTGGGGGCGCCATCCGAGGCCTGTGGAAGCAAATGGCCTCGGATTTCTCCAAGGCCACCCCCAGTCCCAGCCGGCGAATCCGGGCCACAACGTGAGCCGTGGCCGCGGTCGCCAGCACCCGGGCTTCCCGGTGGGTGCTCGCGCGGGCAGTCACGAGGGTGTCGTCTGCATAACAGAACAGACGCACCCCCGGAAGCATTTGCCCGCGCAGCACCCAGTCGTAGCCGATGTTCCACAGGAGGGGGCCAAGAACCGACCCCTGCGGAACACCGCACGACATCCTCCGCTCCTTCCACCCACCCCCAGCCGTCGGGTACCTGACAGCGCGATCAGCCAGATAGTTACTGACCACACGCTGCAGGTACATGGGGATGCGGTGGAAGCGTAGGGCCTCCTTGATCACTCCCCAGGGCAAGGTGTTGAATGCGTTAGCGATGTCCAACGACACCGCCAACACCACCTCACGCCGGGTTGTCGCCTCCTCCGCCAGAAGTCTCACACCCTCGATACAGTCGAGGGTGGACTTACCCTGGCGGAATCCGCACTGGAGGCAACTGAGGTCAGGCCCTACCTCCCGGAGGTGCTGGACTATGCGGGAAGCTATTATGCGTTCGAGCAGCTTCCCCGCTTCGTCCAGCAAGACGATGGGCCGATACGCGGAGGGTGTATCGGCCGGTCTACCCTCCTTCCTGAGCAGGACTAGTCTCCCCGTTTTCCACCTACGGGGAAAGAGGCCCTGCTCGAGGCAGGCACTGAACGTTGCCCTGAGTCCAGACTCCAACGGACCCAGGGCAAGAGACCAGGCGCGCCCAGGGATACCATCAGGGCCGGGGGCAGTGTTTTTCGCCTTCATGCGACTCACCGCCCCGGCTAACTCCCACTCCGACACCCCCGGCGCACCCGACTCAGTGCCATCCTCCTCCTCGAGAGGCGCCATACGAGGCGGCTCCACCTCGGCTCCTTGCGGGAACAGGGCTTCCACAACGGATTCAACGAAATCCGGCCGAAGGCTCTCGGTAAGGGGGGGAGCGCGGGCACGAAGTTTCTTCCGTGCCGCTATGTACGGCCTCCCCCACGGATTCCGACTGAGCTCTTCGGCCATCTCCTTGTGGGCCCTGTCCTTGGCCTCGGCGATCGCCATCCGCAAGGAGGTGCGGACAGCCCGATAAGCCTCGTAACGGCGCCTCTCCTCCTCGACGTCGCGTCGTCTACGACGCCTGTACCGAGTGTACTGGCGGCGCACGGACACGCACTGTTCGCGCAGCCGCGCCAGCTCCTCCGACCACCAGTACACCCCACGTGCCGGCCCTGTGCCACGCACCCTCGGCATGCTGGCGTCGCAGACGAGCGACATCCGCCGCTGGAGATCCTCGACCTCCGCGGCGACCCCTCCACTCACGGGCCCAGCAGCCCACGCCTGGACGGTTGCGGCCTCGACGAGGAACTCGGGATCCATTTTTCTGATGGACCACCGAGGGCCGTAATCTCTTCTCGACCGGGGGGAAGTGGGAGCATGGCGTGCGGACACCTCGAACCATATATATCGATGGTCCGAGAGTGTTTCCACACCCACCATTACTTCCCAATTCCTGACACATGGTGACATGGCGGCATCGACAAAGGTAACGTCGACTTTGGAGCCGCCATTCCAACGCACGCATGTGTCAGCTGTCCCCCGGTTCATGACAACCATCCCAGTCGAGGCCAACCAACCCTCCAGGAACCTCCCCCTGACGTCCGTGACCGGAGAACCCCACGCGGCGGATTTCGCGTTGAGGTCCCCGGCCAGGACCACCTTGCCGGGGCGTAACCTATTCACCAAATCTCCGACTTCAGCCATGAAGAGCTCGAAGTCGGAGAACGGTCTGTTCGGTGAAAAGTACGCCCCGATGACGGATACGTCCCCAATCTTGGCGGAGACGTACCCGCGTCCCCTCACTACGCGCTCTAGAGCTGGGGAACCAACCGCACCCCTAGACGCGATGACCACATCCCCCATACGGTCTCCAACCCACTCCTCGCCCGACGGAACGAAAAGGGGTTCGGAGACCACAGCCACATGCACCATGCGCTCCGCCAGGGTCTGGAATATGAGGTCCTGGGCCCTGGTAGAGCGCATAATATTCGCCTGGAGGAATCTCATTGGGGCCATTATTAATTACTGGCCTCCATAGATTTCTCCCTTGGCCGGCTCGTTGTAGCTTGAGCCGGGCTGGCGGCAGGTGGCGAGGGGACCCTAGGGCCATCACCCCCCCTTCCCCTCCTCTTTGGAACGGACGGTGCTTTGCACTGTCCGCTTCCCGCCCGATGGTCGGCCTTCAATCCCGCTCGTTCGCAGCTCCCACAATGCGGAGCTGCCGAGCAGGATCGGGCCTTATGACCATTTTGTCCGCAGCGATAACATTCACCGCTGCGGTCAATATCCGACTTGCATTCGGCTCTTAGGTGCCCCTTTTCAAGGCACCTAAAACAACGTTGCGGGCGAGCCTCGAGCAGCTGGACCCGAGCCGAGACCCAGCCCACAAGCACTTTTCCAGCCTCCGCCACCTTTTTTGCCGCCGCGACAGGGACCCTGAGCCAAAGAGAGCCCAGGGCATTTCCTGTCCTGCGGATCGCACCAGTCTGAATTTCTTGAAGAGGACAACCCCCGACCCGCGCGACGGCAATGGCGACATCTTCTTCTTCGGCTGAGTCGTCCAGGCCCACAACGCGAATCTCCGCGCATTTTATGGGCGTAGACACTCGTATAGCCGGCTCATCTTTGAAAAAATCTTTGAGCCGGCTTGCGAGGGCAGCCGCTTTTTCACTTTTCTCGGGCCCGGAGATCTCATATTTACGGGCCCCTGTTGCCGCTTTCTTCAGCCGCATACCGACATCCAGCCCCAGGTCGTCAATTCTAATGCATCGACGGGCCCGGGTCAGTATATCGGTATATGTTAGCCCTTTCTTTATAGCCTCCTCGCCCAGAGTCACCACGACGGCAGCCGAGCTTGGGGTCTTAAGCTTTTTACGACCTTTTGGCTGCTGCTGTGATTTGGTGGTTGTGGGCTTACCTAACTCCACCAAATCCGACTTTGCTTTTGCGCCTCTGCGAGCCACCACGTTCCAACCTTCGCTCATAGAGGCGGGGGCTGGTGGCAGAGGTCTGGGCTCAGGAGGCTGCCGTACTGACGCGTTGCTGCGCTTTTTAGCCTTCTTTCTCTTGTTCTTCGCCTCATGTGAGCCAGTTGTTTCCAGGTTGTGGATCACTATCTCCGGCTTCGTTTTTTTCGGCGGCTGGCTAGTATTCGGCTCCGAAGTCTTCCGGGCCGCTACTTCTCTCTCTTCTGCCGTCGTCACCAACTCCTTCCTCCTTATACTGACTGCCGCTGCCGCATTTTTCTTGTCCGCGGCTAAGGCAGGGCGGATTCGTGGCTCCGGAGGCAACCGGCTCTCCATGCTGTCTAACCGAGCCGAGAACATATTACGGAGCCTAACAATCTCCTCCTCGACTGTCAGGCTCTTCTCAGGCTGTGGATGGACTGCCGGAACCACCACGTTTCCGGACCCCATATTGGCAGAGGTGATCATTTCTTTTAATGTGGCAATCTCTACCGAGAGATTATTCACCACCCCTGCCAACCTGGCGTTCTCAGCCTTCAGAATTTGGACCTCCTCTGATGGCGTCCGTTTCAATAAAACCTTAACCGCCTCTTCTACGCATTCAGCGACCGAGTTGAGGGTTCCTCTGCATTTACCGTTAAGGTTTTTGGATTTACCCAGAGTTAGTCGCATCTTCGCCATGTTCTGGGACAGCACATCACAAATACGCGTCATTTCAGCCATCTCCAATGACTCCTGACTTCCAGAATTGACAGGTCCACTCTTTGACCTTGTCGAACCAGAATTTGGTGAGTTATTTGCCGGCGCCGACCTGGTCCTTCGGCCACTCGGCTCAATATCCATAGCCATATCGTCTTTGAGAAACTCGTGACGCCGAACAGCGTCACGAGCCTCCCGGAGACCCATTTGAGAGCCCCACGCATGGGCCCTGGTATCCGCTTTTTTGGCGTCCAGGTCACGCGATTCGGTGGAACCCTCACATTCTTCCCACAGCCGTTTCTTAGACCGGGTCCGATTTTGTACGCCATCTAAGTTGTCAGTTGATGCATTCCTTGACACGTCCGGAGAGCTGTTAAAGCTCTTGTATGATCCGAGGCTAGCACTTCGGGTGCTGATAGCCCTCTCTTTGATATTACGCGTGGTCGTGGTATCACGTCTTCTCTCCACTGGATCCGCAGAAACACCGGCATTGCTGGTCTCATTCCCGCAGATTATGACTCCTTCTCCTCCGCAAGCAGTGGTTGCCCCCCCAGATACGATGGGGCGACCGAGGCCAGTATCGCACGGCACCCGCAAAGTTAAATTCGCGGAATGCGGTGCGACACTGGTCGCGGTGAGGGATTCCCCGGATGACCCGGGACCCTCCTGGGTAGTTAATACTGTACGTTTATCCATTGCTCATGTATTTTGTGGTGTTTTTTTTTCCACCCTAGCGACCGGATTCCCTCCGGCCATCCATCCTGTCGGCGGGCAAGACCTTAGGATTGGGTGAGGCCCTCGCGACTGGATCCCCCCCAGCCATTCATCCCCTCAGCGAGCCTCAAAACCTTGGGATTAGGGGTAATTTTTAGAGAGGTTTTCTTCCTCGCGACCCAAAGGCCCCCGTTCCCATGACTGGGCTTACGGGTTTGGCTGACGGAGGCCGAAGCCGTGTCCAGCAGGACTTAGATTAAGTCGAAACAGAACGCGTCAACCATTTTCGAGACTCATTCCCCCCAGAGTCCCAGCCTATCCGAGTTGTCTTCTGTCGCCAGAGGAACAAACAGAATCGGCAAACCCTCAACCGGTCCGTTCGCCAAGTCCAAGGAATCCATATTGCAGTATTCCGAGGACCTGCCCAGGGTGCGCCACGAGGAGGCCAACCGATTAAGCACCCCAGTCTCACCGCTGGGCTATCACAGTCTAACTGTAAAAGTACTGAATGGTTTTTCATATAGTTCTGTTCGTTGTACACAGTGAATAATGTCGAAGGTTTATTAAAATATATTGATTATTGGTGATGATTTAGCCGTGTGGTATCCGGCTGAGTAGAATAGTACCTTTTCTAACCGAGATGTCGTAAAAGGCGACTAAGGTAAGTCGACGTCAGGCAGGCGGCCGGTCGTAAAATACGTAGCTAAATCATGTGACAACATGTTTATAACATGTTGCGCCGACACCACTCAGAACGGGATAAGGGCAGGAAGATTATTATGATTATTGGTGATGAATTCGGAAAAGTCAGGCCACCTGGGAGCAATCATCCAAAACGCTGCCTTAGATATGACAAACCGATCGAAGGGACTAATCTATTTTTACGTACTTGCACAAAATCTCGCGACGGTACATATGAGTATCTATCTTCAAAAATAAATTACTATTCTAGTTCTTATTCGTAAGGTGATGGTGTATAGTACGTACTATACACTTAACGCAAAATTTAAACTACCATAAAGTATCAAAACGGGTCGCTTGTCGTTGCCGTATGGGCGCCGCGTCCTCTCAGAGGACAGGCGACTGTCGCCCGCCTACGAGTGTCTGTGCTAAGCAGGTAGAGTTCGAAGAGTTCATAAAGAGAAACATAATTAATGGTTTGTTTATCCTTTCCTTTTTTACCGAATCAAGGAAATGCGATCATTTTCTTGGCTCCAGACGATGACAATCACAGTTGAAAATGAAATCAAATCGTGAATTTTTGTTATGTATTAAATATGAGAAAAATATAATCGAATTATCGGATAAATTGTAAGCAACAAGCTTTCTTACTAAAGATCCTCGATGTATCCATATATATTCCTTATTTTACATATTACGGCCAATACGGTATTACAATATAAAAAAACTTTATTCCTGTTTATTGTCGAAAATCCTAAGTACCTTCGTTACTGTAGTCGATACGGTTGTCGTAAAATGTAAATTAAAATTTAATGTATTGTTCTTAATCAATATTCAACAACCGTGTTTTTAAAGTTTAAAATACATGTGAAATTTAAAATAATTAAATAGAATATATTGTAAATTGACTAAATTGAATAAATGAATATTTAAATTTTCAGAATAAGCTCTTTTAATTTGACAATATAAACTTTATATGTGATTTTTAATTTCATCAAAATATATGTAAATAAACTCTTTTTTATCTGTGTCAAACTTAAAAACTTATAATTTTAAGTTTATCATATTTGCATACCATTTCTTGGTAATACGCTGAAACAATAATTGTAACAACTTTTTGTAAGTGTATTGTGCAAAAATAAATGAATTTGAATTTGAATTTGAAATGAAACCTTTCTTATGAAATAGCCGCCATGTGGAAAATTGACTCAACAATCTTGTATGAATCTTTCTAAACATAACAGCTCAGTCAATGGAATCGCAGATTTATTTCGACTTGAGCCAAGTCCATCGTTAACAACGCCGATATTAAGAGTACTATGACTTACGACAATGAAATCACAGGTTTATATCGCTTGGAGGCGTGTTTACCCGATTTATAGCAATAAAATCACTGGACAATGGCGACTAGAACAAAGTTTACCTGATTCAGCATAGTTACGAAGCGGACGATTTACTGTAGCTGATGTAGACTAGAAACAAAGCTAAGATTTTCACATCACAATACAATGAAATTTGTGTTTCGCAGAGCTCTAAAAAGCATACACAGCGAACAAAAAACGTTATGCAATTAAAAAAAAATCAAATTACCTTATTCAAACAAGAATTCATAACACGTTACATATAATTTATAAGGAAAAACGTAAATAAAATCGTAAATAAAAACACACTTTTAAAAATTATTCGTGCAGGAACCCACCCCCGAAATCGTACAAAAAGTTTACCAATAGAAAATGGATTAAGAAATTTTGGCCACTTTAACGTGGCTACATAATACCTGAAAAACGTGACACTTAACTCCGCGTGACTTGGAATATTATTTGCCTCGACAGACGTTTTACTCTATTTTTATATCAATTCTTTCGCTAAGTTTATTTTGTAATGGATTTTCATTACTTGCGACTTATTGAGTTGTCTCCTTCAATTTACCACTAAATGTGTAACTTATCTTACTTCAAAAATTTTTAAAATTTTCAAATTCTTTTAATATAAATGAAAGTGACATTATTTACCTCAAAAAGGTTGTTTTCGACAGAAAATTTCGTTTTCATTTATATCAAGATGAAAATAATAGGTTGGTAATTTTTTTTGGATTTATGATGGAAATGGTGGATTTATAGATATCAGGCACAAAATGATAATATAATATTACATTCACATCGTAGTCTAATTGTAATGAAGAGAGCCAATTTAGGCGATGCATCTGTAGCGAAAGTAATTATATTAAAAGACTATTATATTATCGTTCAAAATATATGCCCATAAATTTCATAAGCCCGTACATTTTGAAAATTGATTGACCTTTGGCTCCAATACAACACGAAAAAGTGACAGCCCTGACAGATGGCAGCGGTGGTCCGCGGCCCTCCGCACCAATGTCCCAGTGACCCATTTAACCAAAATGTATTTGTTTGGTTCATATTGTATCAAAATTATTTTACGAGTCTACGGACTTATATCCGTGCTAACATTATGTGAAAGTGTTCTTTCAAAAGAACACTTTCCTCCTTTCATCGCCAGAAAAGAAGGAAACAACCTCGAGCAATTAATGGTTACCGGATAAGTTGACTTCAAAAGGCCAAGAGGACGAAGCCCAATTAGATGGACTGACCAGATACGAACCACCCTGGACGTTAATCTACACGGTGCTCTTCACTCGGCCAAGGAGAGGAACAAGTGGCGAGCAACTGTCCGAAAAATGATCGAACCACTAGGGAATCACGACCCTCAGTATTGAGGAAAACGGTGCGAGGAGGAGGTTCTTTCAAATTTTAGTTTACAATCTTCCTCATTGGAATCAGACTTTCACTAGAACCATTTAAGTTGTCTCCAGCCGAAAGAAAAGGGATAAGTCCGCTTTATACATGTTCTTTTTACTTTTTCTTGTCTTTTCTAACTATATGTTTAAAAATAAATAATAATAAAGTAACTAAAAATTTAGCAAGTAAAACTCGCCACTGTAAGGCTTATGATATGAAGATATTTAAGGAGCTTATGATATTCGCTATTTTTCATCTCGTCATGTTCGCAAATGAAGTTTCAATCCGCGTATAATTTCCAAATTCCAAAACCCAATGTATTTCTTCTATGAAACAAGCAGTTCTTTTATTTTGATGGACTTCCAGTAGAAATGTCGTAACAGGATATACTTATTTCCACGATAATTTATTAATAATGTATGCCTATTATAATAATCTATGGAAATGTCTCTATGGATATGATATATGCTTATGTCCCCTTGCTGCTTTTTGTAAAATGACGTACTAATAGCGTCTATAATAGCGATTGGCAAACACGCTTGTTTGCTCGATGCGAAGAAGCTTAAAACAATATCCTAATCTAATGCGGATTTCCAGGTTTTTTTTATTTAATAAAAACAGAATTAATCTTTTTTTGCTCCTGGTCCGTGACGTCATATAATAATGGTCGATGCAAAACATTAATAATTTAGGTACAACATTTTAGCATAAGCCTGATGCGACGTCATCCTTTTGCCAAATTTGCTTAACTAGTTCAAGTCTAAAACAACCGCCCATCAAACACCACACCACGACCACCGTACACACAGATATAAAAGAAATAATATCCTGAACATGATGAAATTGCTAAAAAGAAATATTTATATGTTTCACTGACTTTCTAAAACATAGATTTAAGAATTCTAAATTATTTAATGTAGTCCTAAAGTTTTATTTCAAACATTTTATCCAATGTCGTAAATAAAAAGTTGTGATATTTGTCTCTAAATTAAATGGATTATACTTAAATTTGGAGACTGTCTAGACCGAGGGTCGGCAACCTTTGATTTTGGCCAATTTGATCGTACGCCACCATACAAATTAGTTTTACGATAAAACTAAAATATTTTAAAGAAACAGACGTTATTTTGGACAATTCCATGGAAAAGGAATCACAAAGTTTATTTGTGTTTTCCAAGGTAATAAATTATATATACAGAACTATAAAGTAGTATTATATATGTAAAACCGACTGACATACATACATCAGTATCGGGTCGTTCAATGATACGTATATTTAACTTACTCTATGAGATGTCATGGGATCTATGGTGTACTTCGAGAAAGCTGTGATAGAACAGTTCAGTTACTTCATACAGTTACTACATACAACGTAGATCTAAAAACAGGTAAAAACAACCCGATGTCAGTTCGTTTCTAAGGCACCACGTGGAGTTGTTAATTTAGAAACCTGAGGATGATCTTCGAGTCAAACAGGAACTTCGGGTAGACCTTTGATTTTTGTACAAAAACTCATGTTGTTGACGTACTGTGCTGAAACTTAACTACCCCTCGAAATACGTAGATTAACTACCAATCTACTACTACCACATATTGGTCTACCAGGTAATGAGGAGGCTGACGCTGAAGCAAAACGAGGATGTAAAGAAGGAAAATTATTTAATTTCATGATTGATTATTCGGAACTTTTGCCAAAATATAAAAAAATATGAGAATTCCATCAGAATTGGAAAGAATACTTTAACTTAATTTCTTTGGACAAAGGGATTTAGTATAGGCCACTGCAGTGTGAGCCTCCTCATATACCGTGGTGGTATAAGAGTCAAATTAGTAGGAAATTGTTAGTATTTGCTCACCGTGTCAGGTCGGGACATATTCCGAGCAACAAATTCAAGTTGTGGATGGGAAAAACTACTTGCCCCATGTGCGATGTATGTCATCTAATCGATGACATACATCATTGGCTGATGGAATGCTCCCGATTTGACTCGGCTAGGAATTCTATTTTAAATTGAGTGAGCTTGAAAAAATTGCAAGTTGATGCCTTCCATAGTATATTGTCAAAACCTGATTCGGAGGAAGCATGCAATTTATTCAAGCTCTTTTTGATAAGCTCCTTACAATAGTGTCATTAGTCTAGTTTTAAGGTATAATAGGGCTGACATACACATGTAGTGTAAAAGCCCTTAAATCACAGAATAGAAAAAATAAAAAAAGTCTTTCTCTCCGAGGAGAGAAGTCTTTTGCATAACAGCGATATATTCATATGTAGCGACTTTACTTATTTCTTTTAAACGAGGTAACTATTTCCAAAGGAAATTCATAGATATACGAAGATTTTCCCACACGTGCCTTCAATATAGGATTTCATGTGCCCAAGTACCTAATAATTTTTTCGAAGTAAGTTTCGAGCTTGTGCTATGAATATCTATGATATTAGTCCGTTAGTTAGAATCTACGGTATATTGGTTTACCTCACCTTATATGTGACATACATAAATCATTCTAAGTATCTCCCTAAGATTGTAATTGCCCTCTTATTTCCTAACCCCTACCCTCAGTTATAAGACGATGAAAATTTCTAGTAGCATTTATCACATTTAGGTAAGTCTACTGTAGAATATTTTTCTTGGAAATTTACGTAACGTAAAATAATTTTCGTCTGCGTTAGAGGTAATGCGATTATTAAAGATAAACTACCTATATTTCCTTTATTGAAATTACTCTTGTCGACGTATCTTACGGACTTGTAAAAACATAAACATAAGTGCCATAATATAAACTTGTGTATTTTTAAAATAAAATAAAATGTACTCCACAAGTTGGTGCAATTAGATCTTGGCCCAGAGACGTAAACTTCCTGTTCGAGCCAAATTGATGTCTTCTAGATGAATGCCAACACTTGTTCAATGATTGGAGTATAAAAGTATATTTTTAAAACTTGACAAATATAATATATTTTTTTAACAGAATAAAATTATTTTTTTTAGAAATTATGCAGAACCGGCCGACCGAGAAAGTAACAGACCTGAAACTCTTTCACTTTAAGAGCGAAATGATTTAAGCTTACAATAATCTTCATTCCGATAAACTTAATATTACGCAACTAAATATTAACAGTATGATCACTCTTACACCATATAGAAAAGTAAAGTAACGGTCTGTTACTATCCCAATGCTGGGCACAAACCACCTCTCTCCTATTGTGGAAACTCACCATGTTTGTCTTTACTAAAAAAATTGCAACTATCAATTTGGCGCATCGGTTTTAAGAGAAAAACTCATAGGTTTCCGGAGTTTTAGGGCCGGGGTTCGAACGGGTGACCACCGTTGAGCTCAACACTGTCAGCGAGTCGTAGTAATCGAATCATATTATAAAAAGAAGTCCCCAAAGGCTGTCTGTATGTATCGATTTTGTCAAGAGTTAAATTAACCTCAATTACGTATTATATTTTTATTTTCCTATTCCTATTTATTATTATTATCCTATACGTCAGCCCGGTACTATAAGCTTCAATCGAACCAAATTGGATCAATATCGTTCCAGTGGATTACCTTGATAGCGTGACAAACAGATATATACATAAACTCCATTTATAATATTAGTATAGATTAAAACGGTTAGTGCAGTAATTTGCTACATCTGTATACTACAGTAGTAAGGTTACCGAATAAATAAAGAAAGATATGTTTTGTTTACGTAATATTGGATTTGTGTTTACTAAAAAAAGAAAACTCGTTTTTATTATTTTGAATTACGTAGATGTACATCTGAAGCTTCGTGTTTTACGTGCCCAAGGCCAGGCACGGTCTGCGGCAGAGATACTAGTCATTTTATTTGATGTTTCACTTTATTCTTGCACGTTGTTTTAATGTTTGTGCGTATTTCTTTAACTCAATAAAAGTGTAATGCCGAAATACTGCTAATTCGCCCCGCTATTTTTCCGCAACATATTCTTTTTAATGTCTTCCGATATTTTAATAAATGTCTTAGGTAAATTCCTTATCCTGCTTTATTATATATCTTTTCTTTAAAGCCTAATCGCGAACTTGATTTAAACGTTTGCTTTTCTCTTGTGATACGTGCGGACAAAGTATGGATTTCTCTTCCTAACGTGCGAAATTACGTCAATATTGGTACAGTGGAGTCTAGTGGATAGCCGCAATACACAGATAGATTCTCGAATTTATAATATAAGTACGGATGAAAAGTTTATTTACTGCTAAATCGAAATGACTATTATAAGAGTATTTCCATAATTATAGTTGTTGTTTGTTTTTTTTAATTAAATTAAAGATCCTTCGATTGATTAGATTACAAACCGGTTTGCCTAAATATTTATATTAATATACATCTTATAAATTTTAGTGTAAATGAGTTATCCATAAAACGGACAAGTTTAGCTTTAGCATGTTTAATTTCAAAGGAAATTTATATAACGCCGAAATTTTATACCACCTCGTAAATTAAAAAGAAATGATGTAAAGTGCTAAATCAAATATTTTTGACGTTCAGTTTACATTAAATGCGCATGGATAACTTCTCTAGCGTGATTTTAGTATAAAATTTTTTAACAAATGTATTATATATTGCAACATTAAATGAGGATTTAACAGTGATACGACCACAAGGAAAACTTACACTACAACACTACTTTGCATTTTTCAGTCTCACCTCGAGAAAGCTGAAGTGCAGGACCTATTATAACAGTGGCTTCCACCGACATCCTTGACAGGCCGACTCACCGATACAGGTGGAAAAGCATCCTGTATGAATGTAACGGTTAAATGACGATCGCAGACACACAAACACGGAATACAAGCACACGGTGTGCTTCCCGGCGAAGACGACGTCCCAGTTTGCTAGCGGCGGTTGGTCGACTTCCGGCGGCGTGTTGACTAACCACTCCCACCACACGACGCCCTAAGCCGAGGTCCAGCCTCACAGGACGCATGCCTAAGACGACGTTCCCCAAAACTCGTAGGGCTTCTGTCTCTACTCTCCGCATTTATAACTCTCGACATAACTTCTGTTTTTCCCCTCCCACCCTGCCACGAATCGAACCTACGACACGCAGAGCTGAAGACGCGTGCTGTCACGTGTGCGTCAACGGGCCACATTGCCTCTAAATGTGAATAAATCATACAATATATAAGATTCGTACAAGAAGTCAAGTTAAAACAATCTTTTAAAAAAGCTTTTAACAAAATTTGATGTTCCTACTGTAAACCGATGAGGAGTTCCCTCGTCTTGTTATCAATGCCTATCAATGGTAGCAGCATCAGATTGAGGTTATCATAAACACGCATTGTCATCGGGACTGGACCAGTATGAAAATTTCACCTCAATCGGACATTGGGAAGTGGATTAAATTTAACTTGCAGATTCCACCTTAACATATATACACGGCAAGTTGAATAAAAGGTTTTACAAATAAATAACCGTAAGTAAGATCCCTTTTATTAACCTGCAACACAACTTTTGAGTGTTCTAATAATGTCTAAATCTATTGCTTGGATCCTAAAACGGGACAGTAATTGAAAGGATCCCTCATTAGAACAAAATATCGCATTCTAACACGAAACGCGCTTCCCTAGACAAAGCCTGTTCTCTTTTACCTTACAGATTATAGTTTGAAATGAACATTTAGGGGAGTATTCTGTATCTGAGCTATTTACAAGAGAATGACGCAGCGAAACGATTCGTTCGCATTCTCGGGACTCTACACAGGGACGGTATTCACGTCGGCGGCTATTACTACGATGAAATGATCATTAATTATTATATACATGTTATGATTGAATACACTTGCTAGGTTACAATGTTAAATTGCCGACATTTATTATTAAAGGAAGCTGTGATAGCCCAGCGGTGAGACCGTACGCCTCTCTAGAGACGATCATGGATTCCAACCCCAAGCAAGGCACCGATGAGTTTTTTCTTATTAAAACTTATGTCTAAATGATGATTGCAATTTATCACATGCTTTTCGGTGAGGGAAGTCATCGTGAGAAAACCTGAATATCTCTGGAGAATTATAGGGATATGTGTAACCTGCCAATCTACATTCGAGCAGAGTGGTAGGTCTTAGCTCTATCCTTCTCTCCAAAAACGGAGAAATGAGGCCTATGCCCAGCAGTGGGATAATAAAAAGTTACTTTAGTTTTTATTATTAAGGGGCCTTGATCGTTGTCCCAAGATGATGGCTCTACTCTGTAATTTGCGATTACAAACGATTAAGCTCGAGCACGATCGTGTAGAACATGCTGTATACAATTTTCTATAAACACTGTATTGATTCGTCTAGTCCAGGTGTATTTTTGTATTTAAAAATATAATATATGTAAAGATATAATATATACTTATTGTCTCGAAGCCATAACGCAAGTATTACATTACTTACTTTGGGAACGTCTAGCCGTGTATGTAAAGGTCTAATATAGGTCTATTTATTTATTTAGTTTATTTATTTATTGTCGCTTTTCGCACACCCATCAGGAGAAATCGCTGGCTGATACGTAAGGTTGTATGTATATATATCCTCCTGCCCTTATCCCACTCTAACTGGGGTCGGCACAACATGCTATAAACATGTTATCACATGATTTGGCTACGTATTTTACGACCGGCCGCTTGTCTGACGTCAACTTATCTTAGCCGTATTTAACGACACCTCGATAAGAAAGAGAGTGGTCTATTCTACTTAACCGGATACCACACGGTGAGTCAGCTTACCTTAGTCGCCTTTTACGACACCTCGGTAAGAAATGAGGGTGGTACTATTCTATTCAGCCGGATACCACACGGCGGGTCAACTTACCTTAGTCGCCTTTTACGACACCTCGGTAAGAAATGAGGGTGGTCTATTCTATTCAGCCGGATACCACACGGCGCTTTGTATATATCTTATGATAAAACAGACGATCGCGTGGACACTTGCACGATGATCGTCCCGATTACAGACGATCGCACAATCAACGGTCATCGCTGATAGTCTAGTGCAGGCATAAAACTTACAGATTTAACCCGTATTATACCCGTATATTAACAATTCTGACGGGTTAAAACTGGTAACCTGTCAAATATTAATTAGAAACTCGTATAAATGGAACAAGAAATGAAGATAAGATAAAAGATAAAAAATTGCCTACAATAACAGATTAATATGAAGATACAAAATGAAATTATCGTTGGTTTAGAATGTAAATATATATATATCTATATTTGTTTTAGCTTTCAAATAGCAAGCCACCTGCTCTAATCAATATCGTCTCAATAATCGATCTGAATATTAAAAAGACTGGGCTAGAGTCCAAAAATTCAAGGATGCTGTAGGTTTAAGATTAATCATTTGATCTATTATCTTATTATATTAATCCAAATTATGACTACTAAATAATGTGTATTTGAGTAAGATATCTATATTTATTATAAAAAAAACTTCCCAAAAGCCGTTTGTTTGTATGTGGTCGATTTTCTTTAAATCTACGGAACTAAAGATTATCTATCTAAAGATAGTGTAGTTTTTGAGAAAGTTTTAAATTATTAGCACTTTTAAATTCCAGGGGGATCTAAGGATCAAGATTAACAAGGGAAAAACTTTGTGCTCCGTCTTCGTGCTTCGGAAAAACTCCAGCTGTAAGTGGGGTCGACAGAATATTTTTAGGATAACATTAAATTATTAAAGAACATTCAGACAGGCGAAGTTTGGGCCAGATACTAGTCTAAGATATTGTGCACTTTCTTTATTGAGTGTTTGAGCATATATTTATTTTTAGACGCCGACGTCAATGCCGTCAAAACAATGACCAAACAGGCGTGACATATATGAAATTTCAATGTTATGTTCTAAAATTAAAGCATAGTGAAGTTCTTTCGCTCATTTGCCAAATATATTGGGAGACGATCGCAACATGTTTTTAACAATAATTACATCAAAAATCCTTGAAGAGTTTAATACTAATAAAAACGTGACAGCGATTAATATTATAATATTATTAATAATATTATTTTCACGGCAAACGTTTTTCGTGACTTGTACTGGATTTATTTCTTTTTAAAAATTATTTTTAACTCCTTTCTGTTGTATTTATCCTTTTTTAGTTTTAGTCTCAGCCAGTCGCTATAATCGGTGCTATTGAACATTCAAGCAGTTCCGATCGATTCCCGAAATAGGAATATTGCTAATTATATCCCATATTATTATTAACGGTAACAATTGTGTGATGATTGGGATAAAGTTTAGTCATCGTCTCTGAGATTAAACGTTAGTATAAATTTTACAAGCATGTACTCGTAGGTAGGTATAATTGAATTAAAGAAGCATTGCCAAGGACTCCGTTTTATGTAGCGAACGCGATGATGTACGCCGGTTCGCAATATTTACATCGGTGTCCAATCTGTGCCAAGCTACGTGTGTACTTATTAAATAATAGTTTCATTCCAACAATACGAGCTGTTACAGTTTAAAGCAATACATTTAATATAAATATCTTTTGAAAGCTAGTCCCACACCTACGTTTATTGTTATCATATTTGGAATTGTTTCATTGAATCTGACTTCTGTTCTTCTTGAATTTGACATCTGTTACATGTTCAAGTACATGTACATGTTCATAAATTAAGATTGCATTAAGGCTTCAAAAAATAAGAAAATAGCTATATCTACAGACTTACATGCACAAATTTTAGGGATGTCTTCAGGTACGAAATCTGTGTTCACTTTGTAATTACTACCTGAGTGACCAAGTCTTGCTCAGTATATTTTTTTTAAAGATATAAAAAAATAAAATTGAAAAAATGAATTTGACAGCAAAAATTATCTTGTCTATTCAACATAAATTTTAGGAATTTTCGAGTGCCCTAACACAGGGATAAAACGAATTTTTTGTAAATAAAACCTGGTTAGTTCGAGTTTCCTCATTCCTCAAGATTAACTCATTTCAATATTCAAGATTATGTTATTAAATTTATCTTCGCCTTATTTATTAGGTGACCCTATTACACGTGTATTATTAAAGATTTTTATAAAAAATAGTGCTTCCGATACTTTGGCAATGCGCCCGAAACAGTTTTAAACGCTCGTGTTCAAAATTAATAAAGTTATCGTACCGCTGTTTGCACTTATATCAATTATTCAATGTCAGACTACAAATGCCATTGTATTATTTTTTTATATAAACTGCCTTACTATTTATTGTTTATAAACTTGTATAACCGAATATTAATTAAATTCCATTTTATTTTATTGAATCTGTTATTTGTTTTCAAAAGTTAATTATTATTTTCTATCATTCCAACTAGGTCCACTAGGTATTTGCTATTCTGCGATAAACGAATGTCCCTAATGATTTTCTAAAATTTTTATTTAGGTATTCTTTTAATTAAAAATATAATTTACAATACTTGAAAATCTTTCTCTGCTTTATAGTTTTATACCATTTAAGTTCATCCATTTGACACTTAATGAGCGGGCTACCAGCATCACGTCTTCACAAATCAAACAACCAAAACAAAATTACGATTCCGGTTTTTCTCTCAATCTTTTCATACCAGCTTATAACGCCTATAGACGCTAGTTATGTCTCTTCCATCACCCGCTATACGTAGTCACTACATAGTATAAAACCAAGTCACGTTCTTTGTTTGTCCATATATCCTTAAATCATTAAAACTACGCAACAGATTTTGATGCGGTTTTTTTAATAGATAGAGTGATTGAAGAAGAAGGTTTGTATGGAGAATAACATTCAATACCGAGTACAGAAATACTGTAATTTTTGAGGTTTCTGATGTGATGTTGTAAATAATTACATTTTTTTTCGCTTACATTACAAACTCAGGCTAAACCCTACGAGATTTATCAAAATGATGTACTAAGTATTTGTACACCTTGAAAAGGTCTACAGAAAAGTCCGCGATGGTATATGTCTATCTCTTATGGATTACTCACAATAGCAATAATTTTTTGTCATTTACTTTTATGAAAAATAATGCCTTATGTTCAAAGCAATTTTTATACAATACAGCATTAATCCTTTCCAATTAAGTACCTTAAATAAATTGTTGATTTAATGTAGATCAATATGGTCGTTTACAGCATGTAATTTAATTGAAGATTTTCAGATTCATTACAGATTTAAAATCCCGTGAGGAGGCCGCGCTTCGCCTTATTTCCGCCGTACTTCGAATTTAACAGCTATATGTCGCTCTTTCAAGAGTTTGTTTAATGACAAGCAAGGTGTGAATGTTGTATATAAAGACATTCTGTAATTAATTGTAAAAATAAATAAGTAAATATGTAGCATATGAATTTAGATATTCCAAATATAGCAGGAAATCTTCTTGGTATAGGGAGAGGGGAATTGTTTTTCTCTAAATTTAACGCTTGTGTGCCACGGGCAGTAATGAATAAATCAAAACTACAGGATCGATTTTAATAATTTTTTGTTCACTGAGTGACATGAGCTATATATTTAATACCCGTGCGAAGCAGGGGCCGGCCGCTAGTTTCTTTATAAATAGATAACTTTGTGCGTACAAATAGTTTACAATAGACTTTTGTTACAAAACCCAGAACGTGTGTGCAGATGTTTCATTTACTACGTTTGCATAAACTACGGGATGAAGATGTAAATAGGGTCGATTGGCAAGTTGTATATTTGTTTTGTGGATAAAAGCAAAGTTATGAAACCGCTCTAAACTACTAAGTGAATAAGTTTCCCTCATTTACGTTTACGGATCGTCTATAATACAATAAGGAAGGAAATTGGAAATTGGAGGAAATTGTTACGCATCCCATGGACGGCGCATAGGACCAATCAGTCAGTGCTCCAAGAACTCAAAATAGACAAGAAACCTAGGCTTTTCAGCATATGCCTACGGAGGGTTTTTGAGTTATTTGGGGACATTGTTCGCAAGCCGGGAGACGATCTGCAGAAACTTAATGTCATAGGCAAGGTCAATGGCAAGAGATCCACGTAGCCATATGCGTTGGTCAGACCAAATCCGCACCACACTCAATACGACAGTCTCCAAGGCCATCCACGTGGCTGAAAGCAGGAAAAGTTGGAAGGCCTTCGTTAATACGAAGACTTGAGTGGTGGGGTCACGACCCCCATTATTGGGGAAACGATGCAAGCAGGAGGAGGATAATACAATAAATTGACTGGCCCGTTTGCACAGTGGGTAGTGATCCTACCTTCAGCTCTGCGGGTCGCGGTTTCGATTCTCGCTGAGGACCAACATTTTCTATAAATAGAATTTGTTGGTGCTTCGAGCTTAGGTTTATATTTGTATTTTAATATCTATTTAAAAATTATGTATATAGTCGGCAGCTGTTTGTCACCCATAACACAAGTATTAAGTTACTTACTTTGGGGACGGACGACCGTGTGTGTAAGAGTCCCATATATTTATTATTATTAATAACCGTTATTATTTGTCTACTTGAAGTTAGCCGCTCGACCTTTTTCGAGTGTCATCACACTCGTGTATGGTAGTCAAGGGTCAATTTTTATTTTTAAGGGTCAAAATTAATTACCAAGTTCAGTGTTATTTATAATATGTACATAAAATATAGGTATATGGAGATTAATTGATCGTAATATATATGAACACAATAAGCAATATGCGTCTATAAGAGTATATCAAGAAAACATTAAAACAACTTTTTCAACAATTTTTTCCAACTTTACAATACATCTGACATATGAAAAGACCACAATTATAATAATATAAAATATCTGGGTGATCGAGCTTTGCTCGGTAATTTTTTACAAAAAAAAACTTAAAAAAAAAACAATTATTTGGTTGGGGATCGATCCTTGGCATTCACATTTCTCGAGTCTGCTCGTTACCCGAATAAGCAACGTCGACTGGACAGTTCATGGCGAAAATTCAATTCAATATAAATGTTAGTGTTTTTTAATGCCCAAAAACAGGGATAAACAAATTTTTTTTACATAAAACCTAGCCAGATTAATTTTTCTCCCCCAAAACCTCCTACATGTTGAATTTCAGGAAAATCGTTGGAGCCGTTTCCGAGATCCGGAATATATATATACAAGATTAACTCATTTTAATATTAAAGATTCAGGTTTTGCGAATGTTGTCGGCTCTTCCCCTTATATCTGATATGGTTTTATAATAGTTTTGTATTTTTTTTGTTGTATCAGTAAAAAAGTAAACAGCAATAAACATTTATTAATAAATGCGATTTGAAAATAGATAATGGAGTAGTAAATAAATAATTTTTAAAATTAGAATCGCTTTAAAAATAGACATGTATAATTTAAAATACATACATAAATACACTCAGAATCGAAGAACTATCAAATTGTAAATAAAGAATACTGGCCCGCGGAGCTAAGGTCAAATATATGTAAAGTTTTAACTTATATAATAGGTATTTAGTAAGACGAGACAGAATCTCCAAACATGCAGTTTTAATCTAATTTTGCTTTTATTCTTAGATTAAATTTTTGACTGGCCCGTTGGCGCAGTGGGTAGTGATCCTGCCTTCAGCTCCGCGGGTCGCGGGTTCGATTCCCGCCGAGGGCCAACATTTTCTATAATAAAAAATTAATAGTTAATTTGTTGGTCTTTGAGCCTGGGTGTTTATTTGTATTTAAGTATGTATTTAGAAAATATATAAGTATATATTCACCAGTTGTCTGTCTACCATAACACAAGTATTAAGTTACTTACTTTGGGGACGGACGACCGTGTGTGTAAGTGTCCCATATATTTATTTATATTTATATTTATTTATTAAATCCTGTAGAAAGTACAGTCAAAAATAAAAATGTGTATCTTAAGCATTGTTCAAACAATTGTCAATAAATAATATCTATATATACTTATTATAAAACACAGTCCTCAAAACCTCTCTGTGTCACCATCCTCCAGCCCTTATCCCACTCTAAGTGGGGTCGGCACAACATGTTACAACATGTTGTCATATGATTTGGCGACGTATTTTAAGACCGGCCGCCTGCCTGACGTCAACTTACCTTAGTAGTATTTTACGACACCTCGGTAAGAAAGAGGGTGGTACTATTCTACTCAGCCGGATACCACACGGCGGGTCGACTTACCTTAGTCGCCTTTTACGGCACCGCGGTAAGAAAGAGGGTCGTACTATTCTACTCAGCCGGATACCACACGTCGGGTCGACTTACCTTAGTTTTACGACACCTCGGTAAGAAATGAGGGGGGTCTATTCTATTCAGCCGGATACCACACGGCGTACCTCTCTGTCCCTGTGTATTTTCAAAAAATCTACAAAACGGATTTTTGTACAGTTTTTATAAGACAATTATAACAATGCTTCCGGATAGTTTAGGTTAATAATACATTACGATTTTATGTAAATTGTGTTAAAGAGGTAGCGCAGTTGTAATAAACTCTCCTACTGTTGCTAAATCAACGGACATTCACAAAAGTAATGTACAAGAGAATTGTAGATCTACAAAAATATTACAAAAGGTTTGTGATAGCGTGTCTCTATCTCTTATGGTTAACTACACAAAAGCTACTTTTATGTTCAAAATTTCAATTAAAAATATTACGTTATTTTCGAGACTCTTTTCTTCTGTTTTATATCAATCCTTACCCTTATCTTAACTAGTTAGTTAGTTTTGTTATTTTAATTTAGATCAAAATATTTTTTGGAACCTTGTGAATCAAATAAATACTTTATAAGATATTAAAGATTAAAAATAATAATTATAATATGAAATGCAGCTGTAATCCTACTTTGATAGGGACGAATTACACATTGTTTTCGTCTGCCTATTCTTAGGTACTCTTGTCATATTGTTAGATACTATTATCTCTTTTATCCTAGTTCGTTGTTGGCTATGATGGCCAAATTTTTAATGTCAAACTATATGCAATAAACAGCATTTATTCAAAAGCTGTTTATAGTGTAAAAGACTTCAAGAGTGGGCGAGTACAGATGTATCGTCGAGGCTAGACCGGCGTAGAGCGACGTGTAGAGTTATACACAAAAATATGTACGGACTAGAAAACCAGGGCGTTTCACAGAATAATTTATTACAAGTAAACCAATTGCCTCGCATAAGCCTAACATGAGACGAGAAAAACATAAACTAATAAATTTAAACATATTATAACAAAAGGGATTGAGACAAAACAAAAAGAATATTCTTTCCGTTGAACATATATCGGATAAAAATTCAATACATATTTATGAATCCAAGATTATAATATTCTAGATGTATTCACTTTATCAACATTTGTACGTCTACAAATGGCATATTTATGAAAATTTGGATACGTACTATTTTCGCGAATCTGTTTTAGAATATTTCCAGAAAGTTCACGTATCTTCGCGGTTGATTGTACACCTCGCGGAATGCACCGCACGCTGTCAAGGTTTGAGTCATGGCATAATTAAAAATAGGAACACTGATTATAGAACGAACTAGAAACAGTGATATAATATAAATATTTAATTATGTTGTTCCTAACCTCCTTCATAGAGTTGGCCATTAATATGAAAAAGCCTTGTGGCTGTCATTATGTGTCATTGAGTTGTTGCGAAAGAGTAAATGAGTTGACTATGGGTAAATTGCTTTTTATTATTGCATAACTATAAAGGAAGAAGTATCGTTGTTTTTTATAATATTCCTGTAGTTTTAAATTTTAACTATCAGAGTGGTATTCATATGTTAGGTCTCAAATGTTGTTAAACACGTCATTGTTTATTTTTATAATTTTTGGTCTCAAAACGAAGTACTGTATGTTGGTATTATTTTCAAATACAATGGCAGAAGAAGAAAAAGTGTTAATATGGTGGATGGTTATGTACCGTACCAGCGAACAAGAGTAATTGTCAATAAGTATTCTAATAAAAATTGTAAAAAAAAGGGAGTTTTATTACACATAGTTAATGTAGAGAAACGCGAAAAAGACGCGAGTATACACGCCAATGGTCGCGTCTTATAATATCCCGACTGACTGACCGGTGAGCCCGACATACTTCTAGCCCATTCGGGTCCTTAATCATGAGCACTTTATACGGCCTTATCGTTTAAACTGGGTCGGCTCACCCGATGTCAGACGACATATAGTCGGTTTTATATACAAAAATCATATTCCTGTATTGACATTATTCATTCATTGACATTAATATAATTGTGACGAATATCTTCTGTTAAATATATGCATTTACCGTCTAAAACAATTGCTACTGAATCAAAATGTGTTTTCATTACCACAGCTAACTCCGCAAGATTATGAGAAATAAATAAACTTCTTTCGAAGATATATATAAATTTCGCTGCATTAGTCCGGTTATCTGGTTCATTCTGTAATCACTAATGCTCATTAAATCATGTCTATTTTAACCACACCAGAAGGAAATAAGCTTGTTTTATGATTACCTAGTTTATATTAGCCATTTTACAGCTGGTAATGCTTAAAAATCATGTAAGACGCGATCACACTATAAAATTGTATCTAACGTGTGATTAAAGTAGATTTACATGATAAATTTGTTGAAATAAATTTTTATGTCACTCTTTAGGCATATATTATTAAAAGATATTTGATACATCATGTTACAAATACAACCTTCTTTCAAATAGGTTACTAATATATAAAAAATTGTCGCCATCGATGTGAGACAGGCTGATGAAAGAGAATTTTATCAGCTAGGTGAACTTAAGAGAAAATGCTTCTTATTTATTGATTAAGTGTAAAGGAAAAATTTCGTTGTTATATATTATAACTAATACACGACGACGACGTGGATATCCGTATAAACAAAGTTAAAACAGTATAAACAACCTTTAGCTTAACTTCAATAAAAAAATAGTCTATGTGTACGAAACGTATAAATTAATCTCAAAATGAATATGTCATGTTTGCGAGCCGCGGTTACCTAGCCCATAACACTACAGTGTTTAATATGGTTTCTCAATAACTTTATGATTAAGAAAGTATATAGAGGTATTGTATGGTTACAATAAGTAGATAAAAAACTAGATATAACATCTTCACAAAAAGCGGTTCGAATGCAAAAACCATTCAGTCGTCGTCAGATATTATGAAGGTGAGAAAAGGGCTAACTTCCCACCTTTCCAAAAAATGTTGTAGCAATAACGCTACTAATCTAAGACTTAATATAAGCCCTAGACCAAATTCAAGTCCCTAGATGCTAACTATGTACAAAGGGCATGGCCCCACCTTAACTAATGGCAGTGTTCGTTACATCTTATTGCTTGCCGAGTACAACATTGCTCTCGTTATATATATTGTTATTAGCAAATTCATAGCGCGGGCCGCTATGCCTGCACTGACATCTAGTGCCGTACTTGTCAAGATTAAAGCCGTAAAGAGGATTGTGAATTTTTGTAAACCGTAATTTATATACCATTTACACAAGTACTTAAAGCAATTGTTTTTACGCTTCCTTATTTGAATTAAGTGGGTTCTCTGGTAATTAAGTATTGCGAAAATACTAGCAGTGCGTAAAATACGCCCTTTAAAAAACAAATATAAATATATTCTCCTGTCATTATCCCACTTTAAGTGAGGTCGGCACAACATGTTATTCTCTTCCGTTATATTCTATAATTAACTCTGGCGCTATTCCTTTTATATGATCATCATACGTCACACAATCCAACCATTTTTTTAGGCCTCACTCTAGATACATATCTACATTCATATTTAACACTCGTTTGGTCACATTCTGTTCATCCTCATTGTACTAGTATATGACTGGCTCGTTGGAGTAGTGGGTAGTGACCCTGCCTTCGGCTCCACGGGTCGCGGGTTCGATTCCCGCCGAGGACCAACATTTTCTTTAAACTGAATTTGTCGGTCTTTGAGCCTGGGTGTATATTTCTATTTAAGTATGTATTTAAAAAATATATAAGTATATATTCACCAGTTGTCTGTCACCCATAACACAAGTATTAAGTTACTTAATTTGGGGACTGACGACCGTGTGTGTAAGTGTCCCATATATTTATTATTTATTTATTATTTATTATGAGTCCTCATATGAACATACCATCCCAATCTTGCACTTCTCATCTATTCTATAATGTGTGTAACTTTCAGACGTCCCCTTATAAACTGATTATAGTAAAAAGCTTTGAATAAGAGCTTTAGTGAAAAACACATACGTACATACGTTCGAGATAGGTAATAATAAAAAAATATGGATTAGTTTCAAATTAAACACGCATTATTTGGAACAGTTTTATTGATCATTAAACCTCAGAACTGCACATAGATTAAGGATTACAATACATTTAAGGATTACATTGGAAAAATACAATAAATGTCATATATAATACACATTAACATTTTATTAAATACAAGCTTATAATATAGAGTTACAAATAATAATAATGGTAACTTTTGAAACGCTACGAAATTTTAACATAAATTTATACAATAAGTTACTAATTTTGTAAAATATGTTATATATTTTTGCTATTGTTAAAAATTTTTGAACAGAAGATTAATTTAGATTAAATTATATAAGCGTTTTGTAGAAATAATGGTGCTCATCCAAAAAAATGGTTAACAATATTGTTGGTTTATATATGTTTAAAAGATCCGTCAAAATTTAGAAGAATGTTTATGTTATATAATGGGGTGTAGATGACAGTTGTCACGCTCAGGTATGTGAGCTGAGCTACAGGGCACTGTCATAAGTCGAATCATACATGTCCACGCCGTGCACCCTGGGCAATGTTGCAGTCACTAATGAGCTCACACTTTTTATTCCTCAGGCTGCAATAGCAAGTATGATCTGGCGGTGCGGGGTTACGGTTTCCCACGCAATCACGCACGTCCGCTATCCCCTTCCTCTACCCCCAAATCCTTCTCAATCCAATCCCTCCCCCAAAAACATCCTCTCACCTGCTTGAAAAACATGGACGCGGGAAAAAAGCATAGTCTACCCCAGGAGGGTACCAGCCCGGCTGGAGAATCCCTGCCTGAGACTGCTGCTCGGGTTACGGCCCAAGCATCAGTCTCAGGCTGCCCCTCATATTCTGGGGGGGGCAATTTTTCGCATTCCGGTTTAGAGCATCCTGGAGGTTCGGCAGCGAATCTCCACGATGAACTTTTAAGAACCCTCCATCTGAGGGAAGAAGAGGACCTATTGAAGTCGCCGACGCCTGGGCCTTCGGGTACGGGTGAGGGCGATTTCAAGATGGTGGGGCGTCTAAAAAACGCAAGAATAGGGCCAAAAAACTTAGAAGGCAGTTGGCCGTGTCGGACGCGCCTTCGACTTCCCAACCCGTGGAGGGGGACACCTCTTCGGGGGTTGGGGAGGCGAAGACCTCCAGACCGCTGAAGAAGAAGAGACAGGGTACTGACCCTGAAGAAGGACCGAGTGAACAGCGACCGGCAAAGCGTCGCAATTGGGGGGCTACAGCGGGACCACGCTGCACTGCAAAAGAGCAGAGTGATCTCGCTGTGGCCATCCATCGTGCAGATGGTTTGCCAGTCGATGGGGATCTAGCAATTCATATAAGGGACAAAATAGCTGACCTCATCGAGGCAGCCGTCGTGGAGGAGGTCGACAGCTCCAAGCTAAACTTTGCGACCTCGGGGCTGGTGGCAGAAGGGTTCTTCCTTGTGACACCAGCCACTGAGCAGTCGAGGGATTGGTTGCTGGAGTGTGACTTCGGCCTCTACAACGGCGTCTCGATCAAGGCCATGAGAAGGGATAGAGGGAGAGTGGCAATTTGGATCCCAGGCACTAGGAGAGCAGCTGATCCTCTCCTTCTGCTTAGGGGTCAAAATCGTAATAGAGCAGAATTAAGACTTCCCGAGTGGAGCCTCATCGTCAGAGAGCCCCTTCCTCTGGGGGAGCGTCTGATTGTGGGGGTCCCTCGGGAAATAAATGAATTTTTTAAGGAGGGTCTTGTGTGGCTCTTTTACCAAGCCACACAAGTGCAGGTTAGGTTTCTGAATTGGAAATCAAAACTTAAACCCAAACAAGACACACAAGAACAGAGTCAAGTCGAAACCGACTCAAACTCCGCACAGAACAGTACAACCAGTGTTGCTCGTGTGCTGGAACCAGCGGACACGACGAAACCAGCAATCGGAGCGTCAGGCGGGGCCCCTAGTACCCCCCCGCTAAGACATCCGTGCAGGGAATAGTCGGAGATGCCGGTACCACCACGGCACACTAACGATCAAAAGTACCGATACATAACTGATGCCTCGTACACTTCTTGAGCGCCTTGCCTCACAGCTGGTGCTCGAAGGCGTGCGGGGCATCATTATGTATTGGGAAAAAGAACAAACAAACACAACACAACACACTTAATGGGAAGTACAACCAAAAAACATAAACACTTACAAAAACACACCACACACACACTAAAGATTCTTCAGATAAACTTGCACCACTGCAGAGAAGCCATGAGCGAACTCTGCGAATATGTGATCAGCAAGCAAATAGATGTGGCCCTGCTACAAGAACCATACGTTGTTAACGGACGTGTGGTCGGTATGGGTTGTTTAGGGGGAGACCTAACCTATTACAACAACGGTGAGTCGGTCCCCAGAACATGTATCTATACCAGTAGTAGAATCAGAAACTTAGGACTAATTGAATTAGAATGTTACAGAGATTTAGTAGCGGTGGAAGCTTTGATTCCACTAGATGAAGAAAAGAAACTGAGGATGGCGTTTATGTCGGCCTACATTCCTAGTGAGACCGACTTCACACCACCGACTAGAGAACTGGAAGAAACCATTAACAAATACAAAGGTAAGAAAACTTATTTTATAATAGGATGTGACGCTAACTCGCACAATGAGGTGTGGGGTAGTACAGACACAAATAAGAAAGGAGAAGCACTGTTAGAATTTATCATAAGTAACAATCTCGAGATAATGAACATTGGTAATGAACCAACGTTCGTTACAAGCACGAGAAAAGAAGTGCTAGATATTACTCTAGCATCGGAAGGCATGGCCAAATACATAAAAGATTGGAAGGTGGATCTGAACGACTCGCTGTCAGATCATCGCAGAATCACCTTCCACATAAACAGCAAAATTGGCAAATTGCGCATTAGAAATGCTAAGAAGACCAACTGGGACAATTTTGGGTCCTTAATGAGCGAATGGAGATCCAAATATACTTCCTACAACACGATAGAAGAGTTAGAGGAAGGCGCATTGGAACTAAGCACAGCATTAAAAGATGCCTTTGTCAGTACGTGTCCACTACGTGAAGTTACACAAGGTACGGGCCAACCATGGTGGAACAACGAACTGAAAAAACTCAGGAAGAAAGTACGCAAATCTCAAAGAATTGCCCTTAAGAAAGGGGATGAATTGAGCTGGGCAGAATATAGGAAGAACAGGACGGAATTCCGTAAAAAGTGCAGAAAAGAGTCCAGAAATGGCTGGCAGATGTATTGCAACGGGGTCACAGAATACCCTGAAGCAGCACGTCTAATGCGAATACTGGCAAAAGACAGAACATGCAGACTGGGTAGTATTAAATTGGATGAGACAATAATTACGGATCCCAAAATAATACTAACCAAAATGGCAGAAGCACATTTTCCAGAATGCAAAGAAATTAAAGAGGAAATGATATCGCCAAGCACCAGATACCATTGGTCAGACCCGGGAAATATCATAACAGCAGAGCATATTAAGTGGAGTATCAAGTCATTTGCACCATACAAAGCAGCTGGTCCAGACGAAATATTCCCTAAAATGCTACAGGAAGCATATGAATATATTAAAGGAAACATGTTAGCACTCTTCAATGCTAGTTTGGCGTGGGGATATATCCCGACGAGCTGGAGAAAAGTAAAAGCGGTGTTCATTCCAAAACCTGGAAAGAAAACCTATCAGGAACCGAAGTCATTTCGGTGTATTAGTTTGTCCTCGTTCATTCTAAAAACACTAGAAAAAGTGATCGAAGGACACATAAGAACTAACCTAGAACAAAGCAACCTTCCACTGCATGAAAATCAACATGCATATATGGGGGGAAAATCAACAGAAACAGCTCTCCATAATTTAGTGGTAAGGATAGAAAGAACTTTATGTAACAAAGAAATAGCATTAGGTTGCTTCTTCGATGTAGAAGGTGCTTTTGACAAAGCAAATCGCAATGCTATAAGAAACTCAATATGTAGGGAAGGAATATCATATGAAGTGGGACGCTGGATAATGAACATGCTAGAGCATCGTTCAATCGCGGCGGAGCTAAGCGGAGTTACACACATAATAAAATCAACGAGAGGATTTCCTTAGGGAGGGTGTCTCTCTCCTCTTCTGTGGTGTCTCCTACTAGATCCATTAGTTAGGAAGATTAATGATATGAGGACATACATGCAAGCATACTCAGATGACGGTGTCCTGTTAGTAACAGGGAAAGACCTGAGCACTATAAGGAACATAATGAGTATTAGTATTAAAGAAACACTAAGATGGTGTCAGGAAAGGGGATTAAACCTCAATCCAACGAAAACCAAACTAGTCCTTTTCACAAACAAAAGGAAAATAGCCAACTTTAATCCACTCAGCATAAAGGGTGTAGAGATACAGTTGATAAAGGAAATAAAGTACTTAGGTATAAAGCTAGACAAAACCCTAAGGTTTAGAAGTCACATCAAAGAACAATGCAACAAAGCAAAAATTGCACTTATGCAATGTAGAAGAGCGGTGGGCAGAACCTGGGGTATGAAGCCAAAAATTACCAAGTGGATATATACGGCTATCATTCTACCCAGAATACTGTACGGCGCTTCGATTTGGTGGCACAGAGCCAACATCGGCGTCAACAGCAAGGATTTAATGAAGATACAGAGGATAGCAACACTAATGATCACAGGCGCAGTGAGAACAACCCCATCCGCTGCACTAGAAGTTCTGGTGGGACTCTATCCTCTAGATCTAGCAGCTAAGAGAAAAGCTATAGAGCAATGGTATAAGATGAAAGTGTTCCAACAATGGAAAGGAAACTTTACAGATAAAGGTCATACGGATATAGAAAAGATTTACGGAGAAAATCTGTCTATGGTCGTCAGGAGAAGTGACTTGATCAAGAAACAGAAAATCTTCGATAAAAAATATAGGATTCACATAGGGGTAAAAGAAAACTGGGAAGTGGAAAACAGCGCGAAGAGTCAGACCATCTGCTACACGGACGGGTCTAGACGAGAATCCGCGAAGCTGGCGGGAGCTGGAATTGTCTACGGCACCTCGTCAGATTTACACCAGGTCCTAAATCTGGGTAAATATACAAGTGTCTTCCAGGCCGAAATGATAGCTATCATGGAGTGTGCCAGGAAACTCAAAGAATCACAAATAGCATTAGAACATAATATAGTCATATATAGCGACAGTCAAGCAACCTTAAAAGCACTTGACCGCATAGAAACAACCTCAGCTATCGTGAAGGAATGTAAGCGTGAACTAAACGAATTAGCTGAGAAGGTGGAAGTAACGATTGCATGGGTTCCAGGACACTGTGGCCATGCAGGGAACGAAAAAGCTGACGAATTGGCAAGAAAGGGAGCTAGTCAAACATTCGTAGGACCAGAACCCTTCCTCCCTATTGCACATAATATAATAAAGTGTGTGATAGAAAAAAGAATAGAGACAGAATCTAACAAAAGATGGAGAAACACAATGCTCAGACAAGCAAAGTTGTTTCTCAAATCGTTTGATACAAGGAAGTCTAAACAGCTGATGTCTCAGAGCAGGGAAAATGTAGCAATTGTAACAGGCATTACAACTGGGCACTGCCTGTTAAACAGACACCTGTCAATAATGAGAATAACAGAAGATGCTGCGTGCCCAGAGTGTGGAGAGGAAGAAACGAGTCTTCACCTTATGGCTGAGTGCCCTATGTACTCGCTGGTAAGATGGGAGATACTAGGTAAGGATGAAATTGAAGTTGAGGATCTGACAAATATCTCCTTCAGGGATATTATCAGGTTCGTAAAAGCTACGGGTAGATTAGAGCAGGTGACACTGTCGGGACAGCTGTGAAACCCTTGTCCCAACATGGGGAAATGGGTGGAATAGTCCGGAATAGGAGCTGATCACCCGTCCTGCACCGACAGGCGTCCCCGAAATTAGATAGATAGATAGATGTTATATAATGTGTGTATACAATGGTCTGTTAATTTGTGCACTACATACATATATATTTAAGTATTAGGTTGGTTTTAATAAGTGTAGACATAACAACACAGAAGAATTGATCGTAATACCTTATATCTCTGATTTCTATTTATTTGGATTGCATATTTTGTATGAAGAATATTGAAATAAAATTAAGTTATGCCAGTTACCCGAATAATTGGCTGACGCTCATTCGAATGACCGAATAACTTATTCGAAATCATAAAATCAAAAAAGTTAACTAAAAATACATTATATTTGAGTATCTATTATTATTACAATTAATTAAAATTGTCCATTGTTGAAGTCATTTAAGGATTTCGGTCATCGTAGTATCGTATTTCATCCTAGTATCAGTTTACACGCTTCTATCAAGCAATTGATCAAGTTGGTATGAAGCACTTGAATTTCATTGCTCGGCTGGAATGCTGAAACTATATTTATTTGATATTAATTAGCGATTTGTAATTCAAAATGTCCAATATGTAAACGACTAACCTGGACAACAAAAACTTACCACATTTCTAAACAGATTTTACACGATGCCCCGCCCTATACGTTTAAGTAAATTGTGAGTAATGGGACAAATATTAAATATCACTTAAAGGACTTCCAATAAGTTTATAGTGAACATTCATTACTTTTAAGACATTTTTAAATACATTTTTAAGACCTCATCTGTAAAATACTTTGCTACGAATAATAAATAATAGATAAATTTGATTAATATTCATAACAGGATAAATATGCTAAGTAGTTAAAGGGTTATATTTGGGTTATATTTTATGATAAAATGTTATTTCTGCAATATTTATTTAGATGCATCTGGTCGAGGCGACATACCGCGTTCAGAGTTGGGCGAGCTGCATCCCGAAGTGCTTTGGGGACTCTTCTCGCTTACCTGTAATATAATTAAATGATAATTAAAAGGCGTCCTACACGGTCGGGATCAACCGCCGACCGTCGTGGGTAGTGGACCATGGTGGACCACGATGGGATGGACCACCATATAGTTGGCCATGTTAAAAACAGACCTGTCCGATCGCAGCTAAATTCAAAGTGCTATAGGGCGAAGCGCACAATCGCTATGCCCTGCATTTTAAATTTGTAACGGCCATATTGATCTATATTAAATCAATAATATATTTAAGGTACTTAATTGGATAAGGATTAATGCTGCATTGTTTAAAATTGCTTCGAAAATAAGGCAATATTTTTCGTAAAATTAAAATGTCAAAAAAATGCTATTGTAGGTTATCCATAAGAGATAGACATATACCATCGCGAAGTTTTCTATAGACTATTTCAAGGTGTACAAATTACTTTGATAAATATCGTAGGGTTCAGCCTGCGTTTGCAATGTAAGCGGAAAACAGTGTAATTATTTACTACATCACATTAAAGATACCACAAAAATTACAGTATTTGTCTACTCCATATTGAATTGTATTATTCATATAAACCTTCCTCTTGAATCACTCTATCTAATAAAAAACCGCATCAAAATCTATTGCGTAGTTTTAAAGATTTAAGCATACATAGGGATATAGAGACATGGGGACAGATAGAGAAAGTGTCTTTGTTTTATACTATGTAATGACGTTTAGCTATTATTTTGATAATTGTCAAATTTTTTACCATACTTAACCACACCACACACCACCACTTTCTTTTATATATATAGATTGATTTGCCACGAGACATAGACATATATCTTCTTTTTACTTTTTATTTGGTTTCTCTTCTTCAATCAAGCTTAAAAAGTTATTGCCAAACTGACTTTCTTTGAAGTTTGGTGCTTTGAAAGGCAAGGAGCTATATTAATATTATGTCTGTACATTAAGAATACTGGAGAAAGCTGACAAGTTGAGACAAAACACCCGACGTATGGAATAAATGCAAAAATCAGTTGATCGGAACAATGACACGATAGACGGTGGTTGATTTCGACCGGGTACTTACTGATTGATGAAAAGACAACGGAAACGTTGGTTTCTCTCTCTCTGTCAATGAAAATATTTAGCTGTGCTTATCTCAACACACGCAATGAGAATTTGTAATTTAATATTGAAATTATCGGGATTTGAGTTTTTATTACCATTTTTATAGCTTCGACTACAAATTGTACGCTGTTCAATTTCTTGTCTATATGCTGTTCCATCGTACAATTATGCCGAATATGATCGGGCCGAAAATTTCCACATAATTATATGCAGTATATTAAATAGAAAACCTACCCTTGTGGGGAAAACAAATCATATCGAGTCCGTCAAAACTTACAGTATAAACCGTGAAATCAAATACTATCAATGCTGGAGTGTGTATATTTCACTAAACTCGCTCGGTTTATTACCCTTTACATGATGGCTATAAAAAGATTTATGCGCCCATTCACTTTATGAGCCAAGTGAATAACCGAATTATGTGTAAAATATGGTATCCGTTCGCCAATCCAAGCGTTGAAAAAGAAATAAAACAAGGTAAGGGTTAATTTATCCTAGATCTAACATGTTTCCGGTGTTTAACTAGAATCTGCTTCACATTTCAAATTGGTAATAAAAATTACGATTTCTTAAGAATTCAGCAATTCATCTACACACCCCTTGTCAATATCTCATAGCATTTATTTTGCCATTTGGTCGGGAAGTTTATCTCGTGATGATGCTTCGGTTACGGGGCGGGGTGTGATTGTGAAGTGTTGATGAATGTGTGCATTGTTAGTGCAGGGTGATGGTGGTGGTGGTGGTGGTTGTTTGCAGCATAATAACTTAGATTTTTTTTACGCATATGAATGTGTTTCGAGAAAACACATTCATATGGCACCAATTAAAAAAAAATGACTAATAATTGATATGTATTGGGATATTTTTTAATTAATCCCATAGTGATTAAGATCTTACGATCTTACATACTAACGAACCCTACAGCCAATGACAAAAAAAAATATTTCTAAACGCTATTTTTAATATATGGAAAATCATTACAGTTAATTAAATGAAGTTATTTTCAGATACCTATTTTAAAATATTATGTTCACAAAATGTAATTTAAGATATGTTCATATTAATTTTTTCGTATTTATACTAAAAACGTTCGATTCCCGCGCTGTAGGTATAGGTAATTAAAAAAGTAATAAGTTGACATTTGATATGTTCCGCTTAAGACATTAACTATATTAATATCACTATAAGTGTTATTATGAAATAAGGTTTCTAGCACATTTCCATACGCACATTCACATCCATTCGAAGTTTATAATATTTGACTGGCCCGTTGGCGCAGTGGGTAGTGATCCTGCCTTCAGCGCCGCGGGTCACGGATGCGATTCCCGCCGAGGGCCAACATTTTATATAAAAAGAATTTGTTGGCTCTTCGAGCCTGGGTGTATATTTGTATTTAAGTATGTATTTAAATATTATATATGTATATATTCACCAGTTGTCTGTCACCCATAACACAAGTATTAAAATTACTTACTTTGGGGACGGACGACCGTGTGTGTAAGTGTACCATATATTTATTTATATATTTAATATTTATAGATAAATTTAAAACCAGAAAAAAATATATAATTTTTTAAATTATATGGTTTATTGTAGGGTTGGAGAGTGACAGAAGCTACGGAATTTTCCAACACTACAGTCAACGCGAATAAAGTTGTAAGTAAATGCTAGTCATTAATAATTCAGTACCTGTAGTCCAGTATGGAGCATGTTAGCAATAGTTTCTACGTCAATGGTCGAGTCTTGGGCGGATATTTTCTTTATGGCAGATGACACGATGCATATGTCCCCTCTCAGCTCACGAACAAGGGCAGTTATTTTCTGAGCATTGCTTAATACTTCGACGCTTTGGGTGTACGGGTTGTATCGCACGCCGAACGGACGTTGGATGCTGTCAGCAAAGGCTCTGTAATCATTCATTCTGTATCTTTTAGTACCAGTTTTCTGAACTAAAATATTTTTATTTAAATATTATTGTTAGTTCTGTTGAATGACTGTATATTACACAAGTTAATTGACTACTAACTGAGCTACTGGCTGAATGGATGGATGTTTTGAGCTATTTACTTAAAATATTCTTTAAAATTTGTTCGCTTAATTACGCGTTCTTATGTTCCGTAATGTTCGTCGTAACATAGCTCTCATTTGCCATTTTAAATAGTTTGTACTTTATGTCTAATTCATTAGTATTACGTTTTCAAAAATATTATATTCAAAATCTGATCAAAAAATGATTATAAAATAAATAAAATAAAAATGGCCTTTATTTTGCAGTCACATTTAAATACATTACATTAGTCGTCATATTTATTTTTAAGAAATGTCAGTTAATGTTATATAGATTAACCAGTCAATTTAAAATTCTTCCGTCTAATAAATATATATATATATATATATATATATATATATATATATATATATATATATATATATATATATATATATATATATATATATATATATATATATATATATATATATATATATATATATATATATATTTTGTAACTGCTGTATTTCGACAAAGGCCTCCTCCAACTCTTTCCAGGCATCTCTATCCTTCGATGTTCTCCTCCATAGTGTTCCCGCCATGAATCTAAAATCTTCATGTCATTGCTTTGTAGGTCTTCTTTGCTTTCTTTTGCTGTTTCTGGAATACCATTCCGTGATTTGTTTTGTCCAAGTGTCTTTTTGTTGTCTTAGCATGTGCCCAGTCCACCTCCATTTTTGTTGGCTTATTTTTTCCACTACATCTATTACTTTTGTAATTTTCCTTATTTCTTTAGCTTTTACTTTGTCTATTAATCTTAAATTTAAGATGCTTCGCTCCATAGACCTTTGACAGGCAATAATCTTAGTAAGGTCTTGTTTTGTGAGTGCCCACGTTTTACAGCCGTAGTTCAAACAAGGTAGTATATTTAAATTGTATATTTACCTTTTATATGCATTTTTTGGTTACTTTTCATGACTTCTTTTAGAGACCAATATTTTTTCCACGAATTTGCTATACTCTTATCAATATTTTTGCTTGAACTTTTTTTATGGAGACAATTTGCCCGAGGTAAGTATATTCGTTGCAATATTCAATATTTTGCCCTTCGACAGTGTTTGGTACTTTTATGTAGTTAGTCCTTAATTTTGTTTTGTTGATATTTATACATAGGCCAATTTTTGGACTCTCTGTGCTTAGATTTTTAATCATTTTTTGCATCATTATTGGATTTTTTTCAAACAATATGATATCACCAGCAAATCTTAGATGAGTTAGCATATCACCATTTATATTAAGGCCACATCCATTTCAATCTAATCTCGAGAGAATATTTTCCAGGACAGCTGCAAATAATTTTGGTGAAATTGGATCACCTTGGCGAACACCTCTTTCGATATAGAATTTTTCACCTACACTTTCCAACTTTATTTGTGCAGTACTACTTTCATAAAGTTTTTTCATTATCCTTATTTATTTATTCCCAACTCCTTGTTTGGCTAGGGTTTCCTAAATAAAGTAGTGACTTATGTGATCAAATTCTTTTTCAGTCAATGAAATAATAATGTAATAATGTAATAGTGCTTATTAAACTCTGAGTACTTTTCCAAAACTTGTTTTGTTATATGTATGTGGTCTAAGGTAGAAAAGTTCTTTCGGAAACCAGCCTGTTCTTTTGACTGATGATCATCCAGGACGGAAGCCAATTTATTTGATATTATTTTTGCAAATTCTCTGTAAAAATTTGACATTAGACTTATTGGTCTATAGCTATATATGTGATATAATGTTCAAACGAGGATTGCCTTTGTTTTTTCTTATCTTTCCGAATGTTATCATGTATTTTATTGTTTAATTTAGTAATTTGCTTTCGAGTTTATTGAGATTAGACCAATCTCTTTATTGACAGCATTCTAAAAACTCCTCGAAAAAGTAGTTTGTAAAAGACCGTTAAAGTTCATTGACGCTAATCATCTTATTACCTCAAGGCAATTCGGTTTCAGAACAGGAATCTCAACAGAAGATGCCGTTACCCTATTAACTTCCACTGTTGTTGGTCATTTAAATACCCAAAAACATAGTATTGTTGTTTTCCTTGACTTATCAAAGGCTTTTGACACAGTTTCACCTCCAATACTTTTGTAAAAGCTAGAATGTCAGTTTGGAGTAAGAGGAGTAGCACTAGATTGGTTTAAGAGCTACTTATCAGATAGGAAACACTGTGTTAGAGTCTGAAATCACGAAAGTGGTCAGGAGATAGTTAATTTTGGTGTCCCACAGGGAAGCATTTTAGGCCATTTACTATTTATTATGTATATTAACGATAAACATGCAAATGTTGATGGCGAAATTATTTGTTACGCCGATGACACGGCTTTAATCTATGAGGGACAGAGCTGGCCAGAAGTATTTAAAAAAGCCGAAAAAGGTATGAGAAGTACATCCACTTGGTTGCATCATAATCTTCTTACTCTAAATTATTCAAAAACAAACTATATATGTTTTCATAAAACAATTGTAACAGCCCCTGACCCAACTTTGATTTTAAAACTACATCGGTTTCCATATATAAGTAATCGCTGTAGATGCGCAAGTCTGACAAAAACTGACGTGGTAAAATACCTAAGTATCCTTATTGATCAAAATTTAAATTTCAAAGCTCACGTTAATTCACTTTCAAGCCGAGTACGAAAAATTATTCACATTATGAAATCGTTACATCGCTCAGCTTCTATGAAAACACTAAGACCAGTATATTTTGCCCTGTGTCAATCAAGAATTTTATACTATATACAATCCTGGAGTAGTGCCAGTAAAACAAATATGTTTCAATTAGAAAGAGCCCAACGATCTTTACTAAAAACAATGTTAAAAAAGCCTATTATCTATGAGTCTTTATATCGACTCATTTATTTAAAATAAAGTAGCCCGTGCGTGTGACATAAGACATTGTTCTGTCAAAGAAGCCAAAACTAAAATATTTTCTTGGCTGACCTCTTTAAATTACGATACAACTGAAAGTATTTTGTCGCATCTTATATAAGTTTTTAATTTTAAGATTACTTAAAATTAATTAACATAAAAGTAAAACCGAGGGCAACTCAAAAACTGTAATGTTAAATCACGAAAGGTATTTCACAGCACAGGAATACCTAGTGTGAGTTCCTACGGATACTCCTAAATTATTGTTAAATGTGTTTTTGGTAAATAAAGATTTTAAATTTTTTAATTTTTTAACCTTTCCAGTTCTTACGACAAATTTTACTGGACTAATATTAAAAATACTATTTATAACATAGTAAAGGCTATTGGCCATTGTAAATAAGCCATATCGCATATTACAGTGAACTTAAACATCGCGATTTATTTATGTTCCCAGCGTGAAGCATTCACAGTGGCGCTGACTAAATATTCTCTTCAACGAAACGTTTATTTATGAAACAGAACTCCATATGAGAGCTCGAATTTCACATATTTCGAAATGCATTACGTGATTGGACTCAAAATCTAAATGTGATCTCATTGCCGTAATTGGATTTATTATTATAATACAATCATACGAGTTACACAAAATGCCATTTTTGTTTCCCTCTTTATTATTCCCTTTATATTAGGGTCGAAATTTTGGTAGATGTGCATTCGCCAAGGCCAAGTCTACTGTGTCAGTTATGGTAGGGGAGCCCAAGCGGGGATTATCTACGTTAATAAAGTGCGTCAGAAAATGCAATATATGGGGAGAAACGTGTAACCCTGTAATGTGGGGTACATTATCTACCATATATGAACCTTTAATGCAGGGGCCTGGGTTGAGGGCAGAATGTCAGATTAGTAAAAAAAATCGATCGTCCGAAAAACTCGAGCGCGTCAGATTAAGGAAAGGTAAGTTAAGGACATGCGTAAAAGCTTAAATATCCTTGGACGCGCTTGTGCCATTACCCATAATTGTATTATAGCATCCCGTATATCCAGCATCTTGAAGATGAATCTTAGTTGTCTCCAGTATGTATAAAAACAGTGTGAAATTCACCTTCCATTTTCTTGAGAGTATCAGAGTTCTGGCAGAAGAGGGGACATCCCGGAGTGAGGTTGTGTGGCAGTGAGTATAGAAATTGACAACGCGTTCAATACCTTACCCTGGGGTGTGATCAGAGAGCTATTGCGCTTCCACGGTATCCCTGAGTACGTGCAACGCGTTTCTAGCGACTATTTGATAAGGGGGCGCTGCGCGGGCAAATGATCCGAAGAGTGAGTCTATTCTGTTAGGCAGACGGCACTTTCATAACAGTGTGCGCGTGCTAAATTCGGATGGGGGATTTGCTTCATGGCCATATATCATACTCGGACCATTTCCAGCGACGGGGATACCGTTGAATAGGATTCAACTACGACGGTGGTAGGAGGAGAGAGGATTAATGAAGAGCAGCTCAAGCAGAGCTCCTCCGTCAATGTAGGTGACGACTGGAATCACCCAATGGTGGATGCTGGAAGTCCTCCAGTAGTTTTAAACGGGGAATCAGACTGAGTCCTCTAACTGACTAGTCTGAGAATGTCTCTGAAGCGGTCATTGCATCTGGTGCTACGATGCATTGATTAGCGGAAGGAGGGGGCACTGTTTGGAGAGGCCTTAACCAGGAGGTGGCACTTTCTAGTATACAGAGATGCTGTTGGTGGGAAGGGGTGCAATGTGCGCAACGTTGCTCTGTCCTTGTGATCGTAGCGTGGTGAAGAACCATCAGGTTTTAAGCCGGTGAGAGTCCTTCATATCCATAGCCCGTCCACGGCAGGCGCCGATAATCCATAATTAACTTTTCTGATGTAAAAAAAATATCCGACTAACATATAGTGTTAATATATTGTGCTCATACGAGTGTTATTTAACGTGACATTTTACGTGAAGGTATTTTAACGCTAACGCTAACAAATTTGCGCGCAGTAATTCAATCTCATTCCAATTATTCTTCAAATATCCAACTTCATGCAGCCACAGTGCGCTTGGCCGACCCAAACATCGCTGACCGATAACGAACAGAATGGCTAATTGTGAGATATAAATAACATTGCGTTCATTGGAATTAATTAAATATGCTCTCCATTCTTATGGTTAACAAATAGCCATTGATTTATATTGTAAAGTGGTCCTAATTTTCAAAGATTAATTTAAACTTTTCCCGAGTTGTTTAGCAGGGGACACGTAAATAAATATACTGCCTTGCAAGCCCACGTTGATATGTCACTAACGTGCGCTAATAAAAGCATTTAATTATAATCTGAATAACACACTAACCTCATTTTCTCCTTTGCCTCTTCAAATGAGTCAGTATAATAATAAGCGTTCTGGTAGGATGTTATAATGCATTCCTCGTTCACGGTAACGTCAGGGTCGAACCGTTTGATCTTCTCCGGAGTGGTCAGAGCGTGTTGCAGCTCAGCCACTGACGAGAGCAGGCCGGCGCCGTATACACGGAAGGTGCCGTCTACTTGGCGGCAAAGACCAAACTCGACCGTGAAGAAGTAAAGCTGCAAAACAATAAACATTGTTTCGGTAAATTCAAAATCTGAAGTTATTCTTGAAATCCTGACCCTGAAAAGCTTTTTTCCCTAAAATCCATATACCACAAAACCGCTCGTAGTTGCTTTTGTTATTATATCCCACAGAGAGTGCTAAATAGTACTGTAACAAGTACAGTAGGTTCAGTGTTCGTGACATCGGACAGAAGCTGCAGAACTTCGTCAATAGTATGGTCATGTAACACTTAAATCTCAAAGCTACGTCAGAAAAAGTGTGTATGTGTTAATATGTTTAAGGAACTAGATGACGCGGCCGTCCAGATAAAACTCCAGGCTGTCCAGGACTTGAGGTTTTTGAAACATCTTCTCAGCTGCCTAAAAATGCTTTTAATAAAATTCCACTTTCAAATATTGAGTTGAGTCGAATAAAAGAAGGAGCTAGAGACTTACTTAACATTACTTAGATTATTTAAGAATTACTCACTGTTGCCAATTTATCGATATCCTCGTCAGAAGCGCCAAGAGAAGCTAAACCAAGTTCTTGAGAGAACTGAGCGAAACTCGGATTAGCAAGTAAAGGCATGTGACCGAGAAGCTCGTGGCAGCAGTCGCTGGGGAAAATATATAATTTTTTTTATTTATTTATTTTACATAAAATGTCATAAGAGTTTAAAATTTAAATTTATAGAGTTTATAATAACCTGAAATAAGCTATACACTAAATGAATAATCATCAGGTATTTTATAAAGGTAAATATACTAGCAGAGTCATCGGGTAGCTGCCGATGACGAGCTCGGTCTGACTTACAATCTCAATAATCAAGTGAAAACTTCTCGTGTAATTTTTTTTCTGAGGTCAACGTAAATTAGTGAAATCTCTATACAATATATGTAAGAAGATTAGTCCATTAAAAACCAGCATCAGTAGTTCTGCGATGTAGTTTTTGTCATATTACGGTAACATTATAACTAATGAATAATGTATCAAATGGAAACGTGAGTTTTCTTTGCATTTTACTGACTAGGAAGGGAACCTAAGCTCTCTAGTTTATTTCAGTTGTATTTTAACGGCGAATTCGCAATTTAATGCGTATCACCGTTTCAAAAATATAAAATGCCACAAATCAATTGATATTTATGGTTCCTGGACACAGCCAAAGATTGGATGGAGTGAGCCTTACCTATAGTATTCTGAAACATGAAATGATAGCGCGTGCCAATACAGTGCAGCGCCATCTAGTTTTTAATGTATCATTTAAAGGGCCGTTGCTATAATTTTTAGCGCTGTATGTACACTCAATTTTGATCTAGTCGATTCTGGACCGGTGACATTACAATAAATTCATGAATATCTCATTTACGAGTAGAAACAAAATAATTATATTAAAAATAATCTCACCGTCACAAAAACTATCAACAGTACCGAAAAATGAAAGTTAAAATAAAAAAAAATAAAAAAACACGTTTTTTTCCTTATGAAAAGAACTTAATATAGCTCTCAATATTTTTTTATGATAAATAATATAAGAATATACTTGACAATCTCGGTGAGTTTTAAGTTTTAATATTATAGTGGAGATTATGATATGATATTACTAATCTCGTATTAGTAAGATGTTTTGCGATATAATAAAATCGAATAATGAAAAAAATATACGAGAGCTAATGTACGAGATATTAGCTCAAATCGTATTAATTTTCATCAACGTTGTTTCAGCGGCCGTAAAAGATAGACAGAAAGACAGAATTTAATATCTATAATATTAGTTTGGATCATGCTTATTATTTTAATAATAATTATTGTTATACAAATTAGAAAGTTGTTCGTTGGCTACATAAAAACCGTTTGTTAATGAGTGTATCAGTCACTTATAGCTCTTTTAATAAGAAATTGATATAAATAGAAGATATTACAGTACAGAATAGGTATTGTTCCCAAGTATAACAATCACAACACTATTATTTTGAATAATGTAGATTAAAACAACAATTTCAAAATGTTATTTTAAATATCAAAGAAGACGGGCGATGGCTCGACTTTGATCCGGAGTCCACTCATCTGCCTCCACTTTGTCCAATGTTAAACGTCCAACATGTGTAAATTGTTTGGTTCTCATGCCGGCAGTCACAAGTTTCAGCCTGCTCTGGACGACCGCGAGGTCTAGATCATCTTCTGAGATCAGCAAACTGAGACATCTATATGCGATGTAACTTTGAATGCTACGAGCCACATGACCGTACCTCGAAACGAAGACTCCTTCCCATTTTGTTCTAGCTGCGCTGATGTGTGATTTCATGGTATGTCTTAATGTTAGTAGTGTGACGTGCGTTTGCCTCACCGATTTTAATACTTCAAGAATCAGTTACAACTAGCTAGATACACTGTCTAAACAACTTTATAGCGAGCTAACATATAGGATAAAAAATACTATTTTTCCTTCGGGAACATTAAGAACCATATTGTCCATGATTGAAGATAATTTAACAATTTTTTTTTCCAATTAAAAATAAAACTAAACGCGAACAAGGTCGCGTCAAATAATATATTACTTAACTAATAATATTGCAAATACACAATGTAACAATCTCATCCATACGTTCGTGTTTTAAAAATAAATAATTATTTAAATTTCAATATTTCAACAAAGTCTATAAATATAAAAATAAATGTTTGTTTGTCACGCAGTAACGTTTTTTCGCATCTTTAATTGATGCTCTATTCATAAAACATCAAATTCAAAAAAGTCATATTTATGTCAAATTGACCGCATGTCACGTCATCCGCCGTACTATAGTATTGAGAGAGCGGGCGGAGCGTAGAGCGCAGAAGTGATCTGTTAGGTCGCTTATGAAATGTTATTATAATGATATTGTAGATGTGTACTGGGGCGATACAAGATATTAGTTGAGTTTTAACTTGATTATTTGTAAGAATTGATAAATATAATAAATACACATCTAGGCCCGCTCTCGTATAATGGTTCAAGATGCAAGATCGTGCCGATCTTTGGATTGGCTGTGATTGTGACTTGACCATTAAGAGTGTAGCGATGGTTACATCGCTTAGCTCACCTCGAACGATTAAAGTGTTCTGAATGTTACTTGGTAAAGGCAACTTTGCTGAGTAGTGGTTGGCACTCTACCGAACATGCTCTGGCGGGTACTGGTGGGAGACTTGAGGCTTAGGCCGGCAGTGATTTCGGTCATTGCTGTGTGCCTGACCCAAAAGGCTACACTAGGCTGCATCTTATTAGGGCTGGGTCTAGGCCCGTAGTTAACTTCGGTTGCTGCGGCGTGCCTTTATTCGGCTTTGGTTTGACGCAACCAGAGTTACTTTGGGCGTGTGCCTTTGTGATACGGGTTTGGTTAGGCCGGTGGTGATTTCGGTCATTGCCGTGTGCCTTGCTCGACCTTTGGACGCATAGGCCGCTTGAAGTAGTGCCGGTACAGTGGTGGCTGAAATGTTATTGTTTGATGAACGGACATCTCAACGTTGTCCTTAGTCTCTCAATAGTGACGGTACCACAGCTGAATGTTGCTGGGCGTTGCGGAAGTTAACTTTATGTTGCTGAAGTGATACGCCGCGGCAGTGATGGATCGCTATGGACTCTGTTCATAGTAGTGGATGGGAGTGGTGTTTCGTCCTTTTTAGGACGTCCCTTTAGCTTAGTTAATGACACCACGAATGACCAATATAGCATGGCATTATTGCATAAGAGCCGCTGGTCGGGTCTTTGTTAACAAGACTGCGGACTAGCTTTAGACAGTGTGGCCTGCATTTCCCTTATCTTACATCTTACGTGGCTTGCCGCGTTAAACATAAATTACCTTTTGTTGTATGAGGTGGCGTGTTGAGCTTGGCGCATACCGTAAGCGAGTGCACTATGTGTGACTCCATTATATGGTAGTGGGTGAATAAGGGTGAATGGCATTCATGTAATGCTCTGCAATACACATATTCCACTTCGGTGGACACACACCTATATGGTGTATATATATTATAACTGATCAAGTTGCTTTACAACGTGTGTGCCATTTCGATGGGTTTCCACTTTGTGGACTTTATACGTGTTATACGTATTATACTGTATGTGGTTTTTACCATGGAACGCACCGTTACGATGTGTGCAGGCGACATGCGCCGTACTGAATATAAAAATTGGTAATTTATTATCAATGTTACCATGCCTTGTGCCTTTGGCTAATGCCATATTGTATAGCTCCGGCTATTTATTATTTGGGCTTCGGTCTTCAATTATACACCAAGGCACTCATGCCTAATATGTCAACTGTGGTTTTGTTGACTCCCGACAATAATGGGTTTATCCCATAATATTACGCCGCAGGCGCACTATAAACAGGTACCTCACCAGGGGGGGGGGCTCATATCCATTGGACGGAGTTCACCGTTGGTAGCGGGTGCGGAGCTACTGACTATCCCTCTCTTTTTATATTTTTTCCAAATCGGAAGAATATAATAGATAGGAGAGAGGAGAGATATAATAGAGAAGAGAGATATATATCTGTTGGACATATAAAGTCTGTTTATGTAGAGTACAAGTAAAATGTGTTCTTGTATTAGATAAAAATATAACCTGTTCGTGTATCGTACACTTATACTCAATAAATTACATTAATTTATGCCTGCTTTACGCCTCTAAACTGATGATAAACAACTATTTATATTATAACAAATGATATTTGATAATGAACCTCCCTTTTGAGCAAAGTGATATAAACTACAAATGTAGGCTCTGACGGCTCGTTCTATAATAAAGAATATGATATATTGAAATATTATTATAAAACTATAATGTGATTATTATCACATTATTTTATTCTATTTAAGGTTTTATTTGACTCCTTTGGGCTAATGGACACACAGCCTCTGACGCTCTAAACGAATTTGAGTTATTACAAATCACAACGTAGTACGGGTCCTAGCCACTTAGACGAATCATGTGCCAATATATGTATATTAAGAGTGCTAGCGCCTTCGGCGCGGTTTTATGTATTACGCCGTTAGAGTGTGAGCGCTCTAGCGGTGTTTGATTATTTTAAATTATATTTATAATAAGGACGAAGGGGAATTAGTTACAACCAATGTAGACAAACGGTTAGTCTTTCTATATTTGGATGGTTTACAAGTAAAATTATTATAATATACTTTACGATTTGAATTGCATAGCTATTCAGTCTCACTGTATACTTGATAGATTTTCTTGCGACGTAATTAATGTACGTAGAGGTGTTTAAAGCAACATAAAGGTAAATAATTTTTTGATGCTATATACTTACGGTTCCGGTGTATAAAAGGGATCCGAAGAGTGGCGTATGTACTGAGTGCAATGAAACACTCTGAAAGCCAGTCCCGATAAGAAGTCCCTCGGGGAAAGATATCCGGCCACTGGGCGCAGTTGGAAACCGGTTTTGCGTTTCAGGAACACGTTCACATCTTCTAGCTGTAAATACATGAAGATGAAAATTAGCAAGCATACAAGAGTACGTAGTAAGTATCAGGATGATAGAATAGTTTCGAGATACGCGAATTCATTTTACCGACTCTAATCAGTGATTCGAACTTTGTGGACAAAGACTTTGGTAGTAAAATTGTGTCTAATTGATACTTACAATTTATCACGCGTTATTCGGTGAAGGAAACTATCGTGACCTGCATATCTACGAAGAATGATTGGGATATGTGTAAATTACCAATCTGTATTAGAGCATCACGGTGGTTCTATGTTCCAACACCAAATAAAGGAAAAAAGTGGCCTTAATCCGTAAGTATAAAAGTAACTGGTCGGTACTTTTATGAGTGTAGTATCATTAAAAATATTCACAGCAGTTGCCGTCCACAAATTCGGTTGCTCCCTGACGCCTTATCGAAGAAATTCAACGTAATGCTACAAATAAAGTATACTATACCCAGCTCGCAGAATAGCATTTTTCCGTCACATAATCGAGCTCATTATCCTACCAGCCTTTTTGATTTGTTCAAGTTAAACGCATACAATAAGCAGTGTTGAAAAGTCGGAGTAGCTTTGAGAACCTCTTATACAATATCAGCTATGTTAATATGGTATATATTCCATAGCGATCTTATACAGCCACTGGAACCTAGGATCTTTAAAGTATAACTGGAATGCACAGCTTCTTGTTACTCTTGGACGGTCGTCGTCTTCATTCACCTAGCCTTATCTCGCTCTAAGTGGCATCGGCACAAAACTTTTTCATCTTTCACTCTCTCCTATCACTCCTCAACTTTGGCACTACTCCTTTTCCATGCATTTCATACTTGACGCTCACGGCTGTTTATTATATTTGGCTCGGCTGCCGTTTCAAATACTAAAGACTCCACATTTCTATTATTTGAGCAACCGCCCCTTGCCTATTTATCGTAGTTTCACGAATGTTTGTATAATTAGCGAGTATAACAAAATAATTTTATCTTTTCTTTAATATATTATGCGACATTTATAAGATCTTTTGGTATCAAATTCGCTAAACTTAACTCCACACAGTAACGACTTTAATCCATAACTTAACTTCTTGACATTAACAAAATTAAAAAAACTATAATAATAAAATTAATTCAAAAAGTTTTCTATAAAAGAGCTCACGTGCCATTGCAAATGTTTTTTTTTATCAACAATGTCTTGTAAAATTTATTTTAAACGATATATTAAACAAGCACTTTTTTCATATTTCTTCAAAATAAAAAAGAATATGACGAGAATAAACTCATATTAAAAACCTTGAATGATGATTTTTGTAAACAAAATAGTCGAGAAGTAGATTAGGTTTATAGGGATGGATGGAGGAATCAGATGCGTAGTTTATAGAGTTTTGTAAAAATGTTACATTTTCTTAAATGTAACTATAAATCTTCGTTCATTATGAAAAGTTATCCGGTTTCACTCACGTAAACTCACCGAAGGTGTCTGATTAGTATCGAACTGTGTAGGGTTCTAAAACATATCGCTACGTTACTGAGATGACTTCCGTTTTCGTAGTCCTCTGATGCTAAACTAATCGGCTAAACCTGGTAATTAGCGACATGCGTATGGCGGATTATTTTCGAGCGGCATCTGTCGCTCACGACGACCATACCTTGAGTTAGCTGTAACCATTTATCAAATGTCAACCTTGAACTTTAACACCTGTACATTTGAACCAGTATGGTAGAAACTGCTGTCACCATCTATTAAACTTTACCGACGCCAAGTTCATAACTATATACAAACGTTTGACAGTTAGGTAAAAATTCGTAGACAGCGCCACCTACGACTAGTTTACTGAGATAGTGATAGGTGTCGGTGTACGCAAGAAACGTCTATAAAATATTTTATAAACACTAATAAGTTTAGATTAAAAAATTCTCTTCCAAAGTTAAAATCAGCACAAACAACATTTATAAGTATTGATTTATAAGTATTGATTTACTTATGCTCTAAATTATGACAAGGAAAACTGAGAATTTATGTCAGAAATAAGTTTCGTCCATAATGAGTCTGAAAATGATCGATGACAAGATGTAAATAATTCAAAAAATCCGGGAGAGCAGAGCCCCAAGGCAAATAATAAAATACACAACCACATAATAAAATACAGTGGGCCATTGGATTTAGGCGCTAAAGATCGTAATACGTTGTAATTTTAACATCTCGGATAATTAACATGAATTATCAATTTCCTGTAGCTAATTCCTTAGCTGGTGCAGCTTCTTGCAAATCAGACGCTGTCATAAACCTGGATGGCTAACTAATACTGACCTATAAGACGCAAGTTTTTTCCCTCATGCATTTATTTCCAAATTAATTTACATTTTCTAAAACATACTGAAAAAAAATATATTTAAAAATATAAAAAAATTGATATCCACGGAGAGCGGAGAAAGGACCCAATCTCCCGGCGGTTAGGAATACAGAGTGAGAAACCTCCTCACAATGCGTGTGGTCTCAAGCAACACCGCCTTCTGTATCCTGCCCTTGATCCAACAACTAAGCGAGAGCCTCTTGAGATGTTGGTCGAGGCTCTTCGCTAGTAGACAGTTTACCGATAGAACAATTGGAACAATTATTGTTGAGTCAATATTCCACATGGCGGTAATCTCATGAGCTAGATCCAAATATTTAATTAATTTTTCTTTTTCAGCTTTTATGAGATTATAGACGCAAGTTATTATTGTTTAGGTGTTCTTTTGTTCATTATCCTTACATACATACCCCACCCAGCGCTCTTTTAGCGGCAACCACTTTGTTGATTGTCATGGATGATTCTCATACGTAGGGTGTGTTCTTTTATATGTTTATTAATGTTAGGAATGACGTATTACCTGAGGTAGATTATCCTCCCTATAGCCACAGTATTTCACAAGTTGAGGCCAATTCTCGAGGTATTCTTCGCAGGCGTGTTGCTGGTACAGCTTGAAGAGTTCCCGAAAAACAATACCCCTGTAAATACAGACATTAATACGATTTAGTCGTATATAAAAAAAAATTGGTAGAATTATATATCTTTTTGAATCACCAACTCTTGTTAACTTAACTCTTATCTCAGAAAGTTGGTTGCTGAGAATAGCTATCAAGAAACTCGGTGCTGTTTACAAATTAACATTCATATATATCCTAGTTTTATTTCTTTATCGCTTTCTTGTAAAGGCGGCTGTAGACTCTCACCTGAGAGTACTCGCTAAGTCTCGCCCGAGATCGCTGTAGGATCATTTGTCATCAGTTTGATCCGTTGTTGATGCCAAAGGGAACGGACGAGAAATAACTTGCTACCGCTGTTGCGCCACTATTTATAACAATATTACGCTGTAAACTATCGTTATGAAACAAATAAATAAGAGTAATATTTTATGTTAATATTACGTGTCGAAATCTGCTAACTAAAAGGACCTTTTTTGGCGTTTACAATTAGTTGAATACGTAAACCTATCGCAAATTTATTAAATTATCCACGTGGCCACCACTAATACCATCAACTGTTCGTCCATACCTGCCTAGAAAAAAATAAAAGTCCACTGTCTAGTAAAAGAACAGACTATACTGTAATATTATAATTCAATGTAACTTATTGTTGATAAGTAGAGGTACATAGCACAAATTCAAATTCAAATTCAAAATATTCTTTATTCAAATAAACTTGTAAACAAGTGCTTTTGAATCGTCAACTCTACTGCTGGTTCGGAAAGCCGTTTCTCCCGAGAAGAGCCAGCAAGAAACTCGGCGGTTGCTCTTTTAAACATATAATCCTTAATACTATTTACATTCAGTCGTTACTGTCTTGTACAGGTTCAAAGAGAGCTATATCCACACATTCTTGTCTTCTAAATAATCTTCAATAGTATAGTAGGCTTTCTGTATCAGCCTATTTTTAACAGTGTTTTTAAACTGCTGCAATGGCAAAGCTGAAATTGATTGCGGAATTTTATTATAGAATCTTATACCAAAACCCACAAGAGCAGCAAGCAGCAAATTATGTATTATTCTTCGGAGAGTGTAAATAGTCACACCGAGTTTATACGTCTCGGCCGCGGGGTTTCGGGAGAGCCTACCGCCGCGCCACCTCAACAATATATTAAAATTGATTGTGTAATTAAATTATAGAATCGCATATCACAATCCTGAACAGTTTTACATACTTTTGAAAAACATTAATTCCTTAGTACCATATCTGTGATTTATAATGGATCCGTCATACAGTGTTAAATTAAAAGAAGTCAGGGAATTGTTAAAGAAGAAGATATACATTGAAACATTCATGTATTAATTGTTTTTGTAAATATAGGTTTTTGTCACGAACTTTTTCTTAATTAATTAATAATTAGCAAAACTTTTGCTTTGACAAATGTTTCGAACAGCTAAAAAATCTTAAAAATGAAAAAGAACTATGCATATATAAATAAAAAAGTTTTTTTTATTTATATGTGCATATAAATAAAAAAAAGCATAAAATTATTTACCTTGTGTTATTATGATAAAGAACACTTTAATTATTTTCTATTATTTTTTTTATCAACAGTATCGCAGCCGTGACTCAATTAACAATAAAACAGTTGACAAAGACAAATGGTTGTCATTTTGTCATTATTAAACAAAAGTAATAGTAACTTAACTTATTTAAAAATCAATAATCCTTGCGATATAGCCAAAGTTAATATTAAAGTTACGAAGGCTAACTTAGACGTATCTTAGGATGTGAACGCTAACTTTGATAGCTTTTGGTAAAGGATACATGTACATTATATAATGTATGTAAAGATTTCAGCCAAAGCGGTCGCTATTTTTATAATTCAAATAGTTGCATTTAGTTATTCCTAACATGAGCAAGTTTCGAGATAAATAAAAACCGCACTTTTTTCATTCATATAAACTTTAATAAATTTTTATAAGATTCTAATAATTTATATAATTAGGCGTTCCATTCATCGCGGCTGATACAGATAGCCTACTATACTCTTGAAGATTATTTAGAAGATAAGAATGTGTGGATATAGCTCTCTTTGAACCTGTACAAGACAGTAACGACTTAATGTAAATAATATTAAGAATTATATTTTTAAAAGAGCAACCGCCGAGTTTCTTGCTGGCTCTTCTCGGTAGGAACAGCTTTCCGAACCAGCAGTAGAGTTGACGATTCAAAAGCACTTGTTTACAAGTTTATTTGAATAAAGAATATTTTGAATTTGAATATTTTTGAATTTGATTATAGCAAAATAATTTCATTACTTTTGTCTTATAAGGTCCCTTGTAATAGTTGTTTTAAATTTTAGTGCCAGGACATTCAAGAGTGGTTGGGAGATTGTATAATAGAATCATAACCTAAAACCAACAAATGGTATAATACTTTTGTACTGCAAATTAAGAACAATTATAAAAAAATAAATATATAGGACAAAATACACGGTTCGCCGTCCCTTAAGTACGTAGTTTAAAAATAATATGGGTCACAGCTTGGTGAATATATAGAAATAAAATTTTTAATATATAAATACACTCAAAATTGAAATAAACAGCAAATTGTGTTTAGAAAACGCTGGCAGGAATCAAACTGCCGAAGCTAGACACAGATGCACTGCCACATGTGCCAACGGGCCAGTTGTTGTTGTTTATTAAATGACACTGAAATTCAGGCACAGGCTGTTAGAAGTCTGACATTTTAGACACGTACATAAGTGCTGCCGAGTTACAAGTATGAAAAATGAAACTCAATTATTGTTTACATGGGAAACAAACTTACCAAGTCCTGATTTCAGTCTCCGTGTATTGCACTTTGGGGATCGGATGACCGCTGAAAGGAGAAAAAAAACTATTAGAAGGATCCATAGAATCGAATCGAATAAAAAAATGTATATGAACCATGTTACTACAAGCGTATAGTTGTTTTATATAAATTTATTATAGTTTTTATTATAGTTTTATTTAGATTTTCTCAAAATATACTAAATGGATTTTTGTACGGTTTTTACTAAAAGTTAGTGCAATTTTTATAAAAGGTTTAAGTTATGTTATGTTAAAACGGATTTCGCATTTGTAACAAAACTCACTTTCTGGCAGCTAAAGTCACGTGTGCCGAGCACCAGCAGAGATACACTAAAGTAATGTACTAGAGAATAGTTAATCTAAAAAAATACTACAAAAAAGTCCATGACAGCATTTCTCTCTGCCTTATGGTTAACTCACTATAACTACTTTTATGTTCACAATTTATATTCAGAAAAAAAATTGTGACACTGATTTCCACGCGGGTGAATTCGCCGGCACAGATAGTATTTTTATAGATGTAAAAATCAATCTGTCCGTCTATTACGCTGCAGCGTATAGACGAGATTTAGATAGAGCAATTTTAAGGAAATTTGGTACAATTGAAGTTTATATACTGGGCTAAAACATAAAAATACGTTTTTCCTTCAGCATCATCAAAACAGAGTATATAATTGAAGGTATTTCAACACTAAAATTGAACCGGACGATACGAGTCTATCTATATATAAATTTATTATAAAACAAATACCCACGCCGTGTGGTATCCGGCTGAATAGAATAGTACCACCCTCTTTTCTTACCGAGGTATCGTAAAAGGCGACTAAGGTAAGTCGACCCGCCGTTTGGTATCCGGCTGAGTAGAATAGACCAACCTCATTTCTTACCGAGGTGTCGTAAAAGGCGACTAAGGTAAGTTGACCCACCGTGTGGTATCCGGTTTAGTAGAATAGACCACCCTCATTCTTACCGAGGTGTCGTAAAATACGACAGAGGTAAGTTGACGTCAGGCAGGCGGCCGGTCGTAAAAACGCAGCCAAATCATGTAACAGCGTGTTTATAACATGTTGTGCCGACCCCACTTAGAGTGGGATAAGGGCAGGAGGATGATGATAAAACAAATACCCAAAAAATTGTCTGTCAGTATGAGATTGATTGTCTCAAAATATACTGAACGGACTTTACATGTGACACAAAGATTGCAATTCTTCAGTTAAGTTTAAGTCAATAGTAGTTTCTCCGGAAGTCCGGCTATATTGATTTTGTTGAGACTTTCACTAGAAGATAGAGTAGAATAGAGGAATATTATTTTAGAACTGTCGCAGTTTTCAGCGTAAATCCCGACGAATTACGATTTCCTTCAAAACCTGTGTGACACACTAATTCCAATGCGAAGTCGCTAGTACATGTATACTTATACATATATTTAAAAAAAATTAAGCTTACTAAATTTCATTCGCAGTTGATAACGCCTTTTATCGCAAATATTATCGAGGAAAATAAACGTGTTTTTTGTTATTTTTCTCGTAATTTCCCAGTTTTTCTCTGTGTGAAAAGGTTTTCGTAACGCTTCAACCGATACAAGAATAATTGCCAAATTGGGCCAACCGCTGTGGAGTATTACGCTCAGAAAACCATTTAGATATATTTATTTTTATTTGTAAAGATTTATTCCCAGCGAAGCAGCAGCGAGAAGTTAATAAAATCAACATTATTTGATATCGAGCATCCCATTGAATATGAATTTTAGATTCATGATTCAATTTATTCTGAAGGCTGATTTTAAGTAGTCGTAACAAACATCGGAGTAGTAAATTATTGAAATATGAAAATAATAAAACACATTTATTCTGGAAAATATTACAAATTATTAAGAAAAAACTGAAATTTCATCATATATAATAGAATATTGACAAAAAAAAACGTGAGCACGCCAAAACGCAGCAGGCGGATATATACACATACCTGTTAAGTTCTCACTACTAAAAGGCTGGATCGATTTGATGAAGCTTGATAACTTCACACTAAAAAAAACAACGGAGTAACAAACAGAATAAATAAATTGGCACAGTGAAATCGCAGACTATAGGTACATACTCGTATATTTCAAACCACACAAAACATTGTCATCTAAATATATTCACCGTCCACAAGGATCGCCAATTTTGTTATTCAAATTACATAAATAACCAAATATTACACGACGGCATGGTTTTTTTTGCATTCGTTATTCAATATGGCCTCTATTATTTATAAAATTTATTTGTTCGATTTATTAAAGATTGATAGTTCTTCACACAGAGCTTAACAAACCTAGAAAGATTTGGGTCAATTCATGATTTCAAATTTTGATTCTTCTTCAACCGGTGGATGTCCACTGGCAGACATAGGTCTCGAAGGAGTTAGTCATATTTTATAAGCTCAATCATATGTCTATTGTTGTTAAAATCGTTAAATAAATGATGAAAAAATGTCGTCGATTACTTACTACTTGTAATTGTTAGCGATAGCTGCAAACTGTTCCCGACGCTTGCGATATACAGGATCCTTGAAGCCAGGATGATCAGCATCCAACTCTGAGCCGTACATAAGAACGTTCTGGGCTCGATCGAGATCGGATATCTTACGAGGAAACCAGTGCATTTCTCCGAAATCTAGAACATTGTAAAAAAGTAAGAGCAATCCGTAAATCCTCCAATCCTTTATAAAATATAGAATAATATTATAAATACGAAAGTCTGACTGTAAGTCTATCTATTTTTGAGTCAATACTGATGATATTTGGCACAGTTAAAGTTTATACATCGGGGATATATAGAGGAAATAATTTCCCCTTTTTTTCGCGAACTGGGAAAAAAAGCAGTTTGGTCATTGAGGGTACTAAAACGATTAACCTGGCGCGATTGAAATTGTGGATTCCTAGAACAAATAGAATGTTTTAAAAATGCATCTTTCCGTTTTATAAGTACGCTGAAGAATTAATTATTTACAAATACGAGTAGATTCTACTCTTCATTAAAATTGTTGCCTTTAGAAGAATAGAAAATGAATTCAAATTCTTTTCCGATGGTAGCACTGAATAAAAGGCCCCTTCCTTTCTACGCCACGCACCGAGCGCACGTCTTTTATTTTAATCCCAGTATTTCTTCTTCAAGTTAATTCTTCTGTTTTATTCAATGGTTTTGTTAGGCTAAAGTTCAACTAGTAATTGCTGCTGTAGTTAAATGTAAACGTTGAAAGCTATATTTACGATGCAAAATAAAAATTACATTGAAAATGAAAAACGAATTATGTACCGAAACTCGCGGCAGCCGACAGTGGTGTAGGAGGTGGGAAGTCGTCGCTAGATTGCGAAGAAACCACTTCAAAGTCCTGAACTTCACGCTTCAACATTCGTTTCAACTGTTCCATTCTCCGCGGATCACATTCCACGTCCACCAGGATGTCAGACTAAAATAACATTTTTAAATGTGAAAAGAGGTCTTAATTATTGCGGAATAAAGTAACGACCTGTTACTGTCTCCCTGCGGGGCATAGCCCTCCCCTCTTTTTTTCATTTTCATTTTTTGATTTCTCTTCAGTTTTTGAAGAGAAGCGTTGGAGGAAAATCTCACCACGCTGCTCTAATGTGAATTGGTAGGCTACACGTATCTCAGAATACTCTAGAGATGTGGAGGTATCCTCACGATGTTTTCCTTCACCGAAAAAGGTGTGATAGTTTTCAATTGTTAGATTATATCGATCTTATGCCTGTAGGAACATGACGGGTGACAGCTCCTATTCTGGACTATACCACCCATTTCCCCCATTTAGGGACAAGGGTTACCCTGCTGTCCTGACAGTGTCACCTATTCTCTAACCTATCCGTATTAGATTATATGTTAGAGACAAGTTTTGAGAGCAAATCTCGTTGGTGCCTGTACGGGTCGTTAACTCGTGACCATCTCTAGAAAGTCGCACGCTCTGACTGCTGGGCAATCAAAGCTCATATGTCAATCATTTACGTTTATCATTTTCACATCCAAAACATTCTGTACGCCAGCGCTACCTATTTATCGCGTCGCGACTCTCTACCACCACATATATATTCCTGGCTAGTTTGAAAAATAATACGTAGTGCTAACAAAACCTTGTTACTATTAATAAATGTGTAATATTTTACCTTATGGGAGCAGCTTGGATTTGAAATTATTATGTGGATTACGAAAGGGTTGTTTGATATTTATTGGGCCACGGCTGAACAACGTTTGGTAATCACTGTTTTTATTGTAATAAAATGCATTTTACAAACACAGTGAACAATTTAGTCCTTTATATGATTCGGCAAACTATAATATAAACATTCATTCATTCATTCATTCAATAAACTCACCCAATGTCGGAGTGAATTATTTCTAACACTTATTTAACACTTATTTTATCACAGCTCCACTTTAACACCGCAAATCTGGTTATTATTAATACACTTATGTCAGTTATTTAGTTGAATATATATTTTTTACTATTATAAACATAGATATAGCTGTAATGGAAGTACGTTATTAAAGTAACCATCTAGCTAAACAATTAATAAGGAACCTTTTAATAATCTAAACTTATAAATTAACCTACCAATCCGCATTGGAGCACCGTGGTAGGTATTAGCTCCAACCCTTCTCTCCAAAAACGGAGAGAAGAGGCCTATTCTCAGCAGTGGGATAGTAACAGGCTGCTACTTACTTACTACTTACTATAACTTGTATCCGAAAACAGGTCCACTGGCTGTGTTATAAGTCATTATTACTATGTGAGACACTTTGATCTTTGTTCTTTTAAGTAGCACTAACATTCAACTATCATCACATTTTACTAACACATATTAACATTTAACATAGCTAAATAAATTGAATCACGATACGATGTTTTGGTAAGCGGGTAGCGAGCGACGTGATGATTTTTACCCGTGGTACTGTGGAGACTGAGGTACTAGTACCTCGCAAATGTATTCCGTTCGACGTAGTTTTAAATATATTTATAGTTTAATGTTGGACATTACTATATATTTTAATTTTTTATAGTTCAGTGTAGCAATTTATGTACATTTGTTCATATGTACATATAATAGTCATGTAAATAGGTAAATATTTTCGTTATGTAGTTTGGTTTATTTAAGTTTTATTTATATTTTTTATGCTATAGCTTATTTTATTTCAGTCTAATATGATTTTTTTATTTCAAATACGATTATATTCAAAGTTTTTTTTACATAGTGTCTTGTGAAATTAAATTTTTTGGTTGCTATTTAAAGTTATAAGCTGTACAATATCATCAGATGTAAATAGGTATATATTATTGGTAAAATTTGCGTTACCTCAAAAATGAAGGAAATGTATCTACGTAGTTAAATACCTTAACCTTGTATATGAACTGTTAGAAACCAAACATTGGCTGATGATAACGCTCAGTAAAGTCATTCGTAGCATATTTATCTATCTATAAACATATAAGAAAAATTATATATTTTCTTTATAGATTCCCTAGCGCCCGAATATTAGTGAAATTTTCAGACAATCCAGCGGACCCAGCGGATAATCTTGTAAAGTTTAATGGCGATCGGAGCAATATTCTCAACAATTAATGTATCTTTAAATTACACCTTGCGAAACGGGCTGGGTGTGCTTCTTGAATATATATACATATTCCTGGATAGGCACCATGAATGCACTAGACAATCGAAGACTATGACATTATTAGAAAAATTATGGCTTAACTTTATTAAATAGTGAAAAGTAAGTATTAAATAGACTCATGAAATTGCAATGTATAGAGCAGTGTTTCCCAACGTGGGGCCCACAACCCACGGAGGGGATATTTAATGGTTAAGGGGGGGCAACTTGACACGAGTTTAAGACTTTCGCTCTGCCAAATTTAACAACAATTTTTCTTCCCAAAAACTTATTATTTATGTTCTTTAAGTGGACAATTCAATTTTTAATATTAAAATTTATGTATGTTACTTAGGGGGACAAAATAATTTTTAAAGTGGAGCATGAACCAAAAAAGGTCGTGAAACCCTGGTATACCAGTGTTTCTGGACCTTTTTTGGTCTATAGAGGGTCAGTGATAATTAATTAATTCGTCTAAGCATTAATCAATTGAATGAGGTATAGTATATATACTCACAGCAGATAGTACCATGGCTGACTTCCTAGATTCGATGTGAAGAACGTTGATTCCGAGATCTTGGAAAACGCCTAAGACTTTGACGAGTCCACCGACTTGGTTCTTCACACTGAATATAACGGAGATCCTCTCACCCTCGTGGGCATGCTGCTGAGCTGCCTGAATATCAGCTAGCTTCGGATGATGGGGAGCTTCGTTCTTGACCTTCCACTCGGAGCCGTTCCTATACAGCCATAGACCCAACAGACCCTTACCAGATCCGCTCATACTTGCTCCTGACAGGAACTAAAGATTAGAACTTAAAGAGATGTAGGGGTGGTGTATGTATGAATTTCAATTAGGGTTGATTGGTAGGTCGGGAACGTTGCAGCGTCTGCTATACACTGTGGCCATCCCTAGTCGGAGCTCGCTTTATAAAGAGACGAGGCGTGGAGGTTCTCTCGGAGGGTGGGTATATTTGATTGGCTGAATCAAGTGTTCAGTGTAACTTGGAAAATCTTTCATTCGCTTAAGTCACGGACACACTTTGCCCGTTTTTAATTGATTTGGAAACTTTTATAAGTCACTTTGTAATTCTGAATTAGTTTTTGTCAAGGAAAACTGATTTTTATTAACATGTTACGTAGTATTTATACATATTTATTTTCTTAAATGTTTTATAAGGTCTTCACGACTTGGAAGAAAATATTAAATTTTTTTTGCGATATTATCGTTATTTCTTGCAAAGGAGAAAAGAAAAGAAATTTTACTCAGAGATGAAAAAATCTGGGATTCAGATTTTATTATTCTATCGATACTTTTGTAGTAATAAAAAACAATGTAATTGTGTTTCTTATCAACCCATCCTTTATGTACTCAGGTTGATCAGCTGCGTATATAGCAGTAGGTGTACGAGTGTTGGAGCCACCCACCTCTCGGAGGCGACGACGGGCGCTAAGCGCTCAAGTCGCTGTATTTATTACCATTGTTTACCGAAAAGGGCATCTCCTATCATTCCTTATCAACTACACCTATCACTTACTTGCTTAAAGTAATAGTATATATAATTAAATGGAATATTATACATGATTTGTATTCACGCGATGCCATGTTTATAGAATTGGGTATTAATTTTCGGCTTCACTACATATTATAAAACAAAGTCAATATTTCCGTATGTACGCATAAAACTTTAAAACTACGCAACCGATTTTGATGCGGTTTTTTTTAATAGATAGAGTGATTCCAGAGGAAGGTTTGTACGTATAATAACATTCAATACGAAGTACAGAAATAATGTAATTTTTGAGGTTTCTGTAAATAATTACATTTTTTTCCGCTTACATTGCAAACGCAGGCTAAACCCTACGAGATTTATCAAAATGATGTACTAAGTATTTGTACACCTTAAAAAGGTCTACAGAAAAGTCCGCGATGGTATATATGTATCTCTTATGGATAACCCACAATAGCAGTTTTTTTCATTTACTTTTTACGAAAAATGATGCCTTATGTTCAAAGCAATTTTTATACAATACAGCATTAATCCTTATCCAATTGAGTACCTTAAATAAATTGTTGATTTAATATAGATCAATATTGCCGTTTACAGCATGTAATTTAAGTGAACGTTTTCGGAGATATTACAGATTTAAATTCCCGCGAGGAGGCTGCGCTTAGACCTATAAGCACTTCGAATTTAGCAGCGACCGGAGAGGCAACTAAATGTCCTTCTTTCAAGTTTATATTGTCTAATGATAAGAAAGCTATAAATGTTGTATGTAAAGACATTGTCTAATCAATTGTAAAAATAAATAATATCACTACATAGTATAAAACAAAGTCGCATTCTCTGTCTGTCCCTGTGTCCGTATATCCCTATGTATGCTTCAATCTTTAAAACTATGCAACAGATTTTGATGCGGTTTTTTTTTAATAGTGATTTTAGAGGAAGGTTTACATGTCTAATAATATTCAATATGGAGTAGAGAAATACTGTAATTTTTGGAGTTTCTAATGTGATGTCGTAAATAATTACATTTTTTTCCGCTTACATTGCAAACGCAGGCTAAACCCTACGAGATTTATCAAAATGATGTACGAAGTATTTGTACACGATGAAAAGGTCTACAGAAAAGTCCGCGATGGTATATGTCTATCGCTTATGGATAACTCACTAAAGCATTTTTTGTCGTTTACTTTTTACGAAAAATAATGCCTTATTTTTGAAGCAATTCTTATACAATACAGCATTAATCCTTATCCAATTAAGTACCTTAAATAAAAAGTAGATTTAATATAGATCGATATAGCCGTTTACAGCATGTAATTTAAGTGAACATTTTCGGAGATAGTACAGATTTAAAATGCTGTGAGGAGGCCGCGCTTCGCCCATAACACTTCGACTTTAGCAGCGATGTCGCTCTTTCAAGAGTTTGTTTAAAGACATTCTGTAATTAATTGTAAAAATAAAATACATAGGAAAAATATAAAAGTAAATAAGTAATAATGTACTATATGAATTTAGATATTCCAAAGATAGCGGAAATCTTCTTGGTATAGGGAAAGGAAATTGTTTTTCTCCAAATTTAACGCTACGGCCACGGGCAGTAATGAATAAATCAAAACAACTGGATCAATTTTAATCATTTTTTTTACACTGACTGACATGGGATATATATTTTATACCCGTGCGAAGCAGGGGCAGGCCGCTAGTATAGCTATAAAATACAATAGTTGTGATGGCCCAGCGTTGAGACATGGTTGTATTGACATAACATAAACCATTAAGTTTGTGCGGAAGAATTAGTGGAAGATTTATTATCTATAATTAATTTATCGTGGAGTTTATCTCCTGGTCTTCAGTTGCTTTATGTTAGGAGCGTTTAAAGTGCTTACTTTGTGCGAAGTTAGTGTAGCTTAATGGGATTAAAATTCTGCACATAATAAGAAAGTGTGAAGTGCAATGAATACGTCATAAATGAATTGTATTTTGGCACAACATGTAATAAACATGCTGTCACATGATTTCTCTGCACTGGCCGTCTGCCTGACGTCAACTTACCCTAGTCGTATTTTACGACACATTGGTAAGAAAAAGAGTGATCTATTCTGCTCAGCCGAATACCTGATTGCCCACGGCAATTTCAGTTTCACAATATATTATAATTAAAGAGGCCCAGGAAACCGAATCCCATGCGTTGGACCGACCGAATTCTCTCGACTCCAGTATCGGCAACGCCATGGCCACCATAGGACAAAGCCGAATGGTGGGAAATAGTCGAAAATGAAGTGCTCCATAAAATCACATACCTCAGCATTAAGGATTACGACGCGAGGACGAGGATGTAATTAAAAATGAAATACATACTACATAGTTCTAAAGTGGCCCTACAGAAGAAATCACTTTAAATTATAATCTTGCCTTTAATTAAAACAATGCCCGCCTTCACCATACATTGATAGTGGCTTCACAAAGCATAGCCAACGTTTGACGTCACATTATCATGAGCTGTACGCTTCGTTAACTTTGACATAATACAAAAAGTGCTTATGTATAGCTGTCAGCATGATTGTATCTTATACGGGGATGCTTTACGTTAACCCAGTAACCCAATTACTTGGTCGAGTATGGTTCCAGTACTTATTAAAACGATTTTTATTACGAGACCCGAAAAGTTAACCTGTATACTCTTATATCACCTGCAGCCATTTTACTTGGCTCGTCAGAGGCTAAAGCGCTGTTAGGTGTGACAAATACTACGAAGAGTATTATTTGATAAATACCACCGTTACCGTCCCCACTGGGTGGTTTTAATAGAGGTTTTCTTCCTCGCAACCCGAAGGTCCCCGTTCCCATTCCTGGGCTTCCGGGTTTGGCCAACGGCGGCCGAAACCATGTCCAGTCCCAACTGAACCAGTCACCTAATGGACACTCCGCCCCCCGGAGTCCCCGGCCCATCCAGATTGCCATCTGCTAATCAGAGGGACAGCTATATTGGGCACCCCCATAGTGGTCCGTTCGCCAAGACTAAGGAATTTAGATTCGAAAGACCTGCCCAGGGTGCGCCACGAGGAGGACGACCACTTTGGCACCCCTGATAGATATATCTATGGATAGAAAATATAAATAGGTTTAGGTTTAAATCATTTATTATCAAAAAAAGCCTATGGCCACTTACATGAGAACATAAACTCTTAACTAAATTAGGCGGTCACCAAAAGACCTGCTTGTTAAACGGTTTTAATTATCGTTTGACTGTAAATTATTTTAGTTATACTAGATTTTTCATTATTCATTGTTTTTCTTAAAATTTTATTCTGTGTATTTTCAAATATGTATTTTGCGAGAAGTGATTTAAAACAGTTTAACGAGCTTACATGTTTAATATTAGTAGGTATTTTATTAAAGATAAAATAACTTAGATAATATAAAGTTTTTGAAGCAATTTCTGCACATGAAGTTGTAGTTAGTGTCGGTAGACTCCTTGTGAGTAGTGTAGTTAAGTCAGGTGCCTCTACGACAGCATAATAAGAAGATGACAGGCTCCCACCCCGGTAGCGTCAGATAAAGAGCTCATGAATAAGGCCCCGGATGATAAGGGCTCAGGGCTTCAAACCCGTTGGCCTCACCCGATAGAATAATACGCGAGTGTAGCCGGTTTTTATAGTTTCATAAATATATAAGGTCCGCTACGGAGTTCTAAGATGCCCTCAAAAATGATAGAAATCTAAGCAGTTGTATATATACAAAAAATAGAAATGCTTTAATTTGAAATAAAATTGTAAAATATAACTTTCAGAGCACCATAATTTATTTACCACTTCCGAAAACCCCTTCAATGAATTGGGTTATATACATAATTTGAATAAAATAAAAATTGAATAAAATATTAAACAGTTTAGTAACTAGGAACCCTAAGCTGTCTAATTTGTTAAAGTTGTATTTTAACGGTAAATTCGCAACCTAATGCTTATCACCGTTTCAAAAATAAAAAAAGGAAATGCATGAAATTCTGTTAAAGGTTTATGATTAGAGTGGGTCTTACTTATAGTATTCCAAAAAGTAAAACGATAGCGCCAGCCAATACAGTACGGCGCCATCTGGTTTAGAGTGTGTCATTGGGAAGGCCGGAGGTTCTAAAGTTTACTTTATTTATTTGAATTAATTATAACGGTAACAGTCAGACAGACTTTTACATTTGGAATATAAGTATGGTTAAATAATATTGTTATTTTGAGTCTTCGTTTCTTAGTCGGCCACCAATTTGTTTCAATTTCGATGCGCAGAATACCTTTAGAACAACAATGCGAGATTACCTCTCAGAGGAAATCAATCAATGCCTCGTTTTTTAGATGGCATCGTGAATGGATTTTATTTTTATATACTACTTAAAGATTATATCTCTCGGTGTACCACTCTGAAAAATAAATCTATATTAATTTATAACACTGAAGAGTTTCTTTGTTTGATTTTTGAACGCTCTAATAGCAGGTAGTTCATGTATCGAGGAAAGCTATAGGGTATATAACATGACGCAAAGATGAATAGGAGAGGAGCAGCAATAAAAAATATTTCGAACAAGGCAAAATTTAAAGCTTTCCTTGATTGTGCTAAATTAACAGTGAAAATTATTCAAAAATAATATATTACAAAATTGTTTCCCTCTAAAAGTTCTAAATAAAAGTCCGCGACAGCACATGTCTAGCTTTTACGGTTAACCATTTTAACGATTTTTATGGTTATCAAAAGACTATATTATGGTTTTAATGTTTCCACGCGGGCGGAGCCGCTGGCAATTGCTAGTATAAGTGATAGAAAACTAGCAAATCCGCTCTATCTGAGAATAAAGTTACATGTCCCATGTATAAGCATAATTAACAAATGTAACGTTGTTTTTCGGATGGGGCGATGCATTATTATATAGTTTTCGAATAAATCATAAATATACACACACATATTTTTCTAATTAATGTTGTCCCTCTGCAGGAACCAAACCCGCGATCCCCGAAGCTCGAGGCAAGGTCACTAACATTTTCGCCAGCGGGCTAGTCAATTTGAAGAGGGCGTGAAAGGGTGCCGTCTTGGTTACAAGACTGACAAAATGACAGATGTGAAATGAGTGCACTTTATTTATCTTCATGTATCTTTAGGACAAAACACGAACCTTTAAATAAAGACCATTTCTGCCTTCTAAAGTTTTTCTTAGTTAATACACAATCAAACCGCATATCACAGTATAAAAGAAGAGGCATCCTTTCCAAGCATTAACAGTGACTCAATTTGTAGGCCTATATTTTTTTATAGAATTCTATAAGAAGTACTTGGCATCTTAAAAGAAATCTTAACGGACGGAGGCTGTGTTTAAAGAGTAATGTCAATAGTTTAATCTCTCGAACCGCGTCAATACGTCTACGGACACACTCGAGATAAATCGTCTCTTTGAAATGTCTTTAGATATTCGTATTTACTAGAAGTAATAAGTTACGTTATTTTGTTAACGTTCGTATGAACGAGTGTTGTATGTAACAATAAAAACTGGCCTACAATATTTTTGGAACTTTAGTGTTTAAAACTATACACATTTATAAAAAAATTGGCGATGTATATATAACAAACGACGATATTTCTCCTTTATTCTTATCTTATCTTATCTTTCACGATCGTAAGAGAGGCAATGGATAGAAACAGATGGAGGCATATCATCAACTCCAGACACAACCCTGATGCTGACCACGATCCTCAGACATGAGGGACCGACGATAGAGAGAGAGAGAGATAGAGAGAGAGTGGTTATTAAAATTTAAGTAAGCGGACTTTTCTTCCGTGTTGCCTTACGGAAAATCCGATATGCATTACTGTTCCTAGTTGCTGCAATTGCGAATCCGCTAATATCTGATGATTTTGCCCCTATAACTCTTTGGAAGGTCGTCTGCCTTCCAGTGTATTGGCACCATTCTATTATCTTCGAACCCCAACTCCAAATTAAATCAAATCAAAATAATCTTTATTCATATAAGCTCTTTCAAACACTTTTGAATCCTCAATAAATCAATATGATTTATGAAGCTACAACTGGTTCGGCTCTTACAGAGAAGAACCCGAAACAAACTTGGCAGTCAATCTTTTAACCATTTTCAATTTAACATTGTTAAACCACAGTCCTGTATGAAGCTGCAAGGATTTTCAAATCCAGGCTTTTTATCATCCAAATAATATTCAATATTGTATTATGCTTAACTTAAACCTTTCTGTAGACTGGTCTAATAAGGACTCCTGTTACTCCGTAGTATGTATTCCGCCCATAGCCAGATTCACGATTTGCTAAATTATATAGATAATTTTAGCTATTTAGGCTGTGGCAGTGCCTTTTTATATATACAAGAGAACATGGAGTTTGTTACGGATACAAGCTCTAAGCCATATTTTGAATAGCAGAGCAGAGCTAATACTATATTAAGACCATGGTTGACAATTGGTCTAGTACAATGCAAACTGAACATGGAAAAAAATGCACTTTAAAGTAGAAAATAATCTAATAACAAAATATTAAAACAAACGTTTAGAAGGTACAAATTTTTTTAACAACAACGTAAATTGGCAGGAATACAAAAAGGATATAGTCCTTCGTTAATGATTTAACGAAACGTAAAAAAGGCATCTGTTTCACGCGAATTATTGCAAATTATGTCAGAAAAGGATTCAGTGACAAAAGTGAATGAATATTTTGTAAGTGTGGTGAAAAATTTTTCACATTCACCATCCTATGGCACAGATGTGAGACCTATCATAAACTTTTTTGTACTCTTTAGATAATGATGAAGCTGAAGTTAGGAATCAGATTGAGTCGCTGAAACTAATATAGATTGCTCAGTTGGATGGGATGATATTCTAGTTTATATTATTAAACAATTTAATAAACATTTATTAACAGCTGCTATTTTCCAAATGTTATTAAAATACTCTAGTCATCCTATTCCATAAAGCTGGTAGTAAATTTGATTTAATTAATCATCGACCGATATCGATTTTGCCCCAAATGCAAGAACTTATAATTAATAACAGATTAATATATTATTTGGAAAAGGATGAACCTCGCAAGGATGAGCGCAAACCTCTAATCGAACCACATAAAAATGTTATTTTTGTATGAATAGCTTTTGAAATTTCCATACTTAGCGATTTTTTAAATAGTAGCATTAAATTATGAGAATTTTTAGAAAAGAATAGAATAGCATAATATATTAGTATAATGCGTATTTATTGTATGTTTCTAATAATAAATTCTAACAAAAAACTTTACATTATTAGTTTAATTTAATTGTTAAATTACATTTGATAACTAAACAAAAAACTTATAAGTTTACGAGGGTTTCCCGCTGATTCACAAATACTTCATTGAATGACGTAGGGGACGTAAGATCTATGCGTGGGGTGACTTACTCGCATGCTGTCTATGCGGAGACGAGGGGCGAGCAGTGCGCGCGCAACCAGCACGGACATGCGTACAGCATGCACTATTCATTACAACTCCGAACTCCGGTCGATAAACTTCACACATAGCGCATGCACCCAGTGCACCGTGGTATCAGGTGTACCGACATGGCCGACAGCGAATTCGAGGAATTTCGCCGAGTTTTCGACAAGTTACCGCAACACATCAAAGCACCGACCCCTTTCTACTCGTAAGTCTCGTCATGCACATAAAAAAAAAACATACGGGCCTGTGTGAATTACACGTACGAAATGTCATACATAAAATTGTCACGCACTCGGCACACGATCACAAAATTGAAACATTGAAAAAGTTTAATTTGTGTAATGTTTGTTTTCGTAGGTTAGTGCCAAATGTCGGCTTGGAGGATGATTCGTCGTCATCGAAGAGTGAAGGTACTCCGGAAGAAGAGCCGGGGGATGGTGAGGCTGTCAATTCCGGTCAAGTAGATTTATCTCCGGAGCAAACAGACGTCACGGACGCGAAACGAAGCCCGGTTCATCAAACGTTTGCAAATGGTGAGAGAAGGAGACGAAAACTCCCTGAGATCCCAAAAACAAGAAAATGTGAGTTTGTAGCACATTAAGTAATGAATTCACATAAAAAATCGAATTTGACTGCCAAATGTCAAAGGAACTTTCCACCCTACTAGCGAAAGCATGTCTATTTTAAAAAATGCCAATGCGCTCCGCGGTTGCTATTCTTGTGTTTGTGTTTGTGTGGCTTTTGCGAGTTTTATAAATATTTTGTAACAGGTTGTATACAATTTCAGATCGTTCTTCTCTTAGTATCACTATTTGATATACGAATTCGTTTCGTGCGAAGTAGATTCGGTAAATTTTATATTCATTTAATTTTTAAACTAATTTTTCCACAATTTCTATCTTAGGTAAATATCTTAGATAAGTTTTAACCTTGTTTTTAATAAAAAAATTCTTATTAGAAAAGCATGAATCGTGTAAACATATTTAATAATTCATAAAATGCTTATAAGTTAAATTAAAATAAAGTAAATTAATTTTATTTTGGTATAGAATAAACGAGGAATCTAAATTTGCTAGTTCTTTATATATAGATTTATTAATATTAAATTATTAAATATAACAAACATATATACTTGCGTTGATAAACATTAATAATGTTAATATATATTTTACATCATGTAATTAATATGAAGCTCCAGCCTAAATTTAATTGTACACCTTCATTCTTTAAATTATTTACGTTTGGCATTACTTACAAGTTGGAGTAAAGGATCCTAAACAAAAAAATTTTTTTATTGAAATTGAGAATTTCATAAAGCATTTTACTTTACAATTCTAAATAACTAATACTGGTCAACAACTTAAAGACATGACTAAAATAAAATATTACCTCTTAAGATAAAAAAGACTAAGACCCGATGTCACCGACCCAAGGGTTACTTAAAATGTCTTAATGTAATATTTTTTTCTTCTCTTTTCTTGATTAAAACAATGATAAATTAGTTAATAATAAATTAGTGATTTTTGAAGTTGGCAGTATTTATCAAATTCAAAAATAACTTTTTTAATAAATTTTGGATCGTCAACTCTTTAACCGTCTCTTTTTCTGTCTCTTTCTAGTCATATATATTTTTATCCTTCATTACATGTCCATACCATCTTAATCTTACACTTCTTGTCGTTTCTATGATGGGCGTAACTTTCAGACTTCCCATCATATGATCATTTATCCAGTCTTGTCACACCACTCATCCACCTTAACATTCTCATCTCATTTGTATTAATCATCATCCTTAACATTCTCATCTTATTTGCATATAATTTAGATTATAGTAAATTAATATAACATTTCAAAACAATTATTTGGAATAATATGGACTTGTATTCCGAAAGTTATATTTGTAAACTAAGTTCCATATATTTGTTTATCAAAAGAAACTTTTATGATAACTTACTTATCAGATGCTGATAAGATTAACATATTTAATGATGAACAATTAAATATACCATGGTATTTTATGCAGACTTTTAATTTTTCACTTCCGTTAATTAGTCCTCCCTTATTTAAAAATTTTAGGACTCAAAAGCTGATTAGTCTAAACCAAGGCCTTATAATTTTTTTTATATTTTATAATAATTTTATCTTATGTCAGCCATTAATAAATAGTTTAAAGAAATCTATCAATTAATAAAACATAATAATTGACTATAAAGGAATTTCCTGTTCTTAAGATGTCTAGACATGATATTTATACGAGTAATTTATAAAAACCAAAGCTTATTCCTGAAGTAGGTGTACCTCTTATTATACAACGCAATTACTACTTTGGTAATATCAAGAAATAAAAAGTGTAAAACAATAATAACAAAAAAAATGATCATTTTCATAAAATTGTACTTCGAAGGTGGTCAACCATTTACATTTTCTCTTACTTATTGTTTTATCAAAGCGACCAATTCAATCTTGTGTTATATGTGTCAATGTATGAATAGAATAGATGATTAAATAAGGAGGATAGTTAACTCCATCTTCCTTATTTTTTTTAACTAGAGGCTACATATGCCGCTTTCGTAGAATTCAGCTATTGAAGAGAGTCTTTATAATTTTCAGCAAAAATCATTTCATCTAGCCAGCCCACGTCATTGGCTGACGAATTGGGGGCATTAACTGGTGTTCTTGTACGACCAGGGTGCCAAGGGCGACCACTGCTCGTACTGAAGTGTGGATACCTCCTCGACGAAGACTCGAGTCCCGATTCGGAAAGATTACAGAGCCTCGGCGATGTTGACAGTGGGCACAGCACGGCGCACTCTCCTGTCGACACCGGGCCCAAAAGCCTATCGCCGACACCTTTACAACAAAATGGTAAGTTCATATTAACTTCTATATATATAATTTTTTTTATAACATTAATAGTGGGTGGCCGAGATTTGGTCCGTTATTTTTTTAAAGATACAAAAAAAAGCTTTTCTCTTTTTTCTTGGTTGATTGGGGAAATCTGGGATTTGATCCCGGGTATTTTGATTTCTCGGGGCCGCCCGTTCCCCATTACTATTTACAAATGACAGCTAAAATATAATTTGGATTCTATTCTATATTTTAAAAATTTTTCAGTGCCCGAAAACAGGGATAATCTTTTTGTTTTTTAAATAAAACCTAGCTAGATTGTTTGTCCCCCCGAAACCTCCTACTTGCTGAATTTCATGACAAATCGTTGAAGCCGTCTTTGAAATTCAGAAAATAATAGATATGTATGTATATACAACATTGACTCAATTAAATATTAAAATAAAACATATGGGATATTAAATATTTTTAAGACTTTTCACCATTTATGAACATTATCCTATAATTTGTCATATATTTATTGTATTTTTTTATTATGATAAGTCAACACCCTTTTACACGTGCTTATTAATAAACTTTTTCATAAGGCAAATTCTAGGTAAAATACTTTTTAAAGGGAATACAGCGTTATCATTAGACGTTAGGTACAACATTTTTATATGAATAAAAAGAGATATCTGATAAAAAGCTTGGGTAAACATTTACAATTTAGCACCAGAGCAAAGTCTATTATTTGGAGACTGATTGATTGAGTCTTGCGGTGCCACAAAAGATATTCATCACTTTTGGCATGTGACATAAATCGAATTTTGAGATAATCACTAATTTGTAGTTTCAATTTTAATGTAATGAATATCGTTTATTTAAATGTATTTTAGCTTCTCCTTTGTGCAATTCAGCCATTAAAGTTTATGAGTTTATTAGTCCTCTCTCAAAAATTAATCATAATAATTAGTTATTTTACTATATGTATTAATATACAATTTAATTTAAATGTAATTAGGTTATGATGGGGCTGGCATGTATCTGCAGATACTAAAGTCTAAAAAATAAAGATGGAAAAAAAGTCGTGTGTCTTCGATTGATTTGCAATTGTGGGTGCGAAAACAAATTACATACAACTGTTATTCTACCCTTGAATGTATTATTTATTATGCAAACTGCTTGTAGCCTTCGGCCTTTACACCGTTGGAAGCATCTTCAAGGTTGCAAATTGCAAACAGTAGAGTCCAGAAGTTTTACTAGTGTTGGAGAAAGTTGTCCTAAGTCATCAGTGATCAGTCATCGTGACAGAACTGGGACCTTGTCTTCGTCTTATTGAGGCTTGTGCCCAGTAGTGCAATGTCACAATACTGTTAATTATGCTCTATCTGATCTATTGAAAACGGGATTTTTGGTATCCTAAATGTATAAAATTTAATTATGTTCAATTTCGTCAATATGAGTTCAACGGATTAGTCGTGCAAGCGTAACAGACAGACAAAGATAACAGAAGATTATATTATTAGATATTATTGCAGCGCCTGATTGTTTCTTGGAACGACTGCAAAAATATGTTTAGTTTCGAAATATAATTATTTTTATAAACCATTTACTTTAAGGAGTTATTACTACTGATCATTACGGAAAGGTAGTTATTACTAATATTTATTTGTGTTTTCATCAAATTGAAACCATCGAATCCATACTAGACCAGTCTACAGCAAATTTAATTTAAATGTAAGAAATATGCTTATATTTAAAGGATATTACACAATTATATTTAAAAGAGATTATTTAAATAAAGAAATGCTTGGATTTTTGAATTCTTTTACCTTAATAATGTTAATTGAAAATGTTTGATAGGTTGACCGCAGAGTTATTTTGCTAGTTCCGCTAGGTAAGAGCAACATTCCGAAACGGTCGTTCCTTCATTCAATCTAATTGATTTATTAAGATTAAAAAAAGCTTGTAAATAAACATTATTTGGTTTTGTTTTGATTTCATTATCGGTTATAATGTATCAAATGAATAACGTGACTCCTTTTGCAATTTACTGATTAGGAAACAAACGTAAACAGATAATTTATTTTAATTGTATTTTTACAGCAAAGTCGTAACCTAATGCCCGTGACCGTCTCAAAAAATAATGAACAGTCAAATTTCAGATTGTGGAAATACTCTCACAATGAATTTTATGTATAGTCCAAGAAGTGAAACAATACCGCAAACTACTTGCTATGTATGCATTAGCCAAAAATACGAAATGCCATGTATATCTTGGGAATCAAAAATAAAAAAACAGCATAATTCAGGGTAACACCTTAATTGTCGCGGGAAAGTTAGTGTCTTAAATATAATTGAAACTTTGAAATAGATCTTTCGTATACGATTTATGAGTGAAAATTTGACTTAGCATTTCGTATCCTTCGGGTAATGTTTAAGTGCACTACGATGTCTATTTTTGTATAAATCGATACGGCCTGGATGTTAGTTTGAACAACGCCGGACAGGATGCGTTCAAGTTCTATGTCCTCAACCAGACTATTTAGGGTTTTCGTATTTTTTTACGTACGTACTTATTGAATCAGGTGTTATTTTGTGCTTTCCGTATCACAAAAATATTTTTATCCTTATTTTTCCACAATACGCGATCGGAGAAGAGCTGTGTAAAGTGTATGTAGATATAAATATTGTTTTCTAGTTTTCATTCCTTATACACGTACAATTCGTAAAATCTAAATTTATTTGACAACTTCGTTAGAATATATCTTCAATTATTTACTATTTTGAACTCATCGATTTCCAAACGAAAACTGGGAATATTTGTATTCTGTTTGTATTAACCTGCTATATAAACTCCAGTTGTACGAAATTATATTAAAATTCGTCCAACGTTTTAGCCGCAAAACAGACAGACTAAAAGACCAGGTAGAATTTTGCATATTATATATTGGTACCTGGGTGGTAATTTTTTAAAAGATATAAAAAAATATTAAAAAAACAAAGAAGGTGCTGACAAGTGGGATTCGAACCCGTGTTTTGAACATTTTCGGTCCGCCCGTTACCTATCAGCTATCGTCACATTACGTTTGACAGCTAAAAAATACTTTGGTTTCAATTCTATTCATTATACTATATTTTTAATGCCCATAAACAGGGATAAAACGAAATGAAAAAAAAATTAAATCTAGCTAGATCGATTTTTCTTCCCCAACACCCTATACATGCATATGAATTTCAGGAAAATCGTTGGAGCCATTTCCGAGTTTCAGAAAATATATTTATATATATACACACAAGATTAACTCATTTAAATATTAAAGATTAGTACGTAGACTTTACCAGAATATTTGCTTCATTCTAAGATATCCTTACTATTATTATAGGTGCGAAAGTCGATCTGTCTGTTACGCTTTCACGACAGCCGAGAGACGAATATTGATAAAATTTGGCAAAATTATCACTTATACGCTGGGGTAACACGTAGAATAAAAAACCCCGTTCTTCTTTCGAGAACAGGAGGGAAACCATAAGGGAATTATAAAATGGATTTTTATTTTTTCCAGTATCACCGTCATCGAGCTGCAGCATTAGCGGCATCAATTTCACCGGCAACGTGACCACCGTTCCGCACAGCCAATTGGAAATGCTAGAGGCGACCCATAGAGGGCTACACAAATTCAATCCCAGACACCACGATGAAATTGAAGTTGAAATCGGCGATCCTATATATGTGCAAAAGGAAGCAGATGATTTATGGTGTGAAGGTAAGTTTGGAGTTTAGCCGCTTGGCTGTAACTGACTTCAGCAACTTACCTTAGTCGTATTTTACGACACCTCGGTAAGAAATGAGGGTGGTACTATTGTATTCAACCGGATACCAAATGGGGTTTACACACACAAATTCAAATTCAAATTCAAAATATTCTTTATTCAAATAAACTTGTAAACAAGTGCTTTTGAATCGTCAACTCTACTGCTGGTTCGGAAAGCTGTTCCTACCGAGAAGAGCCAGCAAGAAACTCGGTGGTTGCTCTTTTAAAAATATAATTCTTAATACTATTTACATTATGTCGTTACTGTCTTGTACAGGTTCAAAGAGAGCTATATCCACACATTCTTATCTTCTAAATAATCTTCAAGAGTATAGTAGGCTTTCAGTATCAGCCTCTTTTTAACAGTGTTTTTAAACTGCTGTAATGGCAAAGCTGAAATTGATTGCGGAATTTTATTATAGAATCTTATACCAAAACCCACAAACGAATTACGTACTTTTGCAAGGCGCAAAGCAGGAGCCGCAAGCTTATGTCGGTTCCTGCTTTGTCTATTGTATACATCACCTATCGTTTTATAATTCTTTAAAATTTTTATGTACATAAATTAAATTGCTTAAAATATACTGTAAAGCAAATGTAAGAATACCTGTTTCCTTAAACTTCTCTCGCAGGGAATCACGCGGTCTTAAATTATAAATGCCACGTATAGCTCTTTTTTTTTCACAGTAAATAAACAAACGCAAACAAAATTGTCACATTTTAATTTAAATAACAATTACAAGGACCACAATGCCTGGAACTCGTGTTAAATTAATGATAAAAGGTTCAATATCTGTTTGTTAAACAAATAACATACAGTCATTATCGACGCTGACTCAGCAGAGATTTATATAGCTATATATAATACAGACTATATATAAACGGACAGATTACAGCAAAATCATTCTTTAGGTAATAAAAAAATTGTAATTAGCATTTCCGCGGCAACTTTAAATTCTTACCAATACTTTTTACTGAAGCAAACAAAGTTTTAGTTGGCTTTTGTTGCTTTCCCGTGCCAGTAGCAAAGTTTTAAACTCCAGCGTCTATAGGGAACTTGTCTTTGAGAATAATTTTAATTTTCCTTTGAAGTCAATTTCAAACGGACTAATACGGAATATTGCCCCAACTTATATTACTATAAAAGCAATAGAGAGCAATGATTCCTGGACTTCTTCTCTTCTGTTCTTTGTAAATAGGCATACGAGAGGACACATAAAAATTTTGATACCTGTGTCGCGACTCAGCAGAGTTAGCAACTCATTCGATGATCTTGGTATTCGCTTCGGCAATAAAATTCCGAAATCCATACTAGACCAGTCTACAGTAAGATTTAAATTAAGTGTAAGAGATATGCTTAAACGTAAAGCATATTATAAAATTGAAGATTATTTGGATGATAAAATGCCTGGATATGGACATCCTTTCAGCTTCACACAAAACTGTGGTTTGATAATGTAATATTGAAAATGTCTCAAAGATTGACCACCTACTTTATTTCTGGTTCTTCTCGGTAAGAGCAACATTCCGAACCATATTTGTTGTTAACAAATTTATATGTTTGAAATTTTTGATATGGAATGATGAGTGGTGAATGTTTTTTTTCAGGCGTTAATTTGAGAACAGGCCAACAAGGAATCTTTCCGTCGGCTTACGCTGTCGATATGGACTATAACGATTTTGATCCTGCGAATGCCACAGTTAAAAGAGAACGATATTTATTAGGGTAAGAAGTATATTCGTTTAGATCACTTAATTCTGTCATTGGGACCTTAAATACTATGGTGTATCCATTTTTTCTTAAAAATATATAATATTATTTATTAATCAGGTATATGGGATCAGTCGAAACACTAGCACATAAAGGTACAGGAGTTGTTTGTCAAGCCGTAAAGAAAATTGTAGGTGAATGTAGTGGAGAACCAAATGCACAACCGTGTATTTTGGAAGTGTCGGACCAAGGCCTTCGGATGGTTGATCGGTCGAAGCCTGATGTAAGTATACATAAAGCATATCGGAGACAAAAGAAATAGAAACAAATCCTATCATAGTCCTAACGAAATTATGTCAAGACTATTCTAAATAGCCATCGTATTTTAAGTAAGCGGCTGCAAGCTAACTCTACAACATTAATTTGAATCAAATTTTGCCAGGAATAAATTTGATCGACGCGATTTTTTCTTTACATTTTGAACATGTAAATACCTGTGTCCATGAATTGCAATAACTTAATTCTTGTCAGTTTAGGACGTGCCATAATTGAATTTATAACAAAACTTCTGTGGTTTGTGTTAAATGTAGAATAAGTTCACATTCAAGCCTTTCCTTTAGAAAAATAGAGATTCCAAAACAAAATCTGTTTTATGTATGCAATATAATTAGCAAACTAAGCTGCTTTATAGGATATTAATGAAACAAATATAAATTGTTTTTCTTTAACAGAGGAGTCGCAACAGCCCTTGTATTGACTACTTTTACTCGCTGAAGAACGTCTCGTTTTGTGCGTTTCATCCCCGCGACCATCGGTATTTGGGGTTCATAACCAAACATCCGACGCTACAGAGATTCGCTTGTCATGTTTTTAGAGGTCAAGAATCCACGAGGCCCGTCGCTGAAGCAGTAGGGTAATAATTTATTTTCAATACAAACTCAAAACAATCCTATTTATAACATTCAATCAAAAGTTTTTAATCTATAAATAAGCAACAAGTAAATTTAGTTCCGCAAAGATGAAAGCTATAATATAATGGTGAAATACAGATAGTCTACAAAAAATTATGACAGTTTATACTTAATTTTTTATGTATTTGTAAAATTTATTGATGATAGTGGCTGACTTAAGGAAGCTCAAAGTCATTAATAGGCTAATAACCAACATGTATCTACATACTATTTACTGTCTACTAATACTTGGATTATATAACCAAAAATGAAGAAATTTGTAGGACCCGAAATTAAAGATATCGTAGCTATCGTTAGTGAAGCGAAATGGCCAGCTGCGAATAGGTGGCGTAAAAAGTTCGAATAAACGATGGCGGTGGTGGTCTGAAGGTTAGAGTGGAGTAAAGTGGGAAAGGTGACCCCTTCGGCTAAGGAATATATTTGGTACATTTGGAATGTACCTCCTCGACGACCTCGCTAAATTCAAGCGACACTTATTCGTGTAGCTCGGAAAGCTACGTGCATGGGTTGACAAAGAAAGAAAAAGCAGATTAAAAAAAATGATATGATTTAAAATATTACTTAGAAAACAAAAGTCCATTAATTTCTGTTAGAATTAGTAAGTGAAGCGCTTTCGAACGTTAGTATGCCTAACTTAAGCGGAAGATATTACAAATCCATTAAGTTATTTGTTAAAAGATACTTCAATGAAACGGTAACTAAATTAGTACGGGTGCTATTTTAAACCATGATCTTATATAGATAATTCAAAATAGACGATATCTCGATTTCTATAAACGTTTATGAATGATTTAATAGAGTCGACTTTTTGAATGAATCGTTTGAAAGCTTCGCCACGGGAGACATAGAGGGGGGTTTGTAGGAACGTCTCCCTGCAAATTGCCGTTTGTAATCGATAATCATCCCCGTAACCAGATACGATTTTGCGCTGTTAGTGGGCGAGTGTAATTACAGCAATTACACTTAACAACATCGTAGAACTATTTTTGCTCATACAGATCTGAAATTTTATGATTGTATTTATTTGTAAGATTTAAATTAGTCTCACTTTGAATGGTCGAATCAAACAAGCAACCTGTTTGAGTCATTGATGAAATAATTTCATTGTTATATGGAGTAATTTCCATGAGTTAATTTTATTCATATTAGGGGGTTCCTATTTGTCAATGTATTGTACGTTTCGTAATCGAGTATTATCCGATTGGCGACGTATAATTTGCCCTGAGATTATTCGAGTTTGACTAATGATTAAATAAAACTCTTCTTCTTCTTGTTCAACCAATGGACGTCCACTGCTGGTCATAGGTCTCTTCATGGGATCTCCAGATCACACGATCATGATCAGAACAAACGATTTTGTGCTGCTTGTATCCAGAGCGGCTCTCCGCGACCTTTTTTGAGGGGGTTTAGTAGGGGGTCTTCCAACACTGCGTTTTCCGCTGCGGGGTCGCCATTCCAACACCTTAATACTTCAACGCCCATCGGTTCTGCGCACTATGTGCCCTCTGGTTCTTCTACGGATCTCCTCATTTCTGATTTGATCACGTAGAGATACCCCGAGTGTAGCTCGCACCATCGCTCGCTGAGCGACTCTGAGCCTTCTTATGAGGCCAATAGATTGGCCATGGCCATTAAATAAAACGATTTCATGATAATATTTCTGTAAAACATACCACCACCGGGAATATTATTTTTCTTTATTTTATTTTATGACCCAATCATTTTTATGAAATTTGTAACGTGTAATTTCATTTCAGGCGAGCATTCCAAAGGTTCTACCAAAAATTTATTGAAACTGCATATCCCATTGAGGACATCTACATAGAATAAAATTAAGCATTATAAGTAAATTCTATATCAATATTATATGCTTTCATTATGTAATCTTCACAGACTCTTAGCGTGAAAGAATTGAAGTAATATAAACACAAAACTAATTTATACTAAAAATATTTTTAGCGTATTCTATAAATTGTTTAAAAACAGACTCAGCAATAGGTTAGATTAGGAGATTTCAAAATTAATGAATACAGAATAAGGTTAGGCTTAATTAGAAGTCTCTAAACGTAGCTTTCGTTTTAAGCAAAGTCTCTTTTTAAATATTTCACTTGTAATTTGTAATTTGTTGTAATATAGCCAACGAAATGGTTAAGAAAAAACGCTAAGGGACTGTGGAATCACTTGGAGATTTCTCTGAGACTTCTCTTAATATTTTGCAGAAAATCTTATCTACGTAGCCTACAAAGTAGATCATACTCTGTAGATCAGTTTTTATCAACTTTCATTATTTTCAGATTTTTTTTAATACATTGTTATACATTTTTTGAGTTTTATATCTAATGTAAAAAAAAGGGCTAATATTGACAGGATTCTATTTCAGAATTTTGATCTACTGTTATATCAACATAACCGGAGCCAGTGATTTTGGTGATAAGATTTTATTTATTTATTTATTTAACAACATCCACTACCTTAACAGCTAGCCAATGCGATAATGGAGTACAACAACTTATTTTATCTTAAATCTATAAAGGATTGATCATACATTACTATAACAAATAGTCCAACTTGATATCTTTGTGAATTCCCCCATAGAGCAACAAAAGATATCTATATCCTTGGCAACAATATTAAGGATGGGAAGGGCGCGCGTAAAAGGCGCCTTCTCGAGCAGGTTGGTCCGAGATGACAGAATGACGGTCTCACCCTGTAATTTTTATTATAATAGTGGGATGTGAAGTAAGAAATAGATTAATGCCAAAGTTTCTTTGTCTTTTAAAATAATCGCGTTTAGAAAAAAACGTTATAGTTGATCTGATATCGTTAACGCTGACCTTTTTAGAACCCCCTTATATTATTTATTGTTACAAATAGGTACAAGATAAGAATTTCTGTAGAACTTGTTATATGCCTCAATTAATTGATTGTAAAGCGGATTCTGCGGCGGCGTACTTGCATATTTTTATAAAATGTAGATATCTTGAATAATAAGAGATTTTAAAACCTAGGCACAAAAACATACGGAACGTCAGCAAACTGCAATTTTTACTACTATCGTTTGAATGTTTATACCTCGATGGCCTAACGGTGTTTCAAACAGGTAATATGATGCTGCTTAACCTATAAATTTAAAATTGAAATTACGTCAAACACTTTTAACAGCGGCTTTTACAACTATGCCTATTATATGAAATTAGAAAGTTTTATACTCAATATCGCATACGAAAATCGCACTATAAGAAGAATAAAGTCACATTTCCTATGCTTATATGGGACATACAAGTTTATACTTCGGATGGGCGATATAATTAATAAAAGTCATATTTTATTTATTAAGTTATTTATAATAATATATTATTTTAGTGTACATTATTATACAAATTATATAATATCATTATTAAAGACGATTAACTAACAATGTATAAAAGCGCGGATTCATCCAGGATTATAGCAAAATAATGCAAATTAAATACCAATGTGTTAGTTAATTATTTATTATGTATATATGTAAAATAATATATTAATTTATTCGTTATTTATTAATGAAATATATTTTTACTAATTAATTTATCATTATTTGCTTTATAATGTTTTTGGTGATAAATACATAATAGTTCGTGAACACAAAACCATGATAGGTCCAAACTGCAGTTGCTAAAAGTATATCTATTACACTTCTGGTAACACCTACTGTTATCTGGATATACTGTGTATACTATAGTATATGTATATCTTGTATAGTTTGTGCCTGCTTAAGTAGTAGTAGTAGTAGTAACGGCCTGTTACTATCCCACTGCTGGGCATAGGCCTCTTCTCTCCGTTTTTGGAGAGAAGGATTGGAGCTGAGACCTACCACGCTGCTCTAATGCGGATTGGTAGGATACACATATCCCCAGAATTCTCTAAAGATTGCCTTTCCTAAGATATGCAGGTTTCCTCACGATGCTTTCCTTCACCGAAAAGCGTGTGATAAATTGCAATTATCAATTAGACACATAAGTTTTACTAGAAAACTCATTGGTGCCTGCCCGGGGTTTGAACCCTAGACCTCCTCGAAAGAGGCGCACGGTGTTACCGCTGGGCTACCACAGCTTAAACCATTAATTAACCGCTGCATGTCTTTAATTGCACTAAGCAGGTGAGATGTCATTAGGCTAATTATTTCCTAACTTTTAAAGAACAACTATAATTTAAGCTGTAATAGCTCAGCGGTGCGACCATACGAATCACTAGGGACGATCATGGGTTCCAATCCGGGCAGACACCAAGAGTTTTTCTAATAAAACTTATATGTCTAATTCATAGTTGCAATTTATGACATTTTCGCTGAAGGAAAATATCGTGAGGAAACCTGCATATCTTTAGAGGATTCTGGACATATGTGTAATCCACTAACCCGCATTGGAGCAGCGTGGTAGGTCTTAGCTCCAATCCTTCGCTGCAAAAACGGAGAGAGGAGGCATTTACTCAGCAGTGGGATAGTAAAAGGCCGGCATATTTATTTTCTGATTGCGTTTAATACTATACGTATTTCCATCAGATAAGAGGTCTGGGAAATAGAAGAACTGTTTCGGTTTATATTATTTTTTCTAAATCATATTCAGGAATGCTGCCTAGGTTTTAATCTTGCATATATTTGAATAATCGCCTTGCATCGCGACGCGCTAATATATTGTTATCACCACGAGCTGCATGATCAGCAGGAGCAGCGTGCTGAACGCAAATATACAGTTTTTAAACCCATGAAAAGTATTCTTAAAGGATTTATATCTTTATATTGGTTTAAACTATCATTGTGAAAGTAGCAATAAAGTCATTTTGTGATCATGAAGTTAAGTGCCTTGCATATGTCAGTAGTTGATGTCTATCCCGGTAATTTGGTGTGTTAAGATTTTATTACTCCTCTCGTAGCCCTTTCATCTAGCTGGTTCATTCATTAAATCTAAGCCTCCCTTTTGTACTGATACTTTTTTTTAATTTTGCCTTACCATTGCCTTGTTTATCAGTCTATTTCTCTTAACAGCATAAGTGTTGTAATATCTTCTCGGTATTTTACCATACACAACTCTCCGATTTAATTAACTTTTTTATTTTCATGAGAGTATTGTTATTTTTGTGAGATTTATTGCAAATATGTGGAGCGCACTAGTTTCCCTTTAACTGTAATTGCAGGCTACTGAACTTATGAAACAAGGTGTTATCGCATTACGGTAGAAAACAAAAAAACACTCTTGTGACTGCAATAACTCTGGGGTTACCCCAAGACAAATTACAAGGAGCAAATCTTGTCAATGTAGTAGTTACCACCTTAGGAATACAATTATATAGGTAAATATGAAATATTTTGGCTTAACGTAGTAATACTAACAGAAATGTACTACTTAATTTGAACCAAGCCCATAGTACAACAAAAAGTGTTCCAAAAATATAAGTTGAAACCCCATACCTCTGTACGTGATATAAATCTGTTAAAAATACTTTTATTTATGTATAATAATTGAGGTAATATGTAAGTATGTTTGCATTATTTGCATGAAATGAGTACATAATGGTTGTAGATCTCAGTTTTGAACTGGAGGTAATACTGGGGTGTATGTACAGTGTGTACAGTAATATCTCGAATACTGTGATATGAACAGTTGGTCTCTGGTGTAATTGTATACATTAATTTATTTATCGTATTTATTAGTGATGTAACGAATAGTAACTTATCGACTACCCATCAACAATTTGTAACAGCCAAATCTAGTCTCAGATAAATTGACATATTAGAAGATAAACTTTAATTCAATTCATTCATTCAATTCAAACATTGAATAAATTTAAATTGTTAATTATATGAGCACTTAATTGACCTGATAAAATTGAAAATTGTATTTGTATAATGTAAGACGTGTGCACAATATTTTACAACGCCCTAACCGGCCAAACACTCGTATGTAACATATTTAAATGCAAATAAATAAATAAAAAGTAAGTAACGGCCTGTTACTATCCCACTGCTGGGCATAGGCCTCCTCTCTCCATTTTTGGAGAGAAGGGTTGGAGCTAAGACCTACCACGCTGCTCCAATGCGGATTGGTAGGTTACACATATCTCAAGAATTCTCTAGAGATTTACAGGTTTCCTCACGATGTTTTCCTTCACCGAAAAGCGTGTGATAAATTGCAATTATCAATTAGACACATAAGTTTTACTAGAAACTCATTGGTGTCTGCCCGGGTTTGAACCCATGATCGTCTCTAGCGATTTACACGGTCGCATCGCTAGGCCATCACAGCTAAAATTATTCGCGCTTCCAACATCCATTTAGTACCTTATGGATTTATCGTGAACAGACATCCAAACAAACAGCGAGGGGATACTTGTTTATGTGATTTCGTTTCCGTCGGCATTACTACTTGTTTTTTTCTATAAAATTTATAGATGAAAAAATATTAAAAAGTATTTATATTCGAGTGAGAATCTTTTAAATTCGTTACATCACTATTAATTTTTATTATCATAGATAAATTGTCAGATCATTTTTAGCTTAAGTAATTATATTTTAAGGCATATCTATTCTTATTTAGGTTAATGAATGAAGTCTTAATTTTATATTAAACTGTATAAGTGTCTTGCACCATCATATTTCTTATAAAAAAAATCTAGTCTATAGATACTCACCAGAATATCAACAAGAAATTGTTGGAATATGATACCTTGCCTTAAACTTACCCACACGATTTTTTAAATGATAATAATAATGATTAAAATTGTAAATAGTGAGGACTTAGTCTGGCTACATTTATGGCGCTATCTTTGGAAAACTTGTATGGTAAATGATTAATAGTACAAAATATAATTATTAGCATTTGGAAATGAAAAATCTTTTAAAAAACATGTGAATCGTCGTAATAGTTATTTTATCATGCCAAAACAAACATTATTTTTTTTTAAACAAACTAATACGTTTTAATTCCTTATATCGAAATGGTTGAAAAATAAAATTATATATCAAATCAAAAAAAGTAAAATAATTTAATTTTTAACAACAACATCTACACTTGTTGAAATCGGTGACTGTAATTGCATAAATATTGTGATACTCTTATAACAATACTAATATATAAAACTGAAGAGTTTGTTTGAACGCGCTAATCTCAGGAACTACTGAACCGATTTGAAAAATTATTAGAGTACAAGATAGTCTTTTAATCGACGAATGCTATAGGCTATATAACATCACGCTTAGATAAATAGGAGAGGAGCACCAATGAAAAGCAGTACGAAAACCGCAAAATTTAAAGCTTTCTTCACGAGCGCTGAGGTGATAGTAATCCAAAAATCATGTATTACAAAATGGTTTAGCTTAGCAAGAACTATTTCTGTTAGTTCGGATAGAGAAGAACAAATAAACACACATTTATGCAATTCTAATATTAGAGCTTAAGTTTTGACTATTGATAACACAGCGATTTTCAAAAACTGTCAAAAAAGAATATAAAATAAACACTCTATAAGGCATCATAAATGTAACCTGACCCTTGTAAATATATATCTATTAAAATTCAGCATATTACGATCAGAGAAAAATTATTGTCAACAAAGCTATAAGAATATGCTGTGACTCGAACGAATAATAAAAAAAATGTTATTTATTTTTCCATTACTGTAATAGCATACTCGAGGTATAGTTGCGTAACTCATTAAATTGTATTGTGGGACTGAAGTGGTTGTTTTATTTATTAACTCGATAGGACCGTTTAGTATATAAATACAAACAATCGTATAAATTAAATGTTAATGTATAGAAACCGGCTACGTTTACGTCTTTTTTCTATCGGGTGAGCCCGATTAAATGGTGTCACTTACAGTTTAATTCAATTCCGTCTCAATTCAATAGGCTATATTATAAGCTAGGGTGATGTAGAACACTTATTCATCTGCTATTAATAGCAAGCTGAGTAATTTCGACGCGAGGATAGTAAACCGCGTCCTTTAATTTGGGACGCCGAAATGGATTTAGTATCGCGCCCTTTTCTTGCAAGAGCGTGTCTGATCGCCAAAATTTATCCCCTGAAATCCTTGTCAAAATAGTAGTCAGTCGATGTTGAATAAATGATAATTACACTGGATTTAATAAGAGTGTTAATTATTTATATATCTACAATAAATCGTTCGTGTATAAATTAGGGATTTTAACACTATAACGAGAACAAACAAAGCCCCGGGCTCCACTAGTTATATGTATAGGAATATTTTATAAGCACGTAGAAAATGAATAAACATTTCAATGTCACGATAACCCGAACTTCTAAAAATATACGCCATCTATTAGATCGTTTTAAAACTTCTTAGTTTCCGAATAAGTACCCTAAGTATGTCTTCATGAAAAATGAGCGCAGCAAATTTTCGCGCGCGACGATGGGTCTTCGCAATGCCCGAAGGCAATCGGGGTGTGAGCCTCGACGCGAACCTCCTTCCCCGGGCTGTTCCTCGCAGGCTTGCGGCTGGATTTTTTAGACCTTATGGCCAGGACTCTCAGGGCTCTATCTTTCACGCGCTATAAATTCTAGTAACAGATTTTCACACCCGTTGGTAGATGGCAGCTCACGTAAATAGAAACATTCAATACATATTGCAACCGTATATACAATATACGGACTCTGAACTTTTGCCACGTGCTCTCATGAAAGTTTGTTAAACTTCATGAAGTATGTAATGCTTAGTACTTAACATATTGTAGAAAGTTGAATGACAGCGATGATATTAATGAGTTTTACATCTATTTTAGTGCCGTCATTTTATGATTCAGCTTTTATGTTTGCGTGTACATAAAAATAATGATAAAAAGTAGTTTAATATGGTTTTTTAGTGATATAGGCCTCAAGTGATGTTGAGAGAATAATTTTGCAGGTTATAGTGCTTATAAGTAAGTAATTACTCCTCCGAATCCACTCCGAAGAATACTTTGTAGCTATAGGCCTTAGTATCTAGCTATATAGCTTGCAAACAATCAAAAAGATATGCTATGCTTATAATTTCTATAAAATAGCTTTTGTAGAACCTCTAAAGGACACAGTTAGGTAAGGTTTTTCCGTAGAAATCCCTTGAAGAAACCTAACATTAATCGGTCTTGGCGATGATAAAACAAAGATAAAATTTGATTTCGAAATACTGTTCACAAACAAGCCACAGTAACGATTGGCCGGAATACGGAAGATAACTGGACAATATTTGGCAATCGTTAAAACTTGAACAATTGCCAGGACTCGTTACCACAGCAGCATGAACATTGATTTTGTCTCTAGTCCAAACTCCACGCACGGTTTTAGAGCTTATACCATAGGAATTAAGCATTATTTTGCAGTTATTTTGGAAATATATCCCAGACCATGAGTAAACTTTATGTGACGTTGTATATTTGCCTAGTTATGTATTAGCTTCTTCTCTGGTAAAAAAATTTACTATAACATTTCGTAGAATAAGTTGAATTTTTTAAAATTTAAAACCTTTTTTTCCTTCAAAGTTAAGTCACAAAAGCAAGAATATTACGATTTTCTTGTTGCGATCCTGACCCCAGTTGATAACTGGATGTGTTGTTGTTTGAATTATAATTTTCATTACTTTGTCTTTTTTTTGTTTGAGCATTGATGAGCGTTTATTATATGTCCTAAGGAACCTAAAGTAAGTTTTCTGCCTCTCCAACACCATTCTTGACCCTCTCGATTATTAATCAAGGGTAGGTACAATATATTCGTACACAAATACAGTAATAACTGTTAGATATACAATGTTTCCAGTTATTTTGGTAAGTTTAGTTAGAGAAGCATAAGCGAAGGCGCAGAATTCAAACGATATAAGACAATACGTATAGAAGTCCTTTGGAAATATTATCCAATATTATACCCATTACCCCAGAGGCTACAGTCTTCAGTAGACGCTTTGAGCTACCGTCTGATCAATAGACAGATTTCTAAGGCGCAGAAATGCGACCTGCGACACTTTAACACAGAATATATTCGAGATTCTATTGAGCGTAACAGGGGCTCAAAAGTGTTCGCAAGAGATTTGTCTATTGGGCAGAGATAGTTAACGCGACTGAAGACCGAAATCGTGTGTTCTGGAGATCCCATGAAGAGGCCTTTGTCCAGCAGTGGACGTCCATCGGTTGAAGAAGAAGAAGAAGAAGAAGATTATACCCATATTTAAAGACGAATGAACGAATAAAATTATTTTTGTAAAAAAATTATATCAAAAGTTTATACCAAAACTTTTCTTGATTTAGTAATCAAATCATTTTTATGAAAATACTAGAATTTGTGCTTATTGTAATTGTTAATAAGATAAAGATAAAACGTCAAAGATTAGGATGGTGTAGATACGAGTATGTAATGAGAAAGGATAAGATCATGTGACCAAAGGAATGTCAAATATGAATGTGGATGGATATGTGACTAGAGGGAGACTTGAAAATATATGGTTGGATTGTGTGAAGTGATATGCATATAAAAGGAATAGCACCAGAGTTGATGAATGACAGGTGAAATGGAAGCGAATTCTGTGCCCATCCCACTTAGAGTGGGATAAGGATCATGACTTGAATTGAAATTCCAATATTTTAGAATTAAAAATAAATGAAACAACAATTAGACGACAAAATTTAATAAATCACAAAACTAAATTTCGTACAACATCAAGTACTACATAAATGATTTAAAGTTAGTCAGTTTGAGCAACATCATTAACCACACAAATACAATTCATGATAGTAATTGCGTTAAGGAAGTGTTGAATTACAAGACTTTAATAACATATAATTAGACGATACAGATATATTTTGGATTTAAAAATAACATTAGTATAACATTAACAGACGTAGAATGTTTCATGTCAGTCTCAAACAATAACAATTAAATATATTTTAATAATTATTGGTAACGCTTTTCATTGGAAAGTTTTTGAGAGGTATAATTACTTTAATGAGTATAAAAATATTATCAATAGGGATATAGTATAGACATGACATCGATAAAAACTAAAGTTGTCGTTGATAATTAATGTTTAGATTCCGGCTATACTCACGTCTTATTTTATCGGATGAGTCCGACTAGTTTCAAGCCCATACGGGGCTCTTATTCATGAGCCCCTTCTTATTCAGTTTCCCGCCGCGATAACGCCGCGTAAAGAGCTCATGAATAAGAGCCCCGGATGGGTACGAAACTAGTCGGGCTCATCCGATAAAATAACACGTGAGTATAGCCGGAATCTAAACATTAGTTATGAATACCACTCACGATAGTTTAAATTCAAAAATTGTCGTTGATAGTTGACTCACGAAATATTTAAGTTAATTTGTAAACATATTTTAAAGACAGAAAATGTTATTTTTGAATCGTAGCACTGCAAAGAGCACATTCAATTAAAATTGTTACCTACTTTTTAATTGACAAGCATTTTGTTTAATTAAAAGTTGAATAGATACAAATTAGATTTCCTTAGTAATCGTTTTAATTTTATTTTTATATTAATTTATATATTAATTATGGAATATAATACAGTCGTGAGTAACATAAGCTTATAGGTAAAAACGATTTTGGTGTTTATGTACTGCAAAAGTAATAATAGAATTACGAGTATTTTGCTATAAACCGCGTTGTTAACAAAATCTCTGTAAAGCTATAGGAAACAGACACCGTTTTCATACTTTATACAAGCATTATTAGTAACAGCACGTATCACAAAATACCATTACCAACGCACTACAAACATTCACTCCGACAATCTCAACGGTCATCAGGAGATAGACTCTACGCTTTACAATTTCGTCAGGGGATAGACTTCACATCGTGTTTTATTATTACGTGCGGTAGCTAATTATGTATGTATAGGGTATGAGATCGGGACTGCTTTCTACACTTAACTTAACTTATATAGAAGAACACGGTTTGTAGCATAATAATTCTATCATTATTTTTGTACTATGTAATTCTGCAAAGTAAAGCCTACTTCTATAATATAAAATGATTTGTGAACTAGTAAAAAAAATCTAAACAACATTGTACTGATATAAAGAGATCTACTATTAATAACGACATATAATTTGTTGACATCTATAAATATAGATGAAATTTATTCCTTAATTTGAAAGGGTTTTCAAATTCATATATAAACGTTCCATCCAACTAAGTGGGAGGTATATCTTATTTATTACTATTAAACTTTTTACACGCTTAGTAGAGCACCATAAACTCCCCATGTGAATGTCTATAGCATCACATTACATTAATATCCCGATGTCTTGTTAATAGATTGCACAAGTCGGTTGCGAAATACATGCTGTCTAAAAGAGAAAGAGCGAGTTTAAATAAATAAACGTATGTATCGCGAAACCTAATCAGACATAATTATTTTGCTCTTTACGTGATATCAAATACCGAGTAGCTTATAATTAAAGTTATAAAACCATTATCATCTAACACTATTTACGAAAGTTGCATTTCTGTATGAGCTGTTTCGTTGTATACATATTTGTTTGTTGCTATTTATTTTGTTCTTATCGATATATTTTGTTACTCAGATTTTTGTTATAGATTTTTTCTTAATTTTTTGTTTTATGTTAATTAAATAAAAATCTGTAATTGTATTTTAAGGTTAAGCCTCGTGTATAAATTGCTGTTGAAAAACTTAACGCCATCCGAACCATTGTAAGCGTATAATATTTGGTACAAAATGCATTTTCATAATATGCTGCCCCAAATTCTATTAGGTCTATCGTTGCTGCTCTAAATTGATAAAAACGCATCTACAGGAAATACTACCTAATTGTGAAAACCTCCAAATATATTAATGACGCAAATTATAAGAATTTTAAATTTTAAATGAACTAATAGTTACTCAGTCTCAAATTATTAACTGAGTAAATTATAATTTAAACTGTTCTCTGTTTTTACCAACATAATGTTAATTGTAAGTGTATTTACGTAATTACCTGACATTTCCCTTCATGTAAATTATCGTTAGTTATCATTAAGCCCCTAATTGCTGCTGTCACGTGCCAATATTAGTGCAACTATTAAAAACTGTACAAGTTTTACTTGACAGTAAAAAGTTTTATTTATAGGTAAAACTTGCAATATTTTAACACAATAGGATTTAGTTGTACAACGTAGAGCAGGGATGACACACTGGCGGACCGTAATAATATTTCTGTGGCCCAGTCAATATATGAAACGAAACTAGGGTATAAAATTATAATTTACTTTATTTATAAACTGTACGGACAGAAGCTGTATCAAGAATCGTTGTAAAGTAGTCTCGATCAATAACATTTCTCCCGAAATAGGAAAAATTGTATCAGAAAAATGTCAAGTATCGTGACGTAAAAAATAATTAAACTTTATATTTGTTACCATAGATTAGTCACCTTTAAATTATTAGTTTATCTGAACATTTATATTTATTACGGTGCACCTAAAGTCAAGCATCGTCTATTTGGCCCAAGTTGACTTGAATTTGACACCCCTGACGTAGAGTATGGCCGCAACCCGCAGATGTTGTGAGAGTTTCAAATACTACCGTTTGAAAGTTTCCCTGTACTTATAGATCGAAGTTTCCTTTCATTCATACTTACAAGGAAATTTACGTTTTTATGAAGAATTGAGTTTCTAGAAATTAAAGTATTTATTTTATTTTAGACATTTATTTTAGTTCAATTAGTAGTAATACACCTTCGTTACAAAACGAAAAGTATATCCAATGTGCTCTTTGCAAGCTTTTCTTTTGATAACAGCTAATATAATAAAATAATCAGAATAAATAGATCATAAGTTCAAAGTTAAACAAGTGAGAGGGTGTGATCGATGTTGCTTCGGAAATTAGTAGATATCATTTCAATAATTTCTATTTTCCATTAAGTCAATTGATAAGCATGTTCTATGCATCTAAATGTTTATGTTAGTCAAGATGTCATTGATTCGCAAAAGTAAGCTTAAAGTTTAACGACACTTAAATACGAAATGGGAAACAAATAAAGATTAAAATATGGTGTATAACGAAAAATTTCTTTATAATTTCTTTTTCATTTAAAATATCCACTGTAAGAAACAAAAATTAAATAATTTTAAAAGTGCACGAAATGAGTAATAAATAAAAATTTAAATATACTATATAATATCTGTACACTTCAAAAGTAATAATAAAATAATTTTGCTATAATCCGCTCATCGTGGATTTAATAATTAGATCAAAATAAATTTTATTTTTACTATGGATCTTCGCAAAGTAACGCCTAATTCTATAAATTATTTTGAATACTTTCTTTTATCTTTAAAATATCCACTGTAACTAAAAAAAAAACAATATTATAAAAGCGGACAAATAAAAATTTAAATATGGCATAAAACGAAAAATTTCTTTTTCATCTAAAATACCCACTATAACAGAAAAAATATTATAAAAGTTCACGAACTAGGAAACAAATAAAAATTTCAATATAGTGTAGGTAACGTAAAAATGTAAAATTTTCTCTTTACTTTAAAATACCCATTGTAAATAAATTAAAAAAAAAACAATTATTACCGCATTTTATTTTGTAGTCATGAATGTTCACTTTTTCCAAAAAATTTAAATTTTACAAATCCGGCTACATTCAAGTTAGAAAATTGTCGGATTTGCCCGACCGATTTCCAATGTATTCAAGACCGATTTCAAATTCATAAGCTTATTACGTTATTTGTACTCGTAGTGCATCGACGGAAATGATAGGTGCACTGTCGCAAATCGGTTAGACGAGAAATACCGGATTACGCCGTGTGGTATCCGCCTGAATAGAATAGACCACCCTCATTTCTTACCGAGGTGTCGTAAAAGGCGACTAAGGTAAGTCAACCCGCCGTGTGGTGTCCGGCTGAATAGTACCACCCTCATTTCTTACCGAGGTGTCGTAAAAGGCGACTAAGGTAAGTTGACCCACCGTGTGGTATCCGGTTGAGTAAAATAGACCACCCTCTTTTTTACCGAGGTGTCGTAAAATACGACTTAGGTAAGTTGACGTCAGGCAGGCGGCCGGTCGTAAAAACGCAGCCAAATCATGTTACAGCATGTTTATAACATGTTGTGCCGACCCCACTTAAGGTGGGATAAGGGCAGGAGGATGATGAGAAATACTGGATTATTTATCTACATTTTCGTCCACCACCGGTATAGGTTAGGTTACTCAGAACCACTTTGGAAACCATCCGGTGCCCTTTTCCGGGGAGGCGTGGTCATTGTTGCTACTACGATGCAATTTCTAGGGACTAGATTACTCCCCGAAATTAAATAAGTGAGTGTAGCCGAATTGCTCTTTCGAGTGTAATTTCATTTTATAATATTTTTTTTTTTGCTATAATAAAGTAAACAGAATATATACATATGTAACTTTCCAAAGAATTTGCGATAAATACAAACCATGGTGATGGAGATTTGTAGTGCACGTGAGTTTTTGCGAAACCTGGATGTATCTGATGAAAACGGATAGTCCACACTACATTTATCATAATATATAATATATATATTCAATTTACTTTATAGCGGATTATAGCAAAGTAATTTTATTACGTTTTATGTCAAAGTAACGTCTACATTCACTATTACTTCGAATGAATTAAAGACATTAATATTAAAACCTGAAACAAAAATCTTTAAACCAGCAGTTAATAATTAAACCATATATCCGGGTGTAATTAAGACAAATTGCTCGCTATAACGTTCCTATATAACATTCTAAATAACCGAATCGATTGACCCTAATTATTAAGCTGTCCTTGGGACAGGAGAATTGGCACCTAACACTTTTCTTGCTCATGAAGTTCTGTTCTCTTCTGATGTAGTGCTGTTACGGGGCTCCGTGGACTTTTACTGGTACTCTAAATTGAAATAAGCTTAATAATTAGGGTCTAACGATCCGGTTACATGTGTAAAGCACTAAATTATATATCTGACTAGCTATGCCAGCAGGTTTGCCCGCATAGAAATGAGTGTGTGAATTTTTTTCCCGTTTTCGTAATATTTTTTATTCCTGCTCCTCTCCTATTCATCTTAGCGCGATGTTAGCCTATAGCCTTCCTCCATAAATGGACTATCTTACACTGAAATAATTTTTTGAAATCAGTCCAGTAGTTCCTGAGATTAGCGCGTTTAATAATCAAACAAACAAACTCTTCAGTTTTATATATTAGTAAATATGTCGCTGACTTACGCGCGGAATCGGTCCGAAAGTTTTGAAAAACTGTATTCGCCTTGTTAGTTTCAGCTATAAAAAAAATTTATATTCACATTTTTATTTCTTATGATTTATTTTGTTATTCACGTTGTGTTCATTTTTAAGCAATTATAACATTAAGTTAACTTTCTATATATAATTTAGTGTATTGTCAATGTATTAGTGTAAATAATAGTGATCCAAATAAATAACTGAAAAAATACTATTCGCGTTTTTTTATTTATTATCATAAGACGTTGGGGCTACGACCATAAATGCAGTTATTGGATTATTGTCCGAAACTAGATAGCTGTGTAAAGCCAAATATAATGTCAATTACTAATATAATTAAAAAAAATTACAAATTAACAACTACAACTTTGGATGAATTGAATTTTTTTTAAAGCAATTAATAATTAAATGCACATTCGACTACAATCAAGTCAAAAGTAATAACCACCACCACCGCGCAAAGCTTTGCGCTTTGCGATTTTGGTCGTGGAGTCTATCTCCTGACGATGCTTCGGTTGCGGGGCGAAACGATTGTTGAGTTTGTGATAGTGAACGTATATAGTGCTTGTGTATCACGGTGGCGGTGGTGGAGGTTTGTGCATGTGTTTTTACGAATCCTGCACGTATCAGGTATGATAACCGATTGCCCACTTACATTTAGCATTATATATATTTTCTATTTTTCTTCTTCGCGGATTATAGCAAAATAATTTTATTATTACTTTTGTATTATGGATCTCCGCAAAGTAACGCCTAATTCTATAAATTATTTACAATCAAGTCATTTAATTTCCGGATAAACGAGACCTATTTTGAAACCACTGGATTACGACATTGTGTTGCTACGACGTATGTAGACAGCGGACCACTGTGCGAAACTATTGCGAAAACCCGGATGTATATTTTAATTATGAATTTAATTAACGAAACGGCAAATTACAAACAATTCATCCTTAGAAACATAACATTTGAAGATAAAACACTGTTTCGATACGTTAATGTATCTATTCAAATTACAAAGTTACTATAAATCACGATAAAGTTTAATTTTATATATTTGCTCTTTTATCCACGCACTATTTGTAGATAATATGTAAGTCATATTATGAATGGGAATGTTACAGGATAATTATTTCCCGATTGTCAATCACAAACCTAGCATGCACGAGGTCGTCGTACAGTCAAACAGTCGTCTAACTTTAACAATGAATTCCGACAAACATTAATGGATGTAAAATTCGCACATGCTTTCATAAATGGCAGTACCTGGGTGACCGAGCCTTGCCAAACCGAGTGGGAATCAAACCTAACCTAACGACTTAATGTAAATAATATTAAGAATTATATTTTTAAAAGAGCAACCGCCGAGTTTCTTGCTGGCTCTTCTCGGTAGGAACAGCTTTCCGAACCAGCAGTAGAGTTGACGATTCAAAAGCACTTGTGTACAAGTTTATTTGAATAAAGAATATTTTGAATTTGAATTTGAAATTAGGTTTCGAACCTTTTTGTTCCGCGTATTGCCATTACGCTGTCACAGATTTACATCTGATAGCTCAAATTATGAGTCGCGATCTTCCTATTTTCGTAGTATTTTAGTGCCCAAAATAGGATACAACGAGATTTTTTTCAATAGTTCTTTACTTTTGGACTAGATCAATTTTTCTCCCCCAAAACCCCTACATGCTAAATTTCAGGAAAATCGTTGGAGCCGATAAATATATACATATACATAGAAGATTAACTCATTTAAATATTAATTAAAGAGATGTATGATTTTTGGAGCGTTATCGGCATAATTAATCGGCTGACCGTTTTATAACCTTGATTCCTCAATCATCATTATATGAAACTTGATTGAACCAATAGTGGTTATCATCGGTTCAACTTATTGAATAGCTTTTTTCATGTTTTAGATACAAAATTTCACCTAATGAGAGATTAAAATAAATGTGCATACATGAGAGATTAAAATGCATGCGACAGATATGGGATAAATATTTGGCTCAACCTGGTCTAATTTTGTAACAGAATGTTACTATTGTGATAAAAACTACGCTATTTACGCTAGTAAGTAAAATGATGATAATGATAATAAATAAAATAACATATTTTTATCAAACAAACATTCCGATGGTACGTAAATAATAATATTTGTCGCGAGTATTTTTATTTTAGATTTATTTTAGTACTATATACGACTCTAAGGATGAACAGTTTGCATGATTGTTAAAATCATCGACATCTTGACTAGCAAACTTACAAGTATACTAGTATAACATACAGGCAACACAGAAGCAGTCACTTGCGTTTACGAGTAAATATTTCCCATTGACAACATAACTTCTACATTCACGTGTAAAGACAGTAAACATTCTAAATTTTTTAACACGATACTATAAAGTACATTCATTGTATTTAAGTAGATATCTAAATAGTTAGTAATTATGATTAGTTTTTGATTTTCTAGTTTAAGTAGTAGTATATATTAGAGTACGTCTAGATTTTCAAAATGTGATTTAGAATTTGGTTGCGCATTTAAGGTTTACGGGCGACGGTGTCGACCATTTTGGACTTTTCGAACAGTTGGCTATCACAAATACGTATTATACAAAAAAGATTTAAACAAACTATATTAAAATGTAGGATAAGAATTAAACTTTTTGTAACAGTTTTCTTGCATGTTATAGAATCTATCGGTTATCAAGTTATTCAACAAAGTTTCTCAATCGTATTACTAGGCAGAGGTATCGACAACGTACATGGATGGATCTAAATTACATACTGCATAAAGTTTAATTGACTTATAATGTAAAGCTTGTGAATTGAGTGAGATACTTTCATTTTGGGTCACATTCAGGGTCAAGTTTTGCTCAAAGCAGACGTATTTAACTGTCTGCTATGCTCTATAGTTACAACATTGGTCTTCTCCGCACTCAATCAAATGATCTTATCCTCTTTATTATGAGAAACGGGCCATCCTTTTACTTTTTTCCTTATCTGCGATAGTCCTACTGTTACAGCATTATTAAATGACTTGTAATTTGTCCAGAAGAAGCCACGCCGCCCGCACCTTATCATGCTGAACTACACTATCTACTTACTCGCTAAGTGCAATAATAATGTTTATTTTATGTCTTACATTAACAATGAAAAGTTACTTAAAATACAATCATAACCAAATACTTATATAATACATCGATATCCATAATTATTTACGTAAGCCGACAGACAAAAGAATAAATTGAAGTACACCGAAAACACATGTTTTTAAGACATATTATATAGCATCGTCTTTATTTTTTTTATTTAAAGTCCCAAAAATATATGTTCGTATTTAATTGTGTTAAATTTTTAGTCGATTACGTCAGTCAAATTACGGCTATCGACGTAAATGCACCTTCGCTTCCTTCCCTAACAATATCAACATATCATATACTTCTTGTCAAACCGCACAAACTTAATAATAAACTATCACGTCTGCAAACATATACAGTTAAAACTCTTTTAAAATATTCATCTAATACACCTAAATTGAATTTATTTGTTTTATTATTTGCATAAATATGTTCAGGTACCTCCTAGCTGTATAATTACTTTTGGAAACATATACATATACTATATTATAAAATCGTATGTAAATAAAACTGTTTAACCATATAAAAAAAAAACATCTGCTTTAAAATTCGATTAAATCGTTCTTGGTTAAATCGATTGATCATAACAAGTTTATTTTAAGGAGAATGATATAATTAGATAATCAGTCTCAAATAATTAAGGAATCTAAAATACATTAATCACTTTTGTTTTAAGAAACAAATTATTTAATTTACTCGTGACAAGAAATTATAAGCACAAAAGCATGGTCCATCATTTTCAATTTCTGCTTAGTAAATACATCAATATATTCAGTTTAACGAGTTCACAGATGATTAATAATGGAAAGTGAATCATTGAGCAACTTTGTGAAACAATATTAAATATTTATATTATTTATGCTATTATCTTTATTAGTTTTAACTCCTATACTTATCTTTTATTAAGAACATGTAAATAAGTATTTTACTATACAAATAAATTTCCATAATAAGTAATATCAATTGAATTATTAATATGTAGATCATAATAACACCAAGTTTAATAGAAAATAATAGAAGCCAATTTAAATAGTAATATATTTGTAAGTATCTCCTAAAAATCCATAAATTAATTGCAAAAGATCAGTAAACAGCTTCACATCCATCCTCGCACCTATAAAGTTACATTGGCATTTATAAATAGACGTCTAAAGCGTCTTTAAAAATTCTCTAAAATTACTAAATAATATTATGTAATGTGTGTGATATGAAAAAGTTTACAAAACCACTGGAAAGATGCGATAAAGTGTTTTTTTTTTATATAATCACTTATGTATATAATATTTTGTAACCTTATTCACAGCACTAAGTTTTTACATTCTTATACGTCCTTTATATCTAATACTTATATTGATAATACAGAAAATGAATATATGATAAATTTGGTATCGATAGATTAAACATTCATCTAACATCATAAATCGTGCAAACAAAAAAGGGAACATCAGCATCGTGTAACCTTAGACTTCTTTCTATAAAAACTAGAATGGGATAAATAACTTGTATGGATCTATTTCCAGTTCTCATCTGTCGTGAAAATGGTGTATTTGGTAATTTAGTAATGCGGTACGATTAAAAGGGGACAGTTACATTAAAACGGACCAAGAGGTACATTTAGTAAGACGACCATTGGCGTCAGCAGAAACACATTGTAACGTCTCTCGCCTGCCATCAACCTGCCATCCCAACCATCTTGATTTCAAATTATAGTAAAAATAAGACGATGGTCTCGTAGTGCTTAAACTACATATTGGTATATACATATTGTTAACTTGTATGATAATAGGAGAGTCTCACCTCTAACAAGAAACAAGAAACTAGTCCAGTCAAGAAACATCTCTCTCAATATACTACAGATTCTCCAATAATACAGTATTTCTTATAATTTACAAAAGGACCAATTCACAGCCACGCAGCGCATACATTCTATTACTTTTCATTTACGATTAAAGTTGTAGTGCAAATATTTTAGGTCAACCATTATAATAACAGACATAGTGGCATATGCCGTCTGTAAGATTTTTGTTGTATTGTATCGTACGAGTACATGCTGTTAGGAAACAGCCGGTGATTTATACAGTTTATATTAATTTTTGAACTTTGTAGGTGCTTCACGTTTCTTCGGTTCGTTTAAATGTTTCTAGTCTATGTCTTTTCTGTTTGAGCATCGAAATGGTATATTAATAAATCACACAAATGTATTAATTACATAAACTATTAATAAACGTCTAAACATATGAATAATTTAAATATCTAGTCTTATAGTATTTTATTCGTAAACTTTAACAAGAACATATTCAGAGAAATTATCTAAACAACTGTCTAATGTACCGCATACGAATATAGTACTTACCGTTGTATGCAGTTGATGTAAGTGAAATTTTTAACACTAAGTGAAGACCTATGTCATTCGTGCACCACCAATATATGACACAATAAATTTAACACTAAAAACACTTCAGGTAACTACATACGAGACTCTGAAGTCGTATCAAGTAAATCAATATTTTACAATTGTATAGTACATTATTAATGATAGTGAGTATCTTACAGGAATAACAATGGCGATATGTTAAATTATGAACTCTAATTGAGATTCAATGACTAGACTTACATGACAGTGTAACGTTTAAGCTTATCTACGCATATTGTCTGAGAGGAAGAAATATAAAAAACCTCTTCAAATTATATCCTAATATTTAACTACTCAATAAGTATATGAAATTTATTTACACGACATATCAGTTAAATATATGCTATTTATTTATTTATAGAATCGGCGACTGACAGAATGTATGAAAACGTAACATACTCATAATATTCAAAAAATGTTATAATGATAAGTATCCAAAATAAAATTTGATGTTGAGGATAAAAGGTTACTCAAACAAGCCGTAACGTAGATATTTTAAACGTTTTTTTCAAAAAAATATACTTATACGATTAAAAATCTTAAGTCTTTAACAGTGACTTTGCCTAGTATAATTATATTTATGAAATATTTATTGGTGAAGTACATAACACTGGTCGTCAGTCATTTTGTCGCAAGCCAAATATAACAATATTAGACCCTACGGACGTTTTACATTATGTATTACATACTCTTCTTTGAAAGTGTTTTTACTGGGCATACCTCTGAGCGTGTCTGAGCATAACCTTATTATTTTCCTGTAGCGTCTAATGTAAAAAAAAAAATTTGCATGTTACATGTTCATGAAAACCTAAATAACAGATTACTGAAATATTCTCTCGAAATAAAATGTAAAGTATTTTCGACGAAAGCATTACATACATTTTCAAAACAAACGAACATTCTATAAATAAATAACTTACGTTTTTGTCTTTAAATAACGTACTATAAATTTAACAATGTAGATTAAAGTGTTTCGTGCACTATATAATTACTAATGAACGTGTATTTATACAGCTTGTGTATATTTGATAATACTAACTAATATAATATACTCTAAAACTATATCCTTTAGATATTTAACGTCTATTTTTTAATGTTTACAAATATTTACAGTTCATCTCCCAATATACTTACCTAATATAAGTAATGCTTACTTTCGCACTCCTTCATAATTAACCTTACATTTTAACTCGTAATTCTGTGCAGCCGTGTTAACAAACGTAGAACTGTTAAATCCATAGTACGAGTACATCAATCTCTTAATTCGAGGTCATGCTTATAACAATCTGTTGATATTCTTCGTTTATTATCAAGACAAAAATCAACTTCATAAATTTACTGTTAACACAATACGAATATACATAATATATATAGACACTACAGACAGAACTGTCGCGGTTTTAGCGCTACCCGCTACGATAAAGGGCTAATCGTTATAAATCTATGGACCGCTTGATAAGAAGAGGCACAAGTTTGTGTATTGGATATTTTAAATTGATTTCAATATATTATATTATAATTTTTTGCGCAGTTAAGATTAATGAGATCATTCTATAGTAAAACCCTCGAAAACACCGATAATGAAGGAGAGTCATGTTCCTACGATAATATTTGATTTAATGTCTAAACTCTACTTAATATTTAAAATTCAGTTTAAAGTATTCAGTTCAAAATTAGTTCAGTTTAAAATTCAGTAAAGTTAAAAGTATAACTTCAGTGATGAATTTTACCAATGAAATATTTGTTTATAAAACTAATGTAACAAAGAATAAAATATAATATATGATTATCAATCTACTTATAGTTGTATTCTAATTAGAAGAATTCTACTAGTGTATAATTAGACACTCGATATAAGAAAATTCGATAATGTAATATAGGACTGTATGGCTATAAACTATTTCTACTACATTTATTTATTGAATTACGTTGGAACCCTATAAGCATAATATACGAATATCGATAGACATTTTTTTTGTTGTTTTTTGTTTCCCTTTTGTTTGGGATTTTTGCAAATAGCAAGATTTAAATACATCTAAAAAAGCACTGGCCGATATACAATGCCATTTCGATGGTTAGGTAATCTTAAAGTAGATGTGTTGAATATGCGCAGTCAATGAAGTTCGTATTTAGTTCTCCTCGCCCAGTAGTACGAGATCATCTGCAACCACGTCCGAAACGTGGAGATATATAATCCAGTACATCAGATTGAAGCAGACGAAGCAAACCGGAAATACAATGCGTGAATATTTATCGATGTCCGACGGTGTAGTGCCAAGTAGTTTGTTGATGCCCTGCAAAATTTGTGGTCTTGACGTTTACAATTACATGAACAAAATCAAATTGACAGAAATTAAAATTTTCCAATAAAATTCGCCAAAACTTCGCATCGTCCGATATTCGCTTAGCTTAACTTAAAAACAGTAATGATGCAGTACAAATTGAGTAATATTTAAATTATTTAAGACAATATTGAATCAAACAAACCTTTGACGCTTGGATCAAGTGCGGCGGAATAGCCTCTTCTTCTGTCCCAGCAGGGACCGCCGGTTGAGCTGGGATGGCTGCGAGGGCAGGCATCGCGGCGGGGATGGTGGCGTGGGCGGGGATTACTGCGTGGGCTTGAATGGCTGCGTGGGGAGGAAGGGTAGCGTGAGCCGGGAGGGCAGCATGAGCTGGGTGGGCGACGTGGGCCGGGAGAACTGGCAAGCCTGCATGGGCCGGGATTGACGAGTGGGCGGGCAGAGACGGGTGACCCGACAAGACTGAGTGAACGGAATGAGGAAGAGTAGACGGGGGAGCCGCCGATGGTCCACCGCGGGCAGCATTAAGAGAGGTGTCCAATGGGCCGCCTTTGATGTACAACTTCTGCTCGTGAACCTTGTACCGCACTTCCTGTGTATGAGGGTTGTAAGACTTAAATTAACGTAGCATCTGACAGTCTTTAATAACCTAAAAGAACGCTATAGGATTATATTCGATAATCTCACCGAAGTTCGACTGGGTGGTGGCGGTCTGGTCAGGGTGGTCGCCCGCGGTGTTGGCAAGGGCTCGGGAACAGGTGGCACGGGGACACCATCGACTTGAACTTTCTTTTCGGCAGCCATTTTCTGGACAGCAGTGAATCGTTGTTTGCGCATCTGGATCCTTTTCGCCATATAGCCCACCGTTGCATATTCTGCAAAAGAGTATAATATTAATCTACACGGTTTTATATAACAATCGCAAAGCTATAATTTATTTCAATCATGCAGCATCCAAAAATGCAAAATGATTTATTTTTAATAGTTGATAGTTAACAGCTGAAAAATAAGTATAAGAAACTTTTTAAACGGTTTTTAACGTTAAACATTGCTTTATAATGCATTGCACCATAATATAATAAAATACATTAGTTAACAGTACACGATCACAAATAAAACAATACAATCATAAAAATACAAATAAAATAATATTTTAATTATTAAGTGGCATCCGATATCCTTCGTTACCTAGTAAGCTTGCGAAGACCATGACGAAGCATGTTCCCAGGTAAACATCTATGGACTTGACGTACGATATCTTGGGTAGTGCAGCATTCGTCGATGACATCAGTGTCGTCATGGTCAGCACTGTGGTGACACCAAGTGACACTCGAGCAGGAGTGGCGTTTCGGTTCAACCAGAAGGAGACCCAAGATATTATGACGATAAGGCCAGATGGAATGTATATCTGAATAAGATAGTAGCCCATCGAACGAACGAACTGAATTTCGCACGCCAGCCGCGAGTAGTTTCCTGGAATTAATTTTTTACCTCAATTTATCCAATAGTGTTAATGTAACATACTTTAAGAAATTAATGCAAAATGAACTCAGTTCCAGTAATATTTGAACTGATATTTGAAATAAAGTGATCGCAGTCAAGCGACAAACGTGCAAAGGGAGGAACGACGATAAGTTATTTGCCAATGTGCTTCATACCTGTGGTCAGAGATATTTCCATAGCTCGCTGCCGATGGCCGAGCACCTTAAACTGCGGGAGCGACACCTCGCTCGACACCCCGACGGAGTTCGGCCCCTCGTTCCACTTATATCGGATGTCCCGCATGGTGTAGCCGACTGTACCATGCAGAGATATTGATCGATAAACACCCATCGCACTGGGTTTTCAAATATAATCGTAAAAATGAATGACTGATTCTACAAAAGCTTAAGTGTCTTACGACATCAAGACGTATGATGTCGTATCGTATAATTAAATTCAAAGCGTTTCAATGCTTTATTACCTATGGAATGAAAGTCTTATGAATTTGCGCACCCAAAGTGCATTCTTCTCAATATTTAATAGTAATCGTGTTTTTTCCAGCGAGATACAAACGAACGAATATTTAATCTAAGAAAAAGTTGATCAACAAAAAAATGTGTTTTAGTTTGTTCGAATACATACAGCTTTCGATTTCGATGTTACAGAGTTGACGATCCATAGGAAAATACTGTAAGTCCATAGGGCAAGAAGCGGTGATTGTCAATCTACAACAAATATAATTCCATCACCACATGCCTACATAGAAATCATTGAATCTATACAACCAAGTAATCGTACATAATTCGTAATTACAGGTACTTATTTGTGCTTGCAGAAATCTGAAGAATGCTTAAAAAAATGTTACTTGTGTTTGACAATTAACTGACCTAGTGAAATGCTTTGTAGAACTTGATAAGAATTAAGTTAAGTTTATTTACCAATCATCTGTAGGCTAACCGTTTAACTCAGACTTTGCCTGCGGGGTACAATCGCTCGGTGGTAGGACGACAACAGGGACTGAAGTAGATGCGAGCGGCAAGTGCGCGTTGCACGAAATACACGACATGACCGCCCGCACCTACCTCAGTACTTAGTTAAACGGCTAGCCTGTAAAGGAGGATCTACCGATTTTTTCCGACGCTGGGTTATCACGATCTTAAAAGTCCATCAATTTTTTAATTGTATGTTTATATAACAATAATACAGCTAAAGCTATAAATATATGTATACATATTGAACACTTACCTTATACTTCGTGTGATGGAGCCGGAGTGGTGGATGCGAATGAATTCGTTACTGGTTGTTGCTATATGGAAGTACGATTGTTTCTCATTTACGAAGAAAGTATCGGGTACCCATATGTTACGGATGAACTCGGATCCAACCGAAAGCGTCTCCACACCAGGTCTCTTATTATACGCTAGTCTAGGGTCCGTCCAGAATTGTCTGAAGTAGAAATCCAGTGTGAAGTCCTGAAATACAGTGATTATTAAAAAGTTCTGTTCTGAAAATTAAAGTCACACATCGAACACATAGAAACATTTAGTATGATTGAATAATTTAATGATTGTTGAATTAAGAAACATCGCTTTGTAAACGGTCAGACATAAATTGCATCGACAATTGACTTGTCAGTTTGGCAGATTTTCAGATTTATTTGAAGTTATCGATAGAAATTTTTGAATAGGAATACATCTGCACAGACCTTTTCACTAACTGTCAAGTGCCATTTCAATTGTATCTTGTTTTACTAATCACTTTATCAAACATGCTATAGTTACGTAAAATATTTTTAAGCTGCCAAATGTCAATGGTTAACTGGTTAAAGTACACGTAAAATATATTTTATGACATAAACGAGTGTATATTTTTAATCAGTCAATAAAATCCTATATAATTAATAATCAAACGATTTAAATATTGACGTGTACTTTTGGTCGCATATTTGATAAGTTGGCTCTAATTCTAATATTACCAGGGTCACGCCTTAATGTGACTTTAATAGATCCCTTGATTTGGTTTCCACTAGGGGTCATACACCCTGGTCTTAATAATTACACACTGTTCTTTGGAACCGTTATCAAGGGTATTTCGGCACTTCTCATATGAATTTTACATGAATTCACTTCTATTACATTTAAGTATTCGACAATTTATCGACCGATATGGAATAAATGAGCCTTAATTTGTCTTTAATAGTAACTGTTGTAATAATAATAGTACGAACAGGTAATATATTTGTGAATAGTAAAATTATATTAAACAACAATATGAAAAAAGTTCCCTCGTCCAATCGGAACTCACTGAACAAAGGTACAAACATTGATATACATTTATAGCAAGACTACTTAAAAGTAAGAAAATTGCGAATGGCGATACTGAAGAGTTCAAACGCCATGTTGGAGATAATAGAAAGAAACCCACAGTCACAACAGATACCTACTCAAGAACATAAAAAGCTTAAAATAAAATGAACAACAATGTAGCAATAACGCAAGATTCTGCTTTGTGGAATGTTTAATAGCAAGTACAGGTTGTATGATGGTATGATTGTGACACACCCGGTAAGGTACACCAATGTTTGCCAATAGCAACTTATTAAAATTACAATAAGTTTAGATCGCGTTGGAAAACGTCGCGACGGCTCAATATTCCCGTCAAACACACTATATATTCTATAACCAGAATTTGACGCCAGTCAGAAACTAATTCGCGATTAGAAAATAAATACAATAGTCAATTGAATTAAGATGCACACCGAAATAATATTTTATATTTAACGTTATTTGTACATTTCAATAAAGATAAATTTTAATATCATTGAAATATTAAAAATTACTATATATTCACTATATTAGGCGTATACTTTTATCATCGCATCAAACAAAACCGAGGAGCGATTGCCGTATATTTTTATAAATGGTTTAAAAAAAGATTAATAAGGCTTATATTAAATAAAATGATTTCCGGGATGAAAGATCCCGAATTACTAAATTTGTATAGCAAGAAACACGAATCGTAAATATACACGAACAGACGTTTTCCAACGAAATTTAGTCGAGATAGAAAGATAGTGGTGTATCGCCTGCCGAGCTGTCGGCTCCAATACGCCGGCATGCTCGCAGCCTCGAGTCTGGGGCTGCTCGGTCGCGGCGGCCGGGCCGGAGCGACCGAGTCAAGCGTGAGCTGACAGTGGCGAGTACCATGAGCACTTCGGAGACGGAGCTGATAGAGAGCACATACATGGTGACGCCCACCTCCACTGGCGGACCTGCAATCAAGCCCAGTCGTGAGTGAAAACCAAACCAGAGGGCGTGGCGATCTCCATCGGTCGATCGTAGCCGTATGCGATTCGACCGAGGGCGATCCTATATCCTCTCTAAGTGGCAATCTACTTAAAAATACACTCTCAAATACCATTTTCACTTCAGATAAGGAGCTGATGGACAACACGTACATGGTGACTCCCACATCGACTGGTGGTCCTGAAATTTCACATGTGTTATATCTACGACTTTTAAAACTACCGCCATTGTGATTGATGACTGTATTGTACGAGTGTAGCGCAGGTTTAAACGCGTACTAACCGCATATCAATACACGTCCACTCTTGCCCGCGGCTCTGGTGTTACTGACGTGATGCGCTTGAGACGGTATAAGGTTTCCTTTATGTTTCATCACTATTATATTTATGTATAGGTATATTCATGAATATATTATGTTTGTGTGTCTTGTATATATTCAAATATATATATAAAGAAATACAAGATATAAATAAATACTCAGATGTATTTGTTACTTACATACGCTGTACACGTGACGGATTTAAGTTTTAAGGTAATTTTTTTCTTTTTATTTCAACAAAATTATTTTGGAACGTACCTAGTCTTTTTATACAAACGTTGAAGTTTTTTCACGAAATAAATTTGAAAAAAAATTACTTCAGTGAAACTTATGTAAATAATAATTTTTTTATGAATAATATTTTTAATAATTTAAATACTTTAAAAACTCATGATGAGTCTGATACAATGTTTATTGTTTGTTATTTAAAGAATTGATTGCCTATATGTTGTTGAGTGAGAAAAAGGAAGTTCATTATTTTTTATGTAGAATGTTGCACCATCTTAAAACAAAATTTATGTAAACGTTTTCGCTTCCCGGTAACGCCGGAAGCTAAAATTTCTATAAAAGAAGAAGATGCAGGCCTGAGCATATTCTCTGGAACATATCCTGTAGAAAACTAAAAGACAGTTAAGATTCATTTATGCTGCTAAAAAAACAAGGTTTTTAATTTGATCCATCGGTAACCTAATTGCAAGGAGCTAGAGTATAAATAAATTAGAAAATGTTTGTTTTACTTCATCCCCTGAAACTAAATACATAGTATGGCAAGTATTTATGTGGTCCTTTTTAAAACATTGAAAGACGTTAAACATTACTTTAATTCATTACTTATGTCAGCGGAAGCCATTCTATACATCGAAATCGTAGCGTACTATACTTTAGGTTCTTTGTAATTTACTTTGTTGTTACGTATTATTCATTTTACGAGAGTGATTATATTCCCGTATACATCAGTGAAAGTAGGTCTCTTAGCCTGGTCCATACTATATTTAGTATAAAGAATAAATGTATATTTTTATTGAACACCACATTAAGAACAGTAAAGTAAAGTTAGACTGGCCCGTTGGCGCAGTGGGTAGTGATCCTGCCTTCAGCTCCGCGGGTGGCGGGTTCGATTCCCGCCGAGGGCCAACATTTTCTATAAAAAAAAATGAATTTGTTGGTCTTTGAGCCTGGGTGTTTATTTGTATTTAAGTATGTATTTAGAAAATATATAAGTATATATTCACCAGTTGTCTGTCTACCATAACACAAGTATTAAGTTACTTACTTTGGGGACGGACGACCGTGTGTGTAAGTGTCCCATATATTTATTTATTTATTTATTTAAAAAAAGTTTAATAAGCAACTCCTTTTTCTAAATGAGAATTTTCTTATCTTGATAAAAAATGCTATATAGTAATATAAATACTTTATAGTATAGTAAGTAAAATTCGATACATATTGAGAGAGAAAATGGCGGTAGTATTAAAATATATTTCTACAATATTGAACGTATTTCAATCGTGATTCCAAAACATCCATTAAGCCTTTAACACATATAAAATTTGTTCCATATTAAATTTTAAAATTAGCTTATATTATACAAAAATAGTGCGATAGCCCAGCGGTGAGACCTTGTGACACTTTTGAGAGGATTACGGGTTCATGCCCCGGTGAGGCGCTAATGAGTTTTTCTGTTACAAGTTTCGTATCTAATTCAATGTTTACAATATAAATTAGATACGTTCATGTTCGTGATATGTTCGTATCTAATTCTTCATTCTTCAATCAATTCAATCAATTCAATCTTCTTCATTTCATTTTAACTTCATATTATTGTATTTATGACACTCTCTTTGGTGAAGGAAAACGTTGTGAGAAAACCTGCATATCTCTAGAGAACTCTGAGGGATGTCTACCAATCTGTATTGGAGCAGCGTGAGCGAATTTGCATATGTCTAGATACTCGTTTACTGATATACCACTTCGCATTGGAGCAGCGTGGTAGGTCTTAGCTTACCCTTCTTTCCGATAACGGAGAGAGGAGGTGTATGCCCAGCAGTGGGATAGTAAGAGGCCGTTACTTTACAAGTTACAGTAACTTATTGTAATAAATCATATTATTATAGAAGTAAAAGTAATAAATTCCCAAGTGCACATACCTCCGTAATTCGGCCTAACACGCTTGTCGTAGCTTACGCTGAGCGAGTCCAGAATCGCGGAGATGTTGACATCTCCGAACATTCCTCCTCTCCCAGTTGCGCTAAAATTAAAACAGGGCCTTAGAAACTGTTCTGATAACTTATTTGTGCCATTTATAGTAGACACATACACAACAAATAGACAATATCAACACTAGTCAATGTATAGACACCGGCTATATCTGTATATAAAAACCGTATAAAGAGCTCATGAATAAGGGCCCCTTGTCGTCTTGAAAGTGGTAGGTAGAATAAGACGTGACTATAGTTTGTCGGTTTCTACACATTTACTATGAATAACACTCATAATAGTCTAAATTCAAAATTATGAATAACGTATTCGAAATTTTTTTTGTACTGGAAAACATCAATATTCAGTCGTTCAGTTCACGACTTAAATTAAATTTATTTCACTTATTATATTAAGAAAAGATTCTTCCACAAATTTCTTAATTAATAAATATTGTAAATTGATAAAAACAATCCTCGACCTGAACAATTGAATGTAAGAAGAATCAATATTCAGAAGTTCAGTTCATTACCTAATTTATTTAATTACTTAAAGTAAAGTTCTACCATCAAATTTCATAATCAATAATTGTTAAATATTGTAAAATATTGAAACAATATTTGACCTGAACAACTGAATGTAAGAAGAATCAATATTCAGTAGTTCAGTTCATTACCTAATTTATTTCATTACTTAATAGTAAGATTAAAATAATATTTTTTGATTAATTATAATTTAAATATTGTTAATTAATAAAAAAAATCTTTGACCTGAACAATTGAATGTGAGAAGAATCAATATTCAAAAGTTCAGTTCATTGCCTAATTAATTTCACTACTTAAAGTAAAGATTCCACCTCAAATTTCAAAATTAATAATAGTTTTAACACAACGTACATACTAAATATTGTAAATTAATAAAAAATATTTGATCTGAACAATTGAATTTAAGAAGAATCAATATTCAGAAGTTCAGTTGAATACTCAATTTATTTCATTTCTTAAAGTTAAGTTTCTACCGCAAATTTCATATTTAATAATAATTTAATATTGTAAGTTAATAAAAAATATTTGATCTGAACAATTGAATTTAAGAAGAATCAATATTCAGAAGTTCAGTTGAATACTCAATTTATTTCATTTCTTAAAGTTAAGTTTCTACCGCAAATTTCATATTTAATAATAATTTAATATTGTAAGTTAATAAAAAATATTTGATCTGAACAATTGAATTTAAGAAGAATCAATATTCAGAAGTTCAGTTGAATACTCAATTTATTTCATTTCTTAAAGTTAAGTTTCTACCGCAAATTTCATGTTCAATAATAATTTAATATTGTTAATTAATAAAAAATATTTGACCTGAACAATTGAATGAAAGAAGAATCAATATTCAGTAGTTCAGTTCATTTATTAATTTATTTCATTACTTAATGTTAAGATTAAAATAATATTTTTTTAATTATTAATAATTTAAATATTGTTAATTGATAAAAAAATCAGATCTGAACGATTGAATTTAAGAAGAATCAAGTTAATGAGTACAGATAATAAACATTAAATACAAAAATATAATTTAATAACTTTAAAATAGGCTCTGAATCGTCAATTGAATAGTTCTCAAATACCGAATGTGCTTTCGATCGATTTTTAGATTTAAATTCGGTAACATTTCAGCGTTTGGTCGAACGGCCTTATAAGTTGCTGGTGTCCATTGTTAAATTCTTCTATCAAATTCAATACTATTAGGATACTCGTTTTAATCTTGTTATAATATTTCGTTTTAAACGATTTTTTCCCTAATTTTTTTACAATATTAGGTACTTTGAGTCGTGAGGGGCGAATCACATCCATGTTACCGCTTATTCCGTACTTTACTTATTTCAAGTTACCTTCAGTTTGACACTTCACTTACTATTACATATATTACAAGATTATAAAGGAAAATTTTGTATTTACATTGCTTATCTCTCAAAAACAGGAAATACCATAAAAAAGACACATATAGAGGGGTGCATGCAAATGAGTTGAGAATATTACGGTATATAATAGTCTGGTAAGAAATTGTGGTGGGTCTAAGATTCAACTCTTCTCTCCAAAAAATGAATTAAGAGGCCTATACCCAGCAGTAGGATAATAACAGGCCATTACTTTACTTTATTTACTATATGCTTAGTTACATAATAGATTCCCTATGAAAAGAAACTTTTACCACATAAAGGAAAATACGTTCGGGTTAAATTATTTCAGTTTACTACGTTGTTATTTTATTATAACTTACTAGATTATAGTTGGCGATTTATTTATCTAAAAAACGTGTCTGTAATGAATTCTGTCTAACTATAGCTCAAAATATTTACAGGTTAACTCTCAAATCGAGTGATTAAATATTTTACAAGTTTAAAAAGTAGGATAAGACCGACATTGTGTTGTTTGTCGGAACAAATTCAAGTAAATAAAAAGGTAGTCGCCGAGTTGAAAAATCGCATCCATCCGGAGTTCTCGCCGCTAATAACTAATGTACTATCTACCTACCTTGTATACTTGAATCGGGTATTACCTCTGCAGTCGTATTTATTTTCAAGCGACACATACAAAACATAGTTGGTCACTTCCATCAGATCACAAATAATAATAATTAATTTTAAAACAGTTGTCACGCTTATAATAACCTTACAATATAAAACTACTAAAAGTAGAAGTATTTTTACACTTAATAATATCCTTATTATAAATAACTACATTACAACATCAAACAAAACAGTAAATATACAAATACATGGAACATATATGCAACAATTAGACACACGGTCATCCATCCCCAAAGTAAGTGGCTTCATACTTTTGTTATGGGTGACAGACAAACCGGTATGTATACATATATAATTTAAAATAAATACTTAAATGCGACCGCGACAAGCGGAGCTGGAGCGATACTCCCGCCACCAACAGGCCAGTCTAGTTACTTACTTAGTTTCATAGTTGTTTGGTTTGGGCAACCTAAGAATTGAAAAGAGAAGTAAATAAAAGAAAATCGTATACAAAGTACGACGGGAAGAATGTAAAGGATATAATAACACTAGAACTAGTAAGTGTGTACTAAAAGTTGTTTAGTCAATATACATCGTATTAGTCTTGATTTGAAACTCTAGAGTTCTTTGTCAGTTGACGGTGGATATCAAATCAAAATATCTTTATTCAAATAAGCTCTTACAAGCACTTTTGAATCGTCAAGGATCAATATGATTAATGAAGCTACAACTGGTTCGGAATGTTGCTCTCAGAAAGAAACTCGGCGGTCAATCTTTTAATCATTTTCAATTTTACATTAATAATCCGCAGTCTTCTAGGAAGATGAAAGGATTTCCAAATCCAGGCTTTTTATCATCAAAATAATCTTCAATTTTGTAATATTTTTTACGTATAAGCATATCTCTTATACTTAATTTAAACCTTTCTGTAGACTGATCTAGTATTGATTGCGGAATTTTATTGTAGAAGCGAATACCGAGACCATCGAATGAGTTGCTACCTCTCGTATGCCTATTTACAAAGAACAGAAGAGAAGAAGTCCGGGAATCATTGCTCTCTATTGCTTTTATAGTAATATAAGTTGGTGCAATATTCCGTATTAGTCCGTTTGAAATTGACTTCAAAGGAAAATTAAAATTATTCTCAAAGACAAGTTCCCTATAGACGCTGGAGTTTAAAACTTTGCTACTGGCACGGGAAAGCAACAAAAGCCAACTAAAACTTTATTTGTTACACTTCAGTAAAAAGTATTGGTAAGAATTTTAAAGTTGCTGCGGAAATGCTAATTACAATTTTTTTATTACCTATCCGTAATCCGTTCGTTATGATTATTATATATAGCAATATAAATCAATTTTTAATTAGTTTATTTACAAATTTATATTTAATATTTATTTATTAATAGTGTGACCACCAATTTCTCCCCGATCAGTTTGGATGGGAACATTTTGCCAGTCTGCTCTGATTTTCGGTACCTTGGTCCGCTTTTTCCAAACGACGGTGAAATTGATCGAGATGTGGGTAAAAGAATGAATGCAGGATGGATGAAGTGGCGACAGGTCTCAGGCACAATATGCGACCCTCGAATGCCCCTTAAAGTTAAGAGAAAAATTTATAAAGCAGTCATAAGACCTGTCGTATTGTATGGATCAGAATGTTGGGCAATGAAAAAGACGGATGAAAGAAGAGTACATGCAAATGAGATGAGAATGTTAAGGTGGATGTGGACTGGATAAAATACGAAACGAGTATACAAGGGGAAGTCTGAAAGTTGCGCCCATTATAGAAAAGTCGAGAAGTGCAAGATTGAGATGGTATGGACATGTAATGAGGAGGGATGAAAATCATATGACCAAACATGTATTAAATTTGAATGTGGATGGATATGTGCCTAGAGGGAGGCCTAAAAAGAGATGGTTGGATTGTGTGAAGTATGATATTCATATAAAAGGAGTGGCGCCAGACTTGACGAAAGATAGGACAGAATGGAAGAGAAAAACATGTTGTGCCGACCCCACTTAGAGTGGGATAAGGACAGGATGATATATATATTTAATATCTATTGAATATCTGACTGCACACCAGTTGGATATTGAATTATTTTAGATTCAGAACTGTGATAGTCTTGTAAAGAATATACAATATATTTATCTCTGTTTGAAAATTAGTCTAATCTAATTACTTTAAATGAGCTATTCTTGTATATACGAAGTGTGTTCAAAAAGTATCGCGAATTTTGAATTTTCGCGAGTTACATATATTCCAATTTCGATTTTTTTGTGGCGTTATGTTGGTACATATGTCTCTCACTTATGCTGACAAGTTGGGCCATTTTGAATGTTCGGTTAATTGTTCACAGCTGCTTTGCTTGCACGTCTTTTGGTTCGTCTTCGATTTTTACCTATTCAAAAAATGGAACAAGGAACCTGTATCGATTTTTGTGTGAAAAACGAAATTAAGTGCGCGGATGCATTCCGAGTGTGGACTGTGGCATATGGAGAAGCTACTTTGGACAATAGCAACGTTTATCGGTAGTACAAAATGTTTTTAAAAGGCCGAGAAGATGTGAATGACGAAGAGCGTGCCGGACGCCCGAGCACTTCAACAACAGACGAAAAAATTTATGAATTGAAGAAAATGGTATTAGCCAATCTTCGAATCATCGATAGAGAAATTGCCGAGGACCTAGGCATATTGATTGGCTCGTGCCATTCGATTTTAATCGATAATTTGTGGAAAAACAAAAATTGGCTCTTGCACCTCGATAACGCCTCTGTTCACACATCGCTGCTTGTACGCGACTTCTTGGCCAAAAACAACAGACCAATGATACCGCAGCCACCGTATTCCCCAGATCTGGCCCCCTGTGACTTTTTCTTGTTCCCGAAACTGAGACACTACGCCACGATTGACGAGATAAAGACGGCATCGAAGGAGGACCTGAACAAGATACAAAAAAATGATTTTTTGAAGTGCTTCGAAGATTTGTAAAAACGTTGGCACAAGTGTATAATATCCCAGAGGGATTACTTTGAAGGGGACAAAATAGATATTTACGAATAAATAAATAATTTTTGAAAATACACAAAATTCGCGATACTTTTTGAACACACCTCGTATATAATCTGAAAATCGGAAACGGCTCCACTAATTTTCATGAAATTTAGTATACAGGGTGCAATCGAATCGAAATGTCGTTTCACCCCTGTCTTCAGGTACTAAAAAACTGATACAATATTACTAGAAAACAAAGGTTAATTAGGTTGTCATTTGAAAAGTCATAAAAGAACGGTGGGGACTGCGAGAGAACCAAACCCAGATGTCAGATCAGCCTGATTTTATAATTTTTTAGTCTTTTTTTTTAAGTTGCATTTTTTTATATCTTCTAAAAAATACCGAGGGAAGCTCGATCAACCAAATACTTAGTTTTATTTATAATCATAGATTTGATTTAGTGGCCAATATTTGAGGGAATTCTTAAGGAAGATTCAATTGTTGAATAATTTAAGATAGGCAGTAGAAGAGTAACATTAAAAAAGCCTTAAGAAAATCTGTTAGATATATATTAATTAAAAATTATATAACGACATCATAATTCACCTGCGTCTATCCCTCTCTAAGTGGGATCAGCACAACATGTTTTAAACATGTTGTTACATGTTTTTGCTAGTTACTTTATGAGCGGCTGCCTGCCTGACGTCAACTTACTTTAGTCGCGTTTACGACACCTCGACTCTACTAAGCTGAATACCACACGACGATTTAACTTACCTTAGTCACCCTTTACGACACCTCGGTAAGTAACGAGGGCGGTCTATTCTATTTAGCCGGATAGCAGCGTTGAAGATTAGTTAAGGACAATTGAGGGGGCTAGAATCAAACCTAGCTATATCCAAAGTAATTATGAAGGATTTAGCTATTTTTGATTCTGATCCCCTCAATTAAAACTCAATTTAAACCAATTTAAAATTCTTTTTTATATTTATTGCTCCAGAGATTCAGCCACGTTCTGCTTCCTTTTTAGGATCTGTACCACTAATATAGGGTTTACTAATATTGACACTGACAAGGGGGCTCCCCTTGATGAATGTACCAGCCAAGGCAGCTGTCCGAAAATAATGGCGTCGGATTGTGAAGGTCGTCACCAACTCTCCACTGACAACCGCGACCACTGCAAAGAATGTAGCGACCAAGAACAGGATGAATATTGTCGTAACGTTTTATGCCTTTAATGTGCCGTTTCTATTCTAAAATCGCTGGCTTGCTTGCGGAACAAGTTCACATGTTTACGTACAGAGTTCACCAAAATACAAAAGTAAAGCATACTATTGAAAAATGTATCGATGAATTATCAATACAAGTCATATTCACGCTCTCAATATTTGAAATCGGAACGCGTTTTTGTAACTCCACTCAACATAACCAATTCGTAAGATGTAGTTATTGCAAGTCGTTTGAACCTTTGTATGAATAGGCCCACTTTTGTATTGTGTCGGTTGTCGGCCGAGTGGAACAAATGTTTTTGCCGTTTCATATTATGAATTAACCTTTTACTCAATTCTAAATATATATTTCGTTAGTTTCTACAATAATTACCATTTTTGAACTGGTTAATAAATGCTTAATTGTTTGTTTAATTGCTGGTCTTGAAATTCAATTCATCGAACAAATAACACGAAAAATGACATACGCCGTGTGGTATCCGGCTGAACAGAATAAACTACACTAATTTCTTACCGATGTGTAGTAAAAGGCGACTAAGGTAAATCGGCCCGCGATGCGGTATGCGCTTGAGTCGAATAGACCAACCTCTTTCTTACCGAGATGTCGTAAAATGCGACTAATGTAAGTTGACCCATCGTGTGGTATTCAGTTGAGTAGAATAGACCTCTTTCTTACCGAGGTGTCATGAAATATGACTAAGGTCAGTTGACGCCAGGCGGGCGGCCATCCGTAAAATACGTAGCCAAATCATGTTGTCACATGTTGTGCCAACCCAATTTAGAGTGGGAAAGGAGCAAAAAGATGATGAACACGAAAAATTACATCTAGATGTGAGTGAGCGAAGAAATCAATATAAATAATAGTCAAGATTTCTGTACGAATTACTTCATTCTCAAATTTTTTTTTAAAGAAACTTGAATAATAATAATAAGTTGTTCAATTTATAAATAAGACAAGAGATATCTCACCGGCGCTTTATTGGATATCTGATACATTGTAATATCGAATGTGTTAACGTCGGTTTGCAGTGACAGCGGTATTAATTAATATCACAACGTGTTCATTCATACAGTTTACGTATAACGTGCTAGTTAATATTCGACGTCATTCATTAATTAAAATATAAATACACTAGCTTTTACGCTCAACTTCGTTCGCGTGGACTGTTATCGCGCGGTAGGTTGATAATAGACTGCGCTTTACAATTTCATCATATTCCTGTAGATTACTGTAGTCTATATGGCCCAATTATAAGAAATAGTTTTGCCAAATTTCATAGATATTGTGTACGGGCTAACACGTACAATTGCGGCATCAGCATTTACGCCATTATTTAATATCGAAACAATTATAAATCAGTACGACGTTAGCGGCCGCGCGTGCTCAACGTATCAAATTTCTATCATATCACATTATCATTTTAAAAAAGTAAATCTATCAATATTAAGCGCTGCAATCTGTCAATTATTATCAAATTATCAATCTATCAACCAAAGATCGTACAGGGTAGTAGCAGCCCGTACATCTTTGTGGTCCTTCGAGCCGGATCAGCGGATTCGCCGTGAAAGAGTAACAAACATACAACCATACTCACGTCTTTTATTACTTTCGCATGTATACCTAATATTCATTTTGCATTTACAATAGCATTTTCTGAAGTATCCAAAATACAATAAATAATCGGACTAAATACAAATATTCTCTCTCTCTGATCTTCCCCTTACTGCCCCGTTCCCACTGTCTGTTTCTCTGTGTATGCCCTCTGTATGTGAGGCGGTAAAAATAGTGTTCATCCTTTATATGCATTATTTTGTATTAATAACGGTTAGTTTATACTGAAATATATTATTTATTTAATATTAAAAAAATAGTTTTATCTCTTTTGCCCTTAATTAATGCCCAAAGGCATTTAAAAAATATAAAAATTTACATTGAATATATAAAACTCTATTTTTGCCGACAACTGTCAAGTCAGTGTAGTTTATTATTGGAACGGGTAGTCTCTAGAAATAAAAATACGTAGGATCAAGCCCCATCTACCCAATATGAATAAAAAGAAACGTTACAACTCGATGGTGCAACTATTCGTAAAGCTATGGATTGACGGTAAACTTCACTTATTCCACAAAATAAACATAACACTAAAATAATTTATTATGATAGCCACTAGGAATTTAAGAATCTCCTAATTTGGCTCCAGTTTGAAAATTGCTCGAATAAAAAAGAAAACTGGGTGATTTATCTAAGTGTTTTTTCTTCTGTCTCTTTTCACATTATATTTTTTATAACTATTATACATTTGTTTCAGCTATGAGCTATCCTATAAAATCTCAGAGTATATTTTAATACTCATATTTGTAATTAACATCATTAATTTTTTTATAAGAATTTTTACACATATTTTCTGCATTTTTAAAATAGCTAAATGAAACTTTTTTTTTATTAAAAGTTTCTTTTTATAAAAATCTTAAACCTAAGCTGATATACAATTTCTGCAAAGCATAGCGCACTATTATTAAATTATAGAAGCAGGCGTTGCTTTGCGAAATTTCATGGCACAAAAGTTATGATAGATATTGCTATAATCCGCGTTTATTAAGAAAAGAAAAACAGCAAGTAAGAAGCAGAAACCAATGACATACCTGATACATGCAGGATTAGAATCATAACTTTCACACTATTAATAGTTTAAAAAAATGCAATAATAACGTTAAACTTATCTCAGACCGAATCAAGAGTTATTATGTATAAATATTATTTTATCAGATTATCTTTGTATAAGATACATAATATTTTAAAACCTTTATTGAAAACTTTAAACGGCTTTAATAAGAAATTTTATTGAAACAAACAAAAGAGGTTAATCAAAACTTGAGTGCCTTTTAAGAGCGCTTCATTCAGGAGCTCTCATCGAAAGCTGCCCACTCTGAATCTTTTGACTCTATTTGCCTGACAAGAACTTGAGTAGCCTCGAGATAAAATATATTGTTAACATTACGAGTATAATGGAACGCAAATATTAGAAAACAACAGTAAAATATTATATTAACACTAATATTTATAATGCGAACTTCTGTGAAATGTATATGTATCAAAACAAAATAATCTTAATTCTAATTTTGAATCGTCCAGGACCAGTATGATTAATGAAGCTACAACTGGTTTGAAATGCTGCTCTTACCGAAAAGTACCAGCAAATAACTCAGCGGCCAATCTTTTAAATATTGTCAATTTACCGCGAAACCGCAGTCTTGTATGAAGGAAGTTGTGAAAGGATTTTTATTATATTATCGTCAATTGTGTAATGTGGTTTGCTTACAAGCATATTTCTTTCTGTAGACAAAACCCATTATGGGTCATCACCGCCCGACGGGGACGAGCGGCGGGTATGTCGGACTCTCACCGACTAAAAACCTGACAGTGCTCCACCGCGCTGCTGGTGGCGGGGATAGGGTACCTATGAAGACATTGCCCCCATCCCCGCCAGCAGCAGCTCTGTACCCCGGAGAGCGCCACCTCCGGGTCGGGGCCTCTCTTAACAGTGGCCCCTCCCTCCGCTAATCGATGCATCGGGAGCACCAGATGCATCGACCGCCTCGGGGACCTAACTCCAGCGAGCGTCCGATACCCCGTTCGGACCGCTCGGAGGTCCCCGTTAGGGCGGCATGCGACGGACTTCGGCGAGTCGCCTGCGCCCCGCTCGCCTGCGGCGTATCGGATCCAAGGACTCGACTTCCCGGATCCGCCCCGCCGCCTCCTTCCGCGAGATTACGTCCTCGCAGAAGGAGGCCATCGCTGCCCACGATCCCTCTCTGTCCACCATGGCACGAACAACAGTGAGCAAGGAGAGATCGTGCCCCACCTGTGCCACGAGCTCTGCCCGCTGAACTGCCCAAGCTGGGCAGTCCGCGAGCGTGTGCAGCGCCGTGTCGAATTCGGCGCTGCACTCGTGGCACTCACCGGTCGGTTCGCACCGGGCCACCCGCCACAGATACCTCCCGAAGCAACCATGTCCGGAAAGCACCTGTGTCAGGCGGAAGGTGAGGACCCCATGCCTTCTGGCGACCCAGCCCTGGAGAATGGGCTGGATAGCTGAAATCGTCCAGAATCCTGCACTGGGCGATTCCAGCCGCCGCCTCCATTGGCGGAGGAGCTCCTTTTGAGCTGCCCTCCGCCAGTCCACCTCTACCGGCGCTGAGTCTCCCCCCGATGAACGGGTTTCAATTCTACGCCGGTAGGCCTGAGCAAGTACCTTGGCCTCTAGGTCCCATGGAGGAGACCCAGCCAAGGCGCAGGCCGCCTCGCCGGAGATGGTCCGGTAGCCCCGTACAATTCTGACCGCAAGAATCTTCTGCGCCCCACGCAAAAGAGGCAGAGACCTGGCGGTCAGTCGCTCCGCCCATACGGGAGCACCGTACAGGGCCATTGACCGAACCACTCCGGCGTAAAGGCGCCGGCAGCCTGCATTTGGCCCCCCCACATTCGGGAGGAGCCTGCTCAGGGCTCCAGCGGTCGCCTTTAGTCTAGGGGCGAGCCGCCGGAAGTGGGCCTCGAACGTCCATCGGCTGTCGAGGAGCAATCCCAGGTACTGTAATGTACCCGAGATTTCGATGGACGTCCCGCCCACCACCAACCGGGAGCCCATTGGGGGCGCCATCCGAGGCCTGTGGAAGCAAATGGCCTCGGATTTCTCCAAGGCCACCCCCAGTCCCAGCCGGCGAATCCGGGCCACAACGTGAGCCGTGGCCGCGTTCGCCAGTACTCGCGCTTCCCGGTGGGTGCTAGCGCGGGCAGTCACGAGGGTGTCGTCTGCATAACAGAACAAACGCACCCCCGGAAGCATTTGCCCGCGCAGCACCCAGTCGTAGCCGATGTTCCACAGGAGAGGGCCAAGAACCGACCCCTGTGGAACACCGCACGACATCCTCCGCTCCTTCCACCCACCCCCAGCCGTCGGGTACCTGACAGCGCGGTCAGCTAGATAGTTACTGACCACACGCTGCAGGTACATGGGGATGCGGTGGAAGCGTAGGGCCTCCTTGATCACTCCCCAGGGCAAGGTGTTGAATGCGTTAGCGATGTCCAACGACACCGCCAACACCACCTCACGCCGGGTTGTCGCCTCCTCCGCCAGAAGTCTCACACCCTCGATACAGTCGAGGGTGGACTTACCCTGGCGGAATCCGCTCTGGAGACAACTGAGGTCGGGCCCTACCTCCCGGAGGTGCTGGACTATGCGGGAAGCTATTATGCGTTCGAGCAGCTTCCCCGCCTCGTCCAGCAAGACGATGGGCCGATACGCGGAGGGTGTATCGGCCGGTCTACCCTCCTTCCTGAGCAGAACCAGTCTCCCCGTTTTCCACCTACGGGGAAAGAGGCCCTGCTCGAGGCAGGCACTGAACGTCGCCCTGAGTTCAGACTCCAACGGACCCAGGGCAAGAGACCAGGCGCGCCCTGGGATGCCATCGGGGCCGGGAGCGGTGTTTTTCGCCTTCATGCGACTCACCGCTCCGGCTAACTCCCACTCCAACACCCAGCCCAGTGCTTTCCTCCTCCTCCGGAGGCGCCATACGAGGCGGCTCTACCTCGGCTCCTTGCGGGAACAGGGTTTCCACAACGGATTCAAGGAAATCCGGCCGAAGGCTCTCGGTGAGGGGGAGGGCGCGTGCACGAAGTTTTCTCCGTGCCGCTATGTACGGCCTCCCCCACGGATCTCGATTGAGCTCTTCGGCTATCTCCCTGTGGGCCCTGTTCTTGGCCTCGGCGATCGCCGTCCGCAAGGAGGCACGGGCTGTCCGATAAACCTCGTAACGGCGCCTCTCCTCCTCGACGTCGCGTCGTCTACGACGCCTGTACCGGGTATACTGGCGGCGCACGGCCATGCACTGTTCACGCAGCCGCGCCAGCTCCTCCGACCACCAGTACACCCCGCATGCCGGTCCTGTGCCTCGCACCCTCGGCATGCTGGCGTCGCAGACAAGCGACATCCGCCGCTGGAAGTCCTCCACCTCCACGGCGACACCCCCACCTGTGGGCCCTGCCACCCACGCCTGAACGATTGCGGCCTCAACCAGGAGCTCGGGATCCATCTTTCTGACGGACCACCGAGGGCTGTCACTTCTTCTTACTAACCGGGAGGACATGGGAATGGGACGTGGGGAGACGATGGTCCGAGAGTGACTCCGCACCCACAATTACTTCCCAGTTACTGACACACGGCGACATGGCGGCGTCAACAAAGATGACGTCGACTTTGGAGCCGCCATTCTATCGCACACATGTGTCAGCTGTCCCCCGATTCATGACTACCATCCCAGCCGAGGCCAACCAACCCTCCAGGAACCTGCCCCTCACGTCCGTAACCGGAGACCCCCACGCAGCGGACTTTGCGTTGAGATCTCCAGCCAGGACCACCTTACCGGGGTGCAACCTTCTCACCAAGTCTCCGACTTCAGCCATGAATAGCTCAAACTGGGAGAACAGTTTATTTGGCGAGAAGTACACCCCGACTACGGATACGTCTCCAATCTTGGCAGAGACGTACCCACGTCCCCTCTCTACGCGCTCCAGGGCTGGAGAGTCGACAGCAGACCTGGACGCGATGGCCACCACCCCATCACAGTCTCCGGCCCAGTCTTCGCCCGACGGAACGAAGTAGGGTTCAGAAACCACAGCCACATGCACCAACCGCTCCGCAAAGGTCTGGAATAAGAGATCCTGAGCCGTGGCGCAGTGGTTGATGTTCGCCTGGAGGAATCTCATGGAGGCCATTAATTAACGACGACTTCCATGGACTCCTCCATCGCCTTGGAGCCTTGAGCCGGGTCAGCGGGTGGTGAGGGGACCCTCGGGCCATCACTCCCCCTTCCCCCCCTCTTTGTAACAGGCGGTGCCTTGCACTGCCCGCTCCCCGCTCGATGGTCGGACTTCAGTCCTGCTCGTTGGCAGCTCCCACAATGTGGAGCTGCCGAGCAGGACTGGGCCTTGTGGCCGTTTATGTTAATTCTTTCTGTAGACTGGTTTAGTATGGATTGCGGAATTTTATTGTAGAAGCGAGTACCGAGACCATCGAATGAGTTGCTAACTCTGCTGAGTCGCGACACAGGTATCACAAGCTTTTTGTGACCTCTCGTATGTCTATGATATACATCAAATTTCGTCTTGTACATATGGATATATTTCCGTACAAATAGAACATTACTGTATATATTGTGATGCTACAGTAAGTATGCCTATTTCTTTGAACTTTTCCCGAAGGGACTCACGTTGATTCATATTATAGATAGCCCGTATGGCTCTTTTTTGAGCAACAAAAATCTTTACTATATCGGCCGCCTTGCCCCACAGAATTATTCCATATGACATAATGCTGTGAAAATAAACAAACCACGCTGTTTCAACATCGGTTAGATGATTTATAGAATTAGGCGTTACTTTGCGGAGATCCATAATACAAAAGTAATAATAACATTATTTTGCTATAATCCGCGATGAAGTAAAATAGAAAATATATATATAGCCTTTGGCTTTGCGATTTTAGTCGTGGAGTCTATCTCCTTATGATGCTTCGGTTGCGGGGCGAAACGATTGTTGAGTTTGTGATAGTGAACGTATATAGTGCTTGTGTACTGTGGTGGCGGTGGTGGAGGTTTGTGCATGTGTTTTTTACGAATCCTGCATGTATCAGGTATGATAACCGATTGTCCACTCTACATTTAGCATTATATATATTTCCTTTTTTACTACAACGTAAGCGGCGGAACTAAGTCTACCTGCGAGGGCAGATATATGGTTGCCCCACTGGAGCTTTTCACCCAAAGTGAGCCCCAAAAAGTGGTTGTATTTTGTATTTTTAGTAACGCAATAGTTTGTATACAATTAAATGAACCGGTGTGAGTGCGCTGCACTTCCTCTTTGAGGCGTCTCACTCAGTTTGCAAACAGGAAACGAGATTCAAGTCACCCTAGAGTCATTAGTATTGTTGAATGAACTACGTTGAAATCCTTTTGTACGAAACTTAGGCTTACTCCAAGGTTTTACTAACAACAAATAAATATATCCTTTAGCGATTTTCTTTTTTAGTTTTTAAGCTTTTATAACATAGAAAATATTTATACTTTAATAGCTATGCTTGGGGTTTCAACCTCATGTATAAATCCTGAATTCGCGGGAACTCAATGTAATATTATTAACTTGAACCTTCTAGCCGTGTGGTATCCGGCTAAGTAAAATAGTATTACACTCATTTCTTATCGAGGTGTCGTAAAAGGCGACTAAGGTAAGTTGACCCACCGTGTGGTTTCCGGTTTAGTAGAATAGACCACCCTCCTTCTTACCGAGGTGTCGTAAAATAAGACTAAGGTAATTTGACGTCAGGCAGGCGGCCGGTCGTAAAAACGCAGCCTAATCATGTTACAGCATGTTTATAACATGTTGTGCCGACCCCACTTAGAGTGGGATAAGGGTAGGAGGGTATATTATTAACTTGAACTTTCCTCAAGAGTTGCACTTTGTTTAGTAAAAAACTGTACAAAAATCGGTAAAGCAGATTTTGAGAAAGTCACATAGACCAAGACAGCTGTTTTTTTGACAAAATGACTTTGTTTTATTATATGTACGGACTGGTAACTTTCAAAATCAACTGAATTAATTTCTTTTGATGCATTTTCGATTTGAGTCGTGTGTAGGCGCCGGTGGTAGTAACCCTGCCTGTATACGAGGATTGCGGGTTCGATTCCCGAATTTCACATACTCTAAAAACACCTCATTAGTTCTTCAAATCTGGGCGTATGTAATAAAGTTTTACTTAAAATTATATATGTTTATGTTGTCTGTCACTCATAACACAAGTATTAAGTTACTTTGGGGACGGACGAACGTGTGTTTAATTGTCCCAATTATTTATTTAATTAATAATATGAAATGAACAGCAATGTTACAGTAGACCTTTTGGGACATTGGTAAATCCATTTTAGAACTTTAGAGTTTAACTCTTTGTACTGCTTTCCCATACTTGTTAATTTCGTCTATTAACCCGTTTAAAGTTAATTAGACTTCAGGGCGTTTAACAGAAATAGCGTTGAGGCAGACTTTTAAGTGCCTTTGAAAGTTATAAGCACGCTATTTTATATCGTAAACAAAAGAGGTCGATTATATAACCAGTGGTTTGGAGCACGTGATCGTTGGCAATGAGCGGTCTATATCCCGATTTGATTTTGTCTATACAATTCAAGCCCATATGACCATAAAGAAAACATCGTGCAACTTACCTCAATATCACAAAAGATTATTTAAAGGGTAAGTTTCGTCTAAGTCGCTTAAAATTTTGAATTAAGTAACACAAATTATTTTTGTTCATAGAACTGGTGGGTTTGATTTCTGCCGAATACAAATATTTTCTAAAAAAAAATTATTTGGTTCTTCGAAGCTGTTTTTATATATCTATATTGTGAAAGTATAATGATATATATGTATTATGCTTATGAAGTTTACGTTTATGTGAATTGTTACACTTAACTTATGTATTAAGCAAGTAAGAATTTAAATTGTTAGTGTAAGCAATTTGTTAGTAAGATATAGAATAAGATAGATAAATCATTTTAATCTGCGATTAAAAGTGATTTGTAAATAATCTCTGCACTGTATGGCCTAATAAACTACAATAAAATAGTAAAAACTCACTAAGCCTTCAAAGGTTATGAATACATTTGCCCAAAGTCCAAAAATAATAGTCGATACTTTTCAACAGTCAAAAATTGTTAATTAAAGCACCCCTTCATATCAGTACTTTTGTGAACTAAAATTTTGTTCACAAAATATCCGTCGAACATATTTAATTAAGTTAGTTCGTTTAGGTTGTTATTTTCCAAAATCTCAAATTACATTTTGCATTTCCGATCACCAATTGAGCTACGATTTGTCAATCTAACTTTATTATAGTCCAATATCAAACCACTCCGCATTTGAATATCTAGGTAGAATAATGTTATTCTAGCTTGATATTCAGATTCATGCGATTCTATTCGATTCGATAGTTTTAGATTTAATGTTAATATATATTTGTACGAGTATAAATATTTTATTTCTTGTAATTTGTAATTTATTTAAAAATAATTCATAAATAGTTTATTGACCCATTGGCGCAGGTAGCGGTGATTTTGGGCTCCAGATCCGCGCGTCGCGTGTTTGATTTCTGTCGAAAGCCAATTTTTGACTATGAAAAAAAACTTTTTTTTTTAAAACTTAACATTTATAATATATAAATGTTAAGTTTTAACATTTATATATTTGCCGATTGCCTGTCACTCTTTACACACGTGTTACTTCGGGGACGGATAGCCGCGTGTAATTGTCCCATATTTTTATTATTTATAATTAAGGCATGTTTTACAAGTTACCAATAAACTGTCAGTTAGCCTATTCGGGACATATTTGACACATATATCTCAAAATTTTGCGTTTCTCAGGTTTCTGATAGGCTTATTCGGCACTTCCCTAATAAGTTACCAGGTAGATCATGTCCGTGAAAACGGAACCGACAGACAGACAGATAGACTTTCCCATTTATAATATTAGTAAGGATATACATGTAGATGCCATGGTAAATACCATATGAAGTCACAACTCTTGCATTCCTAATCGATATAAAGACTTTTACAGTTAACACCATATTGTATTTTGTTAAACGAAACCTCACACCCCATATTTATTTATAGGACCCATAAATTCAGAGCGTGTTAATTACAAAGCAATTAATGCGAGGTCAAATAATATTTGTAACTATTCGCCACGGATATTTACAAATCGTGTGAATTTGTGCCACGTTATTGAACTAATAATTTTTAATCCTGTATTAGTACTGTAGCAAATTAATAACATAAGTGTACGTGTTCGTGTTATTATATTGCCCTTTAATCTTTAATATTTAAATGAGTTAATCTTATATATAATTATATTTTCTGAATTCCGAATATGGCTCAACCGATTTTCATGCAATTCAGCATTTATCCCTATTTTCGGGCACTGAAAGAAATGATAAAATTATTTATTTTTACTAATGACTTTTGCTATCATTTGTGAAGTTGTAATAGCTCAGTGGGGAACGGGTGGACTTAAGAAGTATATTCGGGACCAACCTCCAGTTATAACCAGTTATAAGTTTTTATTTCTTTTTTTAATTAAAAAAAATACCGATCTCAGTCAACTGGGTACTACCAAGCTGTGTAAAAATAATGGCATACGTTGTATGTGTAATTCCAAGATATCCATTTAGCGTTTACATCATATAAAATTTGTAACATATTAAAAAAAAAAAACTTACAGTAACATCGTGAGACTTACCTCAGTACCTCTAGAGAATATTCTACAGGGTCTACTCATTTATATTTATCGCTAGATTTATCTATATCCTTCCGTCTAACGAGCGCTGGAAACCCAATAATGATATTTGATCCTTTAATTCATAGGTTCAAACCCAGATAGACAACCATTGAGGTTTCTATTAAAACTTAAGTCATTAATTAATATTTACAATTTATTAAATCATTTTAGTGGATTTTGGTTCGTAAGGTGTTGAAATGGCCACTATGTATGAATATGTAGTGTTGGTAGACTCTACGAGGTAGACTGATCTCGAAAAGGTCGCGTGGAGAAAAAATGGACCTTAAGTTAATTTTTTTTTTTTTAAATTTAAATTCAAGCGGCGCAAGATCGTTTTGCGAAATCTCTGAAATGAATGAAATCTCTGGAAGTGGACATCTATTTATTGCCTAAGCGTAAAAACACTTGATATGATTGTAAATAATGTGTGTGTGTGTGTGTGCGAAAGAGAGAGAAAAAAAAGAGATAGAAATCTATATCAAAGACATTTGTAAATTTATTAGAATAGAAGAAAAAAAATCAAATAAATTTTGTAAGTTCTGTCTAATATAACTATTATTTCTCGACAGAAACGCTATAGGGTTATACCCAGCGTAATCTATGTAGGTTACAAGTTAATTGTATTTTCATATCACATAATACGGAAGGAAGTATCCGTCGCACGTCTGTCTGTCACTGGAAATATGTGACACTTACATGGGAATGAGCTGAGCTCGGGCTAGCGGTATATATTAAATCTAATAAAATATATGAATAAAATAAACTACCTCTTTTTAATCACATTAATAAGCTCTTTTTAAGACATATTAGGAGTGAAATACTCATTTATTACGCACCTAGTCCTATTATTCCTCAAGGAAATAGAAAAATAACAATTAGAACGGCTTTATTTAATTGAACTAATATTCTAACGCCAAACTGTGATTGCCCAGCAATGAGACCGTGCGACTTCTTAGAAGGAGTCACGGGTTCCAACCCCGGGCACACATCAATGAGTTTTTAAGAAAGTTCGTTTTAAGAAGTTTTTAAGTTAAGAAGGAGAGAGGAGGTCTGTGCCCAGCAATGGTAGTAACAAGTCGTTACCTTTTAACTATTCTTAAAGTAGGTACATACAACTATAAAACAGGTAGACTTTGTGCATTTATAAAATTATTATAATATTTATCGTGAGAGATAAATATAGTAATTTATAAATTTAAGAAACAGTAAAAAAAATTTCAAGCAGCAAATTTCAATGAATCACAATTAAAGTTTACTAAATAGAGGCCTACGTCAATATTGACGAACAACAAATAATAATGTAAGTCAGTAAATTTATGATAAAATCTATTTCCTGTGGATGATAATTTAACTAATTACCAGTTTCGCTAATGAGCACACCGTGTTAGTAATATAACTGTCCAATAACGTAATAGGTTTACGTTGCAGAATCATAATATTTAGAGGCCACCTCTAACATGAGTTCACTGCCAATGTTACTAGTGTTTACATCGTGTTACCTTAGTGTGTAGGAATTTCGAAGCTGAAATGAATAGCGCTCTAACTGTGTCGTCATTTTTAAATAGTCCCTTTTTTATATAAACTTGTTAGTTTATAACAGACACAACAAAGCGCCGGCGGGTCTGTTTTCACTTTTTCACTTTTATACTAATATTTTGGCGCGCTTTACCTTTACATTTAACTTCTAAGATATTACTTTGAAATTAAGACCTGTGATTGCCCGTGGACTTTTACGAGAGATCATAGATTCAATTCCGGGCTCGAATGAGTTTTTTTGTTTAAACTTGTCTGATGATTCTAATTTATCATATGCTTTTCGATGAAAGAAAACATCGTGAAGATACCTGCATATGTCTAAGGAATTGTGGGGATATACGTGACCTACTAAGCCGTATTGGAGCAGCGTGGTAGGTTTTGGCCTTTCTCTACAAAAATGGAGATAGAAGACATGTAAATTACTCTTATACTATGTAAGTGTTAAGTTTTAACCAGTTGTAAGTGTTAACCATTAAATGTTTGAAGCAATTAACGTTTTTATCTTGATAAAGATGAATATTGTACTACTACCCACTAAATATTTAATCACATATATCGCATTGAAATGTCCACTAAAAAAAAATTTAATGTTTAAAGTAAACTTTAAAGAGAGATACATATATGCCGTGGCAGACTTATTTGTAGCTCTATGAAAGAGAATGTTGTAATTTAAATGATTGAATAGAAGGATAGTTTCGGAGTACAAAGGTTTCTCTCTTCCTCTTGTTTTTAACTGTCTACATTTCCGAAAATAGTGACAGGTTTCGTTGCTAATTTCTCCTATTATCCTTTTAGCAGCAATGAGCCGACGTTGAGGCGAAAAAGATATTTTGAAGTTAAGTCTTGTCTTAATATTCTACCAAATAGCTTTTGAATGTTGCCTTCCTTACAAAATAAATCGTCTTACCAAAATTGAGGTCTGTGTAACTAGCGGTACGAGGTCCCCTGCCTTTGTTCCTTTACGTGTGACAATATAGACTCAAAGTCTAGACGAGATTATATTTACAGTATTCGTTAATAAGAGTTAGTGTCAGAAGAAGATCCAATTCAAAATCCAGTGTTACTTAAAATTCTTAATACTTAAAACTTTTAATACTTAAAATTCTTAGTACTTAAAACTTTTAATACTTAAAATTTAACTGAAATCCTACAAACAACTTACTACTTGTGTTGTGTAGTGAAAAAAAAACATAGAATTAGGCGCGTTGCATTGCAGAGATCCATAATACAAAAGTAATTATAAAATTATTTTGAGAAATTATAAGACAATGGCACTAGTGATTGACCATGTAGTTGAGCCTTTTGTATGAAATTTTAAATAATAAGCGTTTTGTTTGTTGTAGCTAATAAAACATATTAAACAATGGGCTACAGTTCTGAGCTTCTGGGCAGTTGTTAATAGATGGCAATAGATAATTACAAATTTATTTTTTATTTAAAATTTGACTTACCTTGTAGTGAACGTGTGTAGTGCTTGTGTATTGTGGTGGCGGTTTGTGCATGTGTTTTTACGTATCCTGCATGTATCAGCTATGAAAACGGTCCGGTAGTCCACTCTATACATCATTATATATAGTTTTTTATTCTGATTTATTGCGAATTATAGCATTATAATTTTATTATTACTTTTGAGTTATGGATCTCCGCAATGTAACGCCTATAATAAATTACGAATGTGAATGGATAAATGACCAGAGGGAGGCCGAAAAAAGATGGATAGACTGTGTGAAGATATGTATATAAAAGGCAAAGCAGCAGAGTTGACGAATGATAGGAAATAATGGAAGATGAACACTGGACGAGATTGGGGTAAAAAAAATGATGAAATAGATAAAAAGACACATTCAAATATTAAATTACATAAGAAATTCCATAAAATACTGCCGGTATCTATAGATATGGTGAAATGTAACACCTTTCGCACTATGAGGCTATTGTCTGACCATTGTTTGTGGTGTGCTATTATATTTTTAGAAGTGGACTGGATTTTATGCAGTTGGTTTCATTCAAAATTTACTCGAAATTTTTTTTAAAGTTTTATCGCTTCTAAGCAAAAGCGTGTAACATTTAAAAAAAAGACAGTTATTTATGAGACCTAATACGATCTTAAACGTTCTTTAATAAAAACGGAATGTAAAGCAAGTTAGAGAAAATTATATGAATTAAAATATAAACAACCGGGTCACATCGCGATAATCCCGTTACCTTTGTATAAGGTTCAACGTTTCGGCAGAGTTGCATCCACCGTGGTCACGAACTGACTGTCAGTTCGTGACCACTCGATGTGACCCGGTTGTTTATATTTTGTATGTAACGGCCTGTTACTATCCCACTGCTGGGCATAGGCCTCTTCTCTCCGTTTTTTTTTGGAGAGAAGGATTGGAGCTAAGACCTACCACGCTGCTCCAATGCGGATTGGTAGGTTACACATATCCCAGAAATCTCTAGGGATATGCAGGTTTCCTCACGATGTTTTCCTTCACCGAAAAGCGTGTGATAAATTGCAATTATCAATTAGACACATAAGTTTTACTAGAAAACTCATTGGTGCCTGCCCGGGGTTTGAACCCTAGACCTTCTCGAAAGAGGCGCACGGTGATACCGCTGGGCTACCACAGCTTTTTATATTTTAATTAGTATGAATCGCGAAAGTTTAAAATCTTCTATTGAAAATTATATGTTTCAAAGTGTTTTAGGAAACTCACGTATATTCGCTTTTATTTATCACTTGTCAATGCTGAAACAAAACCTAAGCACATTTTTACATATTTCCTTATTCCTGATTTTATCACGCAAAGATTAATCCACACTTGCCTAACTCAAATTTTTTTTGTGTTCTATTTAATTTTTTTGATATATGTAGATTTTACATGTACCTGAACGAAACTTGAAAATAATAAGTTGAATAATAATCTAACTAAAATCATTTAGATAAATTTTAAACTTTACTATAGCATTACTTACTATATAGATACTACTTAAGTACCACCACTATAATGCCATGAAAACCCTATTATGGTGAAACTCAGAAAAAATAGTGTCAGGTGTTCAGAAGCGCATTGTCTGGAGTCTACACAGCAATTACAGCTATTAGCGGTTTTGTTCGTAGTGAATTGTTACAGTTCTGCACGTATAATGACTGGTACTGCTCTAAGTATTTTATCGCTCCCGCAATTATGTCTAATGGTATATCATCACTACATATTATAAAACAAAGTCCATATTTCTGTATGTACGCATAAAACTTTAAAACCACGCAACCGATTTTGATGCGGTTTTTTTAATAGATAGAGTGATTCCAGAGGAAGGTTTGTACGTATAATAACATTTAATACGAAGTAGAGAAATAATGTAATTTTTGAGGTTTCTGTAAATAATTACATTTTTTTCCGCTTACATTGCAAACGCAGGCTAAACCCTACGAGATTTATCAAAATGATGTACTAAGTATTTGTACACCTTAAAAAGGTCTACAGAAAAGTCCGCGATGGTATATATCTATCTCTTATGGATAACCCACAATAGCAGTTTTTTTCATTTACTTTTTACGAAAAATGACGCCTTATGTTCAAAGCAATTTTTATACAATACAGTATTAATCCTTATCTAATTGAGTACCTTAAATAAATTGTTGATTTAATATAGATCAATATTGGCGTTTACAGCATGTAATTTAAGTGAACATTTTCGGAGATATTACAGATTTAAAATCCCGCGAGGAGGCCGCGCTTAGATCTATAAGCACTTCGAATTTAGCAGCGACCGGAGGCGCAACTAAATGTCCTTCTTTCAAGTTTATATTGTCTAATGATAAGAAAGCTATGAATGTTGTATGTAAAGACATTGTCTAATCAATTGTAAAATAATATCACTACATAGTATAAAACAAAGTCGCATTCTCTGTCTGTCCCTATGTCCGTATATCCCTATGTATGCTTCAATCTTTAAAACTATGCAACAGATTTTGATGCGGTTTTTCTTTTAATAGATAGAGTGATTTTAGAGGAACGTTTACATGTCTAGTAACATTCAATATGGAGTAGAGAAATACTGTATTTTTTGAGGTTTCTAATGTGATGTCGTAAATAATTACATTTTTTCGCACAAAGTCCGCGATGGTATATGTCTATCGCTTATGGATAACCCACTAAAGCATTTTTTGTTGTTTACTTTTTACGAAAAATAATGCCTTATTTTTGAAGCAATTCTTATACAATACAGCATTAATCCTTATCCAATTAAGTACCGTAGTTATAAATAGTTGATTTAATATAGATCAATATGGCCGCTTACAGCATGTAATTTAAGTGATCATTTTCGGAGATATTACAGATTTAAAATGGCGTGAGGAGGCCGCGCTTCGCCCTATAACACTTCGACTTTAGCAGCGATGCCGCTCTTTCAAGAGTTTGTTTAAAGACATTCTGTAATTAATTGTAAAAATAAAATACATAGGGAAAATATAAAAGTAAATAAGTAATAATGTACTATATGAATTTAGATATTCCAAAGATAGCAGGAAATCTTCTTGGTATAGGAAAAGGAAATTGTTTTTCTCCAAATTTAACGCTACGGCCACGGGCAGTAATTAATAAATCAAAACAACTGGATCAATTTTAATTATCTTTTTGTACACTGACTGACATGGGATATATATTTTATACCCGTGCGAAGCAGGGGCAGGCCGCTAGTTTGATTATAAATTGTCTATACTAGTATCAAAGACTCGTTGCCCGCGGTGCCATAAATCATCGGGGCACTAGGAACAGACGCGTGCGGTGAGTCACATATCGATATCCATTCTTATCGAAGAATGAAGAATAGTAGTAGCTTTTTAAGTGCGGGTAATTAAAGAAATATTATATAAGAAATATTTAATCAACAATTTACTCAATGATTGATTTGGTTCACCGTGGATGGGTATGGTTGACCTACTGTGATACAGTTGTTACTAGTACAGAGGTCAGCGTGATTCTACCTAAGATAACTAATAAAAATTTTAAATGAAAATGTACATTAATTTTAAGTATGTTGCCTGTTACCATAAATTACTTGCAATAAATGAATTACAGTCTAATAATTAGTGCTTGTAATTTACCATTAAAATATGTAATTATCGAATAGCTCTTCTAATTATATTTGTTTCTTTCCATCAATAAAATAAACATCGACACGTCAGTGTCATCGAGTCACGTCACTATGCCTCTTGGATAAAGTATACACTGGATGCCGCCTTAGCTATTTTTGTGTGTCCGTTTTATGCTTGGGTGAACTTTTAGCACTGCATTAGTGTGCGTGATTAGGGTAGTACTTAGCTTATCGATAAGCTAAACTAGGCATTAATAATTATCGAAGCCTAGCTCAGGTAGTGTAAAGTTAATATACAGTTGTAACCAACCTAGTTGGTTTACTGTTCAGAATAGATTTAAACATTTGAATAGATTGACATAATTTCCTGAGTGTACAGTCTGCAGTATAATGTCATGAATCATCCGATGCACATCTTTACTGCATATCTTACTGTGATGGGTGGTTCTCAAAAATGGTATCAGTCAATTGACTGTGAGCCTGGATTTACCAAAGAATCCTTTGAAGCGTTAAAAATAAAGTCGAAGGTGCAGCCCATACTCGGTGCTTTATGTATAGATGAAATGTCTATACGAAAATGTGTAGATTGGGATGGTCACCGGTCTCACGGATATGTAAATGTTGGGAATAATGTGGATGATGATATTGTTCCATTGGCCACTGAGGCACTAACATTTATGTTAACAGCAGTGAATGGATCTTTTAAAATTCCTGTGGGATATTTTTTCATCTGTGGAATATCAGGCTTACGAAAAGCTGAACTCGTCTTGGATTTGTTAAAAAAGTCTGGTGTAACCACAATATCATTAACTTTTGATGGTGCACCTAACAATCTGGCTATGGCACGATATCTTGGCTGTAACTTTAATTATAAAAATAATTTTAGCACGGAATTTGAACACAATGGACTAAATATATCTGTATTTCTTGATCCTTGTCACTGCCTAAAACTAGTTCGTAATACTCTGGGTGATAGAAAGATGTTGCTTAATGAAAGAGGAGAAGAAATATCTTTGAAATACTTTGAGATGCTACACAGTCTGCAAACTCAAGAGCAACTGCATTTGGCAAATAAATTGAGGCAAACACATGCCCATTACATCAAATAAAAAATGAAAGTTAAGTTAGCTGCTCAACTCTTAATCCAATCTGTCTCAGATGCGTTAATTTTTTGCCGCAACAATATAAAACTACAAGAATTTGCAGATTGTGAAGCACCATGTGAGTTCATAGATATTTTCAATAATTTATTTGATTTATTAAATACAAGAAATAAAATTTTTGTCCTTCAGTTCATTAATAACATTTTTCAATGTTGCATTCTTCTTCACAAGCCTACGGTTAGTTTCCCTTAACGTTTTTAATGTCCTGAGACGTCTTGCTGCCATCAACTGAGCTTTTGCTAGAGATCCCAAAACTTTGACCACTCGCCTGTGTGTTGAGGGTATATCTTTTGCTTCAATACCACTCTTTTCCAGCCTTCTCCGTTTCCTTGGAGAAATAAATTCGGTTTCCTTACGATCTGTAGGCTCTTTTCTCTTCCTCACAACGTAAAACATACCATACCAAATTAGGAAACCTAAGAAAATAATCGAAAATTTGAGAATTCGCATTTACTTGGCTAGTAAATATAACTTTGACTGATATTTATCGATACATAATAATTCGTTAGTGTGTACATCACTACGTAGGTAACACAATTCAATCGAATATTTAATGATTAATTATGTTTTATCAGTATCCCACACTCGTGCCGGCTAGAGAATATCAAACTGTACTGATACATTATAATCTGAAACGCTTTAACTGAATAAAACGCTTTAATTTAGCACGCAAATGAGAGTCAAAGATTTACCTATGAAATGATAATTCCGTGTTTTTAACTCCTCCTTTCGTTGTTCTTGATGGACATGATAAGGCAGCACACGAAATATTCGACCTTTTTTGAAAAAATATATCAGTAACACTCGCATTTGCTTTAGGTTTCAAGAAATAATCTTCAACAAACTCAATGTTATGGCCTCATTTGGTGTCACCAACTGGACACATTTTTAGCGACGTTGCCAAACTTCATCACAATCTCTTTCACTCTTATGTATAGTTCGCGATAAGAACAGAGACAAACGATAAATCGCTTACACACAGACGCAAGATCGGCAACGTCTTTTGGCGCCGTCCAGTATATACTACGTCCATGCTATGCCTGCGAAGGTGCGATAGAGAGCGCAACAGAGGGCGTCCCGTTTCCACATTTTACTATCTAGCGGACTATGTTTTTGATACTAGTACAATCAAGATTGATTTTAGCCTTGTCCTCCAATCATGATACTCTAGGAAGATTTTTGGGCGTCTATATTTATTATCTAATAGATAATTGAAATAATTCCTAATACTGTGATACTATCGAAGTGATGAAAGATTATCACAAGTACCTAGTCCACCAGCTTAAAGCAATCTGACAGCTTCATACACCCATTAAACTACAAAGCTCTTAAGCCTACGAAATCCACTAGTATACAATAACACTGTTAAATTTTATCGGGTAGCTCTACAACCAAATATATATAACAATTTCGACGGCAATATCAAAGGGTCTTATTTTAATCCCGGGAGATCAGAGTTTAGTGCGAATTTTATACTTTTCAGGAAAAGCAACTTCTAGAACGATTGGTGGGCTACATTGATTGAAAAACATTTAATTTTCATTAGCGCTTATAATAGTCTATTTGATAAAATAAATCTATATATAAAAATAGAAAATGTATGTTCCTATTAGACTCCGAAACGGTTGGACCCACTTTTATGAATTTTTCACAAAATATTCAGACTTGAATAATCGTGTTAAATTTGGTCGATCACAGCATTTTTTAACAGTCAATGACAGTGTCTCGAAACAAGACAGAGCCACAGCAACGCGAGACAATATCGATAGTTTTATTTTATAAATTAGGAATTATTAGGAATTATCTAAACATGAAAATTTGAAGGCAGCAATAAAGGTTTAGACTCTGATACGGCAGTGTCTTATTCTAAAGAGATCGCACGCCATTAAAATAGCTATAATAGAAATTAATATTTATTTATCAGCCACAACAATAGCCAAATTAAAGAATAAATGCCGTTCCCAATCTGTTGGAAAAGGTTTAATGAAACATTTTTCCAAACAGAACATTGGATTAATCTGATCTGTGGTATTTAGGTTGTCAAAGTGCAAGAAAATTTATAAGTTTATATTGGTATAACCCAGTAATACAAACCGCAGTAAAATGTTAACTTCATTAACATTTGTAAGATTTAAGTGGTTGTGGTTGTGGCAACCCTGAGAGACTAATCAAGAAAGTGCATCGCAGCGCATAAACCCGATAAAACAAACCCATCTCAACTGAGGCCGGTGAAGTTCATTACATCAACGGTAGATGTAGATTTTCCCAAGTTCAAGGTAAAGATACAGAGACGGTGAGCCACTCAGTTTAATTACTTGTTCGAGCCTCAGTTTCTCCACAATAAACAACGTCAACTTAAATGATAAAATTGTGGGCGAACCTCACCCATTAGCGCAAGATATGGGATTACTTAGCTATAATCTGTGATGAAACCACGCTTAGCCTACTAAAATTTATATAAAAGGTTTGGGTTTGTTATGCACATTACATTTAAATAAATCGTGGTTATTTATGTATGTTTCTCATAGACTATGAAACGGCTGGACTGATTTTAATTAAATATTCACACAAGCTTTAGATTTAGTTAATGCAATTTATAGCAGTAGTCGTTAGTTTGCAGAATTCCATAGCACAAAAGTTTTGATAGAATTATTTTGTAATAACCTGCATCTCTTGAGAAAATCGATTAATGCAAGGATGTACAGGAAGTAAAAACTCGTAAACACTTCTTCTAATAACACACTACACAAGAACTACACACATTTAATACAGCAATATCAACGATCGTTTCGCCCCGGAACCGAACCACGTTCACGAGATTAAGCTCTATGACAAAATCGCAAAGCATATTTGCGAAGGCAAATAGCAAAGCATCATATAAACTTGAAAGTAGATGTTATATACTTATTGTATAATTAAGTGTATATATTATAAACATGTGGGGGAACTGAAAGCTAGTTACTAATAATTTACGCATGAGAATGGATTTTGACATGAAACACAAATTAATGCCATTCATAGTTACAACAACAATTGTAAACTAAAATATAAATTTCAAGTTGTTCGCAATGAAAGGAAACTTCAGAACGAAAACAAAAAATCTTTTCGAATAATCGATTTAATGATTCGAATTTAAAAGTATTTGCATTAAACATTTGAATCCGTATGTGCAAAAGATATGATAGAATTATTTTGCTATAATCCAAATTTGCACAAATATACAAAGTGGATTATAGCAAATTCTATCATAACTTTCGCAATATCAAATTCTGCAAAGAAAAGCTTACTTCTATAAATTATATCTTTATAATTCTATATGCGTTATTAATCCATAGAGTTATTATAATAGAGTGGCGAGGACATACTTAAATGTGACTATAAAAAAAGAAAGCAAATGAGACTACCTCTGTCTCTTTTTTGTGTCATTTGACAAAAATGATGAGGAAAGTTATAGCCAAAAGACGCATCGCCCGCAAGAGACAGTCATGTTTGTGCAATATATGGAAATGGACTGGAGTCGCGAGTGCTGCCCAGCTTTTTAGTTTGCAAGAGATATATTAAGCAGTAACGGCTAACCTTCGCTAGTCAGAGAAACACAAGGAGAATAAGGACATAAAACTAACTATGGGTCTTATCTTCCGTCTCTTATGTGTAGGTTTTATGCCGTGTGGTATCCGGCTGAATTGAATAGTACCACCATTTATTCTTACCGAGGTGTCGTAAAAGGCGACTATGGTAAGTTGTCTCACCCTGTGGTATCCGGCTGAGTAGAATAGACCACCTTCATGTCTTACCGAGGTGTCGTAAAAGGCGACTAAGGTAAGTTGACTCGTCGTGTAGTATCCGGTTAAGTAGAATAGACCACCCTCTTTCTTATCGAGGTGTCGTAAAATACGTAGCCAAATCATGTGACAACATGTTTATGACATGTTGTCCCGACCCCACTTAGAGTGGGATAAGAGCAGGAAGATATTGTCTTATGTGTAGGACTTTCGCACTCACGACCCTACCTTTGGCACACCTTAATGAAATAAGGTCGAACAATCTGTTTGCTCGCTTATAATGACTGACGGCTTAGTATGGTGTTGGTGTATAGGTTTATTGTATTGGTTTAAATACTTCATACACATACACTTCCATCAAATGCAAAATCATCGCTTTTTTGTAATTAATGTGAAATAATAGAACAATGATTATGAAACACAGAAATATTAGATGCATTTATATAATAATATAAATTCATTTCAAACAGTCCAGTCTCGCAGCGAGAAAAGGCGAATATTGCTGTGTACCGCAGAAGTTTTCAACAATAGATCTAGAAATTTCGCTTGCAAATTCCGCAAATTACTTCTACTTACAATTATACCATTTAATGTTTCAAATTTATATAGTACTGTCATGCGATTGTGTGAATATTCATTGTTTTATGTCAATATGTTTAAGAAAAGTGTTTTTGCTCTTGTTTATATTATTAAAATTTGAGACCAGCTTTCAGTTAGTAAGGTAAATAGGAAATTTTAATTAATGGCGAAAAGACCTATCCAATTTGTGTTATAAATTATTTCAATTCAGCTTAGCTTTTTAGTAAGAAACCTTAATCCATCTCAATATTAATATATAAAAATGAATGTTTGTCCTTTATAAACTTCGAAACGGCTGGAACGATTTTATTGATATTTTCAGACAATCTGACTCATCCAGATGATTCTATAAAGTTTAGTTGCGTTCGGAGTGTATAAATCAAAAGAAGAAGAAATAATATACGAGTCTCTTTTTTACACAGAAGCTGCTAAAATCACGTCTTCTCAGTAGATATAATTATTGAAAACATTTCCAAATTAATAATTTGATGCCCAATTTGTATAACACTCTGTACTAAGTAATGATAAACTTTAATTATATGCTTATGTTTTGCAGGAGTATAACGCAATAAACCAAGGCCATTACAGTCTAATTTAGCCATGAATTTGTGAAGGCGAAAACTTGTTAAGTTATTAAGTACTGTATCGCAGTGTTAGAAACTTGGCTACATTACTTGGAGACGAGATGAAAATATGACTTGCACACAAGATGACAAACGTCCGTGGCCACTCTGTCAAGACAATGACGGACCGTCCATTGCGATATAAGACGTTTCACAGTTATCATAGTAAAGCTCTAAGAGGAATGATGCATTTATGAGTGATGCTTTTTCCAAACTATAATTACTTTAGATATATTTACAAAATGTTGTCAGTTATTATAGTGCCTAACTCCTGCCACTTTTTCCTACTACTATATCTTTATTTCTAAAATAAATTAAATTCGAATTAATTTATTAATTATAAATTTTAATAATTCGCTTAGCGAGTTTGTCGTGGAGTTTACTCCAATGTGCTGATAATGCTTTGGACGTAATTATTGTTGATATTTCGGTAGTGAATGTGTGCAGTGCTTTTAGTGTAGTAAGTTTCATTACTTTTGTTTTATGGACCTCCGCAGAGTAGCGGCTATTTCGCCAAAGTAAAATAATGTTTCTCATACGAAAGTAACAAATTACCCATTTTTCACGCCAGCCCTCAAACATTTTAAATACCCGTTATTTAGCCCAATATTCCATGAAAAAGAATGATGGCAAAATAATTTTTATTTCGTAGCAAACGAGGTGTTTGATTACAGCTATTATATCTGATAGCCGATCACGGCACTTTACTCGTAACAACATTCAATATCAGATTTATTGCGTTGTTTAAATGGAATGACTTTATTGAATAAAATAATTTGACTGTTTATTTTTGCATGTTTCAAAATTTTTTTTATTATTTTTGACACCTTTAAGTTGTCTTTTACTTCAAATCAAATAAGCTCTTTCAAGCACTTTTGCATCGTCAAGGACCAATATGATTAATGAAGCTACAACTGGTTCGGAATGTTGCTCTTGCCGAGAAGAACCAGAAAGAAACTTGGCGGTCAATCTTTTAATAATTTTCAATTTTACATTATCAAACCGCAGTTTTGTATGAAGCTGAAAGGGTTTTCATTTCAAATCCAGGCATTTTAATCATCCAAATAATTTTTAATTTAGTAATGTGCTTTACGTATAAGCATATCTCTAATACTTAATTTCAGCCTCCTTAATTTCATTCTAATTTCAACATGCTGAATTTCAGGAAAATCGTTAGAGCCGTTACCGAGATTCCGAAAAAAAAGCATTATTTTTCGTAGTTCGCCAAATTTACGCTTAATTCTATAAATTACTAGCGGCCTGCCCCTGCTTCGCACGGGTATAAAATATATATCCCATGTCAGTCAGTGTAAAAAAATTATTAAAATCGATCGAGTAGTTTTATTAATTCATTACTGCCTGTGGCCCGCACGCGTTAAATTTGGAGAAAAACAATTTCCTTTCCCTATACCAAGAAGATTTCCTGCTATCTTTGGAATATCTAAATTCATATAGTACATTTTTACTTATTTACTTTTATATACATAGGGAAAATCCCTATGTATTTTATTTTTACAATTAATTACAGAATGTCTTTAAACAAACTCTTGAAAGAGGGACATAGCTGCTAAACTCGAAGTGTTATAGGGCGAAGCGCGGCTTCCTCGCGGCATTTTAAATCTGTAATATCTCCGAAAATGTTCACTTAAATTAGATGCTGTAAGCATCCATATTGATCTATATTAAATCAACTATTTATTTAAGGTAATTAATTGAATAAGGATTAATGCTGTATTGTATAAAAATTGCTTCAAAAATATGGAATTATTTTTCGTAAAAAGTAAATGACAAATAATGGTATAGTGGGTTATCCATAAGAGATAGACATATACCATCGCAGACTTTTCTGTAGGCCTTTTCAAGATGTACAAATACTTACTACATCATTTTGATAAATCTCGTAGGGTTTAGCCTGCGTTTGCAATGTAAGCGGAAAAAATGTAATTATGTACAGAAACCTCAAAAATTACAGTATTTCTCTACTGAGAAACATCGGCAATTTTAAGAACAAATTAAAGATATTTTTACTAGAGCATCAAATACATATATTACGAGCAGTATACGACTGACAATTCTATTATTTAATGTCTAATCTAATCGATTTATAATTTTCAATATTTAATCTTTGTATCTATTTACATATAATACTATTTCTTATCATTATAAAATATATATATAATATTATACATAATATGTTACAGTTTATTTATTTAAAGTTTATAAAATATTTGTGATTTAAGTAATTATAAAAGTATATACTTATTTTTAAGCACTGTAAAGTAATATCCGTATATGATAAAATTAATATGTCAATTATTGTAAGTGAATACAATAATATAAATTTACTTGAAAAAAATTTAAGACCAAGCAGTTTGAGGCAATTAGTAAACCAACCGATGTACAGGTTGCCGCAAACCAATAACAATTTTGGTAAACGAACATGGGAATATATGTTGCCTAATATCCTAAATAATTTACCAGAATTTATACTAAAGAAGGTATTTAAAAACAAGATACAATGTGAGCATATCCTCAAGTCATATTATTTAGGAATGTATAAGTAATTCTTTAATTTAGTTTATTTAATTTAATTTAAGTTAGTGATGTAAAATACATTCTGCGGGCAGGTGTACGCATTCGCGTTACACATAAACCTCACGGGTTTTTTTTTAACGCGTCTTATTCATAAGCTAAAACTAAGTTGTAAATTGTTTTGAATAAATAAATTAAAAAAAAAAAAAAAAATTAAATTGTGTCGCTCCTGGCTACTGCTGAAAACCAGTGTTGTGCGATAAAATTCTGTCGGTCAATTTATACTGAGCTGAGCCATTTTCCTCTTCTTGTGGTATGCAGTATATATTTATATGATATTGTTTAATGTTATTGGTATGTTTTTGTTCATTGTACAACAACTGTGTATCGCGGAAGGCGAAATAAACGTTCTTTCTTTCTTTCTTTCTTTCTACTCCGTATTGAATGTTATTATACGTACAAACTTTCCTCTGGTATCACTTTATCTATTAAAAAAAACCGCATCAAAATCTGTTGCGTAGTTTTAAAGTTTTATACGTACATAGGGATATAGGGACTTTGTTTTATAATATGTAGTGATGTAAATTCCAGACTAAGCTGGGTTATTAGTTAAATTTTAAACCTGTCTAAATAAAATTCTAAATAAATTAATATAAATGAAGTCAATAAACTATTATTACTTCATCATCATCTCAGCCGTATATTTAATATTTATTTACTGTATCACGCTATATTCGTGGGAGGCATGAAGTGCACAACATACATACATAAGTGTACGAGAAACTATATTGCAACTTGCGGTAAGCGGCTTATATACGAGTAGGTTCAAAGGTTTACCGTTGCTTGTTTCTTACTTTAAACACGATTTTCATATTAACTTCAAAGAGGCAATGTTATTAAATTATAATACCATGAAAGATTGCGGATCCTATATTAAAATGTTAATCTGTAATGTTAGAACTTTGTTTCAATATTTAAGTTAAAAATGAGTTCTCCAATATTCGTTATGGACGTTATGTATTTTTAGCTACATGGATACTAATTTAGATGATTAGAATTGCGGATTATTTTATATGCCACGCTGCTCCAATGCGGATTGGTAGGTTAGACATATCCCTAGAATTCTCTAGAGATATGCAGGTTTCCCCACGGTGTTTTTCTTGACCGAAAAGCGTGTGATAAATTGCAATTATCAATTAGACAAACAAGTTTTAACAGAAGAATCATTGGTGTCTGTCTGGAGTTTTATTCGTGACCCACTCGAAACAGTCGCACATTCTCACCGCTGGGCTATCACAGCTTGTCCTTTATGTATGATTATTTGTATCAATTAAGTTTATCTTCTGTTTTATACGCAAAGGCTATTTTATTGATTGAAAAATGTTCTCCAGAATCGGAATACTAGTTAGTTGTCTATTGAGATGGCTTGATGAAGTTTGTTTTATGGCTGCAGATTAATTACCAGACAGCTATTGATTCAATTGATTTATACAAATAGACTGCTTCAAGGAATTAGAAATAGACAAATGTTTGTCCGTTGATATGAAGCTTAATGGTTCAAAATATGCTTCTATCGAGCAAAAAAACGGCAGTCACACATAAAAAAATAAGCGAACTGAATCACTAGATTACGCGGCGCAACGATAGTCGAGATTGTGGTAGCGAATGTGTGCAGTGCTAGTGTATTGTGGTAGTGATTTATAATGTATGTAATTTAAATGTAAATATAAAACGATAGGTGATGTATACAATAGACAAAGCAGGAACCGACATAAGCTTGCGGCTCCTGCTTTGCGCCTTGCAAAAGTGCGTAACTCGTTTGTGGGTTTTGGTATAAGATTCTATAATAAAATTCCGCAATCAATTTCAGCACTGCCATTACAGCAGTTTAAAAACACTGTTAAAAAGAGGCTGATACAGAAAGCCTACTATACTCTTGAAGATTATTTAGAAGATAAGAATGTGTGGATATAGCTCTCTTTGAACCTGTACAAGACAGTAACGACTTAATGTAAATAATATTAAGAATTATATTTTTAAAAGAGCAACCGCCGAGTTTCTTGCTGGCTCTTCTCGGTAGGAACAGCTTTCCGAACCAGCAGTAGAGTTGACGATTCAAAAGCACTTGTGTACAAGTTTATTTGAATAAAGAATATTTTGAATTGAATTTGAATATGCGTTTTCACTACTGTTATGTGTCCAGTATAAACACGGATTACACTACGTATAACATATGTATTTTCTTTTAACGCGGGTGTTGCAAAATATTATAATTTTATATTATATATCCGAAAAATAACGCGTTATTCGTTAAATTAATTACGTATTAATTATAATGAGCAGCCAGAGATTAGATTGAAATCAATAACCAATACGCTATCTATTAAGGAGTCAATTATTCAGTTCATTGGACGCTGCGATAATTAACGTCGGCATACCTATTTGAACATAAATGGTAATTGTATATTATAATTTGCAATTACAATTATAATTATAATGTTTTGGCATGTCATTATTAAGACAGCGAGAATCAAATTATTATATTGTTTCTACAAAGATCTAAATTTTCTCTATCTAAATACATAAGAATAATGTATGGATCAGAATATTGGGCAATAAAAGAAAAGAATATAAAAAATGTGCATGCGAATGAGATGAGAATGTTAAGGTGGATGTGTGGTGCGACAAAACTTGATAGAATACGCAATAAGTATATTAGGGGAAGTCTGAAAGTTGCGCCCGTTACAGAAAAGATGAGAAGTGCGAGGCCAAGTTGGTATGGTCATGTAATGAGGAGGGATGAAAGTCATGTGACAAAAAGAGTTTTAAATATGAATGTGGATGGATATATGACTAGGGGGAGGCTGAAAAAAAAATGGATGGATTGTGTGAAAAATGATATGCATGTTAAAGGAGTGGCACCAGAGTTGACGAATGATAGAGGGGAACGGAAGAATAAGACATATTGTGCCGACCCCACTTAAAGCGGGATAAGGGTAAGAGAATGATGATGATAACAAAGTATCCGAAAGCTGTATGTGTATATAATCGATTTTATCAAAATCTACAAGCGGACTTTTGTAGTGTTTTTACTTAAAGAAATTGCAATTCTTAAGGAAGGTTTAGGTCAATAAAAGATAAAAATCGATTAAGACTGTAAAGTTAAATGCTTGAAATAAATCGAGTCTTCATATACATATAAAGAAAAAGAAAAAGGAATTTTTTAATGTATATAATTCATCATCTTCCTGCCCTTTTCCCACTCTAAGTGGGGTCGGCACAACATGTTATAAACAAGCTGTCACATGATTTGGCTGCGTTTTTACAACCGGCCGCCTTTTTTTTTTTTTTTTTTTTTTTTTTTATTATACAGGAAAAAACCCCTTATGGGTACCGCCGCCCGACGGGGACAGGCGGCGGTTATGTCGGACTCGCACCGACTAAAACGACCTGTGTGCTCCACCACGCTGCCAATGGCAAGGACAGGGTATCATTGTACATTTTGCCCCCATCCCGCCGACAGCTCTGATCCCAGAGAATAAACACCTCCAGGTAGGGGCCCCTCGAAAGAGAAGCCCCCCTCCGCTAACCGGTGCATCGGGAGCACCAGATGCACCGACCGCCTCGGGGACCTGTAAGCCAGGTGTCCGATGTACCCCGTTCGGAACACCCGAAGGTCCCCAGTTAGGGCGGCAGACGATGGGCTTGGGCGAGTCACTAACACCTGGACTCACCAGCAGCAGATTGGATCCAGAACAACAGTTCGTGGAACCGTTCCGCCGCCTCCCTCCGCCCCCCTCCGCAGAGCTAAAGGAGGCCATCGCTGCCCACGATCGCTCCCTGCCCACCGTGTTTGCTATGTCACGGTCGACAGGAAGAGATCGCGCCCCAAGTAGGGGCCCCAACGCCTTGGTGGGCCTTTCCGCCCCCACTGGGTAATTTTTTATAGAGGTTTTCTTCCTCGCAACCCGAAGGTCCCCGTTCCCATTGCTGGGCTTCCGGGTTTCGCTGACGGTGGCCGTAACCATGTCCAGCCAGACTTAGAGTAAGCCCAACTGGACCCGTCGCTCATTAGGGACTTCACCCCAACCCCCCCGAAGTCCCCGGCCCGTCCAGATTGCCCTCTGCTAATCAGAGGGACAACTGGATTGGGCACCCCTCAGTGGTCCGTTCGCCAAGACTAAGCTTGCCCAGGGTGCGCCACGAGGAGGCCGACCACTTTGGCACCCCAACCGGCCGCCTGCCTGACGTCTACTTACCTCTATCGTAATTTACGACACCTCGGTAAGAAAGAGGGTGGTCTATTCTGCTAAACCGGATACCACACGGTGGGTCAACTTACCTTAGTCGCCTTTTATGACACCTCGGTAAGAAATGAGGTTGGTCTATTCTACTCAGCCGGATACCACACGGCGGGTCAACTTACCTTAGTCGCCTTTTACGACACCTCGGTAAGAAATGAGGGTGGTACTATTCTATTCAGCCGGATACGCCTGTATATAATTATCACATTTAATTCTGCAAAATTTCATCAAAAGTGGTCGAGTGGAGTAGCCTTAAAAGAGTAAGAGACAGACAGATTTTCGCATTAATAATGTTATTATTGATGTATCTCATTTATCAATCACAATGTTAGGACTAACGATTTATACAGCGGTATCTCAAACTAACAGATTCAGTTAGTATTATACAGAAACATTACCAAACCGACAAGCCTTTATCGCCAAGTTGGCGCTATTGTCTTGAAATACAATGGTAACAATTTTATAGTAATGTAGCTTCTGCGGCAGCCCTATTTCAAAAGCTCGCTGATAAGGCGGAATGGGTTTAAAGCAGGGGTCGGCAACCTTCTAAAACTAAAGAGTCATAAGTAACAATTAAAAAAAGAGAATTTAACAAAATGAGTGCCACGCTAATATTGCATTACCGGAACAGAATGAATTTAGCAATTTGTGTTATGAACTATTTAGTGCAACCCTGCTAGGCAAAGTGGACTGACAACCTCAAAAGAGTCGAGGGGAGCCGCAGGATCCAAGAAGCACAGGATCGTATGGTGTAGAGATCCCATGAAGAAACCTATGTCCAGCAGTTGACATATTTTTAGTTGATTGAAAGCTGCTATATAATTTGCTAATTCTTGTAGCACTAGTTCGTTATTTTGGAACAAATCGAGTGCAGGTTGCCATTGATACCCACCCATGGCATTCAATGTATTAAAGGACCAAAAAAAATTTTTTTTTTCAGTTATATAGTATTTAATATCTATATCACATTTTGATTTTTGATTAAGAACAAATAAATTCAAAAAATAATATTTATTACTATGAAAGTATTAACATATTTTTATCAAATGATATTCTACATCAATGCGACTATTGGTGTAAAAATTTAAAAATCTAAAAATTAAAAAAAAATTGTTGTTAGTTTTTGGATTTTGGATAGTCGCAGCCGCGAGTTGCCGATTCCTGGTTTAAAGGAGTTGTGGTGGCAGTGATTGTCTTTTCCTTCGTAGCCCCGTCCTACGTAGGCTAGCATTTCGTTAATTATCGGAAGCGATCGGGTGTTTCCGTTGTTTTATGATTTTTATTAAATCTGGTCAGTAGGTTTGTAGGTCTGTGACCGCTTTTAGAAATCGAACGTCTGGCTGACTAGAGGCCTTGAGGTTGATTGGACCTTCTATAAATAAATACTCGGAAATAAATAAAGACTTGGTGAACAAAAATACGATGCTTTAATAAATGAAAAAATAGGATATATAAATAAATATGTGGGACTATTATACACTCGGTCGTCCGTTCCTAAAGTAACTTTGGATAAACAACTGGTAAATATAAACATATAAAAGACGGCACTGGCCAAACGACATTAATTAAAAAAATAATTCAGTGATGTATTTCAGCCACAGGAATTATTTTACGTTTTGTAAAAAATAAACACGATTTATAGAGATCAATGACCGTACATGATATTCTAACCGTGGCCTAAAAACTAAACAGGTGCAAGGGAGAAAGAACTATAATGTTATTGTTTTCTCCTGTTTTTTGAACAAGCGCGCCGCGCCAGCTCATCCATATACTGACAAAGCCAAATCTCAATTAAATTACATTTATTTTGTTGGAAAATACATTTTTTTTAAAACGATATTTAATAAGTTTGAATTATGCCGAAATTATCTTGTAAGTTTAAGAGATCAGTGGATTAATTAATTGTCAAATCATCGGTATGTACCAGTCTGTATAATGTTAAATATATAATTAAATACTTATCAAAAGTCTATGTGTCTGTTACGCTTTTATGGCTAATACACTGAAGTAACATATTAAATATGGTTCTACACTGGAATTTTCGTCGGTAATTAGAAAAAAGTAGTACATGATAGTACAACTAGTATCTCAATACTAAAGTATATGCGCAAGAAGTCGCGGTTACATGTATTATATAAGAAATTTATGAAAACTTTATTTCTTTAATTACATTATTAAAGTAAAGCGAAAGTAATTTGTATTGTTTTGGCATGCGTAATTAAGCGAATAAAATGAAAATGGTATTTCAATTTATATTGAAAATTATGTTTAATATTCCGGCTCGAAAAGAAAGATTGTGTACAGGAATTTTAATAATGATGTCACTTACCTTACAGGATATTCTCTCTTCTCTGGAGGGCTTTTGACTCCATGGGATTTCGCGTGTGGTAATTTTACGCTTTTGGATAGATCAAATCGAATCAAATGAAATTAAAAAAATTTTCAAGCAAGGTTTAGCACCTTTGAAACGTCAAGCATCAACAACATCACAATCAACATTTAATGAAGCTACAACTGGCACGGAATGTTGCTCTTACCGAGAAGAACCAGCAAGAAACTCGGTGGTCAATCTTTAAACATTTTGAATTGACATTATTAAACCTAAAGGAAGGCTAAGTTGGCTTCCAAAAAATTGAGTGTTCTCAATAGAGCCAGACAGTACTTCAAGCCGGCTTATAGACTAGCGTTTTATAAAGCACAAGTCCGGCCTCACATGGAGTACTGTTCTCATCTTTAGGCCGGTGCACCCCAGTACCAACTTAAACCATTCACGCACCACAGTTTTATGGAACAATCTCCCTTTGGCAGCGTTTCCAGATCAGTATAACATGAGCACCTTCAAAAAAACGTATTTTCCACCATTTTAAAGGACGGCAACGCACTCGCTCTGCGAGAGGTAGTGGGCGGCGGTAATTACTTGATTGGTAAGCCGCATGCTCGTTTGCCATCCTATGCCATAAAAAAAAAATTATTAAACCGCAGTCTTGTATGACACTGAACGAATTTTGAAATCGAAGCATTTTTATCATTCAAATAATTTTCAATTGTGTAATAATGCTTTACGTATAGGTAAGCTTTGAATTTAAGCTTTTCTGTAGATAAGTCTAATATGTATTGCGGAATTTTGTTGTAGAAGCAATTATAAGAAGAATAGAAAGAATATAAATTTGACGCACTCAATAACCGCATACAACAAACGTCAGTTTTGAATTGGCCCCTAGTTGGCATTTCGATACGAGCGTATGGTAGAACACTTTTATTGTGATGAAAAAACACACAATAATAAAGTTTGTACTATTAGTTACAATTTTTGTATGGGAGAAATTTTTTTAATCAACGTCATCCTCCTGCTCTTATCCCACTCTAAGTGGGTCGGCACATGTTGTCACATGATTTGGCTACGTATTTTACGACCGTCCGTTTGCCTGACATCAACTTATTTTAGACTATGTTACGACACCTTAGTAAGAAATAGGATGGTCTATTCTACTCATGCAGATAAGACACGGCGTGGGCGGTTCGATTTACCTTAGTCGCCTTTAGGACACCTCGGTAAGAAATGAGGGTGGTCTGTTCTACTTAGCCGGATACCACACGGTGGGTCAACTTACTTTAGTCAACTTTTACCTTTTGCCTTTATTTTTGTCTCTAATTAACTTAGGATACATTAAAAATGATAAAATAATTTCCTTTCTCTTTATATCTGAATATTGTAATGGTTCAACTTTTACTCAAGTCATGATTGTCCAGAATCTTGTAATAATAAAACATTGAAGGTACTGTCGCTTTATCTGCCACTGTATCGCCCCTGAACATAATATCTACAGCACTATTAATTGTACTGAATACAAACGCTTTGTGCCAAATCATTTGTGAAACTATATGTTTGTAACTTAATATTGCAGTAGATACAAGGTTGCCTATACCTTCGTTAAGATTGGTAGCAAAGCTTATATAATCACTACATAGTGTAAAACAAAGTCGCTTTCTGTGTCTGTCCTTATGTCTCTATATCCCTATGTTTGCTTTAATCTTTAAAACTACACAACAGATGTTGATGCGGTTTTTTTTAATAGATAGAGTGATTGAAGAGGAAAGTTTATATGTATAATAACATTCAATATTGAGTAGAGAAATTCTGTAATTATTGAGATTTCTAATGTGATGTCGTAAATAATTATATTTTTTTCCCTTACATTGCAAACGCAGGCTGAACCTTATGAAATTTATCAAAATAATGTACTAAGTATTTGTACGCCTTGAAAACGTCTACAGAAAACAGTACAATGGTCAAATCAAATCAAATCACTGTTCACTGAGTGACTATATATATATTTTATACCCGTGCGAAGCCGGAGCGGTCCGCTAGTTGATAATAAAGCTTAATAATTCGACGCCTTTTCCAAAAATCGACATGCTTTAATCTAATCTAAAATAAGTAAAAACATAATAAGAGCTTTAAACAAAATTTAACGTCCCTACTATTAACCGTGAAACGTTCTCTTGTCTGGAGCTAATCCTGGCAGCATCAGGTCATGCTCATCATAAACATGCATTATCATCGGGACTGGACCAGCATGCAAAATTTCAGGTCAATCGGACATTGGGAAGTGGATCAAATTTAACTTCCAAGATTTCAACTTCACATATATGAACGGCAAGTTAAATAAAAGCTTTTAATAATAAAAAAAATAACTATTTCTATTATGTGTAAATAAGCTGAGACATTCAAATGGATGCAAAGTACATATTTTATTATTACAAACGTGTAATTCTGTCTGTCACTATCGGTTCTTTCTTGTGTGTTAAAACTTATATACCAGGACAAGATATACAATATTAATAAGATTATTTACAATTTTTCTTCAGGGTATGAAAAAAGGGTAATTAGGGATAATAGAATAAAGTTGATGCTAACGATATTGCGATATTTAACTAGTGTATCAAAATGATAAAATATTATAGTATTAGTGAATTACTTAACACTATCCATCGCAATTGATATAAGTACTAATGGAGAGCTACTTGAGCAGCGATATAGCACTTCATATCTTTCCTATAAAGCGTTAAGTGTTTAATGAATGAATATTTAATATTCTCATTGAATATTATACAGGTGCACTCCCCATTTATTACTTGAGTTAAATATGGAATCTTTTTAAGATTAAACCTTTACTATAAACATTTAATCCTTTTTAAATTCATCATCGATACTTATACTGTAAGAGTCATAGAGTTCTTATTAGAGTAGGCAAGCCAGTCAAAATGTGACATTTTACAATAAAGAGGAAAGCAAATAAGGGGGAATCTATTTGTCACTCTTTTGTTGTTATAAGACAAAGATGAAGTATACGGGTTACTCTTTCACGGTGAATCCGCTGAACCAATATTGATTTTCCACAATTATTCCTTATACACTGGGGTAATATATAGGCTATAGAAATCCTAACTTACAGGAAACAGGAACTCTACAGGAAAGTCTCCCTATAGTTAACTCTACAGGAAAAGCATCTATTCTTATTAACTTATCACGCGACAACAGTCCAAGCAATCGAAGTTGCGGGTAAAAGCTAGTTATTATAAACAATTGTTTTTATAGTCTCGTTTAAAATGTATAAATTGCTTCTAAATTTGTATTTTTTTGTCTCTTTTCCAAGGAGCATACTTTTAAAAATAAAAATTAGAACGATTCATTGAACGTTTCTTTAACAACTTCCGTTTATTATATTGAAAAAATTCTTTCACATTTCCCTAATACTATCTTTGAAATATTTTCCGAGCAATTTCCACTAGCTGATACAAAGTGCGACCAACTTACAAAACGATTCACAAAAAAGAGAAAACATAAAAGGTAAACCTTTGGACAGCTATTTTTTAATCAAAAACCGAGCCATGGAGAGGAATAACCGAGATGTAACTAGTTGGCGTTTCCGGATTTCGTTGTCGACATCAGTTTCCAACTTATTTATGAAGTTGGTATCTCTTGGTTTCTCTGCCACAGTAGAAGAATATTTTGTTTTACAATGAAGTAATAGAGAAGTTGCTTATTTCTATCCCACAGCTGGGCAAAGGCTAACTATAGTGCTAAAATATAAAATGGCAGTTTATACAAATTCGAGGCATTACTTAAGGATATAAAGGGTATTTATATTAAATATTTTTGAGCCCACTTATATATTTTCGTAAGCGCCACCCACTTCCTTTGTCTAGACTAAATATGTTTACGCCTTACAAATTGCTTACCAAGAAAGCCGCTTTATTATAGAACTAAGATGCTATTAAAAGGACTCACTTAACAGGATTAATTATTACTGATTTTTCTCAAATTAAAATTTAAAAATTTAAGCTCAAGATTAGAATAGATCAGTTTTTGAATTGGGTACTGGGCATCTACGACTTTACGTGTTCTGATTTGATCTTTTTATGGATTCCATACCCTCCCACAAGTGACGCCTTTCAAGAAGCCCATAGTCAAATCATGTTTTAAATCTATACATTATCATATTATGGTGTGTTCAAATACCCTCGCCTTCAGGACTTATAGATTCTGATTATATAATAGTGTTTAAAGTACTTTAAATTTATGTATTGGACAAGACATACCCAAAACATTCATCTGATAAGTACCATTATAATGTTAAATCTGGGGTATCAAATCCTTAAAAAAATATTCGCAAACAAACTGCAAATACATACAAAAGAAATACGTATGCGAAATAGAAAATTTTAACTCTCGTAAATCGCCTTTAAAAATTCCACTACCAAGCCGCAAGCAACGGTGACTAGGTGGAAATCCATTTTTCCAGTCATCAAAAAAAATATAAAAAAAGCTCTGCGCTTCCACGCTGCAGTAGCTGCGAGCTAAAATTCATATCTTTTCACGGCTGGAGTCTAAGCCACTCCACGCATTGCTCTTTTTGTCGAGTAACTCTGAACCTCGCCAAAAGCCCCAAAATAATGAAAAAAGCTTAATGCTTTTTTTATCTATTGAATTCCACTGCTCTATTCAAGGTCTCTTTTTGTTGTTCACCTATGTTGAGCGATAGCCGTTTCAAAGAATAGCGCATGATAAATTGTAAACAACAATTTGATATTTATTTATTATAGAATAATTAGATATTTATATATATCTCATTGACGCTTTTCTGGAGTATGAAACTGTGATAAAAGTCAATCTCACAATTTAGCAAATACGTTTTCTTCAATTCATTTTCTATATTTATACTATTAATGAATTAAATGTACCCTTAGTTCATATACGCGAAACAACTCGTATATCAGCAAATGTCGCAAATTGCAAGTTTAGGTGTGATAAATTCGACCCACACCGCAAGCCGCTTTATCTCGCTGTGAGCACGATTCACATAACTGGCTCGAATTATCATTTATATTTCATAAATCAATTTTGAAACTCGTTTCCAGCCGACTTCTAGTTGTTTCATCTTCAAAAATTGAATCTGTAAAAATATACATTATTGCTTAGAAGGCTGGAGAGATAGAGCAAGCTATACTATTACACTGTTTACATTGTCAGAAATGAGGAACTAGAAAAAGGATAGTGATTGACAGAACTTAGGATTGTGAATCGGAATTGTAGATGAACGTTGGAAACCCAAGATCATAGTAACTATAAACATTGTAAAAAAAGAAATTCTGAGGATATGTCTAAACTCCGCTTTGGAACAGCGTGGTGGATCTTATCCAACCTTCCTCTCCACGGCTGAGAGAGGACGCCTATGCCTAGCAGTGTGATAACGAGGCCGTTACTTTTTACAGGAATCGCTATATCTTTGCGACAGAAGACAGCGTGATGCAGAAATCCATTTGTCCAGTAATAGACATCTCAATGTTTGAAAATAAGAAGATAAACTATCGCCTTAACTCAATAGATACTAGATTCACAAAAAGACAATCTTTGATCAGTTAGTGTTCGCACCTCTATAATGCTCGAGTATTATTATATATTATTTTACTATAATCTGCGATAGAATTTTTTTTTTTTGCAATATGGGCCTCCGCAAAGTAACTCCTAATTCTATAATTTATGAACAATCACTTAAATGCGACGTGATTGATTCATTTGTAAATCTTGGGTGTGAATTAAAAAAAAAAGATTCATTGACTTCACTCTTTCTATTCCGTGATATCAATTGTTTGCAGGAAGGCTTGCATTACTGTGACAAAATCAAAAACCGACCAAATTATTACAACAGAGTTGAAAATGATTAGCCATACGTCTAAGTGAGGACAAGGTGAGGTGATCAATAAAAGACCTAGACCTTTGTGATCTAGACATACGCATCGAGAAACCAATGGACAGAAAGAAAATTATTGTCTATTTTGTAAATTTGATCATTTTTTACTGGTTTGAGGTTTGAATCATGTTTCACTAGTTTGTAGATTGGATCATGTTTCATCGTCTGATAGTTTGGATTATTCTGAATGTTATATCGTAAGTTCCACAGTTGCCTCCAACTACTTTATTGAATAAGAGTGAGTTTAAAAATAGAAAAATCTATATTGGGGATATGTCTGGTCTTCACACCCTCTGTGTTACTGGAATCAATAATTCAGTGGTAGCGTTTCATCACTCAAAGCTAAAATGGACTTGAACTATCTAAAGTGGCAAATCTTTTATGTACCGATGGAGCTATTTTCATCATTCTGTTACGAAACGAAGATATATTTTTAATTCATTGGTTTTCTTATAACTAACTTTAAAAAATAACAATAAATGTAGCACAGACCCTATATATTTTGTGAAATAGACTTTTTTCCCAGCTAAATTTACTTAACTCTTAGGTAACTAAAGAAATAAACAAAATATTAATAGATAAGGACTACATCTATAAATAAATACAAAATTTAAGTATAACATTCAATAACTACTGTTGACTTTTTAAATGTCAATACGGTGTTAGCCCTAATGGTTTTCACAACGTCACCCGGTGGATGAATTTCCTAGAATGAAAGCGGCTTAAGACGAGCGGCGCATGCTTAGTTATGCTTATTCATGACTCTTTTGAAAGCTTCCAGATTATATGAATACTTGTTCAATTGAATAGCGAAAAAAGGTTACTTTTCATTTCGAAAAATCCCTTTAGCATTATTTGTAAACTCGAGCTCAATATTCCATTCGTGATGAACGGTTCTGCAAGAGCTAAAACTACGTCATTGCTTTAGTAAGTGCTCGTTACAAATGACTTAGAAAATATCTTGGCATATGCATAAAATATTTTTCTTCACCGTCTGTCACATGTTAAATTGCGATTATCAATTTAAAAAAATGAAAATGTCACAAAAACTCACTTGTCTTTGTCTATTTTGAATATTAAGATATTATTCTAGGTTTAAAACCCTTGAATAAGTATGACCATAACCCATAAAACCAGCCATTAAACATAAAAATCTGAGAGTATTGAAGTATAAGACATTTTTTTTCTAGTACTTAATTATTCGATTCGATACTTGTCTCCCCTATGAGTAGTTTCTTCTTCTGTGCTTCTGTTAATTCAGCAAGCTTGACTTACTGTTCGGAATATGATAGCTCCGTCGCCCTTATTAACTCTATAAGAAACTTCTGTTCCCGACAGGATGGCTTTTAAAACTATCCAAATGTGTAACTGTTCAGTTTTGGATAATGTTCATTCCTGATTTTAAAATCTTAAGCCATGTATCAACAAATAAAAATAAACAAGATTTATATATATTTTTTTTAAATATTAGTCACATCGCGATAAAACTAGTTCCCTGTATTTTATATTCCGTGTTTCAGCACAGTGGTTAAGAACTTATTGTTGGTTCAAAAGTTTTGATTGTAAAAACGTAACAGACCGTGGAATTTATAATTTCAATGTAATAAATGTTTATTTCTTATGCCATGTGGTATCATCTGGTTGAGTAGAATAGAACACCCTCATTTCTTACGGAAATGTCGTGAAAGGCTACTAAAGTAAGTGACGTCAAGCCGGTCGTAAAATACGCAGCCGAATCATGTGACAACATGTTTATAACGTTGTGCCGACCCCACTTAGAGTGGGATACGGGCAGGAGAATGATGATGATGATGAAGTAAAGATCACTTATCTAAATATACCCGGAAAATAGCAAAATACAAAAAACATGTAACATCCGCTATTATATGGAATAGTTATTAGTATTTACCTTGAAATGATAGCTTAAATAACAGTTTACTTTAGGGAAATTAAATATAACGACTCTAAACGATTAAAAATATGTGATCATTGGTACGTAAAACATTTGTTTGTTGTTAACATGCAATCATACCGCCATAAACTCCCTTGGTACCTAGTTATTTAAATTATGTTCCCTTATGAAAATACTAGTTTTTACACTCGAGTAATAAGAAAAAAAAGACTCGTCAGTTACTCAACTATCAATCTTACTTCCTACTAATATTATAAATGTGAAAGGTTGTGAGTATGTTTGTTACACTCTCACGGCAAATCCGCTGAGCTAATATCGATGAATTTTGGCAAAATTATTGCTAATACAGCGGGGTGACATATAGGCTATAGAAATCCCGTTAATTTTACAAGCACAGGATGATATTAAAAAGTCCCATCTATTATCAGCCTTTCAAACTTTTTTATTCCAGATGTGTCAAATCAAATCTGTAGTAAACGACAGAAGTTTATTTCAAGTTGGTACTCGAACGACACTCAAAGTTCAGCACTTTAAAAACACTATTAAAAAAGATAAAAGGCTAATACAGACAGCCTACTATCATATATTATTGAGCATTTGAAATTATTATATTGTCAATACTTTTTGATGAGCTTACAAAGTTCAAATATTTCCTTTCAAATTTGTTCAATATTGAGTTCAAAAAAATTAGTTACATACAAACAAACATCAGGTGAAAGTAATAGAATGCCTGGAAAAATATAAAGCCTATAGTTTATTAAAAACGAAAGTTCTAAGTAGTTTGGAGAATGCGTTTTCGAAAATACGAATATTTGTCCTTTATTGCCGTTATATTTGAACCAATAGTTATCAAGATTTAGTCTTCAACTTGAACTTCGGAGCTCGCAAAATACAAGTTTTGAATTCCGCCTTGATGTCTGGGGTATCTGTGAAACGCTAGACAGCGAGAGTTTGTCAACCAACCCCTCCCGCCCCCCTCCCGCGTCCCCCTGTATACCCCAAACAATCCCTGCAGTTAAACATTTATTTAAATGCTGCATTTGCAAAATATATCTTTAATCTGTTTACATAAAATTTTATCTGTATTTCTTAGTTGCACATTTGAACATAAATTAACCTCGAATTTACTTTCTATTTCATATTATAAATAATATAGTTGCTATAATACTCAAGCAAGAAATCAGAAATTAAGACATATCCATATATGTTTTTCCCCTGTTCCAGAAAGAAAGTTGATTTTTTTTTGCCTATATGTTATTCCATTGTATAAACATTATCTTGTCTTGTCATTATTAATCTTTCTAAGATCTCATCAATATTGGCGCAGCAGAGTAGCTGTAAAGCTGTACAGACAAACAGACTTTCGCTTTACTAGGCGCTCCAAAGGCTTTGCTCGAGTGACAACATTTTTCAACCTGACCCCACTTGTTGAAAGTTCCATCTAAATCAATTTAGCCGTTCCAGAAAATTTTCTGTTAATCAAAACCATCCTCAAGAATTGCACTTTTAGTAAAAACGCTTCGAAAATCCGTTCAGTAGATTTTGAGAAAATCGATCAAATACAGACAGACTATTTTCTTTCTTATAATATTTATAGATCTGGAGTATGCATGTCAAATTTTTTTTGAACGTAACAAGAGACAGTTGTGATGTCTGTTATGAAAATGGTTCAAGGTTAGTGCATAAGTTACTTTTGTCTCTATACTATACTTGCTCTTAAAATATACTTTCTTTTAAACATAAAATACACGCACTTGAAAAGTACTTGACCTGAACTATTGTGATATCATTATAGTATAAAACAAAGTCGCATTCTTTGTTTGTCCATATATAGGGATATATATATGTATGCTTAAATCTTTAAAACTACGCAACAGATTTTGATGCGGTTTTTTTAATAGATAGAGTGATTCAAGAGGAAGGTTTATATGTATAATAACATTCAAGACAGAGTAGAGAAATACTGTAATTTTTGAGGTTTCTAATGTGATGTCGTAAATGAATCCATTTTTTTTCCGCTTACATTGCAAACGCAGGCTGAACCCTACGAGATTTATCAAAATGATGTACTAAGTATTTGTACACCTTGAAAAGGTCTACAGAAAAGTCCGCGATGGTATATATCTATCTCTTATGGATAACCCACAATAGCATTTTTTTGACATTTATGACATGAATTTAGATATTCCAAAGATAGCAGGAAAATTTCTTGGTATAAGGAGAGGGAAATTGTTTTTCTCCAAATTTAACACTTGCGGACCACGGGCAGTAATAAATAAATCAAAACTACTGGATCGATTTTAATCATTTTTTTTTCACTGAGTGACATGGGCTATAAATTTATACCCGTGCGAAGCAGGGGCAGGCCGCTAGTATATTCACAAAACTATGTATAGTATGGTGAGATTAGCCTATCATGCAACTTGATACAGATCTATTTATGAATTTGCAGCCCCATTAGACCTAACCACCCTTATTAGGTTCTGTGGAAAGGTTAACTTTACAAATAACCTTTGGATACTCGCTCGTACCATAAGGTTTAAAGGTAATTTCTTATGCCAGAGCTTGATTCAGTTAAACGAGCCGCATAACTGAAGAAAAGGCTAAGTACGAATCTAAAGTTCAGGGCGAACTACGGTGAATTAAAGCTATATGTATAACGTGGAAATTCCATGACACCATATACTCTTTGATAAACAGGGGACGTCTATTTGAAGATAATAACACCATAGTTGAAGATAGTAACACCATATTCAAGGTAATCTAGTTCGATGTTTTCTAATGCCAATAAAATAATATTGGTTGAATAGAACAAACAAAAAGGTATAAATTATTTTTAAATTTAAACTATCGTGAGTAGTATTCATAGTTAATGTATAAAAACCGGCTATACTCACTTATTTTATCGGGTTAGCCCGACTAGTTTCGAACCCATCCGGGCCCATATTTATAAGCTCTTTACGCGACGTTATGAACTTACATGAACTTAGTCGGGCTAACTTAATAGACGTGAGTATAGCCGGTTTCTATACATTAACTAGGTATAAAGTAATCATAAATTCTCACAGGTCGACTAAGCGACTAAGGCTAGCGATATCTTTTAGCTACAGAATAGCGTCATACACTGCCTTTTAGATAACAAACGTAACCTTTGCATAAAAGGAATAGTTAATGACCGACCCTGCATACACTGCAATGAATACAGACTAGGAATTTGTATTGTATGTGGTAATCAAGGTATGAACGGGTTATACTAAGACAGGTAAAAAGGAAAAATAGATATTAATTTTGAAACGAAGAAAGGAAAAGAAGAGGCCTAGATTAGAGGCTTGCATTATCCAAGAATTTTCCATAAACGTACGAATGTATAAGAAGTAATTTCCTTTTAGGTTTAACCTTAATATAATATGAGTGTAGCCACTGAATAATTAGTTGCGAAGATTGAAAGTTTCCATTCGTAGCGCTTAGCTTTATGTATTCATTGTATTTATTACTTATTTTCTTTTATCATTCAAGCTTTCCGGAGTTTAAATCGTAATATTTGTCTTTTAAATATTTAAAGAGATCTTGACCAGTCGGTATTTGATAGAGGTAATTTGCTACCCTATTTGTTCTCAGTTCCAAAGAATTTTATATCCTATTATTTAACTTTTTTAATTTTGTATATGTATGTATATAGTTTCATCTATTCATCAATTCATATTACATACGGAAAAATTACTTTAGCGCTTTTAGCTTACAAATAACCCGATTAGGGAATTTAATTTTTATTTTGCTTTGTTTGCTTTTTTGTTTACAAACATCTAAAATTTATGTTTATAAATTTAATACATTAATTTAGTAAAATATAATTGCGATTAAGTTCTATTATTGACTGATTATAATAATAGAAAATTCTATCAAATTAAATGGGTTACCTTACCATTATTTATCTTTATCTTAAAAATAAAATCAACAATTCTCATTCTTTAAAATCTTAGTTAAATCGTAAGTTATAATTCTGAACTTATTTGATTATTGAAATGGATTCATAATCTTAAAGTTCTGTTTATTTGTGTAACTTCATTGGTACTTAATTGTATATTATCTGTTCAGACTGTATTTGTTGCTGCACGCCGTGTGGTATCCGGCTGAATAGAATAGTTCCACCCTCATTTCTTACCGAGGTGTCGTAAAAGGCGACTAAGGTAAGTTGACCCACCGTGTGGTATCCGGTTTAGTAGAATAGACCACCCTCTTTGTTACCGAAGTGTCGTAAAATACGACTAAGGTATGTTGACGTTAGGCCGGTGCAGCCAAATCATGTGACAAAATGTTTATAGCGTGTCGTGCCGACCCACTTAGAGTGGGATAAGGGCAGGAAGATGATGAGCGTTTAAAACCTTATTAATAAGATCCTTATCTAAGTATTGGATAAGTTGATGATTTTCATATCTAGAGATTAGTGTTGGACTATATTTAATTTGATGATGGTATTAATTGTATAAATAAGCGTTTTATATCTAATTTTAAATGGATCAATGAATTTACTGCTGACTGTCACCCCAGTAGGAAGCCGTACCACCCAGCGAAGCCATGTAATACTTGATAAGTAGCATGTATATTCATAATATCGTTCAGCGTTTCCCGCGTTCCTACATTAGCTTCGACCTATCACTGTGAAATGAAAAGCTTATGTCACCCTACAGCCCTTGAACAGTCTCCATACCAATAACAACGTCGATGAACGATGATATAAAGACAAACAAACACGCCTCAGTATTACCAATATTAGTATGGGCTATTGACGTTGAACACCTTGTGGCTGCTAAGGTAAGTTGACGTCAAGCAAGATGCCGGTCGTAAAATACGTAGCAAAATCATGTTTTTAACATGTTTATAACATGTTCTGTTAATAATAATGCCGATCTCATTTAAACTGAATAAGGGCAGGAGAATTATGATAAAAATATCATGGTGGTAAAAGATGATTTATAAACTTGTTTTGGTACATACAGGCTCTATAACATGACGCGTTGGGTCATTACTTACACAGAAAATTTATACTAGTATAATGCGCTTGAAATGCACGGCAAATATACCCTATCAGGTATAATTGTGACCTTGCGCTTGTTTGAAAGCGTTAAACTTTGCATCAAGTAAGGGCATCTACATATATAGCCCGTATTTTCCAACACAAATTCGTCGGGCCGTGAAAAAACCTAGTATATCGCATTAATGTAACAGTTAAAATCATTTTGCGGCTTTCAGTTATATCTTTTCAACAGTTATTGCGGCAAAATTGTTGAATTGTGAAATTTATATTTTGTATATTTCATTTGCGTTTTGATAAAGCTGTAATAGCCTAGCAGTAAAATCTTGCGATGCTACCGAGAGGGTTACGACTTCAAACCCCGGGCAAGCAACTTGTCAAAGAGGCAGGACTTTTTTCGTTGATGATTGCATTTGATCACACACTGGAAAGTGTGAAGGAAAACATACTAGATAATTATAAGAATGTGTAATTACCAATCCGCATTGGACCAGCGTGGACCAGCTTAGCCCCAATTCTTCTCTCCAAAAACGGAGGGAGGAGGATTGCTTATACTTAGCAGTGATAAGACCCAGAAAGTAATGGGCCGTTACTTTAAATTTAGTTTGTAATAGCATAAGCACTATAGTAGGATTCCTAAACTTTACAATTAATATCTTTATTTTTGACGTACAAGGAAAAAGTTATAATGTTTCACAATCATTATAATAATAATAATAAATATATGGGACACTTACACACACGGTGGTCCGTCCTCAAAGTAAGTAACTTAATACTTGTGTTATGGGTGACAGACAACTGGTGAATATATACTTATATATTTTTTAAATACATCTTCTTCTACTTCTTTCTCAACAGGTGGACGTCCACTGCTGAACATAGGTCTCCTTAAGGGATCGCCACAACCCACGATTTTGTGCCGCTTGGATCCAGCGGCTCCCCGCGACCTTTTTGGGGTCGCCAGTAAACCTCGTTGGGGGCCTACCAACGCTGCGCTTTCCAGTGCGAGGTCGCCATTCCAGCACCTTAGGACCCCAACGCCCATCGGTTCTACGTACTACGTAGTTAAATACATACTTCAATACAAATATACACCCAGGCTCAAAGACCAACAAATTCATTTTATAGAAAATGTTGGCCCTCGGCGGGAATCGAACCCGCGACCCGCGGAGTTGAAGGCAGGGTCACTACCCACTGCTCCAACGGGCCAGTCTTAGCGGATTATGTTTTAACAATACCGAATATTTTATTTTTATATTTTTTTAACACAAATAATTATGAAAATTTCCTAAAATATTTTTCAAATTATTTTACATCTCAATTGGAGTCAAATTTGGAGTACGGAACCATGCAACCGATGTCAGATGTCGAAACTCATGAAAGCTCTTGAAGAAGTGTCAAATTCTTAGATAATTATTATTGTCCTTAAAATATTTCTTTATTATATTTACCAACTTACTTTGTGCAAAAAATTCTTAAATATTGTATGAGCTTTATTCCAAATTTAACTTTAAATAAACTTAAACTTAACTACATATATTTTTATATATAGTCAGAGTGAAGGTCGGAGGTCTCCACCTAAATAAAACCCGTGCCAATAGCAAAGAAAATTTCATTTGTTAAGTTAGCCGGTTGGTATCTTATGCAGCGGTTATCATCCATTTCGTTACTTAGTCTGTCAACATTTTGATAATAATAAAAATGTTAGGAAGGTTTAATTAAAACAAAATTTCTTATTAAATATATTTATTAATTTTGTAAGTACATTTTACGTTACATAGTTCTGAATGTATCAAATGAATCATTTACAGGATGTCCGGCCTTTGAAGTCCTTCTGACGAGAGAATCGATACTCCTTCGTAGAATTTATTGATTACAGAACATATTAACATGATACACTATACAGTTGAAGTGCGGTTTTTGTTGTTCCAATTAATATTATCTTCATACATTTCACTATTGACAAATTATATACATTTATATGTCGTCAAGCTCCTGAAGTGATTTAAAACATCTAACTGTACCCATGAGCATTTCCCCGCAGTTGCATGTTTTACTCCAAAAAGTTTGACCTATTTCGGGGGTACATCTTCAATTATGAAAATCCATCGCTCTTTATTCAAAATGTCGAATTAAAGCCCATTCATATTTTCCATTTACAACTCTGTATTTTTAGCAGAGTGTGCGCCGACTCTAATTGGTTCAGTTATATATTAAGGGTCTATTTTAATGCTGAAATTGTCTCTTACTTCCTGATTATCCTGTATTTAAGCTCTCCTCTCACTTTCCATGTTAGAATAAAGCTATACTTTCAATTGTTTTCTGCTTCCAGTATCCCATCAAATCCACCAAAACAGAAGACCAAACTAGGAATTTCTATTCCCAATATCTAATGAAAATAGGTCACTCAAGTTCTACCACATTGAACTGAGGAACAATGATAAATATATGCGTTAAACTTATAGTATTAAAGTTAGAGTTAGGTACTCACACAATCTGCTATAGTAAGCGATTTTAAGTTGAATATTTGCTTTGATAAGTAACTGAGCACTAGTGATGCAACAACGAAGGCAAGCCTATAAGAATCTTTTTATCAAATAAGTAATTTTCAATACTATACAGTATTAGGATGCGCTTGCGCATAGGGTTCTTTTTCATGGGTTAGAGAGTGTGCATTAACTATTAGGATGTATCAAATTAAATTTGGTATTAAATATTAATTTATTAAAATTTAGCAAAAATTTGATTGTAAACATCATATTTTTTTTTGTCCAAAACAAATGAATAGTAAAAAATTTCATTTTTAATATTTTTTTATTTATTTATTATTTTCTTTTATAACTTATTAATCTTTAATAATATTATATTATATCTTTAATATAATTCCTTGAAACCAGTGTAACAAATATACCGGAAGTGTATTATTTTGTGTTCATTTTTTTTCTAGTTAGTATTCGCCATCCCTCGACGCCAGCATTATTTAAAATATGCAAGATTTAACTATGGCGTAAAATCCAAAATCTTCATCACGTCTATTATGCTTTAAGATTTCAGTTGAATTAGATATTACCTTAATAAATATAATGACCAAGTGCATGAACTAAGTGATCTGTATTTGAATTTTCCATAACGTTTAAGTGTGAAGTCCAAGTGAACTCCAAGTTTTCTTTAAAAACTTATTTGGAATACTCAAGCAAAAGTTCCAATTTCAAAATTGTAAGTTAACTTTACGATGAAGTAAGACATCAGCATATCCTTATAATGGGATTTATATATATATATTGCCCACAAAAAAGTTTGGTGCGCTTTAGCTCCATTAGAATATAATTACTCAGCGTTCGAATATTGGCTGCAAATTTTCGCCGTAAAGACCCAATCACCGTCTAATTTCACCTTTCAAAATATATCTGTGGAGGAAAACTATAAAAAAATCCCACTCCTGATATCGGATAGAGTAATCCATACTGCTGTTGTTTAACATGCCACGTAGAAAAGGGAATATATGGACTAATTAAGTAGTACTTCAAATCAAATAATAAACAACTTATTTTTCCGGTATCTATCATGTATTTTAAAGTGCAATAGTGCCTAATTAAAAAAAATGGTATACCTACTATCGTTTTAAATGGCCGACATCTGTGAATGAGGTTTTTGATTTACCAAAACTTTATTTCAAGGATATATATTCTTGGTAAAACTTTTATACGTGATTTTTTTAAATAACTCTTGTATTGTGAGTCTATCCGTAATTTCAATTAATACCCACAATTTTAAATATCTGTTCTTAAAATATATCTGTGTATAAAGTCGAGATAATTTAAATATAAGACATTCTTAGTTTGATATACAAATTATTCCTATTCATTCGATTTTCTATTTAACTTCACAAAATGTAACAATGAATGAAAGTAAGGGAGTGTGAGTCTAAAAAAATCAGACCACAATGCCATGACATAAACTGCAAGTAAAATATACTTATATTTCGCCGGTAAACACTACTACATTAAATTGAACGATCTACGTTCCTAAATTAAAAAAATTTAAATGACACTGCGTTAAAAATGATTGCATGTTTGGAACAATATCAAATTTATATTTTTGGAGAAATGGCGACACTTCGCCGATACATTTGGGCATAGCCGATCGATTTACAGGATTTTTTAAAACACACATAGCTTTAAATCCGAAGATATTATTTATTATACTGTAAACGATAATATGTTCAACGCAAAAAAATACATTTTCTAAAATTATTAATTTTTACATATAAATTTTAACCAAGACCGCGTGTCACGTAACATTTCATGTCACGGAATAGCTTTAAAAAGTATTTAAAAACTTTCTGAACCATTTTTTGCTAATTTTAATTAATAATTATACATTATAATAATATTTACTTTATCTAAAATAATAAATACTCAAACGTAACGTGTGTATAAAATTTTAAAGAAACTTTAAAAGTTATTTCGCGCGGGAACCTGGAAAAAAAGCGGGAAAATTCGCCTAAAATAGCATGGATTTTTTTTTCGTAGTTCTTAAACTAATATACTCACGCAGCGTGCTCCGCGTGAGGTAACCAGGCAAAGGCGAGAGAAATTACGAGCACCACATTGCGCATGTTTCGAGGTCGCGCTAAAAACATTTTGAAGACTATCGCGCCCGCTTCGGGAACCGGCAGCCGAGTGTCTGCCTGACGGCGGACTGACGCTCTCCCGCTGGCAGAGTCAGCATGGAGCTCGCGCCTGCGCCTCGACGCCTATCGACCGCAAGCCCAGCCGTTTCTTTCTCCACTCAGATTCCCAATTGTTATCGTGCAACAAACATTAAACTCACCGTCTCCACTGTGACTTTCCGCCACCGCTCATGTTTTATTAACACCGAAACCTAACCCGGCCGCGTCCGCGCGATCAACTGATGGCGCTATCGTTCGAACTCGTACGAATTGCGCGCCGTTACACCAACCGCATTAATTATTTTGCTCTTTTAGTTCCCCATTCGCTTTCCCACTAATTGTATAATATATTTTAACATGCCTGATTTTTGCAGATCAACGATTACAAAAATTCATTTGGAATTTAAAAGAGCATAAATTGTACTGCGGCGATAAAAAAAAATATCTTGGTGTAAACGAGCCAACGAGTTTGGCGTTAGCTGAAGCTGAACATTATTGGCAACTATAAAACGTTCTCGCCGTTGCCGCTGGAGTTAATTAATATTTGAATGTTTTTATGATCCGAGCGCACGTTATATATTTGTTTTAGTTACGAGGTGAAGCTTAAATGAAATTATAGGAGAGCTCTGCAAATTTAAAGATACATACTATTTTTTATACTTTTTGAACTGTTAGACTTCCACTTCTACAAGTAAGATATTTGATAATAAAAGTTATTGCCAAGCTAACCATGCTTCTAAACTAATTATGATAACAGTGCACACCCTATTGCATCACTGCTCTTTATTTATAGACAGTTAATCTATGTCAGTTGTAAGGAATGATCCTAAAGAAGAGTACCTACTGGCCAAAGTTTTGTTAGCTTTTAGCGTACACACGGTGCAGGGTTACTTGTAAATTGGGGCCAATTGAGTATACCTTAACCTTAACCTTAGTAACTTCAGTAACACATCAAACTACAGTATGACATATAGTCATTCTAATGCCACATATTCAGTTACTACTACTACTTTTCTTCTTGTGTTTGTTTGCTTGCTGCGCCTATTTAAATTTTCCGTTTGACCCTAAGATTGACTGGTAGAGAACGCTTCATTTAATGTTAAGTCCGCCTTTTGTACTTTCATATCTCAATAGTGCAATAAAGTTTTTTTTTTAAAGTTGCCAGTATATTGGAGTCATTTTGTTATATGTTTAAGATAATTTTATGGAGAAAACTATCAGCGTAAGTTAATGTAGGTGAAGTTCAGGGTAGGTAAATGTAACCTTAATAGTGGATAAACCTATTAGAACCTATTAAACAAAGTATAAATCCGGACTCGACTGGAGCGGGTATAATGATTTAATCCATATGTTAGACAAAACATTGAATGAGCGATGGTTAGTGTTTAAAATACTTGATATCCACCAAGATTCTGGAAATGTCTTGAGAAGTAATAAGACATTGCGAATTTTACTTAATAATAGCGTATTTTCATTTTTTTATTATTTGTTTACATCCGTAACACTAATTATTACGAATGCGAAAGTCTGTCTGTCTATTATTTTGAATCTGATACATCGGGGTATCTGATACTTAGAATAAAATTAATTGATTCTCTTTCGGGAGCTGAGGATAATACAACTGAATTAAGGGTACTTTAACACTATACTTAGTGAAAATGAAAAAAAAAATTAAGTTGTGTATAGAACTCTCTCTCCTTCAACCTCTGATCACCCATTGCTGGAAATAGGTATCTTTACGGTATCCCCATAAATCTAAAAGCACTTAAATTGTTATGTTTAAAATAACGATCGTTTGGTAATCTTCAAATGTGACATTAGAGAAAAAAAATCTCAGAATAATATGATTTGTATCAATTGTGTTCAATTTAAGCTTTCTGTAGACTCTTAATTTTAGACGCATTACCTTATGTCTATGATATTATTATGTAGATGAAAATGTATGTGAGGATGAGTGTTAATTTTTTTTTAATCTATGAATATAATTTTTTTTTAACTTATCAACTACCGAAGCTAGAAAACATGAAAGATAGTAATTATTAAATAAACATACGGGTCATATCGCGTTATAATCGATTACCTTTGTATAAGGTTCTACGTTTCGGCAGAGTTGCATCCACCGTGGTCACGAACTGACTGGAGCGCCGCGGCGTCTTCGTTCCCGAGTACTACAGTCATTATTTTGTTCATCTACCCGCACTTGAACCGCACAATCCATATAAAGTCTGTTGCACACCACACTGATATTATCCGCACGCGATATAGCTTGCAACGATTTCTTTCGCGAGTTATATTTATTGATCACTGGATCCCAAGTCGTTGACAATCTGAAGCCCTCTTCTCTGTTGAATGTGCGATGCTTTTTGAAAATTTCAAGTGCGGGTAGATGAACAAAATAATGACTGTAGTACTCGGGAACGAAGACGCCGCGGCGCTCCAGTCAGTTCGTGACCACGGTGGATGCAACTCTGCCGAAACCTCCTTAGCCTTATACAAAGGTAATCGATTATAACGCGATATGACCCGTATGTTTATTTAATAATCAGTATGAATCGCGAAAGTTTAAAATCTACTATGAAAGATAGTAGTTTCCTTTTGGTGTAGATAGTCGCTGAGAAGGGATTTAATTTAAGAGTGTGGTAAAATCTATGTACGGGGCAAAAAATATTCAAAATCAAGTGCGCCACTAATAGATTTATGTTCGCAAACCGCCTTTGAATAATTATAAGGAAAATCCGCAAGCAAAAGCCGACTGAGGATTTTCAGGAATTCGTAAGACAACAAGGTGTCAAATTCTTAGATAATTATAATAATAATGTTACGTATAATTAAGTTTCATTAGAAACTTGTACAATATTAAGATGCTAATATTGAACAAGGTTGAAAATTTGATTTGATTGGGAGTAGAATTTATGAAAATCTATGAAAAGATTAACTAGAGAGAGATTATAACTAACTTTGCTCTGTAACCATGGTACTGGTACGGTGACAACTGATGGGCGTTGTGTGGGAATTTCCAGGGTATAGCGGGCTCAAATCCCGTCCAAGCACCACTGAGTTTTTCTATTAAAACTTATTTGGCTAAAGGATATATCGGTGAATTTGATTCTTCTACGGATCTCCAATTTTCTGATTTGATCACGTAGAGATACTCCGAGCATAACTAGCACCATCGCTAAGTGACAGGACTTTCGTATGAGGCCCATTGTCAGCGACCACCTTTGTCTAATCATAAATAAAAAAGGGAGACAGATATATGTCTAGCTTTCTCTTAAACTAGCATATATTTGAAAGACGTACACGCATATAAAGTTTTGTTGGTGTTTAAAGTTTGTAGTCCAATTGACAAGAGATTATTATTATTTATTTAATATTGGGGGGTAAGGGGAGTACGCGTAACAACTAGTGCTCCCAAATGCCAACCTCACCTGCACGCGGTGCCCCCTGCCGAATTACAGACGAGGCTATGGCGACCGATTGATGGCGGTATAACCATCCAATTAAGCTGACTTAAAATCCCAGGCCAGAGGTGGGCAGCAGCGCCTCTAGTGTCGAATGAGTCAGCTCTGCGGTCACCAACCCGCTTGCCCAGCGTGGTGACTATGGGCAGCAACCCCCATATGGAAGTGTCCAGAAAGTTCCGGCCCTCAGTTCCCGGCAGCCCCACTATTCCCGATTACGGCAGCGGTCTCGGTAACGGTGGGGCGGAGGGTGCGAAGAATCACCGGGTTACGGTAGGCTGCCAACCAACGATTTATTTGGCAACGTATAATGGACGAACGTTACGGCTGGACCATCACCTCACCGAACTAGAGGTAGAATTAAGTCGTATAAACTGGAGTATTCTTGGGTTATCTGAAGTCCGAAGAGAGGGTGAGGATACGGTAACCCTGGATTCCGGTCACTTATTCTACTTCCGTGAAGGTGATAAGGTCTCCCATGGTGGTGTCGGTTTTCTGGTTCACAAGACTCTCAGTAACAACGTTATAGAAGTCAGTAGTGTGTCGACCCGGGTAGCGTACCTTGTACTTAAACTCACCGACAGGTACTTCCTGAAAGTGATACAGGTATATGCGCCGAACTCTGCACACTCTGACGACGAGGTCGAATCCATGTATGAGGACATATCTCAAGCTCTGCATGGCACTACGTCAGCCTTCTACAACGTTGTTATGGGAGACTTCAATGCTAAAGTGGGAGTACAAAGACGCGGAGAATCGAAAATCGGATTGCATGGATTAGGGCACAGGAATCAAAGGGGGCAAATGCTAGTCGATTTCCTCGAAATGCAAGGGCTCTTCTTAATGAACTCTTTCTTCAAGAAGAAGCCTCAGAGACGTTGGACTTGGCAAAGCCCCGATACTTTGACAAAGAACGAGATAGACTTCATCATGACGGATAAGAAGCACATATTTAGAGATGTCTCTGTGGTCAACAGGTTTAATACAGGTAGTGATCACCGACTTGTACGAGGCACTTTGAATATGTGTTTCAAGGCCGAAAGGTCCCGTATGATGAAGCCTACTCTCCGACCTACGCTGGCCCAAATAGACTGTACGTCCGAGCAGTTTCGATTGGAACTCCAGAATCGATTCGACTGTCTGGAAACCACTAGTAATGTGAACGAGATAACCGACAACGTGGTGAAGACGGTATGTACACTGGGTCGAAGGCACTTTCCGCCGACGAGTCGAAGCAAGCAGTCCAAACTTTCTCCCGAAACCCTGGATCTGATGAGACAGAGACGTGAAATGCCGTCCGCTCAAGTTGCTTCGCCAGAACAGAGAGCTCTTTCTAAGAGGATACGAAAACTTGTACGCAGAGACCTCCGCTGCTCAAATACACGGGCTATCAAAGCCCTTATTGAGCGGAATAGGGGGTCGAAAGTATTTCAAAAACCCTTAGGAAGAAGTCATCTATCGAAGCTTAAAACAGAGGACGGCAGGACAGTTGTCTGTCGCTCTGAGATCCAGAACGAGGTCGAGAAATATTACGGATTGCTTTACTCGTCGAGTGCACATAAGCCTAGTACCCGCGATACCAAGGATCCACGAGCATCACTGTCGCGCCATTATACAGAAGACATTCCGGACATTGAGAGTGGTGAGATTAGTTTGGCACTCGAGCAACTTAAAAACGGAAGAGCCCCCGGTGACGATGGGATTACGGTTGAGCTGCTAAAGGCTTCTTGACGCCCTGTCCTCAAAGCCTTGGCAGAGCTCTTTAATACCGTTATCCATACAGGCACTACACCGGAAGCGTGGTCTAGGAGCGTGGTTGTCTTGTTTTTCAAAAAGGGTGATAAAACACGTTTGAAAAACTATAGACCAATCTCGCTCCTAAGCCACGTCTACAAGTTATTCTCGAGAGTCATAACGAATCGTCTTGCCGCCAGACTTGACGAATTCCAGCCACCGGAGCAGGCCGGGTTTCGAAAAGGCTATAGCACCGTAGACCACATCCATACTGTTCGGCAGATTATACAGAAGACCCAAGAGTATAACCAGCCGCTGTGTATGGCATTTGTGGACTACGAGAAAGCCTTCGACTCCATTGAGACCTGGGCTGTTCTGGAATCTCTGCAGCGATGTCATATCGACTGGCGATATATCGAGGTGTTGAGATGTATCTACAATACGGCAACAATGACCGTTCAAATCCAGGACCAGCGAACCAGACCTATTCACCTTCAGCGCGGGGTGAGGCAGGGAGATGTAATATCTCCGAAACTGTTCACCAACGCGCTGGAGGACGTCTTCAAAACCCTGGACTGGACTGAACGAGGCGTCAATATTAATGGAGAATACATCTCACACCTTCGTTTCGCGGATGACATCGTCATCTTCGCAGAGACGCTGGAAGACTTACGCGAAATGTTGAATGGCTTAAGTGATGCCTCCAAGCGAGTTGGTCTTGGCATAAACTTGGACAAGACCAAGGTCATGTTCAATGATCTTGTCGTGCCAAGACCAGTATCAGTAAATGGAACTCTTCTCGAGGTTGTGCAGGATTACGTCTACCTAGGCCAGACTATCCAACTCGGCCGCCACAACTTCGAGAGAGAGGCTGAAAGGAGAATTCACTTGGGCTGGGCAGCATTTGGCAAACTTCGTCAAGTCTTCACGTCCGAGATTCCGCAATGCCTGAAGACCAAAGTCTTCGACCAATGCGTCCTACCTGTGCTAACGTACGGCGCCGAGACGTGGACACTGACGGCGGGACTAGTCCACAAGTTCAAAGTCGCTCAGCGTGCCATGGAGCGAGCTATGCTCGGAGTGTCTCTCAAGGATAAAATCAGGAATGAGATCATCCGAGAGAGAACCAGAGTAACCGACATAGCTAGCAGAATATGCAAGCTGAAGTGGCAGTGGGCCGGTCACGTCTGTCGCAGGACTGATGGCCGTTGGAGCAAAAGAGTCCTGGAGTGGAGACCGCGTCTTGGCAAACGCAGTGTAGGGCGCCCACCGTCTCGCTGGACCGACGATATCCGGAAGGTTGTTGGGGCCAGGTGGATGCGCATTGCGGAGAACCGGGATGTCTGGCGCAGACATGGGGAGGCCTATGTCCAGCAGTGGACTGCGAAAGGCTGATGGATGGAATATTATTCATCTATGTTCTTATGAAATGTTGAACATAACCATAATTATGAAAGATCCATTTCTTTTAGTTATTTTTTATGTCAATGCCAATTAATTTGTTTAAAAAAATTGGCAAGTTTTGAGATTATCATAGAGTTATTAATACCAGTGTAGCTGAGCCAGAGGCAGGCCTGTAAGTAATAGTGACACAATAAATAATGAGAGGGTACGAGTATCTGGAGGATAGGAGCTGTGATAGCCCAGCGGTAACACCGTGCGATTCTTTCGAACGATCACGAGTTCGAACCTGGCCAGACACCAATGAGTTTTTCTATCAAAACATGTGTCTAATTGATAATTTATATTTATCACACGCTTTTCGTTGAGAGAAAATATCGTGAGAAAACCTGCATATCTCTAGAGAATTCTGGAGATATGTGTGTGAGCGGGAGAGTAATAAGCCGCTTTACTACGCTTTACGCTTTTTACACTTTACTTTACTTACTTTTTACAAGTGTCTATGTTAAAGTTGTATACGTCATCTTTATGTAATCACACATAAAAAGTGAGACCGATAGATACTCATACATTTACTTTATCTTTATTGTAATATGAAAAATTTTAGGTTGGCTACCCTCCAGCAGTAAAATATAACTCTATGGTGACTACAGAGGTACAGTTTTTAAAATAAAACCTAATAAAGTTCAAAATTCTAATTTAAAAGAATTCCGGTCGCATTCGACCTGTGAACTGTCGCTAGTATTTAAGATCTGTGATATATCCAAATTTTCTGTCATTCAAATAAACTTTTGAAGAATTACTTTTGAATCGCCAACTTGTTTTAAAATGAAAATTGGTCTTCTCCTTTTTTGGAAAGCATGGTAGTTACACCAATAGATACATTGAAGCATAAATATCATCAACAATATGTACGCGTGACTTTGTTGACATCAATGTAAGTGTTCAAAGCTTGGATAAAGAATACACAAAGTACTTCTTATTATGTATTGTTTGTTTGCTTTCTCGGCGGAAAAGGAGAGTTTTTTATACTATATGCTAGCTCTGTATAAAAGTTTCAATCGTTCCGAATTACCTCTACATTTCCTCGGAATTCGTCCGATAGCCGTGAAGTTTGTTCAAGATGGACAGAATTTGGCATTTATACTATTAGAATTGTTGCCTGTAATAGCAAAGTTGTAAATATATTAAAATATATATTGTCGAATAAAACAATTTCGTTAATTTATTTCACAAAGGCTTGTCGGGAAATTCCAACGGAAAACGTTTTCTCCGAGCTAATTAGAAGGCGCGAGGAGGTCTTTATTAGCATACTCGCAGATGCCTGCGCTAAAGATTGCCAAAAAAATTCTCAACCCAATTACGTGGCGCGCAGGAAGAACGACTTCATAATATTTCCATTTAAGGCATATAAAGACAAATTTGGTATGCTATTCGAAATAAGTCGCGGGTTCGAACCAGCTTATAAGCTTTCTATAAAACTTACGTGCTTAATTCTATTGACGCATCCGCGCTAGCCCGTTCTTGTTGAGTTCAGTTAGTTAGTTTTCTAGCAGTATAATAGCAAATTGTAAACAAGATGGGGCTTTTTTCGAGCAATTTTTATATTATTAAAATCCAGCTATGACCTCTGCTTAAACTTTCTTCTTCTTCTTGTCAACATATAGATGTCCATTGCTGAACCCAGGTATTTTTAAGTACTGTACTAACAACAGATTAATAATATATCAATACTCTCTCTCTCTCTCTCTCTCCTTCAACTGATGGACGTCTACTGCTCATACTGACTCTCTACGTCTAGGTCTCTCCACGGGATCTCCACACCAAATGATTTTGTGCCGCTTGAATCTAGCGGCTCCCCGCGACCTTTTTGAGGTCATCAGTCACTCGTAGGGGGTCTACTAATGCTGCGTTTTCTGGTGCGGGGTCGTCATTCACCTCAAGACCTTGGGGTCACCCATTGGTTCTCCGCACTATGTGCCCCGACCATCGCCAATTCAGCATTGCAACGTGCTGAGTTATGTCGGTGACTCTGGTACTTCTACGGATCTCCTCATTTCTGATATGATCACGTAGAGAAATACCGAGCATAGCTCGCTCCATCGCTCGCTGAGTGACTCTGAGCCTTCTTATGAGGCCCATAGTAAGCGACCACGTTCCAGATCCGTAGGTCATCACTGACAACACGCACTGTTCGAAGACTTTTGTCTTGAGGCACTGAGGTATCTTAGACGAAAAGATCTCGCATAGCTTCCCAAACGTCTGTTTTGATTGCTTAAAGATACTTCGAGCATAGCTCGCTCCATCGCTCGATGAGTTAATTTGAGCCTTATTATGAGGCCCACGTCATAGTCAGTGATCACGTTTCAGTTCCGGTCTTCAAGCACTGAGGTGAACTTCTTTAGACAAATAAAATATAGCTAATTCAGCTGAACGACTATTTTTGTTTTAAATATCACATCTATCTGCCACGTTTCCGAACAAGAAAACAAACATATTATATCTTTAATATTTAAATGAGTTAATCTTGTATGTACATATAATATTTTTGAAATTTTGGAAACAGCTTCAACGATTTTCCTGAAATTCAGCATGTAGGGGTTTGAGAGAAGCAAAATCTATTTAGCTAGGTTTTATTAAAAAAAATCGTTTCATCCCTGTTTTTGGTCCTTAAAAAATACTAAAATTTACATTGCATATAAAACGCTATTTTTGCTATAAATTATCAAGTCAGCGTAGTTTTTTCGGGGGACGGGCGGTCTATAGAAATGAAAATACCTAAGATAGAAACCCCACCTACGCAAATATTATTTTCTTTTTTTTAATCTTTCTTAAGATAGGCACACACTTCAGGTTTTCATTTTTAACGAGTTTCATTCATTTATTTACTTACAATTACGATCATTCTTATAAATGATAAACACATTTTAAGACGTCGTTACGGTTCACATTAAAAAGACATCGGAAAAGTTAATAACGTAATTGGAAACAATTTAGATGAAATTGAGACAAATTGAATTACTTCGGCCAGTTGCCATTACTGGTAACTCAAAATGGCCGACCGTGAATCACTTTAAAGGCGACTGTGGTAAACAATCGTATCTTTGAATAAATTTATACCCGGTATAATATATTGCACATTGAATCTTATGTTTAAGAGACCTAGTAGTTAAGGTATGAGTTAACGATTTGAGTAACAACTAATTTCGATTAGAATGACCAATTATTTAGAGCCAATAGCATCCATTGAAATGAACTGGCAAGATATAAAGGAACATAGAAATGAAAATATTTTTCTCGAGTAATTAATATTACCTCTATTATCTATATAGCTATCCGTGCGAATATGTCAAGGAGCTACGGGTTCGAACTCCGGGTAGGCACGAATAACTTTTTCTATTAATACTTGTGTGTCAAATTGATAATTACAATTTATCAAATGTTTTACGGTGAACAAAAACATCGTGAGAAAACCTGCATATCTCTAGACAATTCTGTGTAAACTATCAATCCGCATTGGAGCAGCGTGTTCGGTCTTAGCTCTAATCCTTCTCCTCAAAAATGGAGAGAGGCCTATGCCCAGCAGTGGGATAGTAGCAGACTGTTAGTTTTTCTTTCATTTTCCTTTTTAATGTTATGTATGTACAATAAAGAAATAAATAAATACATAATGACAGTGCCTTATATAGTAATAGTGAGCTGTTTATTGGCATTATAGCTATATTGTCACTTCAATAAAGTACTAACTCTGTGGATGTAATATACGATTACTTTATAATAGTAAAAATAAACATACAGATTTTCATGAAATTTAGTACGCAGCTCGTTTTTGAGGGCGAATCGATTTAGTTAGGCTTCATTTTTCTGAAAAACTCAAGTTATCCAAGTTTTTAGGCACTAAAAAACTAGTACAATCATTATGAAATGAAGCCTAATTTCGCCACAATCTACACGATAAGAATTACAAGATACTACTAGCTCAAGTGGAAAATCAGACGATCCCGGCACCAAAATACGATTAGAAATCGACATTCAGTTCGATTATTATTTTTTTCAAATTCCATCTATTGTGAGAAAATCTTGAAGAGCTCTTTATTGATGCTTCTCATTCATGTTTTTAAAAAAAAAGCAAAATAGGTCAACCAGGTTTATGTATAGAAACTTGCTATACTCACATTGTTAGTATCGAGTTAGTCTGTCTAGTTTCTAGCCTATCCGTGGGAAACTACGTAACTTAGTCCAGTTCCTAATATTAACGAGAGTATAGCCAGCTTCTAAAATAGTGTAATCTCCACGTAATACTTAATGAAGGCCGCGATCCAATCGGCCCCATAACTTTCCGTCTCGTATCGGGTAGTGTGCCGCATTGCGTCATACAGGTGATTATTGTTACAGCATCGCCCATTTAAATCTTTGTTATTCAACTTGTATTATCATACATACAAGAATAACGGCATTTTAATTTTATAGTTTCATGCACGAATTCTTCATTTATGGGTCAAATGACAAAATAGTCGAATAGCGTATACCTTAACGAGTGAGAAATATATTTCATCATAGTCGGGCTTGCCTTTTAAAAAAGAGATGAACATAGATTTGATACGACTATTAGGTGCCCTGTCGTCTATCACGTAGTTAAATGGTCGAGCTTGCCATATTTAAGACTAGCAATTGCCAGCGGCTCCGCCCGCTTGACAATATTAAACTGTAATATAGAATTTTGATAATCATAAAAGTGACTAAATTGGGTTAACCCTAAAACCTAGAAATATGCTGTCCCGGCGTGAAGTTATATAACCTATAGTAAGTAAGTAAGTAACAGCCTTTTACTATCCCACTGCTGGGCATAGGCCTCCACTCTCCATTTTTGGAGAGAAGGGTTGGAGCTAAGACCTACCACGCTGCTCCAATGCGGGTTGGTAGGTTACACATATCCCTAGGATTCTCTAGAGATATGCAGGTTTCCTCACGATGTTTTCCTTCACCGAAAAGCGTGTGATAAATTGCAATTAACAATTAGACACATAAGTTTTAATAGAAAAACTCATTGGTGTCTGCCCGGGTTTGAACCCATGATCGTCTCTAGAGATTCACACGGTCGCACCGCTAGGCCATCACAGCTTATATAACCTATAGTCTTCCTCAATAAATGGACTATCTTACAGTGACAGAATTTTTTGAATCGGTTCAGTGCTTCCTGAGATTAGCGCGTTCAAACAATCAAACAAACTCTTCAGCTTTATATATTAGTATAGATGTGTGACCGCAGATTTGATACAACTTTTTGGTACTCTATCGTCTATTTATTGGTTATGGTCAATAATAGTGTTGTATAGACACCATACGATTTAAATAAGACGCAATATATATTTTGCATCTGTATAATTAATTATACACGCTTTCAAATTTTTCTACAGTTGCCAGTATTTAAATACATTGGCTTTAAATTTGCCACTTGAATTATTTCTTTAATTCATTTTACATTTCATTGTCATATTATGACATTAAATTTTCAAGACGCAGCTTTGTGTAAAAATCTAATTTCAAATATCCTCAACTTGCACAATTCTTGGTTTAAGTTATGATTTATGAAAAGTACAGTAGACAACAAATTTATAATGCGAATAATGTCATACAGCGCAGTTTAAAGTAAAAAAAATATTGTATTCATAAATATGTTACAACATACAACCTCCTTCATAGAGTTGGTCATTAATATGAAAAAAAACATTGTGGCCGTCATTATGTGTTATTAAGTTGTTGAGAAAGAGTAAATGTCTTGATTTTGGGAAAATTGTTTTTTATTTGTTGCATGAGAATAAAGGAGAAATATCGTTTTTATAAGTTATTCTCTATGCAGGTTTCCTCACGATGATTTCCTTCACCGCAAAGCGTGTAGTAAATTGCAATTATCAATAAGACACATAAGTTTTTATACAAAAAAATAATTGCCTGCCCGGGTTTGAAACCGAGATCTCGGAAGAGTCGCACGGTGTAACTGTTAGGCTATCACAACTTTCATACATAACAATAAATGTACATAGCGACCAGCATCGTGTTATTTTCTTACTGCTAATGTCTTGAGTAAACTCTCACTGGATGAACCTTTAGGCGATATGCGACTTTACTAAAGACTTAATACACTATTATGCGCATTTCGCAGAGATCAGAGCATGTCCTTTATGCTCAGTGATGCAATGTAATCCTACAAATCCTAATAATTAAGCGCATATTGTTAACTAACAGTTTCCCTCTATGCTTTAGATTAGTCTGGTATTAATCTCACAGACTCAATAGACTCCACGACTAAATCATAGAGCTTTACGATTTTGTCGTGGAGTCTATCTCCTGACGATGCTTCGGTTACGGGGCGAAACAATTGTTGAGATTGCTGGGTGAATGTGTGCAGTGCTTGTGTATTGTTGTGTTATCTGTGTCGGGTAGTGCATGAATTCTTAAAAATTCGGCATGTATCATGTATGAGAACGAATAGTACACTCTACATTTAGTTTGACCCACTTCCAGGTTGGCGCTTGAGCTAAAATTTGGCATACTGGTCTAATCCCGATGACAAAACATGTTTATGATAAGCATGACTTGCTGCTGTTACGATTGGCTCCAAATGATGGAACTCCTCAATGGTTAACAGTAGGGAAATTAAAAATATGTAAAATTATCTTATCAAATTAAAAAAAACTTAACTTTTTAATTTTAAATAAGAAATTTTTATTATTTATAATATAAATATATCACGGATCACTTATTTATAAGTATATCACAGATTTTCATTAAAGTCATTTGAGCTTTTCTATTAAAATCAATAAAAAAAAGAGTCTAGAAGACTGTAATATAGTGATAGTGTAGTGTAGTGTTAGTGCTACAGAGTGTTAGTGCTAGAGAGTGTAGTGTTAGAACACAACAACGTAGTGTATCCTATAATAAGAAAAACTATGATAAGTTATTGGACCTGTTCTTAGATAAAAGTTAGTTTATAAGTTAAGGTTAAAATTAAATTATTAGCCATAAGACTAGATTTTGACTACAATAAAGTACCTGCATTGTGATGTAATTTAAAACAGGAAATAAAATTTAACTTTTGTCAGTCTAAATTTTGTATGGTTGTTGAAACACGTGAATTAATCTTAAGTTATTTTATAACGACGTTTAAAGTGTTATGTGTGCGAGGGACATGGGGCACCATAATTATGCATCAGCTCTAAATCTTTGTCCACCAATTTCTACTGTGCCACAATTCTTAGAGTGGTGAGGATTCCAGAGAACTACACATTTACCGTCGCATGTGACATTGTATATCCCACCATCGTGTAGAAATCCTGGCCAGTGTCCCATATATATTTACTCGTATATTTATTTATTATTTCATGGCTTTGGAATGGAGCCCACGCCATGGCTACCCCAGGCACACTTGGCGGTGATTGGTTGATGAAGAAAGAAATTTACTTTTACATTACTAAATGAATACGCGAAATCCCTTCTTGAATTAATCTTTAAAAAAAATACTAAAAAATGTCTTATTACTATACTTATTATTATATTAATTATTTGTAATATCGAATCCCAGATGATACTTCAGTAAGTCCCTAAAATATAGTAAATATTTAAACTACGTAAAATTAATAGCCGTGTGGTATCCAGCTAAGTAGAATAGTACAACCCTCATTTCTTACCAAGCTTAAAAGGCGACTAAGGTAAGACGACCCGCCGTGTGGTATCCGGCTGAGTAGAATAGACGACCCTCATTTCTTACCGAGATGTCGTAAAAGGCGACTAAGGTAAACTCCACTAATCAACTGATCCACCGTGTAGTATCCGGTTTAGTAGAATAGACCACCCTTCTTTATACCGAGGTGTCGTAAAATACGACTAAGGTAAGTTGACGTCAGGCAGGCGGCCGATCGTAAAAACGCAGCCAAATCATGTTACAGCATGTTTATAACATGTTGTGCCAACCCCACTTAAGAGTGGGATAAGGGCAGGAGGATATATTTAAACTTCGTAAAAATATTCAGTTCCTCCCAATTTAAATAAATGTAAAGTTTATCTGAAGCTGACTGTCACTACTTGTAAAGTAATATAACTTAAGGTCACGGCTAAAGCCGTACTTGCATTCTTTATACCTTGCCGCTTGTTTACCCGACGAGCTACGTTGCCTTAATTTCTCATATTATTGTACATGCGGCCTTTATTTAAATAATTGTTTTGTTTTAAGATACACTCCCTGCAGTCGAACCATCTCAACAATAGATAGTTTTTAGTTAATGTATAGAACCGGCTATACTCACGTGTTATTCTATCGGGTTAGCCCGACTAGTTTCGAACCCATCCGGGGCTCTTATTCATGAGCTCTTTACACGACGTTATCGCGCGGGAACTGCGTCCCGCAGCTCGCTGGGCGCGACTCGTGGGTGGATGGGTTCGAAACTAGTCGGGCTAACCCGATAGGATAAGACTTGAGTATAGCCGGTTCTATACATTAACTATGAATACTACCCACGATAGTTTAAATTCCAAAATAGATAGTTTTTATTAAAATGAGTCCAAAAACCTGCTTGATCCGCACATATCGTAGTACCAGGGACACCGAACTTTGCTTAGTATTTTTTTTAGAAGATACCCGGGGTCAAACTACAGTATTGTTATATTTCGGACTGAGCTATAGATCTGAGCTATTACAACTTTACAAATGACAGTTTATTTAGAATATGTTTTCAAATAATACTACCTGCCTGAAAACAGTGGTAAACATCGTTTTTTTTAAATAAATAACTAGTTTTAATTATAGATAAGATAGATTTTTCGCCCCCGAAACCTAGGTAACTAGGTATAAGTAGGTACTAAGTTTCATGAAAATCGTTGGAGCCGTTTCCGTAATTTTAGATTATATATATAAAAGATTAACTCATTTAAATATTAAAGAATTTGGTCTATACCTATATTATCTGAAGAGGTCACACTTAAGATTTCCAATCAACAATTTACAAAACTGAGTTTGTAACTCGGCTTGAGATCATTAATATTAAAATTAGTATTATGAAAACCTGAAAGTATATATATCTCTTTGTTAACTTTAATATAAAATTTGATAAAGCCAAAATCTTGTTACGCTAATAAGTATTAAGATCAAACACAAAATACGATGGTGTACTAACCATGTAATAGCAGTATTATCTCATTTTAATAAACCTGAAAAATAAATACCTACGAAATTGAATTTCCATTGAATGGTTACCACCAATGTAAAGAAGAGCGTTATAATTAGACTTTATTTGTAGGAATATCACGTTTATAACAATCAAAAGAGACAAGTATCGTTATCTGAATTTTCATTACATACAAAAGTTCTGTTCAGAATCTGTGGCGTATCACACTAGTCTTATTATTTTCCTTCGTTTCCAACCGATGTTCTTTGTAGTTAGGCCTCTTAAAGAGACAAAAGTAATAATACAATTTTTTTGCTATAATCTGCGATGAAGTAAAATATTTAGAAAAAATATATATAATGCTAAATGTAGAGTGGACGATCCGTTTTCATACCTGATACATGCAGGATTCGTAAAAACACACGCACAAACCTCCACCACCGCCACCACTACATACGTTCACTATCACAAACTCAACAATCGTTTCGCCCCGCAACCGTATCATCATAAGTAGATACACTCCACAAAATCGCAAAGGCTTTGCGATTTTGTCGTGAACGTATGTAGTGCTTGTGTATTGTGGTGGCGGTGGTGGAGGTGTGTGAACAAATGAAAACGGTTTGTCCACTCTACATTTAGCAATATATATGTTTTCTATTGTATTATGGATCTCCGCAAAGTAACGCCTTATTCTATAAACTACCTCTTTAAGAGATTTCTACAACACATGATCTAACGCCGATCCTTCTTTCTTCAACAATTTTCGAAATACTAAACATACTTGAAGAGTATTAAAATGTTTTTAAAACAATAAACGTGCCTTATATTGTTTCGATTCTTACTATTAGGTAAAAATTTAAAAGAACAGAATGTTCAGAACAATTTTATAAACAGAATGTTGTGAAAAATTTACTTCAGTTCAAGCGGAATTCCTTTTACAAAACTGACAATAATTTTATAGGAATAATAATTTTAATTTACATTCTGCAATGCAACCGCTGGCATTTCTAGTATTCTCGGATATTCCGCGAAACGATATAACAATAAACTCGGCCCACTAACGAGATGCAGCGAGCCCTGTTGAAGTCGATGTACTCTGGAATTCACAATGTCGAGCTTTTCAAGGTTACAATGTCGTTTGTTTACCTGAACTTTTTTGTCATTTGTAATAAAAGAAATATCTTTATTCATATATCAATGTCATGAGCGTATCGGGGTTAACGCTGCTTTCAATTAGTAAAGCGAAGTATCTATTGATCAAATAACGCAATGTTGTGTGTGTTTCGCCGTACAAATGTTATTTATTATAGAGCGTTAACCGATACCGACTTAAATTTTTATTAATTAACATCCATATCTAATAATAACTATAATTTGTATATTTGAAACAAAATTCCATTTCTATAATAATTCCAACTGATAGTTTTCGTTTAAATAATAATATCTGGGTGACCGAGCTTCGCTCGGTAATTTTTTACAAAAATTAAAAAAAAAACAATTATTTAGTTGGGGATCGATCCTTGGCATTCACATTTCGCAAGTCTGCCCGTCACTTGAATAAGCTACGTCGATTTGACAGTTAATGGCGAAAATTCAATTCCATATAAATGTTAGTGTTTTTTAATGCCCAAAAACAGGGATAAAACAATTTTTTTTTTACATAAAACCTAGCAAGATTTATTTTTCTCCCCCAAAACCTCCTACACGTTGTATATCAGGAAAATCGTTGGAGCCGTTTCCGAGATTCGGAAAATATATATATATATACAAGATTAACTCATTTAAATATAAAGATAATGCAGAAGTCGCTTTTACTTAGAGAATAAAATATATTATATCGGAATAAATAGAATAGGATCTAGAATCCACCCTGAGGGACCTTCACTTGAAGCTCAGCTGAACGATTCACTCATTATTAATTACTTGCTTTCCGTCTCCAAAAAAGAAAATATGATACTTTAATGAATCACCGACGCGCCGATTTTCGTAGACTATCATCGATCGCGAATTGTAATTCAAGTAATTGCATATTACCACGGTCATGTACACGTTTTTCATTCAAAAACACAATGTAGCACGTCGATAGACCATCCGCTATTGGTTTTATTAAAAGTTCAGGGCTTTCAAACTGATTAAACCCTCTATTGATTCAATATTTTTAAATTAAATGTGTATTGCCGATACAGTAGACGTGAATAGTGAAAACCAATATTGAATAGTTGTGAATTTTCTCTCTATTGAATTACGTGCACCGATAGAATCGAATAGCATTCAGTAAAATATAACGCTTGTCATCGCAAAAATAGACATGAAAGTACCTCGTCGGGTACCGGACAGCTATTAAAGATTAGGTGTAAATGGTCCAAATTTTTAGCCAGTTTTATAGCAGACGAAAAGGCAGAGATGTCCAAGAAGGTCAGTAAACCGAGACGAGTATCTTCAAAGATGCTTGATGAGTTTTGGTCGTTAAAAAGAAGAACGTATATATAACTCTTCGCTCTCCAAGATTTGGCAGCATTTCCGTTACAAAACTAATGAAAATATTATTTTGCTATAATCCGCGATAAAAGAAAATATATGTAATGCTAAATGTAGAGTGTACTATTCGTTCTTATACCTGATACATGCAGAATTTGTAAGAACTCATGCACTACCCGACACTGATAACACAACAATACACAAACACTGCAGACATTCACCACCACAATCTCAAAAATTTGTTCGCCACAATTGTTTCGACAAAATGGAGTACTCCTGACGATGCTGCGGTTACGAGGCGAAACCTTGTAGGAATAAGTCCGCCCTTAAACAAGGGCATATTTTTCTTTTTTGTGCAATAAAGAAAGAAATAAATAATGCATTTATCAAACGTAGATACAGTGAAATCCTGATCTTGTTATATAATAATATGCCAATATGGAATTACTAACACATCATTTCTTTGCCTAATAAAAATGTGAATGTTGTTTTGGACGTATCTTTGCGACAGCTTACATTAAATTCAAGTACAAACTTTGAAGATATGAACGTGGTTCCTATTGAGCTTCTGAATATTAGCATGGAAAATTACGTTGTTGCTTCTATAATAGCGGTGTTATGCAGACCAGGCTTAAGCCTTCTCTCTTTAGAGCGATTTATGGATTTATGCTTAGATGCTCTTCACTACGTTGTATTCGGGTACCTTAGAAATTCTATAGATATTCAGATTTTCTTACGACATTTTTATTCCAAATCGCATGACTGGCGAACGAAACAAAAGATTTTATAGAGATTTTATTTAACTTATCCTTACTTCCTTATCCTTACTAATATTATAAATGTGAAAGTCTGTCTGTCTGTCTGTTACGTTTTCACGGACAATCCGCTGAACCAACATCGATGAAATTTGGCACAATTATTCCTGTTCGCGCCATAAACATAGCTCGACTAAATAGGAGAAGAACATATATCGCCGTCTATCGGCAATCTTAACTTTTAATGTGTCATAGACACAGCGTCACATGACGTATTGTAGAACGCACCGTCTATGGTCATTCAGCTTATGTACGCAATAAAATTAAAATCATTAAAGAAAGCTTCCCTACATATTTGGCCTTTCTTTTGCATAACAAATATTACCAAAGTCTAACAAATAATATTGAACAAGTAATAAGTGTTTTTGGCGACCGTTTACATCACCTGCAACTGTCGGATACTTGCGGTTCGAAGAACAAACGAAAAACCCACAGCAATGTCAAATGAAGGATACAAGTCAGCCCGTTCCTATTCTATCTTTATATCCCTTTACTTCGTTTTGACCTGTGCTTTAATCTAAATCTTTTCGAACTTATTTTGTACATTATTAAAATATCATCATACAAATTATTTCACGGCTTAATAATTCGTTCAATGGCTATTGGACTATTCATATCATATTTATTGCAAATCATTAAGCATATAAACAAATAAAAAAATAAATCCGTAAAGCATTAAAGTTAATACTTTACGGATATTTCAAATATTTCTTTGTTCTAAAGCTACTTGTCGCCGCATACGTTATACGCAATCTATATGTATACCCTTGCGCCTTGCACGGCCTGTAACTTCTTTATAGAACGGGAAAAAGCATCATACTTTTATGCATAAATATCCTAGCTATATGATAAATATACCATTTCAATCTTAATTATTTCTTGCGCCCCTTACTCGTTTATTTGGTTTTTCTATACCATATTTTATGTAAAAAGGTTTTATCTTAAAGACAATCATATTTCTGCTGTCTTCTTATCGCATTTCAGCGACCGTGGTGCCTCCGCGACAACAACTCGATTATTGAGAGGCGTTCCTACGGCCGACTGTGAACGCGCCGAGCGAGCGTTCACCGGTGCACCTGTCGCTGGCCTTGGACGCGGTCATGGGCGACTGATAAGGAACCGGTGTCTATGCACTCATCTGGCTGCACTATTTACCCGACTTCGAAACGAGGAGCGTATGGTTTTGAATTTTTCACTTGATTCATTAACTTTAACTTAATCACTTGCATTTCTTTATAGTAATTTTTATATTTGGCGTTTTAATAAACTATGGAGGATCTTAAAGAATTATTAATAAAACGTAGTTCAATTAAGGGTCGCATTACGAAGTATAAACATTATTTAGAGACTTTAGCATCATCTGAAAAGATTTCTTCATTGGAACTTAATACGTTAACTCTTAAACTATCGAAATTAGAGGATCTTTTTAATACTTTTGATGACTTGCAGGGTCAGGTTGCAGGTAAAATTGAAGTTTTAAATGAGTCTAATTTAAAAAATGAATTGAGTGAAAGGGACCTTTTAGAAAAGGATTTTATTATTGTATTTCTGAATCTAAGGAGTTAATTGAAGCTGATTCCGATGAATCCTTTAGAAACGCTAATTCCACGCACAATACGACTGTGCAGCAAAATGAGGACACTGTAATAGGATTTCATCTACCGGTTATTAAAGTTAGAGTTTCGCGATACATTTGTCTCTTTGGTGCACAAAAATGAGCGAATACGGAACATACACAACACTCAAGTACGCCTTTTACTTGAAGAGATACCGATACTGATACGATATTATAAAATATTATGTTAACAAAAATATAATTTAAATTTAATTTTTCGTATTTAGACTAAAAATGTTGGAATCCAGCGCCGTATGTATCGGTAATTAAAAAAAAAACAATTTGACATCTGATACGTTGCGTATAAATTTATTATTAAATGAGTTTTCTAACACGTTCCCATTAAAAGTTTATAATATTTAATACCAGAAAAACATAATGAATTTTTTGATGTATATGAAGTCTTTGTACTCCTTTTACTGAGTTTTTTTTAATATATATTTCATGTAAGTACGGGTTATTAAAATTATCAAATTATGCTCTTGATAAAACGATAAATCCCTCTGATTCTTCCCGGATCGATCTTAATTTTGTGATAGAGATATTAGCAGGGTTGGAGACTGACAAAAGCTACTCTTAATTTCAAGACTACTACAGTCCACGCGAACGAAGTCGCGGAGGTAAAAGCTACTACTAAATAACGAAATTTTCTTTATTATTTTTTGACAACATAAGACCTCGGCGCTATTATAATTTTTTTAAACGTAATAGCGCCTCTTCACACCTCACCTCAGCTCTCCACACCTCACCTCACCACTCCACACCTCACCTCACCTCTACGCACCACACCCATCTTATCGTATCACTATCACTACATATTATAAAACAAAGTCGCATATATCCTATATACGCATAAAACTTTAAAACTACGCAACAGATTTTGATGCGGTTTTTTTAATAGATAGAGTGATTCCAGAGGAAGGTTTGTACGTATAATAACATTCAATACGGAGTAGAGAAATACTGTAATTTTCTAGGTTTCTGTAAATAATTAAATTTTTTCCGCTTACATTGCAAACGCTGGCTAAACCCTACGAGATTTATCAAAATAATGTACTAAGTATTTGTACACCTTGAAAAGGTCTACAGAAAAGTCCGCGATGGTATATGTCTATCTCTTATGGATAACCCACTATAGCATTTTTTGTCATTAACTTTTTACGAAAAATAATGCCATATTTTTGAAGCAATTTTTATACCATACAGCATTAATCCTTATCCAATTAAGTACCTTAAATAAATTGTTGGTTTAATATAGATCAATATGGCCGTTTACAGCATGTAATTTAAGTGAACATTTTCGGAGATATTACAGATTTAAAATGCCGTGAGGACGCCGCGCTTTACCCTATAGCACTTCGCATTTCGCAGCTATGTGTCGTTATTTCAAGAGTTTGTTTAAAGACATTCTGTAATTAATTGTAAAAATAAAATACATAGGTAAAATGTAAAAGTAAATAAGTAAAAATGTACTATATGAGTTTAGATATTCCATAGATAGCAGGAAATCGTCTTGGTATAGGGAGAGGAAATTCTTTTTCTGCAAATTTAACGCTTGCGGGCTACGGGCAGTAAAGAATAAATCAAAACTTCTGGATTGATTTTAATCATTTTTTTACACTGACTGACATGGGATATATTTTATACCCGTGCGAAGCAGGGGCAGGCCGCTAGTACTACATAACTGTGAAATCACTATCTATAACCAACTAAATAGAAACAAGACATAATATCGTTAAAATTACAAATATATAGAACAACTCCGTTAAATAAATAATGTTTAAAGAGCTGTTAGTAGTGATTCTCTTTGATGTCATAATAGCTACGGTCAATAAAACTGATGAGGCTATTGCAAACTCAGATACAATTTACTTTGAGGGTAGATGCGATTCCTCGAAGCAATCTTGAAGTAGCGAATACACATGTATTTACATAGCGTTCAATTCATTTAACATTATTGAAGTTCTGTCTTCGTTCGAGCAAACAGTTGCAGCGTGTTAACAGGTTGTTTAATTAGAAACACAATACGTATGTATACGTATAGACGAGACAATTGTTTGTAGTTAAATTAAATTTAAGTGATTCTAAATGAGTTTATTTATCTGCATTAGATTTGTTACAATCAAAATATGAACATAGACAAATTGTAGGTGACGTTTGGTGCCAGAGGCCACAAAGCAATCTATCCTATATAGTGTATTATCTATGAAAGCAATAATAAAATAAAATAATGATTGTCTTGGGCCTGATTGAAAATTATACCTACCACTCTGCTCTGGCATCTTACCTTTCAATAAACATCCTTTAGTTTCAATGTTATACATTTATATTTGAATGAGTTAATCTTGTATGTTTATATATAAAATATATTTTCTGAATCTCGGAAACGGCTCCAACGATCTTCTTGAAATTCAGCGTGTAGGGGGTTTCGGGGGAGAAAAATCGATCTAGCTAAGTTTTATTTAAAAAAATGTCGTTGTATCCCTGTTTTCGTCAAAATTTACGTTGAATACAAACACAAGTTATTCGCTGTCAAATACGAAGTCATGGTAGCTTATTTGGGAAACGGACGGTGTAAACGGTGACGGTGAAAATAAATAAATACCTATGATCGAGTCCCACCTGCGAATTAGTTTTTCTGTTTTTAGTTTTTTTTTTTAATTTTCTTTGTATATCTCTAAAAAACCTACCGAGCAAGGCTCGGTCACTCAGGTACAAAATATAAAATACTCTGTTAATCAGGTTTGAGTAAAATATTGATTTTAATTTTTCTGCTAGTTTTTGCTTTCGCTATGGTTGCGCATCCATAACATACGAGTACCGTAATACCATAATTTTGTCTCCCTAAGGTTCAAAACATATCTAATCATTCCGAGTTTATAAGAAAGTTCTTTATAAAACCATATAGTCTGCCCGCATCCTGCAAGGCGGTAATTAAATAAGCAAAGTAATCATGAATTATATCTTGGAGTTTTGTCTCTATCCTGCATATATAACTTTTTGTTTGAGTCTGCGGTAAACTTACGAACACGACAAAAGTAGATCCGAGTTCTTGAAATACTGTTGTGTAAACCCTATAATAGATCTCAAGCTGGCATACTTGTTATGTTCGTTAGAGATAAATTAACACAGTAGGTAAGCAGAAATCTTTCGAAATTCACTCTGCTAAACATACTTGACTAAACTTTTAAATTTATATAAACTTTCTAATTATTCTTGTTTTTACATTCTTCACATTAAACAGGTATAAATGCCGTACTAAGACAGTCAAGAGCTGAAACCTGAAAGAAGAATTGGAAAAAGAAGATGTGATCGATGACACAGTCCGCGTCGCAACGCCTTTGTCGCAATTCTTAATAACTTAAAGCAACAGATCAGATCAGACCTTTAGTTTTTTTCCAATCTTTGCATCCGCTATCCGTAGCATTATTCAAATTGATGATGGTCTTAGATAAAAGTCTTCACAATAAACAAAATTACCCTACTTTGTTATAAAATGTAGGAAGAAACTGAAAACAACAGCAATTTTTCTTGTGAGAACTACGCAATTCTTTTAAAAGTAGTTAATCAAGTTTTGAGTTTTCCGTAGCTATTAACATAAACAGTATTCGCAATGACTAATTGCGAAACCTGCATTTGACACAGGATATATATAAATATTTTTTTTATGACAAACAGCGCAATTTAAAAGCACAAAGAAAAATAATAGAAAACGGAATGCAATTCACAAAGTGCTTTCCTGATGGGCGAACAATTGAATCTTGCACTATTGCTGGTACGGACGTTAAAAAGCGGTTAGAGTTAATTAAAAAGAGGTAAAGGTTTACTTACAGTTATGTTTCTCTTAAGAAATTTATCTTCTTTGTAAACTTCTAAATTTTTTCATTTTATTCCTCTAACATATAAATATTGTTTTTATAAAAATTATTAAGTCACTCTTTGGTCGATAGTCTTACACACATATTTCTATCATTTATTCAATATTTATTATTTTTCTACAATACAATCATAAATATCATATTGTATAATATGAGTAAAATGTTTGATTATATTGAATTATATTGAATATATTGTATAATATAAGTATAATTAATGATTGTATAAAACGATGTTTCGGTACCGGGGCGAAACAATTGCTTGTGGCAGTGAATGTGTGTAGTGCTTTTGTATTGTTGTGTCATCGGTGTCGGATAGTACATAAGTTCTTACAAATTCCGCATGTATCAGGTATGAGAACGAATAGTACACTCTACATTTAGCTTTACATATATTTTTTTTTATCGCGGATTATAGCAAAACATAATTTTCTCATTACGTTTGTATAATGGACCACCGCAAAGTAACGCCTAATTCTAAAAATGGTTTCTTCTACTTCTGTCGTATTCTTCATTACTGAAGGTCGTGTCCTAGTTAAAAGTGCTTCACAGTTCTTATAATTCGCCTCCATTTCTCTCGGTTTTCGGCTTTTCTTGGGGCGGATGTTAGGGAGAGACCAGTAAGTGCGATCACTTGGTCACACCAACGACTAGGTGATCGGCCGCGGGGTCGTTTTCTTTCGACTTTGCCCACCACTATCAACTTGTCAATGTTATCCGGTTGACGGCGGGCAACGTGACCAAAGTATCCTAAGATTCGTTGATAGCATATTGCCGAGAGCCGAACCTTAACTCTTAATTGATCCAATATAGACTTATTGGTCCTCTTGGCAGTCCATGGTATGCGAAGCATCCTTCTCCAGCAACACATCTCAAATGCGTCTATTTTCTTCCGATCTTTTGCCCTAATCGTCCACGATTCCGATGCATAGAGTAATATTGAAAATACTAAAGTACGGACTAACTGTTTTTGGTGACATTAGAGATCTTACGATCTTGCCATATGCGGGTCATTTTGCTCATGGCATTTTTCGCCATTTGTGTCCGTCTTTGGATTTCCTTCTCGCATCCTCCTTGATCAGCCAGCCATTGCTGGCTGATCAAGGATCATTATCCGTGATATACGAATTCTCTGACAAATTCTATATCCGAGACAAGAACAGGTATATCAAAGAACAGGTCAACTTTCCTATCCTGGAAAGTTGACCTGTTCTTTGACTTGTTGATTGTGAGTCCAATCAGATCACTCTCCATCCATAAATGGTTGACTCCTATTAAATTTGAAGGTTATGACGTACTACAAATCCAACTTAGATCCACCATTGCTAACACTACTTCACACAACGTTTTTCTTTACCGTTAAGCACATAAGTTCTTATACATATAGGTTCCTGAACGTCAAAAGCATGAATAAGACGTGGGATTTTACCGTATGGCTTAGTAATACATACTTCTTTGTAAATATTAAATACGACGCCAGCCGTCGTGAATTTTTAACGGGCAATATAAGGGTTGTGCGCTGCGACCGAGGAACAAGGGCGGGCCAAACGGACCTTAGATAACATTATTGAGAGCCTACGTATCCTTATATTTATTTAGAAGGGGCTAAGTAAAGATCCGTTTGCAACTCGAGTATCCAACGATCGCTATGTACACTGTTTACATGCTTAATCCTGTACACTATCGATTGCTGTAGGGTATTGACTTTGTGACAAAGAGTCACATGTAGTGACCGGAAGTTGAAGGATTGAGACGACAGGATAACCGTGGCTGTGTGGAGAGGGGCGGAGAGGTGCGGAAAGGAAAATAGTGACGCCATATACGTAATCGTGATTTGTACGTAGAGTTGACATGTTGTTAAAAAAGAATAAATGGACTTTTGATAAAGTTGTTTCTTATTTATTGAATAAATATAAAAGAAAAATATCATAATCATCCTCCTACCCTTATCCCACTCTAGGGTTCGGCACAATAAACATGTTGTCACATGATTTGGCTACGTATCGTACAACCGGCTGCCTGTCTGACGTGAACTTATCTTAGTCGTATTTTACGACACCTCAGTAAGAAAGTGTAAGGTGATAGGTTAAATCATCATCTTCCTATGATCTAGAAGTTCCATGAATAGAAAAACCTCTACAGTGTCCTTGTGAGTGTTCATAGATTCGAAACTTCAGCGGAGCGCACTCTTATAAACTATAGTAGTACCACTTAACGTACAACTTTTACTCGCCGCAACGATAAAACAATTGAAATATTCAAACTTAGTTTGTTTACTTTCAAAGAAAATACAGAAAAGATACACAGAAATAATAATTGTTTTTAAAATAAATAACAAATTAACAATTTTTTAATTAAACGTGAAATTTATTTTCACTGTTATCCAAAGACTCGATCTATATCCGATTACACAGATCTCTGTTTACCGTTTCCGCTTGCGATGTTTAATTTCATTTATGGATTTCGACGCGCTATCGCCTTTTACATAGTGTAATTGGTGCTAGTCAGTAGAAAACTAAAAACTACTGTATTTGCTACGCTAAAGATAATTCCTAAAATTATTATATAATATTCAATTAGTGATAATTTAAATAGTTTATAGATTTAGCCGTTACTTTGCGGAGATACATAATACAAAAGTAATAATAAAATTATTTTGCTATAATCCGCGATGAAGTAAAGTATCAAACAAAAACAAAATCGCAAACCGTTTTGCAATTTTGTCGTGGAGTCTATATCCTGATGATGCTTCGGTTGTGGAGCGAAACGATTGTTGAGTGATAGTGAACGTATGTAGTGCTTGTGTATTGTGGTGGCGGTGGTAGAGGTTTATGCATGTGTTTCTAAGAATCCTGCATGTATCGGGTATGATAACCGATTGTCCACTCTACATTTAGCATTATATATATTTTCCACTTCACTCCATCGCAGATTATAGCAAAATAATTTTATTATACTTCTGGTAATTTTTAAAACATTAATAATATAGGAAGAACTTGAGTTCACTACCGTTAAGTCATGGTAGGAAGGTGGAGATCGTGACTAGCGATGGCCTTTTTCTACAGGTATATGATTTTCAGGCGCCGGAGGGAAAAGTGTTTTAGATACCTGACTGAAATCCGTCGGATTTCTATGTATTTGAGACTATTAGACTTCAGACAGTAAAGTAAAATAACGGCCTGTTACAATCCCATTATTGAGCATAGATCTTCTCCCTCAGTTTCTTGTGAAAATGGTTGGAGCTACAACCTATCCCGCTGCTCCAATACGGATGAGTAGGTTTAGACAGATAAGTTTAGTTTAGACAAATAAGTGTCTTAAAAAGTATTTTTTATCTTTATTCAAATAAGCTCTTTCAAGCACTTTTGAATCGTCAAGTACAAATAATGAAGCTATAACTAGTTCGGAATGTTGCTCTTACCGAGAAGAACCAGAAAGAAACTCGGCGGTCAATCTTTTAAACATTTTCAATTTTACATTGTTGAACCGCAGTCTTGTATGAAACTGAAAGGATTTTCCAGGCTTTTTTATCAGCCAAATAATCTTCAATTTTGTAATATGCTTTACGTATAAGAATATTTATATCCTTCTGCCTTTATCCCACTCTAAGTGGGGCCCGCAACATGTTGTAAACATGTTGTAACATGATTTGGCTGCGTTTTTACGACCGGCCGCATGCCTGACGTCAACTTACCTTAGTCATATTTTACGACACCTCAGTAAGAAGGAGGATGGTCTATTCTATTAAACCGGATACCACACGGCGGGCGACTTACCTTAGTCGCGTTTTACGACACCTCGGTAAGAAAAGAGGGTGGTACTATTCTACTTAGCCGGATACCACACGGCTAGTATAAGATATTTCTTACATAATTTAAACCTTTCTGTAGACAAGCATAGTATGGATTGCGGGATTTAATTTGCGGATTGTGCACAAATTGCCAAATTTTAGACAGGTGTGCAAGAGGAGCTCTCTGCGTTATAGAGCTGAAAGTAGGTCTCTGTGAATTAAACGTAAATCCAAAGGGATAGTTTCCTAAAACGGTCTATGTATCTGGTGTCCCTGTTACATCAATCAGGGGAGAGTAGGGAATCTGTTTTAGGAGCCCTAACAAGAAACTATACAAACTATAGATCGCAATGAAGTGAAGCATACAATACAGTATAGGTCAGAACGAGTGCGTCATGACAACATACCACTCTTTCTGTTTAGTATTCATAGGTATCGGACACGCATTAGAAACGGGTGGTGACTTAACTGTCCACCCCTGAAGCCATGAATCCTTGACATAAGCTAAGAATGAAAGAAAACATTTGAATTTTATTGCCATTTAATGTCATAAAGGAACCTAATCTAATTAATATGTAAAACAGAAGCGTCTATGATACTTGACGTGCGTTTCTTCGAAGGGCCCGCGTCGTATATGTTGGTCAGTGATGAATCCGAACTAGGTCCAGCGGTGGGCGAACTGTCACCTCTCTTAAATATTAACGGCAAATGGTTACAAACGTATTTATCCTGAAAATAAGATAAATGAGAATGATTAATACTTTAAAGTAAATTTAGAAGTTATCTTTTTTTAATATGCCTTAAACTTCAATCTTTTCGTTTTCCCCTTTCAGTTCGGTATTATGTATTATTTATTGCTTAGTTTTAGTTTTATTTAATGTACAATAGCTTACTCTATTACTCATTTGTAAACTATATAAGCAAACATATTTTCAATAAGTTTTCATTGATTACATTTATAAAAGACTAGTGGTAGCCGCGAATTCACCCGCACCAACTTAATGCGACACTAAATTAAAAATCCAAGATGTGCTTTTCTCCCTATTGCCGATAGACAGACAGATTTTTTAATAGCCTTAGGTTACCCGGGAAATAAGCTTTAATAATGATTAATTTCATTAATATTGGTCGAGCGGATTATTTGTGAAAGCGACAGACAGATAAAAATAGAGGCAGACAGACAGACTTTCGCATTTATAATATTACTAAGTATGGAGTCTTTCTTTGTCGTTTATTAATTACTCCGAGGTTAGTTTTTCACGCCCGCTGTGTGCTACCTGGCTGAGTAGAATAGACTACCATCATTTCTTGCCGAGATATCGTAAGAGGTGACTAAGGTAAGGCGACTTTGTCAGGCAGGCAGCCGCTCGGTAAAAACTAGCCAAATAACGTAACAACGTTTTTAAAATATGTTTTGCTGACGACTTAGACTGGGATAAGGGCACGAGGAAGAAGGAAGACGTTAGTATGTTTTACGCGGACTCACAGTAAGAATATAACTAAAAAGGACTATAATCATTTGCTTACCGAGGTGTCGTAAAATACGACTGAGGTAAGTTGACGTCAGGTAGGCGGCCGGTCGTAAAAACGCAGCCAAATCATGTGACAGCATGTTTATAACATGTTGTGCCGACCCCACTTAGAGTGGGATAAGGGCAGGATGATATATATATATTTGTTCAAGATATATGTCTCGTGATACTAACATCTAGTACAACACACTTGTGCGTGCAGCGTCTACTTTGGCGGAGAACATCAAAGTTTCTACGCTTCTTACGATCTTCTATATCTGGTGGGCCGTATTTATTATTACATTTAAATACACCAACTAAATTCTGAAAAAAAATAAACATCCAAAATGAATACAATCTGTTCCTTATTATTTATTCCTTCCTAAAAAAAAGTAAAAAAGCACATGTATAAAGGCAGCTTATCCTTAAAAGGGATCTCTTCCAGTCAACCTTTGAGTTACAGAAGGAAAAGGACAAGAATTGAAGAAGAAAGAGAATATGGGTATTATATAGAAAAAGAAAAAGTTTATATAAATTTAACTATTTAATCTATAAATTAATTTTGATTTAATAAATAGATGAAAAGATGCTACTAATATATAATTAATATTTGCTAGTCTGTAACTTAAATACCGAAAGGGAAAGAGATTGAGACTGGTAAATCATTCCACAGCTTAACACCTTGAAAGCTAAATAATCCTTTTCTTTAACACCTTACACCAAACTTTTTGTATTTTGCTTTTAAGAGTTTTCGCACACAGAGTTTATTTCTGCAGATACAGGATAAAGCTGCAGTCAGGCCAATTTCGCATTTCTCTTTAAGGGAATCACGTTGTATCATATCAAATATTTACATTACGTCAGTGAACACGGGCTGAAGTACCTACCCAATTTTTTGTCAGTATATTTCACTGAGTTTAACCACTCCACCACTATTTTTTGAAACTTCAGAATAAAAAAAAATATTTTCACCTCTATTCTGGCTATTATTACTGAAGTTTCAGTTCGGTCACTATATTACTTATTTTTTAAGTGTTAATGTATCAATACATTATACATCAATACTTGTCTTAAGAATTCACTAATAAGTAAAGCATATTACACTATCAAAGATAACATAAATGTTAATATAATAATGTTTCGTTGCAAAAAATCTTTCCAGCTTTATACAAGACTACAGTCTTATTATGTTAATTTTAAATAGTTTAGAAAATACCGACGAGATGCTTGCTGATTTCTCTCGGAAAGAGGAACATTTTAAACCAGTGTTAGCGTCGGTAAAATATTTGATGCATTTTTTAAAATCTTTTTATTATGACAACGAAGTGTTTAAAAAAGTTTATTTGAATTAAAATTAGGTAGCGCAGTACTAGCAGATTTATTTTATATTTATTTTGTATCTTATTGCCCACAAAATAAATTAATACATGGTGCAAAGTTAACTCTCTTACACACTTACTACTTACACATCCTTTTGTCAATTTTTTTTGTCCAATTATATTATTTTTGCAAAGAGTATCCGACGACTTCAATATTAATTTTTCTCGGTAGCAACAACCTTCCAAGTCAATAGTAATCCTAAACAACATTTGATGATTCAAAAGCATATGAAAAATGCTACCGAGAAGAGCCAGCAAAAGCTTTCAAAATATAATTCAATTCAAATCAAATAAAAATAATCTTTATTCAAATAAGCTCTTTCAAGCACTTTTAAATCTGCAGGGAACTTGTTCGGAATTTTGCTCTTACCGAGAAGAACCAGATAGAAATTCGGCGATCAATCTTTTAAACATTTTCAATTTAACATTGTTGAACCGCGGTTTTCTATGCAACTGAAAGGATTTTCATCCAGGCATTTTTATCAACCAAAAAATCTTTTGTAATATGTTTTACGTACAAGCTACGTTACACTTACTACACTTAATTTAAACCTTTCTGTAGACTTAAGACTGTGTATTAAATAGTATACCGAACTACGCAGTAAAGTAAAGTAGTAAAGTATTGGCCTGTTAGTAACCCACTGCTGGGTATAGGCCTCCTCCCTTCATTTTTGGAGAGAAGGATTGGAGCTAAGACATACCACGCTGCTCCAATGCGGATTGGTAGGTTACACATATCGCTAGAATTGTCTAGATATGTGAAGGTTTCCTCACGATGTTTTCCTTCACCGAAAACTAGTGATCCACCTCGAAAGCGACGCACGTTCTCACCGCTGGACTATCTCAGCTTATTTCCTACGCCGAATGGCAACAAATTAAATCCATAATATTTAATCTTTTATGTAACTCTCAATAGAATCGCTGCACATACATGTACAAATTGTACAGATTACGAAATTACATGTAACTGGAAGAAATTATACAAGCACAATTCTTACGTTTTGAAAAATGTATCTGGTAATAATTTTCACGTGAAATATTAGCACTATCAGCACTGTGAAACCGATCCACACCATCGCCGTGTTCTTCTGTCTGGAGTCGCTAAAATTGGCCATGTGTATGATTTTATCAACTAAAAAAACCTGAAAACACGCCAGTTATTAACATCACAACATAACAAAACATTATAGTGTATATATATAAAGTATATACTAGTATAGCGCGCACACATACAGAAAACTGCGAGACCAATATGTGGCACAATTAAAGCTATAATTTTATAAAGCGCTACTATGTAGACTTAAAACTAGGAACTTAACTAAAGTTGTATTATGTAGGCTTAAAAAGGGGGTCACGGGTTCAAACAGTGCTGGCATAAATTTGTTTTTCGATACAAACTTATGTGCTATTAATTTTTACAATTGAATAGAAAGATAACATTGTGTATAATAAATGCACGTTCAGGAGAATTACTTTGAAAACTAGGAGATATATGTAAGCTCCCACTCTTTTTTCCAAAAAGAAAAAAAAGCTTGAAATGCCTTGCCGTTTCATTGTAACAATCAAATATAATTGCCTCGTAAAGCAAATATTTATTTCTATTTATAAGTAATAGTAAAGTTACTGTTCGTTACAAAAATAATTATTCATTCATGTATTAAAATAATGATTCGAAATCTATAATGTAACTGGAGACGCCTGTCATAAAATAATAGCAATTACTTGTAAAATGTAATATTTTCATGCCCGTTATTTTTGTGTAGGCGCTTAATATTAATGACTTTGAAATTACGACTATTTAGATTTATGTATACAATTGTATAGCAATATGTAAAATGTTTATTAAAGTATAATCATAAATTAGGATTTCTCCAATGTTGATTTTACTAAAGTACCTAGTTGACCGTTGAATGAAAAAAGAAACTTAAAAAAACGAAAAAAATGATATCCTATTTCTCGAGACTGCGAATAAGCTACGCTGACTTGCCAGTTTATTGCAAAAACAGTGTTTTATATTCAATATAAATTTTAGTATTTTTAATGCCAAAAAACAGTGATAAAACGTATTTTTTTTATATAAAACCTAACTAGATTTATTTTACTCTCCCAAACCCTTACGCGCTGAATTTCAACAAAACCGTTGGTGACGATAAATATCTGACAGTGATATCTTTAAAACATCAATTCAAACAGACAAACAACAAAAGGGACAGCGATACACGCTGCAGGTGCTAATCATTATTAGAGAAACACATATGTCTTAATAGGCGGCCGTATACCATGAATAACCAATAATAGTGCTTATCGTGCTGCGATGAGTAAGTGGCTATAGGTGCTGTATGCAGCTAGATCGCCTACGTACGCGGCTAGGTGCCTCCAGAATTCAAAAAATTAAATCATTTCAAGAAATACAGATTTAAACCTTCTAGTAAATATAAGACATACTTGTGTCAGAAGGTCTCGCTCTTCCATAAAAAAAGGTAAGTTATATAAATATTAAAAAGGGATAATTTATAGAATAGAATTAGGCGTTACTTTGCGGAGATCCATAATACAAAAGTAATAATAAAATTATTTTGCCATAATTCGCGAAGCGAAAGCGGGCTTTGCGATTTTGGTCGTGGAGTCTATCTCCTGATGATGCTTCGGTTGCTGAGTTTGTGATAGTGAACGTATGTAGTGCTTGTGTATTGTGGTGGCGGTGGTGGAGGTTTGTGCATGTGTTTTTACGAATCCTGCATGTATCAGGTTTGATAACCGATTGTCCACTTCCATTTAGCATTAAATATATTTTCTATTTTACTTCATCGCGGATTATAGCAAAATAATTTTATTATTACTTTTGTATTAAAGAGGGAAGTATTAACTATTTATTAAGTTATTTAATTTTATTATAGCTTATGTGTATGTCGTGTGTGTGTGTGTGTGTGTGCGTGCGTGCGTGCGTGCGTGCGTGCGTGCGTGCGTGCGTGCGTGCGTGCGTGCGTGTGTGTGTGTGTGTGTGTGAGTGAGTCTGTTGCTGAAATAGTTATAACTAATGAAAGAACTTCATTAGTTGACAAAAAGAACTAATATTTTTATCTCTATCATGGTCTCTAGATAAATGACAAATGTATACCGGACGCAATATCACTCTATCGTTACCGGCAAATGTATTTCTCCGGTATCGGCGATTACCGACACTGAATTTATTTGATGTGAAAAGTCAAAAATCCGAGAGCGGAACTAGAAAATATCCGCTACCGACATGTGATGAATTCAAGCGTAGGTCGGATCCAGCCAATATTTGTTCGTATTGGTCGTCTGGTATATATAGTTAGAATGGACCAAATGACCATTGTTTGGAATCATTTGGGATGTAAAAAAATAATCGATTGTATATTGATCGATTATTTTATTAAAACAATCGATTCATTTTTAAATCGGTTATACTAATTATCCTCTTTTCTCCTTTTTTACTTTTTCTTGGTGGTTGGTTGTTCACATTCATAAGCCTTTATTTATAATTAAGCACCTAATTTCCCGAGCCTTGCTCGGTAATTTTTAAAAGATTTAAAAAAAAAATTGAAAAAAAATGAATAAGTAGTTGGGTAGGTGGGGCTCGAACCTAGACATTTTCACCTCCCTAGACCGCCCGTTTCCCAAAAGAGCTACCATGACGTTTCGTTTGACAGCGAAAATTGTCTCTTAAATTCAACGTAAATTTTAGCTTTTTCCCTAAAAAAGGGATAAAAAACATTTTTTTTTATTGAAACCTAGCTAGATTGAATTTTTCCCCCAAAAACACCCTATATGCCGAATTCCATGAAAATCGTTGGAGCCGTTTCCGAGAGTCAGAAAATATATATATTTATATACATACAATATTAACACATAAATTAATTATTAATATCAAGAAAAGCAACTTTTCAAATAGTATCCTGACATGATAAATAAATAATATGAGCCTTAAATGTATTCAAATTGAGTAGGAAAATAATAGGATAACTAGATTTTAAATCGAATAAAGTTGAGCGTAGTTGCCAGGAAAGTATATTCGCTTCGGTGGTTGAGTGAGGAAATTACGTTAAGAAATTGTTCTATACATCCCGAGCGAACTTTATGAACTACAGTGCCGGTTTTAAGAGTGCAATAACTAAGATTTATAGCTTAAAAAGGCTAATTATGCACTTATAGTGAAGTGGTTATTTTTCACGTTCAAGCAATGATGTCAAAATAAATAAAAATAAATAAATATATGCGATGTATATCATAGACATAGGAGAGGTCACAATAAGCTTGTGATACCTGTGTCGCGACTCAGCAGAGTTAGCAACTCATTCGATGGTCTCGGTACTCGCTTCTACAATAAAATTCCGCAATCCATATTAGACCAGTCTACAGAAAGGTTTAAATTAAGTATAAGAGATATGCTTATACGTAAAGCATATTACAAAAGATGATTATAATAGAAGATTATAATATGTAACTGTACAATTGCAACTTTGTTCATGTCGTTGGCGTGTCTTGTGTATAAATAAATAAATAAATAAAAGATGAAGATAATTTGGATGATAAAAAGGCCTGGATTTGAAAAACCTTACAGCTTTATACAAGACTGCGGTTTAATAATGTAAAAATGAAAATATTTAAAAGATTAACCGCCGAGTTTCTCTCTGTTTGTTCTCGGTAAGAGCAACATTCCGAACCAGTAGTAGCTTCATTAATCATGTTGTTCCTTGACGATTCAAAAGTGCTTGTAAGAGCTTATTTGAATAAAGATATTTTGATTTGATTTGACACTTACACACACGGTCGTCCGTCCCCAAAGTAAGTAACTTAATACTTGTGTTATGGTTGACAGACAACTGGTGAATTTATACTTATATAATTTTTAAATACATTAGTTCTTCGTGTTTATTTGTATTTAAGTAAATACGATATACACCCAGGATCCAAGACCAACAAATTCATTCATAGAATAAATAAACATGGATCGTTATAAACGAAATGTCACGTATATAATCAATTAATTGACTCGCTCGAGAGGGTCAAGATTCAAACCCCGGGCAGGCACCATTGAGTTAAAACTTACGTGTTATTGATTATTGCAATTTATTACACCAGTTTTGGTGAAGGATAAAAATCGTAAGGAAAAGGAAAGGAAAATCTGGGGATATGTGGAGCCCACCAATCCGCATCGAAGTAACATAGTGAGTCTTTGTTTCAAACCGTCTCCCTAAAAAAAACTGAGGGAGGAGACCTATGCTCAGTAGTGGTATAGTAAAAGGACCTTAATAACAAAAAGACACAAGCATTGCACACATTCATCACCACAATCTCAACAATCATTCAGGAGATTTTTGTTATTGGTAATGAAAATAAATAGGTATATGGGACGTCCGTCCCCAAAACAAGAAACTTAATACTTGTATTATGGTAGACAGACAACTGGTGAATATATAATTATATAATTTGTAAATACATATATACACCCAGACTCGAAGACCAATCAATTCATTTATAGAAAATGTTTGCCCTTGGTGGGAATCGAACCCGCGATCCACGGGGGCTTAAGGCAGGGTCACGACCCACTGCGCCAACGGGCCAGTAAAGAGGCCAGAAAAATAACGCCTAATTCTATAAATCAAACAGTACTAAACTAAAGTGCGAATGGCAATTGTTTTTCCCAGTTCTGACGTATAGTTATTGATGGCATTTTGTTCTTCAATCAAAACATTGGAAATATTCATTGGGAATTGTATGACCAATCAATAACGAAACGTCGGCATTGTAAACAAAGCGAGACTATCGGTATTTGGTTAAAATTTTCAAGGGCGTAGGAAACGATTCTCTATTTCAAAATCTATATCTACCCTAATAGATAAAGCTGACGAGTTTGTTCGTTTGATTGTTTGAACGTGCTAATCTCAGATAGTACTGGACCGATTTGGAAAATTGATTGAGTGTATGATAATCCATTTATAAGACAATAAGGCTGTAAACATCACGCTAAGATGGATAACAGAGGAGCAGCAATAATAAATATTACAAAAACTAATTTTAATTTTTAAGTTTTAATCTAACCACGCGGGAGTAATCGCTGGCGATTTCTAGTACTAAATAATAAGACTTAACAAGCTGTGTCAGCCCAGAGACGGTGCGTTTCTTTCGAGGTGGTCACGGGTTCGAATCCCGGGCACCAATGGATTTTTCTGTTAAAACTCATAAATCTAATTGCAATTTATCATACGCTTTTCAGTAAAGGAAAACATTGTGGGGAAACCTGCATATCTCTAAAGAATTCTGGGGATATGTGACCTACTGATCCGCATTAGAAAAGCGTGGACCTCAGCTCCAATCCTGTTTTTAAAATAGGGAGGAGACCTATGCCCAGCTGTGGGATAGTAACAGATCGTTACTTAATTTATAGAATTATGCGTTACGTTGCAGAGATCTATAATACAAAGGTAAAAATAAAATTATTTTGCTTTAATCCACGATGAATCGCGATCGTTACTTCTCTATAAATACAGCGGTAGCGGAATACTTTTATGGAATGCACGTATAATAACATGAACATCTAAAGCTGTTTAAAGCTGCTTAAAGCTTTCGGCTTTTCGTTGCCGACATATTTAATAACTAACTACGTTAAATTGGTGTAACATTCAGATTTAAGTTTACAATTAAATATATACATTTTGCTAAACGAACACCTTTATATTTTTCTAGTGGTATACGCGACTAAGTTCGCATTTTAGTGTAAAAATACCCTCATGTGTACTATATTATTTTCGATGGAAATATGATGGTATATAATGCTTCAATAGTACTGAACTTCATTAACATTGTTCCACTGGATTATACCCCTAAAATCTCAGCATGCAAACAGACATGCAGACGTATAGACTTTCGCATTTATAATGTAATAAGAATGACAACCCCCCCCCCCCCCATATATGACCTACATGCTAAATTTCCGTTGGAGCCCTTTTTTCGTTTTCCGAAATCTCCCATATGCCAGTAATTGTCACATATATTTATACACCTATCGTTAATGGAGCCATATTTAAAGCCGATTAACCAATTGTTTAAGCATCAAAGACTTTGTTGTTTGTTCATGCAGAAATTGAGGTTTATACAAACATCGACTTTCACCTTGACCTCCCATCCAAACCGTATCAAGTGCATTTCCAAATTACACTAGCCGCTAACCGACACTACTAGATTAAATGCTAATTGTGTTTGCATGTGGTGTTCTGCTCTGAGATCCAATGGGGGAAATTAGACATTTTGCTATACTACAATGGGTAACAAATTGCAGCAGTAGTGTAGCTAGACAGAGTGACGTGCCCATAAAGCGTGGTGAAATGCGCCCCTCCTGTCTGCTCCAATACCTCCCCCTACATTTTTCCGACCTACCTGTGTATATTTTTATCGTAAGCCTCCACAGCAGCATTAATTAAATACCTACTTCAGACGATAAATAGACGATTGCGGTTAGCGAAAATCATAAAATGAAATAATGCTGTAAAATCGCAGCGACGATTATTATTAAAAAGACTGTAATTAATGGCCCATTGGCGCAGTAGTTAGTGATCCTGGCTTCAGCTCTGCGCGTCGCGGCTTCGATTCCCGCTGAGTGCTAACATTTTCTATACGCAATTTGTTGGTTTTTCGAGCCTAGGTGTATATTTGCATTTAAGTATGCATTTAAACTTTACCGTGCGACTCTTTCTAGGAGGTCACGGGTTCAAATCCCGGGCAGGCACCAATGAAAAACTGATAATACTTATGTGACTAATTGATAATTGCAATTTATCACACGCTTTTCGGTGAAGGTAAACATCGTGAGGAAATCTGCATATCTTTAAAGAATTATAGGGATATGTGTAACCTAGCAAACCGCATTCCTTCTATCCAAATCGGAGAGAAGATGCCTATTCCCAGCTGTGGGATCGTAACAGGCCGCTACTTTACTTTTTTACGTATTTAAAATTAAATATGTATATATTCACCAGATGTCTCTGACTCTAAACACAAGGATCCAATTACTTGCTTCGGGGACGGACGACCGTATGTGTAAGTGTCCCATATATTTATCTATAATGTTGTAACTCGGATTTTACCTTTTTGTTTTGAAGGCATAAGTTGCTGTAACAAGAAGGACCTTGCATTTTCTCAAAAGTTTAGTTATACGAAATAGTTTTATAGATGATTATAATGTAAAAGAGTAATATTTGTCTTATAAAAAAAATAAAATGCATTTGCACTCATTTTAACTAATAACCGTCTCTTCATTTTTCATCACCTCATGTCACGCCCCTTGATATGCAGCGCCCCTTCTCGGTAAAATATATTTTACGCAACTTATTCGCAGTTAAATGTCATTTACACTCCCATAAACCTCTCTTGAGCAAAAATCTCTTGGCAAAAGTCTCGTCGGATATCTTTCAAAATCACGAAGATCGAACATAAAAATTTTGAATGACCACTAAAATAAATGATACAGGTAAGGTGAAGTTTGCTGATCGAGGTGGTGAGATTTTTTATTAACTTTTAGTTTTAAAACTTTGCTTCGCCTTGTAGCATCCAGTGAGAAAGGGCGCTAATAATATACAATATTATTATAATATTACAATACAATAAAATTAAGCTGTACTAACATTCAAGGGAAAACACAGTCAGTCTGTCTGTTTTTACGCTCATTCGCTGGAGAATAATTGTTGACAATTAGTGAAATTCAATCCCATAAACCTAACTTACATAGGATGAAAAACTCATTTTTTACTTATTCAGGATAAAATTATGTTATAAAAATAGAGAATATTGTTTGGCATTTAAATCGCAGTTATGGTACAGATTTTATATAGGTATTATAAAGTTTACAAATTGATATTTGAATACAAGTGATGCGGTAAAATAACCTTTAATTTACCTTTGATATTTGTAACCGCGTGATATATGACGATGAATATTATAATATTGTGACCAAATTAAAACCAAATACGTCGAATTTTTTGAACAGAATACGTGATGAGTTTTAATTTCGAATTTAAAACATAAACGCCGAGTTCACTAATTGGTTTTACAGCACAGCGTTGCCAACTTAATGGATTTTCCACTAAAACTGGTGATTTTAACTCCCCATTTAATGGTGAAATATCACATTTACTTACACGAAGAGAAAGAACATAGAAGAGTTCACCGTTAAATGAACCTCGTGTGTTCATAATTTGTGGTTTGTTTTAACTTTTCCTGTTCTTATCCCACTCTAAGTGGGGTCGACACAACATGTTTTTCTCTTCCATTCTGTCTTATCATTCGAAAACTCTGGTGCCACTCCTTTTATATACATGTTATACTTCACACAATATTTGTTTTAACTGTGCGAGTTTATTTACGCTTAACTATGTCAAAACCCACAATATACTCAACAGTTTCCGGATTCTTGGCTTCAAGAATTACATTTAAAAGATTGGCTCGTAGTTATCGAAAGTACTACTGGTCTAGTAGCGAAATGTAAATTTTATAGTATTAATTTGTTAATTTTTTAATAAGTAATAATAAAAGCAACTAATAATTTTTATATTTATTTTTATTCATAAAACAAAACTTCTTTTAGTGCAAAATAGCGGTCATGAGATATAGATACTTAATTATTTTACTTATTATTACTTAATAGAACTTCTTTTTCTTAGTGGTTTTCTAGTGGGTTTAAAAGTTGCATCTGGTGAGAAGCTAATTTAACTGATGGCAACACTGGTACAATAACATTAATGATGAAACCGTTGGTTCGCAACGTAATCAAGCTTTGCGTAGTGTATTTCGTGATGCCTCAGAAAATCAGTGACCTCAACCCGTGTCGATGAAAGGCCGAACAAATATTGGATTTCACTCAGCACGATGTATTGAAGTCTGTATCGATTTTGGTGTATCGCTTTGATTACGTTGATAGTCCATCATGGCTTGAGCTTGATTGGAAATCATCTCGTACACTGGCTTTGACCTTCTAAGCCGATGGGAGAAAATTAATCAATATGTCCCGTCGAACCAATATGTCACACAAGATGTGTTTTAGTAATTACAGCTAATGGATTGGCTTTTAGAGTGAAAAGGGGAGCAGGTTGGTTCATAAGTGTTGGGGTGACAACACGTGGCAACAAGTAATAACGACGATCAGATGAGTAAAGCCACATACCGTCAGGAGTGGAGGACTTTGGAGGATGCCTACGTCCATTATTCGACATTGAACGGGCCGCTATAAAAAAATTATACATTTTTCTATTTAGACACTACATAATCATAGCCTTTACCTATTTACGTTATACACCAAGCCATCATGATGTTATATGGAATTTAACGGAACTTTAAGAGACCTAGGCAAAGGGGGCTGCTAAACGTTTATAGAATTAAACACCCGTCTCTTTTCAAATACGAATTCGGGTCACTCTTTTTCACAATACGTTCATGTGATATTCAAATCGCATCTAGACTCCACCGCTCTCGTATTAATATACAATATTAGTACATACGCTTAAAACCTTTTAGTCCCCAAGCCCACAGCGGCACAGCGATCATCAAAATCCATTGTTGTCTTAATTAAATGTCCTATCTATTACTGTTTCAATTTGAAACCCATCTTTCTGAATTAAACTTTAGAGGGCGAACGTTTTTAAACTCTCGTGAATCATTTTATATGAAAGGTTTATTCAGCGGGAACAAAACTGTTTCCTACTCTAATTTGCTCTCTCGACCTCTTATGAAGCTATGCTGACCTGGTATTCTCGGTCGGCTTGCGTAAAATGAGTTTTACTGAGGGCTTTCTAAATACAATTCTTTTTTCATTTTCGAATGTGTAATTTCAAAAAGATTTTTAATAAAATTTTTGATCTTTGAAATGTTATGTCGTGCTTGGAATCAGTGCAAAACTTTTTGGAATGGAATGACGCGATATGATATCGTGTGACTTTGCGTTTGCAGTCATCATTTCCGCAACGCCTTGTAAGAATTTTGTAATTAATTAAAGATGTTTACACTCTTTTGCCTAAATCTCGTATTATGCTGTATTTCTATTTTACTAATCGTAACATAACTACATTGTTACAGATGGTTTCTTTTACTAATAAAATAGGCTGTGAATACTTTAAAACTATTATACTAGACATACAATAGACATCTCTTCTAGTGCAGAATTTAGCACTCGAGATTATAGACTGATAAAATTGATACATATGGTTCTAGTTAAGTCCAATTTAGGAAAGAGGTCAGAAGACAAATTTATCTGCGTATTATACATTGAGTACTTAAACAGTCATGGTTCCCTAAAGTCATGTTGCGCATGGAGTCGCTAACTGGCGCACATAGCACGCTGAAAAAAGGGGCGTGATTACCATCTACAAGGCAGATAGGAAGAAACTTGACCCGAGTTGTGCAATATAATGTGACCTGAAAATTCCTTAAAAATAATAAAATGAATTAATTGTGGTATATGAATTGACTTGTATTGATCCGTTTAGCACAGGTTCAAAAAAGCATTATTATTATGTCCACTACACGTCCACTCTCACCGACGGCTGTGGTGCTTCTGACGCGGTGCGCTTGAGACCGTGTATTGATATTGATGTATTATGTTTGTGTTTTTATGTATATATAGAAAGAATTAATAAAACATCTCAACCCACATACACTTCGCAATAAAAATGGACAAAGCACATCCATACCAGTACTATAAATTACAAAAATCTGTTTGTCTATTTCTCTTTACGTTTATGTATGTTGTTACGTGAAAAGAAAGACAAAAATCTGTTGTTAGTTGCATAAGTTGTATAAGCCGTTATGACTATTAGAGTGTAGTAAATAGAGAAAAAAAATATTACGTTTAATAACGGGGAACGTGTGGAAACATAATACCGATGACGTCAAGTCTCGCACAGAGGGCTCTACATTGTCGGCTTGTTTGACCTTTGCAACGGCCACGGGAGAAAGCGAGTACACTGTAGTAACTTTTACTGCCGACCGTGACCCCAAAACTGGGTCAGCCGAGACTGAAGGGCGCCTCCTGTTAAACCAGGTCTCCAGTTAGGAGCACTATAAACATTGGAGGTTTACACACATTTATCAACATCAAACATCCTTATATGAATTTTGAGCATCTTTTGTGTATAGTTAAATAAACAATCATTTGAACTTCTACACATTAATTAAACGTGCAGTCCAAAACTATCCTGGTATTGCTTTAACGTCCAAACATTGTCTGCATGCCATTTTGGCAAACTATGCCCAACTGTACAGTAACTGGCCTACTTTACTCAACACACATTTGACTTCGCAACCGAAGCATCCTCAAGAGATACTGCACGGTATAACCACAAACCAATCATCAGAAAATTTATAAACTGGAAAATCCATTATATTAATTACTAGCTGAACCAGGTCATGCATCGCCTAGTCATGATTTTTTCGCTCCCCAGGGAGCTTCGGAATAAAATATGCAAAATATTGTAAATGCAAATTTTGTACTCAATTTGTACACAACCTTCGAGTTTTGCATGGACTAACATACGGAAGCTGCGAAGTAGCTTCTTACTATCCCATTATTGGGCAAAGACTTCCTATATCAAAAGTAATAATAAAATTATTTTGCTATAATCCGCGAAGAAGTAAAATAGAAAATATATATAATGCTAAATGTAAGTGGACAATCGGTTATCGTACCTGATACATGCAGGATTCGTAAAAACACATGCACAAACCTCCACCACCGCCACCACAATACACAAGCACTATATACGTTCACTATCACAAACTTAACAATCGATTGCTTTGCGATTTTGGTCGTGGAGTCTATCTCCTGACGATGCTTCGGTTGCGGGGCGAAACGATTGTTGAGTTTGTGATAGTGAACGTATATAGTGCTTGTGTATTGTGGTGGCGGTGGTGGAGGTTTGTGCATGTGTTTTTACGAATCCTGCATGTATCAGGTACGATAACCGATTGTCCACTTACATTTAGCATTATATATATTTTCTATTTTACTTCTTCGCGGATTATAGCAAAATAATTTTATTATTACTTTTGTATTATGGATCTCCGCAAAGTAACGCCTAATTCTATAAATTACTTCCTATATCTTTTGCAGGGAAAAATTGTCGTGTCTTCTACGCTGCTCCAGAATTTTACCGAGATATACAAATTTGTTGTAAGCTGTGATAGCTGTGTCTCTACGGGACATGAGTTCATACACTTTCGGTGAAGAAAAATATCGTAAGAAATACTTGGAGAATTTATTGGATATATGTAATTTACCAATCCACATTAGAGCAGCGTGGTGTTCTCTCCAAAAAATGAGAAACGATCCCATGCCCCGCTGTGGGGTAGTAAAAGTTCCCAAACTCGAAGCCGAGTTGTATTCGGTAACTGACCTCTTTCCGTATATTTATAGAATTCCGTATAGTAATGTGTAATTCTATAAATTATTCAGGGCATCAACCAAAAGAGAGAAACGTGGAATAATATGAAAACTTTAGCTCAAACATGGCGGTCCAAATTTAAATAGAATATTAAATTATACCGGAGCAAGGGGGAAGTTTGATCCAGTCTACCTCCCCCGATTGACCGACTATGATCCCCTGCGGCCGGCTATTGACGTGAACCCAGTAATCCTCCGAGCGGTCGGTTTTATCACGCGCTTTGCACCTAGTTAATATTGGATGAAAAACACGTGGTGAATTTCAAGGTCTATTATCAGTTTCTTCTAACGATTAAAGCAATATTTCTTTTTCTTTTTTAAAACAAATAATTTCTTGAAACCACCCTTTCCCCTAATAAGCTACGCTGAATTGACATTTTACGGTAAAAATAGTGTTATATATATTCAATGGGCCTCATAAGAAAGCTCAGAGTCGCTCAGCGGGCGATGGAGCGAGCTATGCTCGGAGTTTCTCTACGTGATCAAATCAGAAATGAGGAGATCCGTAGAAGAACCAGAGTTACCGTCTTAGCTCAGCGGGTCGCGAAGCTGAAGTGGCGATGGGCGGGGCACATAGTGCGGAGAACCGATGGACGTTGGGGTCTCAAAGTGTTGGAATGGCGACCCCGCACCGGAAAGCGCAGTGTCGGAAGACCCCCTACTAGATGGACAGACGACCTCAAAAGGGTCGCGGGGAGCCGCTGGATACAAGCGGCACAAAATCGTGTGTTCTGGAGATCCCATGAAGACACCTTTGTCCAGCAGTGGACGTCCATCGGTTGAAGAAGAAGAAGATATATTCAATGTAAATTTTAGTATTTTTTATTGACAGAAAACAGGGATAAAACGAATTTATTTTTCAAATAAAACCTAGCTAAATCGATCTTTCTTCCCCAAAACCTCCTGAATGCTGAATTTCAAGAAAATCTTTTCTTTATAATCAATCAAAACTTATAAACGTAAACTAAAACAATATAGCGACGTCTGTTTGTTTGTTTTTCAACTCTAAGTGTGGTCGGCACAACATGTTATAAACATGCTGTCACATGATTTGGCTGCGTGTTAACAACGCCTGCCCGACCTCCATTTACCTTAGTCGTATTTTACGACACCTCGGTAAGAAAGAGGGTGGTCTATTCTACTAAACCGGATACCACACGGTGGGTCGACTTACCTTAGTCGCCTTTTACGACACCTCGGTAAGAAATGAGGGTGGTACAATTCTACTCAGCCGGATACCACACGGCTACGCGCTTGCCTATATCAAATGTATAATATTCATTCGTTCATTAATCATCACGAATTCGCAACTGAAATCCTCACCATCACAGATTGCTGCGACTAGTGACGTCACAAAACTAACTGTGAACTCTTTGGAAGAAACAAAAATATGAGGAGCAAATGTAGTATAATGTAGTAGTATAAATGTATGTATGTAGGAAAAACGTATTATTGTATGAAGTCGTCAATTCAGATATTAAATCATATCCCCAACTCATTGAAGACTAATCTTATACAAGATTAATAAATCAATTGTTAATTTGCTGCTAAAATTGTGCTTTGGAAAAAAAATTTTATTCTTTGATGTTATTGAAGTTTTATATACATTTGTTTGATTTTTTTGACATTTTATATTTGATTATGTAATTTTTTTTTGTTCTCATTTTATTCTGTATTTATTATAAATAAATATATATAATAACTTAAATTTAGATATCGGTAAAACTATATGGAATGAATTTTTATAAGCTACATTTTATTAAGTACGTGTGTGTATTTATGAACTAATCCGAGCTTTAATATATATTTTTATTTTTACTCTATAATGATATTTTAGATGCGGGTCCATTTTCATTTGAATTATGCATGTTATATCGAAAACGAACAATCTGCGCGAAACTTTTTTTGTACTTTTTACTCTTTGTTTTACTTTTTATACACACAATTGACACTCAGTTGAGACGTCCATACTAAAATTATATACGCGAAAGTCTGTCTGTTTGTATAATATATATATTTCTTTTCAATAATCAAAGAAATTTGGAAAAATTAAAGCTTATAATACACCGGGGCAACTAAACTATACTAATACATATAGTTTTAAATTATGCCTGTCACGTATATTCCACTGCACTAATGAAAATTAGCACAATACACCTGGCTGTTCTTCTTTCAGAAACAGATTGACATATCGTATTATATACTTAAACACTTAAGTTGGCGTGAACAAAGTCGCAGATTGCACTAGTTTCTTATTAATATAATATATTTGAGTTTTAAAACCGAATTACCAACACCTTGTTAAATAAAATTATCTCTTTGTAGTGCACCAAGATGGCATTTCCATAAAATTATACTTAGATAAATTGTAAAACCTTGGAAACATAACCCTTTACGTTCTTCAAAGGAAATTGCAGTTAATAAGATTGCTCTCGGTATAAAATCCAATTTCAAAGTTATATTATGAACTTAGATTTTTTTTATGTCATGCTCTTCTTCGTCGACTAGTATTCTGGATACCTGAGTAATCTTGAATAGCTTGAATCTTTGTTTCAACCGATTATTCCATGATACGACTTATGAATATGGTCTTTGAATAATTAATAATCTCTCCATAGGCCACTCACACTTATACCACAATTGTAAATGTTTGTTTGATTTTTTTCCTTCCCGTTCAAACAGCGAAACGGATCAGTCTGAATTTGTGATCTCATCTTATCTAATCACGAGGACGCCTATCGGTACAGGAAGAGGGGTGGGTCAGTTTTTATTCCGAACTATTTCACCCATTTCCCCATGTTAAGTTTCATTGCTTTCCCGACAGTTTAACCTGCTTTAACCTAAAAGTCGCTTTAACAAACCTGATGTTATCCCTAAAGAAGATCTTTGTTATAACTTTGTTTTGATTTCATCCTTACGCAGGGTCTCGCATTGTACCAGCGGCTACATGGAGCACTCAGCCATAAGGTGAGGCCTCATTTTTTTCTTCTCCATTCTCTGGATACGCTGTATATTCTTTTATTGTCATTGTTGGGAAATATCTGTTTATCAATTCCCAGTAGTAATGCCTGTTATAATTGCCATATTTTCCCTGCTGTGAGACATAAGCTGTTTAGTTTTCTTTGTGCCTAAAGATTTGACGAACAGCTTTGATTGTCTAAACGTTCCTCCATCTTTAGTTCGATACTGTTCAAAAGTAATGAGAATATTATTTTGCTATAATCCGCGATAAAAGGGTACACTCTACATTAAGCATTACATATATTTCCCTTTTATCGCGGATTATAGCAAAATAATATTCTCATTACTTTTGTATTATGGACCTCCGCAAAGTAACGCCTAATTCTATAAATTATTCGATACTGTTTTTATTTTTATCTTATATTGCGCTTTATAATCGTCTTTGCAATTGGAAGAAAGGTTCTGGGGCTATAAATATTAGGCTCACCCGTTTTTTTGCCAATTTATCGGCTTTTTTCACTAGCTGCGTGGCCGTAGTGTCCTGGAACCCATGCAATCGTTACTCCACCAAGTTCAGCTAGTTAAGTCTAAATTTTGTTACGGCACAGTTATAAATATTTTGCTTCTTTCCCCACAAACGGGATATCAGATCTTACCATTGAATGTTCAAATTTCATAATGGTGTTTTTGATATATCATGGTCAAACTGTATAATTGTCAAGAATTCCCAAGATGTGTGTAACCTGATCCGCAAAAAAACAGCGATTTAGATTTGAAATCCAATATATCTCTATAAAGAGAGAGATGTAATTTTCCCAGCAGTGGGCAACAGACACCCTCACTCTCTTCTTCACTTCATAAGTTTATGGACACGCGAAACTGCAGAATGTTGAAGTTGAAGTTGAAGCGATAATTAATTAAATATAACTTTCGTTACAATAATTGCATATAGGTTACGCAACAATATTGCTTGCACGTATATTAGTCAATGTCAAACCTCTCGATGACACCAAACGTTCAATCTGTCGACGAGTTCAAGTTCACGTGTATCGATTTTCACGGAAAAATGCAATTTTTATCTCGTTTATTCCGTGAAGTGCTTTATTGACTCGCTCGGATCTCTCTGACTACGGTGTCAGTACTGAATAAAGGAATATTTTATTTGAATTCTGACTGCAGAATTCCGGAGTAATTTTTTAAAGCACTCGCAAGTTGAAGTTTACGTGGATCCAAAAGGGATCGGATTAAAGAGAATGAGGGATATATTTTTATTAGTACTGTGTAAGAATTTATTTTAAAGTTTTCCCAATTAATAATGCGGAGCTTCGCGATTTTATCTTGGAATCTAGTTTAGCTTATATCTTAGTCAATGGATACCAATATAAGTGCTGCGGTGGTTAGCGATTTTGTCGCGATGTCTAATTTATCCTAAACTTTTGTTTCTTCATACCTCTTGATGAGTTGCTTTGCGATTTTGTCGTGGATACTTATGTATCCTTTAATTATAAGTTAATTTTACACTTTGTTTAATTTATACCTGCTTGGGTGACGCGATATTTTACGATTTTGTCGCTATTGATCTTACTCTTAAATTAGTTTATGCTTACCGGGTGATATTTCGTTTTGCGATTTTGTCGTAGACTCTAATTTATCCTAAACTTTAGTTAATTTATTGGCTATTATGGTTTATTTATTGGCTTTGTATCGCTCTGCAATTTTGGCTGTTCTACCAACTTGTAAATCCCCACTGTGCAATATCCCATCTCTTTTAATCAAGATGTACAAGAATCAGCTTAAAGAGTTTGTTTTCACTTATTACCCTGTAGAGTTGAAGATGGGGACAAATAAATGAATGTGAGAAACAAATATGGTGATCAAATGTTACTGGACATTTTCACAAAAACTCCATATAAAAGTTTTACAATAGCATGTACAGTAAACATCATTTGAAAAAATATATTTACTCCATAAACATTTCTAAACTCAAAGTTCTAAATTTGAATCGCACTTTTAAGACGAGCTCGGCCAAGCGGAACGGAATGAAAAGTTCATTTGAGAAGAATAGAACACTTTCCAAAACTAATTTCCTCTCTCAGCCACCAAAGCGAATATGCTCGCCTGGTACTTGCATCCAACGTGGCTTAACGAGAAACGGGAACAAAGTGATTTCGCCTCATGAATAACCTCAAAGAGAAATCTGAACATGTAAAAAATATATATTTTTTGCCTCGTTTAATTACTTAGCAAATGCTTCAAAAGTACTTTATAATAATTAAGTATTTAGAAAACTGTTTACTTGGATTGCATGAGGCCGTGTGGTATCCTGCTGAGTATTGAATACTAGAATACTCAAAGATCTCTACTATAGAATATTCAAAGAATTTTTCAAATCGGTCCAGTAGTTCTTGACATTAGCGCGTTCAAACAAACAAATAAATTCTTCAGCTTTACATATTAGTAAAGACTGATATTTCACATATGCTGGAGGGACAAACATTTGTGTAGTGAACGAATTGGTAATGTTTATTGACGAATACAGAACATGAAATTTGTAGTTTTAAAATTTCCCTAGAAAATATTACACAATTCAAATATAGAATAATCGATACACGTGGCCAATTCCGCGAAATTTCATCGCCAAATTGAATTTGATTTTCATCAATTTTGCTGATTACTTATTGGAAATGGAATACTTAAGAAGACCTTTTTAATTTAACTTTGCTTTGACCGCCGTATTTTGTCGAAGTTATTTATGGAATGCAAAAAGTAATATCCTATCTCATAACAACTTAAAATAACGACCCTGTGTGGGCTGCGAGGCGTGAAGCGTGAGGCGTCTTTTGCTAGTAGGCTTGTTATATAAATTCCAATCCATTAAAGGCTGTATTTTATACCTACTAGCTTATATCGATTGCAGTAATGTAGATACGGTCATCTGCATAATAGTAATTTTACAGGAGAACACATTTAGTGATAAATACTAACCATTTTGATAGCTATGCACCGATAATCATGAAATATTCCGTAGTACGTTTCTGCGACGTTTTTTAAATTCGGTTGTAGATATTTATGTGCAATAATTTCTTTATCATTTCGAAAACTGAAATAATTTTAATAAAGAGCTATAGAGAGTTGGTTATAATGAACTTTTTTTTTAAGAAAAAGCATTTTCCTAAAGATGCAGAGCTACTTTGCTGCGATTGATTAACAAATGTCTTTATTATATAATCCACTAAGGACAAATATAAATCTGTATAAAACATTTTGGGGGAGCTTTTTTTGCTAACATTGATGCTGTGTCTGTCTGTCTGTCTTAATAGAACACTCAGTGACTCAAATTTGTAATGGAAACAGAGCGATGCCTTCTTGTCTCGACTCAATCCGTCATATTAAAGAGATGTGAATGTAGCCTTGAACAAACGTCAATGGGAAAATATTACGAAGATATATATTGACATAAAAGCTTTTGGAGATCTTTAGTCAGTAAAATAAAAATATTGATATAGCTATTAATTCGTTCTTTGCACGATTTTTTTCCAAGATAATAATTGTACTTAACTTTCTAGCCTTTCTAATATTTTCACTGCAAAAATATCACTTGGTGTGTATTATTATTATTTTCATAACGAAAAACTAGATTTCGGAATTAATTTAAAACCTTTATAACAAATATATATTAAAAAACTTGTAAAGCAAAAAAAAAATTATTATAAATAATTTGTAAAGCAATCCAAGTAAACATCATTAATCTCCTGCACTTATCCCACTTTAAGTGGGGTCGACACAACATGATATTTTTTCGCCCATATCTAGGTTGCCTAAATTATTTAATTCCATCTGCGGAGAAGTGGATATTTTTAACGACAATTACGAAAATTCAAAAAAAAGACAGTAAGATTGTTAAGAGACGGTTAATTTGATGAAATCGATAATAATATCTTCGATCGATCTTTATGTGTTTCGTTTACAGAAAATGTAATTGTTTTTTTTTACCTATTAACTTTAAACTGTTTGCTTATATCTTTATGTAATGTTTTTATTTAAATTGTTTAAAAATTTTTTGGTGCATGCCGTGACACCTTCATAAGTTGTACATATTAATTTATTTTTGTGTCTGTTTTTATTATACGTAAGTTTTATATGTAGCAACTACTGGATGTCCTAATAAATAAATAAATAAATAAATATAAATATGTCACATGAGTTAACTTACCTAAGTCATATTTACGACCCCATGGTAAGAAAGAGGGTGGTGGTGGTGAGCCTTACCACCTAGCCTACTTAACCTTAAACTTAATACTTAAACTTAAGCCTACTTAACCGGATACCACACGGCGAGTCGACTTACTTTAGTCGCCTTTTACGACACCTCGGTAAGAAATGAGGGTGGTCTATTCTACTCAGCCGGATACCACACGGCTTAAAGCAATCCAAGTAGTAATAGAATATAGAATAGTCGAGGTAAAAGGCGTCTAAGGTAAGTTGACGCCAGGCGACCGGTCCTAAAATACCTAGCTGAATGTATGTTACAACATGTTTATAACATGTTGAAACATTATAATGATGAAATGAAGTTTAAAATGTAAGCTTTTAGATCCTTTATATTGGATATGAATATGTGAAACTTTTTCCCACAGGAAGCTGTCATAAACCAGCCGGAAGCTCGATGGGGACCACGTAAAGCTCGCTCATTCGGATACTTTGTTTCAACGTGCGATACCGACTAGTTACGGCATGCTCTACATAGTTTACACTGTAAGCGCAATATTGGCTTCCCAGTTTATAAAGTTAAAAGTTTATAAAATTATTTAAACGTTTTTCTATACTACGGTCGCAATAACACTTCTCGTGATAAAAGACTTCGGTAGATCGGACTTTTAAACTTTGTCCCATAACTCACGATAAGTAAATATATTATATATCACTCTCCTGTCCTTATCCTACTCTAAGCGGGGTCGGCATAATATGGTGTCACATGATTTAGCTAAGTATTTCACGACCGGCCGTCTGCCTGACGTCAATAAAAAAATACAAAAAAAATATTGACAACAACAATTTTTACATCTTCCATGATATATTGTTGTCAACTTACGACACCTCGCTAAGAAAGAGGGTGGTCTATTCTACTCAAACCAGACACCACACGTTGGGTCAACTGTACTTAGTCGCCTTTTAGACACCTCGGTAAGAGAATGGTTGGCTTATTCTACTCAAACGGATACCACACGGTGGGTCGACTTACTTTAGTCGCTTTTTACGACACCTAGATAAGAAATAGGGTGGTCTATTCTACTCAGCCGGATACCACACGGCTTAAACTAATTGTAACTGATATAGACTATTAATAGCAGATATATTTTGTGCTATGTATTTAGTTTATAAGCTGTGGTAGCCCATTGGTAACACCGTGCGCCTCTTTCGAGGAGGTCTAGTGTTCAAACCCCGGGCAGGCACCAATGAGTTTTCTAGTAAAATTTTATGTGTCTCATTGATAATTGCAATTTATCACACGCTTTTCGGTGAAGGAAAACATCGTGAGGAAACCTGCATATCTCTAGAGAATTCTGGGGATATGTGTAACCTACCAATCCGCATTGGAGCAGCATGGTAGGTCTCAGTTCCAATCCTTCTCTCCAAAAACGAAGGGAAGAGGCCTATGCCGAGCAGTGGGATAGTAACAGGCCGTTACTTAATTACTTACTTATTCAGTTTATATCAAATAGTTTTCTATTGATAATCTCAGCCGAGGTAACGACTATTCATTTGAACCCTTGAAATACTCTTATGTAGATAACGTTTGGATAAGTATATAATCTACGATTTCCACACGTACTTGAATAAATATTGGAAGCAACGTGCGATCAAAGCAAATACCATGTTCAAATTAATTATCGGATCGGTTTCGGTTTATTTGAATTAAACTCGAGCAACCCTGAATGCGAAGTTCAAGTTCCAATATGTCGATTCTAGTAAAACCGACAGACGCCCGTTTTAATTTCAAAGCATTTCATCCACGTGTAACGCTGCATTCGATAAGGGCATTTCAAAATTTCTATCCGCTAACGAGGATCAGTATAATCTGGTCGAATTTACAACGAGTGCTATTACACAAAGCGTTTAAAGTGAAAACGTGGTTTGATTTTGCACTTTTAAAGGTTAAATATATTCGTGTGCGAGCGCCTCGGGGAATAGGAAGACTTTTATTCTTTACCGCCCACTCGCAAATATTGCATGTCTCTAGTTTTCTCCGAGCGGAAAGCAGAATATGTTGCGATAGAAAATATTTGAAAATACATATGTAAAAAGAATGAAGTAAGATTATAAGAAGGATGAGATAAGAAGTAAAAGTACTAGAACTTTAGAATGCTTTTGACTTTGCTTTGCTTTTATGACGATTCTACATTTAATTTTCTGCCTAACAGGAATATATCAGGAGAAAGGGTGAAGACCCTTGTTTGTCAGGAGAATTTAGATGTTAATGGGATCATTCAGTGAATTTTGTAATCTCATAACTCCTATACATATATGCATATAACTGTAAAAAACAAAACTAATGAGAATATTATTTTGCTATTTTTGGTTTATAGCTAAATTTATCACGAAAGCAAAATAATATTCTCAAGAGTTTTGTATTATTAACCTCAGAAAAAGTTTTCTTCAAATTTCAAAGATGAGTTGATGCAATAAATCTTTAATATCTTAATAAATAAACTTTAATAATTAAGCTTGTTACACGTGTTCGGAGACAAAATAAAAGGTTAACCGATTACTGTATAACTATGCTTGTTTGGATAATGCTTGGCTTTGCAATTTTGTCGTCTATATCCTGATGATGCTTCGGTTGCTGGGTGAAACGATTGTTGTGTTTGTGATAGTGATTATGTGTAGTGCTTGTGTATTTTGGTGGCCGTGGTGGAGGTATGTTTCCATAAATATTTGTCAAAATTGGCATTTTCAACCAAAAAATGGATAGCTTTACATAACAGGTTAAAAAGGTATTTTTAACTAAATGAATCCATAGTTGAGTCTTGTATATATTAAATTGCTCGTTAAATGTATTACGTAAAGGTATGTAATGAGTTTGTATAAATAATACGTTGTTTGTTGTTTCACAAACAAAAGTAAAGTATTACGCATGAACGAAGTTGGACCGAAACCGACATTTTGAAACAGGCCCATGCAAAATTATAATGGATGGATAAAATGGCTCGTACATAACAAACATATTAATTACCTGATTTGATGCGAATATATGATACAGATGTAGTCATCATTCTCCGCGCTTCATCCCAATCTGAAATTGCGATGCGTGTAGTGTGGAGAACCCTCACCGGAAAACCCCCTACTACCCCTCTCCCCTACGAAGTGGACTCACAACCTCACAAAGGTCGCGGGGAACCGCTGGACACAAGCGGAACGATATTGTATGGTGTGGAGATCCCATGAAGAGACCTATATCCAACAACAGTGAACGGCCATGGGTTGACAAAGAAAGAAGAAGACAGTTTGGTAATGAGGCTTATAGCAAAGTATTATCTTTAAATATTTTATATATATATATATGATGTGAATTATGAATTATATGTATTTTCGGAATCTCCGAACCGGCTCCAACGGTTTTCCTGAAATTCAGCATCTAGGGGTTTTGAAAAATTGATCTAGCAAGGTTTTATGGAAAATAAAATTCGTTTTATCCCTGCCTTGGCCATTAAAAAATACTAGTACTAGTAATAAAAGTACTAGCGACATGGGCTATATGTTTTATACCCGTGCGAAGCAGAGGCAGGCTGCTAGTTGAATATAAAACACTATATTTGCCATGAACTGTCAAGTCAGGGTAGCTTATTCGGGGTACGGGCAGTCTCAAGAAATATAAACACCAAGGATCGATCTCCAACTACCTTATTGTTTTTTTCGTTTTTTTAAGGTTTTTTTTGTAAATTATTACTCATAATTAGTGGAGTGTAATGCTCGCAAAGTAACGTTTAATTCTAGTTATTGTTTCGACTTGTAACTATTCGATACTAACACCAAACAACATTTCGTTTCCACACAACGTTAGAGTACAAATTTATGTCAGCTAATCAAACTTTGTTGATCAAACAGTGGTAGACTAGTAGACAAATAATTGTGTAATTAACTGCCATCTCAGTATATACAATCTGCTACAAGATTGCTACGTCTCTGAACATTTAATTAAGACCTTGACTCAATATTACAATATGACTAGAGTGCTTAGGTAAGCTCTCTTATTAGCTACATAAATTACATGTTGCCTAACCAATTGTAGTTTAGTTATTGATAAGGAAAGACTTGTATCCGTTAAGTACATTGAAGCGTCTCAATATACTTGTATACTGGTATATAGCAAAAGTTATGATAAAATTATTTTGCTATAATCCGTGTTTGCTTAGAAAATCTATGTAATGCCAAGTACAGGACACTAAGACTTTTCTCATATATTATGCATGCAGGATTAGTTACCGCATGTAACACAAATCACCAATATCAACAACACACTACACAAGCACTACCACAATCTCAACGATATTTTCGACAGTTCAAGGCGACAGGCTATATAACATCACGCTCAGATGGATAGGAGAGGAGCAACAATAAAAAATAGCACGAAAACAGCAAAATTTTAAGTTTTCCTTGCGTGCGCTGAGTAAACGGTGATTATTATTCAAAAATCATGTATAAAATTGTTCCACTCTAAAAATCCTAAATTAAAGTCCGTGACAGCATATGTCTAGCTTTTAAGATTAACCCACTTTAACAATTTTTATGGTTATCAAAAGACTATAATACGATTCTAATCTTTCGAGGCGGGCAGAGCCTTCGGTGATTTCTAGTAGCTTGTATAGCTCTTTGCAAACCGAGATGTTAAGTGAAAATTTAAATGTTATTATTATGGCGCCGGTGGTAGATTGGTTGGCAAACAAGTTAAATCTTTACCTCAGCAATCAATACCCATCCCAGGACAAATCTGTATCATCTCGTCTGCCACGACGATATAATATTGATTTTTTTAATAAATATATGGGACACTTACACACACGGTCGTCCGTCCCCAAAGTAAGTAACTTTATACTTGTGTTATGGGCGACAGACAACTGGTGAATATATACTTACATATTTTTGAAATACATACTTAAATGCAAATATACACCCAGGCTCAAAAACCAACAAATTTATTTATACAAAATGTTGGCCCTCGGCGCTAATCAAACCCGCGACCCGCGGAGCTGAAGGCAGGGTCACTACCCACTGCGCCAACGGGCCATTCATTTATAATCTATAGTTAGTTATCTTGTTATAGTTAGTTTAGTTATAGCCGTAGTTATGGCCAAACGGTGAGACCGTACTATTTCAGACTATTTCAAGCGGGTCACGACTTCCGACCCCGGGCAGGCACCATTGAGTTTCATGAAATTCAGAAATGTATAGGTTTTGGGGATGATAAATCAATCTAGTTAAGTTTTATTTATGGAAATGTCGTTACATCCCTATTTTCATTTTATTTCAATGCCTGAGCATTGAAAAAGTGCTAAATATAAATTGAATACAAAGATTGCTTTTGCTACCATGTGTAAAGTTGTTACAACTCAGTTGGCAACGAGCAGACTAAAGTAAAAGTAAGTAGCGGCCTGTTACTATCCCACTGCTGAGAATATGCTTTCCGTTCCGTTTGTAGAGAGAAGGTTTGGAGCTAAGACCTACCACGCTGCTCCAATGCGGATTGGTAGGTCACACATATCACCAGAATTCTCTAGAGATATTCAGGTTTACCCACGATGTTTTCCTTCACCGAAAAGCGTGTGATAAATTGTATTTATCAATAAGACACGAGTTTTAACAGAAAAATTCATTGGGGTCTGCTCGGGTTCGAACCCGTGACCTCCTCGAAATTGTCGCACGGTGTTACCGCTGGGATATCACAGCTCAGAAAAATAATATTTCTCTAGTATTAATAAAACATACTAGAATGTAAACTTTAATATAACTTAAGCTACTGTCTTATTTTTATCCGCTAACATGTTTACAACTCCCCTCCAGTGGCCTGTCTATCCAATACTAGACAGGCTCCTAAGAGTATAAGTGCACTACCAAACTAAATGGAAAACAAAAATCTTTAGTAGAGTCCGTATTTCCAGTAATAAATCGGAAATAGTGAAGTGTTATCAGTTTTTCTTAAGTTGTTGTTTCGGCAGAGAAAATGGAGTTTCCATGTTTGAAGCTTGCGACTTTTAGTCAACATATACGTATATTGACTCTAGCGTCATATATGGACTGGCCCGTTGGCGCAGTGGGTAGTGATCCTACCTTCAGCTCCGCGGGTCGCGGATTCGATTCTCGCCGTGAGCCAACATCTTCTATTAAAGAATTTGTTTGTTCTTCGAGCTTGGGTTTATATTTCTATTTAAGTATGTATTTAAAAATTATGTATGTATAAATTCACCAGTTATCTGTCACCCATAACATAAGTATTAAATTACTTACTTTGGGGACGGACGACCGTGTGTGTAAGTGTCTTATATATTTATTTATTATTTATTATTATTTCATATATAAATATAAGATTAACTCATTTAATTATTAAAGATCACTTGCTTAGTTTACACTAACTAGCTGAAAAGAAAATGATAATGTAATCTAATTTGTATGTGTGCGTATGTATGTATGTGTAGTCTAACTTGTAAGTGTGTGTCTGTTTGTATATGTGTCTGTTGTATATTTTTTGCGTGATAGTGTGAGCATTTGGTGTTTGCGAAGGAGAAAAATATGGTAAAGATTAATTTACTACCAAATTTTCAATATCACCGTATACTTTATCTTTAATGTAAGAAATGACTTAAAGATTATATATTAAAAGTTGAGATAAATACTTACTGAAATGAACACCGGTAGCATCACCCAAAGGAACATCCAGAATCTTGTTGGCTTGAAACCTAACCAGAACTGTATATCCGTAGCAAACCTTTGTACTCCGTACACCCACATCACAATAACCACCTTGAAGCCGCCCAGATACAATGTGCATGTATTTAGTCCATACAATACACCCAATCTCCTTTTGGTTGTGAACTGTAAACAAACAATTCACACTGAAGTTGGGAACAAAAACTTTTGCTCCCTTTAGAGAAGCGGTTCGATTAAATTTCGAGTAATGTAATTAAACGGATCTGCTTTTGATCTTTCTCGGTTAAATAATAAATAAATAAATATATGGGACACTTACACACACGGTCGTCCGTCCTCAAAGTAAGTAACTTAATACTTGTGTTATGGGTGACAGACAACTGGTGAATATATATGTATATATTTTTGAAAATACATACTTAAATACAAATATACACCCAGACTCAAAGACCAACAAATTCATTTATAGAAAATGTTAGCCCTCAGCGGAAATCGAACCTGCGAAGCTGAAGGCATTGTCACTACCCACTGCGCCAACGGGCCGGGCAGTAAATCCAACGATGCAAGTTCTGGGGTCTCTTTTTTATCCAATTAATTAAAAATTAAGCCGTTGTCATAATTATATGATGAAGGCCAACCGTTTAACTCAGACTTCGCCTGTGGGGTACCTCAGTCCCCATTCTCTTCCTATCACCGTAGCCTTGCACGCGAGGACTAAGTTAAACGGTTCACCTATAGCGGACACCGACTTCACATTATTAATAGGTATCACTAATCCTGGTTTCAGTTATAGCAAAACACGTCCTAAATGAAACTCGCCGTTGATTGATATTGGTTAGTTTTTATTTTGTGACTCCTAAAATATTTATTTACATCATGTAAGGATCTTAATTTCAAGCACGAAGGACTTATAGTAACAAACTTATTTAAGTCCATAAGGATTATTGGTGTATCCATCTAAATACTTGTAGGTTTTAAATTTTCGCATTGTCCGTGGTCATTTCATTAGAAGCTGCTGTAAGCTTAATGACCTAACATGACATCGGGGACTTTTATCTAAATCTACAAAAGAGTAATTTTCATATTAAACATCGTGTTGCTCTATCTGAAAGAGATTAGGCTTAGACAGTCATTTTCAAAGAAAACCCCCGATGACTTGAATTTTTCTACTCAACAATCACTGTCATTTTTGTTAACTTTTAACAAAATCATAACACATTTTACACTTCTTCTTCTTCTTTTGGTGCCTCTCCAACTAGTGGAGGTTGGCAGTCACCTCTGCATACGCCCTCCTTTGCGTGGCCAGACGGAAGAGTTCGAAAGCGCTCTTGTTTCCCGTCCACTCCCGGATGTTTCGTAACCATGATTTCCTTCTACGACCGGGTCTCCTCTTCCCAGCAACATTTCCCATCATTATCAGTTGCAGTAGCCCGTAGTATTTTACACCAGTCATAAGGATTTATGAATCACTGTATTGCATCACAAATTTTTATGTATGCATTATAAACTGGACCACACATTTATAGATATAAGGGATTTATAATTTTTTTCAACAAGGTTTAACGTGTTTCAATATAAATTTAATTTAAACCGTACATTTTTACTTATATTTGCAAACGAGACTCGCCTTTAATTTAAGCGAAGTTCGCATAAATTCGCTTTTACTAATTAGTGCAAGTGACAAAAAAATATTTGCATCAAGCTAAACGCGCATTGTGAATTTTTCACCAAAAATATTTGCATTCTGAGTTTTCAGAAAACGTTTGGAATGTTTTCTAAAATAATATTTAAAAATATAACTTCGAATGCAATAAATATGGTAAATTATAAGACTAGCTTTGTGAATTAAGTAGTTTAGGAAATTTAAAAATTTCTCTAAGCAATTAAATTGAAAGTTTATTAAATTCAGAAATATAGAGCTGACTTTCAAATTTGTGCATAAAATTAAGCATATTACTTAATCTAAGTTGAGAAACTTGACTTATACAACTTGTGAGCAAAACTGCCGGTGTCAAATTTAATAGTAAATTGCACTGACGTAAGCCACTGACTGACCACAAACTAGTGTTGGAAACTTTAGAAACTTCAAGCAAGTAATATAGAAGTTATGACGCTTTGTATTTTTAATATTTAAATGAGTAAATCTTATATATATATATATATATATATATATATATATATATATATATATATATATATATATATATTTATTTATATATATTCTGTATATTCGGAATCTCGGAAACAGCCGCAACGATTTTCCTGAAATTCAGCATGCAATGATAGATAGATGCATGCGATCTAGCTAGGTTTTATTTAAAGAAAACTGATCGTTTTATTCCCGTTTTTAGGCATTAAAAAATACTAAACTTTACATTGAATATATAAAACACAATTTTTGCCGTTCAATGATTACTTAGCGTAGCTTATTTGGAGCCCAGCTCAGCCCACAACGAGCCGGGTTATGGAGGATCCAATGGAGGTCGCTAATTAATGGCCTCCATTAGATTCCTCCAGGCGAACATCATGCGCTCCAGCAGGGCCCAAGACCTAATCTTTCAGACCCTGGCGGAGCGCGTGGTGCACGTGGCTGTGGTCTCCGAACCCCTCTTCGTTCCGTCGGGCGAGGAGTGGGTCGGAGACCGTGTGGGGGACGTAGCCATCGCGTCCAGGGCTGCAGTTGGTTCCCCAGCTCTGGAGCGCGTGGTGAAGGGGCGCGGGTACGTCTCCACTAAGATTGGAGACGTATCCGTCATCGGGGCGTACTTTTCACCCAACAGACCGTTCTCCGACTTTGAGCTCTTTATGACTGAAGTCGGAGACTTGGTGAATAGGTTACGCCCCGGCAAGGTGGTCCTGGCCGGTGACCTCAACGCCAAATCCGCCGCGTGGGGTTCTACGGTCACGAACGTCAGAGGGAGGTTTCTGGACGGTTGGTTGGCCTCAACTGGGATGGCCGTCATGAACCGAGGGACAGCTGACACATGCGTGCGATGGAATGGCGGCTCCAAAGTCGACGTTACCTTTGTCGACGCCGCCATGTCACCATGTGTCAGGAATTGGGAAGTAATGGTAGGTGTGGAAACACTTTCGGACCATCGATATATATGGTTCGAGGTGTCCGCACGCCATGCTCCCATTACTCCTCGGTCGGGAAGAGACGACGACCCTCGGTGGTCCGTCAGGAAAATGGATCCCGAGTTCCTCGTCGAGGCCGCAATCGTCCAGGCGTGGGCCGCTGGGCCCACGGGTGGGGGGGTTGCCGCGGAGGTCGAGGACCTCCAACGGCGGATGTCACTCGTCTGCGATGCCAGCATGCCGAGGGTGCGAAGCTCAGGGCCGGAGTGCGGGGTGTACTGGTGGTCGGAGGAGCTGGCGCGGTTGCGATATCAGTGCGTAGCCGTGCGCCGCCAGTACACTCGGTACAGGCGTCGTAGACGACGCGACGTCGAGGAGGAGAGGCGCCGTTACGAGGCTTATCGGGCTGTCCGCGCCTCCTTGCGGACGGCGATCGCCGAGGCCAAGGACAGGGCCCACAGGGAGATGGCCGAAGAGCTCAGTCGGAATCCATGGGGGAGGCCGTACATAGCAGCACGGAAGAAACTTCGTGCCCGCGCCCCCCCCTCTCATCGAGAGCCTTCGGCCGGATTTCCTGAGGTGGAGCCGCCTTGTATGGCACCTCTCGAGAAGGAGGAGGGCACTGGGACAGGGGCGCCGGGGGTGTCGGAGTGGGAGTTGGCCGGGGTGGTGAGACGCATGAAAGCGAAAAACACCGCCCCTGGCCCAGACGGCATCCCTGGGCGCGCCTGGTCTCTTGCCCTGGGTCCATTGGAGTCTGGACTCAGGGCGACGTTCAGTGCCTGCCTCGAGCGGGGCCTCTTTCCCCGTAGGTGGAAGACGGGGAGACTAGTCCTGCTCAGGAAGGAGGGAAGACCAGCCGATACACCCTCCGCGTATCGGCCCATTGTATTGCTGGACGAAGCGGGGAAGCTGCTCGAACGCGTTATAGCTTCCCGCATAGTCCAGTACCTCAGGGAGGTAGGGCCTGACCTCAGTTGCCTCCAGTGCGGATTCCGCCAGGGCAAGTCTACCCTCGACTGTATCGAGGGTGTGAGACTTCTGGCGGAGGAGGCAACAACCCGGCGCGAGGTGGTGTTGGCGGTGTCGCTGGACATCGCTAACGCATTCAACACCTTGCCCTGGGGAGTGATTAAGGAGGCCCTACGTTTCCACCGCATCCCCATGTACCTGCAGCGTGTGGTCAGTAATTATCTGTCTGACCGCGCTGTCAGGTACCCGACGGCTGGGGGTGTGTGGAAGGAGCGGAGGATGTCGTGCGGTGTTCCACAGGGGTCGGTTCTTGGCCCCCTCCTGTGGAACATCGGCTACGACTGGGTGCTGCGTGGGCAAATGCTTCCGGGGGTGCGATTGTTCTGCTATGCAGACGACACCCTCGTGACAGCCCGCGCGAGCACCCACCGGGAAGCCCGAGGGCTGGCGACCGCGGCCACGGCTCACGTCGTGGCCCGGATTCGCCGGCTGGGACTGGGGGTGGCCTTGGAGAAATCCGAGGCCATTTGCTTCCACAGGCCTCGGATGGCGCCCCCAGTGGGTTCCCGGTTGGTGGTGGGCGGGACGTCCATCGAAATCTCGGGTACATTACAGTACCTGGGATTGCTCCTCGACAGCCGATGGACGTTCGAGGCCCACTTCCGGCGGCTCGCCCCTAAGCTTACGGCGACCGCCGGAGCCCTGAGCAGGCTCCTTCCAAATCTGGGAGGGCCTAATGCAGGCTGCCGGCGCCTATACGCCGGGGTGGTTCGGTCGATGGCCCTGTACGGTGCTCCCGTATGGGCGGGGCGGCTGACCGCCAGATCCCTGCCCCTGCTGCGCAGGGCGCAGAGGATCATGGCGATCAGACTTGTGCGGGGCTACCGGACCATCTCCGGCGAGGCGGCCTGTGCCTTGGCTGGGTCCCCTCCATGGGACCTAGAGGCCAAGGTGCTAGCTCAGGCTTACCGCCGTAGAGTCGAAACCCGTTCACCGGGGGGAGACTCAGCGGCGGTAGAGGTGGACTGGCGGAGGGCAGCTCAGGAGGAGCTCCTCCGCCAATGGAGGCGGCGGCTGGAGTCGCCCAGTGCAGGAGCCTGGACGATTTCGGCCATCCAGCCCATTCTCCAGGGTTGGGTCGCCAGGAGGCATGGAGTCCTTACCTTCCGCCTGACACAGTTGCTTTCCGGACATGGTTGCTTCGGGAGGTATCTATGGCGGGTGGCCCGGTGCGAACCGACCGGCGAGTGCCACGAGTGCGGCGCTGAATTCGACACGGCGCTGCACACGCTCGCGGACTGCCCAGCTTGGGCGGATCAGCGGTCGGAACTCGTGGCACAGGTGGGGCACGATCTCTCCCTGCCCACTGTGGTTCGTGCCATGGTGGACAGGGAGCGATCGTGGGCAGCGATGGCCTCCTTCTGCGAGGACGTTATCTCGCGGAAGGAGGCGGCGGGCCGGATCCGGGAAGTCGAGTCCTTGGATCCAATCCGCCGCAGGCGAGCCGGGCGCAGGCGACTCGCCGAAGTCCGTCGCATGCCGCCCTAACGGGGACCTCCGAGCGATCCGAACGGGCGCTCGCTGGAGTTAGGTCCCCGAGGCGTTCGATGCATCTGGTGGTCCCGATGCATCTTCCAGCGGAGGGAGGGGCCACTTTCAGAGAGGCCCCGACCCAGAGGTGGCGCACTCTGGGATACAGAGTTGCTGCTGGCGGGGATGGGGGGCAATGTCTTCATGGGTACCCTATCCCCGCCACCAGCAGCGTAGTGGAGCACACAGGTTATTTTAGTCGGTGCGAGTCCGACATAACCGTCGCCTGTCCCCATCGGGCGGCGGTACCCATAAGGGGTTTTTCTGTTAAAAAAAAAAAAAAAAGCTTATTTGGAGAACAGGTGGTTGCGAGAAATGAAATACCTATGATCGAGCCCCGCCTACCCTATTATTTTCCTTTATTTTGTAAAATTATTTATTTGTTTATTTTGTAACCAGGTTACGGGTCTGAAACGTGGACGCTGACTATAGGCCTCAAAAAAGCTCAGAGCCACTCAGCGGGCAGTCGAGCTCGGAGTATCTCTACGTGATCAAATCAGAAATGAGGAGATTCGTAGAAGAATCAAAATCACCGACATAACTGAACGTGTCGCGAAGCTAAAGTGGTGGAACCGATGGACGTTGGGGTCATAAGGTGTTGGAATGGCGACCCTGCACCGGAAAACGCAGCGACAGTGAGGTGGTCAGTATACCTCCTAGACTGACCTCAAAAAGGTCGCTGTGAGCCACTGGATACAAACGGCATCAGATCGTGTGTTGTGGAGATCCCATGAAGAGACCTATGTCCAGCAGTGGACGTCCATCGGTTGTAGGAGAGAGGGAATAGAGTTTAGTGACTTAAATTTAGGATAAATGTCCCATATATTTATTTATTACGCTGTGTGGTATCCGGCTGAACAGAATAGTACCACCCTCATTTCTTACCGAGGTGTCGTAAAAGGCGACTAAGGTAAGTTGAATCACCGTGTGGTAGCCGGTTAAGTAGAATAGACCACCCTCTTTCTTGCCGAGGTTGTCGTAAAATACGACTAAGGTAAGTTGACGTCAAGCAGGCGGCCGGTTGTCAAATATGTAGCCAAATCACGTGACAACATGTTTACAACATGTTGTGCCGACCCCACTTAGAGTGGGATAAGTACAGGAAGATGATGATGATATCTATTTATTTATTATTTATTTATTTTATTGAATTTATTTTGTTAATTTATTAATTAATTTTAGTTTGTGTATATCGTTAACCTTCACAGTGATTTTCTGATGTAACATTTGATTTTGATTTAAATAAACATTTATCTCTTGAATCTTGCAAGTAAAAATTATCGGACATAAAGTTTGTGTCGAAGATGTGAGTTCAATCGAAAGTTTTGATCTTTTAGAAAAGGAATGAAAGCTCTAAATATCCCTTACTTATACATGTGTTTAAATGCTATATGAAACGTTTTATTTACAACTTAGAGTAGCAATTTTAAAAATAAACCGTATTATTATAATTCCAATTCAATTCCTAACACAGTTATCAAAACTACAGTCGAAACTTAAAGTAATAACTTCATTCCTTGCATAATTAACCGATTTCCGTTTGCGTTTCAGACGTTTTCAGCTTAGATAACTACTAATTACTTCGAGTTTGCTTACACGGATAAAGTAATGAGAATTGAACAGAAACGTTTATCAGAGAAATAATACATAAACCAATACTCGACGCACTCAATCAAATTATTTTTTTTTTACAAAAAGTAGGCCCTCTGTGGGTATCGAACCCGCATCGCGTGGAGCTGAAACCTGATTCACTGCCACAGTACTCATTTGCCAACTTTTGCACAAAGCATTTTGTATAGTTTTAAAACGTATTCTAAATTATAGAAACATAACTTAAATAATATAATTAGTAGAAACGTTTCCGTTGGTATATTTTAATTAGAACAGAAATTAATTAACTCGTACTGTGAGAAGTACGTTTGTTAGTGAACTTGTTTTAACTTTTGTTAACTAGTGATCTAAACCCAACAAAGACAGAGAAAGTGGAGGAGCGTTGAAAATTGTGATATTCATCGCAAAACCAGAATTAAGGCATCTTAGCCACGTACGATTTTTCGACGCAAAAAAAAAACGCTTAATTCTGCTTGTACAGACACAGTATCTTGACTGGCTCGTTGGCGCAGTGGGTAGTGACTAGTGACCCTGGCTTCAGCTCCGCGGGTCGCGGGTTCGATTCCCGCCGAGGGCCAACATTTTCTTTAAATGAATTTGTTCGTCTTTGAGCCTGGGTGTATATACGTATTTAAGTATGTATTTAAAAATTATATATGTATATATTCACCAGTTTTCTGTCACCCATAACACAAGTATTAAGTTACTTACTTTGGGGACGGACAACCGTGTGTGTAAGTGTCCCATATATTTATTTCTTATTTATTTATTATATTTGGCGTTATAGTTATTTCTGTGGATTTCCCCCGACAAAACTCATCTTTGCATGGCGTGATTTATACTGGTCCTGTATGGCTATATTACGGATACCTACACTAATAAAGTAAGTGGAATTAAGTCAATCAGAGCAAATATGAAATCAAATCTAAATAATCTTTATTCAAATAAGCTTTTTAAAGCACTCGTAATGAAGAATCAAATGTATTATAATTAATAAATCATTCATTAAATTTATAAAATTTATAGAAATAGGCGTTACTTTGGGAAAAAAAGTTATCATATAATTATTTTCTATTTATTATTGAAAAATTGTATTATAATTTTGTAAGTAAAACTTTTATATTATTATATTTAAGGTTTTTGCTTTTTCAATTTTCTATGCTTAACATACCTATTCCATATAGTACCACCCACCCTCTTTTCTTACCGAGGTGTCGTAAAAGGCGACTAAGGTAAGTTGACTCACCGTGTGGTATCCGGTTAAGTAGCTACCCTCTTTTTTTATCGAGGTGTCGTAAAATACGACTAAGATAAGTTGACGTCAGGCAGGCGGCCGGTCGTAAAATATGTAGCCAATTCATGTGACAACATGCTTATAACATGTTGTGTCGACCCCACTTAGAGTGATTAAGGGCAGGAAGATAATACCTATTGCATGTTATACATATTTGTTACTAATGACATAAGTCTAGAGCAAGGAATAGAAAAAATTAAACAAACCGTACCTGACGACGTTTCTTTCAATTTTTTATTGAGCTGTATGCACATATTACATAATTAATCTACGGAACGGTTAAAACCCAGTACGGTTATAAAACTGTATTGTGCGCAAGAAGCCTTAGACATTTACACTACTAGTAAATGTGGGTGTGCATTAAATTTGTCAGAGATTTTATGCCTGACGGTGAACACCAATGTAAATTTTGGTGTCATACGAATATATACGAATTAGAAGAGCAGTTGGGCATAATATCTACTTTGAGATTACATAGATCTTATATATAAAATTCTCGTGTTACAATGTTAGTGGCCATACTCCACCGAAACGCTTGACCGATTTTTATTAAATTTTATATGCACATTCAGTAGATCTGAGCATGGCCTACTATCAATTTTTCATACCCAAACTCATAAGGGACTACCCTTCGGGACTACTAAATTTTTTTTTTAAATTGTACACTAAAAATTTCTTCCTTCATCATCATCATTTTTCTGCCTTTATCTCACTGTAAGCAGGGCCGGTACAAAATGTTTTAAGCATTTTGTTACATGTATTGGCTAGTTAGTTTACGTACTGCCGCCTGCCTGACGTCAACTTACTTTAGTCGCCTTTTAAGAGACCTCGGTAAGAAACGAGAGTGGTCTATTCTACTCGGCCGGATATCGCACGGCAGGAAATTTTTTGATACATACATTCTATTTAATTATAAGAATTGTCATTTTAACAATTCACATTTAAATGATAGAAACGAATCGATTTTGTATTTGGCCATTTACCATGACCTTCAGGTATCGTTTTTTTTTAGTTAATTTGTACTTTTATTAATACTAACGTGTGTAAGGTACCTAAGCGTATGTTGGATTGCAGTTTCATTAGAAGCTGAGCTTGAACTTGAAACAGCTTAATTGCGCTACATTACGAAGACGTGTTAATCTTAACTTTACAATTCTACGCCTCTGCAAAATGTTGCACTCAAGTTTCTTGAAGTTACTTTACTGACTTTGAAACAAGTTAAATTGCATAAAATCCGTCACAAGTTTGCTTTCATATAGTACATTTTCTTGCGCACAAAGATGTTGATTATAATTAGTTATGTTCAAATCAGATTAAGAGCATTACTTATGCTACATGAAATATGCAGTTAATAATATTTCTAAAGGTAAGAACAGTTATTCCTTTGTTTTGTCTCTCTATACCCATCTAATAAACTTTGAGCTACTAATTCCAAGAGTTTTAGTCCTAGACCTTTAAAAAAAAAGTAATAATTAAATTATAAAGTCCGCGGATTATTATTACTTTTGTATTATGGATCTCCGCAAAGTAACGCTCAATTCTATAAATTATTCCTAGACATTTACTGACATATTCGTGTATATGAACTAATATCTTCTTAAATTTACCATATAATATAATAAGTCGTATAGACTATAATATTAGGTAATAATAACAACCAATAATAATGCCTGCAACCTTATTTTTCAAAGATTTAGATAATATTATTGACTATGTAATTGCAATAATACCTACCAATCCTATCTACAGAAAAAAAATATTTTTTAAATAATTTATAGTACTAAATAAAAATAATGTATATTAAACCTATAAATACATATAACGTTATTCAAGTACTTAGTATATTTTAATATAGCATTACTTTTTCCCGTAAGAATTTGAAATTTGAAAAACTAAGACCAAAAAAGGTAATATATAAACTTCAAGTTAATTTATAAATTATTCAAGTTTCTCGGTATACAAAAGCGGAATTTAATATTTGGTTATTTTATTGGAATACCGAAGATCCTACTGAGAGATCCTTCCAGGAATTCTCACCTTGATAGAGGCGACATGCTGTGAAGGAAAATGGCCCGACTTACTTTGAAGAAATGATTACGTCACGGACGCATGACCTTAGGCCAAGAGTGAATTATGATTGAAAATGAACTTTTACGACCTCTGTAGGGCATTATTGTGCCATTATTGCTTCCAGATCCAGGTTCGTTTCTCGGCCATATACAATTTATATATACTAAAAAGTCCTGTGTAATTTGTAATGCCGAATAATTTAGTGTTACACGATACGGGGTAGAAGCAGTAATGGCGGCTGTACACTCTCTGCGAGATACCCTCAGATATGTCGAGTGTACAAGGCAGCGCTCGACTCGCCTTGCTATGTCTCGGGATGTCTCGGCCATTCTCGCTTCCGTCGGTTTTTGTGACCAAAGGGTTACGCCCTGCCTCGCACAATCTACGCGTGTTGCTGTTTAATCTCGAAAGTGTGCATGGTCACTTCGGGCTTACAAGTCTTCTCGGGCGAGACAAACGAAGTGCTCTCGGGCGAGAGTATAACTCAGGGTAGCTGTTGCCAAAAACCACAACACCGACACGGGATTGAGAGTGTACGAAACACCCCAAGACATACTAAGGCGAGGCGAGAGCTACCCCGTACACTCTCACACTCGACATGACTCGGGGTATCTTGGAGAGAATATACAGCCGCTATAAGGATATGAAAATTTGCCTGAAGAAGACAACTCCTTCCAAATTTTGTATGCTTTCATATTAGACAGTTATTCTCTATTTTTTTTAAACTTGTTTGTTTCAAGTCAGATAACAGACAAGTGCTAAAGTATACCTGCATGTATACGTGCATGCCTCCGTGTGAGCGTGCGTGTATTAGAAAGTCAATGAAGTATTAATTACTTATTTACAGTACATTATGATACTTGCACAGTGACGCTTTAATCAGGTTAAATGTTTATGATGCGGTATTGAACTATTCACAATCCGTACCCATTACAGTTTTCAGAATGCTGTAGCAGCTTCAGTAATTTGGATATTGAGGTCCCCGGATGCTACAATAATGAATTTGCATCGGAACATACAGTTCTGATACACATCCCGACTAGTAAACTTTTGAATTTAAACATCAGAGCATCTGAAAACTTCCTTTGGAAACTGTTAAATAAATTTTCATTATTTATAATTTACTAATAAGTTTACATAATATTATCATTACTTTTGCATAAATTTATTTTTCAACAGATAAAATTAAAGAATGCTGAATCAACGCGAGTGTGTGTGTGTGTTGCATGCGTGTGTGGGAGAGAACCACCATGATAGTGTGAATGTGAACAATTTTTTAAATTTATTTTTCTTTTTTTTTATTAACTTTCAAAACGGTTATCTCTTTAATCTATTATATATATTTCCTTAAAAGAATGATGATAATAAGATAAATAAATAAAAAAAGACGATCACGTAACACTATCCTGTTAAAGTCCATTAACTCAGAACAATTTTACAACAAAGTACTGCGCTCCTAAGGTATAATATTGTTATCTCTTCATAAACCAAGAAAATTTCTTGGTCAAGACTAGATTCTCCAAGGATCTTGTGCACAAACCTCCTTAGCGACGCTGTAATTAATCGAGTTTCACTTGACTTCGCCGTAATAAACGTGAATGGAGCTTAATTCTATAACTAACGATATTAAGATTAAATATTCTCGAGAGCCGTGAGATAATGAGCCCGGAGAGCGGTCAACGAGAGGTTTTTAACTAACTATACCTATAATAATAACGGGCACTGCAAATACTTTAATACTATTTAACCGAGATAACTGCTATAATATATAGCAATAGTTTTTTTACTATCGAAGCTTAAAGGTGTGAATTAAAAATGTTTTCCTATGCAATAGTAATATATTGCATAGGAAATATATTACTGGCCCGTTGGCGCAGTGGGTAGTGATTCTGCCTTCAGCTCCGCGGGTCGCGGGTTCGATTCCCGCCGAGGGCCAACATTTTCTATAAAAAAAATGAATTTGTTGGTCTTTGAGCCTGGGTGTTTATTTGTATTTAAGTATGTATTTAGAAAATATATCAGTATATATTCACCAGTTGTCTGTCTACTTTGGGGACGGACGACCGTGTGTGTAAGTGTCCCATATATTTATTTATTGTAAAGTAAAAGCATCATATAAAATTACTGGTGCTGATTATGATATACGATGTTAATCGTCTTATTAGTAAAAAATACGGTTACATCTTTTAACTCGGTACAGTAAAGATATGCTTTTAGGGTGGAACCTAACTACGTCATAAGGTGGACCAAAGGTTCGTCTTACATGTTGTTAAATATTATGTAAATCACACAAACATAAGTCCCTGGGTGACCGAGACAATTTTTTTTTACTTATAAAAAAAAGGCTGCATATCTAACCTGACCAGCTTACGTATGCACCCTTTGTTTACATTTCATTTAAAATTTTGTTTTAACAATAACGCTGTCTATCGTACATAATCATTAATTGAAATGAATTCATTACAAACCAATATACAATAATGAATATTCATTTATTACTTCACTCATAATGAATATTCATTCGTCAATTCAAAATACCATCGGCAATTAATACCTCAAACAATGTTTCCAGACTACGTAACAAAGATCATCAATTAAATTTAAAAGTGCAAAGAATGTTTTCACAAATGAACTACATGATAAAACCACATCAAACAAAAACCGCAAATCCTTCCCTCGGTTTGTATTTATTATAAAACAGCATCCATTAAATTACGTGGCTTTCAGTGTCATTTTTTATACACGCCCACACTGGAGCTTAAAAACACAGAAATACAATTTCGCAATGAACTTGACTTGTTTGCCGTGACCGGCTTTTATATTTAGATCTTTAGACGGGATTATTAAGTTTTCATTTCCCTCTTGAAAGGGTTCATTTGCGTTACAAATCTCCTAAATTAAAAATGTAATATGTTTTACGTGTAGAATATTTTACAATACATTTTCTGTTTGAAAGCAACTAATGGACGTCTACACCTGGATTTAATGTCTTTTGCGTAACGCTTAAAGCGATGCGTTGCGTTACGTTGCGTTCGGCAACGTTCCGTTGCTGGTATTTAATATTTTTGTTCTTTTCTGTAATGTGGATGTTTCGTGTTTTACAAAATTAGAACCTAGTTGACCGAGCCGTGCTCGGTATTTTTTTTTTAAATAAAAAAGCAAGTTAATAAAAAAAGAAAAAATAATTGGGTAGGTGGGACTCGATCCTGGGTATTTACATATTTCGAGACTAACCTAGCTAGATCGTTTTTTCTCCTTCACAACCCCGTATGGTGAATTTCAACAAAAACATTGTACCCGTTTCCGAGACAGATATATGTATGTAAACGTAGCGTCAATTGTACAAAATTTCATTAATATTGCTCCAGTAAACATGAAAGCGTTACAGACAGACAGATTATAGCATTTACGACATTAGATTTAATAAGATATAGAAGAAGAATATAAAAAGATAAATAAACATAATATTATAGACTTATACAATACTTTATATCATAAATATATACATATGAGTGTAATAAAAAATCCATATAATACGAAGATAATGTTGAAACAGCAACGTCAAAGTGAAATTCCAATACTGGAGAACTCACAGGCGCTATAAAAAATTAACAAAGGTAACAAAGAAGAGTTCGTAAGCGGCATAAATAAAACAGGTCGAACATAAATATTTAAGTGGTACGGAAATATTGAACGTGTGCGACGGCGGGACGGCAATCGGCATCAGGAGCACTCGCGGAAGGAACTTGTAAATATTATGACACATTATTTGATTTGAGGAAAAAGTTTGACGCACCCTCCTGCCCTAATCCCATTACATGTTATAAACATGCTGTCACACTATTGGCTACGTATTTTACAGCCTGCCTGACGTCAACTTACCTTAGTTGTATTTTACGACGCCTCGGTAATCGAGGTATTTTCTACTCAATACCACGCAGCAGTTTAACTTACCTTGTCGCCTTTTACTACACTTCGTTCAGAAATGAGGGTGATCTTTTTAATATATAGAAACCATACCATATTATAACATTATTTTGTATTGTTTTTTAATTTAATTATAGTTTTGCTTAAAAGTATTTTTTTCCCTATAAGAAATAATTGTAGCAACGAAGTAATCTGTTCAATGTAGCATGGTGGCAAGTAACTTTGTATATAATTGCAAATCTTTGCGATATTGGGTGGTAATAGGCCGCTATTTAACATCTCAAACTATATTTAAAATCAATAATAAATAATTATATGGGACAATTGACTGGCCCGTTGGCGCAGTGGGTAGTGATCCTGCCTACAGCTCCGCGGGCGGCGGGTTCGATTCCCGCCGAGGGCCAACATTTTCTATAAATGAATTTGTTTGTCTTTGAGCCTGGGTGTATATTTGTATAATATTTAAAATTATATAAGTATATATACACCAGTTCTCTATCACCCATAACACAAGTATTAAGTTACATACTTTGGGGACGGACGACCGTGTGTGTGTCAAATAAAAAAAATAAAAAAAATTATACTCACGGTTGTCAGTGTCCAGGGAAAGTAACTTAATACTTATGTTATGGGTGACAGACAACTGGTAAATATATACATATGTAGTTGCAAACAGATACTTAAATGCAAATATACACCCAGACTAGAGGAAGCGACGAATTTTAAAATAGAAAATGACTCTCGATGGGAATCGAATCCACTATCCACGGAGCTGAAGGCAGGGTTACTGCCAGTGCGACAACGGGTCAAAGAGATATTTTATGAAATGAAAAGTAAAATTTATGAAATGCTTCATGAAATATTTAATTAAATAATAAAGTTTACTCACGATACTAAGAGGTAAGGACAAGGTGAATCCCAAGAAACAAAGCAGGCCAACTATGTATATGTTCTTTACTGAGCGAAATTCACTGTGCAACAGTTTCGATATAGTCGTTGTGAACAGCGCCTAGAAATAAATAACAATCAGAAGCATTGTTACATCAACTCATATGTTTCAACAAATAAATAGTCTAGCTAGCTGTCATAGCGGTTTTATATTAGTTTCAACTGTATGTGATCGACTCTTCTAAAGGACAGATTTAATTCAAACTTTATATCGATAAACGCGTTCAATCTAAGACTATATTATCGCTTACCATCCATGACTGCAGCCAAGCGCTCAACTATTAAACAATAAAAAAAACCGGTGACAAAACAATAAATTGATAAATTTGTCATGATTTTGTTACATGTTGCTAGCGGTATAATTCTCTTTAATCTACAATAAGCGCCTGATATTTTTAAACACTAATAACTCATTTCTTTGCATTGCTTATATTAAATGATCAGGAGCTTTTGCATATTTTATTTAATTATTACTTTATCACGCTTTATATTAGTTTAAAAAATTAGTAATGCCACTGCCATTTTGTCATTAGTGCCATTTTTGCCAATGCCATTTTTTATGTATATCATAAAACTAAGTGCCCCGTCGCGTCTGTCATGCCATCAAAACAGTCAGACTATTGAAGATATTTTCTTGCGACTTTTTAAACGGATCAAGTAATTCATTATAAAGTTTTAATTGGTTGAAATTTTATGTAAATTGGTTATAATATGATTTGATAATTATTGTAACGTAAAAAAAGTCAAGACGCCTTTAAACTTTCAATGAAAACAATGTAATCCTTTTGAGATAAAACAAAACTTATTTAATTATTTCTCTAAAAGACAGCGAGGACATCCATCCACTGTACAATATGCTAATAACAAGGTACACCCGCTACTTCTATTGAACCTACGTAATCGTTAAACTACCCTCAACTTTGAATCTGAGCAATCGACTTAATTTTCTGTTCCCGAAGGAAAATTGGGAAAGTTATATCATATGGGTATGGAATGTTTTATCGTATGGCTGAATATTTAAAAGTTAATTTCATCGATATTGCTGAGCCGTAACAGTGTATAAGACAGACAGACTTAAGTATTTAAAGTATAAATATTGATTTAATTTACTGTTAAAATTATAACAGCAACAAATCAAAGTTCTTTGATATTTCGTTTCATCAATGTCATTATGAACTCAGTAAAATTGAAAACGCCAGGAATAAATAAACCATTTACCGATAAATACCCTTGATATTTGCGTGTGTTTGCGGTGATTTAGCTTATAGATCAAGAGCTAGTCTTGATATATACGATACAAAAAAAAACATCGTCAATAGTCGGTAAGGCGATTTAAGTTTTGAGTACCGGTTCCGATAAATAATAATCATTTAATATCATTTATAGAATTAGGCGTTACTTTGCGGAGATCCATAATACAAAAGTAATAATAAAATTATTTTGCTATAATCTTTGCGATTATAAGCTTTGCGATTTTGGTCGTGGAGCCTATCTCCTGATGATGCTTCGGTTGCGGGGCGAAACGATTGTTGAGTTTGTGATAGGGAACGTATATAGTGCTTGTGTATTGTGGTGGCGGTGGTGGAGGTTTTTGCATGTGTTTTTACGAATCCTGCATGTATCAGGTATGATAACCGATTGTCCACTTACATTTAGCATTATATATATTTTCTATTTTACTTCTTCGCGGATTATAGCAAAATAATTTTATTATTACTTTTGCATTTAATATCAAATAAGCGAGAGAAGAGCATAGCAACGCCACTTAGGAAATTCTTTCTAAGTGTACCAGTTTTGAAGCCGGATTCGGCTTGTGGTAGAGTTTGTCCGACTTATTTTGTCTACACCCTACTTTGAGAATTAATTATTCATTAGTATCCATCTCAAAATTTGGCACAACCTGATTGCTTACAGACTACCTCGGATAGACATAAATTATTTACTGTATACAATTTATAATTTACACTCGGTCTTTCGCAAGGCCATTACTGAAGTAATACATATAACTGAAACTTGACTTGACTTGACTTCAAGAGGATCAAGAATAGAAATCACAATTCATTGTCTCCAAGATCAGAGATTCTCCAAAATCCTTGGCTTAGTCAATCTTAGTAATACATGTACAACGTAAATGTATGGTTTTCTTGTTAAGGATCGATTGATTTTCGATAAGTAGACTTGCGACACCAATGAGTTTTTCTATTAAAACTTATGTGTCTTATTGTTAATTGCAATTTATCTACACATCTCTACAGAATTCTGGGGATATGTGTAACCTACCAATCCGCATTGGAGCTGCGTGGTAGGTCTTGAAGTTCTTCTCTTCAGGAACGGAGAGAGGAAGCCTATGCTCAGCAGTGGGATTGTAACAGGCCGTTACTTACTTTTACTTTTTACACTTGTGACAGATCATCTAGATGAGGCGTTAATACTTAGAATCACTGTTATTTTGTCATGGCGTAGGACGAGGGTTTTTATATGTAGTTGGATTTAAGGTGGTACGTACACAACGTCTTCGAGGAGTTGAAGGGGTTTATTGAATGGGGAAAGGATTATTCACAACTTTGACTTAGCCTGTCTAATTCCCTTCGTAATAATCATTCATGTAGCCTTGAAAGTTTGTTAAGTTTTGGTGGCTGCTGAGCAAGTTCTACAGAGTATGAGAAATACTAGTTCAACTGATATAATACCACCTCGTTACTGATGGTATGATTTGGTAGATTTCTTAAGAGTGGTTGCCTAATTTTTTTTAACTACCGGTGAACGAACACAAAAACGTCGAGCAAACTGTGGACAGTAGAGCGCAGAACCTCTACTAGCGTTGGGGAAGGTCATCTTAAATCTGCCTCCTATTAGGCCGCACCATAGCTCTGGGTGATGTATGGTGGAGGGTGGAGATTTCTGGTACGTCAGTGATTAGTCACACTAAGAGGAGTATAAAACTAAGACTTTGTCTTCGTTAGCAAAGACGTTTTGTGTGTATGTCTGTATTTGCGATCGCTATGTGATTGTCAAGGTCAAATGGGCCATTTATTGAGTTACTTCATTTTCATTGCGCTTAAATAGCATTCAGATACTAATAATTGAGACGATCTCGGGGGATTTATTGAATCCAAGCGTAACAAGATCGTGTTTTATGTAGATAATGTGGAGAAACCTATGTCCAGAAAAGGACATAAATAGCTTGAGAAGAGAGAGCGAGTAATAACCGTGAATAAATATCTTTTGCCATTAGACGATGGGCTCTCGCAGTATTCAGAAAATTGTACCAAAATTATCCATAATAGAGGTGATCGAATGATACGCCCACGTATATCGCTTATATAACACTTAATTAATATCACCGTACAACCCACATCGCTCTCTCTTTATATAGACAGTAATACGAAAATAATTGGTGCTGTTAATTGACTAGATTAACTGGTCTATTTAAGTTTTGTGAAATATATTCAATGATACATGTTGACTGACACGTTGGAGCAGTAGGTAGTGACCCTGCCTTCAGCTCCGCGGGTCGCGGGTTCGATTCCCGCCGAGGGCCAACATTTTCTATAAATGAATTTGTTGGTCTTTGAGCCTGGGTGTATATTTGTATTTAAGTATGTATTTAAAAAATATATAAGTATATATTCACCAGTTGTCAGTCACCCATAACACAAGTATTAAGTTACTTACTTTGGGGACGGACGACCGCGTGTGTAAGTGTCCCATATATTCATTATATTTATAAAAAAAAACCAAAAAAACAAAAAACAAAATGATACATATTCGATGATAGATACTCTGACTCCCTGAAAAAATTTTATCTGTTTAAAACTATTCTGAATGTTAAAAATTATGGTTTTTTTTATTAATTACAGTAAAAATCATGCTGATTGATTGTAGTGCTGTTCATTTTAAACGATATGAATATGGATATATAGGAATACGGGTGTAGTTATACAAGTAACTGCAATCATGTGATCACTATAGACCGTTAATTGCGGAATGTTCTATGAATTTAGAGTAACAGTTATTCTTGCCGTAATTAGAATTAGCTAACCTAGCTATCATCATCATCCTCCTGCCTTTATCCCACTCTAATTGGGATTGGCACAACATGTTATAAGCACGTTGTCCCATGATTTCGCTACGTATTTTACGACCGGCCACCTGATTGACATCAACTTACCTTAGTCGTATTTTACAACAACTTGCTAATTATGTACTACATACGTACTAATCATGCTTGTATAAGGTTTGAGAACAGATTGAACTTGCTTCACTTAGCTTAACATAGGCATCAATACTTTTGTATGTGTCTTTATAACAACTTAAAAGAATTTGAATTTTATCGTTATATGTTTACATTTCAATTGTTCATAATTTAATTAACATACAGATTATACTTACGAGACATGCCACTAATGCGGCCATCAAATAAGAATAGATATACAACACGAAGATCTTATGAGCATCCATGAACTCTGTACTCAAGGGCAATATGGCGAACAGGAGGTAGTGCGGTGTTTCTGTCGCTCTTATACTGACACAGTTGGTTAGTTTCATGTACAACACCCTGACGATGAGAGACCGCGCGAAGGCGGACGCCACGAACACTACAGTGAACACTATAGCGGCGTTGTCGACCATCATCAAAGGAGACGTGGTCCCAAAGTCGTAAACACCAATCAGTCCGACACCGAAGGGGTCCGTTGCTAGGTTGATGGACTTACGCTGAAAAAAAATACTAATTTATTGACATACTTATTTATTTATTTTTACAAAAACCACAGTTCTTAATCTAATAATTTACAATGTATTAATTCATTTTGTACATACATCCAATAACGATTTTAATTGTGCTAACATTATTGTTATCTTTAATATTCAAACGAGTTAATCTTGTATATATATTTTTTCAGAATCTCAGAAACAGCTCCAATGATTTTCCTAAAATTCAGCATGTAGGGGGTTTTGGGGGAGAAAAATCGATCTAGATAAGTTAGATTTAAAAAAAAATGTCGTTTTATCCCTGTTTTGGGGCTCTAAATTTTTTTTTAAATTTACATTTAATACAATAACAATTTCTCGCTGTCAAACGTAAAATCATGGTGGTTCATTTGGAGAACGGGCGGTCTAGAAAGGTAAAAGAAATCTAGGATCGAGCCCCACCTCCCCTATTATTTTTTAATTTTTCTTTTCAATTTTTAAAAAAAAAAATTTTACATCATTTTAAAGATGCCTAGATATAAATGCTAAAAGTACAATGCATTTTTCTTTTGCATACCTGATACATGTAGGATTCGTTAAATCGGATGCAGTACAAACCTCAACCACTACCACAATACACAAGCACTAGACACATTCACTATCACAAACTCAACAATCGTTTTGCTGCACAACCTAACAAAGACTCCACGACACAATCGCAAAGCGACACATCACCCAAGCATGTATATAGTTACTAGTTAAACCTCCACCATTTGCTTTGCCTCCAAACACGAGCAAGCTCGAACTAGAAACATTTATCTGGCTTGGCTGACTTATGACACTGAACTTTCGTGACTTGGTTAATATTTAATGTACAAAATAATTACACCTGTAGAAAATAAACCATTTGGAGTGTCCTTTGAAATAGTTCTTTATGAATATTATCTCAAAAAATGCAAGTAAGGAAAACTTGGAAAATCCGCACTCTACTTATTCTAAAAGGATGCTCTCGTGCCTCCGCTTTGATCTTCGTGAATAGGCTTCCCAGGTTTTCCCGTTTTAATTCCATTATCGTTAATATAACGAGCACCAGCTCTTCAAGTTTACTTTTTAATGATCTTGCATATATACGGGGCGAAATCAAATATTCTAAAAATGTTCTACCTATAAATGTTATTTATAAGTAGCAATCGCCAGCGGCTGCGCCCGTGTGGAAAGATTAAAACCGTAATAATATAGTCTTTTGATAACCATTACAATGGTTAAAGTGGATTAACCTTAAAAGCTAGATATATGTTCTCGCAGACTTTTATTTAGGACTTTTAGAGGGGGAACAAATTGGTGATATATGATTTTTGAATAACTATCAGCGTCTACCCAGCGCACGCAAGAAAAGCTTTAAATTTTGCTGTTTTCGTAATATTTTTTATACATATTTCATTACTCTCCTATTCATCTTAGAGTGATGCTATATAGCTTATAGCCTTTCTCAGTAAATGGACTATCTTACACTGAAATAATTTTTCAAATCGCTACAGTACTTCCTGAGATTAGAGCGTTCAAACAAACAAACAAACAAACTCTTCTGATTTATATATTAGTATAGATAGAAACTACTACTACTAAAAAAATTGTTTTATATTCAAACTATTTCACTGTATATAAAGATGATTGCTTACTATAAAGTATATTTCTATCCTATTCTATTCTACGCGATTCCCTTGAGGCGGAATTTATATATATTAATAAGATAGTCTGATCGTTTATTCGTAATATGTAGTAGAAAAAAAATGTTTAGGGGAAACACACTTTTGTAGCAAACATTTCTCCTGACGGCATGTGAACTAGTCATAGGATTCGTAAAGCGCATATAATGCTTCGGTTACGTAGCGAAACAATTGTTGAGATTACGGTAGTGAACGTATGTGGAACCAGGCTACAAGGTATGTACGTAATATATACCTAATACGTAATATATAGCTAGGTATAGTACACTCTTCTTTAAGCACTTTATAGAGTTATCTAATCGGGCAATATACCAAAATAATTGGTTACCTAATAATAATTAATATTACTTATAGAATAATTGTAATATGGAGCACCGCAATGTACCGCCTAATTATGTAAATTATGTAGTAAATAAATTAACCATCGTGTACTTCCTAAGGCGGATAAATAACCTTTACTTATTTCATTTTAAGGTCGGTAGGCAAAAAAAGCTGTGTCTAAGATTAAAAATATTCAGAAAGATGTTGGGAAAATATAGCATTGACCTTTCCATCTAGCCGCTCCAATCTTAGCTTTAAGATTAGAATGAACGAGTAACTGAGTTCACGGTGCAAAAAAAATATAAATATAAATAAATATATGGGACAATTACATACAAACTTTTTTATAAAAAGTGTCAAAACTGCTAAACACATTCCCATGGAGTTTTCACCAGAAAACTGTGAATTTTGAGTAAAAAAGCTGTTGTAATACATAATTATTAGATTACTAATAATATTATATATGCACCTACATAAAAAACTAATAACTAAATGTAACTCGTTATAACAATTAAATGTTAAAAGAGCAACCGCCGAGTTTCTTTCTGGCTCTTCTTGTCAGGAACAGCTTTCCGAACCAGCAACAGGATTAACGATTCAAAAGCACTTGCTTACAAGTTTGCTTGACTAGAGAATTTGCTCGGAGTATCACTGCGTGATAAAATCGTACATAGGGAGCTTTGCAGTGTCCGGTTAAGCGATATTGTCCAAAGAGTTGCCACTTAAGTTACACGTTACCAGTTTGATGAACTATTGATATGCTGAATTATAGTAACACTTTGTACAAGAGGGCAATGATGAAATTTAAGTAGATATAAGGATTATATTTTAAAAAGTGCACCGGCGATTTTCTTTCTGGTATTAGTAGTAGGCTCTACAAGCTTAGTTGAATAAATAATATTTTTAATTTTTAATTTAAACGGATGTCCGGGTTCTGAGATTCTGGAGTAACAACCTCTCACCGTCGTGTAGTGATATTAGTAAAGCCTATCACTAAGTGTAGGTCTAAGTAGTACAAGATCATATGATTAAGAAAAGAAGCATAAAAACCTCTCAAAGCGAAAAAACATCGTTGGAGCGATACAAAAATGTTGCCGATATAATAAAATCATGAATAATTTAATACTCACATCGAAGCCAGAATTTAAATTCATAATTTCATAGAAAGCTCTGCTGGTACATTTCGTTGAAAACATTAAAAATATTAATATGAACGCAGTCGAAAACGTACCGAATAGAAACGACAATTTGAACAGCTGAAAAAAATATACTTTTTTTAATGTGAACATAAGCTTCACCTTTACCTTTTAGTAATTAATTTAACTAAAGTCTACTTGACATTAAACGAGTTATTTTATAATAAAAACGTAACATTCAGTTCATAGTTATATTTAACATTGTAGCAGTACGTAATATTTTTTTAAGATATAATTTATAGAATAAGGCGTTAACTTGCAGTGATCCATAATACAAAAGTAATTACATTATTTTCCTGTAATGAGAGATAAAGTAAATACAAAAAAATATATAATGCTAAATGTAGAGTGGACTCTGTGTTTTCATACCTGATACTTGCAGGATACGTAAAAACATAAACATCCATATATATATATATATATATATATATATATATATATATATATATATATATATATATTTTCCATTCACTTTAACGCGGATTATAGCAAAATAATTTTATTATTAGTCGTGTATTATAGATCACCACAAAGTAATGCAGTAATTCTATCAATTACAACACAACAGTTATAATAATATACATCCTCTAAGTAATAATATCTGGTTTATTAGGTTCGACAATTTATAAATTAAGATCTATAATAAACTTATTTCAAGTTAATAGCAATAGCAAAAATATACAAATTCGAATTAAGGATCAATATATCCATGTTATTTTAAAGGAAAAATCTTTTCATTAATGTTAAGATATGAGCAAATTGATCACATTTTCCTAATTCAGGAATAACTTTATTAAATAATATAATTTTATAAATATAAGTCATATATTTAAAAAAAAAACACCTTGTAACCATATCTTTTTAAATAAACTATTGACTTAAATATAATTGATTTGTCAAATACAACCGAAAGAAAACAAATTGTGGCAATATTCAACGCACTGACCTTCAACAGAGCGATATCAGATATTGAAGCGACAAAAAAATTGCATATCCACACAATTGCAATGACGAACAACCTCATAGATAAGCTGTTTCGGTCGTAGTTCGAAAATTGCCTCCTGAAAATAGAATCGATTGTTCTTAAAATAAAAACGAACTTAAGAAGTGTTATCTGACTATACCATTGCTGAACATTGGACCTTCCTTGTCCTTAAGAGGGTTGGGTTGGAGCTAAAACCCTTCCAGCTGCTTTACTATAGCAGGTAACATAAATCTCTGGAATTCTCCAGAGATATGCAAATTTAACCCAGAATCAAAAGGTTTTTCTTTACCGATTTAGGAATTGCAAATATCAATCAAGCACATACATTTTTACAAAAAAAAAATCCCATCAATACTTTCTAGAGGTTTGAAACTCGTTCCAATTTATTCTATTATTCAAAGTTATGATCACTTAGTGTTTACACTCCTATAAGTTATTTGCAATTACCTAGCTTAAAATCAAAGATGAAGTATGTAAAAAACCTCGAAAAAAGGTCTTGGATAATAAACTGCAAAGCAGTGTAAAAAGTATAGTTTTTAATTATCTCTTACAATGATTTATAGAAATAGGCGTTACTTTGCGGAAATCCCTAGTTCATTAAAAAATAATTATTTTGCTATAATTCGCATTTGTTTGTACATATTGTAGATTAATACAAACGGGGATTATATCAAAATAATTTTATCATAACTTTAGCTCTCTCAAGTTGGACTATATAACTAAATGATTATAATGAAAATGGTGAACAATTTTTTTACTAGCATCATAGCATTCATTTATACCTACGTCGAAAGTATACTGAGAAAAGATTTTTTTAAAAATAACAGATCCCAAATAATCCATCAAAACGGGAATGAGTAATGAATAAGATAAAGCCTAATAATTAAAAAAAAAGTCAAGTAGCGGCCCGTTACTACCCCACAGCTGGGCATGGGCCTTCCCTCTCCGTTTTTGAAGAGAAGGATTGGGGTAAATCTACCGCGCTGCTCCAATGCGGATTGATAGGTTACACATATCCTTAGAATTCTCTAGAGATATGCAGGTTCCCTCACGATGTTTTCATTCACCGAAAATCGTGTGATAAATTGCAATTATCAATAAGAGACATAACTTGTAACAGAAGAACTTATTGGTATAATATTAACTAAATATTTAACACTTACGAGTAACTAAAGTGTGCTGATGTGCTGTAGAAATCAATTGCAACTTCATTTCTACAGGATATAATAATCTCCTGGGAAGATAAACATGTCCGATTCGAGGAGGTCTTATAACATCTGGTCCATGCAGGCGACCTGTTCATGCTGGCCATAAAAAATCGTACGGAGTCTGCCAAGTTGCTCGCATGCTATGAAAATGAAATGAAAATATCGTATAAGCAACTAAATCGCCCATGGGCTGCAATATTGGCACAAGTCAAAAAACACGTGTTTTTGTAACAAGTTAAGTTAAGAAACGTTTTAACAAAATTTCATGTGCCTACTGTTAAACATTGAGGAGTTCCATCGTCTGGAACCAAGCCAGGCAGCATCAGGTAATGGTTATCATAAACATGCATTTTCATAGGGACTGGACCATTATTAATTACAGCTCAATCGGACACCGGGATGTGGAGTAAATTTAACTTTCAAGATTCCACTTTTTCATACATACACGTACATTGCAAGTTTAATAATAGCTAATAATAATAAAAAGCTAAGTTTAATAAAAATAGATATTATTTTCACCGACAGAACTCATAATTTGATATTAGGCCGTTTAGTTGAGCAATGTAAACAATTTTTTATGCTTTGTCATTCAGCAGTGATAACTTAAAGTTATTTACTTATCCATTTATAAAAAAAATTGGTCCTCGAGTGATACACATGCTTGAATTCATTTTCGCATTTTCTTTTTGTCAATATTCCTAATATATTAAATTTAATATATGGTGTAAACGATCTGCATGCAAAGTAACAGTCTGTGACTATCCCACTGCTGGGCACAGGTCTCTTCTCTACGTTTTTGGAAAGAAGGATTGGAGTAAAACCTATCACGCTGCTCCAATGCAGATTGGTAAGTTGTACAAGTCCTAGAAGTATCTAGAGAAATGCGGGTTACCTCACGACGGTTTTCCTTCACCGAAAAGCTTGTGATAAATTGCAGTTATCAATAAGACACATAAGTTTTCTGTAAACTTATTGTGCCTGCCCGGGGTTTGAATCCGTGACCACCTTCAAAGTGTCGCACGATATCACCGCTGGGCTATCGCAGTTTAAGTAGTTAGTAACGTATTTCAATAATGTTAGAATCAGCTCAGGTACATTATAATCATAGTTTTCAAATTTTGATATCGTGCATAGTGGACTATCAAAAATGCTTGTATTATTTTTAAACTTTCTCAATTTTCCTAACCCGATGTTGTTTCCTTTTTCACACGCAACAAAAAAAGTTAAAATGTCCAATAAAACAAATTGAATATGAGTCAATTACAAACGCGTTGTAAACAACCGCCAATTACCGTTGCCATATTTTCACCGCAATATTTTCAAATATTTGCAAACATTTTTTAAAATAAAATCTCATATGCCTTTGTTCTAATCATTTTATTGTTGTCGCGTATTCAGTCGGAATACGTGTAACTGTAACCCACGCATGCAATTTAACCATACAGAAATTCGGCAGGAATTTTTGAACTGAATTTAAATGTGAATATAATCTACGCTATTGTTCAAAAAACTATTGTGAAGTCCCTGTACATTTCCGAACACAATGGTCAGCCGTGATCCACCCACACTCGTCAGATTTGACTATTGTCTATTACGATGTCCAAGCATGATCTCGATTTAATCCGGCCAGGACAGGGTTTTGCAACCTGATAAGACTAAGCCATAAGATATAATACAATTCGCAACATTTGATAAAAGAATTTGTAAGATTTGTAAATATTGCAAATTCTGAATAGTCTCTACAAAAAAATTTAGTTTTTTTAAGTATTAGCTTAAGTATATTTGATAAATTGTAAATTCTAAAAAAATTGTAAATAGATTGTAAATTCAGTATAAAAAAAATTAAGAAATCTTTTAAATAATCCTGTAACTGTATCCTTTCAAGTATTAAGTTACCCGTACTTACATTAGGGATAGACAGCCTTGTGTGTATGTGTGTGTTCCGTATATTATTTATTTATATACGCAGGCTATTACACGCAGGCACGAGTTAAAATATTTCATAGCTTCAACAAATAATAGATTAAATAAACTTTACATCTATAGAGCCGAAGGTTATCGATACCTGGGATGTGTGAATTGCATAATAAACAAACACTATCAATAGACGTTTGACTTTTCAATCGCACAGGCCATAATACGGTCATCACTTAGCAATAATGATACATAATATCTTATAAGTATCCGTTTATTCAGGATCAAAAGTTTTTTTTATTAATTGGACACATAAGTTTTTAACAGAAAAACTCATTGGTTGCCTGCCCGCGGTTTGAACCCGCGATCTTCTCGAGAGAGTAACATGGTCGCACTCGAACCCAGGTTTTGAACCTTTTTGATCCGCCCGTTACCATTAGGCTATCCTAGCCTTGCATTTAACAGCTCAAATATCATTTGCATTCAATTCTACATTTCAGCAATTTTAAAGCCCGGAAACAGATATGAAACGACATTTTTTTTAATGAAACCTAGCTAGATCGAATTCTTCCCCCCCAAAACCCCCTATATGCTGAATTTCATGAATATCATTGGAGCCGTTTGCGAAAGAAAGATACTTTATCGAAATTTGTACGGAAGTTCATTATTTGATAAAAAAAAAGCTGCTATAGTAGTTATATGTTAAATTTCTTTCACGACTAAAAATTGACTCCAAAAGTAGCACACAAGTTGGAAAAACTATTCATATCTGCTCATGTGGACGGTAATGTGCGTTGACACGGTACCTCGCTCTATATTAGACAAAGGGCATAAAAACGAGCAACGCGTTCTAAACTGCACTTTGTGCGCAATGCAAATATATGCCGGATCCGGAATAAGTCAGTAACGGCCTGTTACTATCCCACTGCTGGGCATAGGCGTCTCCGTTTGTGGAAGGCTTGGAGCTAAAAGCAAGTTTCGGCACGATGTTTTCATTCAACGAAATGCGTGTGATAAATTGCAATTGTCACTTAAGACACAAGTTTTAATAGAAAAACTCCTCGAAAGAGTCGCACGGCTTTACCGCTAGGCTATCACAACTTGGAATTACTAATTATTTGTAGGTGCTTTGGTTGTGTTATAAGAAAAGGGTAGATGTGCGGGATTTACGTAGGAGTATATATAGCCGATTCGCCCTTATTGAACTCAGTCACCTCCTGAACGTTGATTCGTGAACACTGTTAGATGCTTTGCGTCGACCTTGTAACATCTTTTGTTACTTACACTTTTAATACTAGTGGTATACTTGACTTTGTTCTCATCAACTTAAGCGTTTAAGTACCCTCACTTATGCATTATGTGTTTTTACATATTTTCGAAAGAAACGCGTTTTTATCCTTTTTGGTTCCTGTGTCAAGACTCACCAGAGATAGCTCATTCGTCTCGGTACTCGCTTCTACAATAAAACTCCGCAATCCATATCAGACATATCTACAGAAAAGTTTAAATTAAGTGTAGAAATTATGCTTAAAGCTTATTAAACAATTGATCACGGTTTCAACACCTTGTAACTTGTGTGCAATTGATAATTTAACACACGATTATAATATATAAAAAAGCAGTTATTATATTAACTATTGAATGCTTCGTTAGTAAAGCTAAACAAGTGTTAATATTATACATTGTTTGTTACATGTCAGTATTCAGTTGTCAATTAAGAAATGTCATTCATTGTTGTCATATCGATGTAAACCCCCTTTCCGCTTCCAACCGGCTACCTAGATACACGTATATTGTAAAGTATAAAGTCTGAGTATAATATAATCCTGTTGCATCTTTGAAGTACTTGTTTTTTATTAATAACCCATCATGCTTGTTATTTATTAGGAAAATAAAAAAATAAATAAATGTAGGGTCGTGTTAACATAGAATGCTCGCATTAAATGTATTAAAGTTCCAAAAAGTATATACAGAAATAATGAAATTTTAAATTTTAGCTTGCTTATCTCAATATGTTCAACCGACTAGTTGAGAAAGCTCAATATGGTTTTTCATAAGCATTTCATTACTTGAAAAAGATGTATAAGCCTTTATGGTAAAAAAATATAACTTCAATGTATACGGAGTGAAATTAAAAATGTAAAACGGAAATGTTTCTAGACTTTTTTGTTAAAAAGTTAATAGCTAAAAGTCTGCTCTGGTCCGGTGAAAGCAACTTCAATAGTAATTTTCTACTTACTGAACTTTGACGATCTCAAAGAACCACCAAATACCTACTTGAATAAAATCAAATGGTATTTTTTATATTTGAATTTTTGTATTTATTTACAATGAAAGGAAATGGGAATAATTTTATGATAAATACATGTTTTTGATATGATTAATTTTTCATAGGAAAATTAATAATTAACAATTGGAATTTATCACACGCTTTTCGGTGAAAGAAACATCGTGAGGAAACCTGCACATCTCTAGAGAATTCTTGCGATATGTGTAACCTACCTGTAATTATAATAACCCGAAAATCCAACAGTATTATATATAAAATAATATATAATAGTGTTGGATTTTCGGGAGATCAATATTTCCATACCAAATTCCTATTCGAAATTATCAGCCGTATAGTAGCCGATCGTCACGATTACAAATAAACTGGTAACGAATATTGTTGTATATGAGTAATAAGTGATAGCTGAAGTGTCACGACGCGCACAACCTATCTTGTACTGCCCATAAATACTAGATAGTGTTAGCATATACTCTGAGTGTCAAAATTAGAACCTAAAAAATTTTAAAACCTCAAACGTTCACAATTAAATTCACTTGTTGAGCCGATCACAGATAGCGTTCATTTTTTCCAAACAACACAGCTATGATATTTAGGCAGACAGGCAAGTGCATTCCCTATCAGATATTTTTCATCTAGACAAGATTGGGGCTAGACGATAGGCCATGAATAAAGAAACCCTCCGTTTTAAAAGCTCTTTTAAGATGAATGCATAAAACTTATAATATCTATGTAGGCGTGCTTTGAAACTTATCACGTTGTTCTGACATTTCCATTCTCTAAAGGGCATTAAAATTTTATTTTATTAAAGGATAGCAAAAAATTGAAAATTCAATCATCTTTGTAAGTGCGTGGCGCGGCACCTGACCTTTTAAATCGGAAACAATTTTCTGCGAGTGGAAATATCATTCGTAATTGAAGTGTGGGATAGCGAATGCGAGTGAATTATTTTAGTTATATATTTCTTACACAAAGTTGTGTGGTATCCGGCTGAGTAGAATTGACCACCCTCATGTCTTACCGAGGTCTCGTAAAACGCGACTCAGGCAAGCTGAACCGCTATGTGGTATCCGATTGTGTAAAATACACCACCCTCTTTCTTACCGAGGTGTAGTAAACTACGAATAAGGTAAGTTAACTTCAGGCAGGCGGCCGTTTGTTAAATACGTAGCCAAATCATGTGACAACATGTTAACAACAAGCTGTGCCCACCTCACTTAGCGGCGGATAAGGGCCGGAGAACGATGATTTCTTACATAGATCGTTTTAATTTTTTTTATATTGTACTTTTTTTAGTACTAGATAATGCTTAGAGTATTAGGTTTACCTTTTAAATTATTTTCTTAAAAATATATAAATCACAGATCGGTCCTAAATACAATAGGTAAAAATGACACGGCCGACACAATGTATCGAAAATAGGGACGGTTCCATAGAAACGCTTCAAACAGGTTCCACAGATTCCATATACCATATAAACCATCAAATTAATTCCAAAGATCCCGAAATATATATATATATATATATATATATATATATATATATATATATATATATATATATGTATATATGTATATCTATATGTATATATACAAGATTAACTCATTTAAATATTAAAGAGATACAGTTTTATTCAGCAAAAAGTAATCGCCAATGATCATGATTCGAGATTATTTTATTTACAATTTTAAGCTTTATTTATTTACATTTGAATAAAATGACGTTTAAATAAAATGACTCTGAAAAATAAAGCGAAGCATTGAATTCACGTTTTAAAACATTGCCCCAATTTATTTACACGGAAATCTCTTTACCTTTATTCAGGTTAGTTACATTTTCACATGAAAATACAGAAATTTAAAACTGCGACTTTGGGATTTTTATTTGTTTTCGTTTAGTTAAACACACAATTTTAAAAGCTTGTTATGAATATGTTTTCCAGTCAAAAATAATGTTAAATATAAGTTTATTTCGGTGGTTCGCGGACGCTTCTTGTTTTTGAAAATACTAATAGTTGTGTCAAATAAATGTATGTAAAGTTCAAGTATTAGTTACGTTAAGTGCTTAAAGTAACGGCCTATTACTAATCCCACAGCTGGGCATAGGCCTCCTCTCTCCGTTTTTTGAGAGGATTTGGAGCTAAGACGTGCCACGCTGCTCCAATGCGGATTAGTAGGTTACACATATCTCCAGCTGTGATGGCCTAGCGGTGCGACCGTGTGAATCTCTAGAGACGATCATGGGTTCAAACCCGGGCAGACACCAATGAGTTTTTCTATTAAAACTTATGTGTCTAATTGATAATTGCAATTTATCACACGCTTTTCGGTGAAGGAAAACATCGTGAGGAAACCTGCATTTCTCCAGAGATTTCTGGAGATATGTGTAACCTACCAATCCGCATTGGAGCAGCGTGGTAGGTCTTAGCTCCAATCCTTCTCTCCAATAACGGAGAGAAGAGGCCTATGCCCAACAGTGGGATAGTAACAGGCCGCTACTTACTTACTTACATATCTCCAGAATTCCCTAGAGATATTCCGGTTTCTTCACGATGTTTTCCTACACCGAACAGCGTGTGATAAATTGCAATTATCAATTAGACACATAAGTTTTAATAGAAAAACTCATTGGTGTCTGCCCGGGGCTTGAACCCATGATCGTCCCTAGAGATTCACACGGTCGCACCGCTGGGCTATCTCAGGTTTTTTTACTGTGCTTTCTGTACTTTATCTAGGAAAAAGGGTTGTTAACTCCCATGAAGTCTCTTATTTCTAGACACTTTCTTAATACATTTTGCACTCTACTACTTACGCCGATTGTTATCTCTAGTATAACCCTCAAGGATGCAGATCTTTTGCTTCTTTATTCAGACGTCCTTTTTAAGCTTATCAATGCCCTTTTGAATTTCCTTTTTTCAGTCGAATGATACGTGTGACTCTTACTAAGGGATCACTATTCAAACCCAGGGCACAAATGAGTTTTCCGTTAAAACTTTTTTTAATTTTTTTACAATTTAATAACAAACGTTATTAACACTATAAAAACGATGGAGGTTTTCGTTCACTGCTAATGTCGTCTATATTATATAGTACTGTTCAGGAATCCAGATTTCTAAGCTAATTAGACGTAATTCGCTCTCTTTTGCTTGCGGCATTCGTAAGAGGTAAAACGTAATTTCTAACAGTACAGTATTTCACGGTAGTATTTATTTTTATTATTTATTAATTTTGAATTAGGCAGGTATTTGATATCAATGATTCAATATTTATTCACAGTTTGTCACACGCTTGTCGCCTAAACGAAACTTCGTGTGTAAAGCTGAATATATCTGAAGAACTACTTATATGTATCACCTACCAATCCGCATTGAAGCAGCTCGTTGTTTGGCCTCGACCGGGATGGCAGTCATGAACCGGGGGACAGCTGACACATGTGTGCGATGGAATGGTGGCTCCAAAGTTGACGTTACCTTTGTCGACGCCGCCATGTCACCATGTGTCAGGAATTGGGAGGTAATAGTGGGTACGGAGTCACTCTCGGACCATCGATATATATGGTTCGAGGTGTCCGCACCTCACACTCCCAATTCCCCTCGGTCGGGAAGAGTCGACGGCCCTCGGTGGTCCGTCAGGAAAATGGATCCCGAGTTCCTCGTTGAGGCCGCAATCGTCCAGGCGTGGGCCGCTGGGCCCACGGGTGGGGGGGTTGCTGCGGAGGTCGAGGACCTCCAGCGGCGGATGTCGCTCGTCTGCGACGCCAGCATGCCGAGAGTGCAAAGCACAGGGCCGGCGTGTGGGGTGTACTGGTGGTCGGAGGAGCTGGCGTGGCTGCGCGACCAGTGCGTGGCCGTGCGCCGCCAGTACACTCGGTACAGGCGTCGTAGACAACGCGACGTCGAGGAGGAGAGGCGCCGCTATGAGGCTTATCGGGCTGTCCGCGCCTCCTTGCGGACGGCGATCGCCGAGGCCAAGGACAGGGCCCACAGGGAGATGGCCGAGGAGCTCAATTGGAATCCGTGGGGGAGGCCGTACATAGCGGCACGGAAGAAACTTCGTGTCCGCGCCCCCCCCCCCCCTCACCGCGAGCCTTCGGCCGGATTTCCTTGAATCCGTTGTAGAAGCCCTGTTCCCGCAGGCAGCCTCGTATGGCGCCTCTCGAGGAGGAGGATGGCATTGGGTCGGGTGCGCCGGGAGTGTCGGAGTGGGAGTTGGCCGGGGCGGTGAGTCGCATTAAAGCGAAAGATACCACACCTGGCCCCGACGGCATCCCTGGGCGCGCCTGGTCTCTTGCCCTGGGTCCGTTGGAGTCTGGACTCAGGGCGACGTTCAGTGCCTGCCTCGAGCAGGGCCTCTTTCCTCGTAGGTGGAAGACGGGGAGACTAGTCCTGCTCAGGAAGGAGGGAAGACCGGCCGATACACCCTCTGCGTATCGGCCCATTGTCTTGCTGGACGAAGCGGGAAAGCTGCTCGAACGCTTAATAGCTTCCCGCATAGTCCAGCACCTCCGGGAGGTAGGGCCTGACCTCAGTTGCCTCCAATGCGGATTCCGCCAGGGCAAGTCCACCCTCGACTGTATCGAGGGTGTGTGACTTCTGGCGGAGGAGGCGACAATCCGGCGCGAGGTGGTGTTGGCGGTGTCGCTCGACATCGCTAACGCATTCAACACCTTGCCCTGGGGAGTGATTAAGGAGGCCCTACGCTTCCATCGCATCCCCATGTACCTGCAGCGTGTGGTCAGTAATTATTTGTCTGACCACGCTGTCAGGTACCCGACGGCTGGGGGTGGGAGGAAGGAGCGGAGGATGTCGTGCGGTGTTCCACAGGGCTCGGTTCTTGGCCCCCTTCTGTGGAACATCGGCTACGACTGGGTGCTGCGCGGGCAAATGCTTCCGGGGGTGCGTCTGTTTTGCTACGCAGACGACACCCTCGTGACTGCCCGCGCGAGCACCCACCGGGAAGCCCAAGTGCTGGCGACTGCGGCCACGGCCCACGTTGTAGCCCGGATTCACCAGCTGGGACTGGGGGTGGCCTTGGAGAAATCCGAGGCCATTTGCTTCCACAGGCCTCGGATGGCGCCCCCAGTGGGCTCCCGGTTGGTGGTGGGCGGGACGTCCATCGAAATCTCGGGTACACTACTGTACCTGGGATTGCTCCTTGACAGCCGATGGGCGTTCGAGGCCCACTTCCGGCGGCTCGCCCCTAAGCTAATGGCGACCGCCGGAGCCCTGAGCAGGCTCCTCCCGAATTTGGGAGGGCCTAATGCAGGCTGCCGGTGCCTATACGCCGGAGTGGTGCGGTCCATGGCCCTGTACGGCGCTCCCGTATGGGCGGGGCGGCTGACCGTGAGATCCTTGCCCCTGCTGCGTAGGGCGCAGAGGATCATGGCGGTCAGACTTGTACGGGGCTACCGGACCATCTCCGGCGAAGCGGCCTGCGCCTTGGCCGGGTCCCCTCCATGGGACTTTGAGGCTGAGGTACTAGCTCAGGCCTACCACCGTAGAGTCGAAGCCCGTTCACCGGGGGGACACTCAGCGGCGGTAGAGGTGGATTGGCGGAGAGCAGCTCAGGAAGAGCTCCTCCACCAATGGAGGCAGCGGCTTGAATCGCCCAGTGCAGGAGCCTGGACGATTTCGGCCATCCAGCCCATTCTCCAGGGCTGGGTCTCCAGGAGGTATGGGGTCCTCACCTTCTGCCTGACACAGGTGCTTTCCGGACATGGTTGTTTCGGGTGGTATCTGTGGAGGGTGGCCCAGCGCGAAGCGACTGGTGAGTGCCACGAGTGCGGCGCCAACTTTGACACGGCGCTGCACACGCTCGCAGACTGTCCAGCTTGGGCGGTTTAGCGGGCGGAACTCGTGGCACAGGTTGGGCACGATCTCTCCCTGCCCACTGTGGTTCGCGCCATGGTGGACAGGGAGCGATCGTGGGCAGCGATGGCCTCCTTCTGTGAGAATGTTATCTCGCGGAAGGAGGCGGCGGGGCGGATCCGGGAAGTCCAGTCCTTGGATCCGATCCGCCGCAGGCGAGCCGGGCGCAGGCGAATCGCTCAAGACCGTCGCGTTCCGCCCTAACGGGGACCTTCCGGGCGTTCCGAACGGGGTTCAATCGGACGCCCGCTCTATAAGGTCCCCGCGGCGGTCGATGCATCTGGTGCTCCCGATGCATCGTCCAGCGGAGGGAGGGGCCACTTTCAGAGAGGCCCCGACCCAGAGGTGGCGCACTCTGGGGTACAGAGTTGCTGCTGGCGGGGATGGGGGTAATGTCTTCATGGGTACCCTATACTCGCCACCAGCAGCGTAGTAGAGCACTGTCAGGTTTTTAGTCGGTGAGAGTCCGACATACCCGCCGCTCGTCCCCGTCGGGCGGTGACGACCCATAATGGGTTTTCCTGACATAAAAAAAAAAAAAGCTCGTTGTTTCAAACTGCAATCCTCTCAAAACAAACAAACGACAATGCACGTGCAGCAATACTATAGAGATAGATAAGGTATGGAGAGTGATATATATGAATTTTATTAGTGTTAAAAACCACGTAATGATTAGTGCGAATAATGACAAAATCACGGGTAGAACCTTGTCAGTTACATGTTTTAAATATTCGACAAAGAACTCACCACTAGCGACCACACCGCGGTCTGCATAAGAATCCCAAAAGACACACCCCTCAACAATGGATTCAAAGTCTTACAGGTATCCAAACGTCTCGTGTATTGCTTTATAAAGAAATCCATGAACATATAACTTATACCTATAAGTACTGTGTATGCTATATACTCGAATAAGTGAGCTGTGAAGAAAGAAACAACAATAGTATAGTATTTAAGTTACCATCATTCACCCTGCGCTTAAAATCGCAAGGTTGATTGGCGCTTCACGTGGACTGGACACTAAGTGGATGACGACGACAAAAAAGTGTCACATAATCGTTGGATATAAGCGGAAAAAGATACCTTTTTAAGGACTAGGTCTCTTTAAGATACCTATATCTAACTGCAGGTATCGGTTGATTAATAAGGAGACCAAAAATGTTTTCCATTTGCAATCAATAGTAACTAACTTAAAGAGTTCGTCAAAATATTTAAATATAGCTTTTCTTTCACAGGCACAATATTCTTTCCCATTTTGGTCCCATATTCGTACTTTTATTTTAAATAAAATAATGTTTAAATTGATAAAGTTTACCGTTTACAACAGACACCTTGGAGAACATATCAAAACTGAATGTCGAAGATGAGAAAGCGTGGGCTACATATACAAATTGCTTAACACTCTGCCATCTAAAATGGCTGCCAAAAGTTAATTCCTGTAAACAATAATTAACATCAATACATTAAACTACGTAGGTCGACGTGAGTATCACGGGGCGCAGCTAGTGTATTGTAAATGGAAAAGCTTATGAGAAAGCTTGTAGATCTTAACAAGTGATGGAACGAGCTAAAACCATGTCGATGTGATGGCGTTAAAAAATAAAAACAATCGATATAGCTCATCGTTTCAGAAACCTTTATTAATAACGAGCGGGACAAAAAATATATAAGACGAATGGTATAAGGTATCATGATACAACCATCTCTCTCTCCATGTAATAGATGGATGGACAGGCGATCCCAACATGTTCTCAAAAAGCTATTACATCCAAAGGGTCAATTTACACTTAGTAGTCACTCAGTTTACACTTAGTAGAGTACACTTTATATTAGGTCCTTACATATGAAATTGGCGTTTTCTATGGGAGGAACATAAAGTCGTTTTTTTTTTAATGAAATATATTTAATTATTCAAAGTATGTACCATTGCTATGTATGCACTTTTGCCATCTCATTGATCCCCTTACTAAAAAAACCATTCGGGCGGGAATCAATAACATCTTTGAAGGCGGTTTGGACTGCCCCATCGGAGTTGAATTTTTTTCCTTGCAAGTAGTTATCCAAATTGCGAAAAAAATGGTAATCTGTTGGAGCAAGGTCCGGAGAGTACGGTGGATGTCTAAGACATTCTAATTGAAGCTCCTCTGATTTGGTAGCCGTCTGTTGTGCAATGTGTGGTCTAAGTTGTCCTGAAGCAGCAGTGGCCTAGAGCGATTGACCAGCCTCGGTTGTTTAGCAGCTAGCTTTTCCATCATGGTTTGCAGTTGCTGACAATAGATATCTGCCGTAATCGTCTGGCCAGATTTAAGAAAGCTGTAGTGAACGACACCGGCACTAGTCCACCAAACACTTACAAGCAACTTTTTTTTAGTCAATTTTCGCTTAGGGCAGGATTTGGCTGGTTCACCAGGGTTCAGCCATTGCGATGAGCGCTTCCAATTAACGTAGAGGATCCACTTTTCATCACAGGTAATGATTCGATTTAAAATTCCTTCATTATTGTGCCGGTTGAGTAACGTAACGCAACAGCCGACGCGCGTTTGTCGGTTTGCTTCACTCAATTCATGAGGTACCCACCTTTCAAGCTTTTTCACCTTCCCAATTTGTTTCAAGTGGATTAGAATAGTTTTATCAGTAACACCGGAGCCTGCAGCTAACTCGGACGTGGTTTGCGATGGATCCGCTTCCACAATAGCCTTCAATTCTTCATTATCAACTTTGGTCTCCGGCCGTCCACGAGGTTTGTTCTGCAGGTCGAAATTTCCAGAACGAAAACGTTGGAACCAAAAACGAACTGTGTTTTCTTTTGCGACACCGTCACCATACACATCATTAATCCTTCGAGCCGTTTCTGCAGCACTGGTGCCACGGTGGAACTCATACTCGTAAATAACGCGATATTTCATGTTTTCCATTTTGTAAACAGAGTGACACAAAGATAAAAACAAAAGAAGAAAAAACAAATGAATTAGAGGGTTTGAAACACAAATGCATGAGTAAATAGCTGTATGAATTTGAATTTGAAATTCCTAACCATAAAGGTAATATTTGAGATCAAAGTGGCCAGTACGACAAAACGCCAATTTCATATGTAAGGACCTAATAATAGTATGTGTAAACTGGCTGTTTTCGCGACTCAATCACGTCGATTTAAGTATTAAAATACTCTCGATTATTCATAGTTATTCTCCTGACTCGATGGAATAATAGTAATTATTTAAACTCATTCGTTAACTTGGTATATAAGCTCCAATGTTACAGAATTACAACGCCTCTTTCACGAATTTACTATTCAAAGCATAACAGAATACTTTTATATATATAATACAAGCTATATCAGCCAATCGTTCGTCAACTTAAAAGTTGAAATACTCTCTATTAACTAGTACGTTTTGATCGTTTTATCTAGAGAATTTTTCATCGTTTATCTTAGCCCGGAATAGTAGTTTTAATTATATGTTTTAACCATGAATGTAAAATAATAAAGACTGGGTTATTTAATCGTTTAATACTTCTTTTACTTCACAATAGTTTGCTCAGTCATTACGATTTGACAAGTCTTCTCTCCCCTCATACCTATCTCCTAGCATGCACTCAATCTTCGTTATCTATCTATCTAATTTCGGGGACGCCTGTCGGTGCAGGGCGGGTGGTCAGCTCCTATTTCGGACTATTCCACCCAGCAATCTTCGTTAAGAAATAACTACATAAATAAACAGAAATCATACTAAAGCTTATGGTACAAAATAGCGCCTCTACCGCGGCAAATAGCAATTTCATCTAAACAAACTTTTAAGAAAAGTGTTACATAGAGAAACATTTATAAACGTAAATATTAAAAATACTACCTGCAGCGTGTTTGCGTATTCAAAAATAGTTAATGGATTGCCGCGAGATGAGATTTCTCCACAAACTTGCTTTTATAAATAAAGTTTTTTTATATACTTTTTATTTCAATGTATTTACCGGATGCGGGTGAGCTAAATGTTTCCAAGCTTTAGTTAGTAATATACAACTGTGAAACATGACCGTGTTTATTAGCCAGTATTAATATTATAAATGAGAAAGTGTGTTTGTCTATACTTCTTTTACTTTTCGTTTAAAAATACCATACCGGAAGTTATGATAGAATAATTTTGTTATAATCCGGGTTTGCTAAGAAAATCTATGTAATACGAAAAATGTAGGACGAAAAACCGTTTTCATACCGTGGACATGGAAGATACACTCACTACACAAGCACCGCACACATTCACTTCGACAACTACTACACTACTACGACGACACTGCGCAAAGGTTGTAAAATATATAAATAATAATAACTTACAGATTTTTCATTGTTGGAAGAAGATGTACTCGTTATGGGCAAATCGTTGAATCTGTTCCTCATTATTTCTGCGATGTTTCTCTAAAAATAATATTTAATAATCATTCTATAATGTAATTGATGGCCGCTCTAAAGAGGATATTAAGCCGTGTGATATCCGGCTGAGTAAAATAGACCATTCAACATTTCTTACCGAGATGTCGTGAGTGGCGACTAAGGCAATTAGACCCGCCGTGTGGTCTCCGGCTGAGAAAAATAGACCACGGTCTTTCTTACCAAGGTGTCGTAAATTTCGACTAAGGTAAGTTGATGTCAGGCAGGCGACCGGTTGCAAAATATGAAGCGGAAACATGTGACAACACGATTCAGCTTTTCAAATCTTTTACGGTTGATGCTACAAATGCAATGCTCAAATATAATATTAATACGAACATGCGAAAAGAGTTCGTAATGAATATGTCATAGAGTTCAAAATTTGCTTAACAAATTCTCTGGACCTTTCACACTGTACACCAATCGTGTTACGTATCCCCGCCAAGCCTCATTAACAGTCGCGAACATTCCTAAAATCCGTTCGATCACTATATAAGCGATCGTATCGCGCGCCTCGGCATTCAGTTTGCGAATACCGATCAAGACAAAATAAAAGTGATCTCGGCTCTGTTATTAGAGTGCGTAGTGACTGTAAGTACGAAAAGCTAAATAAAGTTTTTTAACGAGTCACCAGGTATTTTCATCCGAATTCACAAACCACTGTACGCAACAATATAAACACAACACAAAAAATTTGTATAAAATTTAAGGTACTTAAAAGATACGATACGACAGAAAAGTTTGTCATGAAATTTGAATCTGCAGCAAAGTTGTATACGAGTCAATTAAATACTTTGTTACTCAAATTGGCCATTCGAATGACTAAGATCACTTGTTTATTTGTATTGAAAATATCACAATTAATTTCTCCTGAAATAATATGTATGCTGATATAAAATCATTTGTATAGGGCTTGCCACATTATATTTGGTATGTAACGCTGTTCACGGCGTATTGTCTACACTCATGTTACTAAAGTGCTCTGAATTCCGAGCGAAAATTGCGTCGATTTAATTTTAATAGCGCTGCATATCTATGCTCATTTACAGTATGCAATAAAGCCGGCATTATTTCGAATGCTCGGGTTGGAACTTAATATAAGGTAAGCGAAAGCAATTCCAGATCGATATACTGGATCGTACAGGCGATACGATGTTAAATGAGTCCACTAATCAATTAAACGTATAAGATAACTTTGGCATAATTCAATCTTTTGAAATATCGTTTTAAAATAAAAACTAAATAAACATAATTTAACTGAGATCGGGTTTTTTCAGAAATGAATGAATGAAATGGCACGGCGCGCTTATTCAAAAAAACAGGAGAAAACAATAAAATTATAGTTTTGTCTCCTTCGCACTTGTTGTCAACACACTTTAGTCTCTTAGTCAAGGTCATGCTTCCAGCACGGAACATCCTATACAAGGTTTACATACTGTATACACTAAACTGATGGTGCCCGCGACTTCATATGCGTTAACTTTTTAAAATTAGCAACAACTGTGTACATATATGTTTTACACTGTTAACGGCAATTAAACGAAGTTTTTTATATCCTGTATATCAACAATAATCCCATATCCCATCTGAGTGTGGTCGGCACAATATGATTTTCCCTTCCATTCTCTCCCATCATTCACCTCTGGTGCTACTCGTTTTATATACACGTCATACTTCACACAATCCAACCATCGCTTTTTAAGTGTCCTTCTTATCTCGTATTCATTCACATTTATATTTTACACTCGTTCGGTCACATGATTTTCGCCCCTCCTCATTATATGTACGTACCATCTTAATCTCGCACTTCTCATCTTTTCTATAATGGCGGCAATTTTTTAATTTCCCCTTGTATACTCTTTTCGTTTTTTTCCACTCTTGTCACACCAGATGTCCACCTCAGCAACCTTATCTCATTCACATGCACTCCCGCTAAAATCACACAGCTAAAAACACATCAAACAGTTGCATTTTCCCCCCACGGAAAACTTTATATAACAACCAATACACAATTTAATAAATTAACTGAACAAACGTCACTAGTCTGTTATATCATGTGAATAAAGTAATGATTCAAAATTCAAAATGCACTTGAAACAATACGTACAAATAACAAAGGACTTCACTATTCGGTCGTAGTAGTTCATTCGGTTCGATATTCATCGAATTGGATCAACTGTCGGATAATACCAGTTCCAAAGATTTCATTCTGATATTTTTTCCACTTGTATTTATTTTCTGTGCACTGATTTCCAACAAATATTGCCTCAAATTCTAATTAGTTCTTGAACTTTAACAAAAACACGCTCGTGTTACTTGGATATTTTTACAATATTTATTATAATTCTTATTCTATCAAGACTTTGTAACCCTTGTTTTAACTAAATCTCGCTAAGTAAACTAAAATTCGCATGAAAGCAATTTCAAAAGTTATCTTTGCCGTAAGAAAGTTTTTTATTACATTAAAAAAGTTCGGTTTACAGAATACTTTTGCAAAAAATATATAACTATACCACAAATCCAAATTGCGTGAGCTGAAAATAGCAAAAAAAAACAACAATAAAACACATTTGGTTTTATGAAACAGAAACAACAAAGTTTGTAAGTAATCATAATAAATAAATTTTAAAAAAATGTGGAAAAAAGGCAGAGTCGTACCAGTATTTAAAAGCGGTGACAAAAGAGACATAACAAGATACAGACCTATATGTATTTTGTCTATATTTTCAAAAATATTCGAATCCTTAATATGTAAAAAACTGACATATCACATGAAAATGTCAGTGATAGAAAATCAGCATGGTTTCATGAAAAAGAGGTCAACTATGTCAAATTTGGCTCTCTTTGTTGATAATCTATCAGAAACGCTGGATGATAATGGTCAAATGGATTGTATTTACACTGATTTCGCTAAAGCATTTGACGTAGTTGATCATACTATTTTGTTAGAGAAACTGAAGTATTATGGTGTTTGTGGAAATATTATTTTTTGGCTAACCTCATATTTGGGAAATCGAGAATTAAAGGTAGTTATTGGTGGGTATCAATCAGACACCTTTGTGGCAACATCTGGAGTACCACAAGGCTCCAATCTTGGACCACTTTTATTTGGAATATTTATCAATGACATTAAAAACTGTTTTCAATAGTGTAATTTTGAACTTTATGCCGATGACCTTAAATTATATAAGAAAATAAACAATGTTAACGATCCATTACTTATACAACAGGATTTAGATAGACTATCAGTATGGTGTGATAATAATAATTTAAAATTAAACCATCAAAAGTGTTATAGTATCACATTCAGCAGAAAAGTGTTTAACATTGAATTTTTATATACCATTAACGGCATTCTATTGGCGAGGGTTAAGGAAATTAACGACCTTGGTGTCATATTAGATCATAAGCTAACCTTTATACCCCACATAGATGACTTAATTAGAAGATCTTTAAAAACTTTACGTTTTATTATTAGGACTACAAGAGAATTTAAAAAATCATCTACTAGGCTCGTTTTATTTAATACTTTGATACGAAACAAGCTAGAATACTGTTCTATTGTTTGGAATCCATATTATCAAACCCACAAAGACAGAATAGAGAGGATCCAGAAAAAGTTCTTACGTTTTTTTAGGTTATAAGGATAAGTTAAATGATACTGAAAGATATAAAGATTTTTTGAATGCCTACAATACTCTTTCACTATCTAATCGTAGACAAATGATTGATCTTTTTTTCTTACATAAATTAATTAATGGAGATATAGTCTGTCCAAAATTATTAGCAAAGGTTTCACTGTCAGTACCAAGATGTAATGCAAGACCTCAAGTTAAAAATAAACAAACATTTAAAGCTAGATTTTGTAAAACAAATATAGGCACGGCATCTCCTATGTATAGGAGTGTTAAATTGTACAATAGCGTTTTTAAAGAAGCTAATATTGATATATTTAGAGACTCTGGCAATAAATTTACATTCAAGATAAAAGAATATTTTCACAATAAGTAAAGACAGGTTCAATTTTAAAATTCTAAAATTATATAAATTTATGTTTTTTTTTTTTAGTAGTTAGTACTATTTTGTATGTTTCGTTTATATAATAATTAAGTTATTTTCTTTTCTTTCCAAATTTACCTTTTTAAGCACTGTTCTTAATTTTTTATAATAACATGTTAAGTTAGCCTATAAGTGTGATGTACGGGGTAGCAATACTAAAATTGAAGAAATGTTAAAAATTTAAATGTTATATTGTATACCCCGTACACCGTTGGCTTCCTATTTTAATAAATAAATAAAAATAAATAAATAAAATAAATAAATTTTCCTGTATCAAAATACCTATATTTCCATACTCAATTGCTATGCATAGCCGTGTCACAAGACAGTGTCTTTTTGAAATAAATGCTGATGTAGATTCCGTTAAGAGTGAAATTCCGTTAAATAGTTAGGAGTTTATTACGATCTTTATAACCCACTTGTAATAATATACTTACACTCACACTAATACTAATATATATATATATATATATATATATATATATATATATATATGTATATAAGAAACATTACACTGTTCAAGCGCACCACGTCAGTAACACGAAAGCCCTTTAATGAGAGTGGACGTGTAGTGGCATTGGTACTTGATAGTGCTTGTTAGAGCCTGTGCTATTATGCCCAAAAACAGGGATAAACCTTTTTTTTTTACATAAAACCTAGCTAGATTAATTTTTCTCCCCCGAAAACCCCCTACATGCTGATAGTTAATTCTAATTCATAATATTCATGGTGGTTTGTTGTTGATATTTGCGTAGAAATGTTTTCTATACAATACATTGTCTCACTTCGTAGGTCTCTGTCATAGGGATAACATGACCTTTATACACATTTTTTTAACAATAATTTTTTTCCAAAAATTAATGGTATATCAATAAATACATATTATTAGTATGGCCTTAATTTCAACAACGTATATAATTTTGACTGGCCCGTTGGAGCAGTGGGTAGTGACCCTGCCTTCAGCTCCGTGGGTCGCGGGTTCGATTCCCGCCGAGGGCCAACATTTTCTGTAAATGAATTTGTTGGTCTTTGAGTCTGGGTGTATATTCGTATATAAGTATGCATTTAAAAAATATATAAGTATATATTCACCAGTTGTCTGTCACCCATAACACAAGTATTAAGTTACTTACTTTGGGGACGGACGACCGTGTATGTAAGTGTCCCATATATTTATTTATTTATTATTTATTTAAAAATTTCGTTTAATATATTTCGAGTAATACCATTATGCGACCAGTAATATTCCATATCTATAATAATGGTTATTATGTTGTTCTATAAGCTAGCCATTACAGTTATTCACAGTAAACTCACCTATTAAGTCAATTAAGTAGCTTCCATTGGTAAAAGAATTTTAATTAAGAAATTCTTTCGACAATAATTCGGTGAAAACAATTCTGTTATTACAGTTCCATGTAATTTATTACTTTATTTGTTGACTTATTTAGTAATGTCAAATGTAATGTTTTGAAATGTTGGCAGATTTGCTTTTTTTTAAATCAAAAATGTTTTATTTCAACAAGCATAATTCATTCTTTCAAATTGTGAGAGGGGATCTCTTTTATAATGCTTGTGTTATAGGTGAACTAAGATATTAAAAAGTACTATTTCATCAATACTATTGTCTGCGTGCGTGTGTACACGTGCGAGGACGTGTGCGTGCGTGTGTGTGGTTTATATGATAGGCTTGGAAATAAGTAATACATTTTTCAGCATATCCTTATAGATTAATCTTCTGTGATTCAATCTTTTCATAGTTAATTTATAGAATTAGGCGTTACTTTGCGGAGATCCATAATACAAGAGTAATGAGAATATTATTTTGCTATAATCCGCGATAAAAAGAAATATATGTAATGCTAAATGTAGAGTGTACTATTCGTTCTCATACCTGATACATGCAGACTTTGTAAAAACTCATGCACTACTCGATGACACAACAATAGACAAGCACTGCACACATTCACCACCACAACCTCAACAATTGTTTCGCCCTGTTACGGCAGCATCGTCAGGAGATAGACTCCACGACAGTGGAAAGTCATTTAGCATTACATACATTTAGCATTACATATATTTTCTTTTTATCGCGGATTATAGCAAGATAATATTTTCATAAGTTTTGAAAAATTATATTCTTATCTACTTATGCTAAAATATCTGGGAATTTCTTAAAAAAATATTCCACTGGGTGCAATTTTATAATGTCGGCTAGTCAGTTGCAATTTGATTTATATTTTATGTCGGTCACCGGAGATATTCTGTACGGTCAATGTCAGGTTCAACGACAAGGATTCGTTGAACTTTCAACAAGAGTATAGGGTTGTCTCGAATTTACTCGATAACAAATAACAGCGATACAGATGTAGTGGTTTGTGGTTGTGGGATTGAAACTTAGCAGCAATGCAATGAAGTAATGTTGTAATTATTTTCGGCACCTTGCTGTGGTGATGGTGTTGATTTCGTGTTATTATATGTATATTACCCGGTTGACCAAGCCTTGCTAGGTAATTTTTTTTTTCAGAATAAAAAAAAATAATGTAGGATAGATGGGGCTCGATCCTAGGTATTTTTATTTCTAGAGACCACCCATTCCCCGAATAAGCTACGCTGATTTGAAATTTTCGGCAAAAATAGTATTTTATATATTCAATTTAATTTTTTTTATCTTTTTATGGCTAAAACCAGGAATAAACCGATGTGTTTTAAATCGATTTTATCGATTTTAGATCGATTTTTCCCCCCTTAAACCTCCTGCATGCTGAATTTCAGGAAAATTGTTGGAGCCGTTTCCGAGATTCCGAAAATTTTATCCTGTGTGTGTGTGTGTGTGTACTTCAGATTATTCACGAATTCACGAAACGTAGGGACTGACTTGTACATTTATAACACATACTTGTATACATTTTATGTTACACTAGTGGCCCAGCTCCGGCTTCGCACGGGTATAAAATATATCACTCAGTGAAAAAAATGATTAAAATTTTTCCAGTAGTTTTGTTTTATTTATTACTGCCCGTGGCCCGCACGCGTTAAATTTGGAGTAAAACAATTCCCCTTACCCTATACCATGAAGAATCCCTGCTATCTTTGGAACATTTAAACTCATATACCAAAGTTATTCCATGTCATAGTCGTTTTCGTTATGCCACGTTTTATAGTCACTTGACGGGATAAAATCAATGCTGTCAAAGGGGATCAAAAGTATCCTATGTCCGTCTGGTTCTAAGCAACCTCTCCACCAATTTTTAGCCGAATTGGTTCATACGATCTTGAGTTATAAATAGTGTAACTAAGACCAACTTTCTTTTATATATATAGATTACAAAGATTTGTTCAACAAATCAATATTAAGAGAAGTTTTAGAATGAAGGGGATATTTGTTTCTTTCTACAAGTTAAACAAAACGGATATCAGTTTTTATTATTTTATTTATTAGTTTCTTATTGGCTGAACTCGGGAGAAAATAATTTAGAATGTTAATCGAAAAATAAATTTGACAATGCAAAAGAATTTTCGTATTTGAATTTATGACGTCATTACATTAGGTTGGTGAGATTGGCAATACAGATTTACACGTTTCTACCGTTTTTCAGAAATGATATAAAATATTACGATACCTCGTTTAAAATATCCAACTTTAACTCTAGCGGAAAATATAATATTGCACATCCTTCAGTCGCAGTGGAAGCCATAAAATGTAACCGGGAAATATTTAAATATTTCGTATTTCAAATCGGATTCATGTCGCATATTTGAGACATTTTTAACCCGATACTTTTCAATAGTTCAAGTTCAAAATCAATAAAATAATATCAAAAATGTAAAGAAACCTGTTACTTTCCCACTTCTGGGCAGAGGCCTCATCTCTCCGTTCTTGTTGAGAAAGATTGGAGCAACGACCCACCACGCTGCTCCAATGCAGATTGGAAGGTTAGGTACACCATATCCCCAGATTTCTCTAGAGATATACTGGTTTCCTCACAATGTTTTCCTTTACCGAAAAGCGTGTAATAAGTTGCAATTATCAATTAGATACATAAGCTTTAATAGAAAAACTCAAACTCATTGGTGCCTATCCGGGGTTTGAACACGTGATCCCCTCAAAAAGGCGCACGGTTTCACCACTAGGCTATCAAATTCGTAACTTTCAAAAGTATTGTCTTCGAAATTCTGGTAGTTTGCGAAAATATGATAATATTATCATACTTTAGCCCATGTTAAGAATGCGAAGTAATCGCGAATTATATCATAGCATTATAAAACCAATATTTTTATGCTTTGAAATTCCGCAAAAAACACCTAGTTCCGTACATTACACTTATGGTTCGTATTTCATACCGTATTTTGTACCTTTGCTTTGTGTGTGCCGTTAAACATTTTCACAGTTCAACAGTTCATATTGCAAAAAAAAAAAAAATTTGGCGGCGGGGCTCGATCTGCATTTTTCACTTCTCTAGTCCGCCCGTTATCCACCAAGCTATTACAACTTTACATATGACAGCTAAAACATCATTTGCATTTAATTCTACATTATAGCGTTTTTCAAATTGAGCTAGATCGATGTTTCACTATCAAAACTCCCTACATGCTGAATTTCACGAAAACCGTTGGGCCATTTCTGAGATTCAGAAAATTTATACAAGAAGATTAACTAATTTAAATAATAAAGATAAAACTTAAATCTAAATGTAGTGATATATCAGCGTACAGGCCATTAGCAAATTGACCGCAGTGCACGTTTGACCTTAACCGGAGTAAACATTCGAAGCGAACGTCGAACGTAACCAAGCCGCTAACAATTCTGGCATTGTAAAATGATAATAACGAATTTTTTATTTACAGCAAAAATGTAGAAGTTATATCTACCTTATCATGTATATCTTGATGTACCTATATAATAGACAAGGTAGGACCCGACATAAGCTTACGGCCCCTGCTTTGCGCCTTGAAAAATTACGTAAGTCGTTTGTGGGTTTGGGTATAAGATTCTATAACAAAATTCCGCAATCAATTTTAGCTTTGCCATTACAGCAGTTTAAAACAATATTACAGAGAAGCTGATACAGAATGCCTACTATACTGTTGAGGATTATTTAGACGATAAGAATGCGTGGATATAGATATTGTTCGACCCTGTACAAGATAGAAATGATTAAATGTAACTAGTGTAAAGAATTGTATTTTTAAAAGAGCAACCGCCGAGTTTCTTGCTGGCTCTTCTCGGTAGGAACAGCTTTCCGAACCAGCAGTAAAGTTGACGATTCAAAAGCACTTTTTTACAAGTTTATTTGAATAAAGAATTACTTACACGCTAGGTCTATACAAATCGTGCCCACGTCGAATTGTTCCAAGAATGCTGGCATCATTTCCGCGCTGAATCGCTAAGCTGATTCTTTGTGCGAAAAAGGAGCCAGCCTCTTGTCACTTATAACTATATTCCTCTATGGTCCAGAATTCACAAGTTGTTTCTGTTTTTTATACACGCTTTATATAACCTTTCTGAACTCAATTTCAACCCACTTTGAAACTACAGTTATAAACAGTAATAAGTTCAAACTGCTATCGATAGTGCGGTTTCGTCAATCCAACACTTTAGATTAACACCGACCTACCAATATTGTTTAGGTTCCATAAGTTATATGTTAGCTACGCCGTGTGGTATCCGGCAGAATAGAATAGTACCACCCTCATTTCTTACTGAGGTGTCGTAAAAAGCAACTAAGGTAAGTCGACCCACCGTGTGGTTTCCGGTTTAGTAAAATAGACCACCCTCTTTCTTACCGAAGTGTCCTAAAATACGACTAAGGTAAGTCGACGTCGGGCAGGCGGCCGGTCGTAAAAACGCAGCCAAATCATGTGACAGCATGTTTATAACATGTTGCGCCAATATTTAAATGTTAAAGTTAATCTTGTGTATATTTTTCTGAATTTTGGAAACGGCTCAAACGATTTTCATGAAATTCCGCATGTATAGAGTTCTGGAGGGGGGAAATCGACCTAGGTTTTATTGATGAAAAAAGTTGTTTAATCCACGTTTTCGGGCACTGAAAATAACTGCTATAATTTTATGAGAAAGGATAATTACGCTGTCAGTTGAACAGTCAGGATAGCTCAATTGGTTAGCAGGCGATCTCAAATTCTGAATACTAAGATCGATCTTTGATAAGATCTTTTTATTAAATTTTTTATTTATTGAAAAAAATACCCTTCAAGACTCGGTCACCCAAGTATTTTACTCTTCAAGTAACATGCCTCTCTATTGCCCTCCCACTGTTAGCTAGGGTCTCGCCACCCTTTTTGTAGAGATTTGATTGAAGCCCACCACGCTGCTCTAACGCGGATTGATCTTCCACATCCCTGGAATTCTTCAAAAACGTACAGGTTTCTTCACGATATTTTGACAAGTCGAAAAGCGTGTGATTAATTGTAAATATCTACTAGACATTCTCCAGCCCTTATATCCCACTCTAAGTGGCGCCTGCACAACATGTTCTGAACATGTAGTTCCATGTTTTGGCCGATTAATTTACGCCTGCCTGACATCTTTCTTTAGTTACCTTTTAAGACACCTCAGTAAGAAAGAGGGTTGTCTATTCTACTCACCCCGACCACACGACGGGTTAACTTACCTTAGTCGCCTTTTACGACATTTCGGTAAGAAATGAGGGAGGTCTATTCTACTCAGTCGGATACCACACGGCTAAAATATCTATTAGACATATGTTTTTTATTGAAAAATTAATTTGTTACAAGCCTGGTCTACCGGGGCCGTGGAGCTAGAACTATTGACCAGCCTAGGATTCAAACCACGAAGATTCACACGTTTTCACTATTTTACTATCATCATCACTATCATTCTCTTACCCTTATCCCACTTTAAATGGGGTTGGCACAATTTGTCTCCTTCCATTCTCCTCTATCATTCGTCAACTCAGGTGCCACTCATATTAGTATGCATTAGTAGTATGCATGTCATTTGCTATCATATCTTATATTTATTTTGAGAGACTTGAAATAAAATGAGATATACAACACTATATATTTATTTAATGTACTGTAGTATAACATAAATGTTACATGTATGAATATATATTATTGCCTCGAAACAAATTCAGCAGTGAATGGCTTTGCGCTCGATATCAAGCCAATTACAGGTTCGTCGGAAGGCAGGGCCCCGTTGCTGCATTCTACTCGATATCTCTGCATTATACCGACGAACACAATAAATATAAAGGACTTCGCTAACGAGTCACCTGGACATCGTCTGCGGCCTGAAAACGTAACACGTGTATGTTAGGTATACTCGCAAGTTAGTGTTAAAGTACCTTCAGTATGGACAATGCGTTGATCGTTGTTCTCGACGGAAATAAGTGAAATTTGTGCTATATTTTACTTAATTTTACTGTGGTAGCCTAGCGGTAACATCGTGCGACTCTTTTGTCACGGGTCCAAACCCGGGCAGACACCAATGAGTTTTTCTGTTAAAACTTGTGTCTAATTGATAATTGCATTTTATCACACGCTTTTCGGTGAAGGAAAACATCGTGAGGAAACCTGAATATCTATAGAGTATTCTGGAGATATGTGTAACATACCAATACGCACTGGAGCAGCGTGTTAGGTCTTAGCTCCAATCCTTAACAGGAGAGTAATAGGCAGCTACTTACTTAATTAATTAAGCTTCAATTTTGTCTAATTTGACAAATATTGCCTCAGCGGATTAGCCGTAAAGCGTTTCAGACAGACAAACAGATCGCAAAGCTGCTTTATGATTTTGACATGATGTTGATGTCCTGATAATGCGATGCACATCCTTGACATTGATTGAAAAATGAACTGAATTGAATACTAAATGCAGAGTGTACTATTTTTTTTTTATACCTCATATGCGGGATTCGTAAATAAGAATTCATTTCAAGCCATCATCATATTATACTAACACTGCACACATTCACTACACCACTCTCGACAATCATCTCCCGCATACCCAAAACGTTAACAGGAGCCAGATTTTATCGCCCGACAAAGAAATAGAGTCTATCTTCGGAAAGTAACGCCTAATTCTACAAAATATACCTTATTCATTTCTTTAGTAAAAGTAATTACCTGATCCAAAAGGGAACATATGTTCGGTATTAATGATATTCCCTCGCTCATCGATAAATCTTTCCGGTATGAACTTTTCCGGTTCCTCCCATATATCCGGATCGAAGTGTACGTCGCCGATACCTATAAGTATCGTTGTGTCTTTAGGTATTAGATAGCCATCCATTTCAACGTCGTGGAGAACTCTTCTGGGTCCTGCTATTGGCACTATTGTAAAATATCTCTGTATCTCCAGCAAAAACGCCGATGTGTACACTAATCTAAAATTTGAACAAAATTTATTTATAATATTTGTTTATAAAAATATAACAATAAGTTAATTATGATTTGCACAAGTTTGCAAATTATACTTTATACTTGTGTGTAATGATCAAGAATGTTGGCAACGTTTACGCGTTGAATTTAAGCTAAGTCAAATCTTGGAGCGTTAAACGATCCAATCCCACATTTACCTGAAGAACCAACTAGCCGAGGTGTTAGAACAGATAAAAATTTTGTCGTATTTTGTCTCCATGGCCCTAGGGTCTCAACAGAAAATAAAAACTGCACTCAAAGAGAAAAAATAACTTCAATCAAAACTTCATTCGCCAATCCGCCACAGATCCAAATCTTTTAATCTTTAGAAGCGATAAACGTATAAACAAAAAAAATCCATATACGCATTAAATGTAGTTAAAAAAATAAAAGTAGTCAGAAATATAACTGGAAACTACACAACATTGCATTTCTATATAAAACTGTTTTATATCCTTTTTATTGCAAATGCTCACGGAATCGTGAATCTAAAGCTTTTTAGATCATTAATATACTAGACAGTGCCATACCAGTTACAAATCTAAAGCAGTTCAATATACTAAATTATAGCTTCAAGATTATTTGTTCAATCTAAAAGGCAGATTTGCTAATTTACAACATAATTCCTGTTCAGAATCTATTGCCCTTTCCTCCACAATTAAAAGTTTCTACATTATTCTTAAAATTCATCAATTCCGTACGTAATATGAAACATTATAATAAAAATGCGACTGATAAAATAGAAAAAAAACAACGACATAAAGATAAAAGCGTCATGGTTTGGATTTCATATTCATTTTTAAAGCATCAATTTAAACTGATATTTAAAATTATTAATGAGTTTTGCAGTGTCTTTCTAGAACGTTATTAGGAAGGAACATAAGCTTTAGGTCAACGATTCGGAGCCGTGCCCCTTATAATTATGGATAATACTAAACCTACATATACCAAGCTATTTTACCTTCGCTGTAGCTCTTATGACAACTCTTCACAGTTTTAGGAAAGAATTGAAAGTAACCTGTATGAACTAATGTTACTAAAAAGTAGATATAACTAAAAATTGACAGGTTAATGTGTTTCTCAATCACGCTATGAACATACTCCAGCATCTAGAATTACACTGGGCTCACATTAGCATTTTATAGAATTAGGCGTTACTTTGCGGAGATCCATAATACAAAAGTAATAATAAAATTATTTTGCTATAATCCGCGAAGAAGTAAAATAGAAAATATATATAATGCTAAATGTAAGTGGGCAATCGGTTATCATACCTGATACATGCAGGATTCGTAAAAACACATGCACAAACCTCCACCACCGCCACCACAATACACAAGCACTATATACGTTCACTATCCCAAACTCAACAATCGTTTCGCCCCGCAACCGAAGCATCGTCAGGAGATAGACTCCACGACCAAAATCGCTTTGCGATTTTGGTCGTGGAGTCTATCTCCTGCATGTATCAGGTATGATAACCGATTGCCCACTTACATTTAGCATTATATATATTTTCTATTTTACTTCTTTGCGGATTATAGCAAAATAATTTTATTATTACTTACCTTAAGCAGCTAAGTTAAGTTGAATTGAAGAAATAGACAAATCTTAATAGAAATTAAAATAAACTGTGTTATACTGAATAAGCGGGAAAACTGTTAATTGCCCATATCAAAGGCGAATATAACTTTTGGCATAAAAAAAACTAAATCATATTGAAATTAAAAAAGCACTTTTCTTTGAAATTGATAAAATGATATTAGTTCCAACGGCATTTTCAGAGTCACTACAAAGAGTCAGAGTGAGGGCAAAAATCCAAACTGTCTGTTGCTGGCCATCAAGCCATCAGAATCACCGTTAACGCTGTATGTTTACTACAAAAATAAATTTCTGTTGGCAATTCAGATTTGATCATCTGATTTGTAGAATATTTTTAGATGCTTTTTTTATGGGACAATCTAACAGGAAAACAATTTTAGCTTGTCTTTTTCGAAAAGAGAAGCGCTTCAAGAAATGTGCTACTCTTGGGTAGGAATAAGTTTCTATAAGCCGTGAGTAGCCCTCGACTATCCACAAGAATCGGTTCAAATCTTTGCTAGAGAATCCATATGAAATTCTTAAAAAGAAATCTAAAAAGAAATTCTTCAATGTTCCAACCCAAAAACTTATTATACGCCTATTAGCTAGTCTTTATAGACCTTTCTATCTCACCAGTGGCCAACGCTTATTCTGTTAAGCTATTTTAATTCTTTACATGCCAAAAGATGCTTCTTACGTAAGTACGTAGGACTTGCGACATACTTGGAATCAGCTTTGATAATTTTACAATGGAAACTGAGGAGATTACGAAGACTTAAAAGGAAAGTTAGCATTAATTCGCCTATTCAATTGCTAAGCTTACCAAGATTTACTTGATGTAGCTTTGACGTCAGACTTAGTTGATGCAAGATCTTTCTATGGTTGTTCCGAAGTTCTTTCACAGGGCTTCATGGAGTAGTAGTGGCGTTATATCTTGAGTGAGATTTGTTACTTATGCTTTAATTTGTATGTAAATTCTTACCTGTTACTATCTGCCCAAGAGGGCAAGTCAGCTCCTAGTGTTTTGTTTATCTCATCAAATATCTTTTCTTGTATGATTCGATTTTTTAACACCATTAAAATAGCAAATTCTAAAACATTGCTTGTTGTCTGTGATCCCGCTATAAGAATGTCGAGGCAGATGATTTTCAATTGTTCCTCTGTAATTAGAACATAATAAATTAATCTTTTTTGGCAAACTAGAATTGCTATACTCTATCAACCCGCATTGGAGCAGAGCGGCGCTTCTGTTCAGCTGTTTCTATCCTTTGTTGATACGACGACTGATGAATTCGAATTTAAAATATTCTTTAAGAAGGCTTATAAAATAAGGACATTTAAATTATCAAATGTCCATAAAAAATTACCACAAATTCGCAAGGTTGCTTGTAGTAAGGAGAATCAGCAAGTAAATAGTTTATAAGAAAATTGTCTCAGTAGCTTGGTTTAGCTGATTCGACATAAGCGCCATTCGTATATTTTGTTAAGGGCCTATCGTGTCGTTGGTCTTCTTTTGTTCTTTTAGTGGACCGAATCCCAGTTACTGTACCAGTTAGTGTGTTTTACGTTTTGTGTTACAAATTTAATTTTGGCGATATTTCTAAAGATATTTTGTCGTAAGCTTTGGTATAGTTAAAATCTTTTCTTTCATTTGGTATTTTAAAAGACTCACAATTGTCACAAAAATGTTTCATAAAAATGCGAAGAGTTTAAATAAATTTTGGTGAACGTATTTGCTTTTGTTCCGAATAGTTAATCCTTGACATATAGACATTTTTTTGTTGGGAGCTTATTTTCAGAGCGGTTTTTCAATGGAACAACGTGTGAGCCTACGTAATTGACAAGTTCACGTGTTCACATTTTTTAGATTTTTCTCTCAGTTTTTTGTTGACTCTTTAGAGCATTTACAAGTTGTTAAATATATGTTAGAACAAAACAAAATTAGAGACAGACTTGCTTGAATTGTAATGTTTATATAATGAGGAATAAATAATTGAATCAGTTCAACTATTTAACGGTAAAACGCAGCCAGAATAGTTGGGGTAGTTTCACGCCGACATGACTTATGTACGCTAATGTGAATAAAAGTAACTTATACAGATTTGAGAGCATTTTTGCTATCGTCAGATTAGAACATTTCTAATTTCTGAAGTTTAGGAATCTTTAACCATATTTAAGCAAATAAAATAAAATATATTTACTAGTATTGTGCCGGGGACCCGAGAGTGGTAGCTTCCTTAGCCAATGTATAAGTTTGACATGCAAGTGTATCGCTGCCAGTTTTTTTAAACCTAACCTCTTTGCATTGCAGTCGATTGTTTCGATTTAATGTAAATATGTGTATATATTTCTTAGTTAATGTATAGGACTGGCTATACTCACGTGCTCCGGATGGGTTCGAAACTAGTCGGGCTAACCCGATAGAATAACACGTGAGTATAGCCGGTTATCATACAATAACTATGAATACTACTCACGATTGTTTAATTTAAAAATATATATTTCTTAATTATAGCTTAAATAAATAAATAAATAAATAAATATATGGGACACTTACACACACGGTCGTCCGTCCCCAAAGTAAGTAACTTAATACTTGTGTTATGGGTGACAGACAACTGGTGAATATATATACTTATATATTTTTTAAATACATACTTAAATACAAATATACACCCAGGCTCAAAGACCAACAAATTCATTTATTGAAAATGTTGGCCCTCGGCGGGAATCGAACCCGCGACTCGTGGTGCCGAAGGCAGGGTCACTACCCACTGCACCAACGAGCCAGTCAAAACAACTTATTTATATTATATATTAACAAAATATTTTAAATCATTTTGTTAGTGCCAATTAAATTTATTTTAAGTAATTATAATTAAGACTTTTAAATAAAAATGCCCAAACGTAAAATAAATTATTAAAATTTATTCCGTACCTGTAAATGTGCCTTTATTTGTTCCACTCATTTCGTCCAGAAAATTGTATATAAAATCATCTCCTTCTACTGTTCTGCTTTTGTGTTTCGCAATTGTTTCCTAGAAATTATTTACTTATATCATATTATTATATTTGTAACATTAATAAGTTTTATTTTATCATCGTTTTCATCTTCCTGCCCTTATCCCACTTTAAGTGGGAGCGGCATAACGAGCTTAAAACATGTTGTCACATGATTGGCTACGTATTTTACGACCAGTCATCTGACTGACGTCAACTTACCTGAGTCTTGGTAGTCTATTCTACTCAACCGAATACCACATGGTGGGTCGAGTTACCTTAGTCACTTTAATAACACCTCGGTAAAATAAGAGGGTGGTAAAATGGAATAAGATTTATTTTATATTATAAGATGTTATTTATCACTTCAAAGACGGTAGTAATTGTCTTTAGTAAATTCACCTCAATGATATCCGATATTTGTTGGTTCATTTTCTTTATAAGTGTAAAGCCACTTAACTCGGGAAGAACGAATCTTATCCACGGCCACTGATTTAACCAGCCTCCGGCCATGGAGAACGCTTTCGATCTCGCGTTCAATAAATCCAAGAGAAAAATTAAATGATCCTCCTTAATTCTCTCACCTGGAACAAAAAATTACATCGGAAAAATAAAGAAATAAGGAATTATATTATTTCAAAGGCTTTCCGATTAATTAAAATCTTAGCCTGATACGTGACAGGGAATATAAAAAACTAATTATAAAGTTACTTGATTTGTTAATATTTAATTTAATTTATGTTTAAGGATTAACTTATCAACTGTGAGTTCTTAGCGAATACACTGCGCAGTTAGTACTTTAAAGTATGCCCAAGATCTTTGGATGCATACCTCGTTGAAGTGTCACACTTATGTAACTTACGAATGGAAGGGGCTTTTGAAAACTTAAGCTTCATAAAATTGCTCTTATTTATTAGTTCTGAATTTTGCGTGCAGAGTTCAATGTATCTTTTCAGGTGAGTTCTAATAATTTCTAACAATGCAACAGGCTTCAAGAGTGCAACAAGCTTCTAACAGTGCAACAGGCTTCACCAACGCAGCAGGTTTCAACAACGGAACATGCTTCTAACATTGCAACAGGCTTCAACAAACCAACAGGCTTCAACAATGCAACAGGCTTCAAAAATGCAACAGGCTTTAACACCGCAACAGGCTTCAACAATGCAACAGGCTTCAACAATGCAACAGGCTTCAACAAACCAACAGACTTCTAACAAAGATTGCTCTCCTTATCGCTTATCTTCACGGTTGATAACAGAGACGTAATTAAATATATAACGCCTGGTTGACATGATATGATCAAACTCACTGCTTGTTGACCCGTCAGTGCTTATCCAGCACGATTTTCAATGTGGCTGTTTTTAAAAAAGTTTATCGTATAGGGCTCTTTCCAAGAAATTAGCCAACATATGTATCTTGTGGTTCCATTGTCTATTATCCAAATTGCCTCACTTTCGACTCTTTGTTACTTCTGTTAACCAGGATTGCGGTTAAAGCAAGATAAATCTAGATAAATCTCCGTATATGGACCCTATTGTCTACCTTTCTGTCGGTATGTACCAAGGTTAAAGTTTTCTTCAAGTTGCATTAGTATTGATCTTTTCTCACTTATTGCTTATCACGAAAAAGGCTCCTAATAATTGTGATACCTTGTAATAGTTATTCTTTCATTGTAAGTACAAAGATAACAAAAAATAATCAGACGTACCTGCGGTAAACTTCCAGAGTATGTTCATGACTGACATAGCCAACATGAGCTTCGGGTTTATAGGCTTTTTTTTATGATCGCTTATAAAATTGAGTATGGTTTGCAATTCTTTCTGTATCTCGGCCTCCATCAGAGTTTTGCCGAACCCCACGGTTTTTAAATGTTTCACTGTAAATTGCCTATGTTCTCTCCATAAATCGCCATCGGCAAATGTGATACCTAAGAATGAATTTAATTTAATCTTTTAACTCCTTAAAATCCTTGACTGGCCCGCTGGAGCAGTGGGTAGTAATCCTGCCTTCAGCTCCGCGGGTCGCGGGTTCGATTCCCGCCGAGGGTTAACATTTTCTATAAATTAATTTGTTGGTCCTTGAGCCTGGGTGTATATTTCTATTTAAGTATGTATTTAAAAAATATATAAGTATATATTCACCAGTTGTCTGTCACTCATAACACAAGTATTAAGTTACTTACTTTGGGGACGGACGACCGTGTGTGTAAGTGTCCCATATATTTATTTATAAAAAAATATTATACCGTTGAATCTATCTTATATCCCAATTATGTTGCGGCTACACATAGAGATGGTAGTAAATATTATTTTTGATGAATGTTGAAATGATTTTGTCTCCAAACCATGGCATCGCAGATGATGGGAAATATGGAGAGTAGAGCGCAGAATCTCTACTAGAGTCGGAGAATTAATAGGTGACTAGCTATCACGCGAACACTGTAGTAGATACCCAAATAACCTTCATATATGTTCCAACTCAATAAAAAAATTCGACGAAACAAAATTCTTATTATCTTGAAAACTCTCTTTGACGCATATTTATATGAGTGACGCTTCACATATAAATATGCGTATATCATAAAAATTAAGAAATGTATATTGCTTCAATCTCTATTGAAAGTAAATATGTATGTAATACATATTTAATTAATTTATATAAATGTTAAAAAAATCTTTTGTGTACTCTTCATATAGAAGGACAGATAATAAAATTCGCTATTTAGAGTCCTTTTCACCATTCATGAAGTTCTTTTATTATTTTATCAAAATATATTTTTAAAACATTATACATTCATTTATTGAAGCAGATTTCTCTGTTAACTTACATACAATACATAGCGCCGTAATAAGCTTCAATTTTAATGGCGAAAACTTATTAATTGCTTTTAGTAAACATTCTATACAGTCTCTTCACTAACGCGCGATAGAGACAGTATATGACAAGTCCACTATGAATAGTTTATAGCACAAATGCCTTATGCATCGTGCTTTCAAAAATTTGTAGAGAGATCGGCTTAGAGTAGTCAACTCTATAGCCTTAAAAGCGTAACTCCATATAGCAGTAGCGGCCGTACTTATACTTTGAAAAAAGACAAACGATAGCGCGACTGAATAGAGTACAGCGCCACCTGGTTTAGCTTCGCGTACTAAGTAAATGATACGAAATGGTTTGTGTCTAAGTTGCCTGTAGTACAGGATCTGAAACGAACTGTTCTGAATATGAAAACTTCTATTATTGGACGCCTAAATCTATACATTTTCGCGTACAATTTATTAAAATAGACTGCGGAAATATACATTACAGGCTTATGGGCTGAAAGCAGCGTATCACTATGTAATTAGTTATAAGATTATAATTAGATTAATATAGAGAAAATAAAGATTGGATTAAATATATTTATTTCCAAAAAGCTTGAGACCTACCCATTCTCTTGCCAAGACATCTCAGTTTTATGAAAAAACTATTTGGTCGACCTTCGAATTCTTTTTCCGTAAACACTCTGCGTATGTTTTTCTCGCCGAACACGACGACTATAGGCTCTGCACCCAACTTTATACCCAGAACTTGAGTGGAATAGCTTTTTGCTAAACTAGATAGACCCTTCCATTGGGATCCGTGTTGTTTTGTTAGTTTCTGCACGAGGTTACTGCAACCTAATATTGGATACCATTTTGGGCCTGCAAAAAAGTAATTAGTTTAATTGAACGCATTAAAGCATTTATATTAGTACTGATATAAGGCAAAATAAAACAAACAATAATAATATGTTATTATAATTCGCAATTTTAAAAAATCTATTCAATGATAAATGTAGAGTTCATATCCATTTTCATACTTTACATTAACATTACATAGATTTACTCTAATTGCGAATTATAGCAAATGAATTTTGCAGTCTATAAATTGCCCGAGTAAATGTTCGCGAACTCTTATCGATATTCATTAAAACTTTTTGTTTATATTTATGTCTTTTTTATCGACATTGACATTTGGCACACTTTATTTATGTTCAAATTAGCATACAGAATATAAGACCAGACGACTAAAATAGACGACTAAGACTAAAAAACTAGTTTTGATTCACAAATTTGAGCCTTATACTTTTGCATTACGAATATCTTCGTGGCTTTATGTATAAAAAGTTTTTATTATTATTAGTAGACCCAGCTACCCTTTGCCACAGTCTTTTTTCGACTTCCCCTCTCTTAATATAATGGGGTGCGTAAGTTTGAATTTTGCAATCATTTGTCAGATATTAATTGAGTTTACTGTCAATAAAGTATTTCAATTTATAAGCAATAATAACACTGCATCCCATCAAACAGCTTTTTAAATGCTGCATTGTATGCGAACATGATTTTTAAGTTTGATTGGTATAGGTTAACTGAAATTAAATAAATATGAATGTATGAATATGAAATTAAATATGAGGTTCAATATGTTCTTTACGGACTTGTAGCCCTAAATAAAAGGAACATCCTAATTCACACAAACCTTTATCAACAATATAACTTTACAAAAAATTTATTCGCGAAGCATTCTTTTTGTACGTGATAACAGTATGAAAGTCGGTTCAGTAGTTTTTAAGTTTGTCGCAAACAAACAGACGGATAAAAACTATTTTTATACAAAAGGTGTTTTGTCAAGCGCTCCCACAGGCTTAATATTATTAAAATAAATGTTTTTCAAGCTGAAAAGTTTTTTGTAAGTATTGCTAACACGCACGTATTCATAGTTGCTTACGCTCTATACTATAGAACTGATTCATCACTGAGACCCTAGTTGTCCATGGTTCATGCGGAGCGTCAATCTCCATAGTAACTTTTAAAATAATCTTTTCACTTTAGCTTTTCTCTTTAAGACCTTGTCAAACATATATTTCTATAATACAAAGATATATTCTACAATAAGCCTTAATACGCTTGTATCAGTAGCTGCGCTAACGTTCCTGACGTAAGTAGGTTGCCACTGATACAAACAATTTATTTAATCGACCTATGAAAGAAGGCGTTCTCAATCCTGATCAATTCACGATCGCAAAACAGAATACTGTGGTGCGAATAATAATACAGTCTTAAGGACATCAGAATTTTTCTTATGATTTTAGCAATCTCACGTAGAAAAGGCCAGATAATGCATCAACAAGAGATAAACGTACAGTTATAACATATGTAACAGGCCAACCAGGGAAACCCGATGAAGTTAATAATAATTTGAAATTGCCAGCACGATTGTACCACCAGTTAGACCAGGCAAGAAACTCAGCGGTTTCTCTTGTCCAGACACTCCAAGCAATGACAGGATCTAGTCGCCTAAGCATCTAATAACCGTACGAGTCAAGTATTACAGCAAGCCTTCGGTATGGCGAGCTCCCTCTTTTATAGACAATTCTTACTTAAGAACAAGCCTCTCCTTTGCTATTGGTCAATTGATTACAGTGATGCTAATATACAAAACTAAAGAAATGACATTTGACTATCTCCATTCTTAACAATAGTCATACTACCAGCTCTCCTCTACACATCACACTAAGACTTATTACAGCCTTATAGCAGACGTTCATAGCATGGTTTCCGTCGACCGCTATTAGAGCTTCTTCATTCTAGTCTTCGCATATAAAATTATTGATGAGCACTTTCATCCTTTCCAATGAAGCTATAAAATTCGTTGGGTTGTTCTTCTTCTTCTTTTTGATGACTGTTTTCCGTACTTGGTTACATTTGAGCCACCATTGTTCATGTGGATGAAAGGGTAACTGGTTGCGTTTTACCCTTTTCTGGCTAGTTCGTCTGCTACATCAATGCCTATATCCATTGGATCGATCCAATGGAATACCACCTGGGTTTTTATCAAAATAGTTTCCACTCTCTCAAGGCACTCTTTTGTCAGTCCCAATGTGACCCTAATGTTTTTTAGGGACTGTATTATAGCAGCACTGTCACAGAAAATCCTGATTCGACAGTTTGTTAACCCTCTGCTTCTTACAGCTTGAGCTGCTTTAATTATAACTATGTTGTTAAATCATGCTATTAAAGTATGCTGTGTCTGCTTAATAAACATAATTCAAAGAACCTAGAGCAATCCGAATTCTGATGTTAAGATCTTCAGAAAACTGACAGTAGATGTAACAATTTCGAACTTTGCAATCGTCTCGTAGAATTATGTGCTTAATCCAATCGTTACTGCTTTCTTGTTCAAATATTAATGAAATATTTCGCTCTTGAGTATCCAAGTCATGTACAGCCATGTCACACAACAGCTGGAGTTACTTGTATATGATCTTTTACTTTTGAACTAGCCCCGATACTAAGTAATGTAGGCCTAGAGTATTTTTTACCATCCCTGATCTATTAAGATCACCACTGCTCAAAATTTGCTGCCAAGACTGATGTACTCTAGTAATCACAGGACCTTCTTGGGAGGGACTTCGTTCACCGTCTGTAGGTATTAGAGAACATGACCAGGGAGTGCAAGAGAATTGCGCCTAGGTGTTTTCTACCCATTAACCTGGAGTCTACATAATCCAGCGTTTGAGGGCTTCAGATTTAACATGTGTGTAGTCAATCCACAATGCTCTGTATGCCCTATTTAGTCTACATACATTTTTAATACTTATTGCTAAGGTTTTTTACGTAGCCCTTTTGTTTAGGGGTTTCATTATTGCTATTGATATTTCCAAATCTTATTTTTTTATCCAAAGATTAAGTGTAAGATAGTACTAGGTTTCCTGGGTGGGCATAGCCAAACTTATGGGAACTCATTAAGCTGTTACCAACTGCTAATTCCATTCTATTAAGTAGTCCATTGCTATTCCTGTATGGCCTTGAAAATTAAACACTATTTTAAGAATCCAATGTGGAACGTTACATGTAATTATACGTAAAAAAGAGATTTATACTAATTCTGGTTTCTTGTCATCCACAGTCGCTGACAAGAGCTAAGAAGAAATGTAGTGTTCATTATCTGTTCCGTTGGTACAGGTGGGAGTTACCATCCCTTCAGCTCCAGGGGTCGCGTATTCGATTCCCTCGTAAGGTCAATATTTATTAAAATAAATTTGTTGTTTCTTCGAGCATAGGTGTATGTATATAGACATATGTACATATTTACCAGTTGCCTGCCACCCATAACACAAGTACGTTACTTACTCTGGGGGCAAACTACCTTGTCATTGACCCATATATACCTATACCTATTTAATATAATTATTATCGAAGAGTATACAGTTTTAGATACACAGAGAGTTACACATGGGTAGATTCTATTATCATAAGCACTAGCAATAAAATATACATACTAGTAGTAAAAAAAGCCATAATAGTATTGATAACATGAATGGTAAAAAAATAATTACACCCCACCATGCTCACGAATATTCTTTTAAAACATGCCAACTTGTACCAATATGTACTTTGCTATTATTCCGATTCAGTTACAAAGACCAAAAAACAAACGAAAAAGAATTCTTTATGATTTCAATGCCCGTTGAATTGTATGTTATACCAGTTTTTGTATGCATACTGAAAAAGAGAATAAATACAAAGATGTATCTGCTATACGTACACGGATATTACAACAATTTTTTTGTATAATATGACAGCCTTTCATATAAAAATATATAGTTGTAAATATTTAACGTTCGTGTAAACAAGCGCATAAAAAATTATTCGTCACGAAGTACGTTTTTTGCATCTATAACTAAATCTCTTAAAAACAAATACCTAAAATATCAAAATCATAACAGTAAATTTTTGGGTGCATCAGCCGATTGTTACGACCGTCAGTATACTAATATAATAGGGCGTACAAAGTACTCTATATGGACAGATGCGGATATATGTTGAGACGGTGATATTAATTGAGTTTTACCACATATATTACAGAAATAAATATAAATATAGAATTTATATAATGTATATACGCATCTGTGTTCTGCTTGTTTAATCGTCAGAGATGGAAGTTCGTGCCGATCTCTAGAGCGGCTGAGATTATAAACTGACCATTATTTGATGACGATTACAGTATTTGAATATTATTTGGCGTAGACAACGTTATTGGTTACTGGTTAGTACTTTACCGAATCACGCTCTGAGAGGTATTGGTGAATGATATACTTAAATCATGTCAAACCATTCTCAAAAGATTCTATGCTCACATTTATAATATCAATATTGCTTTATAAACTCAACATGCATAAAATATAAATTCAATCGCGATATGACAATTTGTATTATATCAAAGCAATTTATATTTAATAAATTGCAATTTACACTTAATAATAAATGCAAATTATAAATAAATAATAATAATAATTTCTCCGAAATATTGCGGATTCCGTCGGGACAAGTCTACCCTCTACTGCAACGAGGGTGTGAGAGTCCTGGCGGAGGAGGTGACAACCCGGGGCGACGTTTCATTGGCGGTATCGTTGGACATCGTCATTGCATTCAATACCTTGCCCTGTAGAGTTATCATGGTGGCCCTACGCTTCCACCGTATCCCCTTGTACTTGTAGCGCGCTGTCAGCGATTATCTAGCTGACCGCGCTGTAACGTACCCGACGGCTATTGGTAGGTGGAAGGAGCGGAGGATGTCGTGTGGTGTTCCGCACGGGTTAGTTTTAGGCCCGCTCCTGTAGAACATCGACTACGACTGGGTGCTGCGCGGGCAAATGAAAATGAGTTCATCTGTTTTGTTATGAAGACGAAACTCTCGTGACTGCTTGCGCGAGTACCCACCGAGAGACTCTTGTATTGGTGACCACGGCCATAGTTCACGTGGTGGCTCGGATTAGCTGGTTGGAGATGGGGGTGGCCTTAGAGAAATCCGAGGTAATTTGCTACCACAGGCGTCAAATGGCTCCCCCAGTGTGCTCCCGGTTGCTCCTCGACAACCAATAGATGTTCGAGGTCCACTTCCGGCGGCTCGCCCCTAAGTTAACGGCGACCACCGACATCCATGGGACCTAGAGGCCGAGGTGCTAGCTCAGGCCTACCGCCTTAGAGCCCAAGCCCGTTCATCGGGGAAGACTCAGCGGTGATTGAGGTTGTTGACAAGACAGCTTAGAAGGAGCTACTCCGGCAATGGAGGCAGCGAATGAAATCACCCAGTGTAGGTGTCCGGACGATTTCAGCCATCCAGCCCATTCTCCAGGGCTGGGTCGCCAGGAGGCAGGAGGAGGGTCCTCAACTACCGCCTGACACAGGTGCTGCCCAGACATGGTTATTTCCGCAGGTATCTGTGGAAGATGGCCCGGCGAGTGTCACAAGTGCGGCGCCGAATTTAACACGGCGCTGCACACGCTCGCCAAAGTCGAGTCTTTTTTAGTTGAGCACTGGGGTTGTTTTAGTCCACGACAGTCCGACATACCCACCGCTTGTCCCCGTTGGACGGCGGGACTAATAATGGGTTTTTCCTTACAATAATAACAATTGTTAATATTGATTATTGTACACATTGATTTCGACTTTCGTACATGTCGGTATGACAAAAATCGTGATTTGGTAAAAATTCCTATAATTTTTATTGTATTGCCTAAGTTTGTTGCGTATAATAGACCATCTCACTACATCATCAAATACAATACATCAATCATATATAATTTAACATTAATTATATATTACTGTTAAGCACGGCTATAAGACGACATAAATATTTAAATAATAAATAAATAAATAAATATATAAACGATTTTCCATATTCCGCAAAGTAGCACCTACTTCTATAAATTATTTGAGAGTTACATCACCAACAAGATTCTCAGCTACAAGAGAAACAAAAAAGATAGTATTTGGGCGGATTTGTTTTAAAAATCACCAACTATTAATTGCCCTGGCATTTACCGAGTGCTGTTTACGTCATGTAAATTTTTAATTGCCCCGGCGCTTTAACTTTTGATTATGAATCTGAAACTGTTGCCTGCGAGGACTAGTTCAGAAGTTGCACTTTCAGTTTGACACTTTCAAATTAGGCATTCGCAGGGCAGCGAGAAACTAGATTAGTTCGCCTGTATTATTTTATTCGATACTAGTATGCATTCGTGGACATTGTTTTAAAATACCTATGGTTTGATATTTTTTTTCTTATCGTGATAGGCGAAATGAGATTATAACTATCCTGAATCTTAGTCTGGTATGTAAGCTTTAAGTATATCAAATTGCATCAATATTACTTGCGGATTAACTCTGAAAGAGTGACAGACTGACAGAGAGACTCGCGTTAATAATATAATATATATAATATAAAATAAGCGGTCCGGACTCGAATTACTGGGGCTAAGTCTGCTTTCGACTTCGCCTTTAAAATAAAACTCATTGATCGCATAAAAACAATTCTCCGATTGCCACAAAATTTAGAATCCGTTGTGTCGATCTAAAGGTTATGTGAATATTTCATTAAAATCGGTCCAAAGGTTTCGGAGTATATACATATATAGAGAACTAGCTTTTACTCGCAATTTCGTTCGCCTGAACTGTTGTCACGTGATAGGTTGATAAGAATGCGGCCATATGTTCTTGGAAACGGGTAGCAAAGTTTCGGCCAGTCTGACCGACATAATATGTACTTCTGCACTCAGGACAATCTTTTTTATAAACATCGGATTTTCTGTTTGTCTAATTTATCTCTATTAGTTAATTGGTTAGTTTTATAGGCCCTGTATTTTTTATAATTTTTACGGTATGATATTTTTCTACAAATTACATAATATGTAATATACAGAATAAAATAGTATGTTAACATAATTTAGCTTTAAACAGCTATACTCAAAATTTTAACATTTGTAGCAATGAGAAAGAATATATTTCAACCATTCAACCATTTTATATAATAGTTTAAAATCTTACACGAATATTCGGGTTAAAAGGATTTCTGGATAAAATCTTTCACGAATAATGCTCATAAAACATCGTTCTATTGAGAACGTCTCTTTGATTGATCAAAGACGAGCTGCGAGCTTTGAATCTTAAGCTTTCAAGTACTGGATAACGAGATGAAGGTTTTTTTCTTGTCTTAAATCGTGGGTCGTTCAGTAGATCTAACAATGAGCAAGCACCTCTGTTCTATCACAATTTCAATCCAGAAAAGAAACTAAACTATTCAGACTATCTTCGGTGTAGGATTGTAAAATCAACTCTACAATAAATCAGTGGCTTACCTTTTCTTTTCAGATTGTTATTAAATAATTGCCTTTGTAATTAACACGTTAAATCAGCTCTACAATGAAATTGCAATAGAATATACTAGTAGGAGGGGTACGATAATAAGATAATCATGAATAAAAAATGGTAACAAACACTTTTCTATAGTCTTGCACTTATGCTTTACAACAACCTACTGTGTAATATTAATCTAGAATTAGACTGCTAAGTTCACATATTACTAGCCGACTTATCAAGTATGTAAGCTCATATCAAAGCAGGTAAACACGTCGTTTCAAATTTATAGTATTTACAAAAGATAAACTATTCAATACGGGAAATCATTGTGTTTAAGTAGGCATGTTTCTATGAAATATGTTTTGTAAAATTGTCAGCCGATTCGATCATGAACCGATGGACGTGGTGTAATTCTGAATAAGCTCTCTTAGTAAGTCGGTATAACATCTACTGTATACATAGAAAGTAAATATGGTTTTTATAGAATCAGAGACGGGTGGACCAATTTTAATGAAATTTACATACAATCCTTAAATTTACCCAGGGGATAATTTTGTAAAGTTAGGATATAGGCGTTTTTTTAACGGTTAATAACAACTGTATTTCGATGGGTAGGCGAAACCAGACTAAGCCACAGCAACGTGTCGCCAACCGCAAATTTATTTATATAAAAGTTTTATATAAACTCATATTTCATGTAGTCTCGTAGTACTAAATAAATATCGCCGAATAACAAATGATTGGCATCCATTGACATAGGCAACTGTTACACGACTATTTATAAATGAACTCAGTACCCATTCAGCGCTAATGAACCACTTAAATTAGTTATCGTTGATTAGGAGTTAGTAGAAAAAGTTATGCAAGCTAAAAGTTTTTAAGGAAAATAAAGATATGTATAATACCTGGAGGGAACCTCGTTGGTTTTGTGACAGATCTGATGATGTATCCAGTGATAACAACAAGCACTGCTAATATGATCAAATACATCGTCAACGACTTTGGACAATGGACGAGCACGATGTTCAACGTCCTAAACGCAACTGTCTATGGTGTATTGAAATCATATTCTTTTATTTTTCATGCACCTATATTACATAAGGCCCATCGTGATGGATGTCACTTGTGACGTTACGTGACCCACCTGTTATTTTCATGGAATACGCTTTTATGTCGTGCTTCCCGCTAGTAATTTAAATTTCAGTTGCGTCAGTGATAAGTAGTTACTAAATGTGTTACTGATCATATAACGCACTGTCAATTGACTCAATCTAAATTGCACGTTCTTAATTTCATACTATACAGAATTAGTAATACATAATATATTTATAAAATAAATAACAAAATAATGGTTTATTTTAATTGATTATTGACATGTATAAACAAATTTTCCGTATCGAATACTGATTAAACATAATTTTAGGAACCATTACTTTTTAGGTATTTTCTTCGAAATTATACAAGAATCTATTAGATAATATTTATTATTTATTTATTATTATTCTAGAAACAACGTTCCGAGTTCTTTTTCGAATAATTAGTATCTATTTATATGTTACTTAAATATCAATAAACTTTAAATAATATTTTTATTACTATATTACAGAAAAATTATATCTGTCCGTTATTGAAACAAGAATATTTTGAATTTTTGTCTATGATTACTGTATTTCTTAAACTGATTCACGATGCACCTCACGTTTTTATATTAGTCGTAAAAATATTATTATTTCCATTTGTCTGTATTTCAATATTGAATAAAATCGATTACTAATTAAATACAATACAATTGATTTTTTTAATTTACTCTTCGTTATTAACGGCACTTGCAATCTCGCAAAATAATAAGGGTTTCCTGTTTATTTGTGATCATTGACTAATGATATAATTTACTAATGCTTATGGGTATCTAAGCATCTTATATTGTTGTTCTTTGTTTGTCGATATTTATTTATTTACTAGCTATGCCAGCGACTTCGCCAACGTAGAAATCAGGGAGTCACAATAATTTTTATTTTTTTATTTCTAGGCGTGATTGTCATAGCTTAGGGAAACCATAGCTAGTCCTAAGAGCTCGAGAATCATGGCCAATTTTATCCAATAACAAACTATATATGAAAGATATTTTTCATATATAGCTTTTTGAAATTGCTCTGACATCGTCAAGCGTTCTGAATCACAGTTTTTGCATAGTTTTTATAGAGCTATTTATGACTCTATGAGTTTTACTACTGAGTGTCATTTGACGTGACAGTAGTATATTAACTCTATGGACATTATACGATTCAAACTTTGACTGACACGAATATACTCGGTGAATTAGGCGACTAAAAAAAATTATATTAAATATGAAATTGTTTAAAATGTCAATAATATTCAGTTGTTTTCCCTGTCAGTCATATGCTAAAATAACTATTTATTATTACACATTCGAGCTCATCAAAGTTCAGTATGTACGCTGTAAACTTTGGCACGCTGCAATGGGGGGCACAGCGAGGTGGCACTACGTTGAGGGGCATAGCGAGGGGGCACTGTGATGAGTCGCTGCAATGGAGGGCATGCACGGGGCCACTGCGAGGGGGCACTACGAGGAGGTACTGTGACGGGTGGCACTGCGATGTGGCACTGCGTTTTGCGGAACTGCACGGGGTCACTGCGAGGGGGCTCTGCGATAGGGGCACTCGCTATCTTTACCACAGGCAGACAAAATCAAACCATGGGCATCTATGAAAGTTATTGAGAAAACTCATGTCGTATGTACGCTGAACTAAGTTTCCCTGCAAGAGTGGTTATGTGTGTGCTCCATTGGAGTATTGTCTTCAAGTTCACTCCAAAAATACAGTTGTATTATCTGTTTTCAGTGGTACATTAATTTAAAAAAACCTATTTCCTATTTAAGCAACATTAGGCAATGCAAATTCTATCCATTTAGTTATGAGTTTAGTACTAAATTATTTTGCCTGAACCAATGAGCCATCTGCGACAATCCATTCCTTACTTCGTCAAAATTGTCATCATTCTATTTATTTTAAATATCAAAGATGCGTCATCAGCAAACAGTACAATATCGCATGTACTCTTCATGAAATACGGTAAGTCATTTATATGGACTAAAAACCGAAAGGGACCTAGGATTGATCCTTGAGGCACACCTATAACTAAGGCCGATCCTGATGACTGCACATCATTACACTCTTTGAATTCGGCTGTGAAGATAAGATGTCACTAGACTAATCGAAACGATCACAGACGCATTGTCTCCGATACCATAATGGCCAAGCTTTAGTAATAGTAAAATATGCAATGTATACAATTTGTAAATATGCAATTGTAAAATAGAAGTAAATTATGATGGCCAACCCTACTTTGAATGGGATAAGGGCAGAAGAATGACGATATGATTATTATATTCAACATCATTATTAGCACTGTTAAGAATTAACAATGATTTTGAAACTACGAGCAGATTACTACATTTATAAGTGCAAGAGTGGAAGATGCGAACTCATATGAGGTGAAAGATAACATTCATTTAATATCTGCTCATTTATAAACCACTACAACGTTTATTTTTCTTGAAGTCATCATTTTATATTTTTATTATCTAAGTACAATAAGTCCTGAAATTTATTAAACTACAAAATATACTTATTAAACTTCAAGTTTGTTAACATACGTATTCGTTGTTATGATTATTATTTCCATGCAGTCTAAAGTATTCCATGACGACTTTAACCGCGAAAATATAATATAAAAGAAAATGCTTATGAATATTTAATTTACCCAAATGCGTCAAAAGCAAAAAAAGTAACAAAACCTTCAGTAATTACATGTTGATTTTTATCAAACAATTATCATACTCGTAAATCAAGAATCCCATTATCACTCATTCGTCAGCTCTTATTAACTTGTGCGAATATTGCATATTATATTGTAAATTATATTCTTTTGTTTTTACTGGTTTAATTTTAGCTAAAAATAGCAACAGATGTCAGATATGAATTGTTATTATGCAAAAAGGGTTTACCCAAGCATCATCAAAGAAAGATCCAACACTGTTAATGAAGTACAACATACCTACTTGAAAACAAAACAATATCGTTGTAGTGGAATGATATAAGCACGTCAAGTGCTTATATAATTCGACTTCTAGAATCATCTTTATTCAATTAGACTGTTCTTTTGGTCAGTTCTTTTGAATCGCCAAATGTTTTTAAAGAAGCTGCCAATAATTCGGAACTATGCTTCTACCGAAGAGAACCAACAAGACACTCGGTGGATAGGTCTTTCTATATAACACTTACGATAGCAGCACAGCACAGCATACACAATAAAGCACAAACACAAACAACACAGAACACTACTACAACAGTTTAATAAAACTGTTGGCTGACACAAAAAGCCTACTATACTGTTGAGGATTATTTAGATGATAAGAATGCGTAGCTATGGCTACTGTTTGACCATGTACAAGATATTAATGACTTAATGTAACTAGTTATAAGTATTATTTAAAATAAAGGCAACCGGCGACTTTCCTGCTAGCTCTACTCTGTAGGAACAGCTTTCAGAACCAATAGAAGAGTTGACGATTCAAAGGCACTTGTTTACAAGTTTACTTGAATAAAGAAAATTTTATAATTGAATTGGAATTTAACCTAATACTATCTACTAAATCTATTAAAAAATATATATTATTAATGCGACTTGAATACACTTGAACAATGCCTGAGATATATGTGTAAGAGTAATATTGCTTAAAAATATATTAATTAGTTGGCTTAAATTACTTTACTACGACGATACGGAAAAACTTCGTAAATGTATGGTACAAGTATACTATAGTCATAATTACGATCTTCCTTCATCATCCGCGGACATACAAAGGAAGTCATAACCTATTATAAGTCGTGGCCACCCGAAGGAGACGAGCGGCGGGTATGTCGGATTTACAGTGGCTAAAAACCTGACAGTGCTCCACCACGCTGCTGGTGGCGGGACAGGGTACCGTTGGACACGTTGCCCCCATCCCCGCCAACAGCAACTCTGTACCCCAGAGTGCGCCACCTCTGGGTCGGGGCCTCTCCCTCCTAAAAGTGGCCCCTCCCTCCGCTAATCGATGCATCGGTAGCACCAGATGCATCGACCACCTCGACATATTCCAACAGAGCGCCCGAATCTCCTTTGCAGCGCCCGGATCCCTAATATCCCATTTTATAAATTACTAGCAATCGCCAGCGGCTCCGCCCGCGTGGAAAGATTAAAACCGTGATATAGTATTTTGATACCCTTAATAATGGTTAAAGTGGGTAAACCTTAAAAGCTAGTCACATGCTGTTGCGGGAAATTATTTAGAACTTTTACAGGGGAACAATTTTGTAATACATAATTTTGGAATAACTATCACCCTTCACTCAGCGCACGCAAGGAAAGCTTTCAATATTGCTGTCTCTCCTATTCATCTTAGCGTAATGTTATATAACCTATAGCCTTTCTCAATAAATGAACTATCTTACACTGAAAGAATTTTTCAAATCGGTCCTGAGATTAGCGCGTTCAAACAATCAAACAAACTCTTCAGCTTTATATATTAATATAGATGCTTGTCTCTGAACAAACAGAAATAAATGTAATATAAATTTGTGTAGACTCCAATATATAGAGTTATACTAGACTACTCGAATAGGGGAACTTATAAGTGAGAGTGTCAGAAGAAATAATAATAAATAAATAAATAATCTTTATTTCAAACAACCAGGGTCTACTTTGTTAGTTAATATAATTTAATTTTATCAAAATTTGTAAAAGGAAAAATAATAATAAAAAAAATATAATTTAAATTAAATAATTAGTGGGAAGATAAATCTTATCTTTGTCTCGTCATAAAAAAGAGTCAGATAGACACAATCTCATTTGCTTTCTCTTCATGGTAATAGGGCACATATTAGGCTGGCTGGCTTCCTTACTCTGATATAATAACTTTATGCTCCAAAACAGCCATAATAATTATTTGTAAACATTATCAAATAAAAAACGAATCAATCAATTCTAATTTGAGAGTAGTGTTATTTTAATATATCGTTTTAGTATTGAATTAAGGTCGCTTTCGGTTTGACTGAAGATATCTAGGCAAATTACTTTCAATTTATTCTCAATAGAAGCTCCGTCGATGTCGAAATTAAAGTTGCATGCAAAAATCTTGTAAATTCTTCCGTGTGTGTTTATTGTATTGCTCGCAAAGTGTAGGTAGTATGAATATTCTTACAACTGTACGTGTATTTTATTTTTCAAACAATAAATGGCGGGCTATCTGTTCATCAAGTCATCATCCTCCTGCCCTTATCCCACTCTAAGTGGGGTCGGCACAACATGTTATTACATGATTTGGCTGCGTTTTTACGACCGGCCGCTTGGCTGATGTCAACTTAACTTAGTCGTATTTTACGACATCTTGGTAAGAAAGAGGATGGTCTATTCTACTAAGCCGGATACCACACGGCGGGTCGTCTTACCTTAGTCGCCTTTTACGACACCTCGGTAAGAAATGAGGGTGGTACTATTCTATTTGTATGACTATCTGTTCATCAAGTAAGAAATAAAAAAATGCTATAAATATCTTTTAGATACATCATTTAGAAATCGTTTGTTACCTTTTTTTTCGAACGTGGTTGTGAACGTTTTTCGAATGTATAATATATGAGCTTAAAAATTGACACAGTCACTAATATAACTGCTTAGTATATTTTTGTCAAGTTCGGCTTTTACCGCGTCATTAGATAAAACTAACTAAAACTAAAACTTGCGTGCAAGTACAAAAATTTTGTCGTGTTTTAAATATACAAAATACATGCTGAATACCATACGTTGTAAAAATCTATCATAATTTAAATATAAATTAGTAAAGCTCCTATCTTAGTTCCTCTAACAAAAATTATTTACACGTCAATACAAGAACGTTTAATATCGAGTGCATTTTAACTTTACCGCATCCCCTCATAAAGAATACACTTTTACAAAATGGAATATACGAGGAAATTCTAGCAATATCGGACGACGGCGACACGTGTAAGCTCGCTTTAAAAGGTTTTAGTCTAAGAGACGGAGACTATTTTTAAAGAACTTTGAAACAATTATTTATTATCTTTTTATTTTTAATACTTCTTGCACACAATAGAAATAAATGGTTTTATAGTAATTTTTCGCCATTTATTAACTATTTATTTAATTAATTTATACCGTGCAAAAGCTGTCTTATTGCTGTAAGCAATCTCTTCCTGCACGTTATTATTATAAGTGACTATTGTTACGTAAAGGTGTTTTGTAGAGAAATACTAATACATTGGTTGTTTAATGATACATTAAGTCAAGTGTAATTCAATAAAGCTAGTGTTGCCAGCTTTATTCTATCCAGACACACTACAAAGACTTGGATATTTAAAAAAGTGTAGAAAGATCGCCAGCAACCTAGGTCAAAAAAGACCTCTAATATCTGTAATTATCTGTATGTGAGAAAGAGTATGCCTAGGGATTGTTATAAAAAAACTATTTGACTAGAATGTCCTTTTATACTGTTTAATTTATTAAGATGAATTGAATTTGTCATCAGAATGTTCAACTAAGATAGAAACTTAAAGAAATATGAATTCTCGCCTATGTATGAAAGAGGTAGGTTATGTTTTGACGTCTACATTTGTACAAGATACAATATGTAAGGTATTCTAATTCAGCAATTTTATTATAAGATAAAGGTAAAACAGGTACAAAACTAATATTGAAATTGCTATAATAAACAAATAATAATTTCATTATTACTTTTGTATTATGGATCTCCGCTTAATTCTAAATATTATGTAAAAATTATCAGATTCTATTCCCAAAAACCGTGGTCTTTAAGATTTTGAAAGTTCTAACTCGTATGAAAAGTGAGAGTATCTTGCAAATCACAAATAATTTAATTATTTTATGTTTGCGATAAATTTAATTTTATCGTTGTCCCTTAGACTATCAATAAGCTTGTAATAATAAACCCGCTTGTATGAAAAAGAAGAGCAAGGTTTAAAGCAATCAAAAGCAATCTCTTCATAGGTCTTATTTTTCAATATTTAAGTTTTCAATATTTTACCTTTCGCTTCGAAAATAAGAAGATTATTGAATAGGTATTGGAGATTAAAGACGTAGTGCTGACCTTCAACCGGGTTTATATTCTGAAAAGTAGTTTTATAGACTCCCACACGAAGCTAAAACGACTTTAAACGGGATAAAGCGAGCCGGAATATTTTGAATAGATCCATGTTCTATTTCTATTCCAATTCTATTTTGCACGTTCTTTATTTCATTTATGACATCCGAATTCACGCTCTCTATTGTAGACACTAAGAAGGTGTAAATTATGATATTGCAGACCCGTGAAGATTGAAGTCCAGGTTGAAAAAACAAGAAACAGCTGTATCCAAGCTGTAACGTAGACATCCTGTGAAGTTAACTAAGTCTACGCTTATAGAAAAAAAAATAACTAAATAATTTTTCTCTTGATTTCGTCATACCTGCCATGTAGTATCCGGCTGAGTAGGAGAGACCATCCTCATTTCTTACCGAGCGTCTTAAAAGGCTACTAACTTAACTTAGTTAAGTTGACCCGCCGTGTGATATTCGTTTGATATCTTCCTTTTCTAACTGAGGTTTCGTAAAATACGACTAAGGTAAAATGACGTCAGGCGGCGGCCGGTTGTATAAATATAGCCAAATCGTGTAACATGTTTATAATTTGTTGTGCCGATCCCAATTAAAGTGGGATAAGGGCAGGAGAGTTATTATGATAATCAATTAGAAAACTATTTTTTATGTCTACATACTTCGCAACAAAAATAGATAGTCCGCTTATGAAGCCACCAGTCTAACTCCCACGAGTTAATTTGTGTAATAACCGTGTGGGAAGCTGGAACATGAATATCTTAGGCTCTTTCAGGTATATTAACGTACAATTTGCATTATGAGAGTACAATTTTTACGACCTATGACCTTGTGATATAATCATCTATAATCTAGAGGTTTTAAGTTACCTTCCAGCTATATATAAAGATATATATCTCCTGACGATGCTTCGGTTACGGGGCGAAACGATTGTTGAGATTGTCGTGGTGAATGTGTGCAGTTCTTGTGTATTGTTGTGCCATCGGTGTCGGGTAGTGCATGAGTTCTTACAAATTCTGCATGTATCAGGTATGAGAACGAATAGTACACTCAACATTTAGCATTACATATATTTTCTTTTATCGCGGATTATAGAAAAATAATATTCTCATTACTTTTGTATTATGGACCTCCGCAAAGTAACGCCTAATTCTATAAACTATATATAAAGGTAAAATAAATGGCTAATAAAGTTCAACAGTATAACTATTTTATCGCAAAGCGCATTGTGAATTAGAAATGTCTTTCGAAGGTCTTAATTTTTAAATGAAAACTTAATTCTGCCTGTACGAGTTTTGAACTCGAAAACTTTTGGTATGTCTCCCACACTTCGTCCAATAGTTTCATTAAGTAGCTTACTAAGTTCACGGGTTCAAACCCGGGAAAGGCATCAATGAGTTTTTCTGTTAAAACTTATGTAATTATAATGCAATTTATCAGATGTTTTTCGTTAAAGGAAAACATCGTGAGGAAACCTGCATATCTCTAGGGAATGCTAGGTATATGTGTGACCTACCAATCCGCATTGAAGCAGAGTGGTAGGTCTTAGCCCCCATTCCTTCTCTCCAAAAACATAGGGAGGAAGCCTATGCCCCGTAGTGGGATAGTAATAAGCGTTACATTATGGTTTGAGACGCGATATTTTTTTTATTTTAACCGATTGAAGCTAACTGTTGGTCATAGTTGTCTTCAAGGAATTTTTACGTGATTATGTCTAGTGGTAGTTAAATCCATAAGCCGTTTTTCGATGCGAGGTCACTCCTCAAACATCATACGATACCACAAGCGGCCGTAGCATGCGGCATAAATGAAATACTAAAATTTCTTACACATGCCCATAGACATTGGCAAAGTTTAGCTCCTATTAATTATCAATTGGTATTCGAAACTTTTGTTCATTAATTTCTTCAATAATATTTGATTGTATAGTAGGAACACTCTTTATAAACGTGTTTAATAATAACTCTTTAATAATAACTTGTTAAACTCATAAATTTTACAGAATATAACTTAAACTATGAATTCCACACTAAGCATGCTTGTATCGTGTTTTATCGGACGCTCGCTGGAGTTAGGTCCCCGAGGCGGTCGATGCATCTGGTGCTCCCGATGCATCGATTAGCGGAGGAAGGGGCCACTATTAGAGAGGCCCCGACCCAGAGGTGGCGCACTCTGGGGATTAGAGTTGCTGCTGCCGGGGATGGGGGGCAATGTTTACATAGGTACCCTGTCCCCGCCACCAGCAGCGTGGAGCACTGTCAGGTTTTTAGTCGGTGCGAGTCCGATATACCCGCCGCTCGTCCCCGTCGGGCGGTGATGACTCATAATGGGTTTTCCTGACATAAAAAAAAAAAAAAAATGCTTGTATCGTGGAATAATTTTTATTGGAAGTTGCGGGTATATCGAACTGTTTAACATAAAATAAAATAGGCCAGACAGGGCAAATTTTTCATCATTTTTTCTTTCTTAATTAACTATTATATAATAGTCAAGTAAAAAGTAATCCATTATTTTTCGATCATGTCGTTAGTAATCGCCTTGCATAAGTGCTATCGATTTACACTAACAGAACATTTATTAAAGAGAAAAGCTGAAAATGATTTAGGGTTTTTGCTTTCATTAATTTTATAAAACCGTACGTATTTTTTAATGTAATATCTTCAATAGATGCAAAAACCGAGCTCGTGGAATAGAAATTATCAGTGAAGAAAATATTTTTTATCATAGCTCGTGACTTCGAACGGCACGTGTAACCTCGCTACAAAATCTCAATAAAATTGCCGTTATAAAGTAATGAAACGTTTATATTAAGTTCTTCCAATAAGGCTGCGTAGCTGAAAGATTGATACTATTTACTTTATTGCCTCATCCATTTGTAATATAAAATTGACATTGAGACTGAATTAATTACTTTCTATAGAGTATGACTAACAATATCTCGCTTAAAGAAATTAATTAATTACTTTATTGTTATCTTATAGTTTAATTAAAGCTGATCAGCAGAAAATGTTATAAATTATGGAAGTAAATTTCGATGGTAATTGAAAAGCTTATTTTCCAATTCGATTTTAATGAAATTCTAAAAGTAATGAGAATATTATTTTGATATAATCCGCGATAAATGAAAATATATGTAATGCTAAATGTAGAGTGTACTATTCTTTCTCATACCTGATACATGCAGAATTTGTAAGAACTCATGCACTACCCGACACCGATGGCACAACAATACATAAGCACTGCAAGCAAGGAAGCAGAGTACTCTGCTTGCTTGCTTGGGTGATGCTTCGCTTTGCGATTTTGTCGTAGTCTATCTCCTGACGATACTTCGGTTACGGGGCGAAACAATTGTTGAGATTGTGGTGGTGAATGTGTGCAGTGCTTGTGTATTGTTGTGTCTTACAAATTCTGTATGTATCAGGTATGAGAACTAATAGTACACTCTATATTTAGCATTACATATATTTTCTTTTATCGCGGATTATAGTTAAACAATATTCTCATTAGTTTTGTATTATGGACCTCCGCAAAGTAACGCCTAATTCTATAAATTACTATTATAACAACTTTATTATTTTCATTCCACTTCGTACAGTACTGTACAGTAGCGACCTGTTATTATTCCACTGCTGGGCTGAGGCATTCTCTGTCCGTTTTTGGAGAGAAGGGTTAGAGCTTAGACCTACCACGCTGCTCCAGTGCGGATTGGTAGGTTACACATACCTCCAGAATTCTCTAGAGATATGCAGGTTTCCTCACGATGTTTTCCTTCACCGAAAATCGTGTGATAAATTGCAATTATCAATTAGACACATAAGTTTTAACAGAAAAACTCATTGGTGTCTGCTCGGGCTTGAACCAGTGACCTCCTCGAAAGAGTCGCACGGTGTTACCGCTGGACTACCACAGCTTTTTTCCATTTGGCAACAGGTCGGTAAATAAGAAAAACAAAATTTCGCACACAAAGCTTTATTGGAAAACATTTACCTAACACCATAACAAAGGTAAATACTTGTTACGCTTAGTAATGGTCAACGAGAAATAGCCACTTAAGGGATGTAATCATCATTGCGTTTAGCGTGGATTACTTAGGCGTGTATTTATAAAAGTGGACCAAACGCATGTAACAAGGCGTCAAAACCGCAATCGCCATTAGCGACAGTGCGTTTAACCGCAACGATTTATTAATCTGTTTATATAATAACCAGTATAAATCGCGAAAGTTTAAAATTGATTTACAAACTTGTTACATCTCAAAATTTGCTTTGTGAAATAACAATTAAAAAGGAATAAGAACTAAGCATTCTAGAACATGTTTACGTAAGCACTGACGGTACTCCATTTACTACGAAACCTAGTACAAGGAGTTTAATGGTAAGCCCACTTTACCCGATGTTCGCTTAACGCATTGATGACCCTTACAATTCAAACAATATATCTAAGACAAATAACGAAATAAATAATAATTTTAATCTTATACATTCTTCTACTTAATCATTATTTATTCTAAGATATTACTATATTATAATGGCAACCCTGAACCGTATGGTACGTCATTAATCTTACGTGTCGCAGGGATTTTGGGATTTCTGACAGTAAAAGTATATTAAGTATTTTCTAGACATATACATTGTTTTTTTTTACTTAGATTAGTCGGGCAATGAATTGCTGTCTCTTCTCGGTAGGAACAGCTTTCCGAACCAGCAGTAGAGTTGACGATTCAAATGAACTTACAAGTTTACTTGAATAAAGAATATTTTGAACTTTGAATTTAAATCTTGCACCGAAGAAAACGTAAAGTATAATAATGTCTGCAGAAAAATGAAATGAAATATATATTTTACACATCTTTCAAAAACCAATTAGTAACAGTTTTTGATTATTCATAGAGATTAAAATGTGAAGTAAATACTTTCTGAATTCGGAATATCCGTTTTCAAATTCGATCCGATTATTATATATCCGTTATTGCTCCTAATCTTTTTGCTAACTTGAATGCTGTTTGGAACCATGGCTCCAGTTACATTTAAAATGCCTTCTAAAGACGTATACGGTTACAGGATCACCATCTTGTTATCTAAACTAAGTTTTAAAGCGGTGAAATCCGTAAAATATTACGATACTGAGTGCCTAATTCGTTATTCAACAATAATCATCCAGATATTTTCATCCCATAGTTATTGATAAGATATGGGTCTCGCTTGGAGGTTTTTTAGCACTCTTTTGCCTTTAACAGAGGCTACCATTCGACAAATCAAGAGAACCATCTACCCCGGTTACATGCAAAGAACGACCTTATATAAAATAAGATAAACTCAATAGAATTATAAAATTATGAGTTCAAATTTACTATTAATCGCAGTCGTTCTATGATATCCGTATGATACGTATAAGATCTAAAAGTGTCGCTTTAGAAAATGAGCGGTAAATGGCAAAGGTTCAGCGAGAATGCCTATAACGGGCTCCGCAGATGGAGGCGGTCCATTGCTCACGATCTTGTACTTCTGTAGAATTCCCACTAACATTATAAATATGAAGGATTTGGCGAACGGTTCCCCAGGACATCTCCTACGACCTGAAACAATTGCAAATAAAATCTTAATTTGACTGTATACAAAACCATAGGCACTTTTAAATAATGTTATTATTTTTGAGTTGGACGATATTATATTTAGAAGTAAGTTTGAAACCTTGTGCAAATCCAATATATAGGAGGCACCAAACAGCATACATTATTTATTTTTTAAATGTTACAGCCAATGCCATCTATGAACGTTAAATAGAAGTTACTATTTCTTTTCTTGTTTATTATCTATTAAGTAAAAACGCCGTGTGGTATCCGGCTGAATAGATTAGTACCACCCTCATTTCTTACCAAGGTGTCGTAAAATACGACAGAGGTAAGTTGACGTCAGGCAGGCGGCCGGTCGTAAAAACGCAGCCAAATCATGTGACAGCATGTTTATAACATTTTGTGCCGATCCCACTTAGAGTGTGATAAGGGCAGGAGGATGATGATATCTATTAAGTAAAAATATTGAGTTATGAAAGTATCGCGGCGTTCATCCGCATGCTTGCACGCCGAATGTTCGAGCGAGAGGACCATAGCGCGCATGTACCTCCACCTCCACGGTATAGTCCCACTTCTCTCTCGTACGCCCAAAAGATGTCTCTTACTTTCTCAATCCTCGCCGAAGGAACGAGGTCCTATAGCGAGTATTGAGTATTGAGGTCCTTCGAAATCCTGGGCATGACGTTACCCAAACTAAACAGTACCCAAAGGATTGACACATCCCCCCGAACTTGACACCCACGAAAGATGACGTACGCAGCGAAGAAAACATTCCTCCGTTTCCAGATTTACACTCGGGACCACAGCGACGGAGACAGGTCCCCCCGACGCATCGCACTACCTCAGGCTCAACCCATAAAATAAGAGCCTATACAATTAGGCCTAAACTAATGTCAGGCAAACCGGGTAAAGTTCGCCCCGAAGCTCGCACCAGACTGGTTCGGGCTAGTGAGAGGTCCCCAGCTGCTGTCTAATATCTAGGTAAAACTAGCACTATATACATAGCAGACAACAAACTTATTTCTAAAGTACCATCTACTATGGTGTTTTACAATATCTTCGCTACACTCTTGGCAGAGCTCAAACTCAGGCGGTTGTCAGTTGAGGATTTGTGGCGCACTTAAAAACTCAACGTCATTCTTTTCGGGCTGATGCCTTTCTCATACATTCATTAAGAAAGCCGTCAAAGGCTGCCTTCAGTTGATCCGTCACATCGGGGATCTGTCGCACTTTGATGTACCTTGGATAATCCCCTGCATCTAAACGTTCTACATTGGCACATCTTCGAAAATAAGAATACGAACTTCAACGATGGAAGATAGACGCAGCTTGATGCTGAGTTTTAGTAACATAGACTTGATTAGTTCTTAATTCAGTTCTTGAGACTCCAATCATCCTTTTCCAGCACCACCTTCGACAGCATTTATACACTTCTTCTCACTTTCCCGTAGTATTCACGTCTCACATGTCACATGCCAGAGAAATATGGGAAACATTAAAACCCTGTGCAATCTCGCTCGGGCTGCCCGTCGTATTCTGGGGCGGGCAACGAAACGGTAATTGTCAATGGCAGACTAGGAAATAATACTGCGGCATCCCGTCCTACTCTCAATGTGGACTTCTGTAACATCCGAGGACTACATTCCAACCTAAATGCTGTCCACTATCATCTCGGAACATCGCAGCCAGCCTTGTTATTTTTAACGGAAACGCAAATTTCACGCCTAAGTGACACAGCGTATTTACACTTCCCCGGCTACAAACTCAAACATAACTTTGTGCATCATGCCGGGGTTCTTGCGTTCCTAAGGCATGATATTTACTTTCACCACCTTGACAATTTTGAAGGTAGGAACTTGTCTACCATCTGGTGGCCCATGGCCTGTGACAATCAAGCCAGAGTTTATGCGTGCCTCTACAGATCCCATAGTGGTTATGCAGAATCGGATAGGCTTATTGAACACTCACAAGCGGCTATTGACGATATACTCTCACAGACACCCTCTGCTGAAATCGTAGTTCTTGGTGATTTTAATGCCCATCATGCTGAATGGCTTGTCTTCTCGGAAACTACAGACCATGCGGGAAGAGTTGCTTTTGACTTTGCAATTGCGAATTGACGAATCTATCTCAATTAGTTAAGGAGCCAACGCGAATTCCAGACGTGGATGGTCAAGATTCCTTTCTATTAGATCTCTTCCTGACCACACATCCCCAAAACTACCAAACCTCGGTAGATGCTCCTCTAGGCTCTTCTGACCATTGTATAGTAAGTTCTGTAGTTGCCGCAGATCACTGCAGAACACATCGACACGCCGTGGTTGGCATTACAAGTCAGCAGATTGGGATGGTATGCGTTCCTTTTATGCGTCCTATCCATCCTAATTCTTGTGGTGCAAATAATGCGGTTTGGTAAATTATATACCTGGCTCTGTAATTCCAATCGGTGGTAGATCCCAGCCATGGTTTAGTGAGTCTTGCAAGAAAACTGCTGATAGCAAACGAGTCGCTTATCGGGCTTGGGTTGAAGGCTACAAAGAGCTCGACAAAACTCAAGAGGAATTATAACCCTGCCTGAACCCTGCCTGAATAAGAACCTGGTTCTTTGAAAGGGAAGTTGCCAGAGCGAAGTCTAAGTATATTGTCAAAATTGGCAAGAAGCTTGAGCAATACCCATCTTCGTCGTGTCGGTTCTGGGCACTCTCCAAAGTGGCGTTTGGTAACTTTGAAAAACCATCACTTCCGCCGTTGCGTACAGAGAACAATGCACTGGCTCATACAGCAAAGGAGAAAGCCGATCTTTTAGGGAATTGTTTGCCTTAAATTCGACTATAGATGACCAACGCCGCCTACTATCCCGCGGTGTCAGAGCTTGCCAGGTATTAAGTTCTGGTCTGTTCTTTTTGGATATTAAAAAGTCAAATAGAGCAAATGGTATCTCTCCAATTGTGCTTCGAATTTGCACCCCCAAGTTATCTCCTGTGTTAACGCGTCTATTTCAGCTCTCCTACTCACAAGGCATAGTCCCGGATGTATGAAAGTCAGCCCTGATCCATCCGATCCCTATAAAAGGCGATACTTCAGATCCAGCTAACTACAGACCTATTGCTATTACCAAAATATTTCCAAGTTTTGGAGATGATTATAAATCATCAGCTTCTGTCATACCTTGAGGATCATGAGCTGATCAACGACCGTCAATATAGTTTTCAACACGGTCGATCAGATGGTGATCTTCTGGTCTACCTGACTCACTGTTGAGCGGCGGTAATAGAAATCAAGGGAGAAGGTCTCGCAGTTAATCTGGATATGGCGAAAGTCTTGCCCAAATGGGAAAGAACGGCGGAAATGAAAGGAATAGAAACAAAAATCAAAGTGGTACAAATGGATAAAAACGATCTCACAAATCAAATTTTTTTTAAATTGAGAAATTCGGCTACCTTTTTCACAGGTTGCGCAAGAGTACCATATTTTACAATCACACAGTACGTAATCTTTCCTATATAATAAAAGCGCACATACTTTTGTCTGGAAGTGTGAGTTTACACTGCTCCAACTCTCCTATGGCTCATTTGAAATGACACATAGGATAATTATTTTTTCGAAAGTCTCACCGGTCTCATCGTTTGGTATTATAGCTTGCAATGTGCCATATCAACTAAGTGATTGGGAAATTCATCAATGTACTGCAAATATCAAAACAACCACCATCGATAAGACCCTAAACCACATACATATCAAATTGCCACCAAATTATCTTTATACGTTAGATCCACAGTAAAATCTAATCAGTATTGATTATGTAAGCTCCACTTTAGTAGTAATAAACAAACAACGGCAACAATGTAGTTCCGTAAAGCAAAAAAAGTTTGATATATTTCACTAGTAATTGCAATCAGTTAGTTGGACAATTCCAATTAACCAATTATCATAAACACTATCGTAAGGAATAGGGACAGCCCATAAAATACGCAGTAATTGGTCATTACATTTTCCTGTTCCATTCCTCATCCTAAAAAGGTCGTCGTAAACATTAAGTGCGCTATATTAGTGATTTTAGTACTAAGTAAGTAGCATCTAAGGAAACGATGAATTTTATTGCATAGGTTCGACAACCAGGAAAAGTTACTTCCAGTATCGATTATCGAGAACCAGTATCGATTGGGTAATTATTGTAGAATAATTGCTCTGCAAATAATAAATGGATTTTACGTACCTAAACTAAATGCATACACCAGGTTTGTTATATTCTTCAATTCTCCGTATTCATTTATAAATCGTTCTGGCATGAACTTTTCCGGTTGGCCCCATACATTTGAGTCCTTATGCAAGTCTCCAAGGGACATAAGCACGGTAGTTCCCTTGGGTATAACGTAGTCTTCCATAACGACGTTGGCCAGCGCCCTCCTTCCACCGGCGAATGGTGCGATAGTACAGCATCTGTGTACTTCGTAGAGGAAGGCAGATGTGTACACGAGCCTGAAATCGTTGTTTAGGTTATGTTTTAATGGAAATGTTTCATATAGTTTTTTTTAATGATATTATAATTGAATATACTTTGCTCGAAACTCCTTCTATTTAAAAGTGATGAACTTGCTTCATTAAATACTAACCGTTCTAGCGGCTACGTCTGCGTGGAAACCAGTGTCGCAATTTTTTTCCCGAATTAAAATTTTGTACATTAAGTGCGAGCTGTGATGGCCCAGCGGTGCGACCGTGTGAATCTCTAGAGACGATCACGGGTTCGAACCCGGGCAGACACCAATGAGTTTTTCTCTTAAAACTTATGTGTCTAATTGATAATTGCAATTTATCACACGCTTTTCGGTGAAGGAAAACATCGTGAGGAAACCTGCATATCTCTAGAGAATTCTGGAGGTATGTGTAACCTACCAATCCGCATTGGAGCAGCGTGGTAGGTCTTAGCTCCAATCCTTCTCTCCCAAAACGGAGAGAAGAGGCCTATTCTCAGCAGTGGGATAGTAACAGGCCGTTACTTACTTTTTACTTTTTACATTAAGTGGTCATTGTTGTCTGCGACTTTTTTGTAGTATTTTGGTAGATCTACAATTCTCTAGTACGAGCGAGTTTTTTTTACAACCGCGCGACCTCTTCAAAGCAATTTACATAAAACCGTAATATACTCTTGTTTTCCTTCCGAAAACTTTTAAGTTTTTCGGAAGAATTGTGCTATCTTTTACATAACATATAGAGAGACAACTTTTGGCGGCTTTGTTTTGTAATAAGTATAGATAGGACACTGTAAGATACCTATATCTTTGGGAGTATTGGTGGAATGGAAATATTTGTATTTTAGACATTCTCAGCAGTGGTTGGAAGTATTGAAACATGCTAATCCTATCTATCAATCATGTCTAACGTCATTTGAATCCAAAAGATACCTGAGATCATCCACTTAATTAACGATAAGATTGAATAGAAGAATAGGAAATAGTCGAATGACGGTTTGTGTAGTTGTTACGTGGTTCTCGAGCGATCAGGCAAGTAGAGACTTTTATGTGAGTGCGGATTGCCTTAAATAGTGAAACTTGCCTTAGTTAAGACTAAGGCGTCGTGGAGGTATTTTCTAGTGAAAGTGAATTTATGAGTCGATATTAGTTAGGGATAAGTGAATAGAGAATTAATAAAAGTTAAAAGTGAAAAAGTCAAGATGTTTTGTCTCCATCGTTCTAGGCTCGTTTTAATGTGTACGTAAGACAAAGTTATTTAAGGTATATATTCAATCATAAGCTTACCTTGTATTATCGGCCCAAGTTGGTGTTTTATCTCCCAGTACTCGATCGATCTCTTGGTATACTTTTTCCTGAATATCTGGGTGTCGAATCAGGTTTATGATAGCAAAATCTAATAAGTTACTAGTAGTGTTGGACGCGGCGATCAGGAAGTCAATACATATGCCGATTAGTTGGTCATCTGGGAATGATATAAAATAAGTGCTATTGGAATCTCTAGGCAAAGATAATATAAATAGGGGGGGAAATAATACCAAGGTTTAAGAAAATTCGAAGATCGTTTATGGGCTTTAGCATATGTTTTAAATTAAATTCCAAAATATGTTTGGGATTTGCCTCGACACAAGTTCGAAAAATCAATTAAAAAGCTTACTATCGAAGATTATGTTAATTATAAGAAAGCTTGGCTTCAAGTCGCGACCAGCTACAGACTACATTGTATTTTAATTTTTCATTGGTCAAATAATTATATAGTACATGGGTGACCGTGACTTTCTCTGTATTTTTACTTAAAGATGGGTCTTGGTCTGGGTCTTGATGCCGAATATTTTTACTTCTAAAGTCTTCTCGTTTATCACTGAGCTATTACAACTTTGCGAATGAAAGCAAATGTTATCTTTTTATACAAGTTACAGCCGCCAAGTCTTCGTCTTTATAATCGTTGTCGTATATCGTTGTCTAAATCTACTTAATATGGAGCCGTTTCTGACCGTTTCCGGTTTCCTTTTCGAACCAGTTGTAGCTTAATTGTAATTTGACGACTCAAAAATGCTTGTGAAAGCCAACGTGAATTAAAAATTATTTGAATTTGAAAGATTCAACATTTTGGTGGTCAAATGAAGATTCATTGGAATATATTATTTTAATTTGACTTGAACGCACTCACCCGTATATGTCTCTTTATTGTTGTACATCTCCTCTAAAAACGCGTAAATTACGTCAGTGCCTTTGACTTTGTTGGTTTTGTGCCGTTCTATGGCATCCTGAAATGGTTACTTACAGTATATACCGCTTGTGCTAAAAAAACATTACGTCTAAGGACACGGTATCGGATAAAAAGTATTGATACTGTAGTCTTGAGTAGTATAAAAAAGTATAGACATAAAAGTAGTCGATAGTAGTATCGACATAAAAGTATCGAATACTTTTCTTGAGGCCTAATGCATATACGTCACCACGTCAATGTCAGTCAGTAATTGACGTCAGTAACGTTAACAGAACATAAATAAGAAATCGTACATAAAAATAAGATAAAAGACAACCGCAAAGTCTCAGTTATTAGGTAAGCTTAAAACTAAGCTTGTACACTTAGTATTAAAGTGACCGAATTCAAAAAAGTCGGCACTTGTGAGCTAAGAGACCCATAAGTTAGAAGAGCAAGAAACTAGTGTTTTTAAATAGTTCGTACCGTGATGTCATATATGGCATTGAAATAAGGCTAACAATGTATCTAACTTGAGCCTAAATTTGAATTCAGTCAGTTAATACTAAGCGTGCGATTGTTGCAATTACACTTTAATAAGCTTACGAATGTTGACACGAGCTTTATATGCTTTATTTTCTGTGTCGGCTACACTTATTCGCGCTGCATCAAACAATAATGATAAATATTAGAATTATCTAGGCTAGATATGAGCAACACGTGGGCCACTTACGGCCCATTAAATATTTTTATGCGGTGCGCCAAGCATTTCTAAAATTGAGTTTATTTTATACTTTCTCCCAAAAATATATTGTTATAAAGAAATTATATTATAATAAAATAGTAGTACATACTAAACTGAAATCGTTGGTTTTTTAATGGTTTTTGAGTTACGTCTGTATTAAAGATTTATTTATATCTTTTAATAAAATTACCGAACAAAGCTCGGTCATACAGTTCCTTATATTAAATTAGCCAACATTTACCTCCACTATGTCTATTATCTTCTCGTTCATCATCTTTATGATCGAATAACCGCTCCAATTTGGGAAGATGAATCTCAGCCAGGGCCATTGGTTCAAATACCCGCCCGCCATGGTAAATGCTTTCAATCTTGCACTCGTGAAACTCAGAAATTGTTTTATCTTTTCTTCCTTTATGAATTCACCTATGAACAAAACTTGTGTGAAATCGAAAGTAGCGTAATAGTCCGTTAAAATCCCATTGATGGGCTCTTGTGCAATTTAGCCTATCAAAGATAGTCTAATATTAATAATTTAAACATACACCAAGAATTATACCATCATCATAAAAAGAGAGAAAGCTGTGATGTCCCAGCGGTGAGACCGTGCGAGTCTCTAGAGACGATCATGGGTTCGAACCCCGGGCAGGCACCAATGAGTGTTTCTATTTAAACTTATGTGTCTAATTGACAATTACAATTTTTCATACGCTCTTCGGTGAAGGAAAACATCGTGAGGAAACCTACATATCTCTAGAGAATTCAAGGAATATATGTATTGGAGCAGCTTGGTAGGTGTTAGCTCCGACCCTTTTCTCCAAAAATAGAGAGAGGAGGCTTATGCCCAGCAGTGGGCTAGTAACAGCTTCGCGACACACTGATCTATATCGGTGACTGTGATAGTTCTACGAATCTCCTCATTTCTGATTTGATCACGTAGATACTCCGAGCATAGTTCCATATCCCGCTGAGCGACTCTGAGCCTTCTTATGAGGCCAATAGTCAGCGACCAAGCTTCAGATCCATATATAACTGGCAACACATTGTTCGAAGACTTTTGTCTTCAGGCACTGAGGTATCTAGGACGAAAAGATTCGATGAAGCTTTCCAAACGCTGCCCGGCTATTTTGCAATTATAGCTAAGTTTAAGTATAATCGTTAAAAATAACTATCATATCAGTATACAGTATATATCTATCAGTAACTACCACATCACACATCCCTAAAATATCACAGTATACACGTACCTGCTATGTACAGCCAGACGATGTTAAGAGTAGCCGCGGCCATATTGGCTCTGATGCTTGTAGGATTTCCGTGGCTACTCTCCAAATGGTTCAATATAATATTCAGTTGCGTCTGAATATCTATATCCGACGATTGTTTGCCGAAGCCACCGATTCTCATGTTCTTTAATGCAAAAGGCCTATGTTCCCGCCATAAAGGCCCATCCACGAATGTTATGCCTGGAATTAAAAAGTAAAATGATTTATGTATATATAAAAAGTAAAATGATACAGCCTATAACCTTCCTCGATAAATGGACTATCTTACACTGAAAGAATTTCGATCAAATCGGTCCAGTAGTTCCTGAGATTAGCGCGTTCAAACAATCAAACAAACTCTTCAGCTTAATATATTAGTATAGATTGATTTAGACGAATCAATTGAAATAATGGCTTACTTAAAACACCATTAAAACAGAATTATAATAATAAATTTTATTTAAATCAACGCGATAGTAACTGAGGATAAAATGTAAAATGCACTCACGTCAAATGAATATCTTAGAAGATAATGTATAATATATTTTATACACACACAGTTTAGATTACTTTTAAAATCAAAGAGGAAAGTTTTGTTTCGTTATTTTTCAGCGAAAATGTTTTATGTTCACTTTTAAATAAAATCCAGTATGGAAGAACCAAAATAAGCAGAATAATCGCGAAATTTTAGTAATGTTGGAAACAATGGGGTTTTAACTTTTGGATTAGCAATACCGAAACGAAAACGCATAGTTGATAGACCGTTCTTGATGAATAGAAACGGCCTGTTACTGTCCCACTGCTGGGCATAGGCCTCCACTTCTTTTGAGAGATAAGAGCGAGCTTGGGATGGGCCAGCTAAGCATCCAATGCGGATAGATAGGTTACACATATCTCCAGAATTCTCTAATACTCTATTTCCTCACGATGTTTTGCTTCACCGAAATGCTTGTGACATAAAATAGCAATTACGCACAGTTACAACTACCTGCCCAAGGTTTGAATCCTTGACTTCCTAAAGTAATCTCATGGACTTTACAGAGGCATAAGCCCCTAAGTCTATAACTTTCAGAAACAAAGTTTGGACGGGTCATTAGTTATACAATTCAACAACTCACCTATCCGTTTCCCGAAACTCCGCAATCTCAAGAAGAAACTATCGGGTCGGGCATCAAATTCTTTCTCCGTTGCCACGTAGCGGATATTCTTTTCACCGTAAACAACTACAACCAGCTCACTGCCAAGTTTCAAGCCGAGGATATTCGTCGAGTATTCCTTGGCCATTTCCGAAATCACCTTCCATTGCGATCCATATTTCTCCATTCTACTGCTTATGATGGCGTTAGAACCGAAAAATGGATACCATCTCGGACCTAAAAGGAAAAGTACAAGTAAGTTAAAAAAGCTTTTAATAAAATTTCATGTCCCTACAGTTAACAGAGGGGTTCTCTCGACTGGAGTCAATTCTGACAACAGCATCAAGGTCTACTTCTTCTTTGTCCACCGATGGACGTCTACTGCTGGACATAGGTCTCTTCATGGGATCTCCATACCACACGATCGTGTGCCGCTTGGACCCAGTGGCTCCCCACGACCTTTTTGAGATCGTCAGTCTATCTCGTGGGGCGGCATTGAAGTCATACTCATCATAAACATGCCTTGTCATCGGGATATATCGGGACCAATATATGAAATTTCAGCTCAATCGGATACCGGAAAGTGGTCAAATTTAACTCGCAAGACAGTTACGTACATACACGACAAGTGGAATAAACTCTTTTAATAAAATAATTTTATTTATTTATTGTACCGGTCTTTATTGTAACGATAATGTAATGAGTAGCAACATACGAATACTTGATAGCGTCAAAAAAAATACCACAGTACTCTAGTGAAAAGAAAAGATAGCACATTTAACTGCTGGCCTTTTAACTTTTTTATGACCCCGTCTTATATATTTATAAACCAGAGGCAAAACCTTACCATAATATTATCCTCAAAACCAATTATTTATAATGCCAAAGTTTATGAACGATTTACGTAAAATGACAATTTGCTATCCAACTGCCGAGGAAAGCCGATTTATCTATAATACGAGTATATACTATAATATATACTTCTATATACGATCTATAATATATCCTTTATTTCGCGGAGTTCAATAATACACAAATAATGACGTCGAATCAATTAAAATAATGGCTTACTTAAAAATACCATTAAAACAGAATTATAATAATAAATTTGATTTAAATCAACGCGATAGTAACTCAGGATAAAATGTAAAATGCACTCACGTCAAATGAATATCTTAGAAGTTAATGTATAATATATTTTATACACACACAGTTTAGATTACTTTTAAAATCAAAGAGGAAAGTTTTGTTTCGTTATTTTTCAGCGAAAATATTTTGTGTTCACTTTTAAATAAAATCCAGTAAAGAAGAACCAAAATAAGCAGAATAATCGCGAAATTTTAGTAATGTTGGAAACGGAAACAATGGGGTTTCAACTCTTAAGATTTTGGATTAGCAATACCGAAACGAAAACGCATAGTTGATAGACCGTTCTTGATGAATAGAAACGGCCTGTTACTGTCCCACTGCTGGGCATAGGCCTCCTCTTCTTTTGAGAGATAAGAGGGAGCTTGGTATGGGCCAGCTAAGCATCCAATGTACTACTGAATGTACTACTCTCTTATACAAACAGAATTCGTAAGACGCGTGCACTACAATTAAATTAAATTATGCCAAAGATAGCTGTGATAGCCCAGCGGTGAAATCATGGAACTCTTTCGAGGAGTCACGGGTTCAACCCGGTCAGGCACCAATGAGTTTTTCTTTCAAAATATATTTGTCTAACATCGAGAAGAAGAGCCCAGTACTTTATGCAACATACTTAATAATTACGATTTTCATCTAAGCTACGTTTGATGGTTATCTTAGGTATCACGTTGACCTCTGTACTAGCAACTGTAACAGGAGGTCAGTCATTCATTCAACATTCAGTAGATTGTTAATTAAATATAGTTTTGTCTAAAACCTACGATGTTTTTTAAGTTCAGAAATATATGTACCTCCACTGAAGATTTCGAAAATTAAACCTAATATCAATATGTAATTTACTTTAATACAAATTATCAATGATTTTATGATTAAATGGAGCTTTTATCTCTCGATATACAGTTGTCCTATCCGAATAATAAAGTCACATTTCCTATGCTTATATACATGGGAGATGTAATTTTATTCTTCGGATAGGGCGCATGTATTCACCTGGGGCCTATGACTATTAGGAATATTGTTGAGTCCACCATGTGTTATCCGCGTTAATAGAATAAATTACCCTCGTTTCTTACCGAGGTGACGTAAAAGTCGACTAAGGTATATTGAGGTCAGGCAGACGGACTTAAATTCTTAGTCAAATCATGTTACATATATAAAACATGTTGTTGAGCTAAGACCTACAACGCTGCTCCAATGCAGATTGGTTACACATATCTCCAGAAATCTCTAGAGATATGCATGTTTCCTCGCGAGATCTTCCTTCAAAAAAAGCATGTGATAAATTGCTATATTGAATTAGGCAGATAAGTTGAAAGTACCTAGGTATTATAAAAAAAAGATTGTGATAACAAGAGGTATTTTGACTTCCTAAGTTCACCCATTACTACACTGAGCTAACTTTGTAATGATCTTAAAACAGGGTCATGAATCCATTTTTCAAAAATAAAACCTAGCTAGAACGATTTATCACCTCCGAACCTACATACTGAGTTTAATGAAAATCGTTGTAGCCGTTTTCGAAATTCAGAAAACATACATATACATATATATACACAAATTAATTCACTTAAATATAAAATATAGAAAAACTCATTGGTCTCTGCCCAGGGCCAATATTATTCAACAAAATATCCTCGCCCAAATTGTTTTATAATTGTCCCATAATATTACTTACCCGGAGGATATTTCTTTGGCTTAACAATAGTACTGACTATGTAAGTCAATACTAACACCGTGGATATTATTAAAAAGAGAAACATTGTCGCAAGTAAAAACACCCAAAGTATGAGCAGTTGCAACTTGACTGGCCAGTAATAATGAAAATACGCCTTTATATAACATAACATACATTATGCCTTCGTTATACCAAGGATTTTTCTCTTCGCTACTGACTTTTGAAACGGTCGTTAAACCTTGTCTACACCTATTTATCCTGTATCGTGTACATGCATATTTTCAAAATAATCCTTATCGCTTTAAGAAAGTTTTTTGATAACAATCAGTACCCGCGACTTTTTTCGAATTTATCATCATCCTTCTGCCCTTATCCCACTCTTAGTGGAATCGGCAAATGTTATAAACATGTCACATTATTTGGCTACGTATTTTACGACCCGCCGCCTGCCTGACGTCAACTTACCTTAATCGTATTTTACGACACCTCGGTAAGAAAAAGAGTGGTTTATTCTACACAACCGGATGCCACACGGCTGGTCAACTTATCTTAGTCGCCTTTCACGACACATCGATAAGAAATGAGGGTGGTCTATTTTACTCAGACGAATACCACACGGCAAACTTCGTTCGAACTTAAATACTCTCAATTATGTGTTGTTATGTATTTCTTCAAAAAAATATTTTATTTTTCCTTTATATCAATCCGGTACATAATCAAAAATTCGTTAAAATTCAAAAATAAAATATTATTCATCTTAGTTTAATTTTTAATTATTCATCTTAGTTAACTTGTAAACAAGTGCTTTTGAATCGTCTTCTTTACTGCTGTTTCGGAACGGTGTTCCTACCGAGAAGAGCCACCAAGTAACTAGGCGGTTGCTCTTTTCAAAATACAATTCTTATAACTAGTTACATTTAGTCGTGACCGTATTGTGGTCGATGGGTAGCTACGAGTAAATCCACGCATTCCTATCATCTATGTATAATAAATCCTTACTCCTTACTAATATTATAAATGTGAAAGTCTGTCTGTCTGTCTGTCTGTCGGTTACGTTTTCACGGTCAATCCGCTGAACCAATATCGATGGAATTTGGCACAAATATTCCTTATACAGCGGGGTAACATATAGGCTATATAAATCCTGTTAATACAACAGGAATACAATTCAGGAGGAATTAAATAGGATGACATTCCAAACGCCATCTATAATAAACCTATGGAACTTATTTTTATTTACGATGTGTCAAAATCAAGTCAAATCTGTATTAAAAAGGTATATTTAGATTTCAAGTTTTTCGGCTTACGTCAAAAGAGTTTTCTTTAGAGAGTATTTATATTTTATTATAGTTTTAGTCGTTTACTGGACTTTACTTTTATTAATTTACGTATTTTTGACTTTACTTTTATTAATTTATGTATTTTTGACGTTACTTTTATTTATTTTTATTAGTGAGTTATTACAATGGATAATTAGTAATACGGGTTATTTACTAACATAAATAAGCTAAAATATTATAAATGCGAAAGTCTTTCTGTTACGTTTTAATGCCCAATTCGGTGAACCATTATAAATAAAAATTGGCACAATTAATGTTTATATACCAGGGTAACATATAAAAATCTTTGAAAAAGTTATTTTTATTAATTATAAATAAAATAAATATATGGGACACTTATTTCAATGTTTCGGTTTTTGTTTATTTAATAAAGGAGACCGCCAGAATTTCATACATCTTTTGGCCCAGACCTTACGGAGGAACTATAAAAAAAGAATTATAGCTTGAGGTTATGTACAAGTACGATTACTAGCTAAATAACACATTAAAAACGATAAGATTTGTGATGAAATATAACAATAAGGTATAATCATTTAAGTTCAAGATAAATTTAATCATATAGGTACATTTTTTGTTGCCAAAAAAATAAACGTTTCGAGAAAGATATTCTTAAACAGAACAAGTCTTTAGTAAGTAGTCTGTGGCAATAAGTAAGAAATAAATGACTAATAATTGACATGTATTGGGAAGCTTATTTAATTTAAGCCCAAAGAAATTAGGCCATACGGCTAATGGAAAGAAGATTTTATTTCTAAACACCATTTTTAATATTTGAAAAGTCATTACAGTTACATAACAAAGAGAAAGTAATATATTTTCAGATACCCATTTTAAAATATAATGTTAACAAAAACATAATTTAAATTTAATTTTTCGTATTTATTCTAAAAACACTAGAATCCAGCGCAGTACGTTTAGGTAATTAAAAAGAAAAAACAAGTTGACAATTGATGACGGATAACGTTACATATAAATGTTTTTACTAAATAAGTTTTCTAGCACGTTACCATTAAAAATTTATAATATTTATAGAGATATTTAATATCAGAAAAACATTATGATTTTTTTGATGCATATGATGCACTTCTTTTACTGAGCTATTTTAATATACATATATTTCATGTAAGTACGGTTTATTTACTAAAATTATCAAATTATGCTCTTGATAAAACGATAAATCCCTCTGATTCTTCCCGGATCGATCTGATTTTTGTGATAGAGATACACATTTGCAGGGTTAACAACCTATCAGTCTACGCGAACGAAGTTGCGGCTGAAAGCTAGTATATAAATAAGGTTTTATGTATCAGTCTCCTTTTAGTAGTTTTTTGAAGATATTTGTAATGTTTATTTGTTTTGTTTATTTTGTACCAGCGTTTTTTAAAGCGTCGTTAAAGTAAAAAATACACGCTTTAAAAACTCGCGTTTTTCAATGTCAAGTTTGCACCGCGACCGCAGACCGAAAAAATGTAATAAATTAATCCTTGTTTCCGATTTAAAAAAAAAGATGTAATGGTCCATACTTAATAATTAAGCAAATAATCTGCTTTGTGTTTGACAAATTACTACAGAGATTTGGTAGAATCTTGTACGGTGCCAAATGGTCCAAACTTTTGATTGAATTAAAATTTCCAGTTACGACTTTTCGTTTCAAATCAAATTAAAACAATCTTTATTCGGAGTAAGCTTTTGAAAGCAACCTCCAATCGCCAGAGATCAACTGAATTTAAGGAAGCTACAACAAATTGGAATGTTGCTTTTATTGAGAATAACCAGCAAGAAACTGCGCGGTCAATCTTTTCAATATTTTCAATTTACGTAAATAAAATGTAGTCTCGTATTAAGCTAAAAGGATTTTTAAATCCAAGCAAGTTCTCATTTATATAATCTTCAAATGTGTAATATGCTTTACGTATAGTCCTCATCATTTTCAGCTATTTTGGGTCTAATTTTCGGTTTTTTGGACGTAGACCTCTTACATGTCCTTCCATGTCAGGCTGTCTGGTGCCCTCAGCATTCAGTTTCGACCTGCGGGTCATCTTATTAGCAATCGGGTTATTAGCAATTTTAGAGACTAAATCTCTCAAACCTCTCCATTTCCTGATCCTTTTATTTTTCTTGCGATCATGCAGAGTAAGAAAGAGAAGTTCAGAGTATGAATTTCTTTTTTTTTCTTTATTTAAAGAGCTTTGTCACCATACGTGACCATGTCGCTATGTTATATAACTTCGATTTAACTAATTCTAAGATAGATGGAAATATAACTAATTCTAGATTGTTACAAATTATGTAATGCTCATTTCCTATATCTAAATTAAAGAGTCTGAACTTCTCAGTGGTATATTTTGTGAAAGACATGTTCTCCGTTCCATATGTCTAGACGGGCAGTACACACTTTTAGAACATTTTTGCCATAAGTTTCACTGACAGCCCAAGCTAAATACGTAAGGGCGAAAATAAAAATTAATTAAATTCAGTCGAGTAAATCTTTAAACATTTTATTCCACCTTTTGTCAATTTGATTGATTCGAAATTTAAAGCGAAAATAAAAATACTTTTCTAATTATTGCCATTTATATTATAGTTCCTGTTTTTATTATATTTGTCCTTGAATATAAGCACTTCGAGGTACGTGTAAAATTTGATTACCACAATCGATCAAATTAAAAACTCACATTACCATTATCGTTTATGCAAATGTTGAATCTTATTGAGTTAATATAAAGTATATAATTTTACAATTATTGATATCTAGCAATAGCACTAGGAAATATAAGTTTCTCGAAATATTTTACAATGAAAACAAATAACAATAAAATTATCGCTCTTTTATTATGATTTATTATCTAAACATGACAAACATAGATTTTATACAAGACTTTATCTATAAATTGCACATTTTTCTCGAAATGAAAATAACACAGTTTTTTACGTATTCAGTGACAATGATGTATTTTTGCACTTTTTATGGAATCAGCTCTACGATCTGACAGCGTTGAAGCGGCAGTATATATATGTCTCGATTCTCGTTTAAATAAAAGAATAAGATAAAAGAAGAGAAATTAAATATGAAATAAAATACTTTATTTCTGTCAGAGTATTAGAATTCAACGCCTTCCTAAGAAAATTCCTGATGATAATAATATTCTTTCTACTATTTATACCGTATATCATCATTTGTGCTAGTTCTAGTTTGTCTAGTCACACATCAAAAAGAGAGACAGATACACACCCTCATTTGCTATCTCTTTATATTTAAATGACTTAATATTGTGTGTGTATATATATAGAGGATTGTGTGACTGTTTGTGTGTGGGTGTTGTTGGGTGTTTGTGTGGGTGTTTGTGTGTGTGTGTGGGTGTTTGTGTGTGTGTGTATATATTTTCTGAATTTCTGAAACGGATTCAACGTTTTTCATGGAACTTATTATGTAACTTATGTAGAGAGGCGGAAAAAAGTACTGAAATAGAACAGACACCGAAATTTGAATTTGCTGCTATTCGTAAAGTTATGATAGCTCAATGGCGAACGGGCGGGATAATAATTTACCCGGGAGTAATTCCCACGTGTCATCGCCCCTTTCTTTCTTTTTTTATTTTGCCTTTATTGATATGATTAAATCAATATTACTCATACTAATCTCATTATGTGCCATATTATGACACATTTAGTCGTTCTTCCCTACTTTTAGTATAATAACTATATGGTGATTGCCCCAATGTGTTTATATTTATATTAAAAATATATATATTTGTCAATTTCTTTGCATACAAAATCGTTAGAATAAATCCAGTTGGTCCAGATCGATCCAGAGATTGAGTAATGAATCAGTCCACCGCATCGACGTCCGTACCGAAATGTACCAAAGGCGAAAAATGTATTTGCGCCCACATAATCACTACAATTATAGTGTTATTAGTTTTTATTATAATTTACGTTGTGCATATATTTTTTGTTGACCACACACTGTCTACTGGTGTTTTCGATATCCGGCGTTCACTAGCAAAAACAGGTATGGATTTATCATAAGCAATTTATAAAACTTAAGTGTCCATCTATACTTATTACAAAACAAAGTTCGCAACAGCTGTCTGTATGTATGTGAGCGATTTTCTATAAAAATTGACTGAACCTTTATACGTTTTTTAATAATAAGTAGTGCAATTCTTCCAAAAAGTTTAGGTTATATAATAGTACATTACGGTATATTGTGATCTGTATTAAAAAGATCGCGCTGTTGTTATAAAATATGCATGCTGGGAGCTTTAGCGGCATGCGCCGCGTAATCCAACCGAGATCCACTAAAGTAATGTACTACAGAATTGAAGATCTACTATAACACTACAAAAAAGTCTGGGACAGGAAGTTTCTATCTCTTATGGTTAATTCAGAATAACTATTTTTACGTTAAAAATTTCTATAAAAAATATTGTTTTATTTTGGAGACTGCTTTCTTCTGTTCAGTATTGCTCCTTAAACTTACAACTTACTTATACTTTCGAAGATATGACAGATTAAAATTATAAGTCATTAAAAGAATATTAGCTCCGCGAGCATACCCTGTTTCCATGACAAGCCGCCATAATCCGACTTTGGTAGTGGATGTAACACGCACATTGACTTGCTGAACACTCAATATTGAATGCATTCTTATTTATATTATCTAGGTATTTTAAGGTAAGTATTTTTGCGTTGTTTTATTCCATTTTGGTTTACAAACCATACCAGCGGGCACAGCCAGTAACTTATAAGAATCTCATTTTCATGTTGTTCATTGGGCTTTGATATTAAATAATAAAATAAAATAAATAAAATATTTCATTCATTATTAGTATCATGAACAATCTATGCCTAACATTTTCGGTTCACGCTTGCGCTTTTAATCTGATGGAGCTTGGCAGAAGAAAGAGGAAGAACTTGGTGATTCACTCACAGGTTCAGGTAAACAATGTGGTAATCGACTTCAAGGTTTAACCTCCGTATCAGTGAATGAATTTTCCAGACTGTAATCTCCTCTTAGCACTATACAGTCGAAGTACAATTTTAATCGCCCCGAAAATACACATGAATCTATTTTTAGCCACTTTGTAACTCAAATTTTTGGCTTTCGCGTAAAAATGAGAAACAGTAGTATTTTTTTGTGGTCTCGGTGTTGTCATCTTTATCTATCTCCTTATGGTATTTCGAGTTACGGGGCAAAACGATTGTTGACTTTGTGTTGGTGATTTTGTGTAGTGCCTGTGTCATGGTGTGGTGGTGCAAGTTTGTAGTGCAGGCATAAAAACATATAGTATTCTACATTTAGTATTATATATAATTTCTATTTGCTTTATCGCGGGTATAATAGTATTACCGCTTTTGTATTATGGATAACAAGACGGAATATGACCATACGATTACAAAATAGAAACTCCAAAAAGCGGTCACCCACCCATTTACTACACCGGTTGTAGGTTGTTGCAACAATTTTTTTTGTCAATTTACCATTTGAAATTACATTTCATTTTTTAAATTACTAACTAAATTTGTTACCGTGAAAGTTTTTAGTATTTCTTATAACGGATTCGATAAAAACATTTGCAACATAATTTATGTCAAAACATTAGTTTCTACTTAACAACTTATTTTTACTATTATTTTGTTCGTGTTATTTTGCAATTCTGGTAAAAAAACCTGATGACGTCTTACCTATATTGACGTCAGATTGCATACAATTTAGTTAACTTGGTCTAATCTTATTTTGTTTAAGTAGATAACAATCTAACATAAGGCCCCTGTTTAGTTGAATAAAATACTTTGGCATTAATAGATACACTAAATTTTATTTGCAACAAAAATATACAATCTGTCTTAAATTACTTAAACGCGTGGAATTCTCTCAGGAATCGCTGAGCTGTTTCGTTGTGCAAAAAAAAGGCAGCTCTTTTGATAGGAGGCTAGTATGCGAGATGTTAAAACGGATAACAATTTTATTTGGGCTCAACTACCCGGTACATTTGATCGACAGTCAAAGAATCTGTACTCTCAAATGAGACAAAACAAGATAATTAAAAGAAAAGCTTTAAAAAAAATTTCATGTCCCTACTGATAACCGTTGAGGAGACCCTTATCCGGAGTCAATCTTGGCAACAGCATCAGGTCATTCTTATCGTAAACATGCATTATCATCGATTGGACTTGAGCTTGCAAACTTAAAAATTATCTCAATCGGACCCCGGGAAGTGGAAATTCGATGTATATCATAGGCATACGAGAAGTCACAATAAGCTTGTGATACCTGTGTCGCGAGCCGAGTTAGCAACTCATTCGAAGGTCTCGGTACTCGCTTCTACAATAAAATTCCGCAACCCATACTAGACCAGTCTACAAAAAAGTATATTACAAAATTGAAGATTATTTGGATGATTAAAAAGTCTGGATTTGTAAATCCTTTCAGCTTCATACAAGACTGCGTTTAATAATGTAAAATTGAAAATGTTTAAAAGATTGACCGCCGAGTTTCTTTCAGGTTCTTCTCGGTAAGAGCAACATTCCAAACCAGTTGTAGCTTCATTAATCATATTGATACTTGACGATTCAAAAATGCTTGAAAGAGCTTATTTGAATGAAGATTATTTTGATTTGGGTCAAATTTAACTTGCAAGATTCCACCTTCACGTACATACAGGGCAAATTGAATAGACGCTTTTAGTATTGTCTAATGGGTTTTGTTCTTGTTGTCATACAATCTGTTTTTGTACCATGGTTGCAGTGTACTTTGGAGCACGATGCAACCTAATCCATATTATAAATGTGACCTATGTTTGGCTTAGCCCAAGACCACTAAAGTATAATAAGAATAAATAGGTTCATGAGGAACGAATTTCAAAAGATAAATAATATAGGATAAACAACATATTACTGTTACTTTTCGGCGTTTCGTTTGTTTCATTATTAATATTATATATTTTTACACTTAATTGCGAAGTCCTAACACTTTTATAACTATAAAAATAATTATATGAAGACAATTATAATAAAAAATGGATGCCAAATCATGAAGGTTAGTTTATGTGATAAAGCTGTGTGTAACAAAAATAATGTGTTAGATTTTATTTATATGTACATAAGTGCAGATGTACCGCCGTGATTTTCGCTCAGATAAATTATATGACGTCTGTTTTCAAAATTAAAATATTTAACTATATTCAAATTGAAATTACTGCGTGCGAAATTAAGTGCTAATCAAACTGTATAATCTTTAGGACGAGGACGTTTCAATTATGATTAAAACATACATATGATTCAAACAAAACAGCTCATTAGACGTCCAACAACATGACGCAAATTGTTGTAAAAAGATAAATAAACATGAACATATTCTAATTATATTGTAATTGCAAATGTTTTGACATTATCTACACTGATCTTTTTGATATAAAAATCCCGTGTAACGATGTGTTTTTATGCTCATCTTTAAAACTACTAAACTGATTCCAATAAAATTTTCCAGGTAGTTATATTTTGATCCAATTTAAAGGATAGGTTTTTATCTCTATTAAAATCTGAATTTTGCGAAATTAAAGTTTTCTTACGCTAAAAGGCTCTAAGTTCGTTAAATTTTCTATAGATAAATAAATAAATATATGGGACACTTACACACGCGGTCGTCCGTCCCCAAAGTAAGTAACTTAATACTTGTGTTATGGGAGACGGACAACTGGTGAATATATGCGTATATATTTTTTAAATACACCTAGGCTCAAAGACCAATAAATTCGTTTATAGAAAATGTTGGCCCTAGGCGGGGATCGAACCCGCGACCCGCGGAGCCGAAGGCAGGGTCACTACCCACTGCGCAAACGAGCCAGTCAAATAAAATAGATGTCAGTGTACGAGTAAGTATGACGGTTTTTTATAGAACCCAATTCTGTCACATCATGAAAGAATTGGGTTCTATATCACCATATGCGATATATATAATAGATATGTTATTATAAACGAAAAAAATTAAGTTCAGTGAAAATATCGAGTATAGTGGTATCAGAGGAACAGCTCTCGAATGGTTCAAGAGCTACTTAACAAATAGAAAACAACGCACAAAAGTGGCTGATTTAATAAGCGAAGTACATAACATTAATTTCGGTGTTCCGCAGGGTAGTATACTTGGACCTACCTTGTTTATATTGTATCTCAACGACATTCACAATTTAACACTTAAAGATACTGATATTGTTTGTTATGCCGATGATACAGTATTAATTTCTAAAGGACCGACATGGGAAGAAACCCTTCGAAATGCCCAACAAGGGATTGATGTCGTGTCTAAGTGGCTTAATAGTAATTTACTTACTCTAAATATAACAAAAACAAAATACCTGTGCTTCCATGCAACTGCAGCTACCGCTTTTAACAGTACCCAAACCCTAAAGATACATAAATGTAATACCACAAATACTACCTCACGGTCTCAATGCAACTGTGATGTGATTGGCAAAGCTGACGTTATAAAATATCTTGGCGTTCAGATAGATCATAATCTGTCCTGCAAGGCTCACATTGCATTCCTCTCAGGCCGTATCCGCAAAGTCATTGGAATAATGAAAAAAATCCGTGATATAGCAAATCTTAAAACACTAATGTCCATATATAGTTCACTGTGCCAGTCCCTACTCAGTTACTGTATACTATCTTGGGGAACTGCAGCTAAAACGGTCCTAGTAGATGTAGAAAGAGCGCAACGATCCGTTTTAAAAGTTATGCTTAAAAAACCTTACCGTTACTCAACTAAGCTCGTCTATGAAGAGAGCGGAGTGCTGACAGTTCGGCAGCTCTATATACTAAAGGCTACATTAACTAAACATAAATATGTCCTAACCACAACCGATACAGAAGCATTATTAGGCAAAAGACTATTTAAAACTACCCTACCGAGCGTAAGAACCAACTTCGCTAGACGTTTTTCGCCCTTTGCTGAGGCGAAAACATATAACCAAGTGGCGAAACATTGTAACCTTAAACACCTTACAACGAGACAAGCAAAAATTACCGTAACCAAATGGCTAAAAACACAATCTTACGAGGAAACTGAAAATATTTTAAAAGTAAATATTGTATAAAATATTGTCCCAACTGCCGCAAATCCTTTATTATATCTTCAGAGTTATTACGATATAGAAGTTTTAGTTTTTATGTACCTATAAATAAAAAATATATATTTTTATATATAATATATACTGTGTAATAATATTATAATATAAATAATTATGTATAGACATATTTAATGTATATGTGTATGTCTATGTTCAAATAAAAAAAATAAAAAAATAAAATATTCTTAAAAATCAATGTGTCAACTAGCAACTAAAATCTAATTAATCCTAACTTAGTCCGCTAATGCATTATAGGTAATCCTGAGATGGCCACCACGATACAGGTGTTCCTAGTGTGGTGGCCGCCAGATACATCGAATAAGCCAGTAATGTAATATAATTAATAATTAACAAAAAAATGTATTATTTAAACTAGTTAATGTATGTAGTGTATTTTTTATGTATAAAAAAATTTTTTGTTTAAACTTTTACATATTGTATAGTACCTAAGCTAATGGTGAGGAAAAATAAAGAATTATTATTATTATTATTATTATTAATTTAAGAAAATTATCTGACTCAAATAGTTAAATAGTTAAGTAGACAAAACGTCGAGTCGAGCTAGTATACATATAAAGTCATTAGTTTTGTTTTTTGTATCTTCAATTCTCTTTAACAAATTTCTTAAGATATTTTTTGACTGATTTCTTAGGACAGTTTTTGTTTATGCTAAAACAGAGGAACCGATGCAGTGGAATCAAATGTCAGGTGTATTATTCCAAATTGCCGATTACCACTTAAACATAGCGTAGAACCGATGGGCGTTGGGGTCTTGAACGCAGCAGCGGTTGTTTCAGATACGGGGCGAAACGATTGTTAATTGCCATAGTGAATGTGTGTAGTGCTTGTGTAGTATTGTTGATGCCGGTGTTTTGTGATACGTGTGGTAACTAATACTGCATGTTTAAGGTATGAGAACATGTTGTTGTTACACTTAGCTTTACATATTTTGTTAACAAACAAAATTCATAAGATTAATTGCGAATGAAATCCATGATGGATTCAGAAAAACAGAGACATCCAAAATTTTATATCTTAAAAATGCTTAATTCGATTGTTCGTAAGAAAATAATTAACGGTAATTGGAGAATAAAAACATGTTTATCCAGCTAAAGATGAATAAAGACTTTTTTTATTAAGTAAATAAAATTCATATATAATTGGAATAAACATATCAATCAAGGTCTTCTTACCTTTTTTATCTTTATTTAATCGGTTGCTCCGCTGCAATCGTTGGTAATCACCGAATTAGATGTTGAGGCCACCATCCACCTGTTAAACAAATTATATTTTAATTTTTTTTTCGACGTGTGATATCCGGCTGAATAGAATGGACCACCCTTATTTCTTACCGAAATGACATAAAACGACCGAGGAAAGTCGACCCGCCCTGTGGTTTCCGCATGAATAGAATAAACTACCTTTTTTCTAACCGAGTTGTTGTAAAAGGCGACTAGGTAAGTTGACCCGTGTGGTATTCGGTTGAGTAGAATAGACCAACCCTTTTCTTACCGAGGTGTTGTGAAATACGACTAAAGTAATTTGACGTCAGGCAGGCGGCCGCTTGTAAATACCATTCAATAGCCAAATCATGTGTCAACTATGTATCTACTTTGTAATCCCGAAGAAAAAACGGCACCTTTTCATTATATCCGTTAGTCCGCTATATCAGGTTCAATTGTACTAAATTGCCATCACACACAGAAATACAGAATCACTTTTACTTTCGAATAAGTAATATTATAGTATGTATGTGTAAGATTAGTTGGTTAAATTGAACGTACCCGGGTGACCGAGCTTTGTTCAGTAATTTATAAAATGATGTAAAAAAATGAAAATTAAAAAAAAAAATTGAGAGAAATGAAAAAATTACTGGCAGCTGGGGCTCGACCCTAGGTATTTTCACCTCTCTAGACCGCCCTTACCCAAATGAACTACCATGACTTTACGTTTGACAGCGAAAAATTGTGCTTGCATTCAACTAATTTCAAAATAATTTTAGAGCTCGAAAACAGGGACAAAACTACATTTTTTTAAAATAAAACTTATCCAGATCTTTTTTCTCCTTTAAAACCCCCTACATGCTGAATTTCAGTAAAATCGTTGGAGCCGTTTCCGAGATTCCGAAAACTAACCTAACTAACTAAAAATAATTTAACTCATTTAAATACTAAAGATAGAACAAATTATTTCTTGTTACAGATTATCCTGACTTCGACAGTTTTCCTATCGGTTTAATATACCTCAATGTTACACCGGTCAGGTATATTTGTAACGCGTTGCTTCTAACTCCGGAATGGTCACTCAGCGCCGGACATTGTGTCGCGATGAGATCAGAACCAGATTTGGGATATCTTCTATACGCGTGGAGAATTAAATACTTGTATGACAATAAAGGTACATGTTCAAGTGGTTTTTGCAACAAGTGTTACTAGGTCACACATTACCATCATTCTCCTACCCTAATCCTACTCTAAGTGGGATCGGCACAATATGTTTTAACCCCTCACACGTCTAGTGAGCACCATGTGCACAAATTCAATTTTGAAAAAATCTAAATGTTTCGTCACCTACAATAAATGTATGTATGTTATATTTAAATGAGTTAATCTTGTAAGTATATATAAATATATTTTCTGAATCTCGGAAACGGCTCCAATGATTTTCCTGAAATTCAGCATGTAGGGGTTTTAGAGGACACAATGGGGGTAGAACAGACCACCCTCATTTCTTACCAAGGTGTCGTAAAGGGCGACTAAGTTATGTTGACGCAGGCGGGAAGCCGTTCGTAAAATAACGACCCAAAACAAGTAACAACATGTTTAGCGGACTCCACTTATATTTTGAGGCTAGGAGAATGATGAGACATATTATCCATACGATAATAGGTTTGTTTGTTTAACCTTCTTTCCTCGAACTGAGCAATGCGGTTTTTGATATGGAAAAATTCTACAGCAATAGGAATGAAAAGTGCCATCATATTATCAACTGATGGAGATATTTACAGGCTTGGAAAGTAACAGAGGCTACTGTTTATTACAATACTACTTTTTAGTCCACGCAAACGAAGTTGCGGGTAAAAGCTAGTATAACATTATCTCAATAAGTCCACGTATAAAAAGCTACAAGAATCTAGTTTATAGCGCTATATATAGCGTTTAGCATTTGACATCATGTTTATTTTCAGCGTCGTGCAAAATAATATCACGTGGCGCCACTTTTTTATTAAAAAATGTACAAGTAATAAATATATTCCACATTTATTTGTACGCCTTAAAACGTGGTGTGCCAAAAACGTGTGTTTATTTTTATTAATATCTTATTTTTTAAGTGAAAACTTAAAAAATAATTAACGGCAAAATTCTACAGCAAGTAATAATTCTCGAATTTTTATCGCATAATATGATGAATTTTTGTTGGATCGTTCTACAAGCTTTCTTAAATAATGTTAATTACTAAAGTTAACTTTTTTTTTAAACTTTAAAGAAATTACAAAACTCGTCACCTGTTAGTACCTAGAGACCGGGTATAATAAATCCAAAATATCAAAATAATGGCACAAAATAACAAGCAAATCACATATATATGTTGTTTGCGTATTCTTTTAAACCTCCTATGCAAAGATTTGTTACTCTATATGTAAAACATGAAAAAGAAAAAGAGATGAACTGTTTCTAGTGTGGTTTATTTAAATCGAAAAACTTGTATCTGTTTGTGTATGTTATATGAAGTACCAACTTTTACCCGGGATTTTGTTAACGTGGACTGTTGTCGTGTGATAGTTGATAATAGATGGCGCTTGGAAATGTCATCTTATTCCTGTACAATTAACAGGATTTCTATAGCCTAGAGGTGTATAAAACATAATTGTGCCAAATTTCATCGATAGTTGTTTAGCGGATTAGGCGTGAAAGGGTAACAAACATATCTCCATCCATACTCACAAACTTTCGCATTTATAATATTAGTATTAGCTGCGCCTACAGATATGGCCGCGTGAAAATTGGTGTGTTACAAAGTTTCCTGCGTAAATCTCGAAGCCGGGAGAGCTATAAGATAAAAGTGTATATGATTCGCAACCACCTCTATCCTTTAGTGCCTTAGGTAATGTATATATTGTTGATGGCCTAAAAAATAAATATCTACAACCATATTCATCTGCTTGAAAATAGTGAGAAGATCTCAGGAAATATTAAAGATGTGTGTGTGTTGTTTTAACGTATTTCCTATTCATTGTTACAGATATTAGAATAAAAAGAAGTGTTATACACCCACATTTTGATAGTGACACATTTGCCAATAATATAGGGTTATTCCAGCATCTTCCTGTTCTTGGTTATCAAAAGTATAACAGTAAGTGTCGAAAGGATAATGAATAGAAATAATACATACAATAATAAATAATGTAGATCTCATCAAGACCTTTGGATAGAAACCGGCTATACTGACGTGTTATTTTATCGGATGAGCCCGACTAGTTTCAAGCCCAAATTAAGTTCAAGTTCATACATTAATTATGAATACCACTCACTATAGTTAAAATTAAAAAAAGACCTTTGGATTCACTCAAGCTGGAAGAAACTCTACGTGATGAAATAAGAAATGTCGGTAGAATGACGAAAATGATTGAAGTAATAATAATGTACATCGCCCGTTAATAAGTAGCGATTCCGTCAACATGCACCATTCGTTGGGGATAAAAAAATACACTTTAGGTTAACGTTTGTTTTTCTAATACCCAACGGGAAAATAGTTCAGCTCTACTCCTTCCGAAAGAATAACAGTTCAAACTAAAGTTCAGTATTATGGAATACTGTCATGGGGTAAATGCGCGTATATTGGGCAAACCTTGAATTTGCAAAAAAGAGCCCATGTTACATTATGTTGATATTTACATTTTATTCACATTTTATCGGTGACCGAAAACACGTTTATAATGATTATTAGTTGATGTATAGAATCCGGCTATACTCACGTCTTATTCTATCGGGTTAGCCCAGCTAGTTTCAAGATGTGTCGGCTAGATGTTACTAGTTTAATGTGTTAAATTTGAACCGTCACGACAATTCGACAAGTTAGTATAACAATATTATAAGCTAGTATAATAATATTGCCATTTATTATATTATTTTTATGTAAATAGTAGAATAAGTTCGGAGTTCATTATTCAAATAGGCGGGGTGGCGGTGGACGTATCCAATAGCGGAAGTCGTCACCCTTGCCCTATGACGAGTTTGGCCACAAGTTGGGCGTTTCTCGCCAGTGGTAAATAGAATCCCCACAGATAACCACAAAAAAAAAAAAAAAAAAGTATAACAATAATTAATTTAATCTCATTAACCAATTGATTGACGGCAGTAACGTCGTATAAAAAGCTCATGAATAAAGCTCATTCAAGGGCTTGAAACTAGTCGGGCTGACCCGATAATTATTAATGATATTCGTAATTTTGGTTTAGTTTTGCGAAGGAGACAGCTAATTGCGTACAGTCAGTCCGATTCGTCTAATATACGAGTATATATTGCAGTTGTATATATATAATATATTGGATGTATGACTAGAGGAAGGCCGAAAACAAGATGGATGGATTGTGTGAAAAATGATATGCATGTTAAAGGAGTAGCACCAGAGTTGACGAATGATAGAGGAGAATGGAAGAAGACATATTGTACCGACCCCACTTAGAGTGGGATAAGGGTAAGAGAACGATAAATGATGATGATAGTTTGGTTGTCTATAACTATTTCCCTAAGGCACGGGCAAGATATATTAAATTCAACCTCAAAAATTCTTGTTGAAACCAGTCCATACTATACTCATCAAGAAATATATTAATTCATATATTAAAATGTTTTTTTTAATGTTTGTTTCAGTTCCTGCAATAAGTTTTACAAATGAATATTATAAAGATATTGAAAATAGAGACACATCAATTATAAGCTGGATGCATGACTCTCTTAATACCAGAGGTACCTAAAGTTGAGTTAAAAATGAAGCTGAATGTAGTGAATAATTTATAGAAGGCCTTACTTTATGGAGATCCATAATACAAAAGAAATAAGAAAATTATTTTGACATAATCCGCGATGAAGTAAAATAGAAAATATATACATAATGCAAAATGTAGAGTGGATAATCTGTTTTCATACCTGATACATTCAGGATTCGTAAAAACACATGCACAAACCTCCACCTCTGCTTTCACTATCACAAACTCAACAATCATTTCGCCCCGCAACCGATCATCAGGAAATAGAATCCAACAAAAAATTTTGTATCCGCCCGCCCATTAAGCTATCACAGCTTTACATTTGACAGCTCAAATATCATTTGCATTCAACATTTTTGAATGCCCTAAAACAGGTATAAAACAATATTATTTTTTAATGAAACCTAGCTAGATCGATTTTTCCCCATGAAAACCTCCATCCTGAATTTCATGAAAATCGTTTGAGCCGTTAAAAAAATATATATAAGTGTATACAATATAAACTCAGTTAGTTGCAAACCAATTGGTTAAAAATTAAATAAATTTACATATATGTATTTAACATACAGGTATTTCTAAATTATTATTTACCTCACCCCTTGTTATATACCTTTGTACGTGTTCAGCGTTTAGAGGTTAAAGCTACTATAAAGTTTTAATTTATTATCGAATGCAGCTCATGTGACGCAGTATATAACTTGTTTATTATGTAACTTTACAATTTAGAAAAAATAAATATATGGGACACTTACACACACGGTGGTCCGTCCCCAAAGTAAGTAGCTTAATACTTGTGTTATGGGTGACAGACAACTGGTGAATATATACTTATATAATTTTTAAATACATACTTAAATACAAATATACACCCAGGCTCAAAGACCAACAAATTCATGCATAGAAAATGTTTGCCCTCGGTGGGAATCGAATCCGCGACCCGCGGAGCCGAAGGCAGGGTCACTACCCACTGCGCAAACGGGCCAGTCAACAATTGGACAACTTGTGTTGGCAGCAGTCTTAGTCATAAGGCATAGACTGAAAAACAGCTTTGTAGCTGAGTCTACAACCTTTTCCTCAGCATACGTTCATATGTATACAAAAACGTTTTAAATAATTTTTGTTGATTTCTTTGAAATGTATGTTGTTGAATAAAGTTCATTTTATTTATTTTTAAACTCATTTAAATATTAAAGATAAACCGATTTTCAGATGTAACAAACAAACTATTAGTATATCGCGTACAATTCTTGTCATTACAAGACTGTACTTTTCACATGAGCCCAATCATGGAAGTAAGAAGTTATGAATTCTGTATTGTATTGAAGAAGAAGACGAACGTAACTTTAGGTAATATAAACTCTCCTTACACGTATCTATAAGCAAATGTTACGTATATACGATTAAGTATCAAACACCATAAGGCGTACAAACATAATGGTACTGGTAAGTTTATTGGCTGTAAACAACTACAAGTTGCTATCCCACTGCTGGGCATAGGCCTCCTCTCTTCGTTTGTGGAGAGAACGGTTGGAGCTAAGACCTACCACGCTGCTCCAATGCGGATTGGTAGGTTACAGATATCCATAGAATTCTCTAGAGATATGCATGTGCCCACACGACGTTTTCCTTCACTGAAAAGCATGTGATAAATTGCAATTATCAATAAGACACCTAAGTTTTTAACAGAAAAACTCATTGGTGCCTGCTTCGGGTTTGAACCCATGACCCCTCTAAAGATTCGCACGGCTCGTTGGGCTATCAAAGCTCCTAAAAGATGTACAAACTTGAAATTAAATGCATCCGTTCAAAGCCAGTTAAAATTGAATTCAAAATATGTATACAAGTGAAATTAATATAGAGCGTGCAATAAAATGGGACTTACTATAAACATTGTGATGTTTCATGTCTGCTGTAAATATGTGTACTTTAGCTATTAATTTTCCATCATCAACTCCTGGTCTCCGAAATGTCTTTAGGCTGCAGAACGTAAAGCTTCAGATCTGTGACTTGACCAGCACCTGCAAACGAAACAATGTGCTCTCTTAATCATTTTTTTCGAGCTATATTCTATTTGTCCTAACGAGATTTACAGAGTCACCAGACGGAACGGGCGAGCGCAGAGGCATCGTGAGGGTGGCGAAATGCGGAGGGTAGACCGCAGAAGCTATACTCGTCGGGAATTAAGGGTGAATCTCGTGAGGCCTGATGTCTCTAAATCAGCAAACATTAAGACGTAAAAGACCCAATTGACCCTAAGCAAAGGTCATCAGTAAAGAATAGGTTCGTTTCATTGCATCCCATCACAATGCTGATGGTAAAACTATACAAAGTTATTATCTATTTAACTGTTATTATCTTCCTGCCCTTATCCCACTCTAAGTGGGGTCGGCACAACATATTATAAACATGCTGTCACATGATTTAGCTGCGTTTTTATGACTGGCCGCTTGCCTGACGTCAACTTACCTCAGTCGTATTTTATGAAAACCTCGACAAGAAAGAGGGTGGTCTATTCTACTAAACGGGATACCACACGGTGGGTTTAACTTACCTTAGTCTCCTTTTACGACACCACGGTAAGAAATGAGGGTGGTACTATTCTATTTAGCCGAATACCACACGGCGTCTCTATTTAACTGGTATATTGTCCTTAAATCATAGTGACTGCCATAAAACGATTTTACCCCAACGCTAGTAGAGCGTCTGCAGTCTAACCTATTTCAATCTGTTAAATGTAGAAGTAACGACCTGTTACTTTCCCACTGCTGGGCATAGGCTCCTCTCTCGTTTTTGGAGAGAACGGTTCGAGCTAAGACCTACCGCGCTGCTACAATAGGGAATGGTAGGTTACACATATTCCAGGATTCTCTAGAGATATGCAGGTTTTCTCACAATGTTTTCGACCGAAAAATGTGTCAATTAGACACATTTTTTATACATTTGTTATACAAGTTTTAATAGAAAATCTCATTGGTGCCTGCTTGGAAATTGACCCATGATCGTGTCTAGAGAGTGTCACAATCCTATCACTGAGCTATCACAGCTTTTTATTATTACTAAATGCAAAGCTATATTAAACCATGTTAATGCTAAATAACAATATCATGTGTTTGTGTAATTGAAATCGCATTGCATATTGTATTTTATTTTATTTTTATTTTTATTTTATTTTATTTGACAAGCCAACAACATTTATGCATTTAGGTAATTAAACATAAAAGAAACACTTATACAATAAGACACATAGCATAAACATCATAACAGGCGTGTACAATTAATTTACAAACAAATATGACAAATAATAAAGCAGTTTAACACCAAACACAACAAACTAAAAATAAAAATAAAATTAATAATACATATAAAAAAAAAACTGAACTATTTAAAATTGATAGATATATGATATTGTGTTGCTAAAACACAATGGCCTCTGCATAACTTACCTGGGAAACTAAACACTAGTAGTGCTGGGAACTAAGGACCTTAGGAGTCGAGACAGCAGTAAAACCCTCGTCCCAAAATGCGAATATGTCAACATGGGTGGAACAGTCCAAAATATGAGCTGACCACCTGCCCTATACCGACGGGCGTCCGATAGATAAATAGCCCATCAGTGCTTAATGGATTTTCCTATCCCCAAAGCACAGGTGAGGCGGTGGTGGACGTATCCAATAGCGGAAACCGTCACCCCTGACCTATAGCGAGTTTGGTCACGAGATCGGCTTTTCTCGCCAGTGGAGAAAAAGATCACAGGGATCCACTTAAAATAGTTTAAGAAAAGGATAGATAAAGGACCTTAGGAGACCTTAAGTTGAAGACTGTACATATTGACTTGTACCTTAAGCATTTGGCCTTTGGATATAAACATAATGATAATAATACTTACTTTAAAATGTAATGTTGAAGTGATTTCTTCCTTTGTGTGTCTCTTTTAGATGAGTACGTTGATTTCTTAAAAATGACAATCTGTAAGGTATAGAAAAACAAATTAGCTTCTCAATTAAACATTTTCTGATTTAGGTAGAAATATTTTTTTTTTTTTTTTTTTTTCATTTATTTAACAATTTAAACAATTTTTTAACAAATGTTACTTAACACTATAAAAAACCACAAAGGTTTGTACCTAGTGTTACAGTCATTATAATATATACTACAGTATTAACCGGTTGTATGTATTATTGAATAATTTTTTAAAGGAAATATGCAAGTATTGTTGTTAAATAACTAAACTCATATCAAATGATATGAGTTTACTTAGTCATTTTAGAGTTTTAAGGAAATATTCTTTCAATTTTAATGAAATATTCTTGGTTGTAATTTTGTTAATAAGATCGTGCGGTAGTTTATTAATAAAGCGAGGGACAAGGTATCTCGTTGTCCTTTCACCGTACGAGTTATTGGCTCGCACAGTTTATAACATTTATTTGTAATTGCTCGCGTTTGTATAGGATGTTCAATTTGTTGATTTATGGTCTGATTAAAAAATTGTTCTTTTAATATAAATAGATAATTCTTAATAATATTTTCTTCATTATCTTAATTTCTACTTGAAGTAGAAATATATATTAATCATTGGAAGGCTTCTGAAACCTGTATAAATCTATATTATGTTACAATAACAACATGATGACAAAAACTTAGTTATTATGAACAATTTTTTTAAAGATTAAAACAACAGTTCTTAAACTATCTAATATAATAGTTCTCCATAGAACATTTCAACTTTGCCAACAACAATAACTTAGCCCAAAAGGTAAGTTATAGTTTGTTTAAATGTGTTCACATTGTGGAGGATTCTAGGTTAGATACTTGAAATGTTAAAAATATAGTTTGAATCTGCTAATAAAGAAAAATAGTTTTCCTTATAACCATTTTTCACTGCTATGAATGTCATAAATTGTTTATTGAGGTGTCTTAAAAGGTAACTAAGGTAAGTCAACTCAGTGGTATCTGACTGAGTAGAATAGACCACCCTCATTTCTTACCAAGATGTCATAAAAGGCGACTAAGATAAGTTAACCCACCATGTGGTATCCGGTTCAATAAAAAAACCACCCTCTTTCTTATTAAGGTGTCGTAAAATACGACTAAGTATATAGTAAATGACGTCAGGCAGGCGGCCGGTCGTAAAATACGTAGTCAAATCATGTGATAACATGTGCCAACTCCACTTAGAGTGGGATAAGGGCAGGTGGATGATGAGCATCAATGAAGTATTTTTTCAAAGGACTTTGAAAAAGTGACAAAGTTGGCATGTTCTGCTGTTTAAATTAAAATTTAAATTATAAAATTCTTCCTTTTTCTTTAAATACTGTACTTACAAAATAAAACTGCTTCCAGTGATACAATCTCCCATGATAATGATCCATTTAAAAATTAGTAACTATTTCTTTCTCCAAAGTCAACTGCTGTTTACAAGTTCAGCCTCTCAGTGTAGTATTGTGTATTAACTCTGTAATTAATAGCAGATATCATTGATTACTTAATAAGATTCTGGTTTACTAATACTTTTAGTAAAATTAAACCTTTTTTATCACTGTTCTTTAAAATTAAAACATTCACGAGCTACGGTAAACACATATTTCTTCTATTTCAATCAACTGATATACTATATGAAACTCTATATTTATCTAATTTCCTCTGTTAGGTAAATATTTTTCCAGAATTCCTGAAACTTATTAATTATCATTGCAAGTAATGATGAATTATTAATCTTGATTAACAATAATGTATTATAGCATAGTACACGGTTGACAAAGCCTTGCTTGGTGATTTTTACAAAAAAAATAATAATAATAGGGTAGGTGGAGCTTGATCCCCTTTTTATCCTTTTATAGAAAACTCATAAGTTCTTGGTCTGGGTTAGAGACCAAACACCTATCTTGGGCAAAAGTAATGAAAATATTAGTTTGCTATAATCAGAAATAAAAAAATTTAATAAGTAATGCTAAAGTGTACAATCCCATCTCATATCTGACTCATACAGAATTCATAAAAACTCATGCACTACCTACCATGAGTAACACAACAATAACCAAGCACTGCACACATCCACTACTATAATCTCAACAATAGTTTTGTCCTGCAACTGAATCATTGTCAGGAGATAAACTCCACAACAAAATGGCAAAGCTAAAGCCAAAAATGTTACAGGTATGACAACAGACAATACACTCTACAAAAGTAATAATAAAATTATTTTGCTATAATCCGCGATGAAGTAAAATAGAAAATATATATAATGCTTAATGCAGAGTGGACAATCGGTTATCATACCTGATACATGCAGGAGTCGTAAAAAACACATGCACACACCTCCACCACCGCCACCGTGATACACAAGCACTATATACGTTCACTATCACAAACTCAACAATCGTTTCGCCCCGCAACCGAAGCATCGTCAGGAGATAGACTCCACGACCAAAATCGCAAAGCAGCTTTGTTCGCTAATCGCAAACGATTGTTGAGTTTGTGATAGTGAACGTATATAGTGCTTGTGTATCACGGTGGCGGTGGTGGAGGTGTGTGCATGTGTTTTTTACGACTCCTGCATGTATCAGGTATGATAACCGATTGTCCACTCTGCATTAAGCATTATATATATTTTCTATTTTACTTCATCGCGGATTATAGCAAAATAATTTTATTATTACTTTTGTATTATGGATCTCCGCAAAGTAACGCCTAATTCTATAAATTAATACACTCTACATTTAGCATTACATATATTTTCATTTATTGTTATTGTATTGATAACAGCAAAATAATATTTCATTACTTTTATATTAGCTTAAGTATTGCCTTTTTCTTTCTCTTTTTTTTATTTATTGTAACTTTTTAAAATATAAATTTACATATTTAGTTTTCGTTCAAATTGTTAAGCGCGTATAGCACCATAAGTACGCATGCTGTGTACACCTGTAAGTAAGGATGTTCTTGTAGCAGGACACAATAATGTTTATGTTTATGTTTAGTTTAAGTGCATTCTTGTTGGTGTTCCAATAAATAAATAAATAAATAAATGAATATTATGGACCTTTAGCTAAAAACACTTTTTAGCAGTTTAAAAACACTGTTACAAAGAGGCTGATACAGAAAGCCTACTATACTCTTGAAAATTACTTAGAAGATAAGAATGTGTGTATATAGCTCTCTTTGAACCTGTACAAGAAAGTAACAACTTAATGGAAATAATATTATGAATTATATTTTTAAAAGAGCAACCGCCAAGTTTCTTGCTGGCTCTTCTTGGTAGGAACAGCTTTCAATTTGAATTTATCTACCTTACATATATAAGGTACTAGCGGCCTGCCCTTGCTTCGCACGGGTATAAAATATATATCCCATGTCAGTCGGTGTAAAAAAAATGATTAAAATTCGATCCAGTAGTTTTGATTTATTCATTACTGCCTGTGGCCCGCAAGCGTTCAAATTTGGAGAAAAACAATTTCCTCTCCCTATACCAAGACGATTTCCTGCTATCTTTGGAATATCTAAACTCATATAGTACATTTTTACTTATTTACTTTTACATTTTACCTATGTATTTTATTTTTACAATTAATTACAGAATGTCTTTAAACAAACTCTAAAAGATTCGAAGTGCTATAGGGTGAAGCGCGGCGTCCTCACGGCATTTTAAATCTGTAATATCTCCGAAAATGTTCACTTAAATTGCATGCTGTAAACGGCCATATTGATCTATATTAAATCAAAAATTTATTTAAGGTACTCAATTGGATAAGGATTAATGCTGTATTGTATAAAAATTGCTTTGAACATAAGACATCATTTTTCGTAAAAAGTAAACGACAAAAAATGCTTTAGTGGGTATACATAAGAGATAGATATATACCATCGCGGACTTTTCTGTAGACCTTTTTAAGGTGTACAAATACTTAGTACATCATTTTGATAAATCTCGTAGGGTTTAGCCTGCGTTTGCAATGTAAGCGGAAAAAAATGTAATTATTTACAGAAACCTCAAAAATTACAGTATTTCTCTACTTCGTATTGAATGTTATTATACGTACAAACCTTCCTCTGGAATCACTCTATCTATTAAAAAAAACCGCATCAAAATTGGTTGCGTAGTTTTAAAGTTTTATGCGTACATACGGAAATATGGACTTTGTTTTATAATATGTAGTGATGAAACAAGATATTGTGCTCCAGATTGAGTATTAAACATGTTTTTTTTTTTCAATATCAATCATAGTAAATAAGTTTTGTTGTTATGCTATATATAATTCAGTAGCATTTAGTAATTTATAAATCATGATCACCAATAATGTCTGTATACAAATTTCAGGGCATGGTGCACTTTCTATAGACTCAAAAAATTTGACAGTCTTAGGCACTTTTTCATGGGGTGATCGGCAAGAAATGTATATTCCCCAAGTAGTTCTAAATTTATCATTTTTTCACGAATGGATAGTCAGGGTTACGTCATTTTAACCATTAAAACAAATAAACAAATGCTACATCGCCCCCTAATGTTTAATATAAACATTAGGAGGCGATGATCAATTAATCGAAGTTCGCTTCAATTTCATAATTTTATCAAACAATTGTTTTTCTTAACTGTAATAATTTCACTTCATTAAATGTCGTACTGAAAACTATTGTTTTTATTCCCACTAAAGTCTTATTGAGTAAATATATCTGAGTAAATACACCACCTAGCAACTACGTATATATAAAATCAACTCGAGAAGGATGTCCAAAATAATGTAACTAAAAAATAATAATTAGTAAGTTACATATTTTTTTTACAATATAACCTTTTTATAGTTTATGTACAAAAACCAGTTTTACTTACGTCTTATTTTATTATTCTAGCCCCACTATGACTAGTTTTCTTTTGTTATTACTTAAAATTTTAACTCTTTTATTATTATTATTTGCTATATGGCTTGTACAGCGCAAATCACTCTGTCAGTTTCACGTAAAATAAAAAAACACACACACCATTTATGGAATTTAGAATTTGTCTTGAAGAAAATGCACCAAATAAAATGAAAATTCAATTATATTATTAATTATTATCATACATAACGCAAGCTTATTTTGTTTACATTTTTTTTATACATCAACGGCGCGGAATCTAGTTTTTTAAGGCACTTTAATTGTATTGTCTGTAAAAAAATTATTTATACTAGATCGGGCTTGATATGCGCGAAACCTTTAAATCTGGTACTTACCTACCGGGTAATACTAGCAATTCCCGTAATAGTTTTGAATGCTACATTAGTTTTTAATCTACACTTAGGATATTTACTTTGCAAAAGTAATGGGATTATTATTTTGCTATAATCCGCGATAAAAGGAAATATATGCAATGCTAAATGTAGAGTATACTATTCGTTCTCATATATTGATACATGCAGAATTTGTAAGAACTCATGTACGACGAAATCGTAGAAAAATCGTCAAAATTCGCTTTACGATTTTGTTGTGGAGTCTATCTCCTGACGATGCTTCGGTTATGGGGCGAAACAATTGTTGAGATTGTGGTGGTGAATGTGTGTAGTGCTTGTGTATTGTTGTGCCATCGTTATCGGGTAGTGCATGAGTTCTTACAAATTCTGCATGTATCAGTTATGAGAACGAATAGTACACTCTACATTTAGCATTACATATATTTCCTTTTATCGCCGATTATAGCAAAATAATATTCTCATTACTTTTGTATTATGGACCTCCGCAAAGTAACGCCTAATTCTATAAATTATATTTACTTTAATTATTTTTTGATTGATATTGACAAATTACTGTAATTTATCCATCCAAATACCTTTTCAATTCAGGAATTGTACTTTGATTTCTATTTTTGTAATTTTTTACTATAATAAATACATTAACGCATACAATATGATCATACTGTGTTTGTATATATATGTGTTTTTAAACATTTCATTTTCAAAATGCGGAATTTAATTTAAATTAGAAATTAATAAGTGTGAATTAAGTCATACCCTCCAAAAATGAGAGAGGAAAATGAGGAGGAAGCCGTTACTTTAAAGTAAAAAATTTTCATGAACTGAAAAATAGAGACTGTTACTTTTTTTAAAACCAACATAAATCTGCAGGTATTCTGTTATCTTGTACATTAACTAACACTAGCTAGCTGGCCCATCACAGGCACAATAGCCACCCGGTTGCACGCAGTGTACTGTCGCCCCAAATGTTCTCTCTCGATTACGAAAGGTTTGTTTTTTGTGATCTTTTTATTCCACAAGTTTAACGGTGCGGTGCCCCAACGCGGGGTGGGCCCGCTAGCCAGTTTTATGAAATATATGAAAATTTGAGTAAACCCTTTTTTATAGTATTTTCAATAAATATGCAGAACTTTAATTGCGGTTTCCATATATTATCCCCGCCACCTCCGTCGCTTCATTAGCCGAGTGGGCTTTGTATAAAAGTTTCACTCAAAAGTGTAATTACATTTTTTTAAGTACCCTGTAAATTATACATTAAAAGTTTGGATTAAAAATAAATGTCTTTACTTTCCCGCTAAAAATGAAAGAATCTCTTGGTTAAAATAACTGTTCTCACATCTTTATTGTATGTCGTAGTTACCGTCACAACGGAGACTAAAGATGCATGAAGAGATACCATATTATCTCTATGCTAGAAATTTAGTCACTCATTGCACTTAGTCATTTATATCAATCTTGGTAATGTCAACTTAATACAGTAGAACCTCGAGAACTTAAAAACAATGTTTTCCCTTCCCCTTCAAACACCAAAAACTCTTTAACTTAAATACAGAATCACGATAACTTAAATTAATAATTTCAATGTTGACCCTCTATAGCTTAAAGAAATGTCTCGACGCATTATAAGTATACCGTAAAAAATCTGCCAATTTTAATTGGACAATTTGCGTTATTTAAATGTGAAAAAAAATTACTCGGAATTTATTGCTTGTACTTGTTCACCTATTGTTTCTTAATAATCCCTTTAAACAGTACTGGCGGCGGAGGTTTCAATTGGATTTATCACTGTCACTTTTATAAACCCTTGATAAGTTAAAAACTATACATATATTTCGAAAAATTTTGAAATTTCCTAGGATTTTAACTTATCGAGGTTCTACCGTATGTATTACATAAGCTCAAAGAATTAAGAACTCGATTTAGATAATCAAGATTTAGTTTATGGAAAAGTCAAAATAGCTAGAGTGTAGATCTTTGAAATCACGTATAGAGTAATAACTCTATAAAAAAAATACAGGACCGTCACCGAGTACCGACCGGCGACCCGCCACAATTTCTCCACAGCTTCACGAGATATTCGTCTGTGTACTTCAATTTGCGTGTACCTAACTTTTCAACTTTCAAGTAATCGTTGGCGGGTTTGTGTGTTGGTAAGTAATTTTAATTTTATTATTTTTTAATACAATACATTGCTTTGTGTAAGAGTTTATTCTTATTATTTCGATTGTGGTAATTATAAGAAAAAAACTACCTATTATTTGGTAATAAGTTTCAAAATAATTTAAAGAATTATGGCTTCCCAATTCAAAATATTCTTCATTCAAATAGACTGTGTTCAGTACTTTTGAATCGTCAAATGTTTTTAAAGAAGCTACCACTGATTCGGCAGTTTGCTCCTACCTACAATTTCATTGTTGGTTAATAGTTGCTGAATACAGTTAAGATATATTACGCGTTACTTTGCGGAGATCCATAATACAAAAGTAATATCACTTAAAGTGGGATAAGGGCAAGACGATGATGATGATGATGATGAATTTCATAATAACTTTTGTAATAAGATTTAAAATGATTCTGTCGGTATTATGCGGTCGAATAGGAAATAATGTGGTAGGTAGAGCAAAAAAAAATTCCAGTTAAAAGTAAGAATGTAAAAGTGGAGCGATTAATATTAGTACTTGGGTGTTTTTTTTTAATATAAACAATTCAAATAAAAAAAGAAACAAAGGGCCGGTAATATAAAAAAATGTTTGCAACTTACATGCAACCAGCATATTATACGTGAATATTCAAGTTCCCTAGATGTTTTCTTTAGCCGCAAAACTTCAGATCATCCTCCTGCCCATATCCCACTCAAAGTGGGGTCGGCACAACATGTTATAAAGATATTGTCACATTTTTTTGGCTACGTATTTTGCGACCGGCCGCCTGCCTGACGTCAACATACCTTAGTTGTATTTTACAACACCTCGGTATGAAATTAGGGGGGTCTGTTCTACTCAGTCTGATACGGCACGGCCACTCGACTTTTTTTTTATACATGAAAAATCCCTTATGGGTACCGCTGCCCGACGGGGACAGGCGGCGGTTATGTCGGACTCGCACCGACTAAAACGACCTGTGTGCTCCACCACGCTGCCGATGGCAAGGACAGGGTATCGTTGTACACATTGCCCCCATTCCCGCCGACAGCTCCGATCCCAGAGAAAACCTCAAACTTCGCTACACCCGACGCCATTTACCCATATTTATATGTTATTGCGATGTAAAAAGTATAATTGTGCCAAATTTAATCGATATTGATTCAGCGGATTCGCTTTAAAATAGCAACAAATATACATCCATACTTTTAGATTTGTGACGTGATATTTTTAGGGGGAGGAGGTAAAGGTTTTAAATAGTGCGGCAGTAGGGCGGGGGGAAGGGAAAAACCTATTCTAGCATGGCGTATTTTATGAACTTCCCCTTATTGTATACATTCATATATTTGTTAACAATGTATATGTAATGTATTAATTATTGGTAACTATAACAATATTTGTAAGGGGGAGGGTTTAAAAAAACCGTTTTAGCGTGACATATTTTATGATCGCGCCTAGTTGAAATTAAATACATTACGGAATAATTGTCCTAAATTTCATCGATATTGATTCAGCGGATTTACCGTGAAAGAGTAACAAACATACATCCATAATAATAATCATATTTTGCTATTCGAATTAATATTTAGTCTATCACGCGTATATCCCTTTTTGTCACTACGCCGTGTCGTATCCAACTGAATAGAATAGACCACACTATTTCTTACCAAGGTGTCGTAAAAGGAGACTAAGGTAAGTTGACGTCAGGCAGACGACGACCTACGCCCCTCAGGGGGAAACTCAAAACAGGAGGACTCGACACGACACTTTCGCTCCAGTCCATTTAAATATAATACAATACTAGATTCCGGTGCCAAATTTAACGAAAATAGCATATTCTTCCTAAAACCTATAATTAAATCATTCAAAAACATGTATATGACATAGGGGGGCATTAGAATTGTAGCATGGTTAAGGTGGCATGACACAAAAAAGGTTGAGAGACACTGATATAAATTATTAAAATGCCCCTGCATAAATGAAACAGCCCCCATATATTAACTTCGCATAATATAAATTCACCTATGCAATAAAGTAATTGTGAAATTGGTTTTTAATTTGTACAAATCCATAATAATGCATAAAAAATAATATTTTGAGCTTTACTTTCTGAAATTCTGTCACAATAAGACTACTTTTACTGTCACCAATAACAGTTAAGAAACACCTCGACAGGTTTTCTATTTTTAACGAAAGAGTACTCAAATTGGTTTATCTGTTTGACTGCAATTAAGTAATAGACTTATTTTAAACTTGCAAAGACCCCACTTGTATTCCCATGTATAAGTTATAGTACCTGGGTGACCAAGCCTTGCTCGTGTATAAAAAAAGAAAGAAAAAAATGCATGTAAAAATTAGAAAGGAAAGAAAGAGCCGGTGACATCTGGGATTCAAACCCGGGTATCCTCTCATACGTAGTTTGTCCGTATACCATTGTGCTACTAAAACTTTTAAATTGTTCAGCATTTGCAAAAATTAGCTAGTATATTTAATGTCATGTAATTTAAGCAATTTTTCAATGCCTGAAAACAGGGAGAAAATAACTTTTTTTTAAATAAAACCTAGCTAGATCTATTGTTTTCCCTCGAACACCCTTACACACTGAATTTCATGAAAATTGTTGGAGCCGTTCGTTACCAATATTCAGAAAATATACATACATATATATTAAAAACAAGATTAACTCATTAAAATATAAAAGACAAACAGACATTTTTTATTTTTTATTTATTTATTTAGAAAAACATAAACATATGCATTTCTTATTTCTAAGAATACACCAGTAAAGAAGACAACAATGTTCCTTAGGGCTAATAATACCTCACACAGAACTTGTAAGTTTCGAAAAACAATTTACTTTACTACTACTTTGTACTTTTATAATATAATATAATTATAACTATATAATATAATAAAAACTGCAACATTTACAAAAAAGTCATCTACCAATAGCTATTTTGGTCTATTTCTTTTTATGCCATACTGACATATGTTTCTTGCCTTTTCTTTTTATGTAGTGGTGGTGGCTTATAGTTACCACTTACTAATATTGTACGATTCTACTTTTTTTTTTGTGTTTGTAATGTGCTTTGACCATTCACATGATAAATCATGGCTTATGGATATCTTTAGTGTTGTTATATAATTATTATTGACCTTCTTTTAGAGATAAGTTGGTTTGTATAAAAAATAGTAGCATATTTAGGATATAAAATTCAATTAGACCCTTGTAAAGTAATGTAAAAAATTTATGTACATATCAGGAAGAAAGTGTAACTTAAAGAGGTAGTATATACTTGAGGGAATGTTATATATTCATTTTAATGACATGCAATCACAGGCTTGTCATATGGCACAACTACAGGCCATAAACAAGATAATAATAATAATATATGGCAGAACAATGACACTCCATCTTAATAACTACATAATTGGACTGAAATCTTTTACACTCTTACAATAGTACTAAAACTAGTGAACAGTCTAAAAATAAGATATAATTTGAATAATACAACAATGAATTCTTGCCTATAATCATCAAAAACTCTTAATTGATATTGCTTATTAAAACTATTGCAGTTCAGAATGTTATTAAAATTAATTTTCACAACTTACTGCCAACCTTTGCTTGTTAGAGAGGCACTTGAAGAAGGAAAAAAAAACAAAAACTAATGATTCAGTTGCATCAACTATTTTATTATTATATTCTTTTGATCTTTTATATAGGTTTCAATATTCACTAGCTATTTTCCTTTTTTTTTTCTTCTGATCTAATATAGATCTAAACAGATCAGATAAAAGTAACTTTCCATAAATATACAGTCGGAATACTATTTTAATTCAGAGCTTTGGTTAGTTATACCTCAGGAAAAACAGTAAAGTACACTTCTAGCATTGCAGGCTTCTTGCCTTTTATTCTTAAAGTATAATTTTATTTGTAAACAAATAAAAACATGTCAAAGTCATACCAAAATAGTTACATAGATACAAGTACCGTAAAAGATTGAATGTTGCCATTTATGTTTTATTTTTGTTTAATATGTATTAGGGTTATATGCACTGTTCTAGTACTGTAATCACTTATTACATACACTTAATTTTAATTTATAAAATCGTATGCTTCTATATGACATACTAAATGACTAAAAATTTAAGAATAAAATTTAATCAACTCGATCTTTAACCAACCAGCGTTGAATGTTAATTTTAAAAAAAACGGTTGCCTGTAAAGTCGGTTTTACGGGCAAAGATTTTACGTGACGTCTTTTTAAATGTGATGGATTGGAGTGGGAGAGAGACGCAAGGCATTCGCCAGTCCGGCGGGCCTCTCTTTCGTTCGGTGACTCATCGTAACAGACGTGAGCGGGCGTTACACTTTTTCATGAGTGACTCCAAGCCGCAACCTAATTTAAGACGTTGTCACGTCAATAACTGTTTCTATAACTTTATTAAGCCACCAAACCAACTTTAAGTTCAAAAAGTCAAGTAGTTTGGGTTATTAATCTATTTTTGTCACTGTTTGTTCATTAGTTGTAAAGCTGAAGTATATATAAAACTAGCGGCCTGCCCCTGCTTCGCACGGGTATAAAATATATATCCCATGTCAGTCAGTGTAAAAAAAATGATTAAAATTGATCCAGTAGTTTTGATTTATTCATTACTGCCCGTGGCCCGCAAGCGTTAAATTTGGAGAAAAACAATTCCCCTCTCCCTATACTAAGAAGATTTCCTGCTATCTTTGGAATATCTCAATTCATATAGTACATTTTTACTTATTTACTTTTATATTTTCCCTATGTCTTTTATTTTTACAATTAATTACAGAATGTCTTTAAACAAACTCTTGAAAGAGCGACATAGCTGCTAAAGTCGAAGTGTTATAGGGCGAAGCGCGGCGTCCTCATGGCATTTTAAATCTGTAATATCTCCGAAAATGTTCACTTAAATTACATTCTGTAAACGGCCATATTGATCTATACTAAATCAACTATTTATTTAAGGTACTTAATTGGATAAGAATTAATGCTGTATTGTATAAAAATTGCTTTGAACATAAGCCATCATTTTTCGTAAAAAGTAAATGACAAAAAATGCTATAGTGGGTTATCCATAAGAGATAGACATATACCATCCCGGACTTTTCTGTAGACTTTTTCAAGGTGTACAAATACTTAGTAAATAATTTTGATAAATCTCGTAGGGTTTAGCCTGCGTTTGCAATGTAAGTGGAAAAAAATGTAATTATTTACAGAAACCTCAAAAATTACAGTATTTCTCTACTCCGTATTGAATGTTATTATACGTACAAACCTTTCTCTGGAATCACTCTATCTATTAAAAAAACCCCATCAAAATCTGTTGCGTAGTTTTAAAGTTTTATGCATACATAGGGATATATGGACAAACAAAGAACTTTGTTTTATAATATGTAGTGATTCTCGCGTCACAATGTTAATTACCATACTTCCTCCGAAATAGCTTGACCGATTTTTATGAAATGTTATATGCATATTCAGTAGGTCTGAGAATTGGCTATTTTTTCATATTCCCCTTAAGTGATAAGGGTTGTCCACCCCTAAAATAAAAAAAAATTATAAGGTACATTACAAATTCCCTACAAATAATTTATATATAAAGTTTTATAATTATATCTTTAAATAACCTGTTAAAGAGGGAGCTTCCTTTTTAAGTCCGCAACACACAATGTGCGCGAACTTTTACACTAGGACGTGAAAATACGTTGCACTCGATATATATATATTAGTTTATTTATATACTGTAAATAGTGGTCTTTTGCATTTTGCAACGTCAACTTCTGCATTTTCAGCATCGCTTAATTTCGTGTTGTAGTGAAAATTACTTTCAAATGACTCAGATGAGCATAAATTTGAAATTTATGCTCATTTGAGTCGTATTCATACGTCCCTCCCAGGTAACAGGTTCATATTGTCTGAATTTTACGTGTAAGTTAACCTTAACTGTAGTTATTTATATATTCATATAAAAATTATGGTCGTTATTTAAATATATTCAATTTTTCTCTTAATAAAAAATTTATTCAAATAAGCTGTATTTACTTATATGAAATGAGGTCTAATAGACAAACTAATTTGAAACTGCCACAAAACTTTTAAACAACAATTAGCCTAAAATAGAGAAAAACAAATGTACGATTGATTTTCGCCTTTAGACAAAAAACAAGCACAAAATTTTAAAAAATTCTTTATTTATACAAATCAGTGAGTCAGTGCAAATTCCGTAACTCTCAGAATATTAATTATAATATTTATAACAAAATTCAAATTGTTTGTATGGGCATGACCAAAGGCGCGATTATGTTGACATTCAATATGGCGGTATGTCGTCAGTGCTGTGCTGTGTCGTGGTGAGATTTGTTAATTTAATGGAATGTGTTCATGTGCTTCTTTGACGATTTAATAAAATTTTCCCGACCTTCCAAACAGTCAGTGTAATAATATAAGTCACCGAACGAACTTTCTGTATATTAAATGGGCTCGATCGGAAGCGAGCAACGTTATAATTTCTGCACATCGTCGTTCGGGTCGCGCGGCCGATACCTAGCTAGATAGCAATAATAAAATGTAGTACGATATTCTGATAGGACGTATAGTAGTAATTCGTCGACTGAAACAATTGTGGTACAAATTTGTGATCCTAATAATTTTTAACGGGTGATATTCGTATAGTAGTTCTCACGGTTCGCTTTTTTGATGTTATATTTTGTATCGGTCGGTAGAAGTAAGTTTGAACTGGACCAACAGTTTATATACAACTTTAACGTGACATTGTCGGGGAAGGAGGATGCGATATATTAACGTGTCTACATCGGCTTGAAACGTAAATATTTTTTATCTTTAACATTTTAGTGTGCAACCTCGCGCACGCATCCCAGTATTATGAGTTGTGCTTTATTATTTGCGGCAATCGTACACACTGAGCATTTGAGTGCACTGCCTTTTGTCGATGTTGGCCCTAATTGAACGTCTCTATGTGTTGTAGACTGTCTAATAAATTGATAACTAATTTAAATTAATCTTTTCAGTAGGTAGTTGGTAACGACCATCCAGGAATACACAGGCAAGCCTATGCTAAGAGGAGCTCCGACTCAGCAAGCATTGAAGACATCTGAGGATCTAGTGTAGTTTAACCCTTAGTAGATTTTTGTGTTTTTGGTGTTTAATTTGTGACTCCCTATGACTCAAATGTAAAGATAAAGATGAAATTTTAGTTTTTAAATTTATATCTGTTTGGAAAAAACTGTAACACCATACACCCTTTACTGTGATATATTGGTACATAGAACTGAGATTTTTTTTGACTATTATACAAAATACAAAACTGTGAAAATGTCGAGTAATCCTCAGTGGAAAATGTTCCAACCGCCAGATTCACAATCCTCTTCCATACAAGACATATTGGAACTGAGACAGTCAAACATGCAGTCTAAACAACTTTTCCGTAATGGTAAGTTTTATACGTTTTATTCATTGTTACTATTAATAACTTAATTTTCTATACTACTTAGATTTGTATATATTTTTACTTATTATTATACTTTATGTATAATTTATCTAATCTGACATGTATATTTCATATGAGATGTATAATAAAATTTAACATGTTTAAAATTTAAGAACTATGTTAAATACACAAAACATACACACAATCAAATTATCATAATACAAATACCAAAATATTCAAATTAAAACTTTGAACAACAGGAATGTATTTATTTTTAGGGTTTATAATATAAACACAATAGCTGTATTTCAGATGTCTTAAATAAAGTAAAAATAATTAATTTAAACATGTCTTAGTATTATTCAATGAAATATATATTTAAAACATTTATATTTTCCTTTTGCTTAAAAACTACAAATTTTTCATTTTAAATATCACTGAGAAACATTCAAAACAATATATATTATTAATATTTCTATTTGCATTTTGCTTAAAAAGTATATATTTTTCATTTCACATGTCTTAAAAAATATATATGTTTTATTAATATTTGCATTTTACCTTAAAAAGCATGTATTATTTATTTTAAAGGTCCCTTAGATGCGTACAAAACAATAAATATTTGTGGTATTTATATTTTTATTCTGCTTGAAAGAAGTATGTACTCAATATATTGCCAATATACCCAAGCCATTTGTAATATCATTCGTGCTTTGTAGAAACCAACAAAAATGTATGAAGACTATACTCCATTCCAAAAGCAGTGTTCAATTAGGAATTAATTTTCAAATCTAGTACTTACTTGATGACTAATCAACTGTGTCTAAGTTACTAAGAATAACATAATGATTTGCACCAGTTGGCCCCAATTTTGAGTTTTATTATTGCAATATTGGTGCAATAAGCTCAGGACTGCAACTACCAACCTAAATGCTAAAAATGAATTAAAAACAATGCTATAATAAATTGTTTTAAATAAAGATAAGAACTAGCGGCCTGCCCCTGCTTCGCGCAGGTATAAAATATATATCCCATGTCAGTCAGTGTAAAAAAAATTATTAAAATCGATAGAGTAGTTTTGATTTATTCATTACTGCCCTTGGCCCGCATTCGTTAAATTTGGAGAAAAACAATTTCCTTCCCTATACCAAGAAGGTTTCCTGCTATCTTTGGAATATCTAAATTCATATAGTACATTTTTACTTATTTACTTTTACATTTTCCCTATGTATTTTATTTTTACAATTAATTACAAAATGTCTTTAAACAAACTCTTGAAAGAGGGACGGACATAGCTGCTTAAGTGGAAGTGTTATAGGGCGAAGCGCAGCGTCCTCACGGCATTTTAAATCTGTAATATCTCTGAAAATGTTCACTTAAATTACATGCTGTAAACGGCAATATTGATCTATATTAAATCAACTATTTATTTAAGATACTTCATTGGATAAGGATTAATGCTGTATTGTATAAAAATTGCTTTTAACATAAGGCATTATTTTTCGTAAAAATTAAATGACAAAAATGCTATTGTGGGTTATCCATAAGAGATAGACATATACCATCGCAGCCTTTTCTGTAGACCTTTTCAAGGTGTACAAATTCTTAGTACATCATTTTGATAAATCTCGTAGGGTTTAGCAAGCGTTTGCAATGTAACGGAAAAAAATGTAATTATTTACAGAAACCTCAAAAATTACAGTATTTCTCTACTCCATATTGTACGTACAAACCTTCCTCTGGAATCACTCTATCTATTAAAAAAAACCGCATCATAATCTGTTGCGTAGTTTTAAAGTTTTATGCGTACATAGGGATATAGGGACTTTGTTTTATAATATGTAGTGATAGTGATATTAAAACAGCATAGTTAGCATTGGGACAATATTTAAAAAGTATTGAGATTAAAATAGTTAATGTAGAGACACCGGCTATACTCACGTCTTATGATATCGCGCTAGCCAGCCTAGTTTGAAACCATCTAGTGATTTTTCATGAGCTCTCAGTGATTTTTCATGAGTTCCCGCCGTAGTAACGCGGTTATACCGCCAACTATGTATATATATTTTTTTCAATAAAAAAATTAACGCATTATTTTTCAAATTTTTATGTTTATACCCGTTTTGGCTACAGCACTATGAAAGGGTTTCGTTTGAAAATTTGCCAGAAATCCTGGGACACATATATATCGTACAAAAAAATCTTGAACAGTGTTAAATATTATGTTGAAGTTCGCTTTGCGGCTTTATTTATAACTCGGTTACTATATCCAAGATATTAAATACATAAATATACAACGTGCTTGTAAAATCACTTCTAAGGCGGCTCATATGCAAGAACTAAGTATACGTTAATAAATAGTAATCATCATCTTCCTGCCCTTATCGCACTCTAAGTGGGGTTGGCACAACATGTTATAAACATGCTGTAACATGATTTGGCTGCGTTTTTACGACCGGCCGCCTGCCTGACGTCAACTTATCTCTGTCGTATTTCACGACACCTCGGTAAGAAAGAGGTTGATCTATTCTACTAAACCGGATACCACACGGTGGATCATCTTACCTTAGTCGCCTTTTACGACACCTCGGTAAGAAATGAGGTGGGTCTATTCTACTCAGCCGGATACCACACGGCGGGTCGACTTACCTTAGTCGCCTTCTACGACACCTCGGTAAGAAAAGAGGGTGGTACTATTCTACTCAGCCGGATACCACACGGAATAACGTTAATAAATAGTAATATTAATGCGAAAGTGTGTGTTATTCCATCGTTTTTCTTTTAAGTATAGAGATAGACAAAGGGTTAAAGAGCGACATTTACTAGTTTTTATCTCACTGAAGTTCACACAGAAGCTAGTCCATACTAATCCTATAAATGGTGACAAGTTACAGAACTATATAATAAATAATGAAATGAACGTCGATGTAGTCACTATCAGAAGCTATCAATATTTAATTGAGGACTAAAGAACACGACTTTTATTTATCTCCATTTATTTACAACAATTTTGCTAAGCGAATGATGTTTACATAAAATTATATCACGAATTAGCCAGTAACCGCGTCCTCTGCGCAATGTTTTTTAAACGATGTGATAAATATTGAATATTTTCTTACATCAAGTTTGAATTAGATTACTTCGTATACAAATACAAAAGTAAAGATAAACGCAGTCGCGTTTATCAGTAGTTCTATAAGTCTATAGAAAATCTGATTTTATAAATGCATATAAAATCGTAAATAAAGATGTCTTTGCGCCTTCCCGTTCTTTCATCGGTTAACAAATGGCTGACAGTAGTAAGCCCAGTGTCTACGTGCTCGGCCGCGTGGTCCTTCTCCCCTCTTTCTTGCCAACTATTATGAGTATATCCAACTTAATTTGTCGCCCAATGACGGCAATGATTGAAACGATACGAGGCCTAAATAACATAATACTGTGCTAGCATACAGTCTGCACATTGATAGTGTAATGAGAACATTACGCAGCTCCAACTTGAAATGGTAAAATTCGCGGACGTCATTCCTCATATAAATGTTAAAATCACTATACAAGACCCTGAAATTGCTTATATATGTCTATAAATATTGTTCTCAATAATCTTAAACATTTTTTAATAATACTGTTAACATGAAGTTTGCTGCACTAATCATCTAAATTCTTAACATATAGTTGAAATAGTCTGAACATAATTTATAGCTAGAAAAACCTTTGCATATAATAACGATGTAATAAATAATATGGATATTAGGTATATCAATTGCCAAGCCCTTGCTCAGCATATTTCGCAAAGCTTCAAAATACGCGATATTATTTTGTAATTAGTATAAATTTATTAACGTCAAAATTATAAATACTACAAAAAAATGAGAAGATGTTTTATAATTGTAAACTACGATTGCTTTTTATTAAGGTTTTTTTCACTAAAAAATGAGCTTTATTGCACCGCGCTTACGAATGTACACGAGTATTTATTATTAAATGTTGAAATTTTAAACCGACGGTTTGCAAAAGATATTGTAAAATATCAACATGCTGCTAATTATTTTGTTAATAAATTATTATTAGATACGTATATAATTATTTGTTTGTATATACATTTATTTTAATGTAGTTTAATTGCTTAATATCACGATTAAATTGTAGGGTAAAGGAAGTTACGTTAAAAGAAGTTTATTTTCCATAAACTTTTTTAAACCCACATTTTTAATACATGACATCAGACCGTTTACTTACTCCTATCTGAAAAATTATTCTACATTCTACATTCAGAAGTATTTTTGACTTTTTTTTAATTTGGAAAAAAGTAGCTTTTTACACATTAAAAAACATTTTGTATTCGAACATTCAGCCATAAAAGTTTCATAACAAATCGACCTTACTTTTTGATTACAAATTGAAAACAATAAATAGGAGCATTATGATCGTATCTCAGAATTCGACCGAACGGTTGGAATGTATTGTTATGTTTTAAGGAGAGCACATACCTATAACTGTTCATTTAATTTTATATTACCTTTCTGATGATATAAAGTATATAATTACACGTGTAAATAATGGGCCTATTTATTGAATCCATCAAACATCATACAGTATTTAAATGCTTACCGAACAGTCGATAAATAAAGCTATTTTGAAAAAAAAAACCGGTGTTTTGAACCTTAAGCCTTTTAACCATCCACAGATGTCAATTTCAACCGTTTCAATATTGTCCAAAGGTACCTTTAACAACGACCACCCTAGTTCTCCAAGAGAACACTTCAGCGCCATGACCAAGTCAATTGGGGGTAATAGATACTCCCTAGGGAACTACAATCTAGACTCATGCCCCATGGGGGACTCAGTGGGTGGCGCAGTTTATTCATCCAGTTCCACTAACAACCCGCCCCATTACGACTCAATCAACCACCCACCTATTAGAGAGACAGGCATTATTGAGAAATTGCTGGTAAGTAATACGTTTAACTTCAAAACCATCGTTTATGGTTCATTATCCATATGTTTATGCTGAATTAGTTTGCTGTTTACATTTACTTAGCAATATCTTTTACTTTAATAAAATAAATATTTACTGTGATATTTCAAATCTCTGAGTGCTAGTTATAAGTGGTTTTCTTTTTTTTGTAGCATTCCTACGGCTTTATACAATGTTGTGAAAGGCAGGCTCGCCTATTCTTTCACTTCAGCCAGTTTAGTGGTAACATAGATCATCTGAAAATTGGTGATCCGGTCGAATTCGAGATGACGTATGACCGTCGCACTGGAAAACCGATAGCATCTACGGTCGCTAAGATTGCGCCTGAGGTTGTGTTGAGCGAGGCTCGCGTCACTGGGTTGGTGACAACGGAGGTCAAGGGGGAAGGATCGGGTGATAACACGGGAAGAATTTCCTATGAGAATAGAGGCGAATGCTTTTTCTTGCCTTACACCAAGGATGACGTTGAGGGGAATGTCACTTTACGTACTGGTGATGCAGTTAGCTTCCAGATTGCAACAAACCAAAGGTTAGTACTTCTAAGAGTATTTTTCATCTCCACATTATATATATGTAGTCATTCTTTTGCCCTGATCCCACTCTGTGTGGGGTCGGCACAGAAAGTTTAACCATGTTGTGATGTGATTTGTCTATTTTACAACGAGCCGACTGCCTGACATGAATTTACCTTAGTCGCCTTGTAAGAAATGAGGGTGGTCTATTTTACTCAATCGGATACCACAAGGCAGGTGAACTTACCGTAGTCGCCTTTTGCGACACCTCGGCAGAAATGAGGGTGGTTTATTCTACTTGCCCGAATACCACGCGTATGTCGTTTATTTTTATATGTAGGATATAAAAAAGAACACTATATGGGTAGGTTTTATTCAATCAACATTATAACAGCACATTCTTTTAAAACGACTGACACCATACACTTATGGCCCTGTGCCTAAGTGAGATCAACATCAACTTAGACGAGAGGGCGTCTAATAGTAGTTGTAAGTCAACCTTCAGAACGGTATTAACTTTAAAGTACTATACTTTATAAGTACAAGTCAGCTTTGTAAAGCTTCTATTTTACGTTACACCATCATTCTCTTACCCTTAGCACACTCTAAGTGGGGTCAGCTTTTTTTCCCCATCTTTCATTCTTTCCTATATATGTACCTGGGTGACCGAATCTTGCTCGGTAATTTTATAAAATATATCAAAAAATGCAATTAAAAAGAAGAAAGAACTACCCACCCAGGTACTTTAACGTAAATAAATATATAGAACACTTACACACACGGTCATCCGTCCCGCAAGTAAGTAACTTAATACTTGTGTTATGGTAGACAGACAGCTGGTGAATATACACTTATATAATTATAATTACATACTTAAATACAAGTATACACACAGGCTCGAAGACCAACAGATTCATTTATAGAAAATGTTGGCACTCGGCGGGAATTGAACCCGCGAGCTGAAGGCAGGGTCACTACCGACTGCGCCAACGGGCCAGTCAAACTTGAACTTAAATAAGTATCTACCCTCTTCAAATCGCACTAATGAAACAATATTTTGCAGAGGCACCTTAGGCGCATGCCACGTACGTTTCGAGAATCCAGCCCACCCAGTTAAATATCACGGCGTGATATGCTCCAAGAAAGACAACTTTGGTTTCATCGAACGTGCTGACGTCGTTAAAGAGATATTTTTCCACTTTTCTGAAGCCAAATTCAGGGAAGTGCTGTCCCTGGGCGACGACGTGGAGTTCAACATCCAGACGAGAAATGTAAGTGATTTTATATTTATTTTTCATACAGACAACAACATACAAATTCGCTGGAATGACAAAAGATTTGGATGAAAGTTATATAAATTATTTTTTAACGCAAGAAACACTGTTAAATTAAAATAAATACAATTTATACTTGACAATGATAAATTAACTTTTAAAAACGATATTATTTCTTTACACTTATTCAATAAATAACAAGCAATTTTCTCAAAAATCACCCAACAATAACTCGTCACACATTGACGGCGACATTGTTTTTCTATATTATTGATTTAATTATTTAAAGGGGGTTGTATTTGAAACATGTTGTAACATATTTAAATATTATATAATAGAAAATGTATTCGCTGCCACCTACAGATTATCATTGAAATCTATTCCAGCCAATTTGTGATGGTCTCATTTTGTCATATATGTTTTTTGTTTAATGTTCGATACAGGTATCTTCGAGATTTTTCTAACTTTAAATTGTTTTTGTTATTTGTGCCTTTTTCAGATTATTTTTCAATTTTTTTTTTATATACTCCTTTAAGCTGTTAATATCGACCGCTCTGACGTTTAATGATACTCAATTAACCTTATAATTGCTATTGTGTGATTTCTTTGAACTTGTTTCACTTGTATTTGAACCTGTAATACTGCCGCACTACTTACTCAATTACAATGCTAACGGGTATTTAAATTGCTGCAATATCTATATTACATTTAAGAAACTCTTAGATTATCGGGTTTTCTGATGGTAATCCGGTATTGGATATAAGTAATGTAAATTCAATAACTATACTGCGTCCATCATATTATCAGTCTTTTGACAGCTCACGCTCATTAAGTTTTGTATTGCTTACGTACAAATATCATACAAATAATATTTGTACTTTATGGATGGGTACCGCCCACTTAGTGATGTCACACATAATGGTTACTACGATTATGCCAAAGATTAAAAATAATCGGTAGAAATCGATGTTACGAGTATTAAAAGACATTTAATAACATTATATAAAGTTTTACTTTCTTCTTAGTTAATACATGAATACAAATAAAACAATCAGGATATTTTAATTTATTTTATTAGCACGAGTCGTCGGAATGATAATCAACACTAGACTCCTCCGATGAGGAGTCTTCAGTAGCAGTTATTATTAGCTCTTGTGTAGATAATATATTATCAAACGCAATATCACGTTCCCAATCAGAGAATATTACTCTTTTAGTTCTTTCCACCACACTTGCCCAGTTCTCGGCCGTTACGTGGGTGCAAGCATTTTTTAGCAATTGCAACATTTTATTCGCTGTGAATGGGGGGCTTGTATTGCATCTCGCAGCATGCCCTTTTACTTGTGCCCATATAAGTTCTGTTGCGTTGTACTGGCAGTGGTATGGAGGAATCCGAAGAACAGTATGGCCATATTCTGCTGCCATTTCATTGATTACATAGCGTTTTGCTCTCTTTTTGGTTTTTAATATTTTTATTAATTCAACTTTTAACATTGAGTCGTCCACATTTACTCCATTGTCCCGAAGCCAATTAATTATTTCATGCTTTTTATTAGCCTGTGTTGGCATTTTGTCAATTTGACGGGAGTGGTAGGGCGCATTATCAATAAAAATTATTGATGGTTCTTCCAATGAAATGAGCATTTTTTTGAACCACTCTTCATACACATTTGCATTCATCTCTTCGTGGTAGTCATTTGATTTCTTCGATTTAAATGCCAACAGTGCGTCTTGTACAAATCCTTTTGCTGTACCTGCATGGCAAATGATTAGGCGCTCACCTTTTCCCATTGGTACTGAGGAAGTGGAATCAGCAGTATCATCAGTCCAGAAACGAGATAGTGTGTGGTTAGCGTTGAGCCATGTTTCATCCGTGAAAACAATATTTGCCCAATCTTGTATTTTCTTTGCCTCTCTTAAAAAATCACAACGTGCTATAGCTATATCTGTGCGTTCCATTAATAATTTTCTTTTATTTAACTTTTTATATGAAAAGCCAATTGTGTTCAAAACTTTGACCAAAGAAGATTTTTCACCATGAAATAGACCACTTCTTTTCAAAGAAACAATAAGTTTTCTCAAAGTTGGAATTTCTTTTCTCAAGTAGTAATCATATACATGACTACGAATAGCGTCAGCGTCAAAGTCATCAACAGCTGTCACCTTATGAGCCCGGCGCTTTCTTTTTGGTGTAGATGGTTTGTTTTGCTCCAAGCCGCTCCTGCCGTAGGCATCAGTAGTGATTTTAGTCACAGTTGATAGACTGATCCCCAACGCGGCTGCAACACGGTTTCGGACTTGCGTGATAGGTATAAGAGGTCCGCCATTTTGATTTTCTTGCTCAAAATACTCATGAAGTTTTAACACTAACTGTCTCGATTGTGCTTTCAACACACGTCCTTTCGGCATTTTCACGATCAATTAATATAAGTTTCACAAAAGTTTTTCCGAGGAATAAAGCTACTTAACTCAAGGTGTAACAGATGCGAGAGAACACTCAGCGAACGTAAATGCGTGTGACTATCACGGGCGTTTCGTTGAGAGTGACAGATCACGTCAAAATGGCGGCCGAGCGGAAGGTCTGTTGATGTTGCCAGTTGATGTATAATATATTTTTTATGATTATAATAAATACACACGGATTAACATTTATTTTCAAAAAACTAAGGCAATATTAAATCAAAATGTTGATTTCTATATCTGTTATTAGTTTACGTAGGTTATCATTAATCGAATTACTTAGGTACGTAATTCGATTAATGATAGTAGGTACTATAATCGGAATGGTATCGCATACGAGAATCTTTAGGACATCACTAAATATGTAAATCGTCAATCTGTCAAAAGATGGTTAATATAATGGACAGTGTATAAAGCTAGTTATATACTTTACTTAATTCAACCTAATATACTTGTATATTAACTAAGGTAGATAAGAATTTTTTAACCAAAATAATGCAAAAATGCCGCGTGCTAAAAACCGCATTTGTAAGTAATTAACAATACGGCCATACTGTAAAAAAGCAAAGAAACAGCTTGTTTATAACATGTTTTGCCGACCCCACTTAGAAAGAGATAAGGGCCGGAGAATGATGAGCAGAAATATAACTCTAAATTATTTTTTTATATATTGTTCAAAAACAAAATCATGTTTTCCATTATATCCTTAGTCTCGAATAGTGTATTTGGTAATACTTCTATTATAAAATCTCGCTTTTCCATAACTATGCTATTTTTATAAACAGTCGACTCTCGATAATTTGAAACTCAATTTAACAGAGATAAATTTTAAATTACGTAATAAGTTTTTAATAATCCTGAAGGCGGACTCGAGTAAATAAATTGGATCAAAATTCGAGTTTTGCTATTTCTAAACTAGTATTATATATCATCAAATTAATAAATACAATATAAAACATCTCTTCTATTATAATAATAACTTTGCCTTTCAAAATCATTCACAATATCAACAGTAAAATACCAAACCCATATCACACAGTTTTTTAAGGGAAATATATTTAGAGTGGATTATCCGTTTTTATACCCGATACACGCAGGATTCGTCAAAACACAATCACTACACAAGTTCACTATAATAGACTCAGCAATCGTTTCGCCCCGAAACCGAAGAATCATCATCAGGACAAAATCGCAACGCAGCAACCAAGCAAGCATAGTTATATAGTAACTGGTTCAACCCCCACCATTTATTTTGTCTCCGAACACGTGTAACAATCTTGAACTAGGAACATTTATGTGATCGTTAAATGAGTGTGCTATAGCTATGTTAAATGATTTCACGATGTTCTGAAATGTTAAGTTGGAGTCTACATTTAACATTATATATATTTTCTATTAACTTTTTCGCGGGTTATAACAAAATAATTTTACAATTACTTTTGCATTATAGATCTCCGTAAAGTAACGCCTATTTCTATAAATGATGGAAATAAATTTTTTTCTTTCCTTACTTCTGAAAGTAAAAGAAACGACTTCTGAAAGTTCGTACATCGTTTGTGGGCTTCGGTTTACATTTTTATAATAAAATTCCACAATCTACTTTGTTCTTGCCTTTACTCAAGTCCTAACAAGCAATTAAAAAGACATTTATAAAGCTTATTATACTGTTGAAGACTGTTGATGATAAGAAAGCTTGAATTTAAGTTGCGACTAGTTACGCATTAGATTATATTGTCATTTTTCATTTGTAAACAATTATATATTATTGGGATATTTCATCATCCTCCTTCCCTTATCCCACTCTAAGTGGGGTCGGCACAACATATTGCAACAAGTTGTCACATAATTGGGCTACTAATTTATATTTTAATTTGGTATTTTAAGACCGGCCGCCTGCCTGACGTCAATTTGTCTTAGTCGTACTTAAAGACGTACTTTACCTCGGTATGAAAGAGGGTGGTCTATTCTACTCAACCGGATATCATACGGTGGTTCAACTTACCTCTGTCTTCTTTAGGGCACCTCGGCAAGGTTGTCTATTCTACTAAGCCGAATACCACACGGTTCATATTTTTGAAATATTTATTTTTGATAAAAAAAGTGACCGCCGAGTTTCTTGCTGGTTCTTCTCGGTAACAGCACCTTTCCGAACAGGTCGTATCTTCATTTTAATTTGACAATTCAAAGGTGTTCATCTTTAATGTAGAATTATTTGAATTTGAATTATAGGGAATTTAATTTCAATATCTACGAAACCCCGGTCTAAACGCGAGGAAAATACTATTCCCCTAACTTCTAAATTACCGAAGGGACCAATTAACATTTATTTTATTCAATTTAACGTGTATTTTCCAAGGGGCCGGAAAAAAACTTCAAATTATCGTGAGATCCAAATTAACGAGTGTCAAATGGCCGAGAGTCGATTATTTTTAAACCGTTAACACGAAAGATCGTAAGAAACACGAAATAGTCCCAATAATTACTAAATTTAGCTGAATTATTCTACTTAATGGAACGGTTAGAAATACCCGTTTTGATCAATTGCTGAGTGGTTTGTTGTTTTTCGTAACATAACTGTTAAATATATTACCTTTATAGAATATTATTTTAATTAATTTAACTTTAAACTTGCAATTAGCCCACATTGTAGTGACGATTTTAAATGTCGGTGTATTCGCGAATTGTAAAGTCATTCTCAAAATACCTTAAAAGTCATCAAACAAGTGAAACTTCAAAAGTCATATTTTAGTTGCTGAAATACAGATTTGAAGTTCGTAAGGATGTAATGTGCATTCTTCGGCATATGTATCATCATATAATTCTCTATTGAATTTTATTGCGAGTTATAACCCTTTTTGACAGACGGGCTTAAATTTGCGTTTTCGTACCATGATATTGTCGTCTGTAATTCAGATATTATTTGGGATGTATAGTTATTAGTTCGTCGCTGAAGGCTCGTTTGTCTGAAAGTGAATGAGACTGATAAAATTAGAAATAATTAACTATAATATTCGTGACTTTTAGCAGAGAATTGAGGGAAATCTAAATAGAAATATTTGTTGGTCGTGACTTTGTTACATTGAAATTAGCTAAGGCGGTATAACGGAGTTCCTAATAAAGGTATCAAGTCCACGTTCAAAATTTTATTATAACTCTGTTATTCTATGCAACAACACTATATCAAGCCTTACTTTAACATTTAGCGCCGTTTATGTTATTTGGGTTTTTCGGTTCTGACATTACAAAGATTATAAATATTAACTATGATATTTGGCATTAAAAATGCGGATAGGTGATGTAAGTAATAAGTGGAACAAAGTCAAATTCCAAATATTCTTTATTCAAGTAAACTTGTAAACAAGTGCTTTTGAATACTCTACTGCTGTTCCTACCGAGAAGAGTCAGCAAGAAACTCGGTACTCGGTTGCTCTTTTAAAAATATAATTCTTAATACATTTAGACATTCCTGACCTGTACAGGTTCGATTAGACCTATATCATCATCGCATTCTCATCATCTCAATAGTATAGTAGGCTTTCTGTAGCAGCCTCTTTTTAACAGTGTTTTTAAACTGCTGTTAATGGCAAAGCTAAAATTGATTGCGAAATTTTATTATAGAATCTTATACCCAAACCCACAAACGACTTGCGTACTTTTGAAATGCGCAAAACAGGAGCTGCAGGCTTATGTCGGTTCCTACTTTGTCTATTGTCATCACCTTTTGTGTTATAATACTTCATATTTTTATGACCAACAATTAAATTGCTTTACATAACTGCGAATCAAATGTAAAAATACCTATTTTTTTACTCTTCTCTTGACAGGTAGACTGACCGATTCACAACAGACTTACAAGCTTGTCTCTTTACATACCATTTTATTAACGTAAAGATTTAGGGATATATTTTTTTCTTTCCTCTTTTCATAATATAGACGTAGCATATTTTTATGTATCCACTTTCGATACTAATGATATAAACGTGAAATTTCTTACCGAGGTGTCGTAAAAGGAGACTAAGGTAAGTTGACCCACCGTGTGGTATCCGATTAAGTAGAATAGCCCACCCTCTTTCTTACCGAGGTGTCGTAAAATACGACTGAGGTAAGTTGACGTCAGGCAGGCGGCCGGTCGTAAAAACGCAGCGAAATTATGTGACAGCATGGTTATAACATGTTGTGCCGACCTCACTTAGAGTGGGATAAGGGCAGGAAGATGATGATGTCCGTTTATGTGTCCTTTTTCCGGAGAAATGTATGTATACGATTTTTGGTACGGAGATAGTTCAGGCTGAAAACCGACATACTGTATCCCGGTACCGAAGTCACGACAGTAACTAGTTTGTATAATAGTCATAGTGTATAGTCATCTAAAGTTTGTGCATAAACCTTATTTATGTATCGCTTTATTATTGCAGTCTAAAGTGCTGAACTTTACATATAGGTAACTAAATGATTTTACATCACGACGTGTTTAGAGCGGAAGCCTATTTCAGAAGTTCCGAATTTGTAAACCTTACCGGGTACCATATCGGGTAGATTTCGTGCAGATATTTTCATAAATAAATGGCCTACAAATTAATTTTGACGCTGTTCGCTGACTATCCTTAAATTTTAAATATAACGCAGATGTTTTTACTGTTTTGAAATTACTTTATGAATTTTGAGCGGCTTTCACCATTTTAAAGAAAGTTTAGGAATATTTTATAAATGCCTTTTAATAAATCAACCTTACTAACCGTAAAAATTCTCGGATAGGTTAAGGTAACGAACTAAAATGTTAAAATACCCTTAATTAGGTAAGGTTTTTTTTCTGTTGCTGAAGAAGGAACGGGAATATTCCTATTTTAGCCGACTATATAAGCTACATTTGAATTAAATTTTATTCATGTTGATCATACGGAATAAAAAGCGAATGATTAAGTATTTATATAATTAGCATTTAACGTAAACGAATGGGTAAAATTACTTTGTTAAATCAAATTACAACTCATTTAAGAAATGCATCTTCTGGACACGAGTTTTTTAAATAAAACTCCATCACAGCTTTCCATCAAGCATGACTGCGGTCAGACGCGCGCTAATCTGATAAAAAAGAGGCATGAATTAATTCAAATCTGTACATCTTAAAAACGTTGACCGAAAACACGGCACTAAATACCAACCTCCAAATATATTATCTAATTGATTTACAATAAAGGTCTGAGATGGCAATAGAATTTGTTTTAGGTTTGGATTTGGTGTAACAGCATTTTAATAATAAGATCTGATAGTTTGAACTATTACTTTGAACTTATAGTTTGTGCTTGTAAATGTGTAACGTAGTTTATGTATATAGTCCGGTCTTATTGTATAGGGTGAACCAGATTAGTTTCGAACCCATCCGGGGCTATTATTCATGAGCTCTTTATATCGATGCGGGAACTGTGTATAGCAGCTCGCTGGGTGCGTTTCTTTGAGGCGGGTGAAGGGGGGTTAAACTGCGGTGGTCGCACATCTTCTATGTATCCCTGGTCGCTCTAGTCTTCGTCATCGGATGCAAGGATGAATTTGTGTATTAGATGAGTACTATCGTCTCTGTTAAGATTCGGGTAGCGGCTAATTAAAAGATAAGACATTAGTACTTGTTTACACCATTTATTAATCAATATCTGAGTGACCGAGCCTTGCTCGGTATTTTTTTACAAAATAAAAAAAAAGTAACCTCATTTCTCGCGACCACCCGTTCTTTCCCCGAATAAACTACGCGGTCTATAAAGCTATTGGCAAAAATTCAATTCCATATAAATTTTAGTATTTTTAATGCCCAAATGTTTTTTTTTTAAATAAACCTAGCTAGAATGATTTTTTCCCTCAAAACCCCCTACACGCTGAATTTCAAGAAAATCGTTGGAGCCGTTTTCGAAATTCCGAAAGATTAACTCATTTAAATATTAAAGATGTATTCTAACACGCGCCTTTCGGTTTACACGCGCTTTCCTCTTTAATAAAAACATCGTGAAACATGCTTAACTATCTGCAGAGAATTTTTGGAATAAGTATCACTTCCTAATGGTTCCAATCCTATTTTCAAACTAAAAAAGCAGTTCCGGAATCTATTTCACTGTTTAGTTATTAATAATGTATCGAGAATATAAACTGCATCAGCAGTTCTAATATATCCCAGCGGGGGCGGCTAGTAAAAATACTTCCCCTTTCAATATATAAAGCCTCTATACACGTCGTGAATCTCTGTGGCGAGATCGAGTTGTCGTTTGAACGATACTGATATCTTGTATATATATTTCGGAATCTCGGAAACGGCTCTTACGATTTTCCTGAAATTCAGCATGTAGGGGATTTGGTGGAGAAAAAATCGATCTAGGTTTTATTTTTTTAAAAACTCGTGTTTTTGGGCACTGATTTTTTTTGATGATTTTTTTTCTTAAATTTACGTTGAATACAAAAACAAATTTTTTGCTTTCAATTGCCATGTCATGGTATACCATGTCAAATGTTATGGTAGCACATTTGGGGAACGGGCGGTAAAGAGAGGTGAAAATATTTAGGATCAAGCTCCATCTGTCAAATTATTTTTTCCTTTTTTTTATATATTTAAAAAAAAATTCGTAGCAAAGCTTCGTCACCCTGGTACCTAGTATATTATGTTCGCGATATAACTACATATGTAGTAGCGTACAACAAAATCTAAAGACATCCTATTGTATCGTAATTGTTCAGAATTTCTATTGTACGTTATCGATTCTGAATATCGATTCACTTTATCGAAAATCACGTTAGGAGATTGAAAAAACTAATAACAATTGTGGGATGTGCTTAGAACTATACCAATATACGTCTTACTATGAATACTCGCGTTAAACCATACTTCCTATCCTTGCCCGATTAAAATCCGTAGTCGATACTTATAATCTCCTTCCCTACGAACAGTTCGGATTTCGTCCAAAACACACTTATGTTCAACAAGTGCATCGCCTCACGGAGCACATATTGCAAGGTTTGCAAACCAATCAGTTTAAAGGTGTCATATTCGTCGATGTCGCCAAAGCTTTCGATAAAGTCTGGCATGCAAGCTTAATCCACAAGTTGCTCCTATTAAATATACAAGTACAAATATACAAGTACCTAGGTGTCACCTTCCAACCTTCCATGACCTTCCACGAGCATATACGCACAGTCTGCAATAAAGCTGCGTATGTCATGGGATGACTTTATCCGTTTGGTTGAAAGAAGTTGATGGAGTTGAAGCTTATATAAATATATTGTACCTGGGTGACCGAGCCTCGGTAATTTTTTTAAAGATAAAAAAATGCATTAAAAAAAATAAAAAAAGCGCCGAGTGAAATGTGAGAATTTTCCTAAGATTCGAAGTTTTTTGATCTGCGCGTTACTATTTATCACAGCTTTGCATTTAACAGCTCAAATATCATTTACTTTCTATTCAGCATTTAAGCGTTTTTTCATTGTTCGAGAACAGGGATTAAAACGTAATTTAAAAATAAAATCTAGCTAGATTGATTTTTCCTCCGCAAAGCATGCTGCATGCAAATCATGCAAATGCATGCTGAACTTCATGAAAATCGTTGAAGCCGATATGTGTTTTTTTATATGATGAGAGGTTGTAGAGCGACTGTAACTAAAATTCCCGCAGATGAAATCGCTGGCTGTAGTCAGTGAACGATAGGAATGCGCCGCTGTAGGAGACTGCACTTTAATAATGTCAATTCGACAATTCCATAAAGAGCGCCCGTCGAGTTACTTATTGTTTTTTCTCAATAGAAGCAACGTTATGAACTAGTGAAATTTTCATTACTGGAGCACCTTTTGTTTTCCAAAAGCGCTTACAGCGCTTTGAAACAGACGAATTAATTGCACGGCGGACAATTAGTACTTGGATAATAACTCGTGAGCACTGATATTGTCAAGTTTTAAATTGCTGAGATATAATATCCTGCAACGTCTGTCATATAATAATTGTATATGTCGACTGTGTGTTACAATATCGACACAGGAAGTTCGAATTGGCTCCCGGGTACAATCGACATCGTATACTCTTTAGAAGCTTGTTTGTTATTATAACGAATGGGCGTAATCAGTTTTTGTTTTGAATAATGTAAATAAGTTGCTTTTTGCGTGTAAACATTCTATTGTAACACTCGGGTCGACTACGGTGAAAGTTTTCTCAATTCATACATTCATAGTTTATGAAAAGAGTTATTGACAAAAGGCTGTAATTAAACTTATTCACTGTTTGTCAAGTGTACGTTGAATGTTATTTTTTTGTTCTAAACACACCCTTCAAGACTAAAGTCTTTAAAGACTACCTATGTGTAACTAAAAGAAAGGCTCAAAATATCATTACTCTATTAATACAAACACCCAACACGCGCATACACACTAACACAGACAGTAGACACACGGAGAAACTCACAAAGAGCGCGCTCGCACGAGATCCCACACATGCACGAAACACAGCCTTATGTTAAAAACAAACACGCACGAATAACGAACACACGCACGCACAACCGCTGTACGCGTTCAAGAAAAAAAAATACGTTCTTAATTATATAATAAGACTTAATGTTTGGTATTAACAAAATGCCAAAATATTAAGTTAAATAGGTATAAAAAATAATTATTTATTACTTGTATTTCAAACTTCTTATTAACACGGGATTTTTTTCTCAATATTCGAGACCTAGGTATACAATCTACATATTTAATAACAAACTTCGTTTATATTGCTCCAGCGGCATAGCACAGCGTTCAGATATACAAACAAACTTTCGAATTTGTAATATTAGTATAGATATGTTGTTGCTTCGGCAAAGTGATATCTACCGTCATTTCTATTTATATCGATAAGAGACGCAATTTTTCCATCGGCCTTATGGTTATCTGATGGCACCGTAGACACTGACAAAAGAAATTTAAATATCTAGCATTTGTTTGGCTTAAAAAGATTCCACTGTATTTTTTATATCTTGTGTAAGTAAAGGTCAAAAGATAAACGGTCGGAGTGATAAATTGCAAATGTAAATATTTGATTTTTTCTGCTCCAAAAGTCGCGAAAACATTCACGTTGTTTAAATTGACAATGATCGCTTTCTCTCTTCATGCCGACATTATTTACCACTTAGACCTACTTTAGATACGGTTATCCCTCGTCCTTTACATACTAAAACCGGATATCTCACAAAATAGTAGATTAACGACTCTTGTTTGTTTGTTTGTAATCTCTTTATTGCGTTTATTAATATAAATATGATAAAGAAAACAACCATGTGCAATTACGAGCTTATTCTGGACTCGAAATCTGTTCCAGCCAACCAGTTTAAAATTAAAAAAAGTAAATTTTAAATATAATTAATTAAAATAAAATCATTTTTATTTTGTTATCATAAGTGTTCGTTATTATAAGTTTCATAACTTATAATAAAAAACTGAGATTAAAAATTTATATATGTATATATTGACCAGTTGTTACTTATGTTTTTTTATGATAATGACGTAATGAGATTGAATTTAAAGCAATATAAAATCTAAAATAATATTATAATGTATATAATAAATATGATAAAATCATCGTACAATAAAAAATATTTATAATAAAGAGTGAATAACACTAATTAGCTTAGTTATTTTTTTTAATATTGGTTACTAAAGTCTTTCACACTTATAATATCGGTATAGATGCGAGTGTGTTTGTTTCTTATTAAAAGCTTTTATTTAACTTGCCGTGTATGTATGCGAAGGTGGAATCTTGCAAGTTAAATTTCCACTTCCCGGTGTCCGATTGAGCTGAATATTTGATACTGGTCCAGTCCCTATAACAATGCATGTTTATGATGAGCATGACCTGAATAAAAAAAGAAAAAAGTAAGTAACGGCCTGTTACTATCCCACTGCTGGGCATAGGCCTCCTCTCTCCATTTTTGGAGAGAAGGGTTGGAGCTAAGACCTACCACGCTGCTCCAATGCGGATTGGTAGGTTACACATATCCCTAGAATTTTTCTAAAGATATGCAGGTTTCCTCACGATGTTTTCCTTCACCGAAAAGCGTGTGATAAATTGCAATTATCAATTAGACACATAAGTTTTAATAGAAAAACTCATTGGTGTCTGCCCGGGTTTGAACCCATGATCATCTCTAGAGATTCACACGGTCGCACCGCTAGGCCATCACAGCTACTATGACCTGAATGGTTCTTCTCAATGTTTAACAGTAAGGACATGAAATTTTGCTAAAAGCTTTTATTATATTTAACTTATTCTATCATGCTCGGATGTAGAGTTATATATATTTTATTAATAATACAATAATAGATGTGCCTTGTGGTATCCGACTAAGTAGAATAGACCACACTCATTTCTTTGTGTCGTAAAAGGCGAATAAGATAAGTGACGTCAGGCAGGCGGCCGGTCGTTAAGGTAATTTGAATAAATAATTATTTAAACACAAAATACGGTTAGTGTGATCTGAAGAGGCGGTCAAAATACAAGCTAGTTCTAGATTGAGCGCTAGGAATATTCTTAGCGTAACTTAGTGTGACATTAAGCATACGGCAACCTGTCCCCGCCACCAGTAGCGTGGTGGAGCACTGTCAGGTTTTTAGTCGGAGAGTCCGACATACCCGCCGCTCGTCCCCGTCGGGCGGTGATGATCCATAATGGGTTTTCTTGAGATGAATAATAATTTGCATGTCTTAGAATAAGAGATGTATTAATTATCCTATGTGTGTTCAATAAAGAATTATTGTTATTATAATTTGAACAATAAAAAAATATTCATACTAAATCTACATCATCATCATCCCCCTGCCATTATTCCACTCTAAGAGGGGTCTGCATAACATGCTATAAACATATTGTCTCATGCCATACTAAATCTGAATATTGTTCAAAATACAAATCACATAAAAGCAAATTGGGAGACCACGTTCCCTTTCATAGGTTTAGGATAATGAATATTGTGTAGCTGTAGAGTGTAGGCTAAACGCTGTTTACGATACGGCCCCCCGCCCTCCCCTCTGTCTGGGCTAACAGAAGCCGCCTATGCATGTCAGACGCGTACAGAAATACTTTGTAATGATAAGGGAATCCTGTCTTTCTATCAAATGCACATAATTTACTAGTACCCGCGACTCCATTCGCGCCAACCTAAAGGTTCATTTCTCAATAATGCACGATGTGTTTTTCGCCTGTTGCCTGAAAGAACACGGTTTTTTTTAATATCATCATTGTCTTGCCTTAACCTAATCCCTAATCTCAGTTGTATGAAATATACTTATACCTAATGTATATTATAATTTAACGATGTATATTATAATTTAACGATTATTTGGGTGATTAAAACGTCGGGATTTGAAAATCCTTTCAGCTTAAAACAAGACTGCGGTTTACAAATGTAAAAATGAAATGAAAATGTTTAAAAGATTTACCGCCGAGTTTCTTGCTGGTTTTTTTCGTTAAGAACAACATTCCGAACCAGTTGTAGCTTCATACTCTTAAAAGTTATTTTACGACCGGCTGCCTGTCGGACGTCAACTTGTTTTAGTCGCCTTTTCACGACACCGGAAAGAAATTAGGGTTATTCTACTCTGTCGCAACCACACAGCAGAGGGATTTTTTAAAATGTGTGTAAGCTTTGATTTTGCCATATATCATCAATTTTGGAGCAGCAGATTTGCCGTCAAAGCGTGTAAAACAGACTTTCGCGTTTATAATAGCACCTGGATGACCCAGCCTTGCTCGGCAATTTTTTTAAAGAAGTAAAAAATGCAATAAAAAAGAAAGAAAGAGCCGGTGACATGTGGGATTTTAACTTGTTTTATTTAAGTCCGCCCGTTCCCCGTAGAGCTAACGCAACAAATGACAGAAAATTTAAGTTTATATCTCTATTTTAGCAGTTTTTCCCGTGCACAAAAACAGGGATAAAACGACATTTTTCTTCCCCTCCCTTTTTCCCCTCCAAAACTCCCCCCATATGTTGAATTTCATGAAAATCGTTGGAGCCGTTTCCGAGATTCAGAAAATATATATACATATATGAATATATAAGATTAATTATTTAAATGTTTACAATATATGATAGAAATTATAATACTATATAAAAAATATATGACAACAGGTTTCATATACAACTACCTTAAAATCGTTGAGTCAGTTATATAGAAAAACATTGTCGCCGTCAATATGTGTCAAATTGTTGAGAAAAGAATGAATTGGTTGACTTTTGAGAAAACTGCTTCTTATTTATTGAATAAATATAAATGAGCAATATCGATGTTATTTTTTTTTATAGGCATAGTGAATAACATAGGTCTACTTAAAAGTCAGCGATGGGATATATCCAATTGGAAAGGATAACTAACCTTACGTTACATTATTTACCGTAATTACATGCTTTAATTTATCATCCCCTGCAACATATAATTAACATAACATGAAAGCGCTCTAATATTTGACAATGGCCATTCTCAATTAGTAAAATGATCTACGAAGCAGAGGTGGGTAGGTTAGTTTAAAATTGTAGTTAGTTAAAATTATAAAAATAAATCAATTCGCAGCCAAAGTTATAAAAGTTAAAACCGCATTTCATCTGTGTGAAATATTTACAAATTTACGACAGACCAGACCGAAGCTGACGCTGTTATTTTAATGACGAGTAAAACAGATACAGTTTCATAAAATTTCAATTGAGAAAATGGTGTAGGTAACAAATAACCGCACTTTTCCAGCAGTGGTCCACGTCAGGTAATTCAATGAATGGCTGATTGATATTTGATTATTAATGTTGACGTTCCCCTTTTAACACGCTTTATATATTTTCTGTGTGTTTATTATGTATGCATGTATCACAGACTCATTTGATGTTAATTTTGGTCACCTTGTACGAAAATATTTAATCCTAACTTAACCAATTTGATAACGAACCGGTGACGGTACAATAAAATAAATAATATACTGGAAAATAGTGTTTAAAAATCACTCAAAAGTGGAAATTATAAAATAATAAATTATATATAATAATAGCTATTTATAATAAAGCTTTAAACAAAGTTTAATGCCCCCTGTTAACCGTTGAGAAGTTCCCTCGCTTGGAGTTGATCCTCGCAGCGTAATCAGCTTATCATAAAAATGCATTGTCATCGAGTATCGAGTAGTATGAAAAATATTACCTCAATCGGACCCGGGGATTTGGATCAAATTGAACTTGCAAGGGGAGATTTTGGGCCATTCGATTGGTCTGCCTGCTTACAAAAATTTTTGAATTGATTTGTATTTGAGATTGTAAGTAAAGTTACATAATTTTTTGGAAGCTTTAAAACCTCTGGCAAAAATTACGGCCCACGAAATGATTCAGTATTATTTATTATTTGTTAATAACATTTTCTGAAAAACATACATAAAAATCAGTAATATTAAGACTAAGAAATGCAAGTACAATTTTTACCTACCTTTAATCCCTGGCACATGTAGCCCCGTTGGCTACGGCACAAGTTAGCTAGTATGCGTACGCTCAAAGTATAAACAAACACTAATTTATTCTAAAACTTTTATTTCTGAGCAAACAAGGTCTGGGGGCACTGGGATCTTGTATCTCTAAATGCTATTGGAAAATTATAGTTAAGTTAAGGTTGGAAATGGCATTATAACTGTAAGGTGAGACAGTAGTGTCGCAAGTTCTACAGACAACAATTAGTTTTGTAAAAAAAATGACGTGTTTGATTGCTAATGGATTCTACCCTCTGACAACGCGGATGCTATTAACGTTCCGGAACCGTTCTCAGTTTGCAGAAAAATTGTATCTCATTAATTAACCCCCTTAACTCTCTAATCCTTCTTAAAAATTGAATATGCAAAATCCATAAGGAAGGAAAGTTTCGTATTGCACATATTGAAAATTAACTTATAAAAAGTCTCAATTCGCCCGTAATAGTTTACGTAATCCCTTTCTTGCATCAGACGCGGCCTATATGACCCCGACGAACCAATTGTGATGGCAAATACAATCATAATATACACATAGCCTCTTCGCCGGCGACGACTAGATTCTAGTTTTCTAACGTAGATCGATCGTGAAAATTTCAACTTTTTGGTTAGTTGAGCAGTCAGGTATACTATCAGTCTACTCTTACATGTCATCCTATTATCCTAAGTTTATACTCTAAATGCTGCTTCTTCGATAGATTGTCCCAGCCGAAGAACTCCTCCCGCCATCCGGTCTATTGACATATCTTTAATATTTAAGTAAGTTAATATTGTATGAATATGTTTATTTTCTGAATTTCGTAAACGGCATCAATGATTTTCCTGAAACTTAGTATGCAGAGAGTTTCGGGGGCGAAAAATCGATCTGGATAGATTTCGTTTAAAATAATGTTGCTTTATCCCTGTTTGGGCACAAAAAAAACTGCTAGAATAGAAGCTTAAATTTGCTTTAATTTGTAAAGTTGTGATAGCTCAATAGAGAACGGGTGGACTTAAGAATTCAAAATAGTAGGCATCAAGCCCCTGTTATTTTGACTTCTACCAAGCTTTTTTTCTTTTTTTATAATTAAAAAAAAGATATACCGAGCATGGCTCGGTCACCCAGGTACTTATTTTTAAACGATACTTACTTTAACGAAAATTCCTCCTGTTCTCTCTTTATGTGTATCCTTTTGTTTCCCAAGTGCATTACGTTTCTTTTATCTCGAGCAACATATTTTCTAAGGTAATAACGCAATATCTTAAGTCATTCTTATGCTATGTACGCTTTTCAAAATCTCCATAACTCTTTTGCAATTCACCCACCTGCGTTGAACTCTAACGAAATTCCGCAAGGCATTCAAAGCACAAAGAGGAAATGTGGCGTTCATTCTTATTTTTATAAAACACTTAAAAATCTTACATATACTATATATTTTCTTTAAATGCACACACGGTTCTTTGTTAAAAAACGTAATCGTACAATCGTAAAATTTTTAAAAACTTACTGATATGCATATCTTTAAAAAGTGCACATAACATTCACAAATTAATATCATGCAACATACAAAATTTTATGAAGTATGTACTAAAGATACCATTAAAAGTAATTTATAAGTTAAAAAATACGGCTAAATAATAAATAATATAATAAGTTAAATACTTCGGAATTGACATCGCAACGTCTGCTTTCTCATAAAATTGTAGTAGTTTTTTCAGTGTCAAACACACGGATAAAACACCATTTTTTTAAAATAAAACCTAGCTAGATCGATTTTCCCCTCAAAACCCCTACATGCTGGATTTTATGAAAATCGTTGTAACCGTTTACAAATGTAGAAATATATATATACATATACAAGATAAGATTAACTCATTCATATCATTAAAAATGCAGTAAGAAATTGCAGATATTGTTTAAATACGGTCGCGATTTGACGTAGCTTGTAAGGAAATAATGATTTGAGTGCTCGTGGAAATTTTATTTCCTAAGAGCATATCTTCTGTTTGAGCTTATTTAGCACAATGCCTAAGATGATTCTTATCGGATCTTTGTAATTTAACTCTATTCAAAATAATGTAGTAACAAATTGCAGATATTGTTTTGAAGCGGTCGCGAACAACGCAGCTTGTGAGGGAAAAATAATGATTTGAGTGCTCGTCGAAATTTTATTTACTTAGAGCATATTTTCTGATCGAGCTTTCTTAGCACAATGCTTAAGATGATTATTTTCGATGAAAGTTAATTTTGATTTTTATATCATTTGTTGTTGAATTAAAAGCATACTAAGTAGTAGTAAGTAACGGCCTTTTACTATCCCACTGCGGGGCATAGGCCTCTTCTCTCCGTTTTTTTTGGACAGAAGGATTGGAGCTAAGAACTACCACGCTGCTCCAATGCGGATTGGTAGGTTACACATATCCTCAGAATTCTCTAGATATATATAGGTTTCCTCACGATGTTTTCCTTCACCGAAAAGCGTGTGATAAATTGCAATTATCAATTAAACACATAAGTTTTACTAGAAAACTCATCGGTGCCTGCCAGGGGTTTGAACCCTAGACCTTCTCGAAAGAGGCGGACGGTGATACCGCTGGGCTACCACAGCTTTTAAAAGCATATAAATTAACAAATATGCAATGTAGAAAATAATACAAATGTACTAAGAACTGCAGATTTGCTCGAAACTTTTCACAATATTATAATTCCCAAATGAAATATCCTTTACATTACATACCTACTCAAATAAAACTCACATTTAGAATTTTGCACTAGCTTGCGGCTGATGTTATAAATTTATTCGAAAGCTCGCAACTACGCTACGAAATTTTCATTCAAAATTACTTGATTTTAAACATCGAGTTAGCAAGTCCTATATGGATTTATTTATTTATCGGATTTATCGAATACCAAATAAGTATTTCCTCAAAGTTGTTGATTATTTCAACAGATTAATACAGTTCATTTTGGCCTTACAAAAAACACATTAAAGTAACCAAAGAATAATTTTGCTTTCATTTTTTAAATTAAAACGAGGATTATAGCAAAATAAAAACTGTAACTACTTTTGTAAACAAAGATACTCTTATTTCTATAACTTATAAAAAATATTCTTATATCTTTGTATATAATGCGATGGAACAATAATTATGTACCTATTTTATTGCAATTTTATTAAAGAAACTGCATCAGTTTCAACGCAAAGTTTTCACGAATTTTCTTACTTATGGGTCTTACTTATCTGGTCTTCTAGTGATTGTCTAGTTTAAAAAAAATGACCAAATAAGTACTGACCTTCCATACAAACTGCCTGTAGATTTAAACATTTTTAAATTAAGAATGACATGACATGAATGAATACGAATTAGAAAATCTGACCCTCAAAATATTTTTTTTCATGTGAAATATATTCTTATGTATTCGTCGAAGTCGTCGAGGAATAATCAAATAAATCAACAAACATTACACAAACACTTATACAATGTATATTTCATTTAAGGTCATTTAAAACTCCTTTTCTAAAGAAACTTCAATCATGCCAAATATATTCGCCAAATATACTCGTATGATACGTAATATAGAACAGGTTGTAAAGACAGAAAACGTAGTAATATTAAACGTAGTATTAAATTGTAGCAAAGGGATCGGTATAGAATTTAATCTGTCAAAGCGGAAATACATTCCTCTAATTTGTACAAAGGCACCAATATTTCGCCTGCATAGACTTCAGTCGTTCCAGGATTCTATAATACTAGAAGCAATTAAAACAGATACGTCCTCAAAGTAAACATGCACAAACATACCAATATACTAGAAGAGACATTTATTACAGAGAAATTTGTTGAATGTACTGAATATTAGTAACGCATGAAATATGAACGGCCCTGCACCTGTCTGCTTTGAAACACTCTTTGACCACTGGGTCGTAATAAACCGTCTGCGTATCTGGACATTAATTTTGTATTTGCGAAATATTTCCATTTTAGCGGTGTGTTTGAAATTGTAAATATCATGCAACGGTATTCATATTAAAGCTTGTTTGAAATAGTATCATCCGGCTTTGCAGAATTGTATAACATTTCGTCGTTTAATTTAAATTATTCACTGATGAACTAGTTAGCTATAAATAGTTATTGTAAGTTAAATATAAGAGATAGAGACATGTGTTTTTTGTGTGTTTTGGTTTACTCGGCGCACATGACTTTAGCTTCCACTAGGCAATTTTTTTCACAACTGCTCCTCTACCTCTACTCAAATTACATAAAATCGTTATGTACTAATAACCTAAATCTTCCAGAAGCATGAGACTTCTTCCTCAGTCGTTCACTCTTGACAGAGTGGTCGTGGTTGATGACGGTTTTCATCCGTTATTGTAGCCTTTGCAATGCGCTTCCATTTGTCTTGGCATGGGACTATCTTTTAGTAAAAACCTTACAAAAATCCTTTTAGTAGATTTTGAGAATATCGGTCACACACACAAACTTTGGGGACTTTCTTTTAAAAGGAGTATAGATTTACCTACACTTTTTCGATATAGTATGTCCCGGTTTTCCGAGTTAACTACTAATCAATTGGTAAGTAAAGTTTTATTAGTTATAGGTAGTCGTACTTTTTCACCTCATCATATTTATAACCTTTATCGTGGGATTTTAATTCCAAGCATCAGTTGTCTATAAAGATGCCTAATTCTTAGTAACAATTTAACACATGCCTTTCGTTTTCTTAACCCCATGTATACAGATAGGGTACCTATAGTTACTTCCACAAAGACTTATACGAATACGAAGCGGCTGACATCTCATCTCCGGAACTTTTATGTTAAGGGATAGAATATGGTCCGGAGAGTACGGAGCGTAGCCGTAGCTCTTTGAACGTTGATATGATCTCTTAAACGGTTTAACTTTTCAATAAAATAAATATAAACTGTTTCAAAGCTTTAAACTCAGTAGTAACTGTAAGGCCGGAGCTCAATAACTTACTGTGGGTCGGTCTAATGGACTATTAAATTTTCTCTTTTCCCGATGTCTAGGTCTTTATTCAGTGAGGAACCTTTTTTTTCTGTGATGAACCTGGATTGATCTTTAATAACAATAATCCTTAGCAGATATTTTATAACTTTATATTTATTAATTAGAAATATTAGAAGATTTTTGCATGGACATTTAAATTCTTCAAGTAACATCCGTGCTTCAATAGTTTTAAATTCTTTTATTGCGAATTTTAACAAATGTATCAGAGAAGTATATAAACAGTATTGCGAAAAGTTTTTTTTTAACTATTAAACTATTTTAAAACATGTTATGCCGACCCCACATAGAGTAGGATAAGGGCAGGAGAATGACGATTATCAATCTAGTAATTTCAAACGTAAAAGGTCTGTAGCACACCGATTAGGAACAGTTGCAGTTATCGTTAATATTGATCTGAGTTCCTGATAGCTTCCGACTCCAGAGAAAACGAATAAAAATACACAGTTCATTAGTAGCCGCCTCTTGCAGCATTGCGAGCTTTTATAAAGCTTCGTCATTTTTGTCACGTCGTGACAACTTGAATAAAATTTCTGTAATTTTTTGTGCAGGGTATATTTTAAAGCAAACAAACTAATAGAAACGTAAAGGATTACATTACATTACATTCGCGTTTTGATTTGAAAAATAACAATTTTATCAATCGCTAAATTTCCTTGATGTTTCTGTTTTACGACCTGTTTTATTTCGCTTTAGTGTCATTTCTGACCTTATAAACTAACGGCCTGTTACTATCCCACTGCTGGGCATAGACCTTCTAACTCCGTTTTTGGCGAGAAGGATTGGAGCTAAGACCTACAACGCTCTAATGCGGATTTGTAGGTTTTACATATCCCTAGAATTCCCAAGAGACATGCAGGAATCCTCACGATGTTTTCCTTCACTGTGAAGCGTGTGATAAATTGCAAATATTAACTAGACACAAGTTTTAACGGAAAGACTCACGGACTCACTTTTCGCGGAGGTTCGGGATTGACCCCGTGACTCCGCGAAAAGTCACACGATTTCACCGCCGGACTATCACAGTCAAAGAGTTATTCGAAATGTTTTGTTTTTCAAAGCGAACGTGTAACTAATCAAAACGAGAAGCAAGGAATTTAGATTTTCATTGTATTTTAGTTTTAAATAATCGCGAAGAAAATGAGTGAAATCGTCTTAAATTCCATTTTTGAAAAATAGTTCTAACTAAAGACTGTATTTAAAGATATTATTTTGGCTTAGTATCGAAATGTGTTTTCTTTTAATGTCAATGGGAATAGAAGATTATGAGTGTATATAAATAAGAAATAGCCGTGGGCGCGTCGTTCGATAAATACCGGAGCGGAAAAGTTAAATCTTTGCGCCTGTTTATGTTGTTCCACGCGATTTCTTGCTGTTTTCTTTTAGAAAATACAATAGTAATTTATTAAAGAATCTTATGATTGTCTTTCGCAAAAAGATGGTTTTGGATTTCATTTTCGTGCTAGAGTTACATAGAAAATAGAATTGGTATTTTATGTACAGAATTGTGCATTTTTAATTGTGTAAGAATTGTTTATAAAAAAAATGTTGGCCCTAGTCGAGAATAGAACCCGCGATCTGCGTAGCTGAAGGCAACGGGCCAGTCAGAAATTATAACAATTTTGGTGATCTTGATATTCCATATATTAAGAAATGTAGTCATTGTTCTTCTGTGCATTTAATTATGAAATTTGAACAGTAAATGTAGCTTCAGAAACAAGAAGAAATGTTAAAAAGGAATCCAATTGTTTAAAAATCGATTTTCATTATTAATACGAAATTAAGTTATTCATTGTTATTATAACTTTTGTATATTTGTATCTAAGTATGAATTTAAAAATATATATATAAGTCATAGTTAAGTAAATATATAAGTATTCACCAGTTGTCTATTTGCCATAACACAAGTATTAAGCTACTTACTTTGGGGACGGACGACCGTGTGTGTAAGTGTCCCATATATTTATTTATTATTTAAATAAAGTAACTGATATAACGCTACTTGAAATACTGCAGGTTAATCCGTTTGAAGCAGATGCTGAGGTGATATATGTATATGTTTTTTTCTGAATCTTTCTTTACTAATTATTTATCAATTTTTAATATCTTTTATTGAAAAACAAGGTGAAAATATTTTCAGGTAATGAAAATAAATATCCGACTTATGAAAATCATCGGCAAAAAAGAAATTAAAAATATTGCATCACTTGTAACGATGTTAATTATATTTGATGCTATACGCATACCTCTCGAAGTTTATTGGATCTCCAATACGAGATTTATCAAACAATTCCCGATATATCATAATTAAATTAAAATCATATATAGTTTGAGTCGATACCTCCAGCATCTGAAATTCCGCACGAACATGTCTATAATTAAGCTGCCTGTCATCCCTTTGTGGATGCGACAAGTACGTTACACGTTGTGTAAACCTCTCCAGTGTGTATTAGCGTTGTGCTTATGATTTGTAATTGCTTCAAATCAAGTGTGTTATATATGCATCCTGTTTATACGGGAATTGTGGTGAACCAATTCTAATTAATATCGATTCCATCTTATGCTACATTCACTGTTCATTCTATATTCATATTCAGATGAAATAGTTATCTTAGAACTACCTTTTGCATTTAATAAAGTGACCTGGGTGACGAGCCTTGCCCGATTATTTGATTTACATTCCACTATATTTTTTTGAGAATACATAAAGTATTTTTTTAATTCATTTTTGAAGTTATAGTAAACTAGCTTTTACCTGCAACTTCGTTCGCGTGATCTGTTGTCGCTTAAGAGGTTAATAATAGATGGCGCTTTTTAGTTTCATTCTATTTCTGTAGAATTAATAGGATTTCTATATCAGTCTGGTATATAATTAAGGAATAAGTGTGCCAAATGTCCATGTCGTGAGAAAGTAACAATCATACATCCATACTCACAAACTTTCGCATTTATAATATTAGTGGGAAGTAGGATTCTATTTATATTTTTTACAAACACATATTGGGCAGAAATAAAAATCTGATAATAATCAACACGCTTAAAAAAAAATTTTAAAATTGAAATCAAGCAAAATACCATTAAAACATCGAATGAGATTACCTTTCAGGGATAACGTATTTTCTCTAATATTATATTTTCTATTACCTTGAAGAGATGTTAGTGACGCTTAAGGATGTTATGCTAAACGCAATGTCGAAGTTCACTCAGCTAGAATTTTTAAAGCATATTCTTAGTCGAATAAATGAAATATCGTTACAGAGAAATTGCATCTATCGGTCGTCAAGTGAAATATTTAAAGGAAAATACTTCGTTTGCGAATCTAATGGATCGTACATTTATATTTCAATGTACTTCAACTTCAAAAGTCGGTACTCAACTAAAATCAACGTAGCTTTGCAGTCTGAACTGTAGTCAGGTTTAGAATTTTAGTATACCAAACAATTTGTGCTTTTAAAAATTGCTTACAGTATTCTGCCGTATAAAAAAATCGTTTGTAGATATGAGATAGTTGTAGACTAGTAGATTCTTAGTCGAAAGCCTAAATTGTATTAAAAAAATCAGTATGAAGTAATAAGCTGTATAAAATATAGTACCTGGTGGACCGAGCCTTGTTCGGTAATTTTTTACAAAATAAAAAAAAAATAAACTTAAAAAATAGAAAAAAGTTATTGGGTAGGTGGGGCTCGATCCTAGGTAAATAAATAAATATATGGGACACTTCACTTCACACCACCCGTTCCCCGAATAGTGTTTTAAATACGCCCATAAACAGGGATAAAACGATTTTTTTTAAAATAAAACTTAGCTTGCTCGATTTCTCTCCCCCAAAACTTTGTGAATGACAGCAAAAGCCAAAAATAAACCAAGAACAAAACAGTAACAGGTTACAAAACTTTTAATAAAGTTTATACCAAAATTTAATGTCCCTACTGTTAACCGTTGGAAAGTTTCGTCTGGAGCCAATTCTGGCAGCAGCATCAGGTCACGCTTACAACAAACATGCATTATCGTCGGGACTGGACAAGTATGTAAAATTTAATCTCAATCGGACATCTGGAAGTGAGTCTAATTTAGCTTGCAAGATTCCACCTTCACCCGGCAAATTAAATAAAATCTTTAAAAATATATTACTTGCATTGTATATGATGAGAATACATATCTCTGTCATTTAAGTTTTCTTATTCAGGCTAGTTTTGTTGACCATCAGAAAAAATAATCGTCTAGTGCTTTTATTCACCTAAAAGAGAGAAGAAAAAGAGTAAAGGTAGACTAAAATAATAGCCCTTGATTTTCCTACCACTTAAATGGATTAAAATCATTTGGGCCGTAAATTGTTTGCGTAAGAGGTTCAAAGTGGTAATTGCTGCCTAGTGGCATCGTTGATTTTGGCAGGCGTGACGCTGTAAAATGGGGTTAGAAGGGAGACTGTTTCGTAGTTTTTGAGTTTGTTTAATTTGGCGCTACTGAGTTGTAGGTAGACCTCTATTTTTTAATCGGGTTGTAAGATCTACAGTTTGTTTCATTTTTGATCAGTAGATTAATGACTGGTTATTACTTTTGTTGTCCGAAAAATAAGTTTATATATTTCTTTTATTTATTTATGTACCATAAAAGAAAACATACAAAAAATACAGTTAAATGAAAAAAAGTACGAAGGATAACTTTTCTCTATAAGAGATCACTGCCAGCCTTGGTGGTTGGAAAACTAAAAGAATTATTTTAAGGTTTTATGTATGTATTTTACAGATGTTGAAACAGAAATTTTCTTTAATTTTAACTATCATGAGTGGTATTTATAAGTAGAAAACGGCTGTAAGTTCCTGCCGCGATAACGCCGCATAACCGTTGCCCAACGCCAGCCCATAGCCCAGCGGTGGGACCGTGCGACTCTTTTCGGGGACTCACGAGTTCAAATTCCGAGCCGATTTCAATGAGTTTTTCTATTAAAACTTGTGTGTCTAACGGATATTTGCAATTTGAAATGCAATGAAGGGAAACATCGTGAAGAAACTTGCATATCTCTAGGGAATTCTGGCGATATGTGTAATCTACCAATCCGCATTGGAACAGCGAGATAGCTCTTAGTTCCAATCCTTCTCTTCAACAAAGAAGAGAGTCCTATGCCAACAGTGCGGTAGTAGACAGGCCGTTACTATTTTGAAAAAGTCATTGGTGTCTGTCCGGGATTTGAACCTGCAATACCCACGTAAAGAGTAGCACGGTGGCACCGCTAGGCTATCACAGCTGTTATTAGGTACTTGTAATACTCTGCAATAGTGTCTTAAATTCATCGTTAGCCCTACCAAAAAACAATGTTTCACAGTGTTTGTACAGTACGTAAGTAACGGCCTGTTACTATCCCACTGCTGAAAATAGGCCTCTTCTCTCCGTTTTGGGAGAGAAGGATTGGAGCTAAGACCTACCACGCTGCTCCAATGCGGATTGGTAGGTTACACATACCTCCAGAATTCTCTAGAGATATGCAGGTTTCCTCACGATGTTTTCCTTCACCGAAAAGCGTGTGATAAATTGCAATTATCAATTAGACACATAAGTTTTAAGAGAAAAACTCATTGGTGTCTGCCCGGGTTCGAACCCATGATCGTCTCTAGAGATTCACACGGTCGCACCGCTGGGCCATCACAGCTTGTTTGTACAGTAAATGATTAACAACTCTAGCAATTTTATGCTTATTCGATTGCAGTTGAATTACAATTTCGAGCTTTGTCCTACCTCCGTCGACCCGTCTGTGTAATTAATTTTGCACGTAATACCTGCAATATATGTAACTACACTAGCTGAACCGGCAAACGTTTTGCCATACAAATTATTGCTGCTCCTCCCCTATTCATATTAGCGTGATGTTGTATAGCCTTCCGCGATTAAAAGACTATCGTAAATTTTTTAAATCGTAGAATTTTTCAAATCGGTCTAGTAGTTCCTGAGATAAGCGCGTTCAAACAATCAAACAAACTCTTCAGCTTTATATATTAGTACTGGCAATCTCCAGCGGCTCAGCCCGAAAGATTAAAACCGTAAATATTATAGTCTTTTGATAAACATAAAATGGGTTAATCTTAAGTGGGTTAACCTTAAAAGCTAGACATATGCTGTCGCGGAATTTTATTTAGAACTTTTAAAAGGGAACAATTTTGTAATACATGATCACCGTTTACTCAGCGGACACAGGAATGCTTTGAATTTTGCCGTTTCTGTAATATTTTTTATTGCTGCTCCTCTCCTATTCATCTTAGCGTGATGTTATTAGCTTATAGCCTTTCTCGATAAATGGACTATCTTACACTGAAAGCATTTTTTAAATCGGTGTAGTAGTTTTTGAAATTAGCGCATTCAAACAATCAAACAAACTAATCAGCTTTATATATTAGTATAGACTAAAGCTAGACCAATTAAACCGTCTGGTGTCAAAGTTCCCAGAAACAGATCAAATTTATAAGGCTGCTATTAAACATTTGGTATAAATAAAAAAATAAATAAACATTCACAATAGTCATTCACGAATTCGTCCGCTAAGTAATATAATCCTCTAAATAACCTATTAAGTGTGTTTTTCCTGTTTGTTGAGGAAAATTTGAGAATTTCCCTTATTTAATCAATATTGCTCCAGAAAATTAGCGTCAAACATCGCAAAAGGCCGATATTCGCATTTATAAAAACAGAACGGTGTCTCATTGTGATAAAAAGATCATAATTACTGCTAAATTATAATATGAAAAATAAATATTTACAATTGCTAAATACTTACACCATTGGGGTAGGCACAGATTTAAACAACTGACATATATCCTACTCCATATATTAATAATATAAATACAAGCCTTTCTGTCTGTATGTAACAATTACGACCAATCGGACCTATATACCTAGATAACATATGGCTTATCTTAATATTTAATATGTTCATGTATTCTTGTATATACATGTTTTTCTGAATATTAGCTCCAACGATTTTCACGAAATTTAGCATGTATTTGGGGGGGAAATTGATTTAGCTAGGTTATAATGAAAAAAAAATTGTTTTATCCTTATTTTTGGGCACTGAAAAACACTGTTATTATTTTATGTGAAAGCAAAGGATAATTGGGATAAACGCTGTCAATTGCAAAATGATGATAGCTCAATTGGGTAATAGGTGGTCTCGAATTTACAATACCAGTATCAATCCCAAATAAAAAACTTTTTTTTTTAATTAATTTAAAAAAAAATAATTAAACCAAGTCTCGGTCATTCAGGTACATAATTAAGGGTACTTAAACGCCTAAGGTGGCGGTAACAAATTCTCGGATACCACTATTGAAATAATACAGATCCTTAGCCAGTAAGTGATGACAATATTCCGTTTATATACGAATACAGGAACAGTATTCCTTTTACATATTTAACGTCGAATACTTGACTTTTAAATTCGCCAGTGATAGTATGCATGAATGTATTTGTGGGCGATTTGTAACTGGAGATGAATGAGAGCTCTGACCATATTTACGACATTTCACCTGTTTCCCCACGCCGACATATTACATTCATTGGTGTACAGCCACTTTGTTTAATCTAGTATTATAAATATTTATTTAAGAAATTAAATAAATATTTAAAATACTTAATTATACTAATTTATGAAGAAAAAAAGGTTGAGTAGAACGTGCAAAGCATTGGTATCGAAGGATGTCTCTCGCTGTGTTCTACGCCAGCCTACATGTTTTTTGAAATAAATTGTCGAAGACTTTAATTATTATACTTATATTGTCAGTTTCTTTTTAAGAATCATTTTTCAAATCCTTTTTAAACAGTTTTTATTTACCTATATAATTTTTTCATAGTTAGGTTTTAAATAATTTATAGAATTAGGCGTTACTTTGCGGAGGTCCATGATACAAAAGTAATGAGAATATTATTTTGATATATTATATCGCAAAGCTTTGCGATTTTGTCATGGAGTCTTATCTCCTGACGATGCTTCGGTTACGGGGTGAAACAATTGTTGAGATTGTGGTGGTGAATGTGTGCAGTGCTTGTATATTGTTGTGTCATCGGTGTCGGGTAGTGCATGAGTTCTTACAAATTCTGCATGTATTAGGTATGAGAACGAATAGTACACTCTACATTTAGCATTTCATATATTTCCTTTTATCGCGGATTATAGCAAAATAATATTCTCATTACTTTTGTTTTAGTTAGGTTTTAATTTTAAAACTGTAAAGTCATCGTACATTCTTAAGTTGCATGCTGTGTCTGCCTATAAATGGCATTATTTAACTGGAAAAATCGTATTACAATAACCAATTAATTATTGACTACGTGGTTTTTCATTATGTTTGATGTGGTGGACGAAAATAAAACAATATTTTTGGCGTATAAATTTCGCATATACGGAGAGAAAGAACGTTTTTATTTTGTAAATGATTTGTAAAAAGTCACGCGAATTACTATTTGACAAAAAAAACTTATTACCAGTTCCTTTTTATTAATGTAAAAGCGAAAGTCAGTGAAGTTTATTTTACACGTGCATTAATATGTATACCCGCAGATCCAGAATTGCGAATGATAAAAAATCGACTTTAAAAAAGATATATTCTTTTGCTTACCTTTATTAACGCGGAACCTCTTTTTTATTATTCGTAATTTTGAGACAAATAATTGCTCTCTTAGCAAGATACTTGTATACATTGTTTAATATCTTATACTGCAATGATAGCTAAAAGCGACTAAGGTAAGTTGACCCGTCGTTTTGTATCTGTTTCAGTAGAATAGACAACTCCTTATTTCTTACTGAGGTGTCGTAAAAGGCGGCTAAAGATAAGTTGATCCGTCTTGTGATATCGGTTTGAGTAGAATAGACCATACTCATTTTTTATACCCGAGGTGTCGTAAATGGCGACTGGGGTTAGTTGATGTTGGCGAGCGACCAGTCGTAATATACCTAGCCAGATCATGTAACAACATGTTAAGCGGCGTTAGCGGAATGATTAGGGTAACGAACCTACGATCGAGAGGTCGTGGGTTCGAATCTCGGCCATTATAATACTGACGTGAATCCACTGCTAACATAAGCATTTAGCTTAGCTGCAGGATTTAACAAGTTTACTAGTAATTTGTAACTCAAATTACTATTGTAATTGAAAGTAGCTAACCTTTATAAAAAAATACATGTTGTGTCGACCTCACTTACAATGGCATAAGGGCAGAAGAATGATGAATGATGACTTAAATGTTAGGTTGTTAAAAAACCTTCATAATGCTCTTTCTGTTAAAGAAACTTAATTTTCAAGGTTTAAACCTTCATCCCCTTACAAACCGATTCCCTCCTTATTATCAGTAAGTCTATTATGCCTAATTGGTTCTACTAACGATACTCGCTTGGGAATAAATAGGACATCTCAAAGAGACGACTTTGATCGATTTCAACAGTGCGACAGACTTTCATATTGCTTCGTAATTTGTTAACTTCTATAAACACATCACTAACAGGCATTGTCGGATTCAATTTTATCTTAGGGCTCATTCATAACTTATTAAAAATGGTGTCAAAATTTCATTTTATTATGTTTGGAACACTCGATAAGCAGTGTTCCGAGCAACTGGAATTTTTAAACATATTTATATCTTTCTAGTGGTTCCCGCGGTTCTGTCAACTTATGCATTTAGGCTCAATCTTATAATCTCTTTTTTCTTTGTTCCCGTAAGAAAAACTGGATCTTTTATGATGATGATGATGATGATATTTTTTATATGCTTAAACTTTAATCGTGCCAAATTTAATCAATATTGGTCCAGTATATTAATTAAAAGCGTAACAGGTAACCAGAGAGACCTTTGTATTTATATTAGTATAGATTTAAGTGTATTTTTATAATACTTTGTTTTCGAGATTCTTAAAGGAAACATCAAGTTCTGGAGAGAAATTCCTTAAGTTTCATACGTGAAAATATTAAAAGGCCACTACGTTTTTTTCCATCGTCTTATTAATAGACTTAAAAATAGTAGTTCAATATAATTTTGTAATGTGATAGAAACGAATTCCAAGAATATATTATTCAACGTTCTTTGTCTGTTGTTTAAAAAGTAGTACAAAGTTTTAACTTCTCGTATTAATAATTATATATATCAGGCATCAATAGAAACAAAAAGTAACAAAATATATTTCTATATTATACGGTGCCTAAATAACAACTTAACACCGCGTGTTAAGTTGTTATAACATGGGCCAATTATTCTGTAACGTCATGTATTTCCCTTTAATGGAGACGGGAGCAGCTATCACCCGAATCGTTTGTAATGCATGCCAAAGGGAGCGAATGTACACTGCGTCCGATTTTCAATAGGGACTGGTCGCAATTACTGCTGATTAATATACGCCTAGAGTGACCACTCAATTCGGTGGGCGGCTTCACTAATTATCGATCTCATTACATAAATACAGGTGTAACGTGAGACTAGATTCCTTCCGCAGTTCTGGCCGTCTTATGTTATTAATAAAAGCTTTTATTTAACTTGCTTAAGGAGGAATCTTGCATAAAATGTGGCAACGGAAGTTTAAATACCGGGCCAACATATAGAACATAATTACCAATATTCCTTCGGGACAAAGGAAATAATAATAAGTGAGGGTAGTAACACAAAACTTCACGAGAATTAAGTCGTCACTTGAATAAGATTGTACTAATTTTTAAAAGCTTTTATTTAACTTGCCATGTATGTGAATTTGGAATCTTGCATGTTAAATTTGACCCACTTCCGAGTGTCCGATTCAGTTGACATTTTCCATACCGGTCCAGTCCTGATGACAATGCCTGTTTATAATAAGCAGCTCATTCTGCTGCCAGGATTGACTCCAGGCGAGGGTGCTTCTTAACGGTTATTAGTAGGGACATTATTTTTTAAAGCTTTTATAACTTGGTTTATTGTATGTTAAAACAATGTGTAAGTAGTACTAAATGTTATGTTTTTATATTATCTCTATATTTTCTTCTATATATTCTATTGTCGTTTAGACGGGGAATAGGTGTTATTAAAAAACAAAAAAAAAAAACGCAGTCAAACTAAAACCTTAAAATAACGAAAAATATTATTGTTAAAAGAAAGTTGCGAAAAAAATGGCACGAATATTTATTACGGCTCCTGCTTTATGCCGTATACAAGAACTTAAATAAAAAGAAATAGTGGGATTTTGTGTACAATTCTTTAATAAAATTACATCATCAACTCTAGCTTTGACATTGCAACTTTTAATAGTAACTATTTAAATGTTTATACAGAAAGCTTTTTATACTGTTGAACAAGCAAAAATGCATAGATTTATTTATACTTCAAAGTGTTACCAAAAGCAACGAGCAATCCTCAAGTTTTCTTTGGCTTTTCTAGATAGAAACAATTTACTGAATCAGCAATAGAGATCGCGATTTACAAGGACTTAACAAATTTATTTGAGTAAAGAATTTAAAACGACCCATTTCTGTATATTTTTACTGTTATCTATCTTACTGTGACGTTATATAATAAATGAAAGGTTTTGATATGATTGGAAAAAATATTCACTTTACCATATGACTAGAAATTACACAGACATGAGATCTGTCTATAATTTTAATGATTTTGTAGCAATTTACTTCAAACTTATATCGCTTATTACTCTATGTTGTCGGAAACATAAAATATATCGTTATTCATAGTTTGCGCTCGGTTCAATCGATCATTCGATAATTAATTAAATCAACACGGCAACTTGTGACTCAAGACGCGACAGGATGCAATAATTATTCAGTGAAGTGTAAATTTGTTCCTGTGATATCTTCGACGGCGCCCGTGTCAGTTATGATCTGGAAAAGCCAATTATGATTTTAATTAACTTAACACCTTGCAAACAATATTCATTTCCTTTTTTACTACTTGCCATCAGGTCCGCGGGTCGCGGGTTCAATTCCCGCTGAGGGCCAGCATTTTCTAGAAATGAATTTGTTGGTCTTCGAGTCTGGGTGTATATTTGAATTTAAGTATGTATTGTCCCACCAGTTGTCAGTCACCCATAACACAAGTATTAAGTTACTTACTTTGGGACGAACGACGATGTGTGTAAGTGTCCCATATATTTCTGTATATTATAAAATATTTACTATATATTATAACTTTGACCTCAATTATTTTATTCTACAATAGAATACATATGTATATATTGCAAGTTGAATGAAAGCTTTTTAAAATAATACTCTTGTATAATTTTTGAAATTGAAAAAGTATAAATATAATACAAACACCCACAGGAATAACAAGCTGTAGACGCTAAAAAAAATATATTTATTTTCGCGTCTAAGCAAATTTTGTACAATTGACAAAATTTATAAGAGGTATAAGACAAAATTTGATGTATAACATTGACATATGAGAAGTCACAAAAAACTTGTGATTCCTGTGTCAATTAATATTACTTTTTAGTTATCAGCATAAATATAATTTATATTTACACCGACAAACCTTCACTTGAATCTTCACAAAGATAAATGCGTCTAAGTTGAATTTCATTGTCTCTCGAATATCGAGCGGTGCGATGGGGCTTCATCATTAAACGCTAATTGATATTGGACTAACCGCAGCCAATAAATATCATTAAATGTATAGCAAACAATTCATAAAGCTAAACCTTACATTACCGAGTTCAATAATACAAAAGTATCTGGAATATTATTTGGATTACTCAGTAATATAATTATTACAAAATGAAATTATTACTTTATTTTATTTATTTATTCCTTTTTATACATATATTTAGAAAAGAGAAAGATTACAAAATGAAATTATTACTTTATTTTATTTATTTATTCCCTTTTATACATATATTTAGAAAAGAGAAAGAAAAGTAAAAAAATACATGTATAAAGGCGGACTTATCTCTAAAAGGGATCTCTTCCAGTCAAACTATGAGTAACAGAAGAGAAAACACAAAAATTGACGAAGAAAGAGTATATAGGTAATTTAGAGAAAAAGAAAAAGTTTATATAAATTTAACTATTGAATCTTAATTAATTTTGGTAAAATAAATTGTAAAAAGATGCTACTAATATATAATTACTTATGATAAGAAACAGCTTAGCGATTCAGCGCGGAAACGCTGCCGGCATTCTTGGGACCATTGCCCATGGACATGATTTGTATAGTCCTAGCGTCTAAAAATTTTAAGATAGATATAACTTGTACATTTTTACTGCAAATAAATACTTTTTCAAACATATATTGACTTAAGATAAATATTTTGTAAAAAAAATATTTTACTTTCGTAAACGTATTTCACAAATTTTCTCATCTAAGAGAAATTACTAAACTGCATTTGACAATTGAAAAATGTCAGCTAAGGTAACAGGTTAAAACAGTTACGAAATACGAAACTCGTTTTGATGCAAACTTTTCGCTAACTTTTTTAGTCGGAATGTCTTTTCAATTAAAAATTTGTGATTTGTTTGCTAAACATTTTTTGTAATCCGATTGAATTGTTTGGGTTTGCTGTATAACTTTGTGTTGTGTTACGTTAGATTCAGAATTGCCACCTTGTAAGCTTGCTTGACGGTTACGGGCAATCGCTGTGACAATTGATGTGTTGGATAGGTTAGTTGTGTCAAACATACAGACATGTGCTCAAGGGCTATATCTCTATTTTACTATATAAATTAGTAGCAACGTAATGAAAACATATTATCATTCACCTACCCTTATCCCACTCTACTAAGTGCGGTCGGCACAATATGTTATAAACATGGTAATATGGTTTGGCTAGGTATTTTATGACCGGTCTCCTGCTTAGCGTCAACTTAGCTTACTCGCCTGTTTACACCACCATAAGAAATGTGTGTGGTTTATTCTACTCCGCCGGATACACACCTCGATAAGTTTTATCTCGTTATTTATTCCAATATTTTACTTTCAGCTTCTTAATATTGTACTTGTCCCTTATACTTTTAATGAAATCAAATAAATCTTTGATATTTAAATGAGCTAAGTTTCTATATACCTACATATATATTTTGTGAATTTCGGAAAAGGTTCCAACGATTTTCATGAAGCTTTTAGTATGTAGAGAGAGGATTACGGGGGCGAAAAATCGATCGAGCTAGGTTTCATTAAAAAAAAATGACATTTTATCCCTGTTTTCGGGCAAGTAAAAAATTGCTAAAATAGAAATAGAAAGAGAAGCTTAAATTTTCTTAAAATTTCTTTATAAAATTGTTTGTAAAGTTGTGGTAGTTCAATGCGGAACGGTAGACTGAAAAAGTTAACCTACCCGGGGCCAAGTCCCACATTTCACCGGCTTTTCCTTTCTTTTTCTTTTTTATCTTTTAATAAAATTGCCAACTGACTCTCGGTCACCCAGGTACTAATCATTATTTCAATAAGCTTTTTGCAAGCACTTTGAATCATCGAGGATCAATAAGATTAATCCACTGGCTTGATCCGTTAACATTATTAATTTATATTATTAAGCTGTACTCTTGTACGCAGTTGAAAGGATTTTTAATCATTTAAGTTTTGCGGTATTTTATAAAATGGTTATTTTTATAGAAGAAAATTATTTTAGCTAAAAGTTGCAAGCAACAACCAAATCACACCAACATGTTTTTTGTTATTGCATTAACGATTTATTTCTTAGTCGCATAAGAATTTAAATTTTCAATGGTTTTCTTTTATAGTGTAATTTTTTTTAAATGATATACATCGTACTACAAATGTTGAACCGGAAGTAGCGACCAAACTATATGAATGAAGCCAGTTAAAGTTCGCAACAACTTCGTAATGCTCTTGTGACATACATTCAGTGTGCACTTTACTGAAACTATTGTTCTTGTTAATTGCAGCCAAACTTGTAGGGTTTTCCTGGACATTTTGAGAGTCTATATTGAGAAGTAAATAATGTCTTTTATTTATTTGTTTAATGTAACTTGTTAGTTTATACTAGGTTATTTAAGAGGTAGTCAGAGGTCTACCAATAACTACTTAACATAAACTAAAGTCCTCCAAATGCATCACTGTTTGTTTGCGATAACCAAACAAGACAAATTTTTGAGACACGTTTCTTCCATAGACAAAATTATGTCTGTATATAAAGAAGGTTTAAATATAAACTATTGTGCGAAATGAGTTGAAATATAACGATAATTGCTAAAAATGATGGAAAAAGTGAAACCACCTATGAGCTCTCATCGATAACGTTTTTATCCTTTTGAAATATAACAAAGCAATGTATTGAATGGTCCTCATATATAGGTCTACAGATGTTATGTCATTGGTACAATTAAAGCTTATACAGAGTAATACTGACGATACGACATGAAATGAAAAAAACACTTAAACGTATAAGATAACTTTGACATAATTCTATCTTCACAAATATCGTTTAAAAATATATATATTATTGATTTTAATTGAGATCTGGCTAATAAGTAATGGTTGATTAATCAAGCGTGGTGCGCTTATTCAAAAAACTGGATAAAAAAATAATATTATAGTTTTGTCTCCTTCGCACTCGACTCTAGGTCAAGGTGCATTACAGTCAATGCAGTCACCCTTCTACTACCTTCTACTACCTTCTACTACAGTACATTTAGTAAATTACTTTACTAAATGTACTGAATTTTTTGTATCTTGCTAGGTGCGTGGAACACATGAAATATAAGAATATTGCGGTGTAAAAACTTAAAATTTGACGCCAACAAAGTCACGGGTACAACTAGTATTGTCTGTTCAAAGGAGAATCTAAGGCACCACAGTGACTGATATGTCGCCTTTGAGATAACAGATCAAATTCGGAATGCGATAGACAAACCTGTGCTTATCGGAAAAGCGACTATTGTTAAGGAGCTTGCATAGCCATTTGACGCACACCGCAAAGTGTCAGTGTCCAGATACAATCTAGATATCCTATGTGTCGCACGCTTAGTATTAAACTGACCGAATTCAAAATTAGTCATGAGTTAAATACATTGTAATCCTTATTTCAATGCTTTCTATGATATCACGCTTCGAACTATTAAAATAGATTAGAATCTTATAAACCAAATTTTCGGGTCACAATATTAGGTACCATACTCCTCCGAAACGACTTGAACGATTTTTATTAAATTTTTTAACATTCAAAATATATCTTCCTGCCCTTATCCCACTCTTAAGTGGGGTCGGCACAACTTGTCATAAACATATTGTCACATGATTTGACTACGTATTTTACGACCGGCCGCCTGCCTGACCTCAACTTACCTAAGTCGCCTTTTACGACACCTCGGTAAGAAATGAGATGTTACTATTCTATTCAGCCGGTTACCACACGGCGTTTCATTCAAAATATATGACGAATTTAAAAACTTAAGACTTTCCACTACCACAAGATATTTGTTTATATAGATATATTACTAAGTCATCATTTATAGTGCATTTGTTATGGCGTCTATAGGAATTGCGATTGTTATTGCTTAGTTGTCACAGGAAATATCAAATAACAACGTTCATTCAACAAAGGCGACTCACTCGTAACGATATACCTATATCATCAAATCTAGTTTTCTGACCAAGCAATTAATTTACGCAAACATGTAGCTGCGTATGTCGGATATAAAACATTCTGTCTGTTGTTCAAAATGAAAATTAAAATATTCTATATAAACAAAGTACATATAATCTACACCAGGGTTGATTTAGAATATTGCTCCTACATGATCTAGTAGAAAGCTCGAAGGTTTCTGCTCTTACTTCTTTATTTCAACTGATGGACTGCACTGTCTGCCATTAGTCTCTTCGAAATATTACATCATACGATTATTTGTACGCCGTATGATATCCGGCTGAATAGAATAGACCAACCTCATTCCTTACCGAGGTGTCGTAAAAGGCGACTAAGGTAAGTCGACCCGCCGTGTGGTATCCGGCTGAGTAGAATAGACCAACCTCATTCCTTACCGAGGTGTCGTAAAAGGCGACTAAGGTAAGTTGACCCGCCGTGTGGTATCCGGTTTAGTAGAATAGACCACCCTGTTTCTTACCGAGGTGTCGTAAAATACGACAGAGGTAAGTTGACGTCTGGCAGGCGGCCGGTTGTGCCGACCCCACTTAGAGTGGGATAAGGGCAGGAAGATGATTATAATCATACGATTATTTGTCACTTGGATCTAGAAACTACCCGCCACTTGTTTAAGTTCATCAATGCACTTGGTTTAAGGTAAACCAATGTTTATAACATGACTCCATGACAAATGAATTATTCGCAATTTTTCAAGTCCACAAGTTAGAGTGTGCAAATTTTTTAAAGTGCCCGAGGCTAGAATCTGGTTATGGCAAAATGTGAAGTGTGGCGGCAACGCACACCGCAAGTGAACTTTAAAAACTGAAAGTGAACTTTTCTAAATCTTGCTAAATCTCATTCTTCTCCAACGAAGGAGAATAAAATATATTCTCCGTCATCTCTGAAGTTTTATTACATGCTCTGAGTCATGATCCGATGATTCTGTAAAGTACAAAGGACCTCGAAAGAGTTCACTATCGCATTATGGGTTCGGTATTCAAATGACGAGATATGATATGCGATGTCTAGTTCAACTAGAACATACCTCAATAATTATAAAGTAAATTGACGGCTTCATTTTCCTGTGGGATATGCCCGGACTTTATGCCTCCACTTTCCTTTTTTTATGAGGAAGTGTTTGGCCTTGGACCTACCGTGCTATGCGTTCACACATATCTTAGAGATTCTAGACATATGCAAATTCCCTCACAAATACTCATTAATAACTTGAATATCAACTAGGCACGTAAGTTTTTTTTAGAAAAGTTATTGGCGCCTGTCCGAGAAAATTGAGTAAAGTCATACCGTTTCACCGTTCGATTGTCACAATAATAATTATAAGGTACTTTAAATTTGTAAGCTGTTTGGCAATAGTTTATCTATTTGACACTTCGAACTTCAGTAAGCTGGATAAGCCGTTGCTCTGGCACTTAACGCCAACTCTGCAATAATAAAGCCCAGTGGGATCAATTTATAAAGTTTGAGGTGAGGTTGTCTGAAAACTGGACCACAAGAGCTTCGTTGACTTCTGCCGAATGTAACGATCGATGCTGCAATTTGTTTCGACTACGTTAAATACCTTTGACCAGAAACGGGATTACGATTTAGGAAGCTCGATAGTTGAATTGGAGCAAAGCGATGGGTTAAAGCTCCAATCCTTTGTAGTGAACAGATATGCTTTGAGTCTGGACAGTAGAGAAGATGTATTTGTACTATCCCAGCAATGGGATAGTAGCGGGCTGCTCCTTCAATCAAAACTGAAAAATAATCGACCTATCTGTTAAGCGTGGTGTTTACTGGCTTTACGGATAACAGACGTCCACACATACGATTGAACTGTGGATATTCATCGGTGAAGAGAACGATCATTAGATTCAAACCGTAGTAAATAAGCATAAATAATTTATAGAATTAGGCGTTACTTTGCGGAGATCCATAATACAAAAGTAATAATAAAATTATTTTGCTATAATCCGCGATGAATTCATTGCATTCATCGCGGATTATAGCAAAATAATTTTATTATTGCTTTTAAATAAACATAAAAAAATCGTAGTCAAAATTAACATACAATATTTATTTATTTATTGTTTCACACAATAAAAAAAAAAAGGTTTTTAAATAGAAACCGGGCGAAGGTGACCAAAAAATTGCTGTAAGTGTCTTACAGACAATTTTTGGTGTGGGAAATTATTATTAATGAAACTAAAGAGAAACAGTCAAATCCTAAAAGCCGCACGTGACTCGCGAGCCGCAGGTTGCCGGCCCCTGGGCTAGTGATACAAATATCGAACCGTTTCCACGAACTACACCAGAATGGTATATTTATATTATTCAAATATCTCGTTCAACAGATTTTATGGAAGAGAATTATTTGGGTTTTACCATGCACAATGTCCGTACATTATTTAGTTGATTCGATGCTAGGATCACCAAATTCAATAGAACGGCGTGCAAACTAAATTGACGCCATTACCCTTTCAACAGAGGGATCTCTGTCTGCTGGTCATCGATCTCGTACAGATTTTTCGTCCATTGTTCGTTGGAGGTAGCATAAAAAATATTTTGTCGAACCGAGAAGTAGTAAAAGTGCCTTTTCTGGATTTTTGAATTCTGTTCTTATTTTCAGACAAAAAAAAGAAATTTCCATGTTTAATTAAGTATCAAGTTTTTTTTATTGCGACCCGTTCAAAGTCCAGTATTAGACGTAGGCCTCATCCAAGTTCCTCCGCTCGCGACGGTCTTAAGTAAAGCATCAAGTAAAGCATCTTTAAATAGTTTATACTTGTGCGATTTTCGGTGTGTCAGTGTACAAAAATTTATCCATACTAATATAATAAATGCGAAAGTCTGTCCGTATGTAACGTAACAAAGTTTCATGATATTCAGGCGTGTAGTTCCATTTTGTATTATAAATTTACTAATGGAATCGGCAACTTCGCTCGCGCTAACTTGTTTCGGTACCGTTAATAATTCAATGTGTGTTTTCGTCTGTTCCCGAAAGAAAAATTTATTGCTCATATATTATGATATATGTGCTTCAGTGTATGATTATACCAGACTTCATCAATATTGGTCCAGCGGTTTTGTCGTGAAAATGTAACAAATTCATTATATTATTACTATCTAGGTGACCCCGAGCCTTGCCTGGTAATTTTTTAAAAGATAAAAAATTCAAAAAAAAAAGGCAATCAAAAATGTAAGAAAGATGTGTAGCAAGTGGTTCTCGAACCCGAAGTTTTAAACTATCCACATCCTGGCCTTATCCCACTCAAGTGGGGTCGGCACAACATATTTTAAACATGTTGTTACATTATTTAGCTAAGTATTTTACGATTGGCCGCCTGCCTAATGTCAACTTACCTAAGTCTTATTTTACGACACCTCGGTAAGAAATGAGGATGGTTTATTCTACTCAGCCGGATACCAAACTAGAAATATCGAAAATTCGGCATGTAGAGGGTTTCGGGGAACAAAAATAGATCGTTTTATTAAAAAAAAATGTCGTTCTATCCCTGATTTGAAGGATTGTAAAAAGTGCTTAAATTGACATTAAATAGACAAGACCATTTTTGCTATAACTTCTAAAGTTGTAATTACTTTGGCAAACATACGATCTACATTTGAGAAAAAAACCTGCGTTCAAATACCACGTTTCACCGGCTTAATCTTTCTTTTTTATTTTTCTAGTTACATTTTTTTATATATTTTTATTAAAATTACCGTAGCCGTGTGGTATCCGGCTAAGTAGAATAGTACCACCCTCATTTCTTACCGAGGTGTCGTAAAAGGCGACTAAGGTAAGTCGACCTGCCGTGTGGTATCCGGCTGAGTAGAATAGACCACACTCATTTCTTACCGAGGTGTCGTAAAAGGCGACTAAGGTAAGTTGACCCACCGTGTGGTATCCGGTTTAGTAGAATAAACCACCCTCCTTCTTACCGAGGTGTCGTAAAATACGACTAAGGTAATTTGAAGTTAGGCAGGCGGCCGGTCGTAAAAACGCAGCCAAATCATGTTACAGCATGTTTATAAAATGTTGTGCCGACCCCACTTAGAGTGGGATAAGGTCAGGAGGATATATATATATTTTAATAAAATTACCGAGCAAGGCTCGGTCACCCGTTAACTTAAATGGTTAATTTTGTATAGTATAATTATGTCGAGTCTATGTACCTGATAGTAATTTCAATGGCATATTTGCTCCAATATACCATGCCTGTTGTGTTGCCATCCAAATTATAAAGGCTAGTCAAAATTTTGTCACACGTGCGTCCACTATTAATTAAAATGTTACCAGCAAGACGTTATTGTGGTATAAATTAATAACTAAATTGTATTTTGTTATAACGCACGTCAATTTAGCTTCCGTTCAATTTACGATCGCGAATATTACAAATTGTCGATTAGTTTTTGTTGTGAAATTGATTGAAGTGTTAATAGCTAGTAGTAAGTTTCTTTTCTATGTGTGCCTAGTGAAATTTTTTCCCGAATCGAAATTTTGAACATAAATGCAGTTACTGTGTGATAATTATAAGAGATTTTTGAATAACTTTCATCGTTTACTTAGCGCACGGAAAGCTTTAAATTTTGCCGCTTTCGCAATATTTTTTTATTGTTGCTCCTATCCACCTTAGCGTGATGCCATATACAGCCTATAGCCTTTCTTGATAAATGCACTATCTTACACTCAAATAATTTTTCAAATCGGTCTAGTAGTTTCTGAGATTAGCGCGTTCAAACAATCAAACAAACTCGTCAGCTTTATATATTAGTATACATTTGTCAAATCTATAATTTTCACTTTCTTTTGTATATGCATGTGGTGGTTAATGTGTGCAGTGCCTGTCTATTGTTGTGTTGTTGTTGGCGGGTAGTGCATTAATTTTTACAAATTATCCACATCCACTTTACATTTAGCATCACTAAATAGTATAAAACAAAGTCGCTTTCCCTGTCTGTCCCTATGTCCCTATATCTCTATGTATGCTTAAATCTTTAAATTTACACAACAGATTTCGATGCGGTTTTTTTAAATAGATAGAGTGAATTAAGAAGAAGGTTTATATGTATAATAACATTCAATTTGGAGTAGAGAAATACTGTAATTTTTGAGGTTTCTTATGTGATGTCGTAAATAATTACATTTTTCCCGCTTACATTGCAAAAGCAGGCTGAACCGCACGAAATTTATCAATATAATGTACTAAGTATTTGTATACATTGAATAGGTCTACAGAAAACTCCGCGATGGTATATGTCTATCTCTTATGGATAACCCACAATAGCATTTTTTGTCATTTACTTTTTACAAAAATAATGCCTTATTTTCAAAGGATTTTTTATACAATACAGCATTAATCCTTATCCAATTAAGTACCTTAAATAAACTGTTGATTTAATATAGATTTATATGGCCGTTTACAGCATGTAATTTAAGTGAACATTTTCGTAGATATTATAGATTTAAAATGCCGTGAGGAGGACGCGCTTCACCCTATAGCACTTCGAATTTAGCAGCATATGTCGCTCTTTTAAGAGTATCCTATAAAGAAAACATGTTTGTATTGTCTAATTACAAGAAAGCTGTGAATGTTATCTATAAAGACATTCTGTAATTAATTGTAAAAATAAAATACATAGGGAAAAATGTAAAAGTAATATGTAGTATATGAATTTAGATATTAGATATAGCTGGAAATCTTCTTGGTATAGGGAGAGGGAAGAGGTTGTTTTTCTTCAAATTTAACGCGTGCGGGCCACGGGCAGTAATGAATAAATCAAAACTAGGTACTGGATCTACTTTAATTATTTTTTTTCACTGAGTGATATGGGCTATTTATTTTATACCCGTGCGAACCAGGGTCAGGCTGCTAATTTTTTTTTTTTTTTATCGCGGACTATAGCAAAAAAATATTTTAGTTACTTTTGTATTATGGACCTATCTCAAAGTAACGCTTAATTGTGTAAGTTAAAATATAAGATTTAGCTTTCTTGAAAAATGTTTTATACATTCATAAATGCAGGAGAAATATTAACTTTATAAGTAGAAATCGTTGTAAGCTTGCGGTTTCCGCTTTGCACTTTACAAATATTTGAATATTATCATGGCACAAACATCCCAAGTATTCGCAGTTATGCAGCATTCTCACAATGTTTTCCTAAATTGAAAAGCGCGAAATAAATATCCACTTTATTCTAGTGAATTTTTGGTACATAACTCCCGTGTGTTCCCGAGGTTTGAACCCGTGAACCCTGGCGAGGGTAACGAAGTCACTTTATTCGAATATCACAACTTTTATAATAGAATAAATAGCATCATTATTAATTGCTGTCCTTTGTATCTGCCGTGAAATTATTACAGGAAGCTCATCTCATTAATGCACAGTTAAAATATTACATTTGCAAGCATCCGTCCTCACACCTAATCCGTAATAAAGCGCAGAGAGACTAAATAACTTTTACTCTGTGGTGGAGTGCCACTTAGTGGTCTCGTCCAGAAGTCCCCACGTCGATTCCCGCTTTTAAATTCGTTTTTTATACGTTTGTTATAATATTTAATTTTTTTTTTTAATTATTTATTTTTAATTTTTAATACTTATTAATTTTTATAAGGTCCGCCAACAGAATTAAGTGTATTTTAAAAATTAAAATTGAAACAGTTTAAGGTTTATAAGTTTACACCTAACGCCATTTATAGGCAGACTAGCATGTAACTTAAACATGTACGATGACATTATATTTTTAAAATTATAAACTAACTATGTAAAAACAAAAGGATTTGAAAATGGATATCAATAAGAAACTGACAATACAAATATGATAAGTAAAGAAAACACACACATAAACTAATATAAAAAAAGCATTAAAAACTTCAACGTATTTAAGTAAATAAGGATCAATACTGTGTCCGTTTAAAAAGCTTACCAAATATTCATTACACGTGGCCGTTTATTTAGAAATTAGTAGTCATATATATATATATATTTATGGGTTTTAGTAATTTATATTTGTTACTTTGAAAAGGGATTGTGCAGCATTTTCGATGATAGGTTCCAAGCGGCTTTCATTTATTTCAACAAATTTCCACCAATCCTTAAACCATACAACTATTATACCGCTTAGTAGTTTTTCAGTTTTCGCAAAAATACGGACATACAGACGCGGCAGGGGAATTTATTTTATAATAAGTGACAGCCTTTAAAAATGAGTACAATCTTATTCAAGTGCCCACGACTTAATTCTCGTTAAACTACCCTCAATTATGTTAAGCTATATTTGTTTTCCCTTAATCCCGAAGGAATATTGGTAATTTGTTACCCTATATGTTAGCCCGGTATTTAAGTTTCCGTTTTGTCAGATTTCATCAATGTTACTCTAGATAATTAGCCCTGGGAGCGTAACGAAAACAGATTTTCGCATTTATTAGTAGTATGGATATTGCATATATTATAATAATCTTAACCATTTTCGTCGTCACACTTGACAGAGCGGTAGTGATTGTCATTATTTATTATATCGACGTGTACTAAGTGTTATCCCACTTCTGGAAGCGTTTTTAGAAAAAATAAATAGCACACGTACAAATAAGGACATATCCCTAAAGGGGATCTCTTCCAGTCAACCTTTGAGTAACAGAAGGAAAAAGATAGGAAGTGAAATGCAGATAATATAGAAGAAAGAGAAAATAAAATAAAATAAAGAACAACTATGTATCTAAATTGATATTTACACTCGAGATAACACAAAAAATGAATAAACAAAAATTATGTAATATATCATTATCGTCATTGGGCGATTATCATTAGCTCAATTCAATTTGCCCACAATTTTATTTCCACAGGCAAAAAAACAGGAGGCCTGACGCCCTGAACAACAAGGTACTCTTGACTCGTGATCGAAGTATTTTTCACTAAAAAATATATAATTTTCTTGATTTCTTTCGAATATTATTTCATATACCTCTTTTTTGTGTGTGTGTCTCCACGTGACTTCGCGCTTATGTTGGATTTAGTATTCAAACAGATATTCTAAGTAGTGCTAGACAGTCTTTCTTATAAATTCTTACATAACTCGTTTCTTGCAATGTCATGACATCCAGATCTAAAATACATTATTGTGGTACGAAAAAACCTATTAAATGATTTTTTATTTGATTGGCGAAAATGAAATCATAAAGCGGGATGCAGTACAATATAAGTTTATTAATAGAATAAAAATACCTTTATTAAAAAAACTTTATTACCACACAAAAGTACTTTGCGGATTTATAATTACTTGTAAGGCTTTACGTTAATTTTCATTTGGTACAAATGAAAATTAACAAGGGTCTCATAACAAGGCTCAAGAGTCGCTTAGCAACTTTATTTTTTTTATAACTTTGTTACTTTATTCAGAATCAAAATTTGCAATAAATTTAAGTACTTATTGGCACCGATTCACTCATGTGTGTAACTTATTGACGATGAAATTATTTAGTATCAGGAAACCAATATTATGATGGATTCAAGGATTCAAATACCTACCAAATTTAACAACGCCTTAACTAAACAAGATAACACCATAATGTCAACTTAATGTCATTTCATTTACTTAAACTCTCCATACGTTGTTTGATATAAAATATTCTAAAGTATAAAAAATTACCTAAGTTAAATTGTAGGATTGTAAGACGATTCAAAATATGAACTGCTTTAAACAATTTATAAAGGAACTTACGTACAGGATAATCAAAATAACTTTCAGGACATTAGAACAACTTTCGTCGTTTAGAAGTATAGTATATAGTGTATCTATTTAATACCTTACGTACATGAAATTTAGTATTCTGGAGGTTTCAGGGCTAAAACGTCAGATCGTTTTCGATTATCGCTAGGTTTAATTTTTAGAAAATGTTTTTATCCCTGTTTTCGAGCAATAAAAAACTGCTGTTTATTAAGTAAAATATATAAAGAATACAAAGATTAATTTCGCTATCATTAGCAAAGTCATAATAGCTCAATAGGGTAATCGAACGCTCCCGACATTAGAATTTGATACCAGGTGTCTTAAATCCGTTTATTTTTTCCTTTTTCATTCAAGTTCGGTTTTTTACACGAAAAATTATTATTGGGAGCCTGATATCAACGTATCGTAATTTATATATGTATAAGTGTATCTTATTCGGTCATCATTACGTACCTGTATAAATGTAGTTAATAAACTTACATTAATCTTATTATTATAAATTACTGTTGTTTTAATGTTGCGTCGTTGTGTTAAAACACTATAGTTTTATTTATATCAGCTTCGCATTCACACACTTTATAAACACGGTATAAAATTATATTAGACAAAGTTCTTTTTTCAATGTTACTTGTTACTATTAACGATTTTTACTCCGTTCATTATATTAGGGCATCGTTGTTTCACAACATTATGGTATTCGATCTTGGTTCGTTTTGTATACCGTTTAAACATTGACTTGCTTATAATAACTTGTTTTGACAATGTTTTTATTAGGCCGGCTATACACGAACCGCTCTTGCAGTCAGAGTGAAGGGCTTTAAGTTGCCATCGATAACCGCTCTGACAACCGCCCGAAGCAGTTGCAACTGCTCGAGCGGTTCGTGTATGAACATAGAAGTCTGTAGTTCACCGTACCATCCAAAATGCTTCAAGCTGTCCGTGTATAACCGGTCTAATCGTCCATTTTATCCGTCAGGGCAAGGAGGTGGCTTGCAACATAACGAAGCTGCCCAGTGGCTCGGTGGTGTTCGAAGACGTCAGCCCGGAGATAATGCGCGGTCAGGTGCTGAAGCCTCTGGACCGAGGCCTCGTGCGTACCCAACCGAACGAGCCGCTGCCGGGCAGGATCCGTTACAGGGCCGCCGATCATTCCGAGGTTGAGGTGAGTGTGTTCTTACTGCCTACTTTGATATTGCATATTATATAGCTTTGCCGTTACAGCAGTTGGAAAAACTATTCAAAGAATTGTGATACAGAAAGCCTACTAGCTAAAGGTACTACTATACTATACTATATACATAGGTAAAAAGGTATGGTAGGAAATTTATTATAAAAATAATTTTCAATTTTTTTATAATAATTTTATTAGTTGAGGTGATATGACTGTGACCACACAACGCAGTTGGGAGTGTGGCGATTGCCAGTTCCAAGGAAACAAACTTTTTTAATTTTTATTTTAAACTTTTTTATTTTATTGTTGGCGTGTTGGAGCTTAAGCTATAATTTATATAGCTTAAGCCCCAACACGCCACGTTGAAACTGCAAATGATACTTCGATTGTATTCTTACTATCTACAGAATATACTGTAAGTCCAGAGAGTGTGACCCTTTCTAAGAGACAGGGATAGCTATGACGCCTACCCTTACACCAACGCGATCAAAGGGATAAGGAAGGGTTGGTGTCACTCGGTCGGTATATGTAAGCTTATATAAATAAGTAGTTCCGCTAATATTGTTAATTTATACTGGCTTGCGTGCATGTGCGGGAACACGTGCACTCGTGTGTGTGCCTCTTTGTACTCGCAAATAAATTGTTGTGTTAATACGAATTGTGTGGACATGTAAGTCTAAATTTATAATAAGACATTGGTCTTTTTTTTAGTCTGAATAAATCTATAAAGATGGAAAAAAAATTAACAATTAAAACCTCGAATTTCGTCTTTCTTTATTAAGCTTGCACCAAAAACGAAATCGCGGATTAAAGTTGGTGGTCACATAGTAGAACCTCGTTAAAACGCAAGGGAAGTACAAAATATTTTAAATTATAGAGTTTTGACTTATCAAGGCTGGAAAAAAAATAACACATCATTTTTTATTAACAGCGCAAGACAGAGTTCAAATAATAATGAATATTCCAAAAATGTTATTCTAACCTCTGCCCCAAGTATAATACTAAGAAATAAGTGTACATGACGAAAACGCTGTCAATTAGAAAATAAAATTTTTGGAATTAGCAAAGTTTAAGTTTTAGAATTAGTCAAAAAAAATTTTTAATTTTTTGTGGGTCAACACTGAAATTATTAATTTAAGTTATTGAGGTTTTTTATTTTAAGTTATTTAAGTGGTTTTGAGATCTCAGGAGAAAGAAGCAGATTGTTTTTGATATCACAGAGATTGTTTTTACTCTATCGAGGTTCTACTATCAAAGTAACCTTACACCAAAACTTTCCTTATTAAATTGTCTTAATTACACTATGAAACTATCTAGCGTAGTTCACAAATAGTTATATATCAGACACGTTGACGCGGAAAAGTGACTTAGCATCGTAGCATTTATGATTAATTATCTTGTAATTCTGTTTTATTACATGAGTAAATAATTTGCATCCATAAAACAAGCTAAAACATACATCAATAAAGTTATTACTGATAAACTTGTTACAAAGCGTTAGTTAAACTACCGACAAAATTATATGTGACAAGTGACAGAAATAATACCGTTCTCGTTTTATACATGCATTAGACATGTATTAGAACGCAAACCAATACCACCACATCTTCCTAATTTCTTACCGGGCTATCGTAAAAGGCGACTAAGGTAAGTTGACCCGCCGTGTGGTATCAGACTGGGTAGAATAGACCACCCTCATTTCTTACCGAGGTGTCGTAAAAGGCGACTACAGTAAGTTGACTCGCCCACACTACATAAGTACTGCACACATTCACTTGGATAATTTCAACGATCATTTCGCCCCGTGACCGAAGCATCCTCAGGAAAAGGGCTCCGCGAAAAATAAAAGCATTGCGATAAAATTTTTATTTATTGATTTTCAGATTACAAGATAATAATGTAATATTGCTACTTTTGTTGATTTTACTGGGATTGAGAGCATGAAAGGATAGTCAAAACAACCTAATTGCGCTCACGCTGCGATAATCTGACTCCTACTGTATATTTTGGAAGTTCGTCTGATTCGGGGATTATATGAGAAATTGTATAAACGCTAATTATATTGTGAGCCTATTGAAAATAACGGTGAATAGATTTATTTATAAAAAGAAAATATATTTTGCTAAAATGTTATTGAAGGTTCTCTCAATTATTATAATTTGTACGTCTAGACCTATTCAGTTCTTTATAGGTTTGTCTGCAAATATTGAAATAAATGACGATAATAAGTCATATTTTTAGTTCATCTTTGCGATTTGTACGCATTGAATAGAAATTTAAATATATAAATAAATTCTTTATTTAATTTATAGAATAAAGCGTTTCTTTGCGGAGATCCATAATACAAAAGTCATAATAAAATTATTTTGCTATAATTCGCGATGGAGTAAATAAAAATAAATATATAATGCTAAATGTAGAGTGGACTGTCCGTTTTCATATCCGTGAGTTAATTTGATTGAATACAAAAAAAAAATCTGAGTGCTAAGCGTTAAGTCAATTTAAGTCAAAATACCCTCAATTACGCGTTGTTTGTATTTCTCAGTTCCCGTTAATAAGAAGAATTTAACGATAATAGGAATAATTTCTTAATTATATTTGTTAGCGTGGTACGTAAGCCGCTATTACTCAGTCAATGACGGTCAAAGGCAGAATGACGAAATTACTGTGTATTCTATATAAACAAATTTTAACAGCTCATACAACAAGAGCTGTGGTAGCCCACCTTTAACACCGTACTCCGACTCTTTCGAGAGGAGGTCACGGGTTCGAATCCGAGCAGACACCAATGAATTTTTCTTTTAAAAACCTATGTGTCTAATTGATAATTACAATTCATCCCACGCTTTTCGGTGAAGGAAATCATCGTGAAGAATCCCTGCATATCTCTAGATAATTTTGGAGATATGTGCAACCTACCAATCTGCACTGGAGCAGAGAAGAACGGAGAGAAGAGCCCTATTCCCAGCAGTGGGAGAGTAATAGGCCGCTACTTTACTTTTACACAACAAAACACCTACATTTCAAAATAATCCGTACCAATATTCTACGTGGAAAATTCGCTTCCACGGCTTAATTCGGATTAATTGTTCACAGGGTGACCTAGTGCGTCTATCAATAGATACCTGTCACTATTGACTATGTATTAGTTATTCAATTAAATTCAAGCCGAAATATTTGACTTTGAATGGAATGAAATGAATTATTTAAAAAAATACCACTAGACCAATTCTGATTACGATTAAGGCTTATGTAATGGGCGAACATATAGTTAATGTATAGAAACTGGCTATACTCACGTCTTATTCTATCGAGTTAGCCCGATACATACAGGATAAGATTACTTTCGTTTATCTTTCAGGAATAAGAAAATCACAATGTGTACATATTTGAAACTATTTAAACGGTAAAGCTGATGCGTTCGAAGTGTCTTTTGCTACTAAAGTAACGGCGAATTGCTATTCCACTGCTTGGCATAGGCTTCATCTTTTTTGGAGTAGGGTTGGGCTTATGACCTACTACGCTGCTCGATGCTACAATGTTTACCATCATCGAAAAACGTTTGATAAATTACAATTATTTTTAATTTAAACTGTCGTGAGCAGTATTCACAGTTAATGTATAGAAACCGGCTATAGTCACGTGTTATTCTATCGGGTTAGCCCGACTAGTTTCGCACCCATCCGGGGCACTTATTCATGAGCTCTTTACAAGACGTTATCGCGTCGGGAACTGCGTACAGCAGCTCGATTATTACAATTACAATTATCAATAAGACACATAAGTTTTAATGAAAAACACATTGGTGTCCAGGGTTTGAACCCATGAACCCCCCGATAAAATCGCACGGTCTCACCGTTGTGCTATTACAACTTTCAAATAATTGCATACATAAAAATATTGTCTAGTTTATGGAGGAAATTTTATTCTATAACCTTGAAAAATTAAATCGTATAAATTTTCTCACTGTTATTTACCTAAGTTCACTCTATCTGAAGTAAATTTAAAAAGCACTATGCGCTTTATAAATCTACTTTGCATAGGGTGGTAAAGAGAAATCTTACGGAGATAAACTTTCCTTTGTGGGTCGCGTATTGCGTCTATTTTCATATGCACTCTTTTGATACAAAAAGTGTTGATGAATAAAAGCAGGGTAAAAAGTTTTTAAAAATATGAATAAACAGTTATAAATTGTATTATACAACAAATAAAATATTATAAATTTTGTTATTAAGAACATTTATATACAAGATGTACCTGCGACTTTGTGCGCGTTTACTTAATTGTTTATTGAATTACTTTCAACTATGTAACTAATTTTTTGGGGACTTTTGGTTTTATTATAAGTATAGGTGGCGAAGTGTGTTATTTTGTCCCTAATCCACGTCTAAACGGAGCAACGGGTTCGATATGATTTTAGCTCAAAGATAATTAAAGTAATAGGCTAAAATCTACTCAGTACTCCTAGTTTAAGCAGTAAAACGCGGGAACTAGCAAATCTTCAATACACGCAAGTTTGAAAGATATACATCGAGCGAACAAGCACCGTGAAACATTAAACGGTACACGAGTCAAATTAATTGAAAAACAAATTCCTATTATTATTTAGCTAACTGGAAGACTGGAAATACAAATTTTCTAGCCTAATAATATGAAAGTGGACATACCCGTAGTGTACCCTAATTATTTCTTTAATTGCATTTTTATATCTTTTAATAAAATTACCTAGACTTGGTCACCCAGTTGCTAATCTTTATTCGAATACGCTTTTAAGCACTTTTGAGTGTCAAGAGTTACTACGATCAATGAAACCACGACTGGTTCTGAATGTTGCTCTTACCGAGAAGAACCAGCAGAAATTTGGCGGTCTCTTATACATTTTCAATTTACATTAATAAACCGTAGTACTGTACGAACCAGAAAAGATTCTAAAATCATTTTTATCATCTAAATAACCTTCAATTTTGTAATGTTAGAAGGTCCTCTCTTGATAATAAGTAGATATAGTAAAATACGTCCAGCTTTGTATGATTCATTTATTTAACTTTATAATACATACAATTTAATTGAATATCATCTCTATCCTTTTCATCGCTTTTACGTATCTTCCTTTTTTTTGACAGCTCGCGCAAACATGGCCGCCTCTCAGCTTTTTCATAGTCTCCTCTATTATTTTGAGTGTAGTTATAGACAAATATACAAAGATGGGAATAGACAAATATTGGAATAGCTAACAGTAATATGCTTTACCATTTGTAAATAAGGAAAATACTTAAATATACAGATTTATTATTTTTCAGCACCACGAAAACCTCATCAAAGAACAATCAATAAAACTTAAAAACAATCGAAGCACCAAAAAATATATATCGACAAACTTATCAATGTAAATTAAAAATAATCAGTACCCTTAATTCAATAGTTGTCAATGTTTACATTTTCACAGGGGATGCCGCGATTGTACCTTTTTGTTAATTACGCGGTTTTCACTGCGAATGCCCGGAATTTCTACTCTCAAATTGAATGTTTCTATTTTTACAGTTGTGTACACTATCACACATTACTAAAGTCGATTTGTCCGTTGGTCTTTTATGTGAAATGAAATGATCTTTAAACTGTTGAAAATTGTTGTTCTAAGTTGATTAAAAATGAATTTATATCATTTTTTTATACATGTAAAAAAGTTGTATCTTCTTATTACTTTACATTATGGACCTCCGCAAAAGTAACGGCCTGTTACTATCCCACTGCTGGGCATAGGACTCCTCTCTTCATTTTTGGAGAGAAGGTGTGAAACTTAGACCCACCACGCAGCTCCGATGCGGATCGGTAGGTTGTCGATCGAGGCTGACGATGTTTTCCTTCACAAGGCATATAATAAATTTTAATTATTAATTAGACACAAGTTTAAATAGAAAAATTGATTGTATGCCCGCCCGGAGGTTGAACTTGGCTCACCTCAGTCATACGGTCTCACCGCTAGACTATCACAGCTACAGCTGCAAAGTAACGCCTTATTCTATAAACAACAAGAATCAACAAAAAAAATCTACAACTGACTATATGATTATGATCGTCTTCACGCCCGCTTCCATGTTTGGTCTCACAAATGCAATTTTACGTTCTCTTTTAATGAGATAACATTAATAATCCTGAAAAACTTAAGTAAAAGTATAAGACGTATGATTTATCGGACGCTCGCCGGAGTTAGGTCCCTAAGGCGTTCGATGCATCTGGTGCTCCCGATGCATCGTCCAGCGGAGGGAGGGGCCACTTTCAGAGAGGCCCCGACCCAGAGGTGGCGCACTCTGGGCTACAGAGTTGCTGCTGGCGGGGATGGGGGGCAATGTCTTCATGGGTACCCTATCCCCGCCACCAGCAGCGTAGTGGAGCACACAGGTTATTTTAGTCGGTGGGAGTCCGACATAACCGTCGCCTGTCTCCTTCGGGCGGCGGTACCGTTAAGGGGTCTTTTCCTGTATAAAAAAAAACCCTGTCCCCGCCACCAGCAGCGTGGTGGAGCACTGTCAGATTTGTAGCCCGTCCCCTTCGGGCGGTGATGACCTATTGTTTCGTACTTTCAATTATTCAAAATTTCTACCTTCGATCAGGGGATTAATAGGCAACACAAGCCTCATCCTAATGACAGTTGCACTCGACGTCATTTCGGTTACTGTCACTGCACTTAAACGGTAACGGTCGAATTCTTTCTACTCGCACGACTCCGAGCTCCCTTGTTAATAGACATTTTACGTGAAAGAGAAGTGAAGTTAAGTGAAACCAGCCAAATTATAGTAAATGCACCTGTGGACATCAGCAGACGGGGCCCCGCAACGCGTGACTGTTCTGGATGCTGGTAAGTGTTTGCTTAATTACTCTCCTGAGAGATCGAAGGAACTAAATATTCACATCATCTACTCTTCGAGCCGGATATACCGCATTATATTTGGTTATTTTGATTTAACTTCGCGTATTTTAATTAATTTTGCAATAACATTTCCAAAATTAATTAGTTTTCGTCATATAAAGTTGTTGCTTAGCGCGGGTTCAACCGCCGGCCATCAAACTTTAGATTCAAATTACAAGCATTTAGCGTGTTATTTTACGATAATACCGATGTGTACAGTGTAATCTTGACGAGTACTTTCTAATTATATATAGATTTGTAGTTAAATACGCAAATTTGGTGAAATTACATTTCATCATTTTTTCGAATCGTAACGTAGGTAGGATATTTAATCTTGCGCTCGGGCTTCGGAGTCTCGGCATACGCCAGCGAATAAAATAAGGCTAGTCACATACTACGCTTTCATTATTTTTGTACAACGTACATAAAATATTTGTAACCTGTATTTTCGTACTAAGCTACGATATTAGGTTTAGGTATTACGTACCAAATCTATTTTCGCGGTAATTGTATTTTCGTACTTTACTCATCTAGCTGTTCATGTATTTTCGTACTGGACACATATTACATCATTGCATTTAACACAACGTGTTAAATATATATTTTTTTTGTGACTTTCCTTATATATTTTTCCTTGAACATTTTTCTTTTCACATTTACTTCTTTACTCTTAAATTTTAATTTGTATACATTTATATTTAATTTTTTATAACGGTTGTTTAGTGACAATGGAACTAGAACAATTAGTTTTCGAACGTGATCTTGCTTTAAACAGTATGCAACGCATAGTAGATTGTTCTAATAATCCAACGGAATTCCGTGTTCGTTCCAAGGAATTAAATGCGATTAAGAAAACATTCTTTCAAGTCCAAGCAAAAATAGAAAAACTTTCCGTTAAATTTGAAAATTTCTCCAAAGAAGAGCATTTAGCCATACGTAATGAATTTGATTCCTTATACTTTCAAGTTCAAGTAACATTAGATACTATGAAGGAGATTCGTAAACAAAGTATCGCTAGTGTGTCGCCTGCCTGTGCCCTCGACGGCCACGCACACTGCAGCCGCTCGCGGCAACACATACGCCTACCGCAGTTATCATTGCAAACGTTTGACGGTAAACTAACCGAATGGAATGCTTTCTATGACTTGTATAAATCGCTCGTACACGATAATGAATCATTAACAAATGTCGAACGGTTTCGTTATTTGTTGTTATTTTTAAAGGACGAACCTTATAATCTAATTAAATCGATACCGGTCACTGAATCGAATTATGAAAATGCCTTACAGGTTTTAATCAATCGTTATGAAAACAAAAGAATTATCTCGACAAAACATTTAGACAATATTTTTGATGTCGAACCGGTAAACGACAAAAATGTTGAACCTAGTTTGCGTCATTTGCTTAACACCTATCATGAAAACATTACAGCGTTAAATTCTTTAGGTTTTCCAGTTTCTAGCTGGAGTTTTATACTTTTAAATATTTTGTTACGCAAAATTACGCCTAGTATACAGAGACGTTTCGAATTATCTTTACGTTCGTCAAGTGAAGTTCCCGCCGTTAGCGTATTACTTGACTTTCTCGATAAAGAGTTATCGGCGTCCGAGGTCATGTCGGCCTCCGCGCGCCCCGCTAGCGCGCTCGCTGCGGCGGGCCGGGCGGCGGTGGCTGGCTCGGCCGGCGGCTCGGCCGGCGCGCCTTCTGCGGTGATGTCATCACGCCACGCGCAGGCGGCGAGCCGCGCGTTATCGTTTTCTCGCTCGCGCTCCGACGCACAATACACTGCGCCGCGCGATTATAAAAATTATACTTTGCCGCGTTCGACGCGATCTATGAGTGTTCACGCTACAACTGCGGCCGATTTACCTAATAAAATAAAATGCGCATATTGCAAAGATAATTCGCATCCATTATACAAATGTGACAACTTTCAAAGGCTTACTTTAAATGAGCGTAGACATTTTATTAAAGAAAATAAAATTTGTCACAATTGTCTGTTCGTCGGTCACGATACTAAAGACTGTAAATCGCGCCACAGTTGCCGTGTTTGCGCTCAGCGGCATCACTCTTCATTACATGAAGAGGAGCCCGTACAAAACGTCACACTGACGTCGGAATATTTTTCTTCCGCCGAGTTACACTCGGTAGCGGAAATTTCAGCGCCCACTTCTTCATGCGGAGCTACGGGGCGCTCGAACAAACAGAACTGCACGGTTTTACTTACTACCGCGTTAGTAAACGTGCGTCGCACGGATCACGGACCTTCCTTTCCGCGTTCGGTGCGCGCCCTCATCGACCAGGGCTCGCAGGCCACGCTCATTACTGAGTCGTGTGTCCAACGTCTCGGTCTGCCGCGGTACCCCGCGCAGACGAGCACCACTGTTACGGGCATAGGTGATAGCAACGCGCAACCGCGTGGGTATGTATTGTGCGAGGTTACACCCCACAATAAGCCGGAACCTAAGCTGATCATCGAAGCTCTTATACTACCAAAAATAACAAGTTACCTTCCGAATATACCGAAATCATTCGAACAAATTCCGCATCTTAAAGGACTCACTCTGGCGGACCCAGAATTGCGTTCTGCGCGTCCCGTTGAACTTCTTTTAGGGTCGGACTACAGTGATAGCATACTGCTGCACGACAACATCAAGGGCCCGCAGGGAACCCCTGTGGCTATCAACAGCATTTTTGGCTACCTATTAAACGGTAGAATATCTCATTCTATTCCCGGACAGATTTGCACTAATCTTAGTACATGTCAATTAGACATCAAACTACAAAGGTTCTGGGAACTGGAGTCAGTACCTGACTCGACGCATCTTTCTAAGGATGAACTCCGCTGTGAGTCGATTTTCGTTGAAACTCACAAACGCGATTTAAACGGAAAATATACGGTTTCCCTTCCTTTTAAAGAGAACGCACCTCCTCTCGGGGATTCACGTGCTATTGCCCTCTCCCGTTTAAACAAACTGGAGGTCAGGTTGTCACGTGACCATGCTTTACGAGCAGATTACAATAGGTGTCTCCAAGACTACCTAGACATGGGACACATGGAGCCTGTCACTGCTTCTGCGAACAGAGACACGCCTCCGTACTACATTCCTCATCACTGCGTGATCAAGAAATGTGCTGCTATCACTAAACTTAGGGTAGTTTTCGATGCCTCGTGCAAGACGACATCGGGTCGTTCGCTTAACGACAACTTACTGACGGGTCAGAAACTACATCAGGACATTACCGATGTTCTTCTCAAATACAGACTACACAAGATAGTCTTCACTGCAGACATCAAAATGATGTATCGTTTCATTGATCTGTGTAAAGAGCATCGCGACTTTCAACGCATACTCTGGAGATGCTCTCCTCTCGATCCTGTGCGCGAATTTTGTTTGTGCACGGTGACCTTTGGTGTTGCATCAGCACCATTTTTAGCTCTGCGGACACTTCGTCTGTTAGCGATTGACGAGGCCACTTCTTTTCCACGTGCTGCACAAGTGCTTCTCAACGAAGTATTCTATGACGACATTGTTACTGGTGCCGATACCCTCGAAGATGCTGTAGCTCTGCAACGGCAGCTTACAAACATTTGTAAGGCGGGTACATTCGAACTCCGTAAATGGACCAGTAACAGTGCTGAGTTCTTAACTTATCTGAACAAGTCAGATTCACATGGCGACGATGCACTCATACTTTCGGCGCTAGACACAGATACTTCCGTGAAGGTCTTAGGGCTTAAATGGCATCCTAACCCTGCAGACCCAGCCTCACGGGGTGTGCTACCATTCCAGCTGAATCACCAACAGTGGTTCAATGGCCCTTCCTGGCTCACAAGGCTGCAATCGGAATGGCCAGTGTCGAACGTTCCGTATCAGACTGACGAAGAACGTCGACAACACACTCTCCTAACGCAACAGACCGAACCTAGCTCAGAGTTCCTGGAGCGGTTTTCATCGCTGCCAAAAATGTTACGCGTAGTATCACTTGTCTTTCGATTTTGCCATAAATGTCGAAAAACCAAAACTTATCCGACAAGCTACATTACGGTTCCAGAGATAAAACATGCGCTCAATCGAATTATTCTCCTTGTTCAAGCTGAACATTTTTCAGAGGACCTTTCGCGTCTTAAGGATGATGATAGGTGTACTAAGCGTCTACAAAAGCTCAAACCTTTCTTGGATGATTCGGGATTACTTAGGGTCGGCGGCAGAATAAACTGTGCCAACGTTCCTTACGATGCCAAGCATCAAATTCTTTTACCGAAGAAGCATCACTTCACCGATCTACTTATAGACTTTTACCACACCACTAATATGCATATCGGTCCTCAAACGTTACAGTATGCTCTTGCTCACAGGTACTGGATACTAAGCGCCCGCGATGCAGTGCGTATGCGAACACATCGCTGTGTCCCCTGCGCTCGCGCGCGTCCTATCGCGCCGCAGCCGATAATGGCTCCGCTGCCAGCAGTAAGAGTCCGTTCTCTTCGTCCATTTCTACACGTAGGGGTAGATTTCGCTGGACACTTCTATCTCAAATCAAGTCGTGTTAGGAATGCGAAAATATTCAAATCTTACGTGTGCGTTTTCGTGTGCATGTCAACGAAAGCAATCCATTTAGAGCTAGTACCCGACTTATCCACAGAATCATTTGTTAATACCTTACGGAGGTTCATATCCCGCCGAGGTTTATGTACCGACATTTATTCTGATTGTGGTCGCAATTTTGTCGGATGCGATCGCTATCTATCCGAACTTTACGCGTTTCTACGGGACGAGTCAAATCAGTCCTTCATAACAAAAAAATTGACTGATATTTCTATTACGTGGCATTTCAATCCTCCTTACGCTTTTCACTTTGGGGGAATTTTCGAAGCAGCGGTAAAGAGCATGAAAACTCACCTTTATCGCGTCATAGGTAAGCTTACACTTACACATGACGAATTTCAGACATTACTTTGTCAGATTGAGGCGGTTCTTAACTCTAGACCGCTCTGCACACTCAGTAGTGATCCCGGGGATCCACTACCTCTTACTCCCGGTCATTTTCTCATCGGGGAACCATTAACCGCGCTACCGGAATTCGACTTATCGAATGATAACCCAAACCGCCTTGTTCGATGGCAGGTTATTCAGCAAGCTGTCCAACATTTTTGGAAACGCTGGAGTGTTGAATATCTCCACCAACTCCAACCCCGTGGTAAATGGTTCCACGATACTAACAATACAACCCTTAGCGAGGGTTCTGTGGTCGTGTTGGTCGACAACGCGTTGCCACCGTTGCAATGGCGCTTAGCGCGCGTGCATCAGCTGCACCCCGGTGCCGACGGCGTTACTCGTGTCGTAACTGTACGCATCGGTAATACGTTCACCAAGCGACCTGTAGTTAAGGTTTGCCCTCTGCCTGTTCAGTAGGCAGTATTTCTTTTAGTATATTTAAGTTTTATTCGTAGTTTAGTTTAGATTCTTAATAAAATAAAAGATTATTTTATGGCCGGCGGCATGTTTCGTACTTTCAATTATTCAAAATTTCTACCTTCGATCAGGGGATTAATAGGCAACACAAGCCTCATCCTAATGACAGTTGCACTCGACGTCATTTCGGTTACTGTCACTGCACTTAAACGGTAACGGTCGAATTCTTTCTACTCGCACGACTCCGAGCTCCCTTGTTAATAGACATTTTACGTGAAAGAGAAGTGAAGTTAAGTGAAACCAGCCAAATTATAGTAAATGCACCTGTGGACATCAGCAGACGGGGCCCCGCAACGCGTGACTGTTCTGGATGCTGGTAAGTGTTTGCTTAATTACTCTCCTGAGAGATCGAAGGAACTAAATATTCACATCACCTATAATAGGTTGTTCTGACATAAAAAAATGAGACCTATGTATCTATTGGAACACATACGTCTTCCAGATTTGTCCAGATGTATTTTTCGAATTGATAATTTAGTGTTAGCCCTTAAGACTTTTGCGGCGTCATTGAGTAGGACTGAATAGCTAGGATACATTATTGAGAGCGCAAATTGCGGAGACTAGGATTTAGAAACTATTTATAAGGCTGTCTCCTGTTTGTCTGGATTAAGGCGCAAGGCTATGTGCAGTGGAGGGCTGGTGGTATCACTAACGATCGGCGACCATCAAAAAACTGAAACCTTATTTTCGCTGATGAATACACTATATGCATGTGTCATCATCTTCCTGACCTTATCCCACTCTAAGTGGGGTCGGCACAACATATTATAAACATGTTGTCACATGATATGGCTACGTATTTTACGACCGGCCGCCTGCCTGAAGTCAACTTATCTTAGCCGTATTTTACGACACCTCGTTAAGAAAGTGGGTGGTCTATTCTACTTAACCGGATACCACACGGTGAGTCAACTTACCGTAGTCACCTTTTACGACACTTCGGTAAGAAATGAGGGTAGTCTATTCTACTCAGCCGGATACCACACGGCAAACTATATGCATGTGTATTATGTGATATATAATCGTAAGATTTATACATATTAGGATTTCTATTCATTCTATTCATTATAGGATATCTCTAACCCTTGTCGATGATACTGGTAGAAACAATTGTCCCGCAAAACTAACTAATTGCGAATACATCCGGCGCTTGTAATCTTAGCTTTTATGTTTTATTGTTTATTCTGTTATTATAGTTACTATTCTATACAAGCTTTGATGTTATTCCTGTTTTGATTGGTTTTCCGTTATCCTGAAAATTCTGTTTTCATCGATTTAAAATAACCTTTACGTGTTATATTAATAAAACATTATCGTAATCAACCGAAAGGACATAAGTACTAGTAATAGATGTAATAGACATACGGTGAGACACGTGTGACTTTTAACAGGGGGTCACGGGTTCAAACCCTAAGCTAGCATAATTAACCACCGTTTTATAGTAGGGTTAGTACTTCTACTATACACATATCATGAGATATGAAAGCCCGCATTGAAGCAGCGTAATGGATCCAAGCTCTAACCTTTGAAGAGGAGTCCTGTGCGCAGCATTGGGATAGTAACGGACCCTTACATTACTTTACTGTTACAAAAGTGCAGTTGCTTTACAACCTATGTTTCAGTAGCTTAAACTTTCAATTATTTGATAATTTCAATAACGTTATACAATTTTAGCAGTATAGAAAATAATTGGTACGAAGTAATAAAAAGCTAAACAATATTGAGCGCTCAATACGGACGTGTAGTGTCTGTATATAAAGTGTGTGAGTTGTATAAGTGTTCGTAATCACGCCTGTTTAAATTTATTATTATATTAATTGTTTGTATAAGTATGTAAAAATACGCTTAAATCTCCACCTGCCTCATTGTTTGAACAATAAAACACTTAAAATAAAGCTGCCGTACTCCAAACGCGGAAAAGCCAATTAGAGGAATCAAAGTGTATATATTCAAAATTTTCCATATCTATTAACAACATAAGCCTTTTCCGAAGGCGGATGAAGTTCTCGACACAGGTACTCGATCACTCACAAAAGTAGAGGAATATACAAATGAAAGCCGGAAAGCGGGTCCAAATAATTGGGGATAACGCTGAAAACGAGTGGTATTATATGAATATTGTGCATTGCATTTTAAAAGGGGGTGATAGGGGGTTTTTCGGGAATTATAAAAGCGGATGTCTGTAAAATGCGACCATTCTAGAAAAGACAAGTGCAAGATTAAGATGATTGATTTATTCATTCTCCTGCCCTTATCTTACTCAAAGTGGGGTCGGCACAACATGTTATAAACAGCACGGTGGGCAGGGAGCGACCGTGGGCAGCGATGGCCTCCTTCTGTTCTGCGGAGGGAGGCGGCGGAGCGGTTCCGGGATCTTTTGTTCTGGATCCAATCTGCTGCTGGCGAGTCCAGGTTTTAATGACTTGCCCAAGCCCATCGTCTGCCGCCCTAACAGGGGACCGTCGGGCTTTCCGAACGTATATCGGACGGTGGCTTACAGGTCCTCGAGACGGTTAATACAGCTGGTGCTCCCGATGCATCGTCCAGCGGAGGAAGGGGCCACTTTTAGAGAGGCCCCGAACCAGAGGTGGCGCACTCTGGGTTACAGAGTTGCTGCTGGCGGGGATAATATATCAGAGGTACCCTATCCCCGCCACCAGCAGCGTGGTGGAGCACACAGGTCGTTTTAGTCGGTGCGAGTCCGACATAACTGTCGTCCGTCCGTCGGGCGGCGGTACCCATAAGGGGTTTTTCCTGTATGAAAAAAAAACATGTTATAAACATGTTTTAAAATGAATTGGCTAGATATTTTATGACCGGCCGCCTGCCTGACGTCAACTTATCTTACTTATTTTATAATGTACAAAAAAATATTTATCGCAGATTATAGCAGAATTGTATTATTACTTTTGTTCTATGCATGTCCGCAAAGTAACGCATCATTTTATAAATTATGGATCAGATGTGATATAGTTTGTGAAACGTAAGCAGCTTAACAGAAGTTAACTTTGTTACGATATAATGGAACGAACAATTTTAAATCAGTTTATACGAGATAATGTGACAAAAACCTATTAGCGATACTTGGTAATAAAGCGTGAATGGACGAAATTTGAATTGCAGTCGGAATTTTGTTTTATAGTCAGAAATTTGAAGTCGAATTTCATAAATTTAGGTTTCAGCATGTCTAAAGTTATAAATAGCAAGTAAGTAAAAATAAGCTAAGTTAAGTTTCTCAAATTGAGTTTTAATTACTACTAGGCCTTATTATGCCTTGAATATGAATCAATTTCACTTTTTCGTTAGATTTGGTTATGCTTAGTTAAGCTTACGACAATCATTTCTAGCTTATATACATATATATTAGTGAAGATTGAAAATTTCCTAGTATGCTTTCAAGTGATAATCATATTTAGAAACTTTATATTATATAAATTTACCAAATTACTTGACCGTTTTCATGAAATAGCATAAGCAAACAAGTTCCTTTGGCTATAGAAACAGCAACGATAACTTGATTTGCAGACTAATACATAGTTTGAAACTCGGCGGAGTTGGCTCACTAAAGGAAGAGCACTTTCAGCTCGAGGTATATGTAGTGCTTCTTAACGACTTGTAATGTAGGTGTACAAATGTATTTGAATTTACGGAATGTACTCTTCAAACTTTATCAACCTTTAATTTATAGAATTAGGCGTTACTTTGCGGTGATCCATAATATAAAAGTAAAAATAAAATTATTTTGCCATAATCCAAGCAAGCGATTTTATCGTTATGTCCATCTCCTGATGATGCTTCGGTTTCAGGGCGAAACGATTTTTGAGTTTGTTATAGCGAACGTGTGTAATATTGTGGTGGCAGCGGTGGAAGTTTGTGCATTTGTTTTTCCCAATCCTGCATGTATCGGTATGAAAACAGATAGTCCACTCTACATATATCATATATATTTTCTATTTTCTTTATCGCGGATTATAGCAAATTAATTTTATTATTACTTTTTCATCAACTTTAACTCAACCTTATTTGGTAATAGTTTTGCGAATGTTATAAAACCTTCTGAAAATCGTTTGTCGCCTTTCAGGCTGAATTGGACTCATATCACTTCATTTACGATAAAAGGTACATCTACAATACCGTTGTTATATAGGATGTGCGCAATAAATAAATCGGAGCTAATAGGTGGTACCGTGACTCGACCCAAGGAGGGCGACGTACAAAATAAACTCATGTTTCAATTAAACTATTATATTTGTTACTCAGAAATGTGAATATGTGTGTATCCCAAAAAAGGATGTCAAGTGTCAAGTCTTAAGTTATGTTTGTAAGATATACAAAAGTATCATACTTTCCTACCTCAGGCCAAACAAAAATAATTTTTACTTGCAACTGCAAAATTTTATGTCTAATTTTCTGTTATGTGTTGACAACACAGAAGTGGGGATGTTTTCTGACTGGCTTTCGCATCTCCGAAGTATAAAAATATTAGCCTAGTGGAATTACTTTAAGTGTAAACAACGTAGCATCTCAGTCAATTTTATGATATCAAAGACGTAAGAAGTATAAAAATATTTATTCTTATTCAAGTAAATTTGTAAACAAGTGGTATTAAACCGAGAAGAGCCAGCAAAAAATCGGCGGTTGCTCTTTTCAATATATAAATTCTATTATTAGTTATATTTATTCATTATTGTATTGTACAGGGTCGAAGAGTACCTATTTTCACGCATATATACTTGAAAATAGCTAAGTATTCCTCTACAGTATAGTAGGCTTTCGGTATTTGCCTCTTTTTAAAAGTGTTTGTAAAGTGCTGTAATGATAAAGCTTAAATCGATTGCGGAATTTTATTATCTTTAATATTTAAATAAGTTAATCATGTATGTATATATACATATTTTCGGAATCTCGGAAACGGCTTCAACAATTTTCCTGAAATTTAGCGTGTTGAGGGTTTTGGTGACAAAAAGCGATCTAGCTAGGTTTTATTTTTAAAAAAAACATTTTATCCCTGTTTTTGGGCAATAAAAAATACTAAAATTTATGTTGAATTGATTTTTTGCCGTTAATTGTCAAGTTAGCGTTCGGGGAACGGGTGGCGGCTGCTAGAAATGAAAATACCTAGGATCGAGCCCACCTATTATTTTCATACCTCCTTATTATACTTTCATACCACCCCAATCTTGCACCTTACGTCTTTTTCATAATGGCCGCAACTTTCTGACTCATCTCATATACTCTTTTGTTATTTTATCCACTCTTGTCACACCACTCATCCAACTCAACATTCTCATTTCATTAGCATGCACTCTTCTTTCATCCATCTAATTCATTGCCTAAAATTCTGACCCATACAGTCGTATTGTCATAGGCGTTATGACGATTTTATAAATCGTTACTTTAACTTCAATAGGCATTCGTGGTTCACATTGTCCTGAAATCTGTCCCACTTCATCTCCATCTATTTCCCCGTCTGTAGACTGGCAAAATTTCCCATCCAAACTAATCGTGGAGAAATAGGTCGTTCGCAATTATAATATTAGTTCGGGTACTTAATTTTTACTTAAAAATGTTTGTATTATAAAATTCAGTTAAAATTCAATTCCAATTAAAAATGATAAAACCAACTTTTCAATTAGAAAATATATAAATCTCTTTCTTTTAAGAACTTGCAAGACGTCTTTTAATTAGTTCCTATCACTGATAGATTATCGGTATAAGCTTACGGTAAAATTGCGCTAGAAATTTTATGCCTTGGAAGCGCCGTACTTTTGCTCTATTAAATAAAAGTGTGATCGGATTTCAATTTAATCTTACTAGCGAGAAGACTTCATCCAATGTAATAAGTATTAATGTTGTTCTAAATGCTGTTTTGAAATGAATATTTAAATGATCTTTATGCCATATGGTAGCTCAGTATGCTTATGTACCGGGCTAACTAGAACAAGAAAAAAAACTACTGTCAAATTAAGTATATTTTTGTTACGGATTGTAATCTTTCCAATCACTTATTTAACTTTTGTGACACACTTTCTAAAACAGTCCATTTTATTTACATAGAAGTTTTAATCGAACCATATTCATATTCCCTATTTAATCAACGTTTTGTATGTATTGTTATTGGTTTGTTTGTATGTTTTGTAGGAATAAACAGGCATTTAAATGACTATATAAAAAAACGAACTTACACTTGTCAAATCACTGAAGAAAACACGAAACCAATGAAATAATGAAAAAAATTATATTTATCAATAACACCTTCATAACATATACAATAATCTTCGTCAAAAACAGGAACGTCCATGTTATGTTAATCGCAACGAGATATTAGTTAAATTTAAATCATTGTACGCAATTAACGCGGCTCAGTAAATATCGATGATAATTAGCACGCGAGGTCACTTCAAAAAAAGTGCCCATCATGCACTATTAACTTAGGTTTTTAACTTAATTATTATGGAAGTTCATAAGCGTGTATATTCCAAACGTTAAATAAATGGTTGGAAATACTACAATGTAGACGACCTTTGGCCAGACGATTTTTGCTCTTATAATATTACTACGGCTTCTAAGATGAGGAAACGGAAAGGGATTAAGCGATTAAGATATAATCTGGCCACACTTTTCTGCATCATCGCTGTAAAAGTTTTAATATTGGCGTAGAGTTTTCTATAATGATATAATATTTTTCAGGTTTCTTTCGGTGACAAGGATCAGTGTGGTGAATTTACTCTTCGTCACGGTGACTGGGTGCAGTTCCAAGTCGCCACCGACAGACGTGATCAGCTTAAGCGCGCCACCAATATATCGCTGCTGGATGAATCTTTCTACGTGTCCGGTGAGAGGTGAGTCGATGATTTAAAGCTTACATTCCCATTCCAGACGGACAGATCTCCTTCTTCTTCAACTTCCTTCACTGCTGGACATAGGTTCCTTCACGGGATCTCTACACCACACGATTCTGTGACGCTTGTATCCAGCATCTCTCTCCCCGCGACGTTTTTAAGGTCGATGGATGGAAAGACTTAGAAAAGTTCCAGGTGTATTTAAACAGGTCGAACGGAGCGACCGTGATCACATGCAATATAAATTCGCAGGTTGATGATTCGGGTAGATGTCTGAGTTTTACACAAACAATTATAGGCTAATTGTTACGCGCTTTTTGAATTCAGTTTATCTCTGGAGTATGATTTAGATATGGGTATTCTAACAATTCCCATTGGAACAGTGACTCTATCCTATGCTCATCTCCAAAAGGAATAACAAGTCTTCTGTCCAGCAGTGGGAAAGTATTAGGCTGTTACTTAATTTTATGATTATTAACACACGGGTCACATCGATATAAAATCTAGTTAGATGGCGCGCCACCCCGACCACGATGGATGCAACTCTGAAACATCGAACCTCATACAAAGGTAATTTGATTTTATAGCGATGTGACCCGAATGTTTATACCTATATAATAATCCGTACGAGTCGCAAAAGTTTAAAATCTACTTTAAGGATGGCGTAGTTATTGCTTAAAGAAATTCATTCAAGTTTCGTATAAATAGCCCTGCATAAATGTGATATATACATTTACACATACGTTTGTTGTCAAGTAGGGAAAGTCGGTTAGGGAAAGATGGGTCAATATAAGACCAGTTGACCGTTTTATTTTCCACTAATGACCACAAGCTGTCACAGATTTATCCTTTAATCCATATAATTAGCAAAAACATAGCTTAATTTTAAAAACATAGCTAAATATACGATACGGTTTCAATTAAATATTTTATAACGCGAGGTCGTGTCAAACATTTTTGAAATTCAATGATACGTATTTGTTTTTAAAACTGGGACTTAGTGTGCTTTTATTTTTACGTGCATTTCAATCTGGCGTCGAAATTTACGTGTTTATGACACACAGCAGCACGAGCAATGAGCATGAGTAATATTTTTTGTCACGTAAAATAACGTAGTTTATTTATCATCTATCCATATAAGAGAACAAAAGTACATACATTCTCAAATATAATATGACTTTAAGGTTTGTAAATATTTGGAAACTGGTAACAGTTAAATTTTTCAAATATTCGATACTTCCAAAAATGTCATCGCTATGATAGGTATGTATATTGCTTATGTTGGTGTTAACAGTCGTGAACAAAATACGCATTCTATTAGTTAAAAATTTTAAGTAATTAGGGAAGAAGTATTGAAATGATAGTATAATTTAAATCAATTAATTTATATAATAATAAATTCAATATTAATAATAACATATATAATTATAACAGTGAATTAATGAAATTATAATTTGTACATGAGGTTTTAGACAACAGTGTACTGATTGTGTCCTGTTCTAGTGTAGCTAGTAATTTCGGAGTGAAATATGTCTTCTTAATTTTGTCACAATGGTTGGGTAAATAATTACTATATTAAAATGCTGTCGATCTATTTTTTGGGTGAATAACTTCCCTCATTACGCTTGAGTGCCCAGTGGTTCATCTGAATAAGTCGGAATCTTTTATTTTTCTTGTCTTAATAAAGTGACAAGAAAATGTATTTTCGCTTGAGAAAAGTGACGATCTCATAATTTGTTTCGAAATATTTTATGACATCAGCGTTTATGGAATATCATGAATCTCATTTCGCAAAAAAAAAGTAAATCAAACACCTAAACTAAAAGCTACCTTTATATTTTGCTCTGAAAATACGCTAGAGTGAATTCACGGGGAACTGTTTAATTCTTTCCCACGTGAAATAAAAGCAGGCATTATCCTACCAAATACTAGCTTTCACACGACAAAGAAAAGGCAACGGCTCAGTTTAAGCCGCATGTCACAACAGAAAACTGAGATGACGCGCAGCAATTTTTCAGCACAGATTTTCAGCAGCGACCATTTGAGTACTAATACTAGATAATGTAGATAACTAAAGATTTCATCCTAAACGCTGTCATTTCCGATTAAGTTAGCTATAGCTAAACAATGTATGACTATGATTGAGATATTACTATTTTATAGGGCTACAAAAACATCTTACATGACATATCTTTCTTTCAACTTTCCACTCTTAAGTTATAAATTTCTAAATTCTTAATTATTCGAAAGCTATTACAGGCACAGTATTAAATTTATCGACTTAAATAATACGTTAATTACTCAAAGCATTTCATGGTTTTCTTCTTTTGTTCCTTTGAACGTTTCGTTTCACATAATATAATTTTAATGAAAATTTTGAAGGTATAATAAAATTAAAATTAACTTGGGCCAAAATGCCGGCTGAAAGTAAATCAAAATACACCTACGCCCGGTTAGGGCTGTTATTCATAAATAATTATTATTGAAATATTTAATTTTGAAAAGAGTGACCGCCAAGCTTGTTGTATTGCTGATTGTTCTTGGTAAGAGCACCTTTCCGAACCAGTCTTAGCTTGATAATCCTATTTGAATGAAGAATTATTTAAATTTGAATATCGAACTAGACATCCAAAATCATTATGACGAAAAGTCGTTTACTTTTTCAACAAATATCGGTATTTTAAATTTGAAGCGTTAGTGCTGTACACAACGTACACAACGGAAGTGCGATAGATTTTGAACTAGTGACGAGTTATTTAAATTTTGTATTATGATGCTTTAACCAGGCCTTACAATGTACATGTTTTATTTCCGAGAAGCAAAAATACTTCGCCTACTCTAAGGTTTAGATATATAGCGTTATGATTACAAATGTGTTTACAAATGTGTTTCCAAAAAACAGAGATGGGCGTCTAACTAAAATCTTTTTTAATCTTTACTTATGATATATAGATATGTTCGTGCAAATATTAATGTAGGCTTGTTTGACTTATAAACAGGAGGGAACAGGGTGTGGTATGTACTCTGCGTGATGGTTTCGGCTCGATCCGTAGCGTGGAACGTGAGCCGGTATTGTTTTTCCTATTCACCGAAGTGCTTCGCCTTGGCCAGGAACTCAGCGTAGGAGACGAGGTTTGTATAGCATGTTCTCCTTTTGCATTTCCATAAAATATTTACAAAACTAAGTGTTACTTTGCGGGAGGTCCATGATACAAAAATGAAATATGAATGTTTCATTGCTTTCACGTAAAAGGTTTCACTTTTTCAGCACGACGTAAGATAATTTCGATACATTTAAACATTCGTTTTTGTTAAAGTTGACACATCAAAAGCCCATCAAAGGGGCATAGTTTCCATTAGTCCGTTAAGCTGTCTTTTGTGTGTTTTTCATTGAAAATACTTTTAAGATATCCTTGGAACGGACTAACGCCTTACATTTGCACGTGTTTCGGCTGCTTCGAACAAATGGACCGAATACATACGTTTACGCAAATATGATGTGTCAATTTTTTGGGAGTGGTATTTGCGATATATCATCCATCACCACCGTGGTCGAATAATTTTACAATTCGATGCCTATACTTCTTTTTTATTGTTTTCAGTTATGTTTTTCGTAGTATGATACTTCTAGAACTCATACTAAAATGTTATGTTTACAATAAATAAAAAAATTGTACATATCTCCAGATTTTATTGTAAATTGTATTATCTAGAAGTATTTTACGATAACAATTTGAACGGTAAGGACATTCTGAGCTGAATTCTAAACATATATACAAAAAAATAACCCAAAGCACCTCATGCCTTTTTCACAATTTTACTAAAAAAGATAATTATATACTCGTTGATACGAGTAGGATACTTAGAGTACTATAATTTATACTTTGCTATAATCGCGTGTTAAAGCAAAATAATTCTATCATAACTTTTGTACTATGGAATTCTACAAAGTACCGTCTAATACTTTAAGTTATTTTATCAATTCACCTACTTGTTATACATAAATTACAATTATACTGATTAATTAAGCTTTTAAAAGCCCAGCGGTGGGATCTTGCGATCTTTCGAGAGGGTCAGTTAAAACCCCGGATACGCATCAATGAGTTTTCTGTTGAAACTTTGTTTGTTATTGAAAAAAGCCTAATATATGTTTTTACATCCTTATCCCACTCAGTGCTCAGGAAAAAATGTTTTTCTCATGATTCTCTCCTATCATATTAATACTTCGGGGTCACTATTTTTATATGTATGTCATACTTCACACAATCCAGTCCCTTTTTAGGCCTCCATTCATATTTACCGTCCGTTACTTGTCTGTTAGGTGGAATTCACTATGGATCCTGTCGGCTCGTTCACCAACTCGAATAGCCACCTCACAGCAATCCGTATCAAGCACCTGGCCAAGGGGACGGTCCAGTTCGAGACGCTGCTGGAGAAGGGAGTACGCGGAGTCATCTCTAAGGAGGCTGGAAATACGAGCTCGTTCAACTCGAGTCCCACTAGGAGCACTACAACGGTGAGTCGTATTATATTTCGAATTGGAATCTGAATTATTCTCTTGGAATGGAATCTATCTGTATCTATACATATAATAAAATCGTTGAGACGTCAAATTTCTGTTCGTTCCCTAATCTCAGAATCCGCTGATTTAGACGCTGTTTTCATAATATAAATAATATAAATAATATGTTTTAGAAACCCTCACTTAACATATAGGTATGTTTTATTTCGATCGGTTATCAAGTATATATATATATATATATATATATATATATATATATATATATATATATATATATATATATATATATATATATATATATATATAAAAGATTAACTCATTTAAATATTAAAGATACAAAGGTTAAGTACGCTTTCTTTTGTAAAGCCATGGTAGGTCAGTTGGGGAACGGGTGGTCTAGAGAACTGAAAATACTCGGATCAACCTGCCCTGAAGTATTCCTTTTTTTTCAAGTTTCATCTGTTATTATATCTCCTTAAAAATAGCAAATCTCGGTCACCCAGATAGTTAGAATAATGTGAAAAAACTTTAACTAAAAATCGATGGAAAAAGATTTAGAGGTGAATCTGTGAGATTTATTTAACTACCACTTGGAAACAGGTTACGCGAGCTTCGGAGGTATAACATAAGGATTTCGTCTTCCCTTCAACTTCTTATTAATTTTGTTGACATGATATCAAGATTTGCTATTTATCACGTTCACTTAATAGGGTGCATATCTTTCTGATATTAATTATTAATCGTGTGCTTCTTGGTATGTTTAATCCGCTTATATATATCGAAGCTTCAAGGCGGCAGCTTAACTCTTTACTCTTTGAAAGATATATATCATGTCACCAAATAAGCAATATGTCATCACCCTCCTGCCCTTGTACCGTACATGTCACATGATTTGGATACATATTTTACGATCGGCCGCCTGCCTGACATCAACTTACCTTTGTCGTATTTTACGACACCTCGGTAAGAAAGAGGGTGGTCTATTTTACTTAACCGGATACCACACGGTGGGTCGACTTACCTTAGTCGCCATTTACGACACCTCGGTAAGAAATGAGGTTGGTCTATTGTACTCAGCCTGATACCACGCGGCGGGTCGTCTTACTTTAGTCACCTTTTACGACACCTCGGTAAGAAATGAGGCTGGTCTACTATACTAAACTGATTATTAACTGATTGTTATTAATTACTCATCGTGTGTTTCTCAGTGAAGGAAATCTTAGTTACTGTTATGTTTAACCGGCTAATATATAACGAAGCTTCGAGGCGGTAGCTTAACTCTTTACTCTTTGAAAGATATATAAGTTCACATAGTAATTCAATACCAAAACAAGTAATATGTAATTTACATAAAAAAATACTTAGGGATCCGAAAAAATTCCGAGAATCGAATGCTCCTGACGTTCTGGCTTGTATAGAAATATTACCTGTGAGGCTACGCGTTGCAGTGACTCAGTTTGGTTACGAATTCCCCTCGAAACAGAACTCAATAGTTAAAAAAAATACTTTTATAGAAACAAAATCTTACAGGAACATCCGCTGGATCATTTTAAAGACTGTCTGAAAATTTCATTAAAATCCATCCAACCGTTTCGGAATCTATAAAGGACAGATAAACATAAATTTTAATATTTTAAGGTGTCAGAAATAATCACCATTTTAAACACCATGGTAGTGTTGATCTCGTATTGTTATTGTAAGGATTGTAAGAAATAACGATTCTAGCCCGGACGGTGAAGGGCGGTATTTATAAAGTTGAAAGTTTCAAACAAAACATTGCCACAGTATAAAATTAGACTCTCGCGAAGTTAGGTCGGGTCGGTTGAGTGTAATACAAAAAAAAAGTAAAGCGAATAAACCGTTTGAGTATTGTACTACATTGTTATGCTTACGAACTTGAGTTTATATTGAATATTTACTAACAATTAACTTAATTTATAGAATTAGGCGTTACTTTGCGGAGATCCATAATACAAAAGTAATAATAAAAAATAAATTTGTTGGATTAATACTTTGGTTGGATTGTTTTTAAATAATTTATTGAATTAAGTGTTACCTTGCGGATGTTAATAATACCAAGTAACGAAAATATTATTTTTCTATAATCCGCTATAAATAAATATATATTTAACTAGCCATTGCCAGCCGCTCCACACGCGTGGATAGATTAAACCGTAATATACTCAACCATAAAAATGGTTAACGTGGATTAATCTTAAAAGCTAGACATATGCTGTCGCGGACTTTTATTTAGAACTTTTAGAGGGAAGCAATTTTGTAATACATCATTTTTGAATAATTTTCACCGTTTACTTAGCGCACGCAAGAAAAGCTTTCAATTTTGTTACATTTTTATTGCTGCTCCTCTCCTATTCATCTTAGCGTGATGTTATGTGCCTATAGCCTTCCTCGATAAATGGACTATCTTACATTCCGATAATTTTTCAATTAGGTCCAGTAGTTCCTGAGATTAGCGCGTTCAAACAATCAAACTTACAAATAACTCCTCAGCTTTCTATATTAGTGTAGAGAGTATGGATTAATATAATAATAGTATATTATTTAATGTGTTGGAACTCGATATTAGCTTGTAACTGGTGTGCTGCGACTCAGCAGTCTTAAATTTGTAGATTCGAAGGTTTAAATTTATGTATTTTAACGATTGAAGCTATATATTATAGATTGAAGCTAATGATTCAACCTTCTTAGATTTTATAGTTTTAAACCATTCAATTATCATTTTAATATTAATTGATTAAATATTTTGAGACTTCCTTGCCGATTTTGGCAGTTAATTCAATATTCTTAACCAGTGGTTTATTTATTAAATTACAACTGTTCGTTTACGAATAACATATGCTTTGTAAAAGCCAATTTAATTATTATATATTTTGATACGGTCTGATGCTCATTTGTAGCATACAAACGGAATACCTGATTATTAACATTCCCTACTAATGATATCGAAAACATTTGCATGCCGTATGAATATTCAAACAACTATATCTCGCTTATATGAAACGAATCGGATTCGTACTGAATCAACACAGAAACGTGATTGAATATAAATTCAGTTCAAAATTTTCTCGCATGTTATAGAACATGAAAAAGTAGATTTTAGGTCACGTGCCCTGCGTCACGTGTCAAGATCGAGCTCGACACAGGTTCCCACAATGGGTACGCTGTTTTCGAAAATTTCCCTTTGTCTTCGGATCTTAAGGGTTTCCCTCAAGCCCTATCGATCTATGCAATAGTATCGAATAGTATTCAGTGAGTCGATATGTATGTAACATTTGTAAATGTTGAAGATAATACGATTTAGTTATTGTGTCGCAGCAACCTTATATGTATATCATGCTCGGAGACGCCGGATCTAAAACACCGAGTGCTATCCGGCTGAATAGAATAGTACCACCCTCTTTTCTTACCGAGGTGTCGTAAAAGGCGACTAAGGTAAGTGGGCTCACCGTGTGGTATCCGGTTAAGTAGAATAGACCACTCTCTTTCTTATCAAGTTGTCGTAAAATACGACTAAGATAAGTTGACGTCGGGCAGGCGGCCGGTCGTATAATACGTAGCCAAATCATGTGACAGCATGTTTATAACATGTTGTGCCGACCCCACTTAGAGTGGGATAACGGCAGGAAGATGATGATGATTATGATAACTCGGAGACTTAAAGCAAACTAAAAAAAAATATACCAGTGATGTGTTATTTCAAAGCTAAGGAAGACTAGGATATACCTAATAAAATTTAACTTAGCCAACACTGAAAGTTTATATACAATACAGTTTCTACAGCTTATACTTGGTCATTGAAAAACTGCCGCAAACAGACTGACTAGCAGATATATGTACATACTAATATTTTAAATGCGAAATTGTGTGACCGTCCGTATATCTGTCTGTTGCGCTTCCAAAGCTGGTGGTGGAACAATATTGGTACGATTGACCTTATATATTGGGCTACCAATTAAGATTCGAAAATCCCCGTTTTTCCATGCAGTATATAAATAAGAGTATTTCAAAACTTGTACAAACAGCTTGTAAGAATTATGTTAAAGACATAAAGTACCAGACGTAGAGTTTATAGCATTGCGTAGCAAAATTTATGGATCACATACCTAAATGGGACGGATGTTAGGTTCCCAGGGTGTTACTTTGGCGACCGTGCATCGGAATATCCCTCGCCATATTTCTTTCTAGGTTTTTTAACAATTTCAAACGTTGCACACTTCATTTGATTTTATCTTTGATTTTTTTTTCAATCTTTATTAAAGAGCTTAGTCGTGACCGACTATGGCGCTCTGTATAGGCAGCTTACAAATATAGTAAAATTAACTACTGCTAGATCTTATACCTAAAGCTTCATTATATCTTTGATGTTGTTTGTGAAATTATATTGACATTGTCATAGATATATCGACACTAAGTAAAGACTTTTCGTTGATCCCGATACTCGCTTTTACAATAAAATTCTGTAATCCATATTAGACTTATCCACAGAAAAGTTTATATTAAGTATATGAAATATGCTCTGTTGACTGTTTGTCTTCATAATAAAATAAATAAATAAATAAATGTCCTGCCTGTGCTTAGTGACGGATAGGTATTACACTCGTTTAGCACAAGTGCACGAGGCGACCGTTCGGGCAACTCACTTCAGTATCGCGGTTACAGATATAGGTCTAGGTTGGATTTGAGTGCAAGCGATTCTAATCCCTCCAATTGGGACATAAAGATTATTGTATCTCAAAGATTTCTGACCCTCTTCAACAATCTATCTGGTGCATTAATAATAGCGGATCGCAACATAAAACGGATGTACAATTGTGCCTCGCTCGGCTTTGTTGCGTATTTTCGTTTGTGCATGCAAATTGTTTGGCATTTTATACAATCCGATAACAGTATCGGTTTCAAATTCCGATTTCAAGCATGTTTTGTACAAATAAACTTTCTGTAATTATCAAATTCTTGCAATATTTAATTGTTTTGTTTTCATATCCGGTTTTGTATTTCGAGAGATTTGATCAAATCAATTGAACCGCCTCGAAATTGACTCTCGATTTGCCCGCCTACAGTCGTTCTTAGACTAATCCTATTCTACTAATTTTATAAATGCGAAACTTTGTGAGTATGGATGTATGTTTGTTACTCTTTCACGGCAAATACGCTGAACCGATATTGATGAACTTTGGCACAGTTGTTTTTTAGGAATATAGAAATCCTGTTCATCCTACAATTATAGGATGACATTGAAAAGTGCCATCCATTGTCAACCACGCGACAACAGTCAAGCAAAAGAAGTTGCGGGTAAAAGCTAGTATATTTATATATGTCTAATTAATGTTAGCATATAATAATACTAGTGGTAACCGTGAGTTTTTTCGCGCCATTTTAACCGGTTAAGTACCTTCAAATTAAATGCCCCTATTATTTCTTTGTATTTTTTCCTGTTCGCTAAATAAAAATGGGGTTTTTTATCCTAGAAGTTACCCCGGTGTATTAGCTGGAGGTGTAACAAATATCATCAATATTGCTCCGATGGATAAGCCGTGAAAGCAATAGAGACATACTTTGAGCCAGACTTAGCGACCCGCCGAGCTGAAGGCAGGAGCACTACCCACTGCGCCAACGGGCCATAATAACTTACTATTTTCTAATCAAAAGCCTTGAAACGAGATTTGATTATTTAATAAAATACAAAATATACGCCCTTATCGGTAATATTATTCGCAAATAATAATTTTAACTGATAAATATATTTCCAAACGTTGTTAAATCGTGATAGATAAAGCTTCTTAGTCATTGCCTCGAAAAGAATATTTACCTTTTGCAGGCGTATAATATCATTTATATTTCTAGTTGATACATACTTTCTACGATCGTTATGATATTTATAGACTGTGACGCTTATTTATAAAAACCGTGATAGCCCAGCAGTGAGACCGTGCGACTTTCTAGAAAGGATCACAGGTTCGAATCCGAGCAGCACTAATGAGTTTTTCTGTTGTGTCTAATTGATAATTGCGATATATAATACGCTTTTCTTTGAAAAACATCGTGAGGAACTTTGACATCTTTACAGAATTCTAGAGATATGTGTAACCTACCAATCCGCATTGGATCAGCGTGGTAGGTCTTACTCGTAGCTTCAATTCTTCTCTCCAAAAACGGAGAGAGGGGCATATGCCCAGCAATGGGATAGTAAAAGGCCGTTACTTTACTTACGATTATTTCGGAATATCTAATTTTACGGAGAAACTTTGAATTTTATATTATGTGTCGTTATCAATCATTCGATACTTACTTTTTATATAATCATCCTCCTGTCCTTATCCTACCCTAAGTGGGGTCAGCACGACATACTATAAACATGTCACATGATTTGGTGCGTATTTAACAACCGGCCGCCTGCCTGACGTCAACTTACCTTAGTTGTAATGTATCCAACACTAATGTAGTATATTGACATAAATTTTTTTTAATTTGTAATTTTATAGAAAGAAAATTGAAATGTATGTCATAAAATATATGTACATGTATTTTTATACACAAAGGTAGTTTTTTATTCATTACACTTGGTCTTGTTACACAACCTCTCACACTCACTCATTCACTTTACATATTACTCACCTAGAGGAACATAGCTAACTACCTTTTTTTTTCTTTTTTAACTATTGTTTACATTAAAGAACAAATAATATTCATTTTTACAAAAATAAAATATCACAATCCACGGGAAGGGCGCTGTATACCGAGATACAGGGAGACCTAGTTCGGTTACAGAGTGCTATATTATGGAAAGAAATTTGTATAGATAATAATATTTTTCTGTCGTTTTTACTTATGTAAGAATGTTGTTTTTGGTATAATAAATAAATAAATAAATGAATCGCGCTAAAATATTTTATATTATTATATATTATTTAAGAAAAGTATTATAATCACTTGTTTTAGAACAAGTTACGGTTAATTTTTCTAATTCTATAGTTTGTAAAAACATCTAATGTTTCACCTTTTTTGTAGTTGGTTGTAGTTCTGCGTCTCAAGAGACGTTCTTACGGGTGACTCTCCTCTACTCTAATAGAGCTTTTCCCGTCCCAGAATAAGTACGACTCTATTAATTAGGTAAACAATATGTTTATGTAATAAGTGTAAGTGTTACTATACATTTAATAAATACGAAAAGTTATTTCTATTCCTTTTAAGCAAACAGAACGAATGATCGATTTATTTTTTTGTATGAAGATAGATCAAGCGTGACATGAGGTACTTATACGCGTTACAAAAGTTTATAGTGCTACAAAAGTTCAAGTGAAGAAATCGCACACAACTACTTTATTAAAAATCACAAAAGCTTAATTTTTATAAATTTCAAAAGCATCGGTATTATAAAGTGAACACGCCGCCGATAGCCGCGCCGGTAACCGATGTTTACGCAAACAAAGGAAGAAAGTCAAATGTAGCGGGCTTAACAGAATATTAATTACGGGAACAAGTATTGTTTTCATTGATGGAGTCTCTGAGGTATGAGTAATCCTCTTACGATATTGTTATTTATTTCAATTTAATTTGTAAAACTTTTATGTAACAATATGTGACTCGTATGCTCTTTTACATTTTTATGCATGACAGTACAATATAGGGTCATAATAGGGTACTATTAAGGATCTTGTTATGACTAGGATAGAGATCCAAGCTCAATTTTGTTATTTTCTTTTTAGTCTTAGATGAACTTTGTATATCTTGGTTACCTATATTACGTTCTCTTTGATCTCTTGTCCGTTAAACCACGCCCCTACAACCTACAACATCTGCACTCTTCCGTTGACGTAATATTCCACATTTCTTCCGGAATATGAACTCCGCAACCGCTCAATTCGCGGAAAATGATAGTAATTGGTTAAGTCGGGACATTTAAATCTCTTTATGGATGTCAGTACAGACATGTCTAGGTACCGGAAATATGAATGTTCCTTTACTACCCGATTCTATCGAACAAGTATTTAAATTTCACATATTATGGTTAGCTTTAAAATGCATACAACAGCCTTTAGGATTAACCGCGCTAAATCAGTAATTACCGAGTATGCTGCGAAAGACGGACTGAAGTATTTTACTTTGTTACTCCGATAGAGTTGGTAGACGCTAACTAGTACTTAATTTTTGAGCGCTTACCGACCACTAGACGTAATAAATTTATCGCAAGCATATACCGTAAAATAAGACGACGGCATTTTGCTTATTTTTGACGTGAACCGAAGTGTTTATGAACTAACTTATGAAAAACAAACAGTACTCGCTACTTTTTCACGTCATTCTTGCTGTTAAAATGCTCTCATGTTCTGATTGTAGACGATATATCTGGGACATACGGTCCAACTAGGTAGGTCCAGTTTTGACAAAGAGGTCAGTCGCATAACCCAACTCGGATGGACAGCTTTTGGGACAACTACGCGAAATATTTTCGACCAAGATGCACTGAGGTACAAGACCAAAGTTTGACAACAGTGTGTATTGCCAATTATGACCTACGGATCCGCAACAAGGTTGCTGACTGTAGGCTTCATATGATGTCTTAAAGTTATTCAGCGGTAGATGGAGCGAGCTATGCTTAAATACGAAATGTGAAGATCCATAAAAGAAACCAAGTCACCAACATAGCTCAGCGTGTCTCGAAGCAGTAGTGGCGATGGGTGGGCTACATGGTGTGAATCCGATGGGCGTTGGGTTGTTGGAATGTCGACTCCACACCGGAAAATGTACCGGTAGATCCGCTACAAGGTGGATTGACGTGTAGCCAAATCATGTGACCACATGTTTATAACATAGGACAGGAGGACGATGGTGATGATGTCATACTTCACACAATCCATCCACACTAAAAGTTATAAATAGTAACACATTGTAATTTTATTAGTACATGCTTTTCGGTAAAGTATATCGCAAGAAAAACCTTGTTCAAAACGTAGAATAAGTAGCTGGCACAAACTAGTTTAAATTTTTAATCGCATTTAGTTACCGAGATAAAAGTGGAGTCATATCTTCAGTGAGGCGTCTTATAATTTCATTCAGTCCCGTTCTGATAAAATTATGTAGAATAGATTTCATTACGCAAACTGCGTTAAATCAATCCTTCCACTTCTGTTTAAACGTAATCGAACTAAATGTCTTACGTAGAGTTATTATTTAGTAACTTAATAGGTAATGTAATAAGTAACATATTCTCTTATGGCTGTGCAAAAGCTACCTATGTTCCGGGATAAAGAACTTGAGCGCGGATCCACCAGGATATTCTAACAGGGATTGGCAGCTTACGTATAACCTAGGTATTTTCCAGAGCTATACAGTGTGCCTCACGATGATCTTTACCGAACAGCGCAAGATCAATGGTATACATGAGATACGCACATATCGCCCCATCCGAAGGATATATTCGCGGTTACATGTTCTATGCATACACAAAACGTGTAACTTTAGTCTTTGGATGGGGCGATATTTTGTATCGATAAATACTCGCACATACAAGTGGTTTAAGCCCTCGACATTTTGTAAGGGCGTTCCACTCTTTCATTTATTCAGCAATTAAGGCTGTTCTATAAGTAGCTTTTAATAATAGTTAATAGGGTCACAGGATCAAACGCCGGCCAGGCACCAATTAAATTTTCTGTTAAAAACTTGTGTCTAATTGATAACTGCAACATATCTCACGCTGTTCGTTGAAGAAAACTTTGTGAGAAAACCTAAATATCTAAAGAGAATTCTGGGTAGCATACCTCAGTGGAGTAGCATGGTGGGTCTGAGTTCCAAACTATCAAAAAAAAAGGAAAGAAGCGGCCTATGCCGAGCATTTTTCATACAGAACGTGTCTATACTTTTTTTTTATTAGTTATCTTAGATATAATTGATAAAAATCAGATATGTGTTCATATCTATCATATATATGAAATAATATCGCCGCATTCGAAGAATAAAGTTCCATGATCTATATCATAAGCATAGAACATATAACTTTATTCTTTCTAGTTAAATATGTTATTGAACAAAGTTCAGCAGCTTATTTTAGATTAACCTTTTACAAAACATGTCAAACGTGCCCACTCAAAGAAAAAACTACTTCACTGTTTTTATATTTGTAATAACAAAGACATGAGGTTGATAGCGGGACTAATTTAGAAACATTAATTACGTCATTCTCGTTTTGCATGTAACAAGATTTTTAATTAAGGTGAAGAGCAATTATAGAATTTCTATGGGGTTCTCTGAGAAGTGTATTTTTTATAGTATAATTTTTTAAGTTTTTAAATAGAATTTTTAACTTGATTCAAGTATACTTGTATATTATAAGTATATTTCGCATTTTTGTTGGTCCTTAACTGTTATGATGGATCTGAATTTTGGTTTTTAAAAGGTATCATAACATAGCTTTGCTTGATAGATTTATAGATCAAATTGGCTACGAAGAGAATAAAGGTCAGTGATATAGCAAGGGAGGATGTAGCTTTAAGTGGCGATAGGTAGTATAGAACAATCAGTTTTTGTGACGACGACACGGGTTGTTATAGATAGTGTTAGTAGATCCTACTATGATAGATGTATCGAAAAGGACAGACACACAGCTTCATAAAAGCGACCCATCGCGTGACGTGTAAAATCCCTTGTCGTCATTATTCTCCTGCCCTTATCCCACGCTAAGTGTGGACATAACCTGTTTCTCTTTTCCATTTTCCCTGTAATTTCTTAACTCCGGCTAAACTCCTTTTATATGCATATCACACTTAACAAAATCCAACGATATCTTTTTAAGCCTCCCTCTTATCATCATCATCTTCCTGCCCTTATCCCACTCTAAGTGGGGTCGGCACAACATGTTATAAACATGCTGTCACATGATTTGGCTGCGTTTTACGACCGGCCGCCTGCCTGTACGAGTACCTCTCGTCTTTTCTTTGAGTGAGAAAGAACGCAACTTTCGGACTTCCCCTTTTGTACTCATTTTGTATTTTATCCATTCTCGTTACACCACACGTCCACCTTAACATTCTCAACTCAATTGCATACACTCTTCTTTTATCCGTATTTTCGTTGTCCAAAATTCTGATCCATAATATACGACGGGTCTTAGGACCGTGTTATAAATTATTCTTCTGAATTTGAGATGAATTCGGTTTAATGTAAAATTCATTATATATTGAAGGTATAAAAGTCATTGGCCTGAGGTCATATATATCGAGCCATCCTCGAGTCAAGTCGTCTTTCAACTTGAAGTCGTTGTCTCCATTATTTCAATAGTATTGTTAGTTTTGTGTTATCATCGATCGATCAAAACTATAAGTCAATGATAAGAGCAAATCTACAAAAAAATTGTATATAATTATTATATAGCAAATCTACAACAAAATATATAATTTTTAGAAGCGGGCGTTAGAATTATTTTGCTATCATAAAATTTATGTAATGCTAAGTGTAGGAAGCAAACAACGTTCACATACTTTATACGTTCAGGAACAGTCAAAACACGTAACACACGCTACCACCGACTAAGCACACACAGTAAATACGACATTGTCTACGATCGTTTCGCCCCGCAACCAATCATCATCAGGAGGACGGGCTTCACGACAAAATCGTAATGCAATACGATTTTGTCGCAGAGCTTATCGTGTTGTAACTAATGCAAATGTAAGGTATGTGAACTTTGCCTGCTTCCTACGCTTAGCATTACATAGGTTCTATTAAAAGACGCTGATTACAGCAAAATGATTGTATCATAACTTCTGTATTAACTACTACAAGTTAAAAGAACACTAAAAGTCTACAAGAAACCGAGAGTGATCGCGCATCAAAATATGTATTCAGGATGACATGTTGTTCAATCGACCGTTTCGTAATCGCTATATGGTAATTGTTTTTTTGTTTCAGAAAACCGGGCTTATAACATGCCAGCTCAACAACGTTAAGAAGTCCGTCACTTACACCGCAAAGAACTGCGAGGCTAAAATGCTGCCTCGTGTTGGGGACAAAGTTATATTCGACATATATCAGGTAGTATTTTAGCTTTATAGTAAATCCTTATTGTCCTGCAATTATCCCACACTATGTGGGGTCGGCACAACCGGCCGCCTGCTTGACCTCAACTTATCGTAGTCGTATTTTACGACACCTCGGTAAAAAAGAGCGTGGAATATTCTAATAAACCGAATACCACATGGCGGGTTGACTTACCTTAGTCGCTTTTTACGACACCTCGGTAAAAAATAAGGGTGGTCTATTGTGCTCGGCCGGATACCACATGGCGTGTTGACTTACCTTAGTCGCCTCGGTAAGAAATGAGTGTGGTCTAATCTACTCAGCCAGATACTACACGAGTTAGCTGTATCGTTACAATTTTTACAATAGATATAGATACCAAAAAATTTAAGTGAAAAGATATTGGCTGCATTAGGTAAAAACTTTGTTGCAGCCAATAACGGCTGCCTCCAATATGATACATTACACTATTATATTAGACATTATTTATATATTCTTGGATTTATGTGTAAATACCTGATGACTCGTTAAAAAAATATCAAACTACAAAATTAGTGCTTACAGTCACTGTGCAGTCCAATAACTTTAAAATTCAAAATATTCTTTATTCAAATAAACTTGTAAACAAGTGCTTTTGAATCGTCAACTCTACTGCTGGTTCGGAAAGCTGTTCCTACCGAGAAGAGCCAGCAAGAAACTTTATCAGCCTCTTTTTAACAGTGTTTCTAAACTGCTGTAATGGCAAAGCTGAAATTTATACTGCTTAATACCCAAGCATGCACACACGCATACACGCACGCATACACGCCGCTATATTGCGCACTCAAAACTTACTCAAACCGTCTGTATCTTACAGCAATTTATACTTCACGTTGTATCTGTCACGATTTTACAGGTTAAGATATACAAAACAACACTTGACTTACAGATTATCGGATATCCGATGTTTAGCCCAGGTCACTATTTAAATTTTAGATGTAAGAACTATAAATTCAATCCACGTTGGACTGCGATTGATTGATCCGACCCCATTCTGTTGAATCCTTTATTCATCGTGTACTGGCACCAGTTTCATTATATTCCTGGCGAATATAAAATAAAGAAAGCTTTCTCATAACACAAATAAGAATATATAAAAAGAGTTTTCCTACAATTTTTCGTGATTTACCCTTGTTCCCGTTCGCGTTAGATTTAAAGACAATATCCGAATAGTACTAATATTTTAAATGCGAAATTCTGTCTGTACTATAATATGCGTGACACATGAGCGTCTAGTAGCCGTATAACTCAACGTTTCGAACGTACTGACTTTGCTAAGACAAATTCCTTTCAAGACAAACTTTCGCTATCCGGCCCGGAATTTCTTATTCAAACATCATCATCACCCTGCCCTGCACTCTTAGTGGGGTCGGCACATGTTGTCACATGATTTAGCTACGTATTTTAAAACATGCATGACGTCAACTTACCTCAGACGTATTTTACGGCACCTCGGTAAGAAAGAGGATGGTCTATTCTACTTATACGGATACCATACGGCGGGTTATCTTACCTTAGTCGCCTTTTACGACACCTCGGTAAGAAATGAGGGTGGTCTAATCTATATATTATTTAACAAAATGTCATTTGAATATTTGACAAATGCCTAAATAAAATTAAACACCACTCGCGATAGTCTGAATTCTATGGAGAAATTCATTGTACAGGTGAAATGCACCAAGGAATTGATTGCGATGTCGGTCCAGATCCAGCACAGCCTCACCAACGGCACCTCTAACGTGGCATCGAACATGCGACCCATCATGAAGGGTTTCATAGCGACACTCAAGGAAACCTTCGGATTCATTGAGACCGCTGATCACACCAAGGAAGTCTTCTTCCATTTCAGGTAGATACTACGTGTGTTATTAAATTAGGAATTATTAAGAATTTAAGAACCATTCACAGGATTAGGCGTAACTTTGCGGAGGTTTATAATATAAAACTAATGAGAATATTATTTTGCTATAATTTTTTTCTATCGCTGATTATAGCAAAATAATATTCTCATTAGTTTTGAATTAAAGAACCGAAGAATTTGGAATAGAATACTGCAACGATATTTTTCCTTTACACTTATATTTTTTTTACCAATTTATTATTCCAACAACTTGTCACCGATGAAACTGACAATGTTTTTTTTATTAAGTTGGCCTTACCATTTGAAGCGATTGTATTGAAACATTTTTTAAGAATATAATAAAAAATAGGTTACGGGATAATATGTCAACCAATAAACAAAAAATATCTACGTTTGTTTACGTCAGTTCATATTTTTATCCAACAGTGATGCAAAATACACTAATTGTGCCATGTACAGTCAAATAACTTTTTTTATAAATAAATAAATATTTTTTTGATTTTTTTAACAATATATTGTATATGTATAAAAATTATTTGCCTCGCAGTGCGTGTTCGTATATTTATTTTTAGTTACTTTTAGTTATAAGTGTTTTCAAACAATGTATGCTCTGCATGTCTGTCGGATTTTTTTTTATTTCTATATGTACGTCTACAAAATAATGTATTTGTTTCAATGTGCGCGTTTATTTTTTAATCACATAAGTGTGTCAAAAAACATTAAATGCTTAATTATGCCATACCTCTCCTCCAAATTCCTTGTACATACCTATAGATGTACGTCTATGTCGCGACATGTATTCTTTAGATTTTTTTCCTAGCACTATAAATTTACGCAAAAATAAATTTCAAAAACGTCTCTCTCTGTCTTGCTGAGCGTTTTTATATTTTTTTTGTTTTGTTAAATGCCTATTACGCAATGCACGTCAGCCAAATATCCTATAGACAGTCATAAGGACTATGTCTTGCCATGCAATATTGTATTTTCTTTTAGTGTATATGCAAATATGAATGATTAATTACGTTAGTTTTTCTTTGTAGTCTTATCAGACGTTAGTTAAAACGTCTGTATGTTGCTTTGAGCGTTTGTATATTTTTAGTCCTATAAGTGTATGTAAAAATTAATGCTAGTTACGCCATGCACGCTCAAATAATGATATTATACCCATAAACTCATATAAAAGCTACTTTGAAATCGCTATGTGCTATTAAAAATTTTGTTTTTGAACTTTACAAGTGTATGCAAAAAACGAAGGCTTAATTTCGTCGCATGCTTCAATCGAATTACATCCCTATAAAATTCTGAAAATTGCTTTACCGCTGATAAAAATTAGTATTTTTTTTTTATTTGCATATAATATGTTTAATATTTGCCCGGTTAGGACGTTGAAAATAGTGTACACACTTCTAAAATTATACATTTTTTTATGTTACTAGCTCTATGAAAAGTCGTATGATATTAATAAGTATAAAATGCTTGAATTCGCTATATGCCCGTTGGAATATTAACTGATTGATATACCGATAGACGTGGTGATGAAGCGGTGATAGCCCAGCGGTAAGACCGCGTGACTCCTTCGAGAAGGTCACGAGTTCAGACCAATGAGTTTTTCTAATAAAAACTTGTGTCTAATTGATAATTGCAATTTAACACATGCTTTTGGTGAAGGAAAACATTCTGAGGAAACCTGCATATGTCTAGAGAATTCTGGGGATATGTGTAACCAACCAATCCGCATTGGAGCAGCGCGGTAAAGTATTCGCTTCAACCCTTGTCTCCAAACGGAGAGAGGTCTACGCCCAGCAGTGGGATACTAACAGGCCGATACTTTATACTTATGGACCAAAAAATGTCTGATTCGCGATAAATCAGATTCTAATTTTTTTTTAAGGCATGCATAATGTTTCCAATCTTTGGTGTGTATTCTTCGTGTGTTATTTATAGCCCTGTATAGTGTATTTATATCTTGCCAGTCTCTCATTATGTTCTTTTAAGTATACATATGTATATTAGAAACTCAAGTATATGCTTTGCGATATTAAAGTTGAAAAGCATTAAGCGAATATAATTCTTGTGTGTTGATGTTTAAGCTATATCTATAAATTTCTTAAAATATTACTATATTTTATATACTATATATAAATAAACGCTCTGATGTTATTATAATTTGCAACGGCGCTTATTAAAATCAATGTTGTGTTATTATTTTGCATAAGTGTGCTTGTTTTGTTTTCTTATTGTTAATTGTTTCTGTATTTCTTTTTCGCAAACGTTTCCACGACCAGTGATATTATTTGTAATTCACAAAGCATCAAATTCAAATTCGAAATATTTTTTATTAAAATAATCTTGTAAACAAGTGCTTTGAATCGTCAACTCTACTGCTAGTTCGAAAAGCTCCTACCGATGCCTAAGATGAGCCGCAAGAAACTAGGCGGTTGCTTTTTAAAAAATATAATTCTTATCTCTAGTTACATTTAGTCTGTAGTACTCTATTGTACAGGGTCGTCGAGTAGCTATGTTCGCGCATTCTTGTCATCTAAGTAATCCTCAATAGTATAGTAGGCTTTGCTGTATTAGCCTTTTATAAATAGCATTCTTAAATTGCTCTAACGGCAAAGCTAAAATTGAATGCGGAATTTTATTATAGAATTTTATACTCAAACCCACAATTGGCTTACATATTTTTGCAAGGCGAGAAGCGAGCCGCTGGCTTATGTCCATTCCTACTTTGTCTATTATATATCCTCCGTCCTATCTCATCTTATTAATATTAAAAACGCAATAGTTTGTGAGTATGTATGTTTTTTACTCTTTCGTGGCGAATCCGCTGAACCAATATCGATGAAATTTGGCAAAATTATTCCTTATACACCGGGGTAATCTATAGGTTATAACAATCCTGTTATTTCTATAGGAATAACAGTCCACGCGAACGAATTTGCGGGCAAAATCTAGTATATTTATAAATGATAAAACTAAAAACAAACGATTAATATAGTATATTTTCCGATATTGTTACTTATTATCGATGTAAAATATTTGCAATCAAAACTGCAAATATAGGTTCGTTTAAAAACCAGTATATAATTGGGTTTGTTTATATTTTCTTTACAAAACCATAACAGTGTCTATGAATATTTTAAGTGAAAACATTTAAAATATAATCATGATCAAAAAAGTCATAAATTCATATTTTTTAATATTAAGTCATATTCCGCCCCTTCACTCGCCGTCATAACTAGAAGCATCTACGAGAGTGATAAACGCCGATAAAAAGGCGCAGAAGTTCAACTGACATTCCGAGGGTGCCTCAAGGATTCGGTCAGAATATAGCCATGCGACTTAGAAGCATTAGAAATAAGGCGGGGTTGTACCAAAAAATTAATGATGACTGAGCAGGCTTGGATACTATTATTGATAGAAATATCCCATTTTTTATTCCATCTGTTCCCTAACAACGTAACGAGTTTGTTTACAGAACTGAAGAGGAATCTTATCAATGAATAATACCATTCGTGAAGCTTATTGTTCGCGAGCTATTTATAACTCAAGACGGGATAATTGGGAATAATTGAATTTGCTTTTCTATTTGAAACAGTAGGAACGATGGTTATATTTTTTCTTTTCCTTTTTGGGCGTCGTTATAGGTATTATTAATAATCCGCTTAAGTGAACGAGGTGTTTGCTTTAATATTTAAAAATAGGCTGTTACAGAAAGCCTACTATTGAAGATTATTTAGAAGATAAGAATGTGTGGATATAGCTCTCTTTGAACCTGTACAAGACAGTAACGACTTAATGTAAATAAAATATTATTAAGAATTATATGTTTAAAAGACCAACCGCCTAGTTTCTTGCTGGCTCTTCTCGGTAGGAACAGCTTTCCGAACCAGCAGTAGAGGTGACGATTCAAAAGCACTTGTTTACAAGTTTATTTGAATAAAGAACATTTTGAATTAAATTGAATATTTGATCAGGTTTATTTTATTACAAGACCCGCAACTTCGTTCTTGTTAACTTAAGTGTTCGAATATCCTGAAAATGTGTATCGTATTTTTTCTCAATGGTGTTTTCCTATTCTTTACGCAAACTGGAAACTTAATTACCGCATAACCGTTATCCCCATATATTGTACAAAATAAATTAAAAAAAAAGTGAAAGCTTTTAAAAATTTCATGTTTGTACTGGTTATTTATTTATTTCTTTTTATACATGTAATTAGATAAGCGAAAGAAAAAGTAAAAGAGCACATGTATAAATCCGGACTTATCCCTAAAAGGGATCTTTTCCAGTCAACCTTTAAGTAATAGAAGGAAAAGAACAATAATTGAAGTAGAAGGAGATTACGGGTCATATAGAGAAAAAGTTTAAGTTTTATATAAATTTAACTATTTAATCTATTAATTAATTTTAGTAAAATAAATAGATGAAAAAATATATACTGTTAACCGTTAACGAGTTCCCTTTTTTGGAGCCAATCCTGGCATCGGGTCATGGTTATCGTAAATATTCGTTGCTATCGGGACAGGACCTGTATGTAGAATTACGTCAGACACCGGGACGTAGGTTAAATTTAACTTGCAAGATTCCACCTTTGTTTAAATTAACGCTTTTAATGATACTAATATCGCTTCGACGGACTAGACGAGATAGCGTAACAGACAGACAGAACCACAAAGAGATCAATAAATCGACATTAATAGCTTTTACCCGCAACTTCGTTCGCGTGGACTGTTGTCGCGTGATAGATTGATAATTGATGGCGCTTTTCAAAGCTATCCTATTCCTGCAGAATTATCAGGATTTCTATAACTTATATGCTACCCGGTAATAAGGAATAATTGTGCCAAATTTCATCGACATTGGTTCAGCGGATTCGCCGTGAAAGAGTAACAAACATACTCGTACCTTCGCAAACTTTCGCATCTATAATATTAGAAAGAAACAAGATTACACGAAATAATAATACATTTCAACTATTGAGCTTTCCATATTAAAGATGCTAAGCGAATTACTATTACTTACTTTTTTATAACTATGACTGTAATAATATTATGATTTGAATTTAAAAATTATTGCAAATTATTTGGGCGAAATCCATTGCAGACTTTATGACGTATGTGCGAATATATTATTTTAATTTATTTATTTTACAACAATTCACGAGTACAATTGTTGTGTCTCAAGCGCCCAAGCTAGTTTAAACTGTGTTTTGGGAAACAGCGCCCACCTGAACTTGGTTCAACTTACATATGTACAGGAGTAAATAGAATATCGATGACAAAAAATATCGATATAATAAAATATCGATGACAAAAAATTGCAGTAAAAAATTAAGTAAAAAGAAGAAGTTAAACTAAAAAGAACAACCTTTTGAGGTTGTTGAGCGGCCTCTTACTATCCCACTGCTAAGAATAGGCATCTTCTTTCCGTTTTTGGAGAGAAGGATTGTAGCTTAGATCTACCGCGCTGCTCCAATGCGGATTGGTTGGTTACACATATCCCCAGAATTTTCTAGACATATGCAGGTTTCCTCAGAATGTTTTCCTTCACCAAAAGCATGTGATAAATTGCAATTATCAATTAGACACAAGTTTTTATAAGAAAAACTCATTGGTGCCTGCCCGGGGTCTGAACTCGTGGCCTTCTCGAAGGAGTCACGCGGTCTTACCGCTGGGCTATCACCGCTTCATCACCACGTCTATGGGTATATCAATCAGTTAATATTCCAACGTGCATATAGCGAATTCAAGCATTTTATATTTATGAATATCATACGACTTTTCATAGAGCTAGTAACATAAAAAAATTAAAACTAACAGAAAAACTCATTGGTGTCTGCCCGGGTTCGAACCCGTGACCTCCTCAGTAGAGTCGCACGGTGTTACCGCTGGGCTATCACAGCTTCTAGATTGTTGAGTAAAACGGCTGTATGTGTGTACAATGTAAATAAAAATTTTCTACGGCTAAAATTATACGGATTGAATATTTAGCTATCTTGGCTCAACACTTAACCGTATTATCAAGGCAACCTAAATCAAATTCGGGTCGCATACGAAATCGAGGACTCTGAACTCCATATTCTAATGGCCATCTTGTCGCCAGTGGACTTATGAATATATCTACACTAATGCATGTGCCGCAATACATGTAATGCCGTGCGGTATACGGCTGAGTAAAATAAACCACCTCTTTTTTATCGAGATGTCGTAAAATACGACTAATATAAATTGACGTCAGACAGGTGGCCAATCGTGAAATACGTAACCAAATCACGTGACACCATGTTTATAACATGTTGTGTTGACCCCACTTAGAGTGGGATAAGAGCAGGAGATGATGATCAATGCTAATACATACCACACTATGCTAGCAAGATAACTAAATGTGTGTCAGCTGAAAATCAGCGCCGAGTCTTATGGGCATACACTGAAATAAACTTTATCTGCTTTCACACCATAATACGAAATTAAAATTTTCTATTAAATTGAATGCACACATTTGTAATCTATCTATATTAATATATAAAGCTGAAGAGTTTGTTTGTTTGATTGTTGGAACCCGCTAATCTCAGGAACTACTGGAACGATTTGAAAAATTATTTCAGTGTAAGCTAGTCCATTCATCGAGGAAGGCTATAGGCTTTATAACATCACGCTAAGATGAATAGGAGAGGAAGACCAATAAAAAATAGTACGATGACGGCATAATTGAAAGCTTTCCTTGCGTGCACTGAGTAAACAATAATGGGAATTCAAAAATCATGTATTACAAAATAGTTTCCGTCTAAAAGTCCGCTACAGCATATGTCTAGCTTTTAAGGTTAGCCCACTGTAACCATTTTTTGGTTATCCTATATTACGGTTTTAATTTTTCCACGCGGGCAGAGCTGCTGGCGATTGCTAGTCAGTTATAAAGCGTAAATTAATCAATAGAGGTGGTGGTGGTCGACGTAACGGAAGCCACCACCCGTGTCTGTCCAGAGAAGACTAGAAGAGTCCTAGAGAAGTCCTCTATGATTTGTTTGTTACATCTACCTGTAACAAACACGTACAATACGTCACTTATTTAGAATTGTGGCTTCTTATATTGTTATTCATCATCCTCCTGCCCTTATCCCACTCTAAGTGGGGTCGGCACAGCATACGACACATGTTATAAACATGCTGTCACATGACCGGCCGCCTGCCCGACGTCAACTTACCTTAGTCGTATTTTACGACACCTCGGTAAGAAAGAGGGTGGTCTATTCTACTAAACCGGAACCACACGGTGGGTCAACTTACCTTAGTCGTATTTTACGACACCTCGGTAAGAAAGAGGGTGGTCTATTCTACTAAACCGGATACCACACGGTGTATCTTAGCTTAGTCGTATTTTACGACACCTCGGTAAGAAATGAGGGTGGTACTATTCTATTCAGCCGGATACCACACGGCGGCGGCTTCTTATATTGTTATTATCGAAGATATTTTGCTAACGAATTCGCTGTTACCTCATTAAATTAATTAGTAATTAATACATTTACCCTTTTTTCTAAAATAATGCAAACATATGAAATGACTGTTTATTTCTCTATCTATAAACCTCGTTAGCGGTTTCCCATGGACATTTATGCATTAAGGTCAATATAAAAACTTTGAAGGAGTCATAGGTCGTAGTTGGAATAAATCGATAAGTGCAAATTTGCGAAATCATTTACTAATAGATTTGTTACATTTCCCGATTGCTAAACTATATAAGCAAAATGTAAATTTTTTTTTTAGATAGATTTTTAAGCATCAAACTGTTTTTTTTGCCAGACTTTTTTAAATCATGTATATATGCAATAAGTTACATTCCTTAATCTTTTGCTCAGCGAATTGATAACTTATTTTAACACTCTTGGGTAGCTGGGAATTAATGTATATTCTGTTGTTTTTTTTTACAATAACAGATAATTTATTCCGTAAACATATTTATAAATATATTATTATTAATAGCTTATAAATATAAGCAATTTATCATCAATTTCTAGGTAATAGCAATTTTAAACTCGATTACGAGGCTTATGCACTAAGATATTTTTATTATTAAGCATAATTTAGGAATAAAATTAGATTTAATTTAAGAAACTGTTTTTTTTCCTAAAATTTTAACAAATATATAGGAGTTAATAGTTGTGTCGTGTTGTTTGTAAAGAACTCCTTTTTGCGGAAAATGTGTAAATTAGTAGTAAAGATCTGTTTAAATAACTTATCTACCGTATTTGTTTTCCCCGCTACAGTATAATACAGCGGTACATACGTGCATTTTATTATTGTTAACTTGTATTAAGTTTATGCTATGCCGTATCGAATTTTGTATTTTCATTTAAGATTTTATGTAATTAATAAAAAGAAAATTATAAAAAAGCCCCGATCGATCCCCAACTAAATAATTGTTTTTTTTTAAGTTTTTTTACTGTGTAAAAAATTTCCCAGCAGGGCTCGGTCACCCATATATTACTTATAAAGTGATTATAGTTGTTTTGTTTGGCACATTTACATACATTGTTTTGAATCTATAGGGGTAATATACAGCGTTCAACAATCCAGTTTTTCTTTAGGAAACGGGAAGAACGTTATCACTTCATATACAAACATGTTGATTAGATTAAGAAATCTTTGACGTAAGCGTAGATACATTGAATCTTTTACGTTTCAGTAACCTTGAGAGCAACCCCGACGACCTCGAGATCGGCAACGAAGTGGAATACAGCTTGGGCCGCGCCAGTAGCTCCGGGGGCGGCTGTGCCAGTGCAGAGTTCGTACGGGTGCTACCCAAGGGGTCTATACAAGTCGCCAAAACTCTGGAGCCCGTGCTACAGGGGACTGTGATTCGGACCCTGCGCGGTCTCAATCCGGAACAATCGGAGTATTCAGGTATTTTATTGTATAGTTAAGTGAAGTACTGTTACTATCCCACTGCTGGGAAAAGGTCTCTTCTTCCCGTTTTTGGTCAGAAGGATTGGACAGAAGTAATAATAAAATTATTTTGCTATAATCCGCGAAGAAGTAAAATAGAAAATATATATAATGCTAAATGTAGAGTGGATAATCACAACTGTGTTGCTATAAAATACAAAGCGCAAGTCAATGGTGACAACATAACATTTATTATAGTTGCCCATAGATTTCGCCGACAACAGATTCATGGTCATGTTTGACCATCATCAGCTTCCAGAATATCTGGCGGTGAACACTATCCCCGCTCTCAGACATGGTTCTACACGAAAACTTATTTTTTTACAAACAAAACGAAACTTTGTTTAAATATTCAAAAGATTTTTGAAATGTCAAATATTAGCGCCAAGACGCACAAATCGATTGCGCATGCGTGTTGCGTCGCCGCAGACTCTTTCATTGAAACCTTTTATTTAAGGTAGAGGTTTTAACTTCTCGGTCTAGCTGGAGGTTGTATAGGTGCATCCTTATGATTTAAAAGTTATATTATAACACAGGCCTGCCCCTGCTTCGCACGGGTATAAAATATATATCCCATGTCAGTCAGTGTAAAAAACTTGATTAAAATCGATCCAGTAGTTTTGATTTATTCATTACTGCCCGTGGCCCGCAAGCGTTTAATTTGGAGAAAAACTATTTCCTTTCCCTATACCAAGAAGATTTCCTGCTATCTTTGGAATATTTAAATTCATATAGTATATTTTTACTTATTTACCTTTACATTTTCCCTATGTATTTTATTTTTACAATTAATTACAGAATGTCTTTAAACAAACTCTTGAAAGAGGAACATAGCTGCTAAAGTTGAAGTGTTATAGGGCGAAGTGCGGCCTCCTCACGGCATTTAAATCTGTAATATCTCCGAAAATGTTCACTTAAATTACATGCTGTAAACGGCCATATTGATCTATATTAAATCAACAATTTATTTAAGCTACTTAATTGGATAAGGATTAATGCTGTATTGTATAAGAATTGCTTCAAAAATAAGGCATTATTTTTCGTAAAAAGTAAACGACAAAAAATGATTTAGTGGGTTATCCATAAGCGATAGACATAAACCATTCTGTAGACCTTTTCAATGTGTACAAATACTTAGTACATTATTTTGATAAATCTCGTAGGGTTTAGCCAGCGTTTGCAATGTAAGCGGAAAAAAATGTAATTATTTACAGAAATCTCAAAAATTACAGTATTTCTCTACTCCGTATTGAATGTTATTATACGTACAAACCTTCCTCTGGAATCACTCTATCTATTAAAAAAACCGCATCAAAATCAGTTGCGTAGTTTTAAAGTTTTATGCGTACATAGGGAAATATGGACTTTGTTTTATAATATGTAGTGAAGTGTCCATACAAGATCTGTATCGTAATAAAACTTATTATTTTTTTATTTTTGGCCTGTACGTAATGTTTGTCATAAGAATTTTGGTTTCAGTTTTATAATCTTTGTATTATAGTATCAGAGGAGATAAAAGCGATTATTTGTTTAAAACGATATGTTTGTATGCATCATTAGGTATGATTCAAGTGGATGATGGTACATCTTACGAGTTCGGCATCATGAGTCTGGCCTCCAAACGCGAGATCCTGCAAGTGGGCGACCCTGTCAGCTTCCAGGTGGACACGGACAGACGTGCGGCCAATGTCGTGCCGATCAGGAAAAAGAAACGCGCCACCGTTGATGCTCTGAAGGGTACAAACATTTATATTTTATTTATTCGGAACAACCAGTGGCAGTTACATTAAAACATTAGAATAAACTAAATACGCCACAAAAAGCATTAAATGCACTGCCTTTAGGTGCCACAGCATGCACATAATTATGTGTAAGGACAACACTTAACTAAAATATACTAAAATAAATATAACACTACGGCTCCAATGTCTGGAGCTTAAGAATATTTTTTTTAAACTTAATAAATATGTATCGCTGAACATATCGATAGATTCGCAAATTGCATTATATTCTCTTGATAACCTACTTAATGCAGAAATATAACATTTATACAATAGACAAAGCAGGAACCGACATAAGCTTGCGGCTCCTGCTTTGCGCCTCGCTAAAGTACGTAAGTCATTTGTGAGTTTTGGTATAAGATTCTATAATAAAATACGCAAGCAATTTCAGCTTTGCCATTACAGCAGTTTAGAAATACTTAAAAGAGGCTGATACAGCAAGCCTATTATACTCTTGAAGATTATTTAGAAGATAAGAATGTGTGGATATAGCTCTCTTTGAACCTGTACAAGACAGTGACGACTGAATGTAAATAGTATTAAGAATTATATTTTTAAAAGAGCAACCGCCGAGTTTCCTGCTGGCTCTTCTCGGTAGGAACAGCTTTCCGAACCAGCAGTAGAGTCGACGATTCAAAAGCACTTGTTTGCAAGTGTATTTTAAAAAAAAGTCAGTGGTATTCGGCTAAGTAGATTAGTACCACTCACTTTTCTTACCGAGGTGTCGTAAAAGTCGACTAAGGTAAGTGGACGTCAGGCAGGCGGTCGGTCGTAAAAACGCACCCAAATCATGTTACAGCATGTTTATAACATGTTGTGCGGACCCCACTTAGAGTGGGATGAGGGCAGGAGGACATATAAAATTAATCGACTGTTAAATACAAAAATAATTGCAATAACCGCGTTTATTGACTTTTTACATTTTCTGTAAATTTTTTTCCAGGCGGTTTTGGTTTCCTCTCTGTAGAGAGCGAAGAAATCAGGAGACTATTTTTCCACATGTCGGAGGTTCGCGGGAACCCGTCTGAGCTGATGCCGGGGGATTCTGTGGAGTTCGTGATGTTAACCAACCCTAGGAATGGGAAATCATCTGCTTGCAACGTTGTTAAAGTGGCGTGAGTAAAATATTACAGACTTTGCATGTCGCTCTCATAATCACATTATACAATAGAACTATATAAACTTGCCCGCACAAAGGTTTAAACGTTATATAGATTAAAGTATTTATATTCGTACATGAAAATATTTGAAGAGCGGTTTGTACTCAAATCTAGCTCTCCTGTAAACCTAGGTTTTTGACATGTCTTTGCGTGCGTTTGCACCGTCGAATTATTACTTATAGATCAATTAACTAGCCGCAAACAAACAAAGTCGTCGCCCCTACGCTCAATTCGTATCAATCGTATGCGCTTTCGGTTTCCTTAAACTCTCTCTCTCTCTCTCTATCTCTATCTGTCACTCCTCTTGACCCGATAGGCGTCCACTGCTGGACATAGGTCTTCTCATATGATCTCCACATCCTATGATCTTATGCCGCTTAGATCCGGCACTAGACCTTTTGAGGTCATCCGTCCACGTCGTAAGGGTCTACTTACATTGAGTTTTCCAGTGCGGGGTCACAATTCTAACACCTTAAGACCTCAACGCCGATCGGGCAGGCACCAATGAGTTTCTGTTAAAACTTATGTGTCTGATTGATAATTGCAATTGCATGCTTCGCGGTGAAGAAAAACATCTCGAGGAAACCTGCATATCTTTAGAGAATTCTGGTGATACGTGTAACCTACCAAACCGCATAGGAGCAGCGTGGTAGGTCTTAGCTCCAATCTTTCTCTCCAAGAACGGAGAGAAGAGGCCTGAGCCCAGCAGTGGGATAGTAACAGGCAGCTACTTTACCTGAGGTTGTCTGGGCAATTATTATACCTCATTATTAAAACTCTTAGTATAGTGCAAGTTATAGCTTGCGACACGGCTTTTGCAGCTAATAAACTTATTTAAAATAACAAAACCTTTTTATAAAACTATTCTTATTTAAAAAAAAAAAGCACGATATATTAATTATCGTGAATAGTTCGAAATAGAAAAGTCGATATTAACGCAGCTCGGGTGATACGCGCCATCTTAATGCAACATGCAGATTTCGACTGTCCAAGAGAAAAGTATAATCGTATTGATGTTTTCTTACCTGATTATTTATGCCGTCTTAATTAATTTTGTTCAGGTAGGCATCTATCTGTTTTTTCATACACGTCCTATTTAGTAAACAAATATGGCGGACTGGAAACCAAACACAATTTATAGTGTTGGGAAATCATCGACTGAATCAATTATGTAATCGGAAACAAACAAACCCTTTAAAAATATAGTACTCTCTTCTCCTTTTTATATCTCTCAACTCTCTTATATTTCTCTAAAAATAACTTTCTTCTGTATATATTTTTTGCAGTCGATACCGTCAGAAACATACCATAGTATATTAATTGTTTAGTAAATAGCATAAACAGAAAAATATGTAATACGTTTAAACGTAAATATTATAAACATTTTGCATTATTAGTCGGATTAGTTTGTAAAAATGTTATCGTCGTTCAAACGTTTGCCCATCTTTCGCATCTACAAAGACAAACTAGCATGTTCAAGTGTGTAATTGTCAAGATCGTTTTTCGAGTTTTAAAGATTTAAGCATACATAGGGATATACGGATAAACAAAGAATGCGACTTGTGTTTTATACTATGTAGTGACTATTATACACATTATAGATACACGCATTGGGAATAAATATTTGATTACTCGATCGATTTACTTGTTGAACTGTAATTTTATGTGATCTGTGTTGACAAATCATTTGATTTGAGTGATGCATGTTAACTTTTATTTATTTTATTTATTTATATCCTTTATTATACACCACAGATAAAAAATACAGAATAGAAACAAAAACAACAATAAAAAAAAGAAAACAAAATGTAATGTATAAAGGGCGGTCTTATCGCTTAGTAGCGATTTCTTCCAGACGACTTTAAGGTCAAGGAGAGCTGAAAATTTTATGAGGGTGGTGCACTTTTATAAAATTAAATACATACTAATAATACACACCAATACACAGATAAAACATAAAATTATATAGAAATAATAAATATTAAATATATGAACTAATAAATAATATATAAAAATACACAAAAATTATCTTGTATAGTCATCTTAGTTGTTTTTAGATAAATAATATTGCTTGGCGGATTTTTTGAAAATGTCTAATGACTTTGACTTTTGTATATTTAAAGGCAATGCATTCCATAATTTAATGGCCTGTACAGCGAACGATTTACTAAAAAATATTATTTTAACTTTTAACTTTAGTTAATTTGAACGTTTTGTTTATATTCTAGTAGTAGACCTGCCCGTCCTCGGTCCGAGCGACCCGAGTGGCTGGTTTCGCGCATGCGTTTGTCTCTGAGCTTAGAAGAGTCCGGCGGGCCGCGCGTGATTCTGCTGCGACAGCCGCGCGGGCCGGACGGCGGGCCCGGGTTCAGACCCCGGCGACCTCTGGCCGGTGAGTCGGCACGATTCTGAACTTGTATTTAACGGCCACCCAAAATAAGCCAGTCACTCATAAAATAAAACAAACAGTTCAAATAATCGACTGGCCCGTTGGCGCAGTGGGTGATCCTGATTCCCGCCGAGGGCCAACATTATCTATAAATTAATTTGTTGCTCTTTGAGCCTGGGTGTATATTTGTATTTAAGTATGTATTTAAAAATATATATATAAGTATATATTCACCGGTTGTCTACCATAACACAAGTATTAAGTTACCTACTTTGGGGACGGACGACCGTGTGTGTAAGTGTCGTATATATTTATTATTTAATTAAAAACAACTTACCTTAAACCTTACTTACTTTACCTTTAACCTTACTTACTTTACCTTAAACCAACTTACCTCAACCTTCTTACAGTAAGATTGTTAAGAGGAGATTTATTTGATACAATCGATATCTTCTTTATGTGTTTCGTTTACAGAAAATATTATTGTTTTTTTTACCTATTATTAACTTTTAACTATTTGCATGCCGTGACACCTTCATAAGTTGTACATATTAATTTATTTTTTGTGTCTGTATTTATTATACATAAGTTTTATATGTAGCGACTACTGGATGTCTCAATAAATAAATAAATCAACAAAAAAAAACTTACTCATGCGCGATAAGGAATATAGCAATCAATTCATAAAATATTGACATAATAAAAATAGTTAGTAAAAAAAGTAGTACCTAATTAGTTTGTACCAGCCGCAAACAATGTATATAATATGTTTGGTTTAATTTAGCTTAGATCATACAAGATGTTTAATATAATAATAGCATATATAATACCCTATAAATATCCTCCTGCCCTTATACCAATATAAGTGGGGTCGGCACAACATGCTGTAACATGATTTGGCTGCGTTTTTACGTCCGGCCGCCTGCCTGCCGTCAACTTGCCTCAGTCATATTTTACGACATCCCGGTAAAAGGAAAAGAGGATGATCTAGTCAACTTACCTCAGTAACCTTTTACGACACCTCGGTAAGAAATGAAGGTGGTCTATTCTACTCAGCCGGATACCACACGGCGGGTCGACTTACCTTAGTCGCCTTTTACAACACCTCGGTAAGAAATGAGGTTGGTAATATTCTACTTAGCCGGATACTACATGGCTAAGCATATATAAGACTCTGTAAAATACAAATATAAATTATATTAGATATAATAGTAAAAACGAAAATTGTAGGCAAAAACTGACTCTCAAATCAGAGGGACTGGATTAAAATAATAGCTAGTCACAAGTATTTTAAAAGGTGAAGCAAAAACTTTATATCCACCTATTTACGGTGTTTCCACGAACTCAAGGGTACATAATACATAATGTGATGGATTCTTTCGTAATGACATCCAAAACTCGGCATCAAACAACGTATCTCTCTTGGACTCATTTCCCATTGAAACGCCTAAAATGGCTACGGCTACAGCGTAGTTTTATTAAAAACTAGCTTTTACCCCGAAGTTCGTTCGCATGGACCGCAGTATGGAATACACTAGTAGCTTCTGTCATTCTCCAACCCTGCAAATATCTCCATCGTTTGATAATAGATGGCGCTTTCCAATGTCATCCTATTCTCGTAGGATCAACAGGATTTCTATAGGCTATATTTTAGCTAGGTGTATAAATAATTGGTGTGCCAAATTTCATCGAAATTGGTTCAGCGGATTCGCCGTGAAAGAGTAACAAACATACATCCATACTCACAAACTTTCGCATTTATAATATTAGTAGGATATCGTTCCTTGAGGATTCAAAAGCGCTTGAAAAAGCTCATTTGAATCAAGATTTGACTTGATACCCAATTTGATTGATACATAATTTTACGTTTCAGAGCAACTGGCCGAGCGGGAATAAACAGCTGGAGGCCTGATTATATTAAACACCCGATCTACCGCTGCATTAATAAACATCCTAGGTTTGATTAAAATTCATGTGAAGGTAAACTATACTAACCCCGGCGCCCTCTAGCGAGCGAATTAATTGCAACAACATATGTAAGAAAAAGTGGCTTATTGTAGTCGTGGTACACTGTGTTCGTGTTTAACAGTCTGTTTGTATGCCAAAAAGGGTTGGACGGACAAACTTATTATACATTAGTTTACAAAGAGAGTGCCTTCCGTTGTATAGTTTACCCGTAAACGTCGTTTTCTAATCAAGAGAGACTGAATTTGATCCTTTTATTTAGCGGCATTTAGAAAATTGTTTTTGTTTTTCCTACCTTTTTTTTTCTCTTTTATAAAAAACAAATGCTGATTATTATAGCTGATTATAGTTTAATGAGGAACATATCAATGACTAACCGAGTTTTGTTTGCGAATTATATGACGGTTTTCTGTTCATTTTTTTTTTTTTTGTATACTTTATGGGGTTTTTTTGCATAAACTTTGTTCAAAATTCCGCAACGATTCAAATGCTTTATTCAGATAGACTAGAGGTCCGCAGGGATCCAGCGCTGGTCTCGATGGGCTAGCGTACTATTGTCCGTATAATATTGACCACTCAACCATCAGTTCTGCGGAGGCACATGACTGAAGAAGTTAATTTAATCTTTTTATTGGTACTCTTTGAGCCGTGCTTAATTTATATAGAAAGCTTATAACTTTTAAAATAAAAAGCCAAGTGAAGCTGTATGGTTAATAATGTATTATCAAGAAGATAAGCTTTAATCCAACGCTAATAGGCTAAAGTGATTTTGCTTATAGTATAAAAATAAGCGCTGATTTCACCGTACAGTAAGGCCGTAGATACTTTCCATCAAAGTATAGATTAACATGTAAATAACGGGGTTAGCGGAACACGTATTTCTTACAAAAATAAAAACAACTAAAATTCTAAAACATTCTGATCATTCATTCTATTCTGTTTCCTGCTGTTTCTGTTTCGCCAAGATGTTATCTAACGTAGTCAAAATTCAAATTCTAACTTACTGGTCCATATTTTCAGTTATTGTCAATCGCCATCATACAAAGGCTAGCTAAAGTTCCCTTTCCTCTTTTAAATCACTGTTGCTCTATTCTTGCTGTTGAGCTTATCATTATAAACACTAGCTGCTGTATATTTCCCCTATATTTCCCGTGTGACTCCCGTCAGAATCCTAGTGCCATTTCTACTGAGCTATTTCAGACAATCCCCGGATTGAAATAAAAGAGCGCTTAGCCGAACAGCGTTTAATACGGTCTTACTGTACTTAATGAAATGGTGACAAATATTGTGCAAGTGCGACAATTGTACGGCGAACGACGACCTAGTAGATTATTAGGTGGTTTTTAATAAAATGAAGCAATAATAGATGAGCATGCGTTATTAGGTCTAAATTAAATATAAAAGGCAATTAATAGTTAAATAGGCTTATAAAGTTTTACGCAGACGTTCGTCGTTTAATAATTTTGGTACAATTTTGAGAATGATGTATTTTTATTGTACGTCGGTCGTTTCCTATGTACGAGTAATGAACCATAGTTAAGCACTGAAGTAAGTATTTAACTTTTAATTCTGGCTTAGGATAGACACACTAACTATAAGTATACCGCCTTTCTGTGCATTATTATTTAATATACGTAAAAAAAAAACAAAAAAAAACATAAATTATAAAATGAAAAAAAATCGATCACTAAGATATCTCTTAATCTTTGTAACTTATCAGACAGAGATGTCGACGTATGGTTATAAAGCTTGCGGGTCACAGTCTGTATATCTTATAGTGTAAGTTGTTGTAGAGAAGTTACGTTATTTTATTCTAATTTAAATTAAAAATTTTTTCGCGATGTTAAGACCAATATATGTGGTCGATATTTGGCCACAGACAGATTACCGATTAACTTATCTGGACAATATTTAAAGTTATATAATATCGTAAGAAATCGAACAAACGATAAAAACGATATAATTAATAAGTTATATTCTATATATTCTAGATTTAAAAATTTACGATCAACTATGTGATAAAAAAATGTGTGTTGAATGTCGTTCTTTAACGTTTATATGTATAGCTGGAGTCGTTGATTCTTGGTAGAGTTAAATGTAAAACTGCCTCAAATTTAGGATATGGAATAAGCGTGCTCCAGTGTTTGTAACGATTGATTCTGTGATGATAAAATTCATGTGCAATACAAATTACTCGCCTTTATAGCGCTCCTAGGGCGTATTATTCCCATCCTTCGTTTGCCATGTGCCTCCGAGCGACCGCCGATTCCCTTTATGAAATTAATGACGAACAAACCATTATAAATAGATTATAAACGAATAGAGCATTTAAAATGATGCTATGAACTGGAATGGAACCAAAGACTGAGATAATATTTATTGCAATAATGCTATTGGTATTAGATTATTTTAATTAGCGATATGATTTTTTTTCTTTTAGAAACTCCAATAAATTATTTTCTACGATACCTCGAAAACTATAACAATGCTATGAGAGTGAACCAAAAATATCTAAATTTGTTTTGGTTTGGAAATTTAATTATTAGTTTATTTTTGTAACTTTGTAGAGACCAAACGCTGCAAAACATATATGAGATGCGTTCATATTTAAGTGACTGTCGGTGTTCTGTCACATCCACGTGTCAGGGGTGTGCGTACGAATTTAAAAGTGACCGGATACTTTTACCTCGTTTATGAACCTAATATAAATGTATACTGACTATTACGCCGTCGTCGACGTCATATATCGTAAACTTATCAGTATAAGTTTATAATACGTTTATTACTTAGCACCTTAAGATTCGTGGACGAAATGTGTGGTTGCGCCGGAGTCGCAGAACGTAGCTAGGCTTGTCTTTTCGATCGATTATTATCACTTAAGATATCGATATTGATATATATAGCATATCAAATGAAGTAATAATTAAAAGTAAGTCGCGGTAATTGATGTTTAAATGTCTTATATTTTATCTAAATTTATATATGATCAGTTTTAAAATTTTGTGCTTCCAAAATATTGTCTTAGGTGAGTATCGTGTTACATCGAAACAGCAGCGCCGTTCTGCGCCTCGGGCGTGAATTATTGTGTGAAAACTATTATTTATTATTTATGAATAATTCCAAAGAGATAGGAATTTTGAACAAACGTCATATGCTATACGCTTAAATCCGCATATAAATGTTCGCTTGTATCATATACGCCCATGTAACCATATAGGTAATAATGAAGTAACAATATTTAATCAGGACGTTGTTGTAGTGTTTGAAAAGTAAAGCGCCCTGGCTCCTCCGGGTGTAGATATGAACTAGTCCTTAAACTTCTCCCTGTGAACTCACATTACAGATTTATCTTTAAGACTATTTCCTGATGACTGAGATCTGATACTTCCTCGACGGTATCACGCTGCCGCAACGTGAGTTGGTCACTAACAAGTAGTCCGACGCAAAACTCATAAAAATATAAAATATTTATTTCTGAATGTCGGCTTTTTTTCTTCTGATTTGAGTATCTAGCACTGACACGGCCAATATATTTTAGAAGCATAAATATTTGAGAGTAATTAACATTCATTTAGAATCAGAGCTAATTTCTTAATTTGGTATATACAAAATTTAAAGTTCGATACATTATGTCATAAATTTTTAACACGTTACTAAAAATAGTTGAAACAAATAGTAGAAAGACAAAGTTCTAGGAACAAATCTACAATTATTTGCCGAAAATAACTAACGTTTATTTGATGTCTATCGCTGTATGTATGTAAATGCCTAAAAGAACCTCGATGGAATGCATAGTTGATTGAAAAAATTATAATTATTATTTCGTAATTGTAAAACTTTGGAATTATCATAAGATTTTATTTTCTATTTAGTTGATTTTTGGTAAGACGAGTTATTTATGCCAAATGTTTATAAGCACTTGATAGTGATTGTACGTTGTCAAGTGATTTGTGATTAAATTTTAGTGTCCAAGCCAGACTCGAGTCTCGTGTTACCGCTTTCGGCGTGCCTTCCATCTACGACTTTGGTTAACTTGCGGTTCAATATAATGTGATACGTCGGTTTCTAAAGTATATGTACTACGGTGGTGACGGTTTATCGACCGGTCGCCGCGCCATATTTATTATCTATATGACTGCAATAAAGGTTATGAAACATATACTAATAAACGATGTCATTGTAAGATTTGACGCTTTTCTGTTACACACTTTACCCTCCTACCTTTCAAATTAAAATTAATAAGCTTCAAGCACTTGAATCGTCAAGGCTTAATATTAATGAAGCTACAACTGGTTCGGAATGTTGCTCTTGCCGAGAAGTATCAGCAAGAAACTCGACAGTCAATCTTTTAAACATTTTAATTTTACATTATTAAACCGCAGTCTTGTATGAAGCTGAAAGGATTGAAAATCCAATTTTTATTTTACATATGAAATCGATATTGACTATATATAGTGTACCAGTGACGGACACTTTATAACTTCTTACATAGACTAAGCGTAGGTAAGACCGCATGAATTTTTAGACTTATAGCGGATTCAAGATTATGGTAGACAACTGTGATATGCTCAAATATGAACATTTTACAGTAAAGGAACATCGTGAAATATCAGAATATAATATCAGAAATTTTCTAGGTGTATACCTACCTATGTAACTGTGTTGTTACGTTCAGTGCTTTCAACAAAATAAATCTGGATGGAAAATTGGGAACAATTTGTTTGTATGTTTATAACGATTTCACGAAAAAACTACTGGACCGATTTCAAAAATTCTCGCGGGTGAAACCGCGGGATATTACTAGTTTAATTATAATATTCATTCGAGTTATAAAATAATCGAAGTTTGATTTTAAAATCACTTACGAGGCGTCATTATAATGAAGTTAGCTGCCATTGCTTTGAAAAGGTACCTCTTACCGAAAATAAGTAATAATTTCAATCAGATCTGTGTCTAGAAAACATTTTTGGACATTGAAAAATATTTTCTAGAAATTCGTTCAACATCTGGTAATATCGACATTCTTTTCGGTTGTTTTACAAGGCAGTAGCAGTAAAAATGTCCTTCAACAATAAATAAAACAACGCAATTTAAAAACATATATACTTTATTCTTTCAATCAAAACGTAAATGTAACAATCAATAATATAAAATGAGTCTTAAAAAAAATTATACGTAAACTTTCTTTATTTTAAAACTAAAGTTGACGCGAACGATGTCGCAGGTAACACTATACTAGTATCAAAGACTCGATGCCTGCGGGATAGCACTGTGTGGAAACAGGGCCTTACAACAGCCCTAGTGACTCACCAGTGACATGTCGCTGTCTATGTTAAAAAATAATCTTATATTAACTAATATATAAAGTATTATATACTTCAGCTTTATATATAACTAATATATAAAGCTGAAGAGTTTGATTTTTTGATCGCCCTGATCTCTAACTACTGGACCGAATTTAAAAATTCTTTGAGTGTAAGATAGTCCATTTATCGAGTAAGGCTATATAACATCGCGCTAGCTGAATAGGAGAGGAGCAGCAAAAACATAGCGTAAACGGCAAACGGTGAACGGTTATAATTAACTCACGATAACGACTTTTATGATCAATTTTTTTTTGTTATTTTCCATGCGGGCGAAGCTCCTAGCACACATGGTAGTGTTAAATAAGAAGAACAAGATCCATTATTCACAATACTACCGCGGGCAGCGAGTGTTTAACTTTACTGTAGTCATACATAAATGCGAGACATAAAGGAAGAATCAAAGTACAATCTATGGCGAACGACGTATGTCAAATGTCATGTGTTATGGTTTTACATATCAAAATTAAATACCCACAAAATTTACCCTGGTGTTGCATGGGAAATCGTCCTGGGTGAAAATATAAAACTAAGTAGAACATGCGCTAATGTAGAATTTGGAGAGGATAAGTCAATGAGATTGGTTTGCGAAGAAATAGAGAGCAGAAGTACTGTGGAGTGTGAAAAATCCTGAAGACTGTTCAGAAGAGCAGATGAATCGTAGACACAAAAAAAATTGCCTGTATATTATTGGCATAGTGTCGAAGAGTCGAGGCAACAACTAACAAGCTTACATTTTTTTCAGTTTAATTTCATCCTCGTACTATTTAACGTCGAGACTGAAATCGACGGCGATCTTAAAAGTATAGTTTATGTGTTCACTTGTATTGTAATAATATAGTACTGGCTTAAACACGCACTACAAGTAACAATAACTACACGTCCACTCTCACCAAGGTCTAAAGTGTAACTGATGTGGTGCATTTTGAGACAATGTAATGTTTCCTTTTTACACTAGTATTAGTGTGAGTGTAAGTATATTCATGTATGTATAACGTATGGGTCTTGTATATAAATATACAAAGAAAGAGACATATTTCAAACTGCGTACACAATAATTAGGATTTGTACATTAGTCATTGGGATAGCATAACACATAAATCATACAGATTACTTAGGAGAGCAACATAGCCCTTATAGTATAGTATATAATAAATATAAGAAATTTTATCATTCTGTATATGTAAATCTGTATTCTGTAAATACGTGGAAATATCAAATAATAAAGGAAGTGATCATGTGTGTGTGTGTGTGTGTGTGTAAAAAAGGATGTGATTAATCATTTTTTTGGCTAATGCATATCAAAATATAATGTATTATAGGAAGATGTTAAAAACCATGCAAAATTTATTATCTATAAAAATAATGAAATTTTGTTATTTAAATTTCAATTAAAAAAAATAAGCTTAACCTAATAAAAAATTGTTATGAGATCATAGGCTTCACTAGCCGTGAATAACCAAAAATTGTATTTTTTGCTTAGGTTAATGTTGCACTACCACGGAAATATTTTCACTGCATTTATTTAACTTTACGAACAAAATTCCCTTGCTTTTTATGTAATAGAATTGTTAAATTCTTAGCCTAATGTCTTCTGCTTTTTTTCTTCTACATCATTCATCTTGTATAGATGTCCACTGCTGGGAATAGGTCAGATACAGCGGCCCCTTGTGCCTTTATTGAGATCCGTCTGTTTGTAGTAAAGTCTCATCATTTAACATCTTCCTAGAATCGTCTTATTTCATTAAATCTCCGTTTAAACAAATCTCTGCGGTACATTTGTACAGGGAAATTGTTGAAAGGAAATACAAAAAAATAATCGTCTCACATATCGGATTAACTCAAATATGTAAAAACGTTATTCTGAAGTGCATTTCGAAGTTACTAAGTTCTATTTACTTAACACAACTAATGAAAGTATCCTAGTTTTTGATATTACTACCCTCGCTACCGTGCTGTCGCTCTACAAACTGACGTTTCCGTATTTCTCTTGCATTTGCTCACAAGTTAAATTGAAGAAGCGATTTTGATGATCGTAATTATCCCATTTTTTTAAAGCTTCGTGGAGTATTTCGCCTGGGCTTATCGTATCTCGAAGGTCTTTAGCGCCGACCACCTGAAAAATTTGAGCTAAAATTATGGCAATAATATTTTAAATTTTGTACTTTAATATTTGTTAGTAGTTAACTTTATTTAGACAGTGTGGTTTTGAAATTGCGATTTATGAAAATTATCGATACGAAATTTAAAAAGTGTGGTCTATTTTATTGCCTTTGTAGTAGTTGCGTAGTTTAATTTATAGTTGTCTATGTTGATTTTCGCCATATTTTCGAGCAATTAGTTTAATTACGATACTATTGATATATCTAAAAGCTAATGGGCCATTTTAATGATTTAGATAACATCAATGGCAGGAATGTGTACACTGGGCAAATAGACAAAGTAAGGTCATCATCATAAAAAATTACAAAATAAAGAAATATCTAAGTGCTTAAGATAGACGGGGGAGTCTATCGGCTTTAGATAATTTTTCATAAATATTTTCCAAACATTTCGGTCGACACTCAACTATTTCGTGAAAGGCGTAACAGCAGCCATACGCTATATTCAAATTTGTTAAAAGTATTTTGTAATGTATACAGAGTGGTACCGATGATACGACATTAAATTCGTCCACTGCTCACTTGGAAATATTACATTACTTTGGTATAACGCGCCTACGGAGCTCGGTGTAGATATGAGATCGCCGCGAAGATCAAACGGAGTGTTGAAATACAAAGGTCGCGGCGCGCAAGTCGCGCGGTCGGTGACCGCAAGGCCAAGGGCAAGGCCATTTTTACATTTTTATATTTATAAATACAGAGCAGTATAATATTGTTTATAGGGTTTATTTTTGTATGGCGTGCTGCCGTCGATCATTGATCCATATAATCCATATACATCATGAAGTTAAATTTCAAAATGAAAAATAATATCCTGTGGCTAGATTACTTCACTGAATTAACTGATTTTTTTTATGTAGGCTGCTAATGTGCGTAGCTATCTAGGATAAAAATTAATGTCGTATCGTCGGTACCACTCTGTATATTAACTCACAGACAACACATTTTATCTTCATTGCTATTACTAACAAAAATATATAATCGCCGGTTACTTATTCCGAGTTTGACATTTTTTTTACCTGAAAATCCTCTCTTAAATATTTCAGTCTTACGCCTTCTTCTAACAACATTTTCGTCCTATTCAATTGTAACTCTGTAACGCGCGTCGGTATAGGAATACTGTCTCTGTAGTCACCTAAAAATATCATTATTTTTAATGATGTAATGTAATTTATGTAATGTATTATATTAAAACTTTTCTGTAAACTAAAGTAACGTAACAAATTATATAACAAAAACGATATTTTTCCTTTATTCTTAAGCAATAATAAAAAGCAATTTTTTCGAAAGTCAACCCATTTATTCTTTCTCAACTCAATGCCACATAATGACGGCGAGAACGTTTTTATATCATTAGCTATAATATCATCAACCAACTATATGAAGGTGGTTGTATTTGAGACGTGTTGTAACAATTATTTTAAACTCATCGGGGCTGACCCGCGGTTGAACCTCTGACCCAATCGACAGTATCGTACGGTGTCAACACTGGGGTCTCTGCAGGCTATAATATATTATGCGGATTTTATTATAAAACCAACCCACAAAATATGCTTTACAGGCTGTACTTAGTCGCAGCACAGAAATTACAAGCTTGATCTATTAGTATGTTTTATGGATATTTTTTCTATAATTTACGAAAGGTTATCTTTAGAATTAAATAGATTTTGTCCAATCACAGATTATTTATTTTTATTTATTTATATACATATATTTAGAAAAGAGAAAGAAAAATTAAAAAGCACATGTATAAAAGTAGACTTATCCCTAAAAGGGATCTATTCCAGTCAAACTTTGAGTAATAGAAGGAAAAGAACAGGAATTGAAGTAGAAAGAGAGAAAAGAAAAGAAACAGAAGAAAGTCATATAGAGAAAAAGAAAAAGTGTATATAAATTAAACTATAAAAGTAAAAGTAAGTAACAGCCTGTTACTATCCCACTGCTGGGCATAGGCCTCCAGTCTCCATTTTTGGAGAGAAGGGTTGGAGCTAAGACCTACCACGCTGCTCCAATGCGGATTGGTAGGTTTCACATATCCCTAGGATTCTCTAGAGATATGCAGGTTTCCTCACGATGTTTTCCTTCATCGAAAAGCGTGTGATAAATTGCAATTATCAATTAGACACATAAGTTTTTTTAATAGAAAACTCATTGATGTCTGCCCGGGTTTGAACCCATGATCGTCTCTAGAGATTTACACGGTCGCACCGCTAGGCCATCACAGCTTAAACTATAACTTTAAAATATAATTTTGTTAAACAAATTAAACTATAATTTTGGTAAAATAAATAGATGAAAAGATGCTATTAATTTAAAATTACTTAAGATAAATATTTTCTTAGTCTATAATTAAATACTGAAAGGGAAATAGATTTGCGGATTGATACTGGTAAATCATTCCACAGATTAACACCTGGAAAGCTAAATGATCTCGTGTAAGTCAGTGAGGAGCGTTTAGGGAAGGCAAGATCTAAGGTATTTATAGAATATAATCGTAAATTAAGACTTTTTGTAGCAAATTGTCATTTCGGTAAAGAGTTAATATTGTGTAGTTACTTACCAATAAACCCGATTCCGACTGAGCACCGGTTGTAGCCAAACGTATGAGCACCGACTATATTCCACCCTCGGCCTTCGTATACACGGCCATCATTGCCAATTAAGAAATTATATCTGTAATAAAAAATCAATTTTTTTTTTTAATATCAAATTCCTCCCGTTGATCCGTCTGGTCAGTTAAAGTACCTGAATGACTGATGATTTTAAATACATCATCATCTTCCTGCCCTTATCTCACTCTAAGTGGGGTCGGCACAACATGTTATAAATATGCTGTCACATGATTTGGCTGCGTTTTTACGACCGGCCGCCTGCCTCACGTGAACTTACCTCTGTCGTATTTTACGACACCTCGGTAAGAAAGAGAATGGTCTATTCTACTAAACCGGATACCACACGGTGGATCAACTTACCTTCGTCGCCTTTCAGGACACCTCGGTAAGAAATGAGGGTGGTCTAATCTACTTAGCCGGATACCACACAGCGTACTGATGATTTTAAATACATTTTTTTATTAAATAATTAAAATGCGCCGTGTGGTATCCGGCTAAGTAGATTAGACCACCCTCATTTCTTACCGAGGTGTCCTGAAACGCGACGAAGGTAAGTTGACCCGCCGTGTGATACCCGATGGAGTAGATAGATACCACACGGCGGGCCGGTCTATTCTAGACTGCCCCTTATTTACCTTGGTGCCGTAAGGTAAGCTGCACGTTAGGCAGGCGCCCAGTCATAAAATAACTATTCAAAACATGTTGTGCTGACCGCGCTTAGAGTAAGATAAGGGCCCAAGAACGCTGATTTTATTAAATAGTTAACAATTTTATTGCGTCGGTAACAATAAAGACTTTTTTGGTAAGCCTCGACCGACATGTTCAGAGGCTCTCGCTTAACATTAGGATCAAGGGTAGGATACACAAGGCAGTGTCGTTTAAAACGGCACGCTTGTGGGGTGGTTTCCCTCTTTGTAGCCCTAACCGCCTGATGCTTGGGTTCTACTCCGCTCTCCGTGGATATTCCATCTAGACTTGCCTTTACACAAGTTTAGAAATTATCTCAAAACGATGTTGCTACATAGAGCTATATACCATTGAGGATTATTTGAGTGGTAGTAGCATATCTTAACTGCAGTCAGCTACGAACCAAGCTGCAACGATTAACTTGTAACCATCAATAAAATTGTAATAATTTTTTTTAACGATTAGCCGCCGAGTTTCTTGCTGGTTCTTCTCGGCAGGAGCTAACTTCAGAATCAGTGGTAGCTACCTTAAAACATTTGACCATTCACAAGTAAATAGTCCACTTGAATAAAGAATATTTTGAATTTGAATTTGTATGTTTTTTGTATTTAGGGGAGGAAAATTCGATCTAGCTAGGTTTCATTTAAAAAAAATGTCGTTTTATCCTTGCTTTCGGGCACAGAAAAAATTGTAAAATTTACATTAAATATAATTTTGCTGTCCAAAAAAGGTTTTGTTGTAAAGTCATGTAGCTCATTGGGGAGCGGGCGGTCTAGAGAGGTGAAAATACATAGGATCTAGCCCCACCTGGCCAAATATTTTTTCATTTTTCTCATTTTTTTATATCTTTAATTAAACCGAGCACTGATCAGTCACCCGGGTAAGTAAGAAGCGGCCTTTTAGTCTCCCACTGCTGGGAATAGGCCTCTGCTCTCCGTTTTTGGAGAGAAGAATTGGAGCTAAGATCTATCACGCTGCTTCAATGCGGATTGATAGGTTACACATATCTCCAGAATTATCTAGAGATATGCAGGTTAAATCACGATGTTTTCCTTCACCGAAAATCGCAATGTGATAAATTGTACTCCTAAATTGACCAAATTGTTACCGCTGGGCTATCTCAGCTATATCGACTGGCCCGTTGGCGCAGTGGGTAGTGACCCTACCTTCAGCTCCGCGGGTCGCGGGTTCGAATCCCGCCTACGGCCAACATTTTCTAATAATGAATTTGTTGGTCTTCGATCCCGGGTGTATATTTGTATTTAAGTATGTATTTAAAAATAACTTATGTAAGCATATATTTGTCCCAGTGTCCCAGTTGTACCAGTTGTCTGTCTACCATAACACAAGTATTAAGTTACTTACTTTGGAGACGCACGACCGTGTGTGTAAGTGTCCCATATATTTATATTTATTTATTTAATTTATTTATTTATATGCTGGTCGACCGGGTACTGACAGATAAAACACTTACGGTATGTCGTAGTCTTTGCTGTTAATATAGTAGCTTTGGATAGTCCTCAGTTCCGCAGCGCACTGGGCGAACTTGTCACACTCCGAGCTTACTGTGTGTTGCACTATCACTAACATTAGGGGCGAGAAGTATTCTGTCGTTTCCGAGTTATTGTAGGACTTCGCTAGCCACATGTCGCGGGTTATGCGCCATTCGTGGGGGGCTGTGGACAAAACGAAACGGTTATGCTCTCATGTATTCAAGTACTTACTATTTTTAAAGTGAAAAAGTCGAGTAACGGCCTGTTACTAACCTACTGCGGGACATAAGCCTATTCCGTCCGTTTTAGGAGAGAATGATTGGACCTAAGACTTACCACGATGCTCCAATGCGGATTTGCGAATCGACTAAGGTAAGTTGACCCACCGTGTGGTATCCGGTTTAGTAGAATAGACCACCCTCCTTCTTACCGAGGTGTCGTAAAATAGGACTAAGGTAAGTTGACGTCAGGCAGGCGGCTGGTCGTAAAAACGCAGCCAAATCATGTTACAGCATGTTTATAACATGTACCCCACTTTGAGTGGGATAAGAGCAGGAGGATATATAATTCTAGCGACGTTGTATTCTGTTCAATGTGACATGGTAGTAATATATAGAGAACACAAACCAAATACACATTTTCCTTATTTTAATTTCTTAAAGATGTGCGTTGAAAGGTCCTTATCGCAATTCTTATCGTCCAGCGATATTATCAGCCATTATTAAACAAGTTTTATGTTTGTTAAGGACATACGTATAATGCAACTTTAAAAAAAGTAATAACGAACGAAAATGAAAACCAAATTTCATTCTCTGCGACAGAAGCCTACAGAAAGAGTTGTCCTTACATCACATTCACAGTATATTTTTAGCACAATATTTTTTTTTACTTAAAATATACAGTTACTTAAATTATAAGAAGATCGACGATGTATAGACAAAGTAGGAACCAACATAAGCTTGCGGTTTCTGCTTTGTTCAAAACAAAACTGCGTAAGTCATTCGTGGGTTTTGGTATAAGATTTAACTTTGCCATTACAGCAGTAAAAAAAGTATTAAAAGGAGGCTGATATAAGTCTACTGTAGCTGTTATTTAAATGTTACTTATGACAATATAGCAATAACAAAATCCCACCACATAGTTATAACAATTATATTTTGAAAAAGAGTAACCACCGAGTTTCTTGCTGGCTCTTCTCGGTAGGAACAGCTTCCCGAACCAGCAGTAGAGTTGACGATTAAAAACACTGCTCTTAAAGATTACTTGAATAAATATTAATCTGAATTTGACGTTGTGACAAACAACAACTTTGGAAGTATATGTCATCATCATCTTCCTGCCTTTATCCCACTCTAAGTGGGGTCGGCACAACATGTTATAAACATGTTGCAACATGATTTGGCTACGTATTTTACGATCGGCCGCCTGCCTGACGTCAACTTATCTCAGTCGTTTTTTACGACACCTCGATAAGAGAGAGGGTGGTATATTCTACTTAGCCGGATACCACACGGTGAGTCAACTTACCTTAGTCGCCTTTTACGACACCTAGGTAAGACATGAGGATGGTCTACTCTACTCAGCCGGATACCATACGGCGGTGTGGAAGTATTGAGGAAAAATTGCTATATAATTATGAATAATTTATTTTGTCTCTTGAAGATATACCTAAACAAGAAGATTACAAGCAACCTTACATTGACCTGCAATGCTACAAGACGATAACTTGCAACTTAGATAATGTACATTAGCATAAAAGGAGGTAGAATTTAGTAGTCTAGCTTAATAATAACTTCTAATTAAAACAAGGTCAAATTAATTGGAAACGATCAGTTCTTTCTAAATTCCACAAAGTGGTTCTAACGAATCTAAGCGAGTAATTAATAACGTATCTAAAACTATTTTAATACGTTATTAGTTATTCGTTTGTGTCAACTCAAAAAAATAATAATAGATAGTTATCACTACATAGTATAAAACAAAGTCATATTTTTTGTTTGTCCATATATCCCTATGTATGCTTAAATCTTTAAAACTACGCAACAGATTATGATGCAGTTTTTTTTAATAGAGTGGTTCAAGAGGAAGGTTTATATGTATAACACCATTCAATATGGAGTAGAGGAATACTGTAATTTTTTAGGTTTCTAATATATATCCAAACGCAGGCCAAACCCTAAGAGATTTTTACTTACTATTTTTAGAGAGAGAGAGAGAGAGAGAGCCTTGCGATTTTGTCATGGAGTCTATCTCCTGACGATGCTTCGGTTACGGGGCGAAACAATTGTTGAGATTGTGGTGGTGAATGTGTGCAGTGCTTCAAAACTACTGGATCGATTTTAATCATTTTTTCACTGTTTGACATAGGCTTTATATTTTATATTGGTCGTGTGTAGCAGGGGCAGGCCGCTAGTAAGTAATAATAGATATTTATAAGTAATAGTAAAGTAATAACAGATTGTTTTATGAAACCATATCCTCGTAAGTAAGCATTAAGTAAGTATACAAACAAAGGCACACACAACACTTCAAAGAAAACACATTTCACACTGTCGCATATGACCAAACACACGCACACACACGCGCACTCTTTTTCTTCATATTTAATGTATTTTCTTGTTAATTTCATTGTTTTTATTATTTTTGTAAGACTGTGGTATTGTCATGTGCCGCACAGTTTAAACTGTTGTGATAGTTTGTTTACAACTGGGTACTTTATTCAATACTGGGTGTCAATCTTCATTAACGGTTTATATCAAGTATGGTTAGCTTCCTCAACGCCTAGTAATTTTCAGTCGACGTTTCTACTCTTGTTCTACGTTACTGACTCTACCAAGTGAGTAAGAACAATTTCTCTTCCTATGTTCATCAATATTTCTCTTACCATAAAGTCCAAGCAATTGAGATCAGAATGTTTAAATAATAAATAAATATATAACACACACACGGTCATTAGTCTCCAAAGTAAATAACTTAATACTTGTGACAAATAACTAAATACATATATAATGTTTAAATACATACATACACCTAGAATCGAAGAACCAGAAAATTATATTTAGAATTTTTTTGCTCTTGGTGGGAATCGAACTCGCGACCCACAGAGCTGAACGTAGAGTCCGCCAGCGTCAATCACTTACCTATGTATTATGTAGCTTATACATTGATAAGCAAAACCAGTTATAAAGTTGAGTTCCGTGTAAATTTGGTACAAATCGTCATTGAGCCTACTATTAAAGAAATCCATTCTTGTAATGTAATATTACAATGAATATACTAATAAAAAATAACTCTATATCGATAATTTGTTTCTCAGTATTACATTGATAACATTTACGATTATTGGCACAAATGATAATGATTGCGCCATAAAAACACATGCATTATCATTCGTACGTTAATATGTTTATGAACTCCAAAAGAAACCTCCAAAGCCCCATATTGCCCAATACAAAATAATATTATAAATGGAAAAGTCTTCCTGTCTCTCTATTTATCTATTTATCATTTATTCGTTTATATATTTACAATACACTAATATCTCGCTTTGCATCGTTTCGTTTTGCGTTTTTCCAAAGTTGCGTCGCTGCTTAATCTTTAATATTTAAACGAGTTAATCTCGTATATATATCTTCTATGGTTTTATGTAAAAAAAATCGTTTTATCTCTGTTTTTAGGCATTAAAAAATACTAAAATTATATTGAATTGAATTTTTGCCATAAAGTGTCAAGTCAGCGTAGTTTATTTGGGGAATGGGCAGCCTCGAGAAATGTAAATACCTAAGATTGATCACCAACTACATAATTATTTTTTTTATTTTGTAAAAAAATTACCGGTCAGCCAGGTACTTACTCTTAATTTTCATTGTGCATCGTCACATTTTGGAGGTTGCGTTGTTTTGGGTTCGAGTCTTTAATTTTTTTTTTCCTTTTTTTTCTTAAAGATGACAACACTTTTACAATATTCAAAGTAATTCTGGCTGTAATATACAAAAGCTTAGAAACTTACGTTTGTCTGAGGCGTCATTGTTAGTAGTTTTGACTGTGAAGTGAACGATGAGGGAAATACACGTCACCAGAACTATGAGGGCTGCGGTGCTGGAGAGCTTCTCGGTTCTTGAACTGTTCTTCACTATGTGCCATATGTATTGTGGCAAGGGTAATTCTGAAAAAAAAGAAATTAAGAAAAATTTATTGAAAGCGCACGCACGATCGCAAGATGGCTGGATCTTTGAAGCCATAATATTACAATAATAATAACTTTATTTATTTAAATTTAAAATATTCAAGAGGCCAATCCTCTTTTTCGCACAAAGAATCAGTGATAGCGCGGAAACGCTGCCAGCATTCTTGGGACCATTCCACGTGGGAATGATTTGTATAGTCCTAGCGTGTAAGTAATTTAAGATAGATATAACTTGTACATATTTGTTGTAAATAAAAAAAGAAATAAAATTCTTCATTTAAGTATCTACACTCAAATGTTTTTAAAGAAACTTCCACTGATTCAGAAGTTTGCTCCTACCGAGAAGAATCAGCAAGAAACTCGAGGGATAATCTTAAAAAATATATGCAGATTATTTACAGATTATATGCAGATTATATTGATTGCAAAAATGTAATCAATTAATCGATTAAAAAATCGTTGCAGTCTTGTGCGTGGGTTAGAATATGCTACTTCTTTCTCAATTTATCTTCAACTGTATTGCTAATAATATTGTATTGCTAATACAATATTAATTGTATTGCTAATAATAAGCTTTATATACCAGCATCGTTTTAGTATTACTTATAAACTTGAGTAAAGACAAGCCTAGCTAATCTTGAGGAATTATAGTATACAAACGTGTACCGACATAGACAAATGATTTTCGGAATTTATTATCCAAAAGTTTATGTATAAAAGCCCTAGCTCCTGAACTAGAAAACCTGTAATACATGAGCTAGTAACTTTCCTTAGAAACTAAAATGAAATAATTTAGCTTTAACAGAGAAATAAAAAAATAAAAGAAAACAACTTCGATATAAAGTCCACAAAAACATCAGGGTTTTCGTGAATTAAAAACAGTGGTATTGTACATATAGTGTTTGATTGGCCCTTTGGCTCAGGTATCCTATATAGTGTATTATCTATGGGCTCAGGTGGCAGTGGTCCTTCGAGTCTGAGTTTATGTATTAAAAGTATGTATTTAAAACTATATATGTTTACATCTACCAGTTGTCTGTCACCCATAACACAAGTATTGAATTACTTGCTGTGGGGACGGACAGTGTTAATTGCCCAATCTATACGTCGGTAAAGAACACCCATCCGAACCAGTCGTAGCTTCATTGTGATTTGACAATTCAAAAGTGATTCGATTCATCGCGGATTATAGCAAAATAATTTTATTATTACTTTTGGATTCAAAAGTGCTTCTAAAAGCCAATTTGGATAAAGAAGTATTTGATTTTGAGGTTATTTTAACACTCAATTCATCGCGAACAAAGTCGCGGGAATGCTGGTAGTACTAGTGGGTGTTAGAGCTTCACCAGGTGGATACATATACTTGTACCTAATTACACACTAAAATTATTTATGATTCACCAAAATCCGTGGATTTTTGAATTAAAATACCTATTTATAACAGCTTTAGACTTACCTGCACGCAATGTTTGATGCAAATCCGTTAAGCTGTTGAATGTTAAAAAACACGTAAACACGTCACAAACTTAAATTGTATATCTTCAGTAGGATAGCATCGATATATGTCTCACGATAACTTATTATCCTTTTGGTGCTATTGAGAATAGCTCCTCAAAAATTTCCTGTGTAGTGTTTTTAGGATGTAAGTAAACTTTAACCTAACTTATCCTATGGCAGTGCTGGTTAGCATGACGTCAGAGCGTCTCTCACCCCTTTATATACCCCGAAGCGTGAACTCTCGCGTCCCGATTTTGAGTTATTGATTAGTGCGAGGTAGGGGCGACAGAAGGGATGTTTTATCCAATACAACGTAATGCGTGTCTCGCCATCTTCAATAGCTGTCATGTAATATTAAAAAACAATATTATGATAAATATATGGGACACACACGGTCGTCCGTCCCCAAAGTAAGTAACTTAATACTTGTGCTATAGGTGACAGACATATATATATATATATATATATATATATATATATATATATATATATATATATATATATATATATATATATATATATATATATATATATATATATATATATATATATATATATATATATATATATATATATATTATAAGTAAAAATTATAAAGGCCACGCTTTTCTAGCACATAAAACTAAAAAAGTGAAAAATGTCTTAAAAGTTGGAAATGATGACATCAGATTATAATCAATACTTATAAAACAAAGTCACCAAAAGCTGTCTGTCTGTTTGTGATTAATCTCAAAATCTACTGAACCGATCTTTGTACTGTTTTTACTAAAAGGTTCTGCAATTTATCCGGAATGTTTAAGTGAATAGTGCATTACGGCCTTATGTATATTGTGTTGAAGAAGTGGTGCAGTTGAAAAAAAAACTCGCCTACTGGAAGATTTAGGTGCGTGCTAGAAAATTGTAGATTTACAAAAATAATCCTGAAAATTGGTGACAGTATGTCTCTATCTCTTATAGTTCACAATGACTTTTTTTTTCTTTCAAAGTTTCAACTAAATCCACGGATTACAATTAAATACACGTGGGCGAAGCCGCAAGCATTGCTATAATATAATATTCAATATAAATAATATTCTATACAATATACATGTATAATATTCTATAAATTATGTTTCGTTACTACTTTATTTTTGTTATATTTTGATTGTATATTTATCCATTTCTTAATTATTAATATTATGATTTTATGATTTTATAAATTAAATCTTAAACAGATATAATTACTTGAACTTTTTTTTATAATTTAATTTTATTGCATCAGAATATCCTTAAAAATATTTGATAAATTACACGAAAAACCCTTACATTTAAATTTTACAGGCTGACCCATTATCCGTTCACGCGTGATGCATTAATCAAAGGAAAGTATCATAATTCATTTCTGTCATTTAAAATAATTATATAAATATAATATGATATTACTATTTAATTTTTAATTATATATTTATTATTATATAATTTTTATTCTCTGACTCCTTTATTGTTTTATTTACTAGTTCAAATTATCATTTAAGATTTAGTAAGAGCTATATCCTATAAATCATGTCATAATTACCTATAATTAGTGTTGCAATTGTAATAATAAAACGGAATTATTATATTTAGATTTTAAGTATTGTAACCATTGGTAATTATAATAAATAAATAAATATTATACATATATACTCGTAGCTCCCGCCATGTGGTATCCGCTGAGTAGAATAGACCACCTCATTTCTTACTGAGGTGTCGTAAGAGGCGACAAAGGAAAGTTGACCCGCCGTGTGGTATCCGGCTGAGTAGTATAGACCACCCTTATTTCTTAACGAAGTGTCGTTAAAGGCGACTAAGCTAATTTGACGTCAGGCAGGCGGCCGGTCGTAAAATACGTAGCCAAATCATGAGACAATATATTTATAGCATGTTATACCGACCCCACATAGAGTGGGGTAAGAGCAGGAGGATGATGAATATAATGACATAACTATTTATTTAATTATTCATTTATACCTAGGAAATAGATAAACTTACACATAAATATTTTAAAAAAACAGCTTAAATAATATATATCATTTATGCATCTAAAATAGTTTTGCTAAACAAGAGGAAAATATATTTTTTGTTATATTTTATAATTTTTAAAGAAAGCACCTAGAGTTCGCGCACTCAATAATGTATTTTTAAATTATAATATTGCAACACTCCTTAAACTGGCCAGTAAATTTCACTGTGTATTTCCAGAATGTTATGATAAAACAAATAATCGTTTATGATTTTATCTTATCAGTACATTGAATGCAATCGCTATTCTGACACAAATTTTAGATACAATTTTTGATTACGAGGTCGAATGAAGAGATAGATTTGAGTGTCATTCTTCGTGTTAAAATGGTTATCAAATTCCATATTATAATTGAAATAAAATAGCGGTATGTCGCTATCGCACCACTGGGCAAACGGCTCTACTTTGTGAGGGAAAGATTGAAGCTAGGACCCACGACGTTACTCCAGAGCGGATTAGTATGTTACACATGCCCCAGAAAAACTCCAAAAATATTCCTTACAATATTTCCTTCATTTGAAAGCCCATGATGAAATGTCAATATCAAATAAGCATATTACAATATGTTTCAAATACAACCCCCTCCAAATAGTTAAGTCAATAATATAAAAAAACATTATCACCGTCAATTTCACAAGTATTTGGACAAGATTAAATGGGTTGAATTTTGAGACAATTGCTTCTTATTTATTGAATAAGTGTCAATGAAAAATATCGTTGTTATAATATACATAAATGTTATTTATTATGTATTTTAATTTATTTTATTTTAGGAATGTATTTTGTTTTAATTAATGTATTTTAGGAAATATATATTAATAAGTTATAAATTATTATTTAAAAGTACTCTAAGTATCGAAGTTCTCATTTTAGTGGCAAAAGCATACATATTAAAGTTTTTTTACTAATATTAAAACTTTCGATTTGATTCCTTTCGATTTGAACTTAAATTTCAATATATAAGATTGGAATTATCTGTATCTGAAAGAGGTTAAATTTAAACACCTTTCACTGTAACAGTTTTATTATTAAAAGTATTTTAACAATGTGTAACTCTATATAATAGGTACATTTCACACACAATGACTCTAATTTTGTTATTTAAATGTTATCAGTCTAAAGAGAGCATTTACGGCTTACGCTACATACAGAACGAACAGAGAATCATACATGTCATTACGTAATCAACACTAATAATTGCTTTCTGATATAAAAATAGATATCATTAATAAGATTCAACAGTTATTTAAGCATAGCGAGAAAATTGAATAACTTTGTAAAGTTTTACTCGGTCTACTCCCTCTAAAATCCTTCACATTTCATTCTTCATCTAGTTCAATAAATATGTCACTTGGGTCTTCGACCAACTAGCACCATTTTTAAGTTTAAGGTTTTACTTGATAGTATTGACTTCCACGTTCGCATCTCGCGGAAATAATTAGTAGTATTAATTATCTTTGCACGAGAGTCACCACAAAGTTTCATCACGTCTTCAAACAGCCCGCTGTAGATGAGTTTCCGTGAGCGAATCGATCCAATCTCTGCACTAAATTGATTCCGGGGCTCTCTGTATCTGGCACTACTTGGCAATGGCCATAAATAGTATACTCGGGCCGAAGCACGCCTTCTCTCACCAATGTGTCGAGGAGAATGCTTGTGTGGTTGAATTGAGCGTCATCGGGAAAGTCGATCCCATAGTTCCCCAAGAACATAATGCTTATACTGCGCCTGTTCCACATCTTTGACATTGCACCGAAGACGTTAGCGCCTCTACCCTCGAACACAAATCCATTCCCGCCCACTAGGAAGTTCGGTCCGATATCATAAAAGTTACGTCTCATATGATCTTGTTGTATTAGAAGCACTTGTTCTATGCATCGGTACCTTTGGTTGCAGTAATCGTGAGCAGAGTGCCCGATGATCACGTACGATAGTGGCAGCTTCAGAAAGTCTTCGCCGTATGAGCGCATGGCTTGCCAATCATCTCGACGCAGATACCAAGTCTCGTTTAAACCTTGGAGGAAAAATAGCAACTGAATTACATAATACAGTCGGATAGTGTCAAACTTATTTAATATAGCTTGCCGTTACATACAATAAATTACATAAGGATCCGTGACGTATCGCATGTAAATGAATAAAGTAACCTGATATTAAAACTATAAAAGGGCGTCGCAAATTGGACACTTTGGACTGTCAAAAGGAGCTCAATGTTGATGAGCGTTCAGAAGATTGTTCAGAGCTAGATCATTAAATTTTAAGTGAGAATATCCGTATCAGATCAGAGTCGATAACGTAGCTCAACGAGTTGCGAATTTATGAGCGGGAACCTAGTGAAGAATCTATGAATGATATGATCCTTTTGGAATTAAATGGCGAGCTCGTATGAGCTCGTAGCAACTTCTAAGGAGAGACCACCCGATGAATGACTTTTGCGGGTCGAGACTTAATGATTTGGATATGCATAAAAGTAGGGGAGAAAAACTTTGCAACATTCATAAACAATGATTTTATTTTTATCGAACTGTAATATTTTTGTAGGACTACTCTTTTCTGTGTTTATGGCGTTTATTCAAAGCTTTTTATCTTATTAAATGCTGACAATGACGCATGGTATATATCGTGTGCGAGTATATTTGAAATAATTTTTGCTTGAAGGAATTATTGCCTAACGTGATCTTTACTACGGGATCGAGTAACAAACTTCTGGTAAGCGCCAAAGTCATTGGAGTGTGCTTAAAACAATGTATGATTAATTAATGTTTATAATTAATAGTGCTTAACAGTAACTGAAATACTTGGTAGTAATCCATAGCTGGATCGAAAGGGGCCTATGAAATGATCCTATGAGATGAAAATTAATCGAACAGACTTTTCTTTCTGTTCTTTTATAATGACTTATTGGACATGTGACAAGAGGGAGGCCGAATGTGGATTGTGTGATATGCATATAAAAGGAGTAGGGTCAGAGTTGCCGAATGATAGGAGAGAATAAAAGAGAAGAACATGTTCCGACCCCGCTTAGAGTAGAAGAATATAAAATAATTTCTAAAAACTGATTTTTATCTATTGAGATAAAGTTCTATAAATGGATAAGGCAAATAACATATGTGACTTCCACAGAGCAATGTACACTGTGATATATCGTACAATAGCTTACAATCACAATTAAAATTGTATAAAGAAGTGAAAGGTAGAAGAAAGCAAATATATAGGGATTTACCGATGTCTTGTCTCGTCTGTTGGTTCGGCAATGTGACATATACGAAGTAGATGATCAGACCTGACGCAATCAGAAAGGTCCAACATACGAAGACGGCCACGCTGCAGCGTAATCGGCGTGAATGTTCCGATGATACCAATTCTAGGCCCATAAACCGGCCTGAAACAAATGGAAAAACCAATTGGTTGGTGAAGAACAATCTTTGACAAAGAAAAGTAATAATACAAACACATATTACATCAACATTCTCCTGCCCTTTTCCCACTCTAAGTATGGTCGGCACAACATGTTTTTCTTTTCCATTCTCTCGTATCCTTCGTCAACTCAGGCGCTACTCTTTTTATATGCATGTCATATATCACACAATCACACTTATAAAACTTACAAAGATATATTACATGTGTAGTATTTAATTCAAAATGTAATGTGTATTATATTTTGTTTAGTTATATTTTGGAAAGTATTATTGTAAATAGTCATAATACAACTAATGATCATACAAGACTAACCAGCAATTTATGTATGTCTGTCTTTCTGTCTTGTATACCAGTCCATCTGTTTCTGTCGGTGAATTTAATGACCCTATTTTACATACGAGTACACTCTGGAAACTGGGGTAATATTTACAATGCAATGTATCTTGCTATATAAAATTATTGATACTTTGCTGTAGAATATTTTTCAAATTGTTGATAAAATTTCCTCGCTAACCTAGCCGCTTATAGTATGTGATTGTAGTAATCTGTTTACTTGATCATTCTGAATATAGATCGTTAGAATTATTTGATACGTCTATTTAGGTAGAAATACCGAAAAATAGGCATGCCTATAAGATTAAGGTAATAAAGATTAGATAATTGACATTAATAATAATTGGCAAGATAAGATAATTGGCAAGGCATGATAACTGTCATAGGCATTAGGAGATAGGTTGTGTATGAAGAAGTTTGCTTGACACATTTGTAATTTGAATGCAGTGGCTTTCGACATCATGTCTGTCCATCTTGGGTTTGAACACAAACTGCCTTTTCTTTTACTTTAGCTCAGCAGGCTCCCAAGAGATGCTCGTTATTGTAAGCAATCTTTCAGAATGGAGACTAGATCCCTCATTTGCATCGTTATTTCATATATCTAGCGTTACTTGGAACGAACGACTGCAATACTTTATCGTCTAGGATTCGTCAAAAAGCAATTTTCAATACATAGAATGAGCCTTTCAGTTTCTTAACATGTCTAAGCCAGCGTAGTCTGGATTCATTTAATTGCACTTAAACGTAAGGTTCGGATATTATTCGATCTCTTAAATTGTAAATGTTAACTTTCCAAAAATTGCGTCATCCTTTATTTGATAGTCATTACAATAACTTGCTGCTCCAAATATATAGATTTTTTCAACGAAAAAAATCTGGCCTGTTCATGTAGTTTTCTAAACGCTCTAAAACGCTTAATCTCTTTTGAGATCTCTTCTCAGCGATCACAATGATTTGTTTATTTGGTATGCTAATATAGTTTACAATTGGTTTAAAGAACGATACTTATAGCGATTTCAATAAGAAACACATTTATGAGGACTCTTGACGGCTTTACGCAACAAATATCACAATTGTAAATGAAAACATTTCAACGTTTTGGACGTGATTTGTCCTCAATATCAATAAGCCATAACCTAGCCTAACAAATATCCTGGGAGTATAATATTCCCTCATAATAAATTTTTATACCTCCAATCGGCATTTACCATAGACACTGCAAACTTTTACACCTATAGACACTGTTACGGATTATCTACGTAATTGGTGATGTACGTGACATAACGTAACGTTACGGCCGGTTATTTTCCCACTGCTGGGCCTCCTCCCTCTATTTTAGAGAGAAGAATTGGAGCTAAGACCTACCACGCTGCCCCAACGCGGATTGGTAGGTTACACATATCTGTAGAATTATCTAGAGATATGCAGGTTTCCTCACGATGTTTTCCTTCTACGAAAAGCGTGTGATAAATTGCAATTATCAATTAGACACATAAGTTTTAATAAACTTATTTCGGGGTTTGAACCCGTGATCCCCTCGAAAGACTTGCACGGTCTCATCGTTGTGTTATCACAGCTTACAAGCACATCACAACCCCTGTCTAAAATTTTAAATTTACTCTATTTTTTCAAGCTTTTCATAGTTCATAACGTGTGCATTAGGAGCATTGTGAATTTAAATGACATTCATCTTCCTAAACTATTATAAATTGTTCATTGCTTTTTTCTGTCTATTGAATGTGTATGTATTTAGATTGCTCCTTGGAATTTCCGTGTTTTATCTATAAGACGCGCTCAAGCGCTGTCAATATTTAAGCACGTGAAAATATTTAATCTTCGTATCAATATACCTTATTTCGTTCACTTTTCAGATTTTTTATTACTTGATTTGTAAAATATTTGCTTAGAGGTTAACCATTTGATTTACGGAGACGTACTAGTAAAAGGCGACTGAGATCCAGCTGAGTAGAGTAGGACACCCTCATTTCTTACAGAGGTATTGTAAAATACGGCTAAGGTAAGCTGACGTCAGGCAGGCGGCCGGTCGTGTAATACGTAGCCAAATCATGTGACAACATGTTTTCCTACCCCATTTAGAGTTAAAAAAGGTAGGGATGGTGATGAGAAATGAACTAACATAATATGATTTTTTATAAAACAGCATAAGTCAGCAGATACACATTTAAAAATATATCAAAACTGTTAACATTTAACGTTCAATGTCAAATGACGGCACTAAAAATGTAACAGAGATGACCAAGTATCAGTGATAAGGATGGTATAAACGGAAACGTATATATTATACATTTTATATACTTTTCAGTTATGATAGTGTCTATTTGATATATATTGTTTGAAAAATGTCAAACTCTAACTGTGGCTTGTATATAACAAAGAAAACAGGCGAATAAAAAACTGTTTTAACTTTATAACATGAACAAGTCAAGTTAAAAAGGTTTTTAAAAAAGCTTTTTGACTGGCCCGTTGGAGCAGTGGGTAGTGACCCTACCTTCAGCTCCGCGGGTCGCGGGTTCGATTCCCGCCGAGGGCTAACATTTTCTATAAATGAATTTGTTGATCTTTGAGCCTGGGTCTATATTTGTATTTAAGTATGTATTTAAAAAATATATAAGTATATATTCACCAGTTGTCTGTCACCCATAACAAGTATTAAGTTACTTACTTTGGGGGCGGACGACCGTGTGTGTAAGTGTCCCATATATTTATATATTTTAACAAATTAATTCTTACTGTTAACCGTTAAGGAGTTTGTCCGTTCTACTCAGCAGGATACCACACGGCAAGTTATGCTGCCTATTCATGATATCATCATTTACTTATTGCAATGAATACCTTTATTCCTGCAAATTCTATCGCGACTAATATTATCATTATTATATATGGCATACCTAGAGCTCAGATATATTAGAGTACAAAAAAGTTTCCGCTGTTCTTTGATGAAAACAAATTATGGATTGTGTAAAACTGTAGTTGTAATTTAAACCAAGGATTTCCCATCACTAGCAGCTACTTTTCCCTATCTATCAGGCAGCCTTTGAATTCCATGTCTGAAAAACTTATCATCTTTTATGGCTATCCACGTATGCCCCTTTTTTGGTATTTTCATATACCTTACCTAGTTGTGTTATATACCTTACCTAGTGGGTTACCTAGGTGACCTAAGGGGTGTCGGTATTCGAGCGTTGAGTCCAGGTCACCCAGGTGACCTATGGAGTATCGGGTTCAGTGGGACGTATTATCCGCGAATTTGTTCGCGTGAATGGTTGAAAATAGATGGCGCTATTTAGTGTCATCCTATTCCTGTAGAATTGACAGGATTTCTATAGCCTATATGTAATTGCGATGGTTCAGCGGATTCACCGTGGAAGAGTAACAATCATACATCCATACACACAAACTTTCGCACATAATATTAGTATGACTAAAATTACGCAGCGTGGTAGTTTACAGAGATACAACAACAATTCTTGAAGTCACAAATAATTCAATTCATATTTAAACCATAATGAAACAAGTATAATCCAATATCGCCATAACAAATATTATTTGTAATCAAGAATTACCTGTTTCCAAGGCTTAGTGCTAATGACGTCAAAGATACAAAGATGTCGTTATATATAAAACATAACATGTTCAAATAAAATGTTTCTCAGAAATATTTTTCACGTAAGACCGGCCGGGCAGGATATCGTAAACCTTTTGATACTGAAATTGAGAAAATCGTGGATTTATTATCTACTTTGTTTTAATTTTGGTTCTGACATATATTTTCATATAAATATAAACACTGATTTATAAAGGCAACTAAGCTAAGTTGACCCGCCGTGTGGTATCCGGCTGAGTAGAAATAGACCACCCTCATTTCTTACCGAGGTGTCGTAAAATACGTCTAATTAAGTTGACATTAGGCAGGCGGGCGGTCGTAAAAGATGTAGATGTCAAATGATGTAATAACATGTTTATAGCATGTTGCCGACCCCACTTAGAGTGGGATAAGGGGAGGAAGATGATAACTATAAGTGCTGATTTCGGCGCTGTATGTAAAAAACCCGCCTTTTGAATGGAGATGAGAGTGAAATCTTTCGCTACACCTGATCATTATCTCTAATTGCTTTAAATTTATTTTTGTAGGCACACCTGACACAAAAAGTAATGAAAATATTATTATGTTATAATCCGTGATAATTTATCGCGTAGGTATGAGCACGGATAGTGCACTCTGTTAGCATTGAATACATTTTCTCTAATCGCGGATTAAAAAAAAAATTCCATTACCCTTGTATTGTGGGCCTCCACAAAGTAACGCCTAATTTTATAAATCACAACTATAGCATAAAGAATAGCTAAATCGACCTAATTAAGTAAAAAATTCAAAATATTCTTTATTCAAATAAACTTTTGAATAATCAACTCTACTGCTGGTTCGGAAAGCTGTTCCTACCGAGAAGAGCCAGCAAGAAACTCGGCGGTTGCTCTTTTTAAAAAATACAATTCTTAATGCTACTTACATTTAATCGTTTCTATCTTGTACAAGGTCGAACAATATCTATACCCACGCATTTTTATCGTCTAAATAATCCTCAACAGTATAGTAGGCTTTCTGTATCAACCTCTCCGTAATAGTGTTTTCAAACTGCTGTAATGGCAACGACTTACGTACTTTTTCAAGGCGCAAAGTAGGGGCCGCAAGCTTATGTCATTTCCTACTTTGTCTATTATATACGATAGAATGTACGGATGTCGGTTACACTGATTATTATTGACTTCTGAACGAATAAACCATGCGTTATTATTTGGAAGCATTGTTACTGGGTAATAAGGAAAATGTATCTTAAAAATAACAAATGATGGCTGCGTCAATAGCATAAATAATTCTTTAGAGTATCTTATCTAATTCCCCGGCAGTTTCTTTGAAACTTTCGAAGGTTATATCGATGCAAAAGTAATGAAATTATTATTTTGCTATAATCCCGGACAAGAGGAGGAGGTACTTTTTCTTTTTCTCTACATTACCCGTATTCTCTTTCTTCTTCAATTCTTGTCCTTTACCTTCTGTAACTCAAAGGTTGACTGGAAGAGATCCCTTTTAGGGATAAGTCCGCCTTTATGCATGTGCTTTTTTAACTTTTTCTTTCTCTTTTCTAAGTATACGTATAAAAATAAATAAATAAAATAAGGAGAGTATAAGTATTGATTTATATAAAGTGTCCTTTCAGTTCTCATTCAAAAAAGATCGCAAAGGTTAGTCAAGACAGAAGTTACATATTCACCGCATGGCGCTATAGAGTTATTTTATATAGAGTAGCGTGCACTCGACATGCGACTCTCTAGAGACGATTCTGGATTCAAATCCGATCAGATATCAATGAGTTTTTCTTTTAAAACTTATGTGTCTAATTGTTATGTCATTATTTATTGCGACACTCTTAATTACAAGTCTGCCTATGGCTCCCTTAAATTATGCCTTTTTTGCCGCCATATTTTCGGCCATGTTGGATTGGATTGATTAAACTGTCATGGCGACAATGAAAATTTTCCATAGCGTTATTATAACAGAGTAGGTGAGCTATAGGCAGATCTGAAAGTGGTAGTGTCGTAACAAATAACAACAGAGGGAAGATCAAACTCATATACTAAACTTGGTCTAACAACACGTGAAAAAGAAACAGATAATACGTCTCGTTTCCTTGCTCCTTCTGGTCGATTGACATATTTTAGACAGCTCTGCAATTTTTTTTTTACTTTTTTTCATTGTAATATTTAGTGTAACTATATATTTTAACCAGTAAATAATAATTGAATAATTTGTTTTTATTCCTCGACCTCCGAACCTCGACATATCAAGCTGTGGTAGCCCAGCGGTAGCACCGTGCGACTCTTTCGAGGAGGTCACGGGTTCAAACCCGGGCAGACACAGTTTTACTGTTAAAAACTTATGTGTCTAATTAATAATTGCAATTTATCATACGCCTTTCGGTGAAGGAAAACATCGTGAGGAAACCTGCATATCTCTAGAGAATTCTGGAGATAAATGTAACCTACCAATCCGCATTGGAGCAGCGTGGTAGGTCTCAGCTCCAAACCTTTTATCCAAAAACGGAGTGAAGAGGCCTATTCTACGCAGTGGGATAGTAACAGGCCGCTACTTACTTTTTTAAACCTCGACACGTCAGCTGAACGTCACAATATCGTAAAACCCGTAAACGTAACAGATTCAACATCTTATTATCCCGTGAACAAACATGTACTGTATATGTTTGTGTTATGATTATATGATAAAGGTCGAATAGGACACAAGTGATCGTTTCAACTTAGCTGTAACGCAGCAGATGTGCACATTAATTGGCTCTCAGATGACGCTCGCTTTACTCGTTTTCTTGCCATATTCACAAACACATTGCCAAATGTATTGGCGAATAGGAATTCACTATATTCGACTGTTCCTTTATCGCAGGTGGCAGTAACCCTGCTTTCAGTTCCAGAAGCCGCTGGAATATCATTATTTACTTTAAAAAAATAATTTGTTGGTTTATCGAATCTGGGTTTATTTATAGTATTAATTAACCATTATGTTAGTACATATTTGCCAGTTATCTGTCAACTATACCTAGGGTTGCCACTTTTTTTAAGAAAAATAGTATTTTTCTTTTTAAATCAAAAAAATATAGTACTTTTAGGAAATTTAGGAAAAAAATAGTACACATCTATTTTCAATCATTATTTATTTTTCCATGATTATTTATTATTAGTTTTCGCTAACTCCTTTGTCATTACAAAGGAGTTAAGAGTTACCAACTAACTAAGCCCCGCAAATACATGAATGAGTTTCGTTCAAACATTCCCTATGCAGTGCTGCGGGTGCGTTCCATTCGAAGTTGATTCAAAAAAAGCGTGACAATTGAATTAACTATAAAAATATAGTATTTTTCGTCCTTTATTGTTTTTTCTATAATATAAAGTACAATTGACTAAAATATAGTACGATACTATATAATACAGTACGGGTGGCAACCCTACCTATAACACGAGTATTAAGTTACTTTACGGACGGACGACCGTGTGTAATTGTCCGATATATTTATTTTATTGCTACCAAGTTATACAAATTCCTAAATTTTCATAATACTCGTGCCCTTATCCCACTCTAAGTGGGGTCGGCACAACATGTTATAATCATGTTGTCACATGATTCGGCTATAGATTTTACGACCGACCGCACGCCTGACGTCAACTTACCTTAGTCATATCTTACGATAACTCGGTAAGAAATAAGGGTGGTCTATTCTATTTAGTAGGATACCACACGGCCACAGTTTGTAACAGTTATACTTAGATTTTGTCTAATCACGGATTATAGCAAAATAATATTTTGTATTATGTACCGCCGCAAAGTAACGCCTAATTATTATAAACTAAAACTATTGTAGTCAAACGGATACCACAGGGTGAGTCTACTTACCTTAGTCGCATTTTACGACTACTCGAAGTACTTAAATTTTATCAGTCATTCATAATTACCAGCTAAGCCAGTTTTTCTTCTTAATATCTAAACAGGAAAAACCATGCTAATTACATGAGTTCCGATAATTGTTTAGACTTTAGACTGTTGTAAGAAATATTCATCGCTAATTATATCTTTAATATTGAAATGAATTAACCTTGTATGTATGTATGTATGTATGTATGTATGTATGTATGTATGTATGTATGTATGTATGTATGTATGTATGTATGTATGTATGTATGTATGTATGTATGTATGTATGTATGTATGTATGTATGTATGTATGTATGTATGTATGTATGTATGTATGTATGTATGTATGTATGTATGTATGTATGTATATATATATATTTTTTTTCGGAATCTCGGAAACGGCTTCAACGACTTTTCTGAAATTCGGCATGTAGGGGGTTTTGGGGGAGAAAAATCGAAAAATGATGAATGATGAAAAAAAATGTCGTATTATCCCTGTTTCCCTGTTACAATGACAATTTTTGCTTTCGAACGTAAAGTCATGGTAGTTCATTTGGGTAAGGGCGGTCTAGAGAGGTGAAAATACCTAGGATCGAGCCCCACCTGCCATATTATTTTTTCATTATTCTTTAATTTTTTTTTTACATCATTTTAAAAATGATGTACCCAGGTACTTATATTGTCAATGATGTCACCCAGGTACATATATTATAAATGCAAAAGTCTATCTTCCTAGCTTTATTTGTGCCTATCTATCCGCCTGTTGCTGTCGGAAATTTAAAAAAAACGATCTTTTGTTTGATTATTGGATAACTTCATTATGATTTGAAGACACAAAATTTGTATGAAATTTTAAATAATAATATATTTTAACATTTTCTTTTTCTCTATATGACCCGTACTCTCTTTCTTCTTCAATTCCTTTTCCTTACTTCCTTTTCCTTTTCCTTCTGCTACTCAAAGGTTTACTGGAAGAGATCCCTTTTAGAGATAAGTCCGCCTTTATACATGTGCTTTTTTTAATTTTTCTTTCTCTTTTCTAAATATATGTATAAAAAGTAATAAATAAAATAAATTATCGTACCTTATTTCCATTTTAACCATTCAAATGGAATTGTACGTCTAATTTGAATTATTTTTATCAGAGTTATGTAATATTAATTACATTTAAAGAATATGTCTAGTCATATCCTAATTAAATTATGTATCAGAGCGATTATAGCATTATCTATAATATACGTTGGCGGCAGATTATCAAATGTAAACAGCTTTGTAGTGCCTACTTATCAGTGATAGATTTACGCCTTAACCCTTTGAAGCACGGGTGTTTGGGAGGAGAACCTTTTTGAATGAATGTTAGAGACAAAAAAAGTATAGAAGGTATCCTTGAACAATAAATTGAGATTAATTTTATTAAATAAATGTAATTTTTCAATGTATGCATTGTATTTCAAATGTGGTCATTGCTTTACGTATTTTTTAGAGTATTCCGACTAAAAATTGTTCATGGAAAAGATATTTGTTTACACTGAAAAGAGTAAGAACCTATTTAATTGAAATTATAGGCCAAGATGGGATTAAACGCTTCTGCGTTACTGTCTATTGAAGCTCAAGTACTAGAAATTAATTAAGCTGATGTAATTGATATTTTATCACGGACCAAAGCTAGGAAAACGAAAATTTTAAAATCAAAATTAAATAAATAAAAATAAATAAATAAATAAAAGAAAAATAATAAAAATTATAAACTAATTTTAAGGTTGGCGTGATAAATAGAGCTTAGGGCGTCATCAAGCCCAAACCCATCACTGCTATTTATATACTAATTCAAATTCAAACAATTCTTTATTCAATTTGGCCTTTACAAGCACTCCTGAATCGTCAAATTAATATAAAGTTACGACTGGTTCGGAAAGGCTCTTACCGAGAAGAATCAGTAAAAAATTCGGCAGTGTAATGAATTTCTACCTATTCTCTGTGGTTTCTTAACGTAACTTCCGTGTGTTTGTGTCGCAAAACTTAAAAATAATTTATTATTGATTATTGATATTATTATTGATTATTCTAAGGTTTGAAAAAATGTTTAAATTTAATTTTGTTCTTACATTCTAAGGGAAATGTCTAATAAGAACGAGCCTATCTCATTGTCCTATCCCTAAATGAACGTTAGAATTGAACAAACAAATATACTTTCGCATTTATGAAATAATGTTATACATCTCCCAAGTCATATGTACGAGTAGACTTGTCGTTAAGATATTTGTATAGCCGATAATATGAAACAAGATTATGTTCTAGCGGCGAAAGCCGATTGACGCAAATGTTCATTCTTAGTAAAGGTCACGGGCTCAAACCCCGGTCAGGCACCAATGAGTTTGTCTTTAAAAACTTAAGTGTGTAATTTATGTTTGCCATTTTCACACGCTTTCTATCGTTAATATCGTGAGAAAATCACCAGAGCGCTCCTAGTATACCTACCAATCCGCATAGAATCATCGCGGTTGGCCTTAGCGCAGATCCTTCGCTCTAATAGCATAGAGGAGTATTAGTAGGTAGCCTAGCAGTGGGATATAAATTTAAAATTAGATTTTAAAATCGTTATATCGTCGATTGAAAAAGGAATATTTTCAAAATATCTACACCACAATCTAATTTGAAACGAGATAAAGGTCACGTAACTATATCTAACTAACTAAAATCTATGTGTAAACATTCAGCTTCCGTAAGTCTGTGGTTGCAAAACTCAAAAAACAAGTAATCTTTCAATAACGATGTATTATATACAAATATTACATACTTTTATTCTATAAATCTAATGAAAAACAATAATAAAATAGTAAAAATTTTGTTCGTTCAATAAGACTTACGATACATAAAAAATAATATTTTAAGATCTAATCTAATGAATTAAGTTTCTAAAGAATTAATATCCCTATTTCCTACGGTCATCGCATCTCGCGTGAATGGATGAAACAAATTCGCTATTGGTTTTTTTTTGTTGAGAGAAAGTTACATCGTAAAGAGTAGATATTTAAAAAAAACAAATTTTGTATAATCTACATAACATACGCTTAACTTCATTTCTTTCATACTTTTTTTTGAAAGGCGATAGTACCGCAACTATAATTATATTGTTATACTATAATTATATTATTTTATTAATAATATCCAGACAACTGAGACCCTAGTGTTATGCAGTCAAATTGCATAAAGAACTTTATCCGTTTGAACATCACAGTTCATTGCCTCTTCAGGTGACAAGAAGGCTGGCTTTAATATTATGCTACAAACAGAAAACAATAATATGCTCAAGTGAGACTTTTGTTAATATAGTATATACTTATAAGGGTCAATGACCCAACATAATAACATAGCCTAAAACTCTACGCAGCGCATATCGCTTGTTTTGTTCGAGGGAGGTTGTGAGGAAATAGAGGGTGGGAAATGGGAACGGGAATTATTTCCGTTTAGTTCTAGTCTCTTCACCGCCATGTGGTATCCGGCTGAGTAGAATAGACCATTCTCATTTCTTACCCAGGTGTCGTAAAAGGTGACTAAGGTACGTTGACGTCAGACAAGTCATAAAATTCTGCTTAGTACAATAGACCAGGGCTTCTTAAACTGTGGGTCGCTAGACTACTGAAAGCAATAGGCGTCGCAAAGATCTGATACTTTTAAATCATTATTGATACAACTACATGGCTGCAGCTGTCCTTTAAAGAACTTTTCTAACAAAGATTTATTGATATTTCTCCTCCTAAGTTCCTTCATTACCCCTTTTCATTAAATTTAATTAAATAGATTTTTTATAGAATTAGGAGTTACTTTGCGGAGATCCGTAATACAAAAGTAATAATAAAATTATTTTGCTATAATCCGCGATGAATTAATAAGATTATGATTGGTTAGCTTACAACAATTATAAATAAAATTTTAAAATTAGTATACACATTACGTACAAATGTAAATACAAATAAAAATCATACAAAAAACTATTATAGTTTTATTATAACTATTTTTTGAAAAAAGTGGCAATGCAAAACTGTTATTTACATTGTAAAATAGTGCGATATTACATCTACATCTACAGTTAAATTTATATTTCATTATATGGAGAACGGGGTCGTTTAAAATTTCCTAAACTTGAAGGGGGTCGCTATATAAAAAAGTTTAAGAAGCCCTGCAATAGACTATCCTCATTTCTTACCCAGGTATCGTAAAAGGCGACTAAAGTAAGTTGACGTCAGGCAGGCGGCCGGTCGTAAAATACTTAGCCTAATCATGTGTCAACATGTTGTGCCGACTATACTTAGAGTGGGATAAGGGCAGGAATGATGATAGTTCTAGTTAAGTGGAAAAAATTTAATAAATAAGACTTTCCGATAGGTTAAAATTGGTTAGATGACCAAATTGGTCGGCGTTACGGCTAATCCGATAGAGTATGTTACCGTACCTACCATTAAGTATACAATCATTTACATTAAGTATATAATCATTACATTATACAACAGTATAAGCTTGTATAGCGGGATAATATAGATTTTAAAGACGACTTTTTATTACGGAAACAGAAGACAACACAAAGTCTTTGAAGGTATAAGAAAATTTAAATTGAGTAAACGAAGTCGCGATTATGTTTTGTACTTAATATTTATACGTCTTAAGTGTATCCGGCGGTACACTATTTAACAACTGACGGGATTACCAAGAAATGGTTTGTTTAAATAAATCTTTCCTGAATCTTCCTTTTCCTAAAGTCGATGTGTATGTTTTTTTAATCCAACGTGATTAAGTATTCATACTCAATTGGAGTAAAACTTAAGCTGGAACTACCACAATACTCTACCAACTAAAAGTGAAGTAGCTTTTTAGCAGAAAGACAGTATAAAATCATTAAGAATATACTGTATCTGTTCAACGTTAGTTAAGCGCTAATTTTCCTGTAAAAACCATATTTTTTTTGTAACTTATTAGTCAGCGCACGACCGCTAACTCACCTCAGGTGTAATAAGGAAGAAATAAAGGAGTATACAAATTACTCATAATTTGTGTCCAAATATATCTTGTCATAAAGGTGTTACCAAATTACAGAAGACTTCTTGACACTACAGACTTCTAAAATTCAAACCTTCAAAAAGTGACTACACTTGCAAGCCAGAGATTCTCGAGAACCGCATCGGTACAGAATTCAAAACAAGTTTATTATTCGTTTACGTTTATCACGCACTCATATCAAATGTTGACCGCAAAGGTTAGTCATAGCAATAAACCCGCATCTGCGTGCTTTGTTATCCTGTAATTATACTTGTTGCATATAGCATATACAAATATTGCATATATATAACAATTCGCAATGCGCATTGCATAGGAACATAGGGAACATTATTATAATAGGATAAAACACATTTGAAATAGAGGCAAATTGTTATACAAAATAAATATAAAACACAAAGTCTCTTTGTTATCGCAGACGACGCGCGAGCATAGTTTTATCTGCGCCTGAGACTCACCTTTGAGCATAGCCTTGTTGTGGACATTTTGTGTGATGGAGACAACTTTGGGGCCGACGTGGACCTTCGTGGACTTCGTGACGTTCAGTGTTTCTATGTGAGGAGCGGGCAGGGCCGCCGCGATGGCCCTTTCGTCTATCACCGCCACTTCGGACCCATGCCCGCCGGCTGGGACCACGCCGTTCGAAACCCACATCACTGGAACGCAATGACCCACTTTGGATCACTAACACTTAATGACGCAATCTGTTTAACGATGCGACAGCCCGCAACCGTGTTCGCACTGTGACTAACTTGACGTAGTGGCCAGCGCCTTGCGTTGGGCCTAAGCTGTTATCGGAACAGATTCGCAACGAAATATAGTTTTATATTCCGATCCATTAAATTTTGCGATAATGTCTCCCGACGCTTAGGTAGCTGTTGGCTATCAGTTCAACAGTTGCATGGACGTATGTTAGTTACCTTATCTACAGATAGTGTGCATATTTGTATTCGTGTACAAATTAAAAAATATAAAGTATGAGTTGTATTCGGTCGCTTACATAATATTATGGAAAACGAATGATTGATGAATTATAAGGCATAGCGTATGTTCACATTTAAATTTAAAATTATCTGTATTCAAGTGAACTTGTAAACATGTGCTTTTGAATCATCAACTCTACTGCTGGTTCGGAAAGCTGTTCCTACCGAGAGGAGCCAGCAAGAAACTTGGCGGTTGCTTTTCCAAATAATACTTAAAACTAGTTACATTTAGTCATTATTATTTTGTACAGGGGCGAATAAAAGCTTAAAATATACTTTGAAGCAAATGTAAGAATACATATTTCGTTAAACTTCTCTCGCAGAGAATCCCGCAGACTTAAATATTAAATGCGTATTGTAATACAAAAAAATATTATAGTCCACGCATTTACCCCATAGCAAATTCACATAAGACAATGAAATTTGTGATTGCACTATATTTGGCTACCGAAAGAGACACCTTTCCCCATAAAAAGTCTCGTAATAAATACATAATACGCCCTAAAACCCATGAGGGTCGAACTCGAAGAATGGACTATTTACCAAATATTTGTGGATGCGAACTATGCACAGGCACCTATTAGTCTTAGTTTATAATTCGGCTTTACTTTGCGAAGGTACATAACACAAAATATAAGTAAGTAGCGGTCTGTTACTATCCCACTGCTGGACATATGCCTCCTCTCTCCGTTTTTTGAAAGAAGGATTAGAGCTAAGACCTACCACGCTGCTCCAAGCGGATTGGTAGGTTACACATATCTCCAGAATTCTCTAGAGATATGCAAGTTTCCTCACGATGTTTTCCTTCACCGAAAAGCATGTGATAAATTGCAATTATCAATTAGACACAAGTTTTTAATAGAAAAACTCATTGGTGTCTACCCGGGTTTGAACTCATGATCGTCTCTAGAGATTCACACGGTCGCTCAGTTTGGTTATCACAGCTTTGTACGCATATTTTTTATATAAAATATACAACTAATAAAATGTACTTTGTTTACAAAATATTACTTTGCTATAATCCGTGATTAGACAAAATCTAAGTATGAGTGTACAAGCTGTCCGCTGTATGGTATCCGGCTGAATAGAATAGAACACCCTCATTTCTTACCGAGATGTTGTAAAAGGCGACTAACGTAACAACTTACGCAGTGGGGTATCAGGCTGGGTAGAATATACTAACCTCATTTCTTATCGAGGCGTTGTAAAAGACAACTAAGGTAAGTAGACGTCAGGCAGCAGTCGGTCGTATAATAACTAGTCAAATCATGTGACAACATGTTTATTACATGTTGTGCCCACCCCACTAAGAATGGGATAAGGGCAGGAGAATGAATGAATGAGTGAACAAACCGTGTCCCTTAGACATGCAATATTTGTAAACAATGTTCGCTATAAACTTCCACTGCACTCATTCATTACTACAATCTCAACAATTTTATCTGTAACTGAAGCATCATCAGGAAATATACTCTACGACAAAATCAGCAAGCTTTGCGATTGTATTATATCACAATAATGAGTTTAAAACATCACAAAATGCTTTTGCTATATTTTAAACTCATATGTATTGCGGCAAAGGAAAAAATCATGACGGTATCGGTTTATCCTTAGAACATTTCCAAGAAATGTTTAACTCACCAATCTGCATAGTAACAATTGCGACTCTAAGATCGTGACTAATGATCTATCAAAGTCAGCATCTATGCTGAATTATATTCACACACAAAAATAATGCTTTTAGAATAAGTCTCTAAAAGGATATCGAAAAACCTGTCTCTTTTTTTTATGTGTGACTCGCAGTGGCCATTGGCTCGAAAGATCATAAACGTAATATAGTATCTTGGATAACCATAAAAATGGTTAAAGTGGGTTAACCTTAAAAGCTAGACATAGCTTTCGCGGACTTTTATTTGGATCTTTTAGAGGGGATCAATTTTGTAATACATGATTTTTGAACAACTTTCACCGTTTACTTAGCGCACGCAAGGAAAGCTTTAAATTTTGCCGTTTTCGTAATGTTGTTTATTGCTGTTATATAGCCTAAAGCCTTCCTCGATGCACTTATCAATAACTCTATCCTTAATATTTAATATTTAAATGAGTTAATCTTGTATGTATATATATTTTTCAGAATCTCGGCAACTTCAACGATTTTCCTGAAGTTCAGCATCTTTGGGGTAGTAAAATCATCCTAGCTAGGTTTTATGGCGAGAAATTGTGAAGCGCATAACAACAGCCGCTAACAAAACCGCAACTTGAAGGCGATCACGACCGCTCTGTCAAGAGCGAAACGATTGAGAAGAAGAAGGTTTTATTAAAAAAATCGTTTTATCCCTGCTTTTGGGCATTAAAAAATTCTAAAATTTCAACTATTGTGTGGTATTGATATATAGAGGACCTAGGGAACTTTATAAAGTTAAAAATAATAATAAAATTATTTTGCTATGATCCGCAATAAAGATTTTTATCGGTCTATATCGCGGGTTATAGCAAAATATTTTTATTATTTACATATTACTTTTGTATTATGGATCTCTGTAAAGTAACGCCTGGTTCTATAAATTTCTTTATAAAATCTATCTTATACTGGTGTACAAACAGTTATCCCGATGAATAATCGCTATGTCTCTCAAATTATATAATATAAGAAATTTTATTAAGAGATAGACTTCGCAAAAGCACTTGGTGATTTTGTTGAGATTGTCTTAGTATATGTGTGCAGTGTGCTAGTGTACTGTTACTAATGGTGGGGTGGTTTTGTAGTGCGCACGAATCTTTTAACTATAAGGTATGGAATAATAGTTCAATTTTTAACATTCGATTGCAGATCGATGTTCAATTTTTAACATTCGATGGCAGAATCCTAATATAGAACTAATAAAGTTTTATTTAAACAAATATTTAACTTACATAGAAGGCGTGACGAAAGCGGACAAAGTTATCGATAAAACTGCTAATTTACACCTAAACACACCTGAACACAGGAAAATACGATGAGTTTTGTTCAAAACTAGTATTTTTAAATTTAAACTATCGTGAGTAGTATTCATAGTTATTGTTATAGCCGGTTCTATACGAAACTAGTATTAGTAAAATACGTTCTTTTTTTTGATATATCAAAATAATTTTATCTAATTTAAATCGTTTATGTAAACTTAAAATTTAAAGTATAAAATTAAATATCAATTATGTAATAAATTTAATTTTTTATAATATTTTATAATATAAGTAATTGTACTTATAAAATTGTAAGTACTAGTTTTCTATATTATAAGAAACTGTAATTGATGATAATAATGAAATTGATGTCAATTGTCATCATTATTTTAAATAATTTATAGATATAGGCGTTACTTTGCGGAGGTTCCATAAAACAAAAAGAATGAAAATATTATTTTGCTATGATTCACAATAAAAGAAAAAATATGTAATGCGTAAATGTAAAGTGTACTATCTTTAGTATTTAAATGAGTTAATCTTGTATATATATATATTTTCCGAATCTCGGAAACGGCTCCAACGATTTCCTGAAATTCAGCATGTAGGAGGTTTTGGGGGAGAAAAATAGATCTAGCTAGGTTTTATGTAAAAAAAAACATTGTTTTATCCCTGTTTTTGGGCATTAAAAAACACTAACATTTATATTGAATTGAATTTTCGCCGTTAACTGTCAAGTCGGCGTAGCTTATTCGGGTAACAGGCAGCTTCGAGAAAAGTGAATGCCAAGGATCGATCCCCAACTAAATAATTGTTTTTTCTTTCTTTTTAATTATTTATTTTTTTTGAAAAAAATTACCGAGCGAAGCTCGGTCACCCAGATATTCCTTTCTTATACCTGATACATGCAGAAATTGTAAATAATCATACCCTACCCGCCACCAATAACACAACAATACATAAGCACAGCAGACACTCACCAACGCAATCTCAACAATCGTTTCGCCCCATAACCGAACCATCGTCAAGAGATGGACTCCACGACAAAATCTCAAAGCCGCATGTTTATGAGGACATATAGTACACTCTATATATTTTCTTTTATCGCGGATTGTAGTAAAATAATATTTGCAATACTTTTGTATTCTTTATTTCATTCGATATATCAACTTATCTCCGTCCATACTCTCTTTCTTTCTTTACTACCTATTCGTTATAATACCACGTTCGTTTATTCGATGACGAGCGGATTTATTTTTATGTCGCATAACTTTCAGAACTCGATAGACGTGATCTTGATCCATAGCGATTCAAAACTTAATTTTTCAGTCAAACGACTACAGTTTTTCTGGTTATCGAATAACTGCAATTGAACTTTGTTAAATTAAAGGCTTATTACTATTCCACTGTTTGCACGAGGACTTACAACCACCGTGATGCTCCAATTCAAATTGGCATGTAACATGATTTTTTTCCAGAAAACAAACGCACGGAAATTTACCTAAAGTTTCCTAGTAATATTTACCTTCATCATATGATGAATATTAATAAATATTAATTTAGCACCTACGTTGTCGTAAAACCCTCTTGATTAGCTTAAGAAACAGAACTCAAAAAGATTAGAATCCAGTTGTTTTCTAAACAGCACAGGTTATAATGTAATCTAAATAACATACTCTGTGCATAATGCGCGCGCAATTTCGGAGAATTAGTGAGGTTATCGACCGCTTTTCAACCGGTCTGACTTTAGTGTTTGCAACAGTGAAGTGTGAAGAGAAACTGGATTCGTATTTTTAAATAGAAATCCATTTCAAATAGAGTTAGCAACTTTTAGATATTTTTGATTGACCGATGTCAATCATACATAATAATTAAAAGCTTTAATTCAACATGTATGTATGTAAAGGTGGAATCTTGCAAGTTAAATTTGATCCACTTCCTGATATCAAATTAAGCTGAAATTTCACATACTGGTCCAGTCCCGATAACAATGCATGTTTATGATAAGTATAACCTGATACTGCCTGGATTGGCTCCAGACGAAGGAACTTCTCAACGGTTAACAATAGGGATATGAAATTTTGTTAAAAGCTTTGTTAACTTTACTTGTTTATTATGTAGTCCCCGCTTATTTAGAAAACTATATTAAAAGCGATAATTGATCAACAAATGATTAAATGACTTTTGTTTCGTGTACTTTATGAATCTATTTTCATATACACAAGTTGTATGTTTTGAAATTTAAAATTTTTGCTTGAGTTTACGTTGTTACACTATAAGACATAAGTAACGAAATGTTTAAATTTACACACGATTTTTATATGTTTGTTATATATAAACATTACTATTTCATGTTAAAAAATCTATAGGTATATTACAAATGCGATGTTAGGTATATTATATATTATATGCCTTGCCGAAACACACAGCGTTATAATGAAGAAGCAGTCTGAATTTTTACCTTTCCTGAGCTAATATTTTGTAAAACATACCTGTTTGTCGCTGGTTTCGGCTTTTTGGTACCTTGAATCCAGCTAGGTGGCGCTGTTGTCCTCAATATTGGCGCCATTATGATCTGTCAGTCTCATAGCGTTTTGGATTTTTGCCGCGTAAGTTGGAAAAATTTTCACTCGTTGGAAATTTTTTTAATTCAGTGCTAATTCATTATTTATTGAAGTTATTTCGGTCAAAAATCATCTTAGGCCGTACTACAATTACTTTTTTAAGAAGTTTCGTAAGTATAAGTGGTTGATTGTGATGGATGAGGATCCTAATAGGAATCCTGGAGTACAAGATGTTGCTCCGGAGGGAGGGCATAGTGCTCAGAGCTCAGGCTCTCAATCATCATCCAGTTCTTCGTCCTCGGAGGACGAAGAGGGATACGCATCACCACCACCTAACAAGAGGGCCAAACGCAGGTCGAGACAGGTTCGTACTTGTTCGGACCCGCGTATGGACTCTCTGATGAATCAAGTAAGTGTTCTTTCCAATTATATGTCGCAATTACCGCAGTTTATTCACGATTTTAACAGGAATATACCTAATAATAATAATATTAATGCTGAGTGTAAAAGCATTTCGTATAATGATAGTGACGAATTAATTCCGTCAACATCTCAATTTTTGCATAGACCGGGTAATTCTACTGCGGATATTTCTTTAGGTAATATGAAAGTTACTTATGATGTTAATAAGATTGTACCTGTTGCTGACCCTTATAAATTAGAAGAATTAATGACCTTACAACAATTTAACTCTCCAACATGGAAAGGGATTCGTTATAAAAAAATCTTACAGACATGTATAGCCTCACCAGGATTTGTAGGGTTAAAATTGAACGAGGAACTGTGTCACCTCAATAAGGGTACTGATTATGTAGCGGGTACAGAAAACCTTTTAGCAGGTTTGTCAAATGCTGTGTTAGAAGACAAACGTTTACTACAATCAGGATTACAGGATTTAGTTAATTGGGCTTCCACAAGTAAAGCCGAACTTAATGCTAATACATTATATGACAAAATATTAGAAACATTTGGCCCAAGTTCTTCTTCTTTTAAAAATAAAGAGACAATTATGCAAGTTATATGTGGAAAAAGGGCAGAATGTATAGAAGTAAGGCGAGACCGCATCCTCAAAGAGGTACAGAATGTTAACTTAAAAGTAGCATTACAAAACATTCCACCTAGTGCAAAACACTTGTTTAGCCGAGATAGTTTGGCACCATTAATTGATTCCTTGGGTGGTTCTCAGGTGTGGCTTAACATGCCGCAATATCTTAAAGGGAATAAGTTTAACAGTTCATATACAGTTAAAGGTCAGAGTAGCAATAGTGAAAGAATATCTAAACTTTCCCATAAAATTAAAAAACCTGAAAAGAAAAACAAATTTGATTATGATAAAAAAAATAAATATAAGAGAAATCAGCCCTTTCGTCACAATAACTCAAGAGACGCCTGTATTAAAAAATGACAATCTAAAAGGGGTGTTCAGAGGGGGGTGCCTGAAATACCATTTGCAAACATGGAAACAGTTAGGGGCCAATCAGTCCATCCTGAACATAATTTCAAAGTGTGGTATACCCTTTCAAGTAAAGCCCCCGTTACAATATCCAGACTTCAGAGTCCGGAGAAAGTTCACAACACAGTCTTCCGAGAGCATGACTCGGATGATAAACGAATTAAAGGAGAATGGTATCATAGAAAAGCCAGTAAAAATATCACCCGGATTTCATTCCAAAATTTTTTTAATAAAGAAATCAGATGGGGGTATCCGTCCCATATTCAATTTAAAAAACCTGAATTTGAGCATATCGACTCGCCATTTCCAGTTAATATCTCGGCTGGATGTCATACAGTTCCTTCAGAAAGGGGACTGGATGATAAAGATAGATAGATAGACTTACATCAAGCTTATTTTCATTTGAGCATAAAGGAAAGTCACAGGCGGTTTCTAAGAATTATATATGGCAAGGAAATATTACAGCTAACAGCCCTACCATTTGGCCTCTCATCCGCTCCTCATACCTTTTCAATGGTAACAAACTGGGTTGCGGAAACCCTGCGGGGACAGGGGATGAGGGTGCTGGTGTATTTGGACGATTTTTTAATCGCACATCAGAGCAAATCAGTTCTGGCAGAGCAAGCTGTCACAGCTCTAGACACCCTGGTGGCATTGGGTTGGCATGTGAACTTACAGAAGTCACTTCTTATGCCGACACAGGAATTAGAGTATTTTGGCATCACTTGGAACACCAAAATAAATTTAATGTCTCTACCTTTAAAGAAAGTGCAGTCAATAACAGGAATGATAACAATTCTTCTAAGGAAAGAATTAGCTTGTCTCCTGGAAATACAAAAGTTGTTAGGCACACTAAACTTTGCAAACCTCACGGTTCCAAATGGTCGTCTGCACTGCCGCAGAACACAAATATTCCTGAAAAAGTTCAGATTAGGCAGACCAAGAGAGAAAAAGACATTACCACCGCTAGTAGTTCAAGAGCTACAGTGGTGGTTAAAAAACGTCATCAAAAGTGCCAGGACAATGCACCTAAAAAAAGTGACACACTTTCTCACCACAGACGCAGCGGATGCGGGCTGGGGTGCTCACCTGAACAATCAATTGTTGTCAGGGAAATGGAGTCTCAGCCAAAAAAAATGGCACTCCAACTTGAAGGAGATGTATGCAGTGTACGCAGCCTTAGCCCAGCAAGGTGCACATGTCAGGGATGCACACATTCTGGTGCAATCGGACAACCGAACCCTAGTTGCATATATAAGAAACGAAGGCGGCACTCGATCGCTAGCCCTTCTAACCTTAACAAACGATCTCCTTCTGCTAGCCGACCAGCTAAATGTTACGCTATCGGCAGCGTACCTCCCGGGGAGGTACAACGGGATGGCCGATCGCCTCTCACGAGGAAAATCGGTACCCGAGTGGCAACTATTGGCTCCAGCAAGAGAGGCTATATTCAGGAAGTGGGGCGTACCGGACGTGGACCTATTCGCGTCCAAAGGAACTGCTGTAGTTCCTCAGTACGTCACGTGGGATTCCAAAGATGGTTCAGCAATTTTTTGCGACGCATTCAGTCGAGACTGGAATTATCAGTTGGGGTGGGTTTTTCCCCCACCCAGCCTGATGCCCAGAGTTCTGGCTCATTTGAACAAGGCCAGAGGAACTTACATCCTCATAGCCCCTCAATGGGATCAGTGTTTTTGGAAAACCGATCTCCAATCGAGAGCCTTAGCAAGACCACTGCCGATAAGGGATCTGCGGAAGACCCTGATCGACCATGCAACAGGAATGGTTCCACCTCAAGTGGACAATCTATTCCTCCAGGCCTGGAAAATTGGGGGTGGGCCAGTGAGGTCGCCAACTGGAGTAAAGATGAGCTGAGTTTACTGAATAGTAGTTGGCGGACAACTACTCTCAACACTTATAGAGCTCCAATTAGAAGATGGATTACTTGGTGTGTTGCCAATAATAGGAACCACCAGAACCCAGATGGTTTGGATGTTGCTAAATTTTTAGCTAATCTATATATTAATAATAAATTTGCATATAATACTATTCTTTTACATAAATCTGCAATATCTACTTATTGTGCGTTAAACATTGAAAAAATTTCAAATAACTTTTTTATTCATCAAATTTTAAAGGCCATTGCTTTAACTCAACCTCCACCAATAAAGTCGCCTGTATGGGATACAAAATTATTGTATGACTGGTTGAATTCAGTTCCTTGCAAAAATACAATTTTTGATATTTCTAGAAGAACTGCAATTATTTTACTTTTAGCATCAGGGCGCAGGTTACATGACCTTACCTTATTGGATATTTCACATAATAATTTAATAGAAAGTCCAGATAAAATAGTGTTTTGGCCAAAGTTTGGCTCCAAGACAGACTCTAGTAAACATAGATAATCAGGGTGGTCATTATCAGCTCATCCAAATGGTTATATTTGTCCAGTCAAACATATTAAGCAACTTTTAGACTATACTCATAAAAGACGTTTAAATACTGGCATTACAAGTCTATTCTTATCTTTGAGAGGTGATGTTAAGCCTGCATCTAGAACTCTTATTGGTGGATGGATCAAATCTATTTTTAAAGAAGTTAATATCAAGGCATCTCCAGGCAGTGTTAGATCTGCTGTGGCCTCAAAAGGTTGGCTTGAAAATCTTCCAGTGGAAGAGATTCTGAGTAGAGGAAATTGGAAAAGTGATAGAACCTTTAGCAAATACTACTGTAAAGAAGTTATGCAGGCTATCCCTAATTGTGAAGATTTACTTCATTCTAAATTTTCTAGTGTATAAATTAAATAATGGTCAAAAGAATAATTTTTTAAGTTAATTTTTTTATTGAGGTTTTGTTAAGTTGAATCACAGATATTGTGTTTTATATAATTCCTTATTGTCCTTAAATATTAGTTCCTATTATAGTGGCTGACAAGACCATTACATTTTCAGTTCCTAATTTTATTATAGTTAATTTCAATGTCTAGGAGAATAGTAAATAAGGTTATGTTATTAATTGAATATATAATATATAATCTGATGATCCTTTTCATTCACACTATGTATATATACATAATGTTTCTTACTCCTTTATCACATAGCGTTTTCTACCTTGTGTACCTTCACCAGCAGAAATCAAACAGGTCTTCATTATAACGCTGTGTGTTTCGGCAAGGCATATAATAGTACTGTTTTACACAAAATAAAACAGCTATTATGTGCCGAAAGAAACACACAGCGTTAGAGCAAGGGCCTTGCTGTGAAGACTCTATGAGACTGACAGATCATAATGGCGCCAATATTGAGGACAACAGCGCCACCTAGCTGGATTCAAGGTACCAAAAAGCCGAAACCAGCGACAAACAGGTATGTTTTACAAAATATTAGCTCAGGAAAGGTAAAAATTCAGACTGCTTCTTCATTATAACGCTGTGTGTTTCTTTCGGCACATAATAGCTGTTTTATTTTGTGTAAAACAGTACTATTTTTTGTTTTTCATTGCAGATCCGAGGCAAGCAAAAGAGCGATGTTATAAAATTTGACTTTTTATCTCGGTATGGGGTTATCGAATATTATAGTATAATATAAATATCGAATAAAAAAGTGCAATGCGATAATATAAATTTGTTTTATTTATTACTATAAGTGCAAAAATTATAAATCATTGCTTCATTTGTTAAATAACTGTAAACATATCTACTACTTCTCGAACACTTTTTTTTGGCGAACGAAATTTTTTCCATTTATAATCTGTGGTTAATCGTAAACGCTTTTAAAGTCTTGAGGAAGGTTTGCAACGTAGAAAAAAAGTGTAAAACAAATACACGTATACACGACCTGTGAAATATAGCAATATAATGGCGCGTAATGTGAAGGTGACAAATAGCATCTGGAGCCTCCCAATTCACCATAAACAATGATTAAACAGCCAAAGATATAACAAAACGAATAATAAACCGATAGTTATTATTGAAACTCATAATCTAAATATTTTACTCTTATGATTTTTATAAGAATAATAGTACTTAAATGAATTTCTTATTCCTTTCCTTTTCCTTTTTACCATCAAAATTTATTTAAACAATTTTAAGATTACCAGAAAATATTATATCAAGCAATAATTTATGAATTCCTAATAATTAAATGATTTTGAAATTTGTTGTAAGCTAATTTACAAATTTTTTGTGTACCTAATTATGTTTCTTATAATAAATATTATACGCTTGGTTATATAAATAAATATAAAAAATACAAAAAAAATAATTTCAGTTAAACTTATAACCAATTATAAATTCGAGAGCTTATAATCATTATATATCAATACTGCATTTCAGATTTGGTATTTATTTATATTTCTCATAAAACCCTTTAAACTAAGATTAATTAAAAATACCGCAGATACTAAAACTGTAAAATTGTATTTACACAGACCAACAATAAAAGAAATATGGTGATAAAAATTTAGAAAAAGTTATAAAGTAATTGTGTAATTTTATGACATAGTAAAAATTGCAATTTTCGGTTTTTTTAATAATGCACTTTAGTTAATCAATGCTACCAGATGGAAATTTTATAACGATAAAAACGTTTATATAACAACACTGTTTAAAATACGTAAAAGGACATTTTTTGAATTGTTAAATTTGTTATTAAAATTCAAATGGATTTTGTACATATATATTATGTAAGTTTAAGAAGTTACTAAGCCCTATTTATTATTTTAAATAAATTAAATGCGTTTGTATTATCCAAGTTCTATTTTAATGAGAAAACGAATGAAATTCGGGAAGCCTAGAGTTGAGGGGTGTATAGCTTCTATGACAGACTTGCGTGCACCTTCGTACGCAAAACGGATCGATGCTGACTCGCGCTACGAAGTTTCTTTAATGGCAGATATGGTCCCCGGCGATTTTACACCCTCACCATGCTAACCTCTACTGCCAATTTGTACAGTTAGTTATAAAAATGTACAGTTAGTAGTAAATTATATATTTAAACGGGGCACTAGCATGTGAAGAATGGACATAATGAAAATAGAATTTCTCATATTTTTTGAAAGGCTTGTAAAAGCCTAATTAGCGTGCCAAGTCCATTTTTGGATATGTCAGAATCTTGACTGGCGGATAGACGATTGCGATGTTGTCTTTAATATTTAAATGAGTTAATCTTGTATGTATGAATCTCGGCAACGGATCCGAAGATTTTCCTGTAATACAATATGTAGGGGGTTTTAAGGGAGAAGTTAGGTTTAAAAAAAACGTTTCATCAATGTTTTTGGGCATTAAAAAATATTAAAATTTATATTCAATACGTACTATTTTTGGCATAAACTGTCAAGTCGGCGTAGTGTGGTCATCGACCCAAACTACCTAATCATTTTTTAAAGTTTCTTTTTTTTATTTTGTAAAATATTAACGACCATGGCTCAGTCAACCAGGTACTATGATACTGATGTCTGATAAGTTATAAAATACTATTGCTCGATGTCCCTCTATTGATATGAATGATTATGGGTGATGGCATTTCTTTGGGGGGCATCAGCGTTCGCTTCTCTAAGTTTAATCCGGTGATGTGAAGATTTGCTGAAATTATTCTTTCTTTATTAGCAACGCAAAAATGCTTTGCGATTTTTTCATGGAGTTTACCTCCTGGTGATGTTGCCGTTGCGGGGTGAATCGATTGTTGAGTTTGTGATAGTCGACGTGTGTATTGCTTGTGTATTGTAGTGTCGGTTGGGGATGTTTGTTGATGTGTTATTACGAATCCTCGCATGTAGCGAATATGTTACCTAGCCTATTGGAGCAGCATGGTGGATTTTAGCTTCACGCTTCTCTCCAAAAAGAGACACAAAATGATAGAAGGGATGATAAAGGCAGTTCTTTAATGTCTATATCTCTCTACAATCAGAATGACAGGCTTAAGAGATGCCAGCAGTGCAGTGAAGTTATCGATAAGTTAAGACAAGTTAATTCTACATTTCTGTAGCTTAAAACCTTTTCTGCGGAATTCTGATGCACACAGAATTGTCATATATGTACCTATATACTGTTTCTTTGAATAGATGATTATGCATTAATAATAATCTTCAATAACAAAGATTAAATTCCGACCACTGCGGTTTCTTCTCGGATCTTAATCTATATAACATGATACGATATTGATATGAAGCATGCCGTTTCTATATTGATTCGATTAAGTTGTAATCTATACTTATTATAAAAGAAAGTGCCCAAAAGCTGTCTGTCAGTATGTAATCGATTTTCTCAAAATCTACTGAATTTATGTACGATCTTGCTAAAAGATGCAATTCTTCTGGAAGCTAATAATACTTCATTACGGTCTTATGGACATAGTATTGAAGAGGTCGCTCAGTTGTAAAAAAAAACTGCTTGGAGCTTTAATCGCGTGCGCCGCGTAACCCAAGAGATACACTAAAGTAATGTATAAAAGAATTATAGATCTACAAAAATACTGCCAATAAATTTGCGACAACACGTCTCTATATCTTATTGTTAACTCACAATATTTACTTTAATGATTTCCAAAAAAATTCCGATTAAGTACACTGATTTCCACGCGGGCGAAATTGAAGCACAGGTAATAGTTTATATAAGGTAAGTGCACTAGTAATTGACCAGTTGAATAGTTACTTACCTTAGTCGCCTTTAACGACACCTCAGGAAGAAATAGAGGTTGTCTATTCTACTTAGCCGGACACCCCATTGTGGGTCAAATTACCTTAGCCGTCTTTAAGTAAGAAATGGGGGTAGTCTATTCTACTTAACCGGATACCACACGGCAAATTTCAATAAAAATAAATCATGCCTTGATTTAATATGGTGATTTTTTTGAAATATGGTTATAGTCACTCGCTTATAATGGCGATCGGTTTAGTATTGGGAGTTGGGATTATAGAATGCTCGCAGAAACTGGGTTCCCGATGCATCGATTAGCGGAGGGAGTGGAAGGAAGTGGCCCCACTTTAAGAGAGGTCCCGAGCCAGAGGTGGCGCACTCTGGGGTGCAGAGTTGCTGCTGGCGGGGATGGGGGCATATGTACAACGGTACCCTGTCCCCGCCACCAGCAGATGATGGAGATTTGTTAGATTTTTAGTTGGAGTCCAACATACCCGCCGCTCGTCCCCATCGGAGGGGCGACAATCTATAAGGGGTTTCTCAGATTAAAAAAACAAGATATACCCTAATTGTACTGAGCAGGAAATTCCATTTAGATGTTTCACATATTGTTTACCGTACTTATCTATTATCGGCCGTAGTGATTTGAGTCAAGGTTTAACTGATAAAGAAAAAGGAGAGATTAGCAAAACAAAATTTCATTGAGTAAATACGAAATTTTTTGATATCGGTTTGTTGTTGCGATTCAATGCGTGTGTTTTTCACATTATCGTATAAAGATTCGACTTATAAAAAAATATACCTTTATATTTCGATTTTCATGTTTTATGAGATTAGATGCCGTAAATGCTTGAATAGAATTATATTTTACGTCAACACTAATATTATAAGTGTGAAAGTCTATCTGTGACATTTTCACGTCTACCAACGCAATCTTCTGTTAATCTAAATCTTCTGCTAAAGCTAAGCCAGAATATTTTTTTTTAAAGTTTTACAACTTAAAAAAAATCAAATTCACAAAATATTCTGTCTCTCCTGATTCGCAAATATTGAGGCGGATAATTCTAAACAGTGAAGTATAATGAGAAGAATGCGAAAGTGTGTGTTAGGCTGTCAGCTAAAATGCTAGAGCCATATTGATTACAATTGGCACAATCAAAACTTATTCACCGGGTTACATATAGGATAAAAATCTCCATATTCCTTGCGGGAATAGGGAAAAAATAAAGTGCATTATTGTGGGTACTTAAACGTTTAAGTTGGCGCGAACGAAGTCGCGGCTACTACGAGTATATTTTTAAATAAGAAATGTAAGTAATATCACTGCGATACTTCATGTTGACAAAATAAACACTCAGTGATATCGGTCACCGTCTTTAATCACAAATAATTCATAGTGATAAAAGATTTCTTTGTTTTTTGTATTTATAGTGATGACGTGACGAGTAACTTAGACATAGTTATTACACGAGTGTAATAAAGCCAGCCGACATTGAGATGAATGATAAAAAAGAGGAAGAAAATGAGACTGTATTTATTATTATTTTAATAGACAAAGATGAAATACGCTGTGTTTCTACCTAGGTGTCGCAAAAAACTACTCGATCGATTTTAATAATTTTTTTCACTGAGTGAAATGGGCTATATATTTTATACCCGTGCGAAGCAGGGGCAGTCCGCTAGTTTTACACTATGTAGTGATTCCGTTATCAATTGCATCTTTGTGAATACAACTGTGGATATACCTGCTCGACGGCCATGTACAAGATCGTAATGATTCAATGACTGATGAACGATAGTAATGAATGTAACTATTTATAACAATTATATTAGAAACAGAAATCCGAACCAGCAGTAGAGTTGAAGATCCGAAAGCACTTGTTTACAAGTTTTGAATAAAGAAAATTTGGAATTTGAATTTGATTATTTTTTTGACGCTACAGGAGTTGAATTCGCTCTTCGTATTATAAACCTTTACGATGTTTCTATGATTACCCGGATTATCCTCCTGCCCTTATCCAACTCTAAATGGGGTCGGCACAAACTGATATATGATTTCGCATGTCATATGATTTCCCCGCCTGCCTGACGTCAACTTACCTTAATCGCTTTTATGATGGTTTAGTAAGAAATGAGGTACCAACCTCATATTCTACTCAGCCGGATATCACACGGCTGGTTAAATTACCTTGGTTGCCTTTTACGACGGCTCAGTAAGAAATGAGGGCGGTATATTCTACTCAGCCGGATACCACACGGCTGGTCAAATTACCTTAGTCGCCTTTTACAACACCTCAGTAAGTACGAGGGTGGTCTACTCGACTAAACCCTTTAACTGGAAAAAAACCTAATTCCGTGTGACTAGGTTCGAATAATACGACTACTGACCAAACAACTTCATGTTTATTTTTCATCACAAATTCATATAATATTACTTAATATAATTCATAAAATATTACTTATTCTAATTAATAAATGTTATTTGAAAATAAAACAATGTTTATATTGATATAATAGCCTTACATTTATCTAAAACTACAAATGAAAGTTTAATTTACAATACGTTTTGTACAGCTACAGTGTTATCACGTGGTTTATTTACCCTAGCAACAAATAAATATACTTGAAAAACACCTTTGCATTATAACAGTTCACAAAAGAAAATAATGTTTATGTTCCCAAACATGTATTGCAACAGATATCCGAAATAAGTCTTATAATTCTGGAATTGAATTATTATAAAATAGAAACAAAATAAATAAAAAATATGAATGCTTTCTCTGAATTTCGCAATGTAATTAATTTAAAATTTTAATTTATAGTTTACCTTTCTTTTTATTTATCTGTTATTATAAAATATAGACGAAATCGCAGCAAATGTTCTTGTAAAATGTTCTTAATGTGTAATGATGTACAGTTAAAGGATATTTGTATTACTGAAGACTTAAATCTAAAAAAAACTGTTAAAATTTGCTGATCATTAATCAGAATTTAATTAATTAGAATATATCCTACGCTTGGTTGACCTAATTCAAAAAAGTTATTTTGTGGCAAATTGCAATAAAGCGTTGCGTAACGTCTTCAAAAATCGTGAGTGTTAGAGAGGGATATAACTCAGAAAAGCCAGAAAAAAACTAGATTTTATAATAGTGATGTCATATCATGATGTCATTTATAGCATTGAAATAAGGATTACAATTATCTTAGTCGATCAAATCCCGCATTCAATTTTGAATTCAGTCACTTTAATACCAAGCGTGAGATATAATTCTTTGCAAATTAAATTCGTATACAATATCTTTATTAACATCAATTATCACAATAACGGAAGAAAATATATCATATTCAGATTATTAAAATATACATGATTCGACAAAGAGGTGTTTTTCAAAAATCGCGTGTCTAATGAACTACATACGTAAACACGCATAGTTATCTGATTATCTCGACAAATACGTATTCGAAACCCCTCAAGTTCCCCAAAAACAACGATTATAACTAGCCAATTAATAATATCAGATCAATAGTTAATACATAACGTATATTCAAAACATCATTTGTGTTTATCGTTTTTGTACTAACCTATTTCCGATATTTAAATACTATTTTTTCATTATTTCATATATATTTACCGCCTGCCAACCTTTGGAATAACAATGTGTTAAATATCTGGATATTGTTAAGCTATACAAGATTAATAGTTATTAATCTAACAACTTATTAAATCTAAGAAGTAAAATATTAATTTATTTGATCTAAGTGTCTTAAAGTGAATTTGCTACCTTAAATATTTATCAATAACAAATTCACACTATTTTTAACGTAATTTATAATTTTTCTAAATACAAGATACACTATTTTTTTTGTACGCGTCTATTCTAGGTGGTCACATTGTTGAAAGTTGAAATGTAATTTTGTGTCAATTATTTAATAATAAAATAGAATAAATATTATTTAAGTATCGATAAAAATAAAATAAACATATATTTGAAATAAATAATATTTAGATAACATTTAAGTAAAGAATTATTTTAAATAAATGTTCATTATCAAAATATTTGGTTAATACATTTTATAAATGAACTATTAATAAATTAAGAACAAAACTATTTATTTTATTTTATTTTATTAATAAATAAATAAAGTAAAAATAAATATTTGTTAATTTTGAACGGAATGTTTTAAAAGGTAGATGATATTTAATGTATTTTTTATTTGTTTTGAGTCAATATTGTTTTTAGCTGAGCTTTTATTTTATGTGGAGAATAAAAACGTTTCCTGTAGTCCACATATTTATTTTAGAATTGACACAATGGCAGAACAACTAAACGCCATTAACGATTATAACAATGCGATTAATTACTATTGAAAGAAGAATAAATACAGATGTTTTCAATCGACGTAAGAATATCTGCGTTAGCGATTTCAATATATTAAAACGTATAAAAACAAAAAAATCACGCTGTAATTCCTGACAACTATAATAAATCAATCCAAACAGTCTTTTATTTTAAGCAATATCATAATCGAAGTCAAGTTCGTTACGTGTTATACACCTGATAGGTTATAATTCATTTGAACAGATTTCTAACAAGTAATATTGTACCTGAATTTACTTATTATATTTATTAAATGATTAATATAAAGCCTGAATTAAACAATGTATTAATGTCCATAAGGGGTTTAATTTCGTCAAAGTAATGATTAAATCTTGTAAAACAAAGGACCGTTTGTAATCTTAGGTTCTCTCCACTATAATACTTGTCCAATATGCTTACACACAACAAAAATAATTTATGAAATAGCAAAAAAACTTTTTAGTATCTTATCGTTTACCAAACAAGGTTTTTTGACATTCACAGCAGAGTTAAGAATGCAGTCTAGAATTGAGTCTCTAATAATATTTATATTAATAGTTATACAATATTTAAATGTACCCATCTGCAAGGTCTCTTCATATTCTTTAACATATAAAAAATAATGATATTAAACAAATATGTTGTTTCTATTGCTTTTATTATATAATTCTACGATCATTCTTAATTCTGATATAAATTGTCAAACTAAATTTAATTCAAATAACAAAAACAACTTACAACACGTTTATCTTTTATTATTTTTCTATAATTATATGTTGTAAGAAATAAAGTCGGTAATAACATACTAACATCATTAAGTTGAATAGAAATATAAAATTAAAGTCATTTTCGAATATATTATGTTTCGAGAAAGTGACGTTTACTATTAAAAAGTTAATTTCAAAAGTAATTAAATATTTCAAATTGACACGATTCGCAAATATTAAAGTCCAACAGATTGTCTAAATGACGATATCGAAGTGTATGTATATCATTGACATACGAGAGGTCACAAAAAGCTTCTGATACCTGTGTCGCAACTTCGCACAACCAGTTGTAGCTTTATTAATGATATTGATCCTTGACGATTCAAAAATGCTTGAAAGAGCTTATTTGAATAAAGATTATTTTGATTTGATTTGATACAAGAAAATAAACTTGTGTTGCTTTATGGACGATTTTGAATGCATCCAATATTGGTAACAATAATGGACTTAACTCCATAAAAATTATCGTCTACACTAAACTTTCCTTGCCTACACTAAACGCTTCGGAATAGGAAGTTTCACTTAACTATCGGATACACATTATAAATATATTAAATTCGAGTTAACTCGAGGTTTTGTACCTAAAATGTGGGTATGGCAAATTTCTTGGCGCCTTATTGCGCTGGCTTGGAGATCGGTCGTCGCTTAGAGGTGCGTTATGATAATTTCGTCGTCGATCTCGTCCTTTTCGTCGTCCTCCTCTGGTGGTTGTTTGGCCGCCTCAGCCGCAGCCACTGGGTTGTCGGCGATCGCCTTTTGGCGGCGGGCCTGGAAATAATGGGGATTAAATCAAATATACGTCTCTTTTTAGATCTTTACTATCGATAATAACATAGTAGAATAGACCACCCTCGTTAAATAAATATATGGGACACTTACACACACGGGCGTCATTCCCCAAATAATTTAATTTAAAAATTATATAATTTTAAATACATTCTAAAATACAAATATACACCCAGGCTCGAGGAACCAACAAATCTTTTTTATAGAAAATCGGCCCTCGGCCGGAATCGAACCCGCGACCTGCGGAGCTGAAGGCAGAATCACCACCCACTGGGCCAATGAGCCAGTCATTAATTATCGGGGTGTCGTAAAAGGAGAATAAGGTAAGTTGACCCGCTGTGTGAAATCCGGTTGAATAGAATAAACCACCCTCTTCTAACCGAGGTGACGTAAAAGGCGACTATGGTAAGTTGACCCACCGTGTGTTGTCCGGTTGAGTAGAATAGACAACCCTTTTTCTTGCTGAGATAACGTCAAATACGAGTAAGGTAGGCAGGCAGACAAATCATGTGACAACATGTTTATAGCATGTACCGACCCAAATTAGAGTGAGATAAGGGCAGGAGGATGATAAACGTGGTCGAAGGAACATGAAAAATTAATAATAAGAAAATTATATCTAAAATAGAGGATATTTGGTTCTTTAGAATTTGATTTAGGGTAAGAAGGTACTGTGCTATCGGGATGATCGCTATAAGAGGAAAAGACCTCAAGCCTCCCAAATATGACTCGCATCATCTAGAGCTTCCCAAATTCCTATGATACCACTTTTCTCATCGTACGAGCAATTTTTTTTTAATAAATACACAAAAGCAGACATATGTAAATTAAACTTGTTGAAAAATTTGTCTTTGTGTGATCAGTATAAGGTGTTTTATTATTTATTCTCTTCTATCATACATCAATTCCGACGCTAATTTAGTAGCGTATCATTCTTCACACAATCCATCAATATTCTTATCTTTAGTGTGTATTACGTCAATTTTAATATTGCTGATTATTTTTTTATATATTAATTTTAAGATAACATAATTACAGCCAGTGGAGATATTATAAATCTTAATATTTAAATGAGTTAATCTTGTATATATATATATATATATATATATATATATATATATATATATATTCCGAATCTCGGAAACGGCTCCAACGATTTTCCTGAAATTCAGCATGTAGGAGGTTTTGGGGGAGAAAAAATGATCTAGCTAGGTTTTATGTAAAAAAAATATTGTTTTATCCCTATTTTTGGGCATTAAAAAACACTAACATTTATATTGAATTGAATTTTCGCCATTAACTGTCAAGTCGACGTAGCTTATTCGGTTAGCGGGCAGCCTCGAGAAATCTGAGTGCCAAGGATCGATCCCAACTAAATAATTGCTTTTTTCTTTATAATTTTTTTTTTTTAATGTAAATATTACCGAGCGAAGCTCGGTCACCCAGATATTTAATATTTAAATGAGTTAATCTTGTATGTATATGTGTATATTTTTGGAATCTTGGAAACGGCTCCAAAGATCGATTCGATCTAGCTTGGATTTATTTAAAAAAAACGTTTTATCCTTGTTTTTGGGCATTAAAAAAAATAACAAATAAAAAAATTAATAAAACACTACTTTTTCTGTAAATTGCCAAGTCAGCGTAGCTTATTCGTGGAACGGGCAGTCTAGAGAAATGATCTAGGACCCAGTCCCACCTACCAAACTATTTTTTAAAGTATTTTTTTTTAAATATAGCTAGTTTATTAACAGATAATATATGCTATACATTAAAAATTCATCGCGTATTGTTTAAAATACCTTTCTGATGTGCAAGATTTCCACTATGATATAGCCTGCAACGCCGACGAGCAGAGACACCATCAGCACGTACAGCTTCATCCTGGCGCAAAGGTGGGTGGAGTAAGCATAAGCCACGACGAAGCCAGCACTCTCCCAGAGCCTGTAGTTGGAGAAGGCAGCTTCTTTGTTGCGCCTGAAGAGGACACCGTACAATCCTGAAAAGAATTACGTAGACATTATTCATCATCCTGACCTTACCCCACTCTAAGTGGGGTCGGCTCAACATGTTGTCACATGATTTGACTACGTATATTACGACCGGACGCCTGCCTGTCGTTAACTTAGTCGTATTTTACCTCACTAAGTAAGAGGATGGTCTATTCTACTCAGCCGGATACCACAAGTCGGGTCAACTTACCTTAGTCGCCTTTTACGACACCTCGGTAAGAAATGAGGATGGTATATTCTATTCAGTCGGATACCACACGGCGGAAAATAAACAATTTAAGATATAAGCAATATGTTATTTATTTATGTACTATAAAAATGTTGAAAAAAACATTATTGGTAAAAAAGTGTACAAAGGTGAACTTATCACTATGACAGAGATCTCTCCCAGTTAACCTCCGAAGTGAAACAATTTATAGTTCAGAAAAAGTTAGTACGCAAATATCAAACCTTATGAATTAAAATTACCTTACTAATAACTTCCTATATATATACACATATAAGGTATTTAAATTGTTAGTCGTCTATTTCTAAAGCTGTATTAATAAGCTTTTCAAAAACATTTTACTCCTTGCATTTATATTCACGGCTCATTTAATATAGACCGGCTTTCCGGGTCCACCTACCATACATTCACTTTCGCCATTTTTTTCAACATCAATCATCTCATTTCGAAAGCATAGTGAGACTGAGCAATGATTTTCAAAATATTTAATTATTCATCGCAGTTCGCGGACGCAATAAAGACAAGTTCTAGCAACTGTTATTTCATTTTTGTCATATCAAATAATTTGTAATTGATTTAAATTCTTAATTAAATTTTTTGATTCATGTCTAAGTTGACGACAGGCCGGCGGCTGGTCTGTAAATACCTAGCCAAATCATCAACAACATGTTTATAACATGTTGTGCCGTTGTATTAGAGTGGGATAAAGGTAAGAGAATGAAGATATTTATACATAAGTTTGAAGAGAAATTTATAGGAATCGAGCGTTTGTACCGGGTACCCGTTAAAAGACATCGTTTCGCTGTCACGGCAAAAAACAGTTATATATGCACTAATAACAGATCTATTTTTAATATTAAAAAATAGAGTAAGTTGTACGAGAATTTATTACTAAACGCTTTCTAAAGTTACTAAGAGGCGCAGTTACGAAAATAACACTAGCCTTCGGATAATCTGCGATAAGGTTTCCTCGTGTGAGTGAACGAGACGAGTTAGCACTAAAAATAGACTCGCCAATGGCTTCTATTCTCGAATCCTGTCTGATTGGTGCTATTATAAGAACTAAGCAACGTAAAGACATTACTGTATGCCTCTCAAGTTAACGGCTGCAATAAACGCTTATCGCGGCCATCAAACCATAGAGATATAAACAAAAATGCTATCTTTATTGTTTACTAACTACAGCTATGGTAGCCCGTAGAGATCTTGCGAGTCTCTCGAAAGAGTTACGGGTTCAAACCAGGGCAGGCACTAATGAGTTGTTCTTTTAAAACTTGTTGCAGTCTATCATCCAAATTGCCTTAATGAACGCTGAAATTCGCAAGAAGATGTCACATTAAGGAGAAACAGAAGAAGTCCATCATGTCGCCTCATACGAAGATAAAGTAACATATTATTTGTCATGACATATGATTCAAATTAGCTCTTTCAGGCACTCTTGAATCGTCAAGGATCAATATGATTAATAGAGCTACAACTGGACCGGAATGTTGCTCTTACCGAGAAGAACCAGAAAGAAACTCGGCGTTTAATTTTTAAACACTTTAAACACTTCTTCAAAATCTTCTTTCAAATCTTTAAACACTTTAATTTCACATTATTGAACTAATTGCATATTATTAAAACCAGGCATTTTTATCATCCAAATAATCTTAAATTTTGTAATATGCTATTTAATATGAAATATGGTTTAAAATTAAGTGTAGGAGATATGTACCTAACATATCTCCTACACTTAATTTTAAACCTTTCTGTATCCGTACTAGACTAGTATGGAAAGCGGAATTTTATTGTAGAAGCGAATAACGAGACCATCGAATGAGTTGCTAACTCTAACACACGTTGTGACACGAAAACAATGGTGTACTTTCTGTCGAACAAATCGGTATATTATTTTCAAAGAAGCTAATAATGATATAAAATAATTAAAGCTAAAACAATAAGCTAATAGTATAGTCAATAGTGATCTTTGCTAAGAATCCTCGCACTAAGCATTCATGGCCCTTACAAATATGTAGTAAATATACATATTTTTGCGGTCAAACATATTATGTTATTTATATAAACATTATATTATTTACAAAGCGCATCGTTTGTGTAATTAAAGAAGTGCAGGAAATCCACAGAAGGCCAATGCGTATAATTATACGGTGTTATATAATTTTATTACATGTTTATATATTTTTTTATTCACGATTGATGATGTGTCAATAATTATTTTGAAATGCATGTATGTATTAAATATATTTTATTCATGTTAACATAGTTGTAGTGTTTTTTCAAAAGCTTTCAAAAAAACAGTACAACTATGTACTATAAAAAGCATTTAATTTTGAATTTATGTATGTAAAGGTTCGAATTTTACAAGTTAATTTTGAGCCACTTTCCGGTGTCAGATTGAGGTACTGTTCCAGATTGTATATACTGTTCCAGTCTCTATGATATAGTTTATCATAAGCACGACCTGATGCTGCTACCAGGATTAGCTCCAGACCAGGGAACTCCGTAACAGTTAATAGTTAACAGTTAACGGTTAGGGACATTAATTTATTTTAGAAGCTACCGGCATAAAAATTTTCAATTCACGGGCAAAAACTTACACGTTAAAAAACGAAACCAAATTAAATCACTGAAACATTACATAAAAAAAACAGTTGTTATTTATTTACCGTAAACAATGATAAAAAAGATACGCTTGATTGCTACCTACATTAAATATACTGAAAAAATGCGAGTGTAATTGATTTAAAACAAACCATGACATGTTTAAATTTAAATTTCACTTAAAAGGCATCGCGGATGAAAGAAGAATTTCATTATTAATATAAATGTGACGTCTGTTTGTTTGTCCCTCTTTTACGTACACACAAGCAACCAGATTGGTATGATTTTGATGTTTTAAATCTATATGCTGACTTTGACACAGCCGAAGGTGGGTGTGATAAAAAAATGAATCAAATTAAAATAGATCAATCAAAACAATGAAACCCTGATAACTGAGGACAGATAAATGTTTCTAGCTTTAGATTGTTACATGTGTTCGGGCAAAATAAATGGTGGAGGTTGAACCAACTACTATATAACCATGATGCTTGGGTGTGATAGCTTTATGTGTCTATCTTCTGGTGACGCTTCGGTCACGGGGCGAAACGATAGTTGAGTTTATGGTAGTGAGTATGTGCAGTGTTGGTGGTGGTGGTGGTTCGTACTGAATGCATTACTACGAATTTTTCACGTATCACGTGTTTGAGAACGTATCGTCATCTCTATATTTACAATTACAAATATTTTCTATTTTCTTTTATTGTGGATTATAAAATAATATTATCATAATCACCTAATGAATTTGATACTAAACAGGAATTTGAATTTGATAAAAATTGTAAAAAAAAAATCTATCATAAGCACTTTCTGATAATAAATAACAAAAAAAAGGAGAAGCTAATTTATCTTAATCGTTCACGCGTAATGAGCAAGAGAAAAAGAGATTCATTTATAAATTTTTTTTTACGTATATATATAGTTAGAAAAGAGAAAGAAAAAGTAAAAAAGCAGATTTATAAAGGCGGACTTATCCCCAAAAGGGATAAGTCTTCCAGTAAACCTTTGAGTAACAAAAGGAAAAGAATTATTTAGATTTATAGATTTGCAACAATAATATAGACTTACCATTAACTTGAGTCTGCCAAACTGCATCTCCAACTCCCCACAAGCCGGATATCACGAAGAAAACGGTCGGAGAGTCTGGATTCGGCGTCCAGATCAGGAGCCACACAATAAGGCCAAGGTGCAAGGCGGCTCCCATCACAAGAATCGGGAATCGTCCGATATATTTCATTGCCGATCCGAACAGCAACGAACATACAGCGTTGACGACTCCGAAGCAAATCATAACGTAGCCTATAGACCGGATTCCAAGAGCGCAAGAAACGTACGCCTAAAACAAACGAATAATTACAAATATACAAAAAAAAAACAGAAGACTATATTATTATTATTTATACCATAAAAAATGCAACCTTTCAAACTTAAGACATCATCCTCTGTTATACTATAAAGGTATATCTGTTATACTATATTATATTATATTCTACTATAGAAAATATTCCAGTTGAACACTTAAAATACAAGCGGTACTCGCGACAATATTAGCAGCAATTGTACTTTGAAAATACTCTGAATTATATAATATGTGATTGTTATGTAATGTTCTCTTTACCGAAAGAAAAACGGCTTTTTTATCTAAAGTGTTAGCCCTGTATATAAGCCTTAATTGTGCCAAATTTCATAATGAAAAACAGACTTTAGCATTTATAACATAAGTTAGAATCTGTGCATCATATTATGCTATTTCTTTTGTATTAAATTTAGCTATCCGTCTATATGCTTGATAATTATAAATTTGCGATATACGAGTATTTTACAACTTAAAATACCAAACAAAGTCGATGGCACCTTTAGTAAGTAATATTTTGCACTGGAATATATTTATGCATCGTGTCTTGTACAAGAATACTTAATTTTGATCATAGTTGGTTTGTTGGTAAATACATTAAAGTCATTAACCATATTTTAATGTAGCAGACTTAAAATATGTAAAATAAAAAAAAAACATCTCTAATGTATAAGAATAGGAAATGTAACTTTCTTCGGATAAAGCGATATGGGTCCTGTGATAACACCTCATTTAGAGATGTCAAATGGCTAGTCCATTACTTTGTATCAATATTAGTGGAAAATAAGTTAGAATCAGAAAAAATAAACCAGTGTAGAGAATATTAGTACAGTGATGAATTACATAAAACTCACTTGGGTATAGTCGGCGCCAATAAACGCCTGCTCCATGCCGATCCACAAAGTGATCGGGATGAGCAATTGCTGGTTTGGTTTCTTCAGTTGGTATGCGGTGGCAGACAGCAGTTGGATGCCCGACAGCTTAGCCGACTCTGATGTTCTCTGTTTCTCGCCATACCTAACGAAATATACATTTTCGTCAACATCGCTCGTTTGACATTTTAAATTTATATACGCTGTGCGCAAAATATTGATATCTATACTTATTACAAAACAAATTCCTCAAACGCGGTCTATCTGTATGTGATAGATTTTCTTGAAATGATCGTAGGCATTTTTAACGGTTATTACTGAAAGGAATTCAATTCAAAGGCTGAGGTTTTAGATTATATCGCGTAAGCCGCATTAACCTACACTACACTTAAGTAATACTAGAGAATTGTAGATATACAAAAAAACTATTAAAAAATCCCGTATGTTTTGTATGTACAGGGCTTTTTAATCTTTTAATCTATTATGGTTAACTCATAATAACTGCTTTGCAAATGTTCAAAATTACAATTAAATACACTGATTTTCACGCGGGCGAAACCGCAGTTACAGCTAGTTATTTAATGTTTTTGATACGGTCCTTTAATTAAAGGAAAAATTAGCTTTTTTTTAATATATAATTTTAATCAGAATGTAAATAAAATAGCTAGTGACTTTATAACTTCAAAAGCAAAACAGTCCATGCGACATCCAGATTATCAACTATAAAGTTCGAACAATAATTGTAATTAATAGCTTAATAAAAATATAAAGTGTATCGAAAAAAAATTCTTGATTCAGAACAGGCATTGATTTATCCTAATCATTTAAATTTCAATGACATTTTAGCAACTTTAATGCAGAATTTTGCAACAGGCAAAATTAATTTAGAAGCTAGCATGACGTTACTTTTTCATTAGGACCGTAGTACTGTTGGTTGGATATAACTGTAAGACGAATTTAGAATTCAATTTACGTTCTTTCTTAGCTTCATTTAATACAGGAAATGAACTCTAAGAAGCAAGTTGAATAAAATAACCTTTCGTATTTCAAGGTTTGTATCTTGACCAGTCTGTAGGCGCATTGCGAGGAAAAATTAAAAAGTCATGCATTTTATAGTAAAAAGTTAACTTGTGACTATACATATAACTCAGCTTGCTTGGGTAATGCTTCGCTTTACGATTTTGTCGTGGAGTCTATCTCCTGACGATGCTTCGGTTACGGGGCGAAACAACAGTTGAGATTGTGGTGGTGAATGTGTGCAGTGTATTGTTGTGCCATCGGTGTCGGGTAATGCATGAGTTCTTACAAATTCTGCATATATCAGGTATGAGAACGAATAGTACGCTCTACATTTAGCATTACATATATTTTCTTTTATCGCGGATTATAGCGAAATAATATTCTCATTACTTTTGTTTGTTGCAATTAATCGTAAAAAATATTTGAAATTAACTTGTTGGTTGTAGAACTAAGTCTATTCAAAATTGATCGTTTGTTTTCTGACATGATGGCATTTAAAAAATACCGTGTACATTATTAACAATTTGAATTCGTGAAAAGAACGCACGATTGATGATTTCATCTTCAAATATAGTTTGACAGGCGAGTAGAGTATCCGTATACGTTGTTAGACATTTTTCTAGTATATTTTATTCTTATCTCAAAAATTTTACGAAGAGCCAGCAAGAAACTCGGTGATTGCTCTTTTCAAAATATAAATCTTACAACTAGTTACATTTCGTCATTACTATCTTGCATAAGGTCAGAGTATAATCACGCATTCCTATAATATATTTAATCCTAAACAGTTATGTATTGAAGTGGTAGTATGTTAAGGAATGTATATAAATAAAAATGTATGTTTGTCATGTTATATGGTTTTTCGGAATGAGTATTCGATACTCGTTACATATATGAACATATTTCATAAAAATTTTGCCCATACATTTCGGATTCCCCATACAAAATTGTTCATAAAAGCCGATTGTCACGACGGCCGTCAAATATAAATGGGAGTGAGGGGCAGACCGTTACAATGTCATAGTTCACACAATCCCAGCATCTCTTTTTCGGCCTCCCTCTAATCACATTACATTTAGATTACACATTCACATTACAGAAGTTTAGTATATATTACTGAAAAATGTACCTTATACATTATTTTACCTTGATAGAGGATCGACGAGTAGTGCCACCATTAAGACGGCAACGACGACACAAGCGAGGTATATAGCACTGATTTCATATATTTCGCTGTCCGGTGGCCTGTGCAGGTTCCTATTGTCATGGTGACCACCTCCGATCATGCAGAAGTTGGCACCACAAGCAAGGAGCGCGTGACTGGTATTCTCTTTGGATGTGTTTCCGCTGTGTACCCCGGATGAGAATACTGTAAGAATGGCACAATTTTTATCACTTACTGTTTTAATTAAAACATTCATAAATTGAACTAAGGAGGTCGGTGAATAATCTGAAAAAAATCTCATTTGTTTCTTCAGATCATTGCACCCGGATGTTTCAGTAAAAACTGACGGCACAAACAGAAACGAGTTTAACTTCTAGATGAAATAATTTTTTTAAAGCACTTACCTAAGCTAGAAATAAGATTTCCCCACAATTCAGCAGTCTGCCAAGCGAGGAAGAAGAAGCCGAAGAATCGCACGATGATGCCATCTACGGCCTGATCCGTCAATTTTGCATAGACACTTCCAGCTTGGGTTAAATAAGTAGCCTTAGATGTCCACATAGGCGCTGCGCCCAGACCGACAATAACGCCGGCCGGCACGAGCGTGTAGAACGCTGGGAAAAATTGAGCACCAATATACGGTGCATAGCAAAGCATAGACAGACAAAGGGTCCATTTGACCGTCAGCCTCTTAATAAGGAACGTGGGCACAAATATACAAGACACTACGAGTGCCGCGTAAATGGAACTGAGGGACACCGTGCCAAGACCGTCTGCGGCGTTGATCGAAGACTGGAGGTTTGCAGTTCCTTGAAAAGCGGTGAACTGAACCATGAACGCCGCACTGACTGCCGCCACATTCTTTAATATTCTCCATTTCTCATTTCTCGACAATTTCACTTTTCCGGAGGCATATGAATCATCCTCAGTGGGCAAGGGCGGCGGTTTGACGATGTCATCGTTGGAGTCTCGATCGTGTTGGTAGCCATCGTTCTTGAAACCAGTTTTGATCGTGTACACAGAATCTCTGTCCGGCCGGTGGTCCTCGCAGCCGCCACCGTGCGTTGCAGTCATACCGTGTTCTCCTGTTGCCCTGCAAAATAATATAAAATTAGACCCATGAGATTTGAAACAAACTACGAATTTAGGCCAAACGCGGCCCTTTGTTATATACATACTTGAAGGAGATATTATTTAATATACACATTTAATCTATAGAAACGATGGCAAATATAAAATGATATTATCTGATAAGAGAAGAATTTGCATTCCTAACCTGATATTGGTTAAATAGTTATTGAAACTCATAGTTCCAACATTGATCTAGTGTTAATACCAGCCAATTATTGCTTTTCATTCTTAAGCTGATTTGCCAATTAACAGGATGAAAGTCAAGAGTCAGATGACTAGCTGTCATCAATAAAATTAGGTAACAGGAGTAACGTTCAGTTTAGCCATTGCAATACGAGGATAAACGAGTAAATTTTATGGTACCCAGTGATGAAACCGGAGCGTAGATATTCCGTTCGAGTACACATCCAAAACCTACAACCATTCAATGTTCCATTGTGTAACATAATAAGTATATACGTCGATGTTGTTAGATTCGTAACGGCGTGTCGTCACCGCGTTTAGTCGATTACAGTTTGTTTACGATTTTAATGTAAACAGTGGGACAAAGGTGTTACGAGTACTCTAAAGATATTGGATTTTACAGCTACTGTTATGTGTTGGGTGATCGAAAACTGTTGCGGTACGAACACTATGTGCAAATACGCTTGCTCTTTCATTTAACTTTTTTGAATCAGAAATAAAGTCAGTTCAGTGTAATTATTTTCGCCTTGTTGCAGACAAGACTGCTAATGCTAATGTAATGTACGTAATGCTAATCTGTGCTGTAAAGATAGGTTAAAGTTACATATTTAAGGTCTGTGTTATTTGCGAAATTATTCAAACACATCCGCCGTGGGATATCCGGCTGCATAGAATAGACCATCCTCGATTCTTACCGAGGCGTCATAAAAGGCGACTAAGGCAAGTTGACGCCCATTGAGGTATCCGGCTGAGAATAGACCACCCTCATTTCTTGTCGAGGCGTTATAAAAGGTGACTACGGTAAATTGACGTCAGGTCAGCGCAAATTAGCTAGCCAAAATATATCCTATTATATATTTTGGCTAGCTAATTTGCGCTATTGAAAACACAATGTTAAAAACATGTTGCGTTGATCCCACTTAGACTGGGATGAGGACAGGAGAAAAATAAGTTTATTTTTCTTAAACGAAAGTGTTAGAATCTGGATGGATATATTCATATTTTCATGTATCAATTAGTTTTAGTGGTCACGTGGTGTTAAATCTGGAAGAACTCTTTTTTGTTCAATTTCATTCAATTTTAAGCACTATGTAGGTGAATTTTGTTAAAAATAGGATTTGAAATTTCCAATCAATCAATAAGGAATCTGCCATTTATCATTATTATCTTACGAGATATATATAGATAGGCTCAAAACGTAAATATTTAACTGTTGCAATATATAAATATATATATATATATATATATATATATATATATATATATTACATTATACTTATATATATATATATATATATATATATATATATATATATATATATATATATATATATATATATATATATATATATATATATATATATATATATGTCGCATCCTGGTAACCAACGTTCCATCATTAAAATTATATTGAAAATAGAAGGCGCAGCGGTGACAGAATGCAGAATATAAAGTTGAAGATAAGCGTTGTACTTTTCCATAAGCACGATACCTTTATTACGCCCACTAATCTCTAAGAATAATGCCCAAGATACTGATGAGTCTATATATATATATATATATATATATATATATATTTATATATATATAATGTCATAACATATTTTACCGAGGTGTCGTAAACGACTGAGGTATGCTGACGTCAGGCAGGCGGCCGGTCGTAAAAACGCAGCCAAATCATGTGACAGTATGTTTATAGCATGTTGTGCCGACCCCTCTAAGAGTGGGATAAGGGCAGGAAGATGATGAATGTTATGTCATATTTTTGTATTTTTTTTACACTATTATTACATGACAATCCCAGCAGTAGATGTTCATCGGTAGAAGACGAGCTTTCCCTTAAACCCTTGCAAAGTATAGAATAGGATTTTTGCTAATGTTTTGTATACTTTGTAGCTCGCATAGTCATTCGGCATTCATTTCAATAGACAAACGAAAATTTACGGTTGAATGTGTTTGCTAGCGTATCTAAATCAAATGAACACATTCGCAATGGCTTCCCACGGTATCGCGCACACAATTTGCTGTTCCATAGTTGTTGCTGACACTTAATACACGTTTAGAGGCTAACCTTAAATTGGTCATATTTGGAAATCTAACGCAGCATCCGGTGCTTTTGAGCCGAGTTATATGCATAGTATTATGTATATACTAGCTGTGCAAGCTTGACTCGTGTCACAAAGTTTTTACCTTGTAAATGCCGACCCCGCAGAAATTATAATATGAACACTTGAAGTAAATACGGCACTAAGTACCTAAAAATTGAAATTCGAACTAAGTATGCAATTTGGTTCTAAAAGCGCTTTTAGATTAGATAGGATTTTAGATTAGGATATGTATGTATATATATAAAATATATATCTGCCCTTATCCCACTCTAAGTGGGTTCTACATACATGGGTACATGTTTGGCTACCTTTTTGTACGACCCGCCGCCTGCCTGACTTCAACTTACCTTAGTCGTATTTTAAGTCACCTCGGTAAGAAATGAGGGTTGTCTATTCTACTCAACCGGATACCACACGGCTTTAAAGCTAGACCAATGTTGATAAGATTTGGTAAAAACTAAGCTTATACTCGGCTTGACAAATAAGATACAGTAAAAGTAAAAGTAAGTTACGGCCTGTTACTATCCCACTGCTGGAAGAAGAAGAAGAAGAAGGCTTGGAGCTAAGACCTACCACGCTGTTCCAATGCGGATTGGTAAGTTACACATATCCCCAGAATTCTCTAGAGATATGCAGGTTTCCTCACGATGTTTTCCTTCACCGAAAAGCGTGTGATGAATTGCAATTATCTATTAGACACATAAGTTTTACTAGAAAACTCATTGGTGCTTGCCCGGGGTTTGAACCCTAGACCTCCTCGAAAGAGGCGCACAGTAAGTATTTTGAATTCATTTCGAACCGAACTCTTTCTCATAATCCAACCACTCGGTTACAAGAGAACAGTTCCTAGGATCTTATAAGATGGGAACTGACGTGTGAGACATCGATGTATGTATGTCCTCATTGTTAAGGGCATCTTGTGTTGCGCAATTGCAAAACCATCTTGACCTCTTTCGGAAACTCATTTTATTTACCTTCGACGACGCAATATTTTAGCGTTATGCCTGGACTTAAGGCTGTATGATGTATCTTCGTATTTTGTGTTTACTAATATTTTTAATGCGAAAGTCTGTCTGTTACGTATTCACGGAAATTCCACTGAGCAATGTTTAAAAAAAATTGTGTGATATAAATTTATACACTGAGCTAACATGTAGAGTAAATAAACCCATCTTTCCATTGGGATCAGGAGAAAAACAGTTTAGAACATAACTGAGAGTATTTTAAAACGGAATTTGACGCGAACGAACTTGCTGGTATCACAAGAACAATACACTTAAACCTTAAAAAAACAATATACCAGTATTGGCCGTAACGTAAAAAAAGTGCATCGAAGTGATGGGTTTATGCAGAAAAGAAAGAGATCTTAGACAATTGACTTATGCGGCTCTACTTTGGCTGTGTGGATGCCCCAGATATTCTCTTTTGACTGTGATAGCCTAGCGGTGAGACTGTTCGACTCTTTCGAGGGGGACACAAGTTCAAACCCCGGGCAGACACCAATGAATTTTCCTGTTAAAACTTATATGTCTAATTGTTAATTGCAATTTATCACACGCTTTTTGGAGGAAATCTTCGTGAGGAAATCAGCATATATCTAGAGAATTCTTGGAGTGTGTAACCTACCTATTGGAATAGCGTGGTGGGTCTTTACTCCAACGCTTCTCTCGAAAAATGGAGAGTGGAGGCTTATGCCCAGCAGTGGGATAGTAACAGACCGTTTTTTTACTTTTATGTTCTTAATATATGTCTGCTTTCCTTCAGCGATTGTTAACGAAAGTTTCAAAGTACCTGAACTTTATTGGTCAGTTAGTTGAACCGTCAGTTACGGACAGCTGAACGGGCAACGTGTATTCATGGTGAATTTACATAAAAAAGTAGCATTCTCATTTAGTTTTAAACATGTTCTCAGTAGATAGTGTATCGAATCAGTCAATTTTATTTGTTGCTGACATTTGAAGGTTACAGACCAAAAAGTACCTCATACAAACGTACGTAATCTTTAAATATAAAGTTTAGTAAATTATTTATATATAAACAAAATTAAATCGTGAAAATAAAAGTTTTAGTGAGATAGTATCATCACTACATAGTATAAAACAAAGTCGCATTCTTTGTTTGTTCATATATCCCTATGTATGCTTAAATCTTTAAAACTACGCAACAGATTTTGATGCGGTTTTTTTAATAGATAGAGTGGTTCAAGAGGAAGGTTTGTTATTTTTGAGGTCTCTGTAAATAATTACATTTTTTCCGCTTACATTGCAAACGCAGGCTAAAATGCGTTTACAGCATGTAATTTAAGTGAACATTTTGGGAGATATTACAGATTTAAAATGCCGTGAGGACGCTATAGCTATATTATGCCGTTCTTTCAAGAGTTTGTTTAAAGCTGTGAATGTTTTTTATAAAGACATTCTGTAATTAATTGTAAAAATAAAATACATAGGGAAAATGTAAAAGTAAATAAGTAAAAATGTACTATATAAATTTAGATATTCCAAAGATAGCAGGAAAACTTCTTGGTATAGGGAGAGGAAATTGTTTTTTTCTCCAAATTTAACGCTTGCGGGCCACGGGCAGTAATGAATAAATCAAAACTACTGGATCGATTTTAATCATTTTTTTACACAGAGTGACATGGGATATATATTTTATACCCGTGCGGCATGCCGCTAGTACATAATATAATAAAGTGTAATCCCTATACCCTATCTTTGAAATTACGAAACTTTTCTAGCAATTTAAGACATAATAAGTTACCTCCTGATGATATTTCGATTACGGAGAGAAATTATCGTTGAGATTCTCGTACTGAATGTGTGTAGTGCTTGTATAGTGTAGTAGTGTATTGGTGGTGTTTTGTGGTAGGTGCGATTACTAATCCGCATGTATAAAGTATGATACCAATTGTACTTCCAACAAAACATTTTCTTAACCAATGCAGATAATAGAAAAATAATTGTATATAGAATGATAAAACTAGCTTTTGTTCGAGACTTTGTGTGGACTTCATTACCGAGATTAAAGCATATATCACACAACAACAACAATATCACTTCAATCATTTATTCCATTCAACGTGAAAAGGGAACAAAGAAACTAATTTTCATATTTGTAAAATTAGAACGGATGTGAGATTAAAAATGTCACTCAATGTGACATCAGATACAAAAAGTTTGCATGACTTTACAAATACAATCGATATTACCATCGTACCGCACTAATGATAACATTGGCATGATAATGAGTGTTATTTCGGTCTTGTATTATTCAATTTTGATGCCAGAGGGCAAGAGATTGCCAGTAATATAGGGTCGTCAAACAAATTAACGATTTAATAAGCGGATGATGAGTTCAAATTTTATTCCGTTCCGGAAACACATCAGTCTTTGTATCAATCGCTCAAGGCCTCGTAACAATGTGTTTGAATTGTTCACAGTACACGTTATGAGACAAATGACAAATGTTGTGAGATGAGAACAAACAATGATTTTTAGACTAAGCTAGGATCTTATTTATGACGAGGCACTAAAGGCGCGTCACACGATTCATATTTATATGATGAGAATCATTATTACAACAACAAATGGATGTTTACTTTTGAACTAAAAAAAATAACTAAACTAGAATATTCTGTTAGTGGAAAAGCATTAAGCATAAGCAAAAGGATTGATTAAAAGTGTGAGTGTGTCAAATATATAATGTTTAATGATTTAATGTATTATTTATATTATACTACAATAGTATCAAATACTTAACGAGGTGTCGTAAAAGGCGACTAAGGTAACTTGACCCACCGTGTGGTATCCGGTTTAGTAGAATAGACCACCCTCTTTCTTACCGAGTTGTCGTAAAATACGACTGAGATAAGTTGACGTCAGGTAGGCGGCCGGTCGTAAAAACGCAGCCAAATCATGTGACAGCATGTTTATAACATGTTGTGCCGACCCCACTTAGAGTGAGGTAAGGGCAGGAAGATGATGAATCGGTGTGCATCTTTTCGATTCTTAGAAGAATAGAATAAGCTGCGATAGCCTAGCGGAGAGCACTCTTTCTAGGGGTCACGAGTTCAAACCCCGTGCGACGCCAATGAGTTTTTTCTGTTAAAACTTCTGTGTCTGATTGATATCTGAAATTTATCGCTTTTCGGTGAAGGAAAAGGAAACCTGCATACCTATAGAGAATTCTGAGGATATGTGTAACTTACCAATCCTCACTGGAGAAGCATGGTAGGACTTAGTTCTAATCCTTCTCTCCTAAAACGAAGAGTGAAGACCTATACCCAGCAGTGGGATAGTAAGAGGTCACTTTACTTTACTTTTTCTTAGAAGTATAAAGAATAGTTTGCGCTGGCAAGCTGTACTAAATGCGGATAATTTAAGAAATATTTTAGTTTATTTATGAGTGTCGGTAATTATTAATTATTTCTTTTTTAAGGGTAATTTAATAAAGATTTAATTATATTTAAGGCCTTATAAAGTAATTAAATTACGTTATAAGGCCTTAAATAAATGTTTGAATGTGTTTCAATTTGATATTTGGATTAATTGTTTAAAATAAATTAAATTGAATCATTTTTGGAATACAATGCAATACAAATGTATTGAAATTAATATTCAATCTTAAACGCGTATTGTTATCAACAATTAGGTGTTTAAAATTTCTAAGTGTAATTATTGAATGGTTTTTTTAATATATTATTAACTCATAATTCATAAACATCGAAACGTCAGAGGTGCATCACTATGCCTGCCGTGAGGTAAGTGCGACAGAGAGCGCAACAGAGGGCGTCCTATTTTTACTTTTTATTATCTTGCGGGTAGCGTGTATTGGATATAAGCATAGCATTCTGCACTCTTTTATATAAACTATAATTGCGCCAAACTTCTGCGTCGTTTTTTTCGTAAAGAGGGATAGAAAGTTTTTGCTTCGCATATTTAATATATAAATAAGAGGTCAGGCCCTGTTCGTATTGACGATCTGGAATTATATCGCCATTAGCTGATAGCGGCCAAGTTCGACACGTCATCGATAAACAAAAATGTATGAACTGTGTCATTGTCAACAAGTCATAATAGTGTTAAAAATTACAAAAATATGACATCGTCACTTTATCTCGTACTAGCTTTACACGAAAAATTATTAACTTTTGTTGAAAAAGTAACTTAATTGGTATGATCGAAGCACCTCAAGCTGTAAAAATCAGCAGCTTTCAAATCGGAATCCTCTATAATTTTTTCTTAAAACAAGGGTCACATCGTGATTGATAAGGGTTGAGATCTTAGAGACTCTTCTTCTTCGTCACGTGATGGATGTCCACTGCTGGACATAGGTCTCTTCATGGGATCTTCTAAGGTGTGATAGCCCAGCGGTAACACCGTGCGACTCTATTGAGGAGAGCTCGGGTGCGAACCCGGGCAGACACCGATAAGTTTTTCTATTAGAACTTATGTGTCTAATCGATACTTGCAATTTATCACACGCTTTTCGGTGAAGGAAAACATCGTGAGAAAACCTGCATAAGTAAAGTAAAGTAAGTAACGGCCTGCTACTATCCCACTGCTGGGCATAGGCCTCTTCTCTTCGTTTTTTTTTGGAGAGAAGGATTGGAGCTAAGACCTACCACGCTGCTCCAATGCAGATTGGTAGGTTACACATATCCCAAGAATTCTCTAGAGATATGTAGGTTGGAGGAACCTGCATATCTGTAGAAAATTCTGGAGATATGTGTAACCTGCCAATCTGCATTGGAGCAGCGTGGTAGGTCTTAGCTCCAATGCTTCTTTCCAAAACCGGAGAGAAGAGGCCTATTCCCCGCAGTGGGAGAGTAATAGGCCGCTACTTTACTTTTTTATGGGATCTCCACACAGCACGATCTTGTGCCGCTTGGACTCAGCTGCTTCTTGCGACCTTTTTGAGGTCGTCAGAACGACCTTGTCGATGCGGGGTCGCCATTCCAGTAATAATACTCCTACCCCCATCGTTTTTAAGGACTATTTGCGCCTGACATCGCCACTTCAGGTTCGAGACACGTTGAGCTATGTGGGTTGCTGATTGATAAGTAATGGTTCTTCTATGTATCTCCTCATTTCTGATTTGTTCACGTAGATAAATTCCGATCATAGCTCCATCGGCTACTGAGTGACTTTGTGCTTTCCTATTAGGCACTGAGATATAATCAGTCCTGGAGACTATCTCAGTAAAAAACCTGGTATAGGTACCCCCATAGATCAAAGGTCATAGCAGATCATTGGGAAATACCAAGGTGATTATTAAAACCCGCAATTCACTCTGGAGTCCAACAATTTTCTTCGAATGAATAGCATAGAGTACGTACAAAAGTTAGTTCCGTATCCATGACGATATAGAATATAGTTATTTTATACATAGAGTAGAAAAGACAAAGGTGAACCAGTGCGGCGTATTTTTAATTCAAATATTGTGAACATGTTTTAGATTTCAAAATGTTTGAATTTATATATTATATATAAGCTTTAATTGCACCAAATATCATCAATATATTGAATTGGCCGTGAATGCGTCACAGAAAGACAGACATATTTATAATATTAGTATTTATTTTACGACAGATTTGTACGGATGTGAGTAACTGTCGAAATAACCAAACTCTTTGCAATAATCACTTCAGATATCAAGACATTGAAACTAAACTCCTTTCAAACTATGTCAATATATTAAAATATATATATTATTGTTTCGCGGTAATTAAACTGATTCGTAGAATCGGCAATCTATATGTTGATGCTAATGGATTTTATTTGACAGTTTTCCTGTATTTGCAAAAAACTATAAAAATATTGTTCAAGCGTGTTTCACAAAGAGAGGGTTCCGCATAACCATGTAATTTTTAATCAGGGGTATATCTGACCTGCAAGTATAGATCTTTTATTAACTAGTAAAGTAACCGACGTAATGTTATTTTAATTGGAAACGTTTATAAGATTCTTTACGGTAACAGCAACATTCTAAGCCATTTGTAGCTTCATTAATCATATTGATCCTTCACAATTTAAAAGTACTTAGAGCTTATTTAAATAAAGATTATTCTCATTGAAATTAAAGTATGACACGACCAAAGTTATACTCATAAACATTTTTTACAACTTTAAAATTGCATATGTATATGCTAATAGGTAGTAGCTTTTACGGCAGCATTTTTGCATTTATGCTACACCCAAATGGTCACAGCGTCACCAAATGGAATGGGCGAGCGAAGAAGCATCTTCAATATTGAGAAATGAGGATAGTAGCGCATAGAAGCTCTAATAGCGTCGGTAAACGCCTTCCTAAAGGGACTCCGTGAAAGAAGACGAAGGTTCGCGACAATTAAAAACAATCTACGACCGTCTTCGCTTTAAAACTTCTTCATTAAATACTTTTTTACGAGTTTATACAAAACTTTAAGTTACTTAAGTTTTCAAGTTTTAAATAAATTTATTTTATAAACTATATTTTGGATTTTTAGTTAAAGGAACCCTAAAAGTAAGACTAATAACGTCACAAATAAAATATACATTATAGTTTTGTTTACTTTTTTCGGAACCAATTATCGTAAGCCGGTCCAAATGTCACAAATTTTCGTAATTTTTAAATAGGGAAATCCCTGAGAACAGATCGTAAAAGACCCCGTCAGCAGAATAGTTAACTAATGCTAAAATCCTAAATTTCACAGTTTCACTTTATTTTGGACATCGAATAAAGCAAAAGTAGGTTTTTGATCCCACTGCTGGGCCTTTACGACAACAGGCAAGTCAAGGCACAATGATTCTGCGCTTCAATGATACAAAACAAGAGAGATGAAGAGCAGTGAAAACTATAAAGGTTCCATAAACAAGTTTTGCGCCAAAAAAATCGATATATTTTATACGAAAACCGGCTAAAAATTTACTGGCGAGCGAGTTTTAAGGCAATTAAATTTAATGAACTTCAGATATACGGAAAGTTACCTTTGAAAAGTACGTATTAAGTGCTTTTGTATGCAAAAAAGTTAGACGCCAGGTTTGTATGAACCAGTTTGAAGAGGAAGAATCTTATGGAATGCAATAAAAATCTTATTAATACCAGAACCTTAAATTTTGAGATAATTTAATACATGTCGTTAATTCCAGAAGCTTTCAATTTGTGTAACTTCATTTAAAAATATATGTTTATATTCAAACTTTTACTAATTATATTTAAATGAGAAACTCAGACAGAGTTTTGCATTGTTACGTTGTTTTTTGTTTTTTACGTTGTCATGTCGAATCCGCTGAACCAATATCGATATAATTTGGCACAACTAATGCTTGTAACATAGTATAGGTATAAAAAACATATAATAATAATATACAAATCTTGGTAATTGAACGGTATTAGGATGACGTTAACAAACGCCATCTATTATGCAATATGTCAAGGTTTTTCATTAATGATGTGTCAAAGTCAAAAGATTTCGTTAATTTCAAGAAGTAGGTTCTATATCACGTTGTTTGGCTGACACCGAAAGAGTAATTTAAAAGGTTTTATATATTTTGGAGAATTTACTGCTCATTCTAGGACTAAGATTAAAGCGCGGGTACTAATTGTTATTATAAAATGCAAAAATCCGTTTTACTGTTACGCTCTTTCACGGTTAATCCATGGTTGAAATATTAAAAAAATAAATATGAAATTTGGAAAAATTAAAGCTGTACTGCTTAAGAGACTGTGGTATAAAAATGTAAAATAGAAAATAGTTAAAAGATTGTTCCACCGAGTTTCTTTCTATTTTTTTTCGGTAAGAGAACATTTCGAACCAGTTGTAGCTTCATTAATCATATTGATCCTTGACGATTCAAAAGTGCTTTAAAGAGTTTATTTGAATAAAGATTATTTTGAAAGGAGATAAATTTTCCCATTTTTCATTTACCAACAGGATTTTTTTAAAAGGATATACAAATATTCAGAACGCTGGAAACAAGTCATAAATAATGATGGCAAATATATTATTATAGATATTTAAGTATGCATTTAAATTATACACCTATTATACACCCACAATACAAGTATTAATCACTTTATTGTCCCATATATTTATTTATTTGTTTATTATTTGTTTATTCAATAAAGTATTTAAATAATTTATAGAATGAGGCGATACTTAGCGGAGGTCTATAATACAAAACTAATGAGAATATTATTTTGCTATAATCCGCGATAACTATAAATAATTTAACGCGGATTATTGCAAAATAATATTCTCATTAGTTTTTTTCAAATTCAAATTCAAAATATTCTTTATTCAAATAAACTTGTAAACAAGTGCTTTTGAATCGTCAACTCTACTGCTGGTTCGGAAAGCTGTTCCTACCGAGAAGAGCCAGCAAGAAACACGGCGGTTGCTCTTTTAAAAATATAAATCTTAATACTATTTACATTAAGTCGTTACTGTCTTGTACAGGTTCAAAGAGAGCTATATCCACACATTGTTATTTTCTAAATAATCTTCAAGAGTATAGTAGGCTTTCTGTATCAGCCTCTTTTTAACAGTGTTTTTAAACTGCTGTAATGGCAAAGCTGAAATCAATAAAGTTTATTAATTATTGTATGAAAAATTTATTCTTTTGTTTCAGCCTAAAAACGGACAGGACTTTCCGGTTGACCTATTCTATGTTGATACAGAATTATAACTATAGTTAATGCAGCATATATACGCAGTTCTGCGCTTAATAACCGTGGGTCCAACGGCAAGTTCTCGATGCCGTCGCTGAAAATAGCCAACGGGGCATCGACTCAACAGATTCCACCCCAAACTGGCCCGGGTTCAGATTTATTTGGTTTCAACCAGCCGCGTCTCCAATTGCGAGAAGGAATTAACGATAATATAGCGCGATGACGCGTCGGAACCGAACGGTGTAAAGATATCAAAAGGATATACTCGTAGTGACTACTTCTTCCTGCGGTTGAACTCGCGTCAACGTAATCATTAAAATAATAATAATAATATTATGGGGTATGATCCTCCGCCTATCTTTTATCTATTTATATATTTATAAGTACATTTATTATCTGTATTTTATTTAAATTATACACATCCGCCGTGTGGTATCCGGAAGAATAGTACAGTACCACCTTCTTTTCTTACCGAGGTGTCGTAAATACAACTAAGATAAGTTGATGTCAGGCAGGCGGCCTGACTGACTACAATCTACCTTAGACTTTAGGACACCTCGAGAATTGTAATATATGATGAAAAGTTATTCAAGGGACCAGCAAAATGTTTTAAATAAAAAAAATCTATACCTACCTATATCTATACTTAGTTATATAGGATGAGGTGCTACTTTCCATAATACAAAAGTAATAAGAGAATTATCTTGCTATAATATTCTCCCATACTCGCTAATTGTATATAATTTAATCAGTTTTTATCCCACCAAGAAAGCTCTCCCTTCCTTTTTTTCATCTAACTGCTAATCTAATCTAGTCCAAATCCCGTTGGTAAGTTACACATATCTAATAATATAATTCTCTTTTGATATGCAGATTTAATTCGAAAGCGCGCAATTATTTGTTATTATAAACTAGTAAACATTAATAAATAGCTCATTGACTTACCCGGGGTTTGAACTATGATCTTCTGTTCACACGGCTACGATGGATGATATTGCATAAAATTATGTACAGGTGAATGGACATTTATAGTGGATTTTGCAACAATATATTTTCCATACAGCTATTCTAATATAAACGCGGTGCACGTATTAACACCCCGCCAGAATATCCTCAGACAACTAGTGGGCAAAATCGTATGAATCATTTTGAATTAGAATTCGATGTATGCGAGCATTCCATACATCTTGATGTGATTTTAATCAAAAGCCTCATGTAATAATCCAGTAATGTTCTATTGGTGAATTTTTTTGTGAAATTTATTATATGCAACACCATATCTTTCTCGGCGGCTATTTGTAAAGAAATACATGTGATTTTTATTATATGAAACTTTTCTAATTATTTTTCCATAAAAAATTTACGTTAAAATAAGGAAACTGACTGTGTGAGTATAATATACTACTCATATAATAAACAAAATGTAAAAAATTAACAACTCTTATCAATGTCACAGTTTTGGTGTATTAACGCTAAAAAAAACGCTAAATTATGATTCCGTTATATTCGAAAGACACAAAATGACTTTATCCCGTTAAATTTAATTTTAAATTAGGGAATATCGCTATTTCTCAAATATAATAAATTCTATAATAAAAATCCACAATCAATTTCAGCTTTGCCATACAGCAGTTTAAAAACACTGTTAAAAAGAGGTTGATACAGAAAGCCTACCATACTCTTGAAGATTATTTGGAAGATAAGAATGTGTGGATATAGCTCTTTGAACGTGTACAAGACAGTAACGACTTAATGTAAATAGTATTAAGAATTATATTTTTAAAAGAGCAACCGCCGAGTTTCTTGCTGGCTCTTCTCGGTAGGAACAGCTTTCCAAACCAGCAGTAGAGTTGACGATTCAAAAACACTTGTTTACAAGTTTATTTGAATAAAGAATATTTTGAATTTGAATTTGAATTCAAGCATGTGCAAATGTGTCATGGTTTTAAGTCAGCGACTAAGACCAAGGGTGTAGCCAGAATTCTGGACAGATAGGGGCAGAAAATCTTAGAATATTTTAGTTTTTAGTTTACCAGCGACTAATCGGTGTTTTGGAGGGGGGGGGGGGATTAGAGAGCCGACCCTCTTTGCCTAAGACTCTGACTGAGAATTTCTAAAAAACGTGTAATCTACAGAGCCGTATTGGGTTGGATTTGGTCCTAACTCCTCTTTCCAAAAGAAAAGTGGAGGAGGCCTTAGTTTTATGGAAATGTAAAAGTGGAAGACTTTGTCCAGTGGAAACATAAAAGGTCAGTACTTGAATTTTTTTACATATGCGAATTACATTATTACAATGTGAACGATGAATCAATCTAAATGTCGAACAGATGTGCAAACATCAGAAAATGAACAATTGTTTTCACGGAATCATCACAAGTGTTATGCCCGGTCTAATCACTCCCATTTAACTCAATGTACTTGCAAGTCTGCTGTTCACTTGACTTTAATGTTTTGGACTCGGATTACGTGTTGTTTATTTTTTTTGACGCTGTTATAACTTTAACCTGCTGGAATTTTTTAACACAAGTACAATAGAATTGTTTTAATATACTGGCTGCTTTAAATTAAATGTTATTTGGATTAACAAATGTTGTTAACTATAATGTATTATTTACTTCTACCCAATATATTTTTTTCTATTCGAATAAAGGTAAAAATTAAGATTTTATTTTTGACTTTTGGGCACGGGAATTTTGATGTCGTTGACTTAAAATAATAATAATAAATAATAATCGTGTATATGAGTTAGGTACCTAAACGGATAAACTCCTAAACATGTTTACTGAAGTGTCGGAGCATTAACTCAGCATCGGAAAAACAGCATTTATAGTTAATGTATAGAACCAGCTATACTCACGTGTTATTCTGTCGGGTTAGCCCGACTAGTTTCCAACCCAGGGCCCTTATTCATGAGCTCTTTACACGATGTTATCGCGGCGGGGCGGGCGGGAATAAGCGCCCCGTATGGGTTCGAAACTAGTCGGGCTAACCCGATATAATAAGACGTGAGTATAGCCGGTTCTATACAAAAACTATGAATACTACTCACGATAGTTTAAATTTAAAACAGCATTTGTTTAAAAATTCCAGCAAAATATTTGCAGGAATAGGCTATAACACGATGATGGTGATGATTCGGTTACGGGGGAAACGATCGAAATTGTCGTAGTGATTGTGTGTAGTATTTTCATGATGGCGTTGGTGGCGGCGTTGTGTGATATGAGTGACAACTAATCCTGCATACGTGCAGGATTAGTATTAGTTTTAGGTATGGAAACGTTCCGTACTTCTTACATTTAGCATTACATAGAGTCTCTCAACGCGGATTATAGCAAAATAATACTATAATAACTTCTGTGCTATAAAAGCCATTAAGACTAAGAGTACATTCACTTCATATTTGCTGATTTCACGGCTACTTCGTTCCTCTCCTGCCCTTATACCTCTCTAAGTGGAGTCGGCACAACATGTTTTGGCTAGTTATTTTACCAGCCGCATGCCTGACATCAACTTACCTTAGTCGCCTTTTACGGCACCTCAGTAAGAAATGAGGGAGGTCAATTCTACTCAACCGGATACCACACGTCGGGTCAACTCACCTTAGTCGTATTTTATAACACCTCGGTAATAAAGAAGGTGGTCTATTCTACTCAACCGGCTACTACACGACGGGTCAACTTACTTTAATTCTATTTTATGACACCTCGGTAATAAAGGAAGTGGGCTATTCCACTCAACCGGCTACTACACGACGGGTCAACTCACCTTAGTCGGATTTTATAACACCTCGGTATTAAAGAAGGTGGTCTATTCTACTCAACCGGCTACTACACGACGGGTCAACTTACTTAGTTCTATTTTATGACACCTCGGTAATAAAGGTGGTGTGTTATTCTACTCAGCCGGATACCACACGACGGGAAACTTACTTTAGTTCTATTTTATGACACCTCAGTAGTAAAGGAGGTGGGCTATTCTACTCAACCAGCTACCACACGACGGGTCAGCTTACTTAAGTCCTATTTTATGACACCTCGGTAATAGAGGAGGTGGGCTATTCTACTCAACCGGTTACTACACGACTGGTCAACTTACTTTAGTTCTATTTTATGACACCTCGGTAATAAAGGAAGTGGGCTATTCCACTCAACTGGCTACTTCACGACGGGTCAACTTACTTTAGTCCTATTTTATGACTCCTCGGTAATAGAGGAGGTGGGCTATTCTACTCAGCCGGATACCACACGGCATCCTCTGCATTGATTAATATTTAAACCTCACATCTTGTGATCATATTATGCTATCGTTGTATTAAATGTAGACACTGTAAGTTCAATATGGTAAATAGGCACGAGCATCAAGAATTCGCCACGCCCAGGCCGCGTATTCAGCGTTTACATGAATATTTTAATGACCTCAAGGAAAATAAATGTGTAATGCAAATTTTTTTTGCTATGCTTTGTCGGATATCTTTGTTGCTATAACAGAATATAGCAACACTACGCTTAAAATTGCTTCATTTAGCGCAATTTCGGTTTAACGGTCTTTTATTTATATTCTGGTATACCCCGAAATTGCTTGCAATTGCTGATATTAAAAAAATCCTCTTTCCTGAGATTTGGAAGTTTGGTCAACCGTTCTAATTTGAATTGGATTGACAAGTTATATACTTATATACTAACTATGTATACGCAATACGTGATTGGCCGTGTGGTATCTGGCTGAGTAGAATAGACAACCCTCATTTCTTACCGAGGTGTCGTAAAAGGCGACTGAGGTAAGTCGACCCGCCGTGTGGTATCCGGCTGAGTAGAGTAGACCACCCTCATTTCTTACCGAGGTGTCGTACAAGGCGACTAAGGTAAGTTGACCCACCGTATGGTATCCGGTTTAGTAAAATAGACCACCCTCTTTCTTTCCGAGGTGTCGTAAATTATGACTAAGGTAAGTTGACGTCAGGCAGGCGGCCGGTCGTATATAAAATGTTGTGCCGACCCCACTTAGAGTGGGATAAAGGCAGGAGGATGATCTTAAAACCCCCTTTATACTAGCGTATAAAGGGCTATAATATCCTTTATACTGGAAAACTGCGCAAAACAGGGGATTGTGAAATATACACATACACACTTATGTCGAAAAGAAGTGAAAAACGCTAATATTTTTCAATAATAATACTTAAAAAACAACATTAAATCAATAAATAAAACATTACATGCATTTGACTCAAAAACGAGTACTTTTTAAATGCTACATACTTTGTTGTCAAATTGTTTCTTTTGTTTATAGAATTAAAGTACTTACATAGACATGTAGTACTGTTTTATATGTTACTGTTATGAATGAACGTCTAATAGAAAAGTTTTGTTTGCCCCAATATGAATGATTCAGTTTATCGTGGATTATAGCAAAATATTATTTTATTACTTTTGTATACGATATAAGTAAAAACTTTGTGAAACGTTGTACGATTACTGTATAAATAAAATAAACAACGAGTATCAATCAAAACTCTCTAATAATTCAATCAAATCATAAAATAAAACAGATATCAAAGACGTCCTGCGAAAACGTGCTCCCGCTATAAAATATTTTATAGTCAAGCAACGCAATTTGCAAGTAATATCAGTATAAAGTTATCACAGAATATACAGTGTCACGACAGTTCCAACAGTTGTTTACAGATTGAGGCTAAAGTATTAGGTTGTATGATGTTACATAATTATTACACGATAGATGTTTTCAATATTTATAATTTACCTCATTGACTTATATTAGCATTGATAATATACAGAGTGTACCTACAATACCACATTAAATTAATTCACTAATCACTTACCTAGGTGACCGAATTTTTTTAAAAGATATAAAAATATCGGGTCGGTGTCATGTTGGACCAAGAATTCTAAATTCTTTAGTCCACCCGCTCCCCATTGAGCTATCGCAACTTCACAAACGACAGCAAATTTAAGCTTTCATTTCTATTTCTATTTTAGCAGTTTTTTATTGCCCGACAACAGGGATTTAAAAGAAACCTAGCTAGATTAAATTTTTATGAAAATTGTTGCAGCCGTTTTTGGAATTCAGAAAATATACATATACATATACATATATATATATATATATATATATATATAAGATTAACTCATTGAAATATTAAATATGATAACTTTGGCTAAATTCAATCTTTTAAAAAATTGTTTTGTGTTATTTTTGAACAAAATAAATATAATTTAATGGAGATCTGGCTAACAAGCAATGGTTGGCTGACCTAGCGCGGTACGCTCGTTCAAAAAAACAGAAGAAAACAATAACATTAAGGTTATGTCTCCCTCGCACTTGTGTCGCACAACGTTACGCATTACATACGAAATGGAATCGATAACCTTGACCGAGATTACGAAATGATATTCATTCACCCCTCTATATCATGTATTTCTTTATTCGAAACGTAAAATAATTCCCGTGGCTAAATTACTTCACTAAATTAACTGTTTTTTTTTATATAAGCTGCTATAGTGTGTAGGTAGTATGTGTGTAAGTGTGTAGGTGTGTACCTAGAATTAAAATAAATGTCATATAGTCGATACCACCCTGTATAAAAAGGTCGTGTGCAGGCACGAATTGGAACAAAACAATTAATTATATCAGCACGGAGCGGTTCTACACGTCGGTCACGAATTTACGATGATATGCTTCTTATGCTCTTTACTATAATCATCATCATTCTCCTGCCCTTATCCCACTTTAAGTGGGGTCGGGACAACGTGTTTAACACTCAACAGTCTCGAAGCTTCGTTTCGGAAACATCCAACTACAAAGAAATTGCGAACCGAGACAATATTATCCAAAACTCTAAAGATCATTCACAACACACAAAAAAAGGTCCTAAAATCGCACTGCTGGGCTTAGTCCTCCTCTTTCCGTTTTTTGAGAGAAGAATTGTAGCTAAGACCTACGTTGTACACATATCTCTAAAATTCCCTATAGATATGCAGGCTTCCACACGATGTTTTCCTTCACTGAAAAGCATGGGATAAATTGCAATTATCAATTAGACATATAAGTTTTAACAGGAAAAATCATTCGTGCCTGCCCAGGGTGTGAACCCGTAAACAACTAAATAAAGAATTACAAAACTAATCAGAACATTATTTTGCTATAATCCGCGATAAAATCGCGATAAATTTTATCGCGGTTTATAGCAAAATAATATTCTCATTAGTTTTGTATTATGGACCTCCGCAAAGTAACGCCTAATTCTATAAATTATTTAAAGAATTTCATTTATTATTAAAATAACAGAACATACCATTTATTAACTAAATAAATGATACACTTATAGCCACCACGAATTTTGCTAACATAAATCTAAAGATATACAAAATGTGAAGAAATTCCATGCAAATTACACACTTCATAATATGTCGCCAATAACTAATTATATATCGTTTAACAGCAAACATTTCACGTTATTTCTATTAGTCGTAGATGTCGCATGTCGTATCAACAAACGTGAGTCTAAAGATTTATTTACATAAACCACGGTACATACGCATCGCTTGAATACAAAGTCTATTTTTACCCGAGTTACTTTCTTGTTGCAAATGCGGACTGCAGGAGGTATACCAGTTTTTCCAGTTTCCATTAAGAGAGCTAATGCGAATTTATGCCCACTTACTCGTAAATTGCTTTTATTTACTTTTTTTATTCGCATACCGTGGGGACGCTAACGAGTTCAGTTAAATTGTACGATTTGTGACGTCTCTATCTAAGAAGGTTGGATATTATAAATCATCCTGCCACTCTAAGTGTATGGCACATGTAACAAATATGCTGTCACATGATTTGGCTGCGTTTTTACGACCGGCCGCCTGCCTGCCGTCAACTTTTTTAGTCGTATTTTACGACACCTCGGTAAAAAAAAGGGTGGTCTATTCTACTCAGCCGGATACCACAAGGCGTAAGGTTAGATATTATAAAATTTAATTGAAATGGTATTAATTATGTTAATTAGTAAAAAATGTAAAGATTATAATTTGCAGAGGATAAGTCATTTGTTTGTGTTATTACCACATAACAAAAGCTTTCAAATAATTTATTGCAATTTTTAGCATATATTAATATTCAAAATATGTTTTTTTTCGAGTAAACTTGTAAACAAGTGCTTTTGAAGCGTCAACTCTACTGCTGGCTCGGAAAGCTGTTCCTACCGAGAAGAGCCAGCAAGAAATACAACGGTTGCTCTTTTCAAAATAAAATTTTATCACCTTTAGTCAATACTATATTGTTGAACAGTAGCTAAGTCCACGCATTGTTATTTCATCTCATCTAAGTAATCCTCAACAGTATAGTAGGATTTCAATAATAGTTTCATACTTATACCAATTAGACGTCTTTACCCTCATTTCTTACCGAGGTGTCGTAAAAGGCGACTAAGGTAAGTTGACCCACCGTGTGGTATCCGGCGCGAGTAGAATAGACCACCTTCTTTCTTACCGAGGTGTCGTAAAGTACGACTGAGGTAAGTTGACGTCAGGCAGGCGGCCGGTCGTAAAGACGCACTCAAATCATGTGACAGCTTGTTTATAACATGTTGTGCCGACCCCACTTCGAGTGGGTTAAGGGCAGGAAGATGATGACCAATTACACGTTTTTCTTTGAAGCGTAGCTGATTTGATCTGATATTAATTACTTCAATCTCGATACAGATGCATGTTAAGACAGAACCGAAGATTCAAAACACCGATACAATATAGAAAAACCATTTGTTACGACACCAAGTGTTTAGTGAAAGTGGGCGCGCTCGAATGGCTCGGTTTATGAAAGTCTATTCCGTCGTGTATTTTAAGAAAACTTCATTAAGAATTCCTCGAATATATATATTTTTAAATATAAATATATGGGACACTTACGCACACGGTCGTCCGTCCCCAAAGTAAGTAATTTAATACTTGTGTTATGGGTGACAGACAACCGGTGAATATATACTTATATAATTTTTAAATACATACTTAAATACAAATAAACACCCAGGCTCGAAGAGCCAACAAATTCTTTTATAGACAATGTTGGCCCTCGGTGGAATTGAACCCGCGACCCGCGGTACCGAAGGCAGGATCGCTACCCACTGCGCCTACAGGCCAGTCCTTATCAGATTTGATAACAGAATAAGCCAAACCGTTATTTTAATGGGAGAAGATATACTTATCACTATTGCAAAAAAAAAATTCTTAGTATTAGTGGGAAAAGTTAAAATTAGAAGCGTTAAATTCAAATTCTAATTCAATATACTCTGTATTCAAGGAGACCATTTCAGTACTTTTGAATCGTCAAATGTTTTTGTAGAAGCTACCACTAGAATTAGTGGTAGCTTCTACAAAAACATTTGCTGCCGAAACTGCCGAATGGCAGTTTGCTCCTGTCGAAAATAACCAGCAAGAAACTCGGCGAATTATAATTTCAACAAAAATAATTAATATTTGATTGATTCTACTCAGCCGCATACCACACGGTGGATCGACTTACCTTAGTCGCCTTTTAACGACAACTCTATAAGAAATGAGGATGGTCTATTCAACTTAGCCAAATACCACACGGTTGACTTACCTTAGTCGCTTTTCACGAGACCTTTTTAAGAAAGAGAGTAGTCTATTCTACTCAGCCGGATACCACACGGTGAACATTTCTACATCAATCAATAGTAGTAATTCGCAATACGTGACAATGTATCGAAAATTTTATCATGCAGCAATCGGCAATGTGACTTTGAATTTTCCTTTTTAAAGAGCACGCGGTTAGAATTAAATTGGGTACCGTTAATTTTATCGCTCACCGCTTTAAATATGCATAGTTTGGATGCGCATACGTGCGACAAAATTGTCTTCAGTGATTTTGAAATTTTTTTTTATTTACGTCACTACCAAACCAAACACAAATAATCACATAGGAAATAGTTTATAGAAGTAGGCGTTACTTCGCGGAATTCCATTGTATAATAGTCATGATAGAATTATTTTGCTATAATCCGCGGTTGTTTCTATTTAAGCTAAGTATAGAAAGCAAAACCGTTCAACTGGCAATGCTTTGGTTACGGGGCGAAACGATTTTATGTACGGGTAATATTAATGTCAATTTTGCCTCTGAGAGCTATCTTAACGTACGATGCTTAACCGGTGGAATTAAACAAAGATGATGTACCGTAAGATTTTTAGTCTGGAATAGTTCATAATAAAAGTCCACGACAGCATACCTTTTATGTGGAAACCACTGTCACCAAATTTTTGAACCATAAATTTAAGACGATTAGATAATAGTATCTAATTGTATTGAATTTGTGCAATGCACATTTTCGTTTTTAAAATTTATTTTTTAAAATGATCTGTGAATGAATCTTAATGTGGCACAGCAAATTCCACGCTTCACACTCGTGGAAGCCGCGTGCACAAGCTTTTATATAAATATACGGTTAATGTTTATTTTAAAAAAACTTATAAGCCCGACTGATGAAACTTCTATTATATCAAATGCTAAGAATGCATAATAACAATACAGGTAGGTAGTATTGTAATTTGCGATAAAAAAATATCATATAAAGACACAAAGAAAGTCGAATTATCTGTAGACAAGTTCCATATATAGAAACCTCAATTCAATATTAATAATCATGTTACAAAATGTTACCCACGCGATATAACGTGTGTCGGATTACCAGAATTTATTATAACCAATTAGAAAAAATTCTTTTAGATTATTTTTACATCTAGAACTAAAAGTCTTTTGATTTGTTTTAAATCCTAGACATGTCAATGTAATCATTCAAATGGACGTGTTAATGAGAATTCGTCGTCAACTTATTCATATATTAAATTTTAATATTCGTGACTGATTCTTATCAAATAAATGAGACATCGATTTAAAACTCGTTCAATAAAGTTTATTCGTCTGTTACAAATTAGGCTAAGCTCTGACGTGCTAGCTTCGCGTCATAGTGACGCTGGTAATTGTGATTATATTGAATATTAAATATAAAGACGCTAACTAGGTAACGTTTTTCGTAAACACCGCTAAATATGGTTTTGCTGCGTGGTCTAATTCAAGGTGTCAAAGTAAACTTATCTGTTTTATGTTTTTGGTCTATCTATAGACAGAATAGAAATAAAATAAAAGCAATAAATATATAAATGAATAAAAATAGAATACATATAAAAATGAATTGATGAATGTGTTGCTACTGATCCCAACGATGTACTATATACTCGTACTTACTTAAAAAAATTTCTTTAAATTAAAGAAATATCTTTGACTGATCCTTGATATTGTGTTAATAGGCCTAATGGACGTTAAACGTCCATAGAATATGCGAACAGTTGACGTCCGAAATTTTAAGACTATTAACCTACTGCTTGATACGTATCTTCTAAAAACTAAAACTATTAATACTAAAATTATTTTGCTATAATCCGCGATAAGCAATTTTATCGCGGATTATAGCAAAATAATTTAACTACTTTTTTAATAATTTTACTAATTTTACTTTTGTATTATGGACAAAGTAACGCCTTATTTCTATAAATAATTTAAAATTTTACTTATTACAACACTATGAACAAACTTTTAACAACGCTGCTTGCTGTTAAATTGATGGAGTTTAATTGATTTTTTAGTTTGTAGTTTTTATCTTACTATTAGAATTTTGGCATTGTTTATTTAACGAGAAATAAATTTATTATACAATTATATTATTTCAAAGAAAAAGTGTACATGCGATAACGTATCTCTTGATAAGAAAAAACAGATAAAACTCTGTCGGTACGTAGTACAGGTGCAAATAAATATTAACATTATTTAAATGTCGTATTTATTTATAGTCGTTCCACAATTCCATAACACAAAAGAAGTGATACAAATATTATAAATCTATACTAATATATATAACTGAAGAGTTTGTTTGCTTGAATGCGCTAATCTCAGGAACTACTGGACCGATTTGAAAGAAATCTTTAATTTGTGTAAGATAGTCCATTTATCGAGAAAGGTTATAGACTATATGATATCACGCTAAGATGAATAGGAGAGGAGCCGCAATTAAAAATATTAGGAAAACGGTAAAAATTTTTTTTCTTGAGTGCGCTAAGTTAACGGTGAAAGTTATTCAAAAATCATGTATTACAAAATTGTTCCCCTTTTAAAGTTCTTAATAAAAGTCCGCGACAGCATATGGCTCGCTTTAAAAGTTAACCTACTGTAACCCTTTTTATGGTCATCAAAATATTATATACGGTTTTCATCTTTCGACGCGGGCGGAGCCGCTGGCAATTGCTTGTAGCTAATATTTGCAGTAAAAGATAATGATAATGAGCATCAGAGCGTACTATCTTATTCATCTAAGACTAGCAAATATTGCAAATAGCTTTGAAGGTATATATGTATAAGTAGGTGAAGGGGGGAAAGTTTGACTTGTTTGATATATTAAAAACACTTGCAATAACTTCTTTAATTACTTTCACATCTTTACAAAGCATCTTACACTTTAGCCATCTTGAATCCTAATCCCTTCATACTATACTACTTGACATACTATAATACTTCGGTAAGAAAGATGATGCTCTATTCTGCTCAGTTGGATACCATACGGCGAGACAACCTACCTTAGTCGCCTTTTACGATACCTCGGTTAGAAAAAGGGTGGTCTACTTAGCTGGATACCACATGGCATTATTAGGGAATAAAACAATAATTACAAAATAATTTATAACATTACTTTTGTATAAACATATAGATCATATAAATAAAAAATATATGCGACATATCTCAAGACTGTCTCGACGCAAGTGTGCGGGCGTCATTGTTCTTTTCTCGATTGTATTCGTATTGCATTCGCGTAGATCAATCAATAATCACACTGCATTTTCACTTTTCGTTCGGCTTAAATGAATTTACATGAACATAATATGTGTGCGGTGTTCTTAATATATTGTTTTCACTATCATTATATACCTAATCTTGTATAAATTGGAATTTGATATATACTTTATTCAAACAAACCTGTTATCAACATAAGTTCTTGTGAACAAGTACTTATGAATCCATCTAATTTGTCTTTTTTATTAATTCTTTCTTTTCTTTTCTTTTAATTTAACGTTTACATAAAACTAGTTTAGTTAAATAATATCTCTCAGTTGTCGTAACTTAATTTGAATGTTGTTATTACTTTTAATTAAAATACTTCTTATTTTAAGTTGTTCAATGTATAATTTTTATGTAAAGTGTGTATTTTGTTGGTGATCTTTAAATAAATAAATAAATCTACCGCCCATTCAAATTCTGTGCCAAAAGAGTCGAAACTGGGCGGTTCCTTTCTTCAGAATAAAAAAGATATATGTCCAAATACAATATCTTTACATATTACAATTTTTACGTTATATTGTTATACGTTAATTATTACGTTGATGTTACAATTTCTTACGCCGTGTGGTATCCTGCTGAGTAGAATAGACCACCATCATTTCTTATCGAGGTGTCTTAAAAGGCGACTAAGGTAAGTTAAGCCATCGTGTGGTATCCGGTTGAGTAGAATAGATCCTCTTTATTAATGGAGTGTCGTAAAATACGAATAAGGTAAATTGACGGCAGGTGGCCGCCAGTCGTAAAATGCATAGCCAAATCATAGCCACCAGTGGGATAAGGGAAGGATGATATTACAATTTCTGCTTTCTCCAAATTTGATACGTGCAGAATTCCTAAAAACACATGCACAAAACTCCACCACCGCCACTACAATACACAAGCACTACATACGTTAACTATCACAAACTCAACAATCGTTTCGCTCGCAACCGAAGCATCATCAGGAGACTCCACGACCAAAATCGCAAAGCTTGGCTTTGCGGATTTAAGCAAAATAATTTTATTATTACTTATGTATTATGGATCTCCGCAAAGTAACGCCTAATTCTATAAATTATTCTGAGTAATAGTTAATTGTTAATACTTTTGTTTATACATTTACCTTCGAAGTTTGAAAGAGTAAAAAACTATGCCCGCGCGGATGGCCACAAAAATAGAACTCCGGACTGTATTTCCGCACTCAATCTCTATGGGTTTTGCGTGATAAAAAAAAATCAGCCCTTTTGTCAACTGAAGAGGACGCTGTCAAGCAAGTTGTTATTTCTCTTGAGAGTTTTTTTGCTTAGCTACTGAACGGCGTGCCACGTCATCGACTGCAAAGGGCATAACTTCCTTAGTTTCCATAGTTTTATATAAATAATAGTGCCCGGTTGACCGAGCCTTGCTCGGTAATTTTTAAAAATAAAAAAAAAACTTTAAAAAAAGTTAAAAGCAATTAGGTAGTTGGGGATCGATCCTAGGTTTTTTACATTTCTCGAGACCGCCCGTTCCCCGAATAAGCTACGCTGACTTGACAGTTTAAGGCGAAAATAGTGTTTCACATTCAATATAAATTTTAGTAGTTTTTTATATTAAAACGCGGATTATATCAAAATAATTTCATTATTACTTTTGGATTAATATTGGATTTTATCGAGGATTATAGCAAAATAATATTTTCATTACTTTTCTATTCTTGGTCTCCGAAAGTAACGGTTAAAGTAAAGTCAGTTCGTGACCACGGTGGATGCAACTCTGCCGAAACGTCGAACCTTATACAAAGGTAACGTGATTATCGCGATGTGACCCGGTTGTTTATAAAGTAAAGGTTAGTTCTAAAAAATGGTTTCAGTTTTATTTCGGCATTCGTTGTTTTAATTTACCTCTCGAACGCCACATAATACACCTTTCAGGAGTTTCACATTACACAATTGACATCGTCGCAGTCACGTACAATGAAAAAGTCACGTTTACTGACATTGATCGGTGTTAACTTGACCAGGGTAATTTTGAGTACGTCAAAATATATTATGACTTCACATAAAGAAGGTGTGACCGAGCTTTGTTCGGCAATTTTTTACAAAATAAAAAAGAAACTTCAAAAAAAAAAATAATAGGGTAGGTGGGGCTCGATTCTAGGTATTTTCATTTCTCGCGACCACCCGTTGCCCGAATAAGCTACGCTGACTTGACAATAAACGACGAAAATAGTCTTTTATATATTCAATGTAAATTTTAGTATTTTTTTTAATGCGCAAAAATACTAATATAACGAATTTTTTTAAAATAAAACCTAGCTAGATCGATTTTTCTCCCCCAAATACCTGCCCCCAAAAAATGCTGACTTTCCGAAAAAACGTTGGAGCCGTTATATATGTATATATACGCGCATACAAGATTGACTCATTTAAATATTAATGATAATATTGCTGAAACCGAACCTATGTCTAACATTGAACGTCTATTTGACGATAGAAAGAGAAATATCTACCTTTAGGTTTATCAACGGGTTGCTAAGTGACAGTACAGTACGCTTTCAGAAGCTAGTTTACATAATTAGTGTAATTTTTTTAACACCACATTTATTGTAACAAGCACTAGCACATAATGTCATTGTAAATTATTCAATATTAGCAATTTGCGACTTTACTTTGTCTTTAGACCAAGCAAATGATACACGTACCGAGTACAATTGTAAATTAATTCATATGCATTAAAACTCATTTGTCTGTACTAGTGAATTAGTGCAAGTTTTGAAGTAATCATAACATTGACTATGTTATTTACGAAATTATAACTTGCTATATGTTTATAAGTTATGCAATAACGAGGAGTCAACATATCTGTAGCTCAAAAAATATTTTTTTTTATATAATCCACCATTAGAGTAAAGAAAAGTAAGTTTAAGTAATATTAAAATTTTGCTACTAGCTGTGCCAGCAACTTTGCCCGCATGAACACAGTTGCCCCAAATTGAAATTTTGAACATAAAATAGTTATCGTGAGTTAATTTTAAGAGATTTTTGAATATCTTTCACCGTTACTTAGCGGACACAAGGAAAGCTATAAATTTTGCCGTTTTCGAAATATTTTTTATTGCTGCTCCTCTCTTATTCATCTCAGCGTGATGATACAGCCTATACCCTTCCTCGATAAATGGACTATCTTACACTGAAAGAATTTTCAGAACGGTCCAGTAGTTCCTAAAATTAGCGCGTTAAACCAATCAAAAATGCTAGTTGAACCGCGATTGCTTTGCGATTTTGTCGGTGGCCTGATGATAGTCCACTCTACATTTAGCATTATATATATTTTCTATTTTACTTTATTGCGGGTTATAGCTATATACTTCAATATTACTTTTGCACTATAGATCCCCGCTAAGTAATTCTTTAAATTATCTAAATCTATATAATCCTAAAACAAGCGTGTACTATCAATTACTAATATGTAGGCAAAATCATTGTTTTTTGTCTTTATTATAAATAAATGAAATTTGTTTATATTAACGGTATATTCGCTATACTAAAAATGTCTTATTATTTGGTATTTTGGTAATTCATATTTAGCTGAAATTATGTAATTTAAAATTATACTATACATCCAATATCTGATCAGTTTTACATATTCGCATATAACAGTTGTTTTATTCAATTTGCGATATTTACTTGTCAGTAAACATTTTATCAAATGTTTGATCCAATATTTGAAGTTTGCAGATCTAGTTTACTTGACAATATTATCGTAACGCTAATTCCTCGCGTCAATATTTAACATTAACTGATAAAAAGATCATTATCACCTATTAACATCGAGTTAACACTTTATATTTAATTAATTTACTTTTATATTATTTACTCCCTGATTATATCATCGGCCTCCTGCCCTTATCCCACTCTAAGTGGGGTTGGCACAATATGTTATAAAGATGTCACATGATTTGGCTTCGAATTTTGTGACCTATTGACGTCAATTTACATTAATCGTATTTTACGACACCTCGGTAAGAAAGAGGATGGTAGTCTACTCATCCGGATACCATACGACAGGTCAATTATTAATTAACAAATTATTATCACTTGAGAAAATATAAAATATATTTTAGAAAATGTAAGAATTGAGTAGTAAAAAGTAATCTTAATTTGTGGCATGTTGGTTGATAAAAAATCATTGTAACAAACACATGGGGCCGTAATGATATAAGTGATAGTTTGTTAGTATCCAATTTAATAATAATAATAATAATAATAATAATCTTTATTGGTGCATAAAAACAAATTGTTGGGCATTGGCCTCCTCTTTCCTCATTAGAGAGAAGGGAGCTACAACGCTGCTACAATGAGGATTGGTAGGTTACGCATATCCCAAGAATTCTCAAGAGATACGCAGGTTTCTTCACAAACGAAAAGCGTACGTTTTCATGTTTTTACATAAAAATTAACTCCGCCATTGCCGGTCCCAAGCCCGGATGAAAAAGGAGGAGGGTTGGTTTAGGAAGTGACAAAGACCAACCGTAAAACAGTCAACGCCGAGCATCAGGCGGCGGAAATAACCTGTTACTTCGCAACCATCGATGTATGCGAGAGGCCTTCAGTAACCCTGAGGTACTAAATCACCTCAAAAAGACTGACGCAGAAGGATCTGGGAACCCACTGCGTGTATTTTCCCAAGAAAACCTCCACATGGAAAACGTAGACATGGATATTAGTATGTTATGCGATCCGACTAACGCTCGGCGCCGCTCAGTTGCCAGGCTGGGCGATGTGAAATTGGTTACTGGTACTCCTGAAGGGGACAGCCACCAGGACCCTGATGGCAATCATGCTACTGGTGTGATAAATACAGACCTTAAACAAAATAAGATCTCAATACGAGCAAATCATCGTATTGCCACCTGGAATATCAGGGGAGCTCTAAAACCAGGGAAGTTGAGCATTGTAGAACGAGAGATGACTAACCTTAATATCACCATACTGGGCATCAGTGAGACTCATCTACGAGGAAACGGACACTTCAGGACCGCTTCTGGCAACAATTTGTACTTCTCTGGCACTGAAGACTCTAGTCATCATGGAGTAGGAATACTTGTACCAGCTGCCATCAATAAATTTGTGCTTGGCTATGAGCCAGTCTCAGAAAGGATTATCACCATGCGACTCAACACCAAACCCTGTATCTTGAACATCATCCAAATATATGCCCCGACACTGCAATCATCAGAGGAGGAAATTGACAGTTTCTACGTCACTCTTGAATCTGTCTTGGACAAAATCCCCAATCGGGAAATCTCAATGATACTTGGTGACTGGAACGCAAAAGTCGGTGAAACAACTGCAGATGACCACATCAGAGAAGTCGTAGGGAAATACGGCCTTGGTGTCCGAAATGAACGTGGCTCTAGACTCATCGAGTTTTGCATCAGTAGGAAAATGACTTTATTGAATACCTGCTTCCAACATCACCAGAGACGACTCTATACTTGGAGATCGCCAGGCGATAGACACCGCAACCAAATAGATTATATCATCATTGACACCCGCTGGCGATCTTCGGTAACGAACACTAAAACCTTTCCCGGTGCAGAATGCGGATCCGACCACAATCTCCTTCTTTCTAACTTCAAGATCAAGCTGAAAGCGCCAAAAAAGTCTAACTTACAAAAACCACGATACTTGGAACCCCAAGAGAGAGAGGTTTTCAAGAGCCTACTAGAGAATAAGCTGAGTGCCACACCGCTCCCGGATAACACAGACCCAAACGCCCAGTGGGAATATCTCAAGAACAACATAAATGTGACCTTAGACACTATAAAGCAGTCACGCCAAAACAGCCGAAAGAAAAGCATGTGGATCTCAGAAGAAACCTGGAAACTGGTAGAGTACAGTAAAATAGTCAAAGCGCAGGGCAAACAAGACACATATGCGAACATCTGTAAAGACATTCAGAAAAAATGCCGCCAGGACAAGAACAGTTTTATAACATCCATATGCGCTGACATCGAAAAGCACGCCTTAAAGCTACAGACATCGGATCTTTTTAAAAAGGTTCATCTACTATCTAGAAAGTTCAATCCTAAAACCTGGGTGATAGACGATGATAACGGACAAGCACTAAATGACCTGATCGAGATCGCGGAAAGGTGGCGTAAATACTGCGAACAATTGTACGCGAACAAGAACAGTTCATCGCAACCCATTTGGAACCACATCCATCCAGAGAACGTAAAACGCGAACCATCTATATTAAGATCTGAAGTCGAAGCAGCTCTGAACAGCCTTAAAACTAAGAAAGCTCCGGGTCCTGACCAAGTAACAGCGGAGATATTAAGGACAATGGGTAATCGTGCCATCGATGTGCTACACAATATTGTCGACAATATTTGGCAAACTGGAGTGTGGCCCAAAGACTGGACTGAATCGTTGATACTCCCACTTCACAAAAAGGGTTCAACGAGAAGGTGTGACAACTACAGAACCCTTGCCTTAATATCCCATGCCAGCAAAGTACTGCTCTATATTTTAAATCACCGCATTCGCAATTATCTGGACTGGCAAATACCGCAAGAGCAGGCGGGTTTTGTAAAGGGTAGGGGAACCCGAGAGCAAATACTCAACGTCAGGCAAGTGACCGAGAAAGCCTACGAACACAACGTACCCTTCATAATGTGTTTTGTGGACTACTCTAAGGCATTCGACTGTGTAAACTGGAACTGGCTTTGGAAAGTCCTTACGGAGCTTGGAGTACCAGAACACCTGGTTTGCCTTATACAAAGCCTATACCAAAATAACCAAGGCATAGTTAGAGTAGATAACACCAACTCAGAACCATTCCACTTCAGACAGGGAGTACGTCAAGGCTGCATACTATCTCCCATCTTGTTCAATGCATATGGTGAATACATTATGCGACGCACCTTAGAAGACTGGACAGGTGGCGTAAACATTGGTGGGGTGAAACTCACCAATTTACGATACGCGGATGACACCACACTGTTTACTACGAGCGAAGCTGAGATGTCTGCTTTATTGAACAAGATGGAGTCCATCAGCAAGGAAATGGGCTTATGTATGAACAGGTCAAAAACTAAGATCATGGTGGTTGACAGAGCTCACAAATTGCATCTAACCGGCGTGCTTGACCTCGATCAGGTCGAAAATTTCATTTACCTGGGCTCCAGCATCACAAACAATGGCTCCTCAGAGTTAGAAATCCGAAGACGCATTGGAATGGCAAAGTCGGCAATGTCTCAGCTGCAGAAAATATGGCGGGACCGCAACATTTCACGAAAAACCAAAATCCTCCTGGTTCGCACACTCGTGTTCTCCATTTTTCTGTATGCTTCTGAGACATGGACTATCAAGTCTGCTGACAGGAAACGCATTGACGCCTTCGAGATGTGGTGTTGGCGTAAAATGCTGGGCGTATCTTGGACTGAGCACCGCACCAATGTATCAATACTGAAAGATATAGGAGTGACCACCAGGCTCTCAACTACGTGTCTCCGTAGAGTCCTAGAGTTCTTCGGACATATTGCTAGGAAGACTGGAGACAACCTGGAGAGGTTGGTGATCACTGGTTCGGTGGAAGGGAAAAGAGGCAGAGGCCGCAGTCCAACGCGATGGTCCGACCAGGTAACCAAGTCGCTTTCTTTAAAAGTCCACGAAGCCCTACGAGTCGCAGGAGATCGCAAGACTTGGAGATCTATTATCCATGAGAAAGTGATCCGTGGAAAAGGTCACGACCCTCAGCACTGAGAAAAACGACGCAAGGAGGACATAAAAACGGGGTTTGAATTCGTGACACCCACGTCTCACGATTTTATTGTTTGGCTAAAGAATAAATATTATAAATGAAATCAAGAATGATTCTGTTTGCTGACGTTCATTTAGATCGATCGGATCGGATCGGAAAATTACTTAAACTTAGTACATGTGCAATGTAATCGGCGGCAGAAATTTGATGAAGAAAGTTTCGACCAAGAGAAACGGTTTTAATGAGAATATAGTTAGTTTTTGGACACGGGATGTTGCGTGTTAGTTAGAGATAACTTTCTTTATCGATGTTATGGTGGAAAAAAACTTAACTTTGTTGGTGATGGAACGAACTTAATTTAACAAATTAATGATCATGTAATCACTTCAACTTGGAATCACTAGATATATAGGATTCTTAACCATGTCTCCCTTCAAAAAAGCAATACCTCTCATTATCATATATGTCAGCGATTATCGGAGTCTTCGTTTAATATATCATTAATCTATGTTATAAAGCTTATATATAAAGCTGAGGAGTTTGTTTGTTTGATTGTTTGAACGCGCTAATCTCAGAAACTACTAAACCGATTAAAAAAATCTTTCAGTGTAAAATATCCAATGTCCATTTATCAATGTCCATTTATCGAGGAAGGCTATAGGATATAACATCACGCTAAGATAAATACGAGAGGAGCAGCAATAAAAAATAGTACGAAGCTTTCCTTGCGTGCGGTGAGTAAACGGTAATAGTTATTCAAAAATCATGTATTACAAAATTGTTCCCCTCTAATAGTTCTAAATAAAAGTCCGGGACAGCATATGTCTAGCTTTTAAGGTTAACCCACTTTAATCATTTTTATGATTATCTAAGACTATATTACGGTTTTAATCCCGTCTCACATTTTTAAATAGGGGCTTACACACGTGGCTTATCAAAATTTCAATTGAATATACTGATTTCTACGCAGGCCAAGCCGCATGCACAGTTTAATATATTTATAAAATAACGTAGAACGGGACAATCGTTTATGATTTAATATTGCGTTTCCATGTTTTGCATATTTTAATCCGTAGAAGCCGAAAAATGATATCTTATGTAAAATGATATTTAAAAAATTTATTCTGATATTTTTTATTACTAGTTACTGTGTCTTCTGTTTTTATTAGTTTTCTTTGTTTATTGCAAAACAGGCTTTTTACGACCGCATTTTTGTGTTTTATTTTTGAACATTTCTTTTTTTGTTCAATTAATAAATGTTAATTTTTTACCCGCCGTGTGGTATCCAGCTGAGCAGAATAGAAGTTGACAAAGGTAACTTGACGTCAGTCAGGCAGCCGGTCGTAAAATATTTAGCCAAATCATTTAACAACATTTTATAACGTATTGTGCCGAGCCAACTTAGGGTGGGATAAGATTAGACCACCCAGCTTTCTTACCGAGGTGCTCTAAACTATGACTATCGTCGTCGTCAACTTACCTTAGTAAGTTGACAGCAGTCAGGCCGATCGTTAAATACGTAGCCAAATCATGGGACACGTTTATAACATGTTGTGCCGACTTAGAGTAGTATAATGGCAGGAGGATGTTGGTTTTTAGTCAGATATCATATTGAAATTGTACGTACTACGTGTTTGTCGCTATCGGTGCCTTGGGTGTTGATTCCCCGCAGGTTGCCGGCGGGGTCCAGGCGAGTGGCAGGCCAGCACTCGGCGGCTACAACCAGAGCACACTGTGAGTGCCGCAACGTGTCGCATCGCTTCGCAACGCAACGCACAGCAAAACACAATCGCTCGCAGCACAAACACATTCGCAATGCAAATTCATCGTTATTTTTTTTTTCAAATCAAATCAAAATAATCTTTATTAAATAAGCTCTTTCAAGCACTTTTGAATCGTCAAGTATCGAAGCTACAACTAGTACGGAATGTTGCTCTTACCGAGCAGAAACAGAAATAAACTCGGCAGTCTTTTAAACATTATCAATTTTACATTATTAAATCGCAGTCTTGTATGAAGCTGAAAGTATTGAAAATCCAGCCTTTTTTATCATTCAAAAAATATAAGAATATTTCTTATACTTAATTTAAACCTTTCTGTAGACTGATCTAGTGCGGATTGCGGAATTTTATTGCAGAAGTGAATACCGAGACCATCGATTGAGATGCTAACTCTGCTGAGTCGCGACACAGGTATCACAAGCTTTTTGTGACCGTATTTCTATGATATACATCAAATTTCGTCTTATACATATGGATATTTTTCCGTACGAATAGAATATTACTATATATATATTGTGATGCCTATCTTATTGTAAAAATGCCTATTTTATTGAACTTTTCGCGAAGGGACTCACGTTGCTTCATATTATAGATACGCCGTATGTTTTTTTTTTTTGTTAAATAAGTTAATTTGCATAAATAAATTAAAAAATCTTTTTCATTTATTTATGCAAATTAACTCGTTTAACAAGTGATTTTGAACTATCTGTTGGCAACACCAACATGTTAGTAGTAAGAATTGAATTGTATGTGGCAACATTCCTCTTCTCTCTTGATGGCGGAACGAATACAAGCGTTACAAAGTGCTCCGGTCTTTTATTATACCAGTAAATCAATTATACAGTCCACTTACGACCTAACACTATCAACTCCTAACTCGGTAAACTGCTGCTAGAGAAAAAAGCTTGCAAGAAACTTGTTCACACTTTTCAAAATAATTCGTATTTGTTATTACTGTTGTGTACAAATTCAAAGATTAGCTACATACACACATTTTTATGTAATCCTCGATCGTAAAGTAGAGGCTGTTTATATCAGTCTCCTTTAAATAGTTTTATTACGGAATTTCCTTTTAGAATTTTTAAAATCTACAACTCATATACAATGTGTTACTCCTACTTTATCTAAGATGTATATCGCCAATAATTCTGTATATCTTTATGCAAAAATTACATTGCTACAATGTACACTTTTAGCAATAACCCCTGCATATGTAGCAATTATTGAAATTGTCTCTACGTGATATAAAAACAAGCTAAATTATGAAAAAAAATCCTCTGGCCCTAATCCCACTCGTAAGTGGGGTCGGCATAACATGTTATAAACATGCTGTCACATGATTTGGCTGCGTCTTTACGACCGGCTGCCTGCCTTTCGTCAACTTACCTGAGTCGTATATTACGACCCCTCGGTAAGAAAGAGGTTGGTCTATTGTACTAAACCGGATACCACACGGTCGGTCAATTTACCTTAGTCGCCTTTTACGACACCTCGGTAAGAAATGAGGGTGGTCTATTCTACTCAGCCGGATACCACACGGCGGGTCGACTTACTTTAGCCGCCTTTTACGACACCTCGGTAAGAAATGACTATTCTATTCAGCCGGATGCCAGACGGCGTTATATACAGATTTAAATATTAATAAATAATATTTTCCCAAAATGTCTCAACCTTACCCGTTTTTTTGTGATGCAAATATGGCGTCTATATGACGTTCACAAATACTATATGTCGATGCGAGTCAGTGTCGAAGAATTTTTTGTTTACAATATAAATAGGTCCTTAACTTATGACTCTGTGTTATGGCGTTGACATTTAATTTTTCCTCATTCTTACATCCCGTTTGTCTTAGCATATTGAATCGTGCTACATATAACGTGACGGGCGAAATATCTGAGAATATATTAGCATTTAAGCACCGCCTGCTTTTGTCAGGAAACTTTACGTAATGCTTGTTCTATACTGATACATTTAAGATATATACATAACTAATGAGAATATTATTTTGCTATATTCCGCAATAAAAGAATAACCACAAAAAAAAAATTATTCGCAGATTATAGCAAAATAATATTCTCATTAGTTTTGTATTATGGACCTCCGCAAAGTACCGTAAGTATATGTAAGAGTAATATAGTAACTAAAGTATATATATACATAGACGGCGCTTTTGCATATATTTTTATTAATGTAGAATTAACAGCATTTCTATAGCCTATATTATATTTCGGTGTATAATTAATAATTGTGCAAAATTTCATCGCTATTGGGTCAGCGGATTCGGTGTGAAAGAGTAAGAAACATACATCCATGCTCACAAAACTTTTGTATTTAATTTATTTGTAGGACAAAGTCCGCAAAACCTGTCTGTCTGTCATCGATTTTCTCAAAATCCACTGAACAGATTTTTGTACAGTTTTCAAAATGCTTCAATCAATTCTTAAGCACGACTCACTTTTTCATTCTTAATCCGTAATTCTAAATGCATTCGGAAAATTCTTTAAAATAATATCCAATGAGAAAGTATATAATCTAGAATATTTATTAATTAAAGTTAAATAATTAAGTGTATAAAAATTATGTTAATAACTGCCTAATTAACATATGTATTATCTTAACGGTTATGACGATAAAATATAAACTGTTATAAAATGCGAATTAATAATTATGAGCTATTTAGATATCTATAAATACTAGTTGGTCGCCTAGTGGTTGAAATTCGACCAAAATAAATATATACATTATAAAATATAATTGCGTTAATAACAAATATATACGTATTTTTTTCAATCTATATTATACTATTGTTAATATACAGAATGACGCAAATAAAACTTTTAACATCCAGTAACATCATAGTAGACACATATGTGTATAGACAAAATGACAAACGAAAGAAACAATTTGACAACAGAGTACCTATGCATGCGTGTAAAAAATACTTGTTTGTGTTTGTCAAATGCAGAATAGTGTGTGTAATATTGTATTTATTGATTTAATGTACTTTATGAGCATTATTCCTAAAAAATATTAGCGTTTTGCACATAAGTGTACCAAACTCATACTGCTCCGTCCGCGAAATTTTTGAAGAAAGGGGTATCCAAAGATTTTACATATTAACATATATAGAATAAAAAACAAAATTCTTAAAATTGCCTCTTTGTATGTGATCAGTATTCGCAAAATACTAAACAGATTTCTATACTGTTTTAAGTAAAAGACAAGCGAGGAAGCTAAGTTAGTAATTCGTGAACGTGCTTCGGAACGGCAAAAATTATTTTTTGGCGGTATTTTCACTGGAATATAGAGGAGGTTGTGGAGCAACATAGAAGCTACTTTTTTATCCCAGAAGATTAGAGAGGTCGGGAATCACGCGGGAAAACTTTATGCCACATTGATTCCCACGCAGGACTCCCCGGACGAGCTAAATAGTAAATAGGCTAAACTGTACTAAATATTAAAATAGTAATAGAATTAGCGTCCGGTACATTTAATAAAAGCTATTTCAACACATAGAATACAAGACTCAAAGTCTTGGCCAAGGACTCGGCTTGTGTGAACAAGTCACGACCTGTAAATACCGTTTAGTGATTAATATTCGTTCTATTAGGAATATATTGAGCCTACGCAATAATTCCGTCGTATATTAAACGTTTAGTTGTAATTTTGAAAATTCATGTAATTTAATATTTGCTAGAGGTAACCACGACTTAACTCAACTGCCTTTAATTATGTACTATATTATTATATTATACTATTTATTCCCCGAAATAAAAACGGTTATGATTATATTCTATATATAGTCTTGAGGTATCCGGCTGAGAAGAACAGACCACCTATCATTTGTTATCAATATGTCGTAAAAGGCGACTATAGTAAGTCGACCCGCCGTGTGGTATCCGGCTGAGTAGAATAGATCTTACGGAGGTGTCGTAAATCGACAGACTTCTAAATTATAATATTTGTAAGATATACTATCGATTGATGCTCGATTTTAAAGCTAAACGGCATCCTCTTTGACCTTAACAATTTGATATTTAGAATGACCCAGCGGGTGTTCTGCAAAGTTTGATGGCGAACGGAGCGATTTTTTTAACTGTAAATGACAGCTTTTTTTACTACTGATATCTTTAAATCGAGTCTAACAAGCGGGCTAGGTATTATATCCCCCTGCCCTCATCCCACTCTAAGTGGGATCGGCACAATATGTTATAAACATGTTGTAACATGATTTGGCTGTGTTTTGCGACCGGCCGTCTGCCTGACGTCGACTTACCTCAGTCGTATTTTACGACACCTCGGTAAGAAGGAGGGTAGTCTTATTCTACTAAACCGGATACCACACGATGCGTCTTTTACTTACCTTAGTCACCTTTTACGACATCTCGGTAAGAAATGAGGTTAGTCTATTCTACTCAGCCAGATACCACAAGGCGGGTCGACTTACCTTAGTCGCCTTTTACACCTCGGTAACAAATGAGGGTGATACTATTCTACCGGATACCACACGACTACAAAGCGGGCTAGGTATTCGAGTATTATTTAAAAAATCATCTTTTATATTTATTATCAGAATCATTTTCCAAAAAGTAGGATATTGCAAATATTCTTAAGCCTTAATATTAAAAGCAGACTTCATTATACAGTGTATTTCATATAGTTTATTACAAATAATAAGGCAAACGTGATTTATCTACCTGAGAAGACAATCGATAGTCTAATATAAATAATAATTATTGAAAAAGTCACCTAAAGATGTCTGTCCGTGTGTATTCGTTTTTCTCAAAATGTACCGAACGGATTTTTGTTCAGTTTTTACTCATATATTTTTTTCAAAAGGTATAAGTTAGTAAAAAATTACACGTTTATGTAAACTGTGTTGAAGAAATCGCGTTTATAAAAAAATCTCGCCTGATGAGAGCTTTACTCACCGCACCGCGTAAACTATCATAGATACACTAAAGTAATTTACTTTAGAATTGTTGATCTACAAAAATGCTACAAAAAAATCCGTGTAGTATTAGTGCTGCTGAAAAAGAACACAAACATGAAGTGTCTCCTATAGTAAGAAAGGCTAAGGTAAGTCATTGGACTTGTTCTTAGATATAAGTTTAGGTTAAATTTAAGTTGCTTATTAGTTTTAAGGCTAGATTGTGACTATAATAAAGTACCTCCATTGTGATGTACTCTATAATAGAAAAAAAGTCCGCGGCAACATGTCTCTATTTCTAATGGTTAACTCACTTTTATGTTTAAAAATTCAATTCTGGTCAAATTGTGTAACACACTGCTGGCGCAGCTATTAAATAATGAAAATTAAATATCTCCGCGACTTTACTTAGGCGAATACAATATTTTATGTTAGATCAGTCAGTTTTTATCAAACCAGATCACGGTCAAACGTATTTTTTCCAAATAGCTATTTATTTATTCGTACGAAATCTTATTTTATTGTTGGAAAGATAACGAAATCTCTCTTATAATTCAATTAGGACTATGGGTACATGGGCACATCATATCTATTAACGATAGTATAATACAGCCCCTTTTCAATAGTGTTTTACTGATGTAATGGCAAAGCTTAACGGAAATAGAAAATGGAACCTCGGACATCCAGTAATAAAGTGGTTGACAGTATTTTGCACACTTCATAGGATCGCTTATTCTCGCGCAGAAGTATTCGCGTGCATCGCAAGTTCGCGATGCACGACGCGATCGCGGAAAATGTTAATAATAAACGCATAACGCACGATGCATCGCTGATACAACATCGCAGGACAATTTACGACAGCGATTCCGCTTTAACTGCAACAATAATACGTGCTTTACGATTGTTTACTTCAAAACTACCTTCACCACACACTTCCGTACTCGATACGTGCCCTATGCATTACATATATATAGGTAAATATAGGTACTAACTATCAAAATATGCAGGAGATGTAACTGCATACGAGAAACTGAAGATATGGATACAGTCTAATATACTGGTGCACAGATTTCCACGATGTAGACGCAAATCAAATCAAAATAATCTTTATTCAAATAAGAATTTCACAAGCACTTTTGAATCGTCAAGGATCAATATGAATTTTTGCGAACACAATTTGCAATTTTGTCGTGGAGTCTATCTACTGACGATGCTTCGGTTACGCGGCGAAACATGTTGATATTGTGGTGGCGAATGTGTGCTTGTGTATTATTGTGTCATCGGTGTCGGGTAGTACATGAGTTCTTACAAATTCTGCATGAATCAAGTATGAGAATGAATAGTACACTCTACATTTAGCAATACATATATTTTCTTTTATCGCGGATTATAGCAAAATAATATTCTCATAACTTTTAAAATAATAGATTCCAACTTTATGAAAATTGTGTGTAATCTGACATTTATGGTTTAATTCCATTTTGGTGCTAACAGGGTAACCCCCTTATTCCCTCCCTAGATTAACTTTTTGTTATGCAAGAGATTAATATTTATTAATCTTTATTTTCCAGTAGCTCGATTAATATAACAATTACTGATTCTTAGTACTGGCAGATTTTTAAGATAAACTGCAAGTACTGAGTAAAATGAGTTAATAAAATCAAATTATTATCGCGTCATACCTAAATTATTACTTAATTTGATTCCGTGTGACTCATTCTACAACCATTACTTGGAAAATTAGCTGATACTTCGTGCTAATTAAGCTTAATTAGTCTGCGGATTTCGTTACTGATTTGTTCACGTAGAAACCACTACAATGCTCGTTTTATCGCCTTGTGATTATTTTATAAGCTTTAAATTTTGCCATTTTCGTACTTTTTTTATTGCTGCTCCTCTCCTATTCATCTTAGCATGATATTATATAGCCTTCCTCAATAAATGGACTATTTTACACTGAAATAATTTTTCAAATTGGTCCAGTAGTTCCTGAGATTAGCGCTTTCAAACAAACAAACTGCTGAGCTTTATATATTATACATATTATATACTATAGTGCCCTAGTTTGATTAGTAAAAATGAGACCTTATCAGTTCACGTTCATTGTAAAGCCATAAAAACCAAAGTGCTAAACATTATTTATATTTCTATTAACTTACATTGTTCTGAACCTCAGTTATATATTTGTAGAATTGATAAGATATTTGACAATTGTGTACGGCGGGCACTCCTAAAATTCTTCTAAGTGTATTCACCATATTAATTGAAATCTATTACACAGATACAAGCAGTTTAATAATAAATAATTAGATAAACATCGCATAGCATATCATAAATCAGAAGATCCTGACTGTTTAGCTAAAAACTTTAGCTTGCAATCTAACAATCAAGACACGTTTGATTTATTTGTGAATAATTAATTATTTAAGGTGAGAGCTACATGGTCTTACTTTTAGATAAAGATTTACCATGCAATTGCAAAATAAAAGTCTTTTGTATGTAGGATTGTAGATACAAAAAACTTTGACGTACAAAATAATAATTGGTTAGATAATATAGAAGAGTTTTTTAATATAATCCTTATCCTTACTTTACTTTATTTTATTACTTTATTACTTTACTTAGTATTATAAATGCGAAAGTCTGTCTGTCTGTCTGTCTGTTCCGTTTTCACAGCCAATCCGCTGAACCAATATCAAAAAAAATTGGCACAATTATTCCTTATACGGCGGGGTAACATATAGGCTATATAAATCCTGTTAATTCAACAGGAATTAAATTCAGGTGGAATAAAACAGGATGACATTCAAAACGCCATCTATAATAAACCTATGGAACTAATTTTTATTTACGATGTGTCAAAATCGGACGAAAACGCCCTCCATCGTCTATGTCGGTCGCTGGCCAAGAAAGAGGCGCCTATCTATCCCTTATTCGACGAGTCGGGTACCAGAAGGTACGCCTCAAGGGATAGAGCGGAGATTCTAGCCAGCCACTTGGAGAAGGTCTTCCAGCCGAATTCAGCAAGCGCCGAAGATAAAATTCAGCACCACCACGCAGAAGTCGAGAGAGCGGTGACCCAGTTCCTGTCCGCCCCTTTCCCGTCGCTCCGGAGTGATTTGCTTATTACTCCGTCAGAGCTTCGGAGAGCCGTCCTCCGTATTCCAAAGAGGAAGGCTCCGGGCGAGGATGGAATTCCTGTCGCCGCTCTGCAGCAGCTTCCAAGAAGAGCTCAAAAAGCGCTCACCGAGCTCTACAACGGCATCCTACGAACAGGATACTTCCCTGAGGCCTGGAAGAGGGGGAAAATTATAGTTCTCCCAAAACCCAGGAAGGACCGTCGGCACGCGGAGAGCTACAGACCTATCACGCTACTCTCTCACGTCGCGAAACTGTCGAGCGCCTGCTGCTGCGGAGACTTGCTCCTCACCTCCCTCTGCGCGAGGAGCAGTTCGGGTTCCGCAGCGACCACTCAGCGGCGCTCCAGTTAACGCGGGTACTCCACCACCTGGCCAGTGAGCGAACTAAAGGGCATCGCACCGTCGGGGTCTTTCTCGATATCGAGAAGGCCTTTGACCGCGTGTGGCATGCCGGGCTCCTGGCCAAACTTCTACCCACTTCAGTACCCCGAGCACTAGTGAGAGTAGTGGCGTCATTCCTGGCCGGACGCACCTTCTGCGTCACAGTAGACGACGCGACGTCTCAACCGCGTCCCATCAGCGCCGGGGTGCCCCAGGGAAGCTGCCTCTCGCCGCACCTGTATGCGGCGTATACAAATGATCTCCCCACTCTGCAAGACCACCTACGGGAAGGGGAAGAAGATGTAATGCTGGCCTTGTACGCGGATGACAGCGCGTACTTTGCATCTTCTTTCCACCAGCTGAATGCCATAAGGCAAATGCAGAGAGTGCTGGATTTGCTGCCGGAGTGGTTGGATAAGTGGAGGATGGCAGTCAACGTCGGGAAGACTGCCGCTCTACTTACCTTCGCCCGCCCGCTACGTCGTCTCACCCTTCGAGGTATCGAACTGGAATGGAAGCCCTCCGTTCGGTACCTCGGCTGCAGCATAGACCGCTCGCTGAGGATGGTTCCCACGGTCAACACCCTGGTGAGCCACGCTGCAGCAGCGAGGTCGCAGCTACACACCATCTTTTCATCCGGGCTCCCCACAAGGATCAAGCTGAGGGTCTACACCGCGTATGTTAGATCCCGACTAACATACGCCGCGCCCGCCTGGTACGCCTTATGTTCGAGAACTCAGAGATGCCGTCTTCAAACTCAGCAGAACTTCTGCCTAAGATTGATAGTGGGAGCGCAGAGGTACGTCCGAAATTACGTCATCCACCGTGACCTAAAGGTACCGACCGTGGAGGAGTATGTCCACAAGCTCGCGCGCACGATGTTCGCCTCTGCGGACAACAGTGTGTGCGAACACCTCCACGGTATAGCACCGGTACACCAAGGACCGTCCGATGGACAAAGACTACCTCTGCCGAGGGACCTCCTCATTTCCTCCCCGGAGGGAGTCGAGTTTGAAGACCCTGAAGATGAAGAAGAAGCCCGACCAGCACGAACATAAGGCGTCCGCCTCAAAAGCGGACTCCTGGCCGCCAAGGCCGAACAAATTACCCGGGCGATTGTGATCGCCCGAGAGGACAAGCCCGGGTAAAGAGGTGTAACCTCGAGGCCCGAAGCCCCCAACTGCCTTTAACAAGGCGAGGGAGAAGACCCACAATAGGTGTCAAAATCAAGTCAAATCTGTATTTACAGAAGTATTTAGATTCCAAGTTTCTCGGCTTACGTCAAAAGAGTTATCTTTAAAGAGTATTTATATTTTATTTTATTTTTATTAGTTTACTGGACAAATTTAACTGAGTAAATTTAACATTGTGATAACAATTGATTATTAATATAAGTAATACGGGTTATTTAGTAAAATAAATAAACTAATAATAAATGCTAAAGTCTGTAACGTTTTCATGGCCAATACGCTGAACCAATATAGATGAAATTTGGCAAAATTAATGTTTATATACCGGGGCAACATATAAAAATTTTCAAAAAAATTATTATTATTAATTTTTTAAATATTTCGCTTTTTATTTATTTACTAAACCGGAGAAAAATATTTAATAAACATATATACACAAACAGTACACAAATAATTTTTGTGTTGTTTAATAGAAAAATATTTGTTAACTTAGTATCAATTATTATTATTTTATTTAATATTTATTTATTATACTTTGAGGTTATGTACATGTAAAATTACTAGCTAAATACCATTATAACACATTAAAACGATAGGATTTGTGGTGAAAATATAACAACAAGGTACGATCATTTAAGTTCAAGTAAAATTTAATCATATATAATTTTTGTTGTCAAAAAAACAGACGTTTCGAGAAAACGCATTCTTAAACGGCCTTTAGTCAGAAGTCTAACTAGGGAACTAACTGTTTTATTTAATTTAATCCCATAGAAATTAGGCCATGCGGCTAATGAAAAAATATTTTTTTTCTAAACACCATTTTTAATATTTGAAAAGTCATTACAGTTAATAAAGTGAAGGTGCCTATTTTAAAATATTATGTTAAAGAAAACATATTTTAAATTTAACTTTTCGTATTTATACTAAAAACGTTGGAATCCAGCGCCGTACCTATAGGTTATTAAAAAAAATCATTTTGACAGTTGATTCGTTACGTATAAATGTTATTATTAAATAAGTTTTCTAACACTTTCCAAAGCTTATAATATTTATAGAGATATTTAATTCCAGAAAACATTATGAATTTTTCATGTATATACAGTTTTTGTACTCCTTTTACTGCGCTATTTTAATATATATTTCATGTAAGTACGGGTTATTTACTAAAATTATCATATTAAGCTCTTGATCAAACGATAAATCCCTCTAATTCATCCCGGATCGATCTGATTTTTGTGATGGAGATATATGATGGTTTGGATGGTAACCGAAGCCACTCCTAATTTCATATATTCAAAGTGATCTGATGGGATATAAAGTTAATTTACCCCGGTGTATAAAATTTACTCGTGCACAAATTTTATTAATATTGGTCCAGCAGTTTAACCGTCAAAGCGTAACAGACAGACAGACTTTCGCATTACATAATAATAGTATGGATGTTTATATACTGTTAATAAAACAATGAAAAATTAAGTTCTCCATCCCACAGTAGAAGATCCTCTCTTTATTAAAGATTAGAAAAATTGAACCCACCATATTGCTCCAGTGTGGATTAGCAGGTAACACATATACTACGATCAGCACAAGTGCATGTTTCTAACGATATTTTCGAATGTAAAATTTGATTGTTTTGATTGATATTATTTAAAATTCTTTTGGATAGAAAAGTGATTTGGTAGGCAAGTAGGTAAGATTGGAACCCGTGAACCCTACAATCATCAACATAGATTATAGTATCACTGCTCTGCACTAATGGCTTTAACAGAATCATTATTATTTAATACTTTTATAACTAACTTGGCTAGACTTAACACCCACTTAGCTTTCTCAGTTTAAAAATATATAAAGTTTAATATAGAAATCTACGAGAATAAATGCAATGAGTTATAAATTAAATAAATCGATATTAACGATTACTGACGTACCTACGAAACTACGTTATATAAATGTGAATGCTTTAAAAAAATATATATTGTTTATAGGCAATATGTTTGATGCAATCATGCCTGATGGTAAGCGTTGATACAGCCTGAAGTAAAGCTTGCTTACATTAAAGATCCTTTCTCACTTGTGATTTAATATACCCATATTATATGGATTGGAAAATATAGACGCCGTAAGAGAAATCCATTACCGTGCTGTGCGCAACGGAAATGAAAAATCGGAACGCTTCGTTCATCTTCGTGTGCCTTCGGGCACCTTCGTTCACCTTCGTTGTGCCTTCGGGCGCCTTCGTTCATCTTCGTGTGACTTCGGGCGTCTTCGTTCATCTTCGTGTGCCTTCGGGCGCCTTCGTTCATCTTCGTGTGACTTCGGGCGTCTTCGTTCATCTTCGTGTGCCTTCGGGCGCCTTCGTTCATCTTCGTGTGCCTTCGGGCGCCGTCGTTCATCTTCGTTGTGCCTTCGTCTTTGTCCATATTTCCCTATGTACGCATAAAACTTTAAAACGACGCAACAGATTTTGATGCGGTTTTTTTAATAGATAGAGTGATTCCAGAGGAAGGTTTGTACGTATAATAACAATCAATACGGAGTAAAGAAATACTGTAATTTTTGAGGTTTCTGTAAATAATTACATTTTTTTCCGCTTACATTGCAAACGCAGGCTAAACCCTACGAGATTTATCACAATAATGTACTAAGTATTTGTACATCTTGAAAAGGTCTACAAAAAAGTCCGCGATGGTATATGTCTATCTCTTATGGATAACCCTCTATAGCATTTTTTGTCATTTACTTTTTACAAACAATAATGCCTTATTTTTGAAGTAATTTTTATACAATACAGCATTAATCCTTATCCAATTAAGTACTTTAAATAAATAGCTGATTTAATATAGATCAATATGGCCGTATACAGTATGTAATTTAAGTGAATATTTTCGGAGATATTACAGATTTAAAATGCCGTGAGGACGCCGCGCTTCGCCCTATAACACTTCGACTTTAGCAGCGATGTCGCTCTTTCAAGAGTTTGTTTAAAGACATTCTGTAATTAATTGTAAAAATAAAATACATAAGGAAAAATGTTAAAATAAATACGCAAATATGTACTATATGAATTTAGATATTCAAAGATAGCAGGAAATCTTCTTGGAATAGGGAGAGGGAAATTGTTTTTCTCCAAATTTAACTCTTGCGGGCCACGGGCAGTAATGAATAAATCAAAACTACTGGATCGATTTTAATAATTTTTTTTCACTGAGTGACATGGGCTATATATTTTATACCCGTGCGAAGCAGGGGTAGGTCGCTAGTTTAATTATAAATACATACAAAAGTAATGATAAAATTATTTTACTATAATCCGCGAAGAAAGAAAGAATTCTTCGCGGATTATAGCAAAATAATTTTATTATTACTTTTGTATTATGGATCTCCGCAAAGTAACGCCTAATTCTATAAATTATAAATACATACTTAAATACATATATACATCCAGGCTCGAAAACCAACAAATTTTTGTTAGAAAATGTTGGCGCTCAGTGGAAATCGTACCCACGATCCGCGGAGCCAGTCAATAATTCTATTGTAAGTTCTGAATAGTTCTATGATGAACATTTTGCGACGTTTAACCGCACCATGTTCGACACTCTATTTATGCTTTAACGATAAACAGTTATCGGATGTTGTTACCATCTCAGTTTTTGTCTGCCAAAGAACAATAGTCAGTTTGCCGCTCCGCACTGCGTGTGTGTCCGACACTATTGTAGACAATGTTCACAATGTTCATCACCGATCATTAGTTTTTGTGCCGTTCACGAAACGTGTCGAGGTGAAGCGAATTATAATATAATTATAAGCGCTTTGGTACGTCGAGGTGTTTTACACTAACGGCTTTGTAATAACCATTTATCTGTGAATAACTATTCGTCGAAGATCCGACGATTTTAATCTTAACCTAGCAATCACTAGCGGCTGCGCTCGCGGGGAAAGATTAAAACCTTAATATAGTATTTTGATAAGCGTAAATGGTTAAAGTGGGTTAACCTTAAAAGCTAGATATATGTTGTTATGTTATGTTATTTAAACTTTTATATGGGAACAATTTTGTAATAAATTATTTTTGAATAACTTTCACCTTTTACTTACTTAGCCTTTTATTTAGCGCAAGCAAGGAAAGCTTTTATTTTTGACGTTTTCGTAATATTTTTTATTTATTCATCTTAGAATGCAAAAACCAAACCAAGAAGGAGCAAGCAAAAACCTTCATCCATTTTTGGAGAGATGGACTGAATATGAATTAATTTAAATTATTAGATGGATGACCGTGACTTGCTCAGTAATTGTTTTTTTTAGAAAAAAACTGCAATAAAAAAAGAAAGAATAGCAGGTGATATCTGTGATATTTTCACTTCTTTAGTCCTCCCGTTCCCCACTAAGCCACGACAACTTCATAAACGACAGCAAAATTAACCATTGCATTCTATCCTATATTGCAGCAGTTTATTAATGCTTGTAAACATGGGCAAAACGACATTTTTTTAAATAAAACCTAGCTAGATTACGCGATTTATCGCCCCGATACACCCCTGCGTACTAAGTTTCATAAAAATCGTTTTCGAAATTCACATTTTAAATATACAAGATTAACTCATTTAAATATTAAAGATAGAGATATAAAGTTTTTTTATAATAAACAAATTATAAGCTTACATTTGGCTGTACATGTGAATGGCATTATTTACCATATTCTATTATTTACCACTATGAAGCTTACCTGAAAACAAAAAAACCATATAATTAATAAATTAAATATACATTCTTGTACATAGAATCTGTAAAAAAATTATTAAGATATGGAGATAATGAATAAAAAAAAATAACACAGCAAATAACACAAATTATTATTTTTAAACACGTAAGGAAAAAAGCAACGTCCTGTTACTATACCACGGCTGGGCAAGCTGGTCTCCTCTCTCCGTTTTAGAGTTGGAGCTAAGACATACTACGCTGCGCCAATGCAGATTGGTAGGTTACTCATATCCCTAGAATGCTCTAGATATATGTTGATTACCTCACGTTGTTTTCCTTCGCCGAAAAGCGTGCGATAAATTACAGATATCAATTAGACACATAAGTTCTAACACGAAAACTGACCGCGGTTTGAACTCGTGATCCCTTCGAAAAACTGCTGGGCTATCACAACTTATTAAGGTAAGCACGAGCTTAAATATTATAATTTAAGTAAGACTTCAAGGGCTGGTACCTTGTTAAGTATTATGTGCTACATTGATCGTCAACTCTACTGTTGGTTCGGAAAGCTGTTCCTGCCGATAAGAGCCAGCGAGATACTCCACGGTTGCTGCCTCAAAAATAATACTTATAGCTAGCTACATTGTCGTTACTATCTTATACAGGGTTGAACAGTAGCTATATCCACGCGTTCTTATCATCTTAATTATCCTCAACAGTATAGTAGGCTTTTTGTATAAGCCTCCCTTTAACTTTAACAGTTTTTTTAAACTGCTGCAATGGCAACGCTAAAATTGATTGTGGAATTTGATTATATTCGTATAAATTTGATTAGAATGTATTTTATATCATTACTAGTTAAATTTACGTCGGCCCAATTTTCCTTTTAAGTAGTTAGTGTTAAACCTTCATCCGATCCAACTAATATTATAAATGTGAAAGTTTGTGAGTGTGGATGTATGTTTGTTACTCTTTCACGGAGAACCCGGTGAACTAATATCGATGAAATTTAGCACAATTATAACTTTTACACCGAAATAGCATATAAGCTATAGAAATCCTGTTAATTCTACAGGAATATGATGAACTTGAAATGCGCCATCTCTTATCAACCTATCACGTGACAACAGTCCACGCACGTAGAAGCTAGCTAGCTAGAAGCTAAATTCATAAAGTTACTGGCTCAAAATATCTCTATCAGGAAGTGTTACTCAGCGCATTATCTTTCGTCACAAATCCCGCAATGTAAGATTTCAAACAAAATGGTCGAAGATAAATGTGTGAAAAGTAAACTTTGACAGAGTTTAGATGTTTGCATATAATGGCCGAAACACAGTTACGTTGAGAGAGAAAGGATACGTTGTTATCACACGTCAAGATTAACACGGAAACTCTTTGACACATTTTTCATTGTAAATAAAAATAACTGGTTAACTAGAATAGACCACCGTCATTTCTCAACGAGGTGCGGTAATAGGCGACTACGGTAACTTGACGTCAGGCAGGCGGCCGGTAATAAAATACTAGGCCACATCATGTTTATAACTTGTTGTGCAGACCCCACTTAGAGTGAGATAAGGACAGAAAAACGATGATGGTGATATAAAATCCTATTTTGTTAATTTATAAAATTAGGGTTTACTTTGCGGACATCCATAATAAAAGTAGTAATAATACTATTTTGCTATAATTCGGGATAAATAAATGTAGATATTATCCGTTTTCGTACCTAATACATGCAGGATTCACAAAAACGTAATCATTAAAATGAGCACTGTACACATTCAGCATTACAATATCAAAGATAGACCATCTCCTGACGATGCTTTGGTATTTAGACTCCACGACAAAATCGAAGCATCATGTATTTTTACAATCCTGCATGTATGAGATATGAAAATGAACTGAACATTCTATGTTATAGTACTTGAACCGAGCCATGCTCGATAAATTTTTTTTTATTATAAAAAATAAAATAAGGAAATAACTGGGGCCTGATCCCTGGTATTTTCACTTCTTTAGTCAACTTGTTTACCATTGAGTTATCACAACTTCACACACTAAAATTTTATTTACTTTTAGCATCCATCATTTTTGCATTTTTTCAGTGTCCCAAAACAGGGATAAAATGACATTTTTTAAAGGAAACCTAGCTAGATCGATTTTTAAAGACGATTGAATCGATTAAATGGAATTTAATATCTCACAGGACTCCAATTGAATTTACTTGTAACTAAAAAAAAAAGTAAGTAACGGCCTGTTACTGTCCCACTGTTGGGCATAGGCCTCTTCTCTCCGTTTTTAGAGAGAACGATTGGAGCTGAGACCTACCACGCTGCTCCAATGCGGATTGGTAGGTTACACATATCCCCAGAATTCTCTAGAGATATGCAGGTTTCCTCACCGTTTTCCTTCACCAAAAAGCGTGTGATAAATTGCAATTATCAATTAGGCACATAAGTTTTACTAGAAAACTCATTGGTGCCTGCCCGGGCTTTGAACCCTAGACCTCCTAGAAAGAGGCGCACGGTGATACCGCTGGGCTACCACAGCGTACTTACGTACGCTAGGTACGTACTTGTAAGTAATATGAAATAAATTATTATTATTTTTATATTATGGATGGACAAAGTAACGCCTAATTCTAAGCATAGAGCTAGCTGATATGGAGGAAGCATGCAATTTGATCAAACTCTTTTTGATAAGCTTTTAGATTAGTTTAATGTTAATTAGTTTTACACTGCAAGCATACACATGCAGTGTAAAACCCCTTTTATTATTTTATTATAAAGAGATGAATCTTAAGAGGTTGTTAAAAAAGTGTACATTAAATTTTATGTTTTATCTTAACATTTATTTAATATTAATCATTCTTGAATTTGAATAAAAAGGTCGTTAATATTTTCCTGCAGATGCCAGATGCAGATTCCTGAATATGCCAGACGCCTAATGAATATAAGGTGAAACTATAGTGAACCAGTTCATGGGATGACTTTTCAATGACCAAGGGTCTCCCTACATTTACCGCAACTGTTCGGCGTCAACCGGTTCGACATCAGGCACTATACGAACTCGTTAGCACCGATTATAACTGATTAATACATGTATGATATTGTTTCTGATTGTGTCAATTCGTCTCGGAATTGGATGCGGAGGTCGTTTCCAACCAAGGATTTTAAAGAAATTTAATTAAATACACTAGCAAGTACTTGAAACGAGCATGTTCCTTTTTTTCTAAAGTTATCAATTTATCGTTAAATATAGTAAACTTTATAATTTATAAATTGACGAAGTTAAAATATCAAACTATAGCCACTAAAATAAAATTACAATACTAAAGGAAAAATATTGCGTGTCATAATAGATAATATATTAAATTAGTTCATTCAATGTTATTTAATTAACAGATTTGAAACACTGGTTTAAAAAAAATGTTAAGAAAGCCAAAAGGGATGTGTACAATCAGCAATATGTAATATATTACAGTAATTCCGGGAAGGTACTATTTTTAGAGTAGACACAAATAGTTCAGACATCTTTGATTAATATTTTGCAAAATTAAAGTGGATAAGCAACTTAATTGCAACCTAAACTTATAAATTAACTTATATCTAAGAACAGGTCCAATGACTTATTTTAGTCATTAGAAGTAATGTAACATGTAATATACATTAAATCAGTAATTATACAATTCCTTGCAAAACTAATTCTTAATTTTTTTTAAATATGATTTCTTACAATTCTACTTCGACTACTCTCCGGTGGATCTTATCTCTTATACCAAGATATTTAATCCATTGTTTATGTAGAATACTATTAAATAATAATTATTTGTTTATCAGTTGTAACGTGGAAGTGTATTAATTAATTTATTAATTGAAGTTGTAAATGTTACGCAATCAATAATCAAAACAATTCATTAGGCTTATCTGCTTACACTCAACAATGTTAAAGTGTAACGAAATTACACTATAAATATTATGCAAAAGCAACCACCGAACTTTTAATTAATAAAGAATTATTTAAATTTGAATTCAATAGGGCTTAAGAGGCTCGAATATAAGACTATATGACTTAATGATGTCTATAATGACTTAATGTAACTAGTTATAAGTAATATTTTGAATAGAGCAACCGCCGATTTTCTTTCTTTCTCTTCTCGGTAGGAACAGCTTTCCCAACCAGCAGTAGAATTGATGATTCTAAAGCACTTGTTCACAAGTTTAGTTTAATCACTACATATTATAATATATTTATATATATATATCGCATTCTTTGTTTGTCCATATATCCCTATGTATGCATAAAACTTTAAAACTACGCAACAGATTTTGATGCGGTTTTTTTTAATAGATAGAGTGATTCAAGAGAAAGATTTGTATGTATAATAACATTCAATACGGAGTAGAGAAGTACTGTAATTTTTGAGGTTTCTGTAAATAATTACATTTTTTCCCGCTTACATTGCAAACGCTGGCTAAACCGTACGAGATTTATCAAAATGATGTACTAAGTATTTGTACACCTTAAAATGGTCTACAGAAAAGTCCGCGATGGTATATGTTTATCTCTTATGGATAACCCACAATAGCAATCCAATTAAGTACCTTAAATACATTGTTGATTTAATATAGATCAATATGGCCGTTTACAGCATGTAATTTAAGTGAACATTTTCGGACATATTACAGATTTAAATTGCCGTGTGGAGGCCGCGCTTCACCCTATAGCACTTTGCATTTAACAGCTATATGTCGTTTTCAAGAGTTTGTTTAATGACAAGAAAGCTGTGAATGTTGTATATAAATAAACATTCTGTAATTAATACATAGGGAAAAATGTAAAAATCAATAAGCAAATAAGTACTATATGAATTTAGATATTCCAAAAATAGCAGGAAATCTTCTTGGTAGAGAAAGGAAATTGTTTTTCTCCAAATTTAACGCTTGCGGACCACGGGCAGTAATGAATAAATCAAAACTACTGGATCAATTTTAATATTTTTTTTTACATTGACTGACATGGGATATATATTTTATACCCGTGCGAAGCGGAGCAGGCCGTTAGTAAAAAAAAAATTGAAATTGAATACTGGTTATTGCGAGATTAGTAAGAATAAATGTAGTGAGACCCTGAATATAATCGGTTTGGCCGTAACCTGCGCATCGTTTGACTGCTCTCGGAGGTGATGGGCGATATCAACACGCAACATAACGGGGAGTTTATATTAATTAGTACCAATCTGCTCTGCCCATATCCATTAGTTTATCTTTAACCTCTAATGGAAATGTATCAAATAGTTCTTTGGTTCTTCAGTCGTGTTATTCGGAAATGTACGAAACTTCTCATTTTAAGCCCGATAGTCGAGTCAATTTATATGATATATAAGTATAAATGTAATATAAATGTGTATAAGTATTACAATTTCAATTTCGTGTTTCATAAAATCTCGTCTATGTGTTATCTATCTATCTATATAAATTTATATATACGCTGGCTCGGAGAACCGCGAAGTTGAAGGCAGATTAATCGCGGACATAGCAAGATATATTATAACTATCGCTAGATATACTTTATAATTTGTACAGAACAATTTCCTTACCTATAAATTCTTGTACTGAATTTTATTGTTAATAACCTATTTATAACAATTTAAATCCACATAAACTAACGGTACATAAAATGTAAAACCGATTTTCAAAAATTACTATAAATATAACACTAAAAACAACCGGACAGTACCAAGCAAGGCGGAGTTATGAAAAAATATGTACCACTCTTAATATAAATAGAAACAAATATAGTTAATCGATCTCCCAATTACAATAGGCATCTGAGCGTTATGGCACAATCCATTAACACAACCCGAGAAGTAATAATAAGCTGCCGTCGTAGATTATTTCTTGACATGGATTAATTTATAAAAGAATAGACCGCATTTTCAGACTTGTTAACAATTGTCGTGTGATCGCTAGTTATCTCGAAAGAGCCACTTTGATGTTAAGCGACGTGATAATGTGTTTAATGTTTTTATTATGTACGACTTATTTATGTATATTTTTAATATTTACATGAGTTAATCTTTGGAATTTCGGAAACGGCTCCAACGATTCTACTGAAATTTAGCATGTAGGTTCTGGGGGAGAAACATCGATAAGATAAGTTTAATTTTTTGTAAATGTCGTTTTGTCGATTTTTTTCGAAATTTACGATGAATACAATCACAATTTTTCGCTGTCAAACGTAAAGTCATGGTACTTCATTCGGGGAACGGGCGGTCTAGAGAGTTGAAAATATCTAGGATCGAGCCCCACCTGCCCTATTATTTTTTCATTTTGCTTTAAAAAAAATTTAATTTTAATTTTTTTCGTAATTTTAAAAATTACCTACCGAGCTAGGCTCGATCACCTCGGTACTTATGTACATGTCTTAATCTTTCGCAGGTTCGACTCCCGCCGCCAACATTTTCTATAAATGAATTTGTTGGTCTTCGAGACTGGGTATATATTTGTATAAGTATGTTTTTTAAAAATATATAAGTATATATTCACCAGCTGTCTGTCTATCATAACACAAGTATTAAGTTACTTACTTTGGGAAAGGACACCCGTGTGTGTAATTGTCCCATATATTTATTTATTTAGATAGTAGTTCCAGATGTATATAATAGACAAAGTAGGAACCGACATAAGCTTGCGGCTCCTGCTTTGCGCCTTGCAAAATTACGTAAATAGTTTATGGGTATCGGTATATGATTCTATAATAAAATTCCGCAATCATAGCTTTGCCATTACATCAGTTTAAAGCACTGTTAAAAAGAGGCTGGTATAGAAAGCCTTATATACTGTTGAGGATTACTTAGAAGATAAGAATATGTGGATATAGCTACTGTTCGACCCCGTACATGATAGTAATGACTAAGTACAAGTAGTAATAAAAATCTCGTAGTAACCTTTTAAAAAAATTTAAAAAATTACCGTTCAGAAGTTTTTTCTCAGACTTTATCGGTCGCTCGCAATAAGATGGCCGTTAAACGAATAAAGCTTGTATAGCACCCATTTTATTTTCATTTTATTTATTGGCAATGGAACAAAGTATCCCTGTCTAGACGTGCCCTTGCCCTTACATATGAGGGTCCGATGCGCCTTATCTGATGAAAGAGGTGTATTTTTCCTTAACCCCTCATAACATATTACCGACACGAGCAAACTCGCTGTCTTGAATGGTTAATGAGGTGCTATTGTGTTAGTATTTGTGTAAAATGCACAACTTGTATGGCGACCTTAGCGACAAGACACGTTCGACTCCCGGATAGGTCACAGGTTTAAGGTCTATTCACACTTATCAAGGTGATTAAAATTTTCAGATGATAACAATTAGAGAAAGTTTATAGTTAAGTATACGTGTGGCGAGAAATATTAAAAATGTAATAAATTTTTGTGAGTAAAATTTTGTTTCAAAATACTTGTAGCTATAACAATTTTACAGAATGAATGCTGAAGTTTTTTTTAATAGTTAAGACGGAGCGACTAAACTTAGTCAGTAGAACCAAAAGTAAGTCTGATATGAACAAATGTACATACAGTTTTTGAAAACCTATTTTCCAACGTTACTTGTTTCATAATGTAGATAAATCTAAATCTATACTTATAATATAAATGCGTAAATCTGTCGAGCAGTCTGTTACACTTACACGGCTCCTGGATAGACAGAAAGACGGGCAGACATTATTTGCATTTATAATATTAGTATTGATTATTGTTCATAATATCATATTTTATAATATTTGTTTACTGTTTTTTTTTAATTTATCTACAGTTGTCTCGAAAAGAAGCCTCTATTTATTTTTTTGCTAGTTGAACCTGCAACTTCTTTCGCGCCAACTTAAACGTTTGAATATCTTCGACAGTGCAATATATCTTTTTTCTTATTCCCATAAGAAAATCAGGAAATTGTTACTCCGGTGCATATACTTTAAGTGTTAATTTCATCAATAATGATCCAGCGGTGAAAGCGTGACAGTCAGACATATTGTCACATTTTTATATGAGTATGGAGATTCCAGTATACTCAGAGAACACTGGTTGTGCAAAAATATTGCACATCTGCATGAAAAGCATAACTGCTATAATTCCCTTTTCGCTCTGTTTAACAATTAGTAGGTCCGCCACAAGTTGTACGTCTATAGCATAATCACTACATATAAAACAAAGTCCCTATATCCCTATGTACGCATAAAACTTTAAAACTACGCAACAGATTTTGATGCGGTTTTTTTTAATAGATAGAGTGATTCCAGAGGAAGGTTTGTACGTATAATAACATTCAATACGGAGTAGAGAAATACTGTAATTTTTGAGGTTTCTGTAAATAATTACATTTTTTCCGCTTATATTGCAAACGCAGGCAAAACCCTACGAGATTTATCAAAACGATGTACTAAGTAAGTAAGTACACCTTGAAAAGGTCTACAGAAAAGTCCGCGATGGTATATGTCTATCTATTATGGATAACCCACTATAGCATTTTTTGTCATTTACTTTTTATGAAAAATAATGCCATATTTTTGAAGCAATTTTTATACAATACAGCATTAATCCTTATCCAATAAAGTAGCTTAAATAAATAGTTGATTTAATATAGATCAATATGGCCGTTTACAGCATGTAATTAAAGTGAACATTTTCGGAGATATTACAGATTTCAAATGCCGTGAGGACGCCGCGCTTCACCCTATAGCACTTCGAATCTTTTAAGAGTTTGTTTAAAGACATTCTGTAATTAATTGTAAAAATAAAATACATAGGTAAAATGCAAAAGTAAATAAGTAAAAATGTACTATATGAGTTTAGATATTCCAAAGATAGCAGGAAATCTTCTTGGTATAGGGAGAGGAAATTGTTTTTCTCCAAATTTAACGCTTGCGGGTCACGGGCAGTAATGAATAAATCAAAACAGATTTCAATCATTTTAAAAAAGATTTTAATCATTTTTTTTACATTGACTGACATGGGATAAATTTTTTATACCCGTGCGAAGCAGGGGCAGGCCGCTAGTACTGTTTAAACCTGAAAGTTTTTCTCTAATCAAAAATCATTTATTTGCTTAAAACATGGATTACAATAACAATTATAATAACAATAGATGTTAATAATTAAATTAGAACATTTTTAGTCAAGTTTGACATGCAAATTTTATAAAAGAATTCATATAAAATGTATTAATAAAAGTTAAGCAATAAACAATAAACTTTTTCAACAATTCACTTGGCAATAATACATCCATGGAATCGGTTAAATAAACTAACCTTTTATTTAGTTCATAATATATATCATAAAATTAAACACAGAATCTAATATATCCGATGATATCCATACACTTCCTCTTTGCGTTTTTAAAAGAAAGATTTCGAGCTGAGACCTACCACGCTGCTCTAATTCGGATTGGTAGCTTACACATATCCCCATTCCCCAGAATACGCTACAGATATGCAGGTTTCCTCACGATGTTTTCCTTCACCGAAAAGCGAGTGTTAATTTGCAAATATCAGTTAGTCGTAATTTTTTTTAAGCTGTCAGATACAACAGGATTCTTTCCAGCTCCAACTGTTCCAAATTTTATCAATAGATTAGGTTGAGACGTAAACAGACGGATTTTTCTATTAATAATATTAGTATTTATTCGAAAGTTATGATTTGAGAAAAACTAATTATTTTCAGATAATCCGCGTTCCTTAAAAAATTATGTAACGCTTAGTGAAGAAAGCAAATCCGTTTACACATGCAGGATTAGTTACTACAAGTATCACAAGTTACCACCACTATCAACAACAAGCACTACACAGATTTACTACGACAATCTCGACGATCTTTTCACCCCGTAGTTGAAGCATCGTCAAGGGATAGGCTTCGTCGTAGTTTTGTGATTTTCATGGAATTGGAATTCTATGGAATTCCGCAAAGCAATACCTACTTCTACAAATTTGTATTGATACGAATAAAATATATCGTATTCTATACAGCATTTGCCAGAATTTTATGATAATTTCAATTCAAATTCAAAATATTCTTTATTCAAGTGGATTGTTTACAGTACGTTCAACGCAAAACATGTTGCCGATTGATTTTTTCTTGATGACTGATAATAATGAAAAGATGTAATTTTCCTCCTTCATTATCCGCATCTTCAAACTTAGCAGTGTTCATAAAAAGACAGCGCGGACGAGTTAATAATGCAAACGATTTCTTGCGAAAAATCTTTGCTGTTTTTTCTAGACTTTACAATCAATTAGGCACGTTCATTAAACTCGATAATAAGTAAATTACAGCAACTGTCTTTGTTCCGAAGCCCGTCACGTAAGCTATGGACTCATGTCATGCTGTATACTATTATCTCTATTAATTTAATATGTCCAATTTGCAGATTATAATTTAAATACAATACTACAACAGCAGGATATCCTTTAGATCTCTAGCGAGATAACAAATATACGTATCATCCTATACAATAAACCTTGGTACACTTGCAACTACTTATACAATACAAAATTATATAAACCGTGTGGTATCCGCCTTCATTTCTTACCGAGGTGTCGTAAAGTGTGACTAAAGTAAAGTCAACCCGCCGTGTGGTATCCGGCTGAGTAGAATAGACAACCCTCATTTCTTAACGTATCTTAAAATCAATTTTAATCAATAATAAGCAATTTTAGCTTTGCCATTACAGCAGTTTAAAAACACTATTAAGGAGAGGCTGATACAAAAAGCCTACTACTACTACTGTTGAGGATTATTGACACTAAGAATGCGTGGATATAGCTACTGTCCGAAACTGTATAAGATAGTAATCACTAAATGTAACTAGTTATTATGTAAGTTTTAATTAAGTAGGTATTATGTTGAAAAGAGCAACCGCCGAGTTTCTTGCTGGCTCTTCTCGGTAGGAACAGCTTTCCGAACCAGCAGTAGAGTTGACGCTTCAAAAGCACTTGTTTACAAGTTTATTTGAATAAAGAATATTTTGAATTTAAATTTATCGCGGTGTCGTAAAAGGCAACTAAGATGAGTCGACCCGCCGTATGGTATCCGATTGAGTAGAATAAAACACCCTCAGTTCTTACCGAGGTGTCGTAAAATACGACTAATTTAAGTTGACGTCAGGTAAGTGGCCTCGTAAAATACCAGTAGCCAAATCATGTTACAACATGTTTACTACATGTTGTGCCGACCCCACTTAGAGTGAGATAAGAGCAAATGATGATGACAAGATAAATTTATATATATTTTGCAAGTTCCAAAAAATAGCTAATCATTATAGATATCACTTTAAAATTGTTGTAAAAAGGTGCGTTCAAGAGTTAGAAGTCAAATATTTATAAAAGATTTTAACTTTATATTGTTTTTCTGCTTGTACTATCGGACACACAATTTTTTTTATCAGTCATAAACATCTTGGTACCGGTTTCAATAAATATACATAGTTATATTTAAACTCACATAAATTTTAATTAAATATCTTTTTATAAACGCAATAATTAACTATATTCATAGACTACCTAAATGTTAGCATTAATATCGTTAATTAAATCATTGAACAATACTTGTTACGTTGGATCATGATGATATGACGAACTTTGTTAAGGCTAACTTATTAATATTTAAAGTAGGATGGAGTGGGAAGTAACGCAAAGTCTGCAAGAAGTGCACTGGAGTATTCGTGACCTTGATCTCTCCAATAACAATCATGTACAGGACCCATGTGGCTTTAAGGTTGTTTGACTTATTAGTGGGGGGGGGGGTATATAATCATCCCAATACTCTAGAAAGCCAACGCCAGTTTCTTAATCGTACTATGTGTCCCCCATACTTCATCATTATTCTCCTGCCCAACTGTGCTGCTCAAATTTGCTGCTTAACGTCAACTTACCTTAGTAACTCCCATCAGTGACAAATCGTTTCCCCAAAGCACAGACGGGCGGCGGTGGACATATCCAATAGCGGAAGCCGTCACCCCTGACCAGTAGCGAATTTGGCCACAAGTTTGGCGTTTCTCGCCAGTGGAACAAAAGATCACAACAAGAAATCTATCTATTCTACTCAGCCTCAGCAGGAAGGTTGTATATTTAAATGATACTATAATATACGACGTGGAAATCTTCAGAAGAGCTGAGCTAATGAGATATTCACACTTTTAATATAAATATGAAAATATGTTTGTGTGTCATTCTTTCAAGTAGAAATGAAGCGATGAATGGCAGAAATTGTTTACATAATGATAATTGAATAACAGGAGAGTTAAATTCACCTCAGTGCTGAAGTCTGCATAGATAAGATTGTGTACAGAAGCTGATACAAGTATAAATAACTCATGTACAGTACCTATATTAATTTATACTCTGCTATTATACACTTGAGGTCAGGAAATAATTGAATTTTTCTGATGCTTCACGACATAAGTCTTTAAAGCATACTATTAGTTTTGGCCCCATAGCATCTGAATAAATTTTTACCTTTCACTTTCAATTTTGGAACATTCAGTGCTGTGATAACCAAACTTTAACCCTGTACACCTTTTTATAAGACATGGGTTCAAACCTCGTTTAGGGTTAGAGTTTAAACCCGATAAGTTTTTTAATAAAAAACTTATATGTCTAATTGATAATTTTAATTTGACACACGTTTTTCGGTAAAGCAAAAGTTTGTGAGCAAACATCTCTCTGGAGAATTCCGGGGATATGTATAGGTTACCAATTTGCATTGGAGCATGGTGGGTATAATCTCTAACCCTTCTCTAGGAAAAAAAAGAGAGGAAGCATATGCCCAGCAGTGAAATAGCAATAGGCTCTTTTTTAACTGGTTTTTGAAACATTCAACGTTCACTTTATGGTATATCTCTGCTATGGTTTCTGATGATAAATTAATTAATTTAAACACTTTTCTTAACAAATTACAACAGATATTCTTGCAACATAACGTAGTTACTCATAAAAGGCAATCACCTTTATCTCTCTGTCATTATAAATTACGATTAAAGTGTCATCACTTGACCAAAATTTACTTTAAACTACTCGTCGATTACTTGATAGCGTCAACATTCAATTATAAAATCATTTAGTTTAAATTTAACCGCAAACTTATTTTGCTGCATATACGAGTATGTAGCCCTTAAGATTAAATGACATAATATTGTTGGCAACTAGCGAAAGGTCAACTGGAAGAGATCCCTTTTAGGGAAAAATCCGGTTTTGTACATGTACTATTTATTTTTTTTCTTTCTAACAATATGTTATTCGCTTCGCTTTCGCATCTATAATAAAATTCCACAATCCACACTAGACCAGTCTATAGAAAAGTTTAAATTTAGTGTAAGACATATGCTTGTACGTAAAATTGAAGATTATTTAGATGGTAAAAATGCCTCTAAGGTACAACTAAGGTAAGTTGAGCCACCGTGTGGTGTCCAGCTGAGTAGAACAGACCGCCCTCATTTCTTATACCTTAAATGAGTAGTCATCATCTTCCTGCCCTTATCCCACTCTAAGTAGGGTCGGCACAACATGTTATAAACATGTCGTCATATGATTTGTATGTATTTTACGACCGGCCGCCTGCCTGACGTCAACTTATCTTAGTCGTATTTTACGACACCGCGATAAGAAAGAGGGTGGTCTATTCTACTTAACCGAATACCACACGGTGAGGCAATTTACTTTAGTCGCCTTTTACGACACCTCGGTAAGAAAAGAGGTTGGTCTATTCTACTCAGCCGAATACCACACGGCGGGTAGACTTACCTTAGTCGCCTTTTACGAAACCTCGGTAAGAAAAGAGGTTGGTCTATTCTACTCAGCCGAATACCACACGGCGGGTCGACTTACCTTAGTCGCCTTTTACGAAACCTCGGTAAGAAAAGAGGTTGGTCTATTCTACTCAGCCGAATACCACACGGCGGGTCGACTTACCTTAGTCGCCTTTTACGAAACCTCGGTAAGAAAAGAGGTTGGTCTATTCTACTCAGCCGAATACCACACGGCGGGTCGACTTACCTTAGTCGCCTTTTACGAAACCTCGGTAAGAAAAGAGGTTGGTCTATTCTACTCAGCCGAATACCACACGGCGGGTCGACTTACCTTAGTCGCCTTTTACGAAACCTCGGTAAGAAAAGAGGTTGGTCTATTCTACTCAGCCGAATACCACACGGCGGGTCGACTTACCTTAGTCGCCTTTTACGAAACCTCGGTAAGAAAAGAGGTTGGTCTATTCTACTCAGCCGAATACCACACGGCGGGTCGACTTACCTTAGTCGCCTTTTACGAAACCTCAGTAAGAAAAGAGGGTGGTAAAATTCTATTCAGCCGGATACCACACGGCGTAGTATATGTATATGTTTATTTTTTTGTACCAATAAGGTTTTTTTATTTACATTTTAAGCACTGTTTGTATACTAGCAATTTTTTATTGCTGCTCCTCTCCTATTCTTTATAACGTGATGTTATTTAACCTATAGGCTCCCTACAAGACCTGTAGAGTAGTTCCTGAGATTAGCGCGTTCCATCAAACAAACAAACAAACTCTTCAGCTTTATATATTAGCATAGGTTGTATGGAATATACTGCGTTGCGCAATATAATATATTGCGTTGGCTTCATATTTAAATAAATAAATATTTGCTGCTGACATTTTTATCTAACTGAAACGTCAAGCAGCGAGGTAGTAATTACAATTTAAATCAGAAGTATAATTTTTCATATAAAAAATTGACCTTTTTCTCAATAGATTAGTAACCATTTCACCACAATGATTGTCAATCATAAATTTAAATAATTTTATCTTTCAAAACCAGTTTCTTACACGAAACTCCTATTATACATGGAAACTATTACGCGAAGCTGGCAAACTGCATTATAACGGAGTGATAATATCTAGATGGCCGCGTAATTGCTGTTTTGAATGAGATTGTGTCATAGATTAGACAATACGAACAGTAGTGTAACTTAGTTCTATAGATACCAAACTACTTTACATGGCTCCGAATACAAATGTTGCGTTAATGGGACAGAAAATGACCTAACGAATTATAATAATTCTATTGATTGTGTGAGTAATCTATTGATTATGGTTATTTGTTCAATATTTTATTTGGATGTATTTATATTATATATTATATTTAATAATACAATCAAAGTTGTGATTGCGACTGTGAGAGGAGTGTAAGTGTATTTCTCTCATCCTTCCACCAAATAATAGTAATCGCTTGAAACTATAACTAATAAACAAAAAATTTTAAGATGTGATAGCCCAACGATGACACCGTGCGACTATTTCTCATGGACTCTTTCGCTTCAATTTTTCTAAAATAAAAATATATAATAGACATAAGCGTGCGGTATCCGGCCGAGTAGAATAGATCCTCATTTCTTACCGAGGTGTCGTAAGAGCCGACTGAAGTAAGTACCGTGTAGTATCCGGCTGAGTAGAATAGACCTCTCTCATTTCTTATCTTGTCGTAAAATACATAGCCAAATCAGATTACAACATGGTTAAAATATGTTGTGCGAACCCCACTTATAGTGGGATAAGGACCGGAGAATGATGAATAATAATATACATATGCGTTTATGATTAAATTCCAGCTGTAAATTATGTACTTACTTGACTGAATTACGAAGTATTCTTTCTGTCACATCTGTTTGTAATATTTAATATATGATTGTCGGCTGTATGCGGGAAATAAATGCATAATCACTGAAAGGCACCTACTCGTGCGGACTTATTTGCATTGTGTAATTCGAGGAACCTTTTAATACTTAACAAAGGCACGCTAAACAGTTTAGAATTTGGAATGCTGCTAACAGTTTGTCCGTCGGTGCGCGTACAGCGTCGTTAGGTAACTGTGGTTGTGATTAACACGTTCCAACGCTTTATCATTATTTATCAAGCACAGACTAAGTAAACGTCGGACGGACTTAATCTGTTCGTACACAATACAGATTTGAATGCATGAATGACTTGTTTATTTGTTTTAACAATATATACAGGCGTCACAATAACTTATTTAAAAATCCATTTTAAGTATTCTTATACCAAATGTAACTTCTAATACAGTGAAAGAAAGATGAATCCAAATGACACGGATCCCGCTGCCTGGTAGAGATGAACCAAGATAACACGGCGCACCTACTCTTATTTTTTTGTTTTTTGGTATTTTGTAAAAATTTGTTTATGTCGTATATAATGTAATAATGTCGTATGTTTATGTATTATGTCGTGTCGTGTAATTGGGTATGTCGGACTCGCACCGACTAAAGACCTGACAGTGCTCCACCACGCTGCTGGTGGCGGGGACAGGGTACCTATGAAGACATCGCCGCCAGCAGCAACTCTGACCTCAGAGTGCGCCACTCTAAAAGTGGCCCCTCCCTCCGCTGGACGATGCATTGGGAGCATCGACCTCGTCGGGGACTTTTTGGGCGTCCGATAAAAGTTCATCTATACCTATCTTCATAAATTTTCGTTTGTAGTATTTTAATGGAACCAACAATAGGTAATATGTGAGAAAATTCTAAGGGGAAAATTGGTAGGTACGATTTCAAGCTACAGACAGAATAATGTGCACAAAAAATGAAGATGCGGCGCAAAAAATAGCCATCGCCGAGATGTCAAGTTATAAAAAACGTTTAAGTAGTGATATTAACGAACACAATGCTTGGATAAAAAACGGAATGTTAACTAATTTATTTGAATAAAAAAAAAGCTCAATTGCGCAATTAGTATACAATTTTAATTAAATTTGGGGAATACTTCGATGTGCCACAGCGAAGCAAGAATCTCGGAGAATCTGAACAATTTTGATTTGGATTTATAGTAAATTTTTAATATGCGACGTTGAATACATATATGTGTGTGTGTCTGTCAGTAATGTGGGCTAACGGCTTTCGTCGTCAGACAAGTACAAAAGTTAAAACTATAGACTTATATAAGCTATCTGTGTCACACAGTGATAAAATTCATCTACTCAAAACCATGGAGTCCTTAATAGGATATACGTTTAATGTAACAAAACAACACTTTTCAACATAGGAGAAAAAAATATAAAAATTTGGATGATTGTGTGAAGTGATATAAAAAGGTAGCGACAGAGATGACCAATGATAAAAGAGAATGGAAGAGAAAAAATAAGTTGTGCTGACCATATTTTGACTGGAAACAGAGTTGTTGATGAAGAAAAGAGCAGATTGCGGAATATTATCCAATATCAAAATAATAATTGACGTTTCAAAAGTGCTTGTAAAACGCCTATTTAAAAAAAAGAGATAAATTTAAGTTTAATATTTCAATCCATTTCATCTACGAACGAGACCAAAATGATATCCGAATTCTTATTAATAATTAATCTCAATAGCGGTGTAGAATATATAGAATTAAGATAAGTTCGTGATAAGTAAGTAAGTAAGTAAGTAACGGCCTGTTACTATCCCACTGCTGGGCATAGGCCTCCTCTCTCCATTTTTGGAGAGAAGGGTTGGAGCTAAGACCTACCACGCTGCTCCAATGCGGATTGGTAGGTTACACATATCCCTAGAATTCTCTAGAGATATGCAGGTTTCCTCACGATGTTTTCCTTCACCGAAAAGCGTGTGATAAATTGCAACTATCAATTAGACACATAAGTTTTAATAGAAAAACTCATTGGTGTCTGCCCGGGTTTGAACCCATGATCGTCTCTAGAGATTCACACGGTCGCACCGCTAGGCCATCACAGCTCTTAGTTCTTAGTTCGTGATAACTTAAGTTAAAATAAGAATTACGTATTTTATTCTGTTCGCTAAGAATAAATAGATATTATTATTAGGTATGTTAACCCGGAATATAAGCTTTAATTGTACCGTATATTATTCCAGCGGATAAGCCATGGAAGGTATTTAGCAATTACAATTTAAGCATTGAAAACCAGTTTTATTTTTTTAAACAACCAATGACCCACGTTGTTACAACTAGAAGAACAAAAAACAAAGCCTCGCAAGTTACGCCCGCAATTAAAAGCTTCTGTTTGTTTATAATAACATTAGTTCATGTCAATTTTTTTAAGTTCTTAGTAGTGCTTAGGCCATGTATTGGATTTTCGTTTTTATCTTGTATTACTATAAAAACTAAGTGTTTTAATGCTAATATTAATTCACGGGGCAAGTGTTATCGTTTTTAACAGTAGGGTAGCCATGTGATTTTTTTTGTGAATAATATATATGTTATATAAGTTACTTACCTTGAAGGAGTTGTTTAGCAATGTAATCGGACCACAAAAATCTTATTATCACCTCTAGACTCTTACTAGAGAAGACTTAACTGTAGTAAGCGACATTAAATCCTAACCCTCACTATGCAATCAAAAGACCTATAAAAAAATCATATCTCAACTTCTTTGCAACTTTCGTTACAAAAACTCATTGCTCGGTTCAGACATAAGGATTACAACACAACATAATTTAACAAACGCATTTCGCATTTTTAACTTCAATGTGATCAATATTCACATTCTTTCTTTCATTCATTATCCTGATTTGTATAACTTAAAAACATCCACCCTGGTTCATTTAAAAAAAACATGTTAATTAGTTTGTTTTTATCCGGTTGAATCGGTCAAAATTGTTTTATTACTTAAGCGGCGGCAAGGTCGCCTCGGAGAATTCCGGCCTTCGCTTTTGAAAATGTTTTGGACGCAATATTTTAGTGCGCAGCAATTTTTTTTCACTCGCACAGTACGATTGATGATCTTGGATATGAACGGAATTGAGGCTTATCGAAACAGAAATATAATTATACAGTCTTAATATAAAATTCACATCATTAACCGAGTGATTATTTACCTATGAGATTGGCTTGAAGATTCCCTATATTTTTAATTCTATGAATTAAAAATATAGGGAATCTTTGATCGAAGTCTCCTTGTAGAATACTCGAGGTTCTTTGTTTAGATTTAAAAATTTAACTCAAAAATAATCAACACATATTCAATTGCCATTGACAACGTTCACTGGTATGAATTCAATCAATGAATATGATCAATTATATATGTTATAGACGATAACACATCTAATAGTCGTGTCGAGTCACTTTCAAAATAGGACATAACTCTACGCCATGTCACCATTGTTCAGTAGAAAATACTGATGAGGCAATGCTAGCTGTATTACCAAGTTATATAATATTTTAGGAATTCATGGGTTGTATATGCAATTCACAATAGAGGAGCGTGCAAAGTTCTTTCCTCAAAAATGTAGAGAGCAGCAGTATAGTCATAGACTGATATAAAAATAGGTGTTGCTAACCTTCAAAAAGTTTATACTTTAAGAGTGTGGTCGTTATTCAACAGGTCCATTGCTATGTCAAACCATCCAACTGACCGAAAAAATCGGAAAAGGTTATAAATTATTTTTGCACGATTTTTTAAGAGGTGCGCAAACACCGCCGGTTCCGCGAGACGCAAATAAAAGAAAACAGTTCGCCGGTGAAAGTAAACGTGAAATCTTTATAAATGAAACTTGAACACAAAATATACATTTGCCTTTACTATAAAGGATATTTCCGTTTGTCTGTTCGCATAATGACGCTGATCGGATATGCGTTTAATGGCGCTCAATCCTGATGTACTATCTTTTTATTTTATATTAAATCATAGTTTAAAACTAATGTACAGAAAAACGCAAATTATATTAATACTATTTAGTAGGCATAATATTTATTTAGAACAAAAATATAGAAGTTATATTGAGGAGATGTTAGATATATCATAACGAATAAATATATCTGAATGATTTAGTGTTTTATGTTCGTGTTATTTAGTGTTATATACTATTTGTCTATGTTAACAAGTGTGAAATATCACAAAACTCTTAACTCTGCTCGTGCACTTTTAATTTACGACTAAGTTAAAGTGACCACTTTTTGATTGGGCCAAAGTGGGACAAATGGGATCAAATGAGAATTACAATTTAGTTATTTATATTTTAATGTATACATTAGTTGTAAAAGATGAAGGTGCTTAAAGGCCTGTTACTATCCCATAGCAAAGGCCTCCTTTCTCCGTTATTTGAGAGAAGGATTGGAGCTCAGAGCTACCACGCTGCGGATTGGTAGGTTATAAATATATATAACCTACGAAAATTCAGGAAATATGTTATGTAACCTTTATATGTGTATATGTGTAACTTACCTCCAATCCTTCTCGATATAAACAGGCCGTTAGTATACATATTTCAAAAAAATCTATTAAATCATTAGTATATTATATAGATAGATTTATGAAACAACTATTCCAAGCTCTTAAAATATTAAGCGTATAGAAAAGTTTTAAGATAATATAACTAATTTGACGATAATTATCGTTTTTAACGACTTCGTTAGGCTATTTGACCCGCTATTTGTTTAATCGCATACTCGATCGGACTCAAAGTATGAAGGAAGCTCGTAAAAGAAATATTTTGCTTGCTTTTATATTCTAACTTGATACTTTCCCGTTATACGCACGCATATTAGATCGGCCAGACAGATTTAAAGCGAATTTAATTATCTCTATATTATTTAATGTAATTTACATCATGAATAACTAATTCTGAAGGGGTTCTTAATATAAGTACGTCGTAAAAGGCGACAAAGGCAAGTTGACGCCGCACCGTGTGGTATCTATCTGGTTGAGTAGAATAAACCACCCTTTTTCTGTTTCTGTAATAAAAGGCGACTAAAAAAAGTTGATGACAGGCAGGCGGCTGGTCGTAAAATATTTAGCCGAATAATGTCACAACATGATAATAACATGTTGTGACATTATTCGGCTAAATATTTTACCTACGACCCCACTTAGAGTGGGATAAGGTCGGGAGGGTGAAACGTTAATTAATACTAAAGACATTGCGTTCTTTTTCTGAAACCTGCACGAAAGAAATATGTAACCTTAGTCCGACTAAGCAGTAGATGAGAATGTTAACTTTGATTTGTTACATAATTATGTATTATTTAAATTATTATATTGATTATATTGACAAGGGCAACCGCCGAGATTCTTCGAAGCCCGCTGGTTTTTCTCGGTAAGAGTTTACCGAATTAGTGATAGTTTTATTATAATTTTTACGATACGTAAGTGCTCGTATAAGCCAACTTGAATAAAGAACTATTGATAATACAACAGAATAGAACAGAATGGAATATTTATTTATTTACTCATCCATAAAGGTTACGTCAAGTTAACAAAATAATAAGTTTATATTTTGACTATACTTAAAACACCCATTATTTCTACATTAGAAGGAGACTGGCTAAATTAGGATTTCCTGTATTTCAGGTCGCCAGAGACTTCCCCCCTTACAAGAAGCCCCCCGTTACTCCTGATAAGGAGCATATATGTTAGTTATGGGTATAAACTCAACCCTTATATACATATGAGAGAGTAGAACATTGTAACATTGCCCGGAATTGTATCGGATTAACATAATCCAAATTATACACAAATATGTAAAACAATTATTCATATATTTTTAAACGTATTACAATGTTAATATAGAACAATATAGTACTGACATCTAAACATAATAAATATACTGAAGTAGTTTCCACAAATGCCGGTAGTGACATCATCACCTTTGTTCTCAGACCAGATCCTGTAATAATTGTCTGTTTCAATTCGTGTTATACGTCGCAGAATCAGTTACGGCATATTGTCCGGTTAATTTGTATTTGAGCGTGAAAAAAAATCTGTTAACATCCCATATCTTGTTCGAAAGAGACTCGCCGTTAGATAAAAAAGTGGAGTCCACAGTATTAATAGTTTGATCATCGTAAGCTGTAATAGCCCAGCCGGGCAGACACCAATGAGTTTTTCTGTTAAAACTTATCGGCGGGTCGAATTACCTTAGACGCCTTTTACGACTCCTCGGTAAGAAATGAGGGTGGTTTATTCTATTCAGCCGTTTACCATACGGTGGATCAACTTTTAAAAGTACCTTTTAAAATAGGTATATAATTTATTTTGCATCGGCAACTCGTTAATGATGTAACTACTGGAAACACTTTGCTTGCGTGAAAAAATAAACTAGGAATCTGACGGTCAGCGTAAGAATTATTATATTTGCATAATTCAAACTGTTATCCGCAATGAGAGGTCAAAGATATCACTAGCAACTCTGCAATACGGAAGTTTTTTTTTTAAATATATGGATCACATTTATTGGTTCTGAATTCCGATAGGGCTACCACATTTCTGGAGTGCGTCACTGATGTTTGCTGAAGCTCGTACAAATATTTTTTATGGAATTATGAAGATAAGAGCAGAGTCAGTGATGAATACAATAGAATACGGGACGCTCCAACAGTATTCTGAAAGTACTGTGAAAATTAATAATCCGATCCGCACAGTGGACTCGCTTGGATATGCAGTCATATATGTCAGATATATTTATAAATGGACGGTATGGATTAATTTCATTCAAAATAGCCATAATACTAACAGTCTCTAAGATTTCTTACTAACTAGATAGTTTCTTGCTACCTCTTCTCGGTAGGAACAGCTTTCCGAATCAGCAATAGAGTTGACGATTCAATTATTATTTATTATATTATCTACAATATTTTGAATTTGATGTAATGTCTGGAATTATAATAAAATTATTATGATTATTATAAGGTCGTCAGTCCCTAAAATAAGCAACTTGATAGTTTTGTGATGGCTGACAGCTAGTATATATATTTCAATACATACTTAAATATATACACCCAGACTCAAGAACAAAGCTTACCTTACCTTAGCCGCCTTTTACGACACCTCAGTAAGAAATAAGAGTGGTCTATTCTACTCAGCCGGATACCACACGGCGGAGTCTATCAATCAATCATGGCTTTGTAATTTATTTAAATCCAGAATGAATGGCAACGGTTTTTTTTTTCTAAAGACGTTAATATGACGTCATTCATCTCTCATGAAACGTGTTGTAAAGTCAATTCCGCGTATAATTAACATCCATAATGTAACGCGGATGTATCTACTGCAGGTATTAATAAACATAAACCTGCCCAAAGGTAAATAGATTAATGTAACCGCGACTTAACATCAGATCTATTCAAACACCTTAGCTATAAATGTTACTTTTATGGCGTTGTAAATCTCTTAGACATAAAGAACTTATTTTACTCGATTCTACTGACTGGAACTGTGGTAGCCCAGCGGTAACACCGTGCAACTCTTTCGAGTAGGTCACGGGTTAAAGCCCGGGCAGACACCAATGAGTTTTTCTGTTAAAACTTATGTGTCTAATTGATGATTTCAATTTATCATACGCTTTTTGGTGAAGGAAAACATCATGAGAAAAACCTGCATATCTCTAGAGAAACCTAGGGATATGTGTAACCTACCAATCCGCATTAGAGCAGCGTGGTAGGTCTTAGCTCCAATTCTTCTCTCAAAAACGGAGAGAAGAGGCCTATTCTTAGCACTTACTTACTGATTGCAAACGATTATTAGCATTATTAATTTATTTATTTATGGTAACAATAGGTTGTAATCGAAAACAATGGCACCCTTAGGACGACGGTCGCTAGCTGAGCTTCTACGCTAAACTATCCCAATTTCGCAATCTCGATGATGCTTTTGCGCTCGCCCTTATTGCTATTGTACAAACGTTAGGACAAACAGAATGTATTTAGTTCGAAAACAAGACTATCTCAACTGGCAAAACAAGTAGAATAAAAAACAAACGACAAAATTAAATTAAAACTTAAGATTGTAATCTACAATCTACACATTCTCTCCTTACACAAAAATAAATAATCAAAAGAAATAGTTAAAACAATATATCTTCAAACTGCACAGCAACGTTTGAGCTAAAATTTTATGTATATATATATATATATATATATATATATATCTGATATCGGAAACGAATCCACGATTTTCGTGATTTAAAGAGGGTTTCGGTGGCGATAAATCGATCTAAGTTTCATTACAAAAAAATCATTTTAAAGTTGTTTTCGGACACTGAGAAACTGCTAAAGTATAAATTGAATGAAAAGATTTATCTTGCTGTCATTTATAAACTGGTAATAGCTCAGTGGGGAATTACAAACAATAGAAGTGAAAACACCCCAGATCAAGTCCCAGATATCACATGTCCTTTCTTCCTGTTATTATTATATTTTTTTAAGGTGTAAAAAAATTACCGGCCAAAGCTCTGTCACCCAGGTTATAATATTTAGATATAGTATAATAAACCTAAAACAAAGAATACAGGCAAATATGTTAAGAAAGAATGTGTACAAAGGACGACGCCAGATTTCTTTAATGGTTCTTGAGTGTGGGAAAATTTAATTGAAGAAAAAACAGTACATTGACCTAACCATAATCGAAATTATACATAACACAATATAAACTACACACTCCTTATACAATATGATACGTATTGTACACTAAATTAATTTGATGATGAGAAGACTGACTCGAAAAATAAAAGTGAAGTATAATTTTGAACTTTATGTTGTACATTGGACTCGAGGCCTGATTAACTATGCTTTTTTATTAAATTCTAGCAGTATCTGTAACTTCATTCGAGCTAACTTAGAAATTTAATGTTTTTTTTAATTTACCGAAATAAAAACTTGTTACAATAGACCACTCTCATAGAAATGAGAGTGGTCTACGTCTTTTACGACATCTCGGTAAGAAACCGAGATGTCGTAAAAGGCGACAAAGGTAAGTCGACCCATCGTGTGGTATCCGGTTGAGTAGAATAGACCACCATCTTTCTTACCGGGGTGTCGTAAAATACGATTAAGGTAAGTCAGGCAGGCGTCCGATCGTTAAATACGTAGCCAAATCATTTGACAACATATTTATAACATATTATACCGACCCCACTTAGAGTGGGGTAAGGGCAGGAGGATGATAACCGAAAGAAAAACTTGTTTTATCCTATATGTTGCCCTGGTGTAAGTAGTTTACTATGTTTCTAATTCAATAAGAAATATTTATAATTATAGATACATATAATAAACGACACGTCGTGTGTCCGCACTGCAGGCGACGGAAACGCGGCGCACCCGTTCCGACACGAATAGTGACACTGAGTGTCTACAACAAGACGCGATGGAGTCACGGCACGTCCGCTTCGACACACGAAGAATACAACGTGTTCCTGCTGCAAGACGCAACGGTCCCAGCGTTTGTTTATCTACTGCCACATATGACGTACTCGCGGCCCCTGAACTGCCAAATATGACGGACACGCCCGCTGCGACATAAGAAGGACGTGCTGTGTGTCCACTGCGAGTTGCAATGGAGTCGCGGCGCGTCCGCTGCAACACACGAAGAACACAACGAGTCCCTGCTAAAATACGCAACGGTCCCAGCGTTTGTTTATCTACTGCCACATATGACGTACTCGCGGCCCCTGAACTGCGAAATATGACGGACACGCCCGCTGCGACATGAGAGGGACATGCTGTGTGTCCACTGCATGTTGCGATGGAGTCGCGGCGTGTCCGCTGCGACACACGAAAAACACAACGTGTCCCTGCTATAAGACGCAACGGTCCCGCCGTTTGTTTCCCACTGTGACATATGACAGACTCGCGACCCGTCAACTGTGAAATGTAACAGTCACGCCGTGCGCCCGCTGCGACACTAATAGTCATAGCAAGTGCCTAAAAAGACAGGCAAGCAGTGTGGACCACTGTGACATGGGAAGTACACGCCGTGTTCCCGCTGCAAGATGTGACGGTTAAGCTTTTTGTTTACCCACTGCGACACATGACAGACTCGTGGTCCGTCAACTGCGAGATGTGACGGACAAGCCCTGTGTCCTTTGCGACACGCCGAGTGCCCGTTGCGACATGCCGAGTGTCCGGTGCGAGACAGTACTTAAACATCGTGTGCCTGCCGATTCATAGCGCCACTCATCTAACTTACATCACGGTCTACTAGCGATTCGGAACCAGATTGCCGAAATTCAATTAATTTCAGAGTAAAAAATCTATACGGAAAATTTTCAAAACGGACGCATACCCAGTTTTGGATTAAAGCCACTTTGTAATATATTTAATCCAAATTCAAATCCTACAACCTTTATAACGTTTATTTTTAACTTGAAGTCTCTGAACTTTGTTTCTATTTTTAACTCTCGACTTTGGCCAGGACAGCCATTAATAAGCCATATTGGACAGGTTGCCAGCTTCCACGGGGGTCGACCACCATCGCTGGTTGACTCTTAAACATAGCACTGAATCACGAGAAAACAAAAATTATTGTACTATTGTGATTAAATATCGTTTATCGATTTTCTATGGGTTATCGATTTTCTTAATTTAAAATCTCATAGAAATGCAAAATTATAATTAAAAGGCTTTTTTCCAAAATATTAGTATCTATAGGACCCAACGTGTGGTATTCGACTGATAAAATAGACCACCCTCATTTCTTACCGAGGTGTTGTAAAATTTGACAGGTAAGTTGTCCCGCCGTGTGGTATCCGGCTAAAATAACACACCATCATCATTTCTTATCGAGGTGTCGTCAAATACGACTAAGGTAAGTTGACTCACCGTGTGGTATGCGGTTGAGTAGAAAAGAAAACCTTCTTTCTTATTGAGGTGTCGTAAAATACGACAGGTAAGTTGACATCAGGTAGGCAGTCGTAAAATACGTAGCCAAATCATGTGACAACAAGTTTATAACATGTTCTGCCGACACCACTTAGAGCGGGATGAGGAGGATGATATTACACTTGTATTATGGATCTGCGTAAAGAATAATAAATAAATAAATAAATATATGGGGCACTTACACACACGGTCGCCCGTCCCCAAAGTAAGTAACTTAACACTTGTGTTATGGGTGACAGACAACTGGTGAATATATACTTATATGTTTTTTAAATACATACTTAAATACAAATATACACCCAGACTCAAAGACCAACAAATTCATTTATTGAAAATGTTGGCCCTCAGAGAAAGAAACGCCTAATATATACGTAATAATACGTATAGTATTATATACGTAGTATATTATATAATAATATATATTATATTTATATATACGTATAAACCGGAATATAAACTTCAATCGCACCAAATTTCATCAACATCACTCCGCTGCGTCGGGGTCTCCTGTCACTGACGTGAGGGGGAGCTATATGGACGGTTGGTTGGCCTCGACCGGGATGGTCGTCATGAACCGGGGGACGGCTGACACATGCGTGCGATGGAATGGCGGTTCTAAAGTCGACGTTACCTTTGTCGACGCCGCTATGTCACGCTGTGTTAGCAATTGGGAGGTAATTGTGGGTGTGGAGTCACTCTCGGACCACCGCTATATACGGTTCGAGGTCTCCACATGCCCCACTCCCGTTTCCCCCCAGTCAAGAAGAGACGGCGGCCCTAAGTGGTCCATCAAAAAGATGGACCCCGAGCTCCTGGTCGAGGCCGCAATCGTCCAGGCATGGGTGGCAGGGCCCACGGGTGGGGTTGTTGCTGCAGAGGTAGAAAACCTCCAGCGGCGGATGTCGCACGTCTGCGATGCCAGCATGCCGAGGGTGCGTAGCACAGGACCGGCATGCGGGGTGTACTGGTGGTCGAAGGAGCTGGCGCAGCTGCGTGAACAGTGCGTGGCCGTGCGCCGCCAGTACGCTCGGTACAGGCGTCGCAGAAGACGCGACATCGAGGAGGAGAGACGCCGCTACGAGGCATATAAGGCTGTCCGCGTCTCCTTGCGGATGGCCATTCGCGTAGCTAAGGACAGGGCTGACAAGGAGCAGGCCGAAGAGCTCAACCGGGATCCGTGGGGGAGGCCGTACAGAGCGGTGCGCAAAAAACTTCGCACCCGCGCCCCTCCCCTCACCGAGAGCCTTCGGCCGGAATTCCTTGACTCCGTAGTGGAAGCCCTATTCCCGCAGGGAGCCGAGGTAGAGCCACCTCGTATGGCGCCTCTCGAGGAGGAGGAAGGCACTGTGTCAGGTGCGCCGGAGGTGTCGGAGTGGGAGTTACCCGGGGCGGTGAGTCGCATGAAGGCGAAAAACACCGCCCCTGGTCCTGACGGCATCCCTGGGCGTGCCTGGGCGCTTGCTCTGGGTCCTTTGGAGTCGGGGCTCAGGGCGACTTACAGTGCCTGCCTCGAGCAGGGACTGTTTCCCCGTAGGTGGAAAACGGGGAAACTGGTTCTGCTTAAGAAGGAGGGAAAGCCAGATGTCAGATGCTCCCGGGAGTGCGTCTGTTCTGTTATGCAGACGACACTCTCGTGACTGCCCGCGCGAGCGCTCACCGGGAGGCCCGTATACTGGCGACCGCGGTCACTGCTCACGTCGTGGCAGATTCGTCGGTTAGGTTTGGGGGTGGCCTTGGAGAAATTTGCTTCCACAGGCCTCGGATGGCGCCCCCAGTGGGTTCCCGGTTGATGGTGGACGGGACGTCCATTGGAATCTCAGGTACTTTACAGTACCTGGGATTAACTCTCGATAGCCGATGGACGTTCGACGCCCACTTCCAGCGGCTCGCCCCAAGACTTAAGGCGACCGCTGGAGCCCTGAGCATGCTCCTCCCAAATGTGGGGGGGCCAAATGCAGGCTGCCGGCGCCTTTACGCCGGGGTGGTCCGGTCAATGGCCTTGTACGGCGCTCCCGTATGGGCGGAGCGACTGACCGCCAAGTCTCTGCGCCTTTTGCGCGGGGCGCAGAAGATTGTGGCGGTCAGGATAGTGCGGGGCTACCGGACCATCTCCGCCGAGGCGGCCTGCGCCTTGGCTGGGTCCCTTCCTTGGGATCTAGAAACCAAGGTGCTTGCTCAGGCTTACCGCCGCAAAGTAGATTCCCGTTCATTGGGGAGAAACTCGGCGGCGGTGGAGACGGATTGGCGGAGGGTAGCTCAGATGGAGCTCCTCCGCCCATGGAGGCGGCGGCTGGAATCACCCAGCGCAGGGTTCTAGACGATTTCAGCCATCCAGCCCAATCTCCAGGGTTGGGTCGCCAGGAGGCATGGGGTCCTCACCTTCCGCCTGACGCAGGTACTTTCCGGTCATGGTTGTTTCGGGAGGTATCTGTGGCGGGTGGCCCAGCGTGAAGCGACTGGTGAGTGCCACGAGTGCGGCGCCGAGTTTGACACGGCACTGCACACGCTTGCAGACTGCCCAGCTTGGGCGGTTCAGCGGGCGAAGCTCGTGGCAGAGGTAGGGCACGATCTCTCCCTGCCCACCGTGGTTCGTGCCATGGTGGACAGGGAGGAATCGTGGGCAGCGATGGCCTCCTTCTGCGAGGACGTTATCTAGCGGAAGGAGGCAGCGGGGTGGATCCGGGAAAGTCGAGTCCTTGGATCCGATCCGCCGCAGGCGAGCGGGGCGCAGGCGACTCGCCGAAGTCCGTCGCATGCCGCCCTAACGGGGACCTCCGAGCGATCCGAACGGGGTTCATCGGACGCTCGCTGGAGTTAGGTCCCCGAGGCGGTCGATGCATCTGGTGCTCTCGATGCATCGATTAGCGGAGAGAGGGGCCACTGTTTAGAGAGGCCCCGACCCGGAGGTGGCGCTCTCCGGGGTACAGAGCTGCTGCTGGCGGGGATGGGGGCAATGTCTTCATAGGTACCCTGTCCCCGCCACCAGCAGCGCGGTGGAGCACTGTCAGGTTTTTAGTCGGTGCGAGTCCGACATACCCGCCGCTCGTCCCCGTCGGGCGGTGACGACCCATAATGGGTTTTCCTGACATAAAAAAAAAAAAAAAACATCACTCCCGCGTCACAGGCAGAATTCCGTATTAGTAAATTTGTATTGATATTATTTTTCAAGTGCTGCGTTTCCTTTAGCCGTATTAAAGTCATGGTAAATTATATTGACAGTAGTTTGATGGGTTTCGTTTCGCATACAGGCTGACATTATTGAACCAATACGGCGTAACGGCTTATTGTTCGGAATAATGTGCCACTCATAATTTAGTCTTATGATCAAACCTACCACTTAGATAAATTACTTGAGGTGTTTTGACTCACGATTTGTATTAACTTTTGCTTTTATTATATTAGGAACTAGCAACTGGCAGCGGCTACGCCCGAGTGGAAAGATTAAAACCGTAATATAGTATTTTGACAACCATAAATATGGTCAAAGTGGGTTAAACTTAAAAGCTGGACATATGCCGTTGCGGACTTTTATTTAGAAGTTTTAGAGGGGAACAATTGTGTAATACATGATATTTCAATAACTTTCACCGTTTACTCAGTGCACGCAAAGAAAGCTTTAAATTTTGCCGTTTTCGAACGATTTTTTATTGCTGCTCCTCTCCCATCATTTTAGCGTAATGTTACATCCTATAGCCTTTCTCGATAAATGGACTATCTTACACTGAAATTTTTTTTCATAGCGGTGCAGTAGTTCCTGAGATTAGCGCGTTGAAACAAATAAACAAACTTTTCGGCTTTATATATTAGTATAGATTATGTTCTCTTAACTTTAATGCCGTGTGGTATCCGGCTGAGTAGAATAGACTACCCTCATTTCATACCGAGGTGTCCTGAAATACGACTATGGTAAGTGGTCGTTAAGCAGGCGGCCAGTTATAAATGACGTAGCCAAATCATGCAACAACATGTTTGTAACATGTTGCGCCGACCCCACTAGGGACAAGGGCAGGAAGATGCTATGTTATCTTAACTTTGAAGCACACCGTTACAAATTATGGAATTCAATAAAGCAAAATTCACAGTTTTATTAAATTATGACAAGAGATCCAAATAAGATAGATCGATCCAGTGTAACGTTTTTAAAGTCGTTAGATATTTTGCTATAAATGGCAAACTTATATATATGAATATTAAAAAAATATACTAAAAAAAAGAGATTATGTTTTAACAAGACTAATATAAATTTAATTTAATTAATATTATACAAAATACTGGTTAGGTAGCTATTTTAACTGATACATCATTATATATCCACACTAATATTAAATATTAAAACCTTTTCCTTCTATTACTCAAAGGTTGACTGGAAGAGATCCCTTTTAGGGATAAGTCCGCCTTTATACATGTGTTTTTTTTAAATTTTTTTTTCTTTCTCTTTTCTAAACATATGTGTAAAAAGAAATAAATAAAATAAATAAAAATGGGAAAGATTTTTCATCTGTCTGTTACGCTTTCAACGTTAATTCAATTGAAATAGTGACGAAAATGAGCTTTTCTGAAAAAATTTATGTGTCTAATTGATAATCGCAATTTATCACACGCTTTTCGGTGAAGAAAAACATCGTGAGGAAACCTGCAAATCTGTAGAGAATTCTGGGGATATGTGTAATCTACCAATCCGCATTGGAGCAGCGTGGTATACCTTAGCTCCAAACCTTCTTTCCAAAAACCGAGAGAAAAGGCTTATTCTCAGCAGTGGGATAGTAACAGGCCGCTACTTAGAACAGTATTTAAAAAGAGGATACGGATATCAGCCTCTTTTTAAAATATAAAAAGCCAAAAAAAAGCATGAAAAGCATTTTAAAAACACTGTTTTTAAATTTTAGCATCGCCATTACAGCATTTTAAAAACAGTGTTTTTAAAATGCTGTAATGGCGAAGCTAAAATTGATCGTGAAATTTTATTATAAAATCTTACACCCAATCCCACAAATGACTTACGTACTTTTGCAAGGCGCAAAGTTATAGCCGCAAACTTATGTCGTTTCCTACTTTGTCTATTGTATCACCAATTTATTTTATAATTATGTAAACTTATCACCAATTAACTGCCTATCGAACGTATCTAGCGAATTATAAACTTTGCTTAGATCCAGTCGCGGGCGATGTACAGTAAAGGATAAAAGTGTTCTCAGAACTACCGATATTTACCAGTTTGTTTGAAAGTAGGTTCGCAAAGTGTTCGCGATCGTCTTGGTCTCTCCCGCAAACTCGTTTGAGATACCGTTTGTATGGCCTGTAGGGTAGGGTTACCATACTCACCGAAAATAATGGGATATTATTTTTTGTTTATTTTTTTTAATGCCAAGTAATGCCGTGTGGTATCCGGTCGTTAAAATAGACCACACTAATTTCTTATCGAGATGTCGTAAAAGGCGACTAAGGTAAGTTGATCCGCCGGGTGGTATCCGGCTGAGTAGAATAGAACACCCTCATTTATAACTGTCATGTCGTAAAACGCGACTAAGCTAAGTTGACCCACCGTGTATCCGGCTGCAAAAATAGAGCAACCTCTTTTCTTGCCGAGAAGTTGTAAAAGCTGACGAAAGTAAGTTGAATCGCCATGAGATATCCGGCTGATAAAATAGTACACTCTCTTACCACGACGTCTTACCACGATGTCGTAAAAGGCGACTAAGTTAAGTTGACCCATGGAGTCGTATCCAGCTGATCAGAATAGATCATCCCCATTTCTTACCGAATATATGGCGACTAAGGTAAGTTGACGTCAAACAGGCGGCCGACCGTAAAATACCCAAATCACGTTACAACATGTTTTAACATGTTGTGTCGCTTGAGTGGGATATGGCATGAGAATGATAACCAAGTTAAAAACTTCATGGCAATCTATTTACACATTTTTGTCAAACTTATTTTTATCAAATAAATCGAGAACAAATGAATGACAAGCATCTACATAAATATCTAAATATAATACTAAATCATTCGGACTTGGAAGCTAACTCAGCACTAACCTTCACGGATGCATGTAGCTGTATCAGTAAAAAGGATGACGATAGCTAGATCTAAGTATGGATTGTGGTTACAACGAGGTTGCGGTCGTTAGCAGTGAGTACACTGGAGTACACTCGAAATTATTTAACAAACAATTATGTCTTTATATAATAAAGCGTTTAATAATATAACCTGTGATAGCCCAGCAGTGTGACCGTGCGACTCTTTCGAGGACGTCACGGGTTCAAACCCGGGCAGACATCAATGAGTTTTTCTATTAAAACTTATGTGTCTAATTGGTAATTGCAATTTATTACACGATTTTCGGTGAAGGAAAACATCGTGAGGAAACCTGCATATCTCTAGAGAATTCTGGAGATATGTGTAACCTACCAGTCCGTACTGGAGCAGCGTGGTAGGTCTTAGCTCCAATCTTTCTCTCCAAAAACGGGGAGCGTCTATTCCCAGCAGTGAGATAGTGAACAGGTCGCTACTTATGTCGTTATATCATGAAGTACTTTAATATTTAGATGAGTTAATCTTGTATGTATGTGTCCTGAAATTCAGCATGCAGGAGGTTTTGGGGTTGGGGTAGAAAAATCGATCTTATTCGGTTTTATTTCAAAAAAAAAGATTTATATCTATTTTTGGACATTAAAAAAAAATACTAAATTTTACTTTTAATTTATTGACTATATAAATATCCGACGACGGCCGACGAAGAATATCTTGGCTAAAAAATCTACGCCATTGGTTCGGCAAAAGTACTCGTTCCCTATTCAAAGCAGCGGTATCAAAAGTTAAAACTGCCATACAGCTGCCTTAATGATCGCCGAACTTCGCGATATTATGTATTAAACAATATATTACACAAATTTTTTACCGTAAAATGTCAAGTCAGCGTAGCTTATTCGGTAAACGGGTGGTCTCTAGAAATGAAAATACCTAGGATCGAGCCCCACCTACCAATTTTTACTTTTGAAGTTTTTTATTTTGAAAATATTACTGAGCAAGGCTCGGTCAACCAGGTACTGAAGTAATTGATATATAATCTGTATATGTACAAAATAAAATCGCATTTGTGAGCAATTAACGTATATTTTACACCGCTTACTTGACAAACCTGAAACCTAATCAAGAAGTTTACATAGTTATGAACCCACTAACTTTAACCCCCGTTTCGTAGCAGGGTCGTCTCGCTTACTCGGTTGGGAGTAGGCGGGGTACGGGCCTCGAGGCGTACCTCCTTGCCCGGGTAGTTCCTCGCGGGCACTTAAGCCCGGTCTGTGTTTCGGCCTTGTAGGCCGAGGTCACCTAGGTGACCTAAGGGATGTCTGGTTCGGTGGTGAGGTCTGGGAATGGTAGCTCCCAGACCTCGAAGTCTTCTTCAGGTGGTCCTAAGTCGGGTGGTGTCATGATCGGGGGTGTCAAATCCGGTGTTTTCGCCCTCTCGCCCATCGCGTCGTCCTCATCGTCGCCGTCGTCATCCGCATCGGGCCGCGGAGACGGTGACCGCAGGAGCGCAAGGCGACGGACATACTCCTCCACGGTCGGCATTTTGGTATCCCGATGCACGACGTCGTTCCGCACATACCTCGGGGCTCCTACGATCAGTCGCAGGCAGCGGTTCTGCTGGACTTGCAGTCTTCGCTTCTGGTATGCCGAACATAGCGCGTACCAGGCGGGTGCCGCATACGTCAAGCGCGAGCGGACGTAGGCACCGTAGACCCGCAGTTTGGTGTTCATAGGTAGGTGGGATGTGAATAGCGCGTGAAGCTTGGACCTAGCAGCGGCGGCTCGACCCACGACGTGATTCACCGTGGGGAGCATGCACAGGCTGCGGTCCAATTCACACCCCAAAAACCTCACTGTGGTCTTCCACTCTACGTCCTGGCCTCGTAGAGTCAGCTGACGTAGCGGCTTGGAGCGGCTGGTTAGCAGAGCGGCCGTCTTCCCGACGTTGACAGCCATCCTCCACTTGTCCAGCCATTCCGGCAACAAGTCCAGCATACGCTGCATGCGGTTGGTGGCGACGATCTGGTGGTAGGACGACGCGAAATACGCGCTGTCGTCGGCGAACAGCGACAACAGCACGTCCTCCTCCCCTTCCCGCAGATGGTGGCGCAGGGTGGGGATGTCATCCGTATACGCCGCGTATAAGCGCGGCGATATACAACTGCCCTGGGGTACTCCGGCTTGGATGGTGCGTGGCTGGGATTCGGCACCATCCACTGCCACGTAAAAGCTACGGCCGTGTAAAAACGATGCCAGCACTCGCACATAAGCAGGCGGCATGGTGGTATCCAGTATTTTGACCAGGAGCCCGGCGTGCCACACACGGTCGAAGGCCTTCTCGATGTCGAGAAAGACCCCCACGGTGTAGCGCCCGTTGTTCCGCTCACTGGTCAGGTGGTTTATGACCCTCGCCAGCTGGAGCGTCGTCGAGTGGCCGCTGCGGAATCCAAACTGCTCCTCGCGCAGGGGCAGATGGGGCGTGACTCGACGCAGCAGCAGACGCTCAAACAGCTTGGCTATGTGCGAGAGCAGGGTGATCGGCCGGTAGCTTCCAGGCAGGCGGCGGTCCTCCCCCGGCTTGGGAAGAACAATGATCTTCCCGGTCTTGCACGCCTCTGGGAAGTGGCCGGTGCGGAGTACTCCGTTGAACAGTCTCGTGAGCGCTACGAGACCTGTTCGGGGCAGCAGCATCAACGCGGCGTTGGCAATTCCGTCGGGGCCTGGCGCCTTTCGCTTATCAAGGCGAGCAACGACCGACCGCAGCTCTGACAGGGAGATGAAGTCCTCTCCCCGGAGCGGCGGTGTAGGGGCCGACAGGAACCTCTCCAGCTTGTCCTGGACAGCCGCGTGATGACGGATGACATGGAGGTTGGAGGTGTTGGGGGCGTTGGGCGTAAATGTCTGTTCCAGGTGTGCCGCCAGAATCTCAGCACGATCCTTGGCGGCATAGGTGCGTTTACCCGCGGCATTGAGCAGCGGGTAAACGGGGGTGTCTTGTCCGGTGAGTTTCTTGCAGAGGGAGTACAGCGCTGTGTCATGTTCTGTCGCTCGATCGACGGTATCCTCCCATCGCGCCTCGTCGAGAGCGACTACGGCACGCGCGATCCTCTCTGCAAGCCGGTTCAGGTCAGCCTTCACCCTGGGGCAACGAGTGCGGGCCCATAGGCGGCGCAGGGTGCGCTTCCGCTTAAGCATATTGCGGAGCGAGCTCGGCAGGTCCTTCCTTCGATTGGTATCCGGTGAAGTCAACGTGGTGGTGGTAGCTGCTGCTTTGGCAGCGATGATCGCCTCCGCGACCAACGCAGCAGCATCGTCGACTCCCGAAGGTGTAGTGATCGGGCCTGCTAGCTCAAGCCCGGCAAGCTCTGCGGTGTAGCGCTCCCAGTTCGTCCGCGTCCGCGGCGGGCGGGGCACTAAGAAGCCGCCCTGGGTGGCTAGGGTGACCAGAACCGGTAGGTGTTGCGCGTCGAGGTCATAGAGTACCTCGACATCGAAGGGGTTGTCCAATCCGTGGTGCAGCACTATGTCTATGACGTCTGGCTGGGAGCGGCTGTCGGTGGGTATGTGGGTCGGCGCTCCCGGCCCCACCACACCGTACCCGCTCCTCACGCTATCTTCGTGCAGGTGCCTCCCGACTGCAGTGATGATTCGCGATCCCCACGCGTGATGTTTCGCGTTGAGATCGCCCACGATCACTGCAGGTCCCTGCTCCCCGTTTCGTTCGCGTGGATTGTTGTCGTGTGATACGTCGATAATAGATGGCGCTTTTCAATGTCATTCTATTCCTGTAGAATTAATAGGATTACTATACCCTATGTTATTTCGGTGTATAAGGAATAACTGTGCCAAATTTCATCGATATTGGTTCAGCGGATTTCCCATGAAAGAGTAACAAACATGTCCATACTCAGAAACATTCACATTTATAATATTAGTAGGACAGGATAGGAAGTGGTTTGTTTGATTTGTCGCAAGAAGTGAAGTTATTGTCGCTCCCCGTGGCGCTCCCGTGGGATATTAATTGCTTAATTCCAGTACATTTAAATCATAATGGATTTAAAAAGTCGAGACCAACTAACTGATGGATACACGTGAGTTTGTAAATTGAATTATCGAAAGCACGTTTGGTTTTATAATTTGCATATTTTGAAGTCTTTTATGAGTAATCTTTTATATTTTATTTTTATATATTGAGTGGCACAATGGTGTATTCAATTTTATTGCATTTATTTTTAGCAGAGATTAAATTAATTTGTCTCTTAGCATTCATTCCACTGGCCCGTTGATCCAGCCTTCAGCTCTGCGGGTCGCGGGTTTGATTCCTGCTGAGGGCTAAGTCTTTCTATAACCAATTTGTTAGTTCATTGAACCTGGGTGTATATTTGTATTTAAGTATGTATTTTATGTATTTAAAAATTATAGTAAGTAGCGGCCTGTTACTCTCCCACTGCTGGAAATAGGCGGCCGTTTTTGGAGAGAAGAATTGGAGCTAAGACCTACCACGCTGCTCCAATGTGGATTGGTAGGTAACCCATATCTCCAGAATTTTCTAGAGATATGCAGGTTTCCTCACGATGTTTTCCTTCACCGAAAAGGGTGTGAAAAATTGCTATTATCAATTAGACACATAATTCTTAACAGAAAAAGTCATTGATGTCTGCCCGGGCTACCGCTGGGCTATCACAGCATTGAAAATTATATATGTATGTATATGAAACACCTTTAATTTGGCTCAGACTTTTAACTATCTTGATTTTTATTTATATAGTATTCTATTAATTTTGTATTACTTTACAAAAATATTATTCATTAATTCATAAACGACGCGGTCGTCCGCTGAAGGACGCACGTGTCTAATGTTCGCCCAACGACTAGCCAGTCAAACACGTGAACGTTTCACGTAGTGATGCTCTTGGATATCTTAAAATAGGCGCATGCTTATTTATACCATTATGATGCGTCCGATCAGTTACCTCAGTGATAACTCTTACGACGTATAACGTAGTATGTTACTTCTTAATATAACAATTTATAATTAAAACAGAAGTTTTAAAAAAGCAAATATTCTCAAGGGGTTATTTTAGATAGCGTTCTTCCGGTGAGGCTGTCTAAGCTATTAAGGCTTACAGCATTAGTCAAATCGAAAAAAAAATCTACTTCGTCCGCCGGCTCGAAGTCTTCTCTCCTCGCAAGTTCACGAGTCTATCTCCTGATGCTTCGGTTGCGGGGCGAAACGATTGTTGAGTTTGTGATAGTGAAAGTATAGAGCTTGTGTAATGTGATGGCGGTGATGGAGTAATGTGCATTAGAATGCGCCACCTGGTTGATTATTTGAAGCTCTTTGTTAAAATTCTTTGTCAAAACCGACGCTTGAGTAATATACATACATAGTACATGGTAACCCTAGTCATGGTGTTGGACCACACGTGAGCCGACGCCGCTGAAGGCACCGCAGTCTATAAATAGATAGCGCTTGCTCGTTACATCGGTTATAGTTCTATGGCTCATAATCGGCGATTAAAGACGATCAAGCGCGATCACGGTCGTGTAGAAACGAACTCTGCTATTTATTTGTTGGTATCCTTATTCACAGCAATATTTAAAAAAAAGCAAAGTAACAGTCTGTTACTATCCCACTGCTGGGCATAGGCACCGTTTTAGGGTTGGAGCTGAGACTACGCTCCAATGCGGAATAGGTTACACATATCCCTAAAATTCTCTAGAGATATACAGGTTTCCACACGATGTTTTTTTTCACCGAAATACGTGTGAAAAATTACAAATAATAATTGATTATCTGTGTAATGCTAAGTGTAGGAAAAATACCACCACCAACAACAGCACACTACACAAGCAATACACACATTCACTACGACAACTTCAACGATTGCTTCGACCCGTAAACGAAGCATCGTCAGGAGCTTTGTTATTTTATTATTACATATCATTACATAGATTTTCTTAAGAAATGCGGATTATAGCAAAATAATTTTATCTTAAGTTCTTCTAAAGTACTTCTGCAAATTATAATAATACGAGCTTTACTCGATATTCATTTTTTTAAGATAAAAAAATATGCAATATGAAAAAAAGGAGAAATAAATGGAGTTGTCATATATAACCCGGCCTTGAACCTGGATGCTTTCATTTTTTTAATCCGCCTATTCATAACTAAGCTTTTACATCTTTGTAAATGACAGCAACATTAACCTTTGTATTGTATTTATATTTTAGCAGTCTTTCAATGCCTAAAGACAAGGAAAAAATGACATTTATTTCAAATAGAACTTAGCTAGATTGATTTATCGCCCCCAAAACACCCTACATACTGAATTTAATGAAAATCGTTACAGCTGTTTTCGGAATTCAGAATCTAAGTACATATAATATATAAAAGATTAACTCATTTAAATATTAAAGAAAAAGAAAGAAAAATAATAAATGCAAAGAAACATACATCTGTTACTAATATATAAAGCAGAAGAGTTCGTTTATTTGAACGCGCTAACCTCAGGAACTTCTGGACCGATTTGAATATTGAAATGCTATAAGTGTAAGATATCCACATCCATTTATATGTGGACCCATTTATCGGAAAGCTATAGGCCATAGAACATCATGATAAGATGATCGGTAGAGGAGCAGCAATAAAAAATATTGTTAAAACGGCAAAATTGAAAGCTTTCCTTGCGTGCGCTAAGTAAACGGTACAATTTATTCAATGACTAAATAATACATACAACAGGATAATACTGTAGTTTATATTATGGTGACAGTAACACTAGGTACAAACTGTGGTTTTTTATTATGTTAAGTAACATTTGTTAAAAAATTGTTAAATAAATAAATGAAATAAAAAATCTTATAATTAACTCACGATACCTACTTTTAAGTTTAAAATGACAATGAAAAAATTTGTAACACACTGATTTACATGCGAACAAAGCTGCTGGCATAGCTAGTATATAATACGCCTAATAAAACATAATAAAGATCACTTAGCCGTGTGGTATCCGGCTGAGTAGAATAGACGACCCTCATTTCTTACCGAGGTGTCGTAAATGGCGACTAAGTTAAGTCGACCCGCCGTGTGTTATCTGGCTGAGTAGAATAGACCACCCTCATTTCTTACCGAGGTGTCGTAAAGGGCGACTAAGGTAAGTTGTTCATTCGAGTAGTATCATTGTTTGTTCATTCGAGTAGTATCGAAATACTGGGTCTCGACATCTCCAATAGCTGCAAGTATCGCGATCACCTGGAAAGGAAGGCTAAGTTGGCCTCCAAAAAATTGGGTGTTATTAATAGAGCCAGACAGTACTTCAAGCCGGTCCATAGACTAGCGCTGTATAAAGCACAAGTCCGGCCTCACATGGAGTACTGTTCTCATCTCTGGGCTGGTGCACCCCAGTACCAACTTAAGCCATTCGATCGCATACAGCGCAGAGCAGCTCGTATTATTGGGGATAAGGCGGTTAGCAAACAACTGGACTGTTTGGCGATGCGTAGAAACGTATCATCACTGTGCGTTTTCTACCGCATCTTTCACGGAGAGTGTTCCACCGAACTGCACGACCTGATTCCTGCCGCTAAATTCCATAACCGCACTGTACGTCACAGGTTAAAATATCATCCTCATCATCTGGATGCTTGGCGATCCACGACAGTGCGTTTTTCAAATAATTTTATTCCGCGCACCACCATTTTATGGAACGATCTTCCTTTGGCAGTGTTTCCAGATCGGTACGACATAAGTACCTTCAAAATACGTGTTTTCCACTTCTTTAAAGGACGGCAACGCACTCGCTCTGCGAGAGGTCGTGGGCGGCGGTGATTACTTTAAGATAAACCGCATGCTCGTTTGCCATCCTATACCATAAAAAAAAAAAAAAAAAAAAGTTGACCCAACGTGTGGTATCCGGTTTAGTAGAATAGACCACCCCCTTCTTACCAAGGTGTCGTAATATACGACTAAGGCAAGTTGACGTCAGGCAGGTGGCAGGTCGTAAAAACGCAGCCAAATCATGTTACACCATGTTTATAACATGTGCGCTATAATATAAAGATCTCGCGATAAACATGCGAATAGCAGGTATATGTGATCGCAGTGGATTGAATTTTTTTTTTGTCGATGATAAATTTTCCTGTAGAACTGCAGGACGTGGACAATTGAAACAGATTAAGCCAATCAACTTTAGTTTTTCTTTTCTATTGCCTATATACTATCCTATATACTGTTAATGATACACGCCAGCTTTGTTTTAGCTTCTACCAGCTATACCGCCTCGAATTGAAATTTTGAATACACAAGTAGTTATTGTACGTTAATAATAATTAATTTATTGTTTACTTAGAGCACGCAAGGAAAGCTTTCAATTTTGCAATTTTTACAATATTTTTATTACTGCTCCACTCCTATTCATCTTAGCGTGATGTTGTATAGCCTATAGCCTTCCTCGTTAAATGGACTATCTTACACTCAAATAATTTTTCAAATCAGTCCAGTAGTTCCGGAGAATTCGCTACATTCAAACAATCAAACAAACTCTTCAGCTTTATATATTAGTATAGATTTCAGTCCAGCACTTTAAGAATGTTGTTAAAAGGTAACTGTTACAGAAAGCCAAATATACTATATGATTATGAGGATGCGTGGACATATGGATAGCTCTTCGACCCTGTACGTCATAGTAATGACCAACTGTAATTAATTATAAGAATTATTTTCAATAGAGCAACCGCCGAGTTTCATGCCGGCTCTTGTCGGTAGGAACAGCTTTCCGAACTAGCTTAATTGCGATTGACCATTCAAAAGCACTTCTTTACATGTTTCAATAAAGAATATTTTGAATTTGAAATTAAATTTGAATAAAGTTTTCTCTACATTTATCATTTTCCAGAGGAATACATTTTCCAGAGGAATCTTTTTTGCTATATCCAAAATTGCTGAATATATAAAGCTGAAGAGTTTGTTTGTTTGTTTAAACGCGCTAATCTCAAAAACTATTAATCCGATCTTAAAAATTCTTTAAGTGTATGATAGTCCATTTATTGAGGAAGGCTATATAACATCACGCTAAGATGAATAGGAGAGAAGCAGCAATAAAAAATATTGCGACAACAGTAAAATTAAAAGCTTTCGTTGCGTATGTTCAGTAAACAATGGAAGTTATTCAAAAATCTCTTATAATTAACTTACGATAACTAAGTTCTAAATGTCTATGAAAAAGTAATGCTAAATGTTGAGTGGAGTTAATTCGTAAAAACATGCGAAAACCTCCACCACCGCCACCACAATACACAAGCACTATATACTTTCACTATCACAAACTCATCCATCGTTTCGCCCCGCAACCAAATAGGAGAAGCGGAGTAATCAAAAATATTGCGACAACGGTATTTAAAGCTTTCCTTGCGTACGCTAAGTAAACGGTGAAAATAATTAAAAAAAATTACAATTAAGCCACGATAACTATTAGCCACGATAACGTTTTAAGTTAAAAATGTCAATTTTGGAAATATTTGTGACACACTGATTTCAATGCAGGCGAAGCTGCCGGCACAGCTAGTCTTTGATATAATGTCATATGAATGTGAGTCTTAATTAATCCCAGAATTAATTATGACAAATTGCTGTCAATTTGCCAGTATTGTGCTATTTTTGACAAATCATCCAAACGCCATGATCGTGGCGGATTAAATAATTGGACGCTGTGCAATTGAGTGCAGAGTTACGTTTATGATTATATATCATATCACAAAATTAGCGATTGTTCAACGACGGCGTATGTAACTATTTTAAAATAAATTCCGCCGAGTTGTATCCAGATGAGTAGAATAGACCACTCTCATTTCTTAACGAGGTGTCGTTAAAAGCGATAAGGCATTTGACCCACCGTATGGTATCCGTATCTTACTTACTTACTTACTTATGGTATCCGGCTGAGTAGAATATACCACCCCCATTTCTTACCTTAGTCGCTTTCTACGAAACCTCGGTTAGAAATGAGGGTGGTGTATTCTGTTCAATCGGATACCACACGGCGGCTCAGCTTACTTTGTCCCTTTTTACGACACCTCGGTTAGAAATAAGGGTGGTCTATTCTACTCATCTGGATACCACGCGGCGGCTCAACTTACCTTGTCCCTTTTTACGACACCTCGGTTAGAAGTGAGAGTGGTCTATTCTACTCAGCCGAATACCACGCGGCGGATCAACTTACTTTGTCGCTTTTTACGACACCTCAGAAATGAGGATGGTCTATTCAACTCAGCCGGATACCACACGTCGGGTCGACTTACTACTCAGTCGCTTTTTACGACACCTCGTTAAGAATTGAGGGTGGTATACTCTACTCAGCCGGATACCACATGGCATCAGTACTTATATAGTATTTATTAAGAAAAAACTATTATGTAATAGAAAATAACACGAATGGAATGTTTGAGATGTATCGTTCCCTGATATTCCTTGAGCAAGCATCGACGTCCTAAATATTGTATCGTATATGTAAATAGTGAATGGCGGCCGTATCTCTACACTTTGTTTAGTTGATTTCGTTTGTTTTGTTTATAATTTACTAACGTCAAGATAAATGTCCCGTTTGTCCAAATAACACGATAATTTACTGTCCACAAAAGTTGCCCTTAAAACGTGAATATTAATTAAGTGTCATTGCCCCTTCAACCTGAATTTTAATGTTTTATCACGTTTTTGCGTGGCATCTTTGATCGAATTTCACAAATGAAGATGTACGAAACATAATCCTAAAACCAATTTGTATAAAGAGTTTTAACGCACTCAGATTCGTAGAAACAACGTATTGTGGATGCTGACATGAGAGCCAACAATAATTTACACTGGTCGTTCAACAACAATTTAGCGCAGGAGGCTACTTTTTCTTCACAAATGTTGACCGTTGGTGGAAATCAAACCCGTGACTGTCCGAGCTGAAGGCAGGGTTACTGCCATGGCCGAGCTTTAATTAAAAAGGACGCAAAGAACCGCTTTGCATCATGCAATGAGTTCAGTCAGTTTTCAATTAAATCTCCCATGCAGCGTACATTTTTTGACATTTTCATTAATTACCATTACGTTTCAACTAATTTAAGCCTCAACAAACAATATCTTAAACCTTATCCGATCACAAAGCATTTTAGAGTAATTTTAACCTTATCCCAAACAGGTAGAAAGACAGACACGACTGAGGCGTTATTTTGAGGATATATTTCCTCCATTTTTATAAAAAATATTTTAATATTCACTACTGATTAGCTGTTAAAATTTGTTGTAACAATTAAACCTGGATTATCGATTTAACTGTAACGTTGTTTAAGAATTCTATTTAAATTTGTTTGTTACTGTGTAAACTATTGACTTTTGTTTAATTATTAAATAATCTAACCTGTTTATAATAATATTTAACATCAATTAATAAACTTAATTGTGTATCTTATCTTAGTAAACTCAAAAAACTATTATTCAATATTTTGTAAAAAAAATACTTAAATATTGTATTTCGTTACTAATTATTAAATTATATACAAATTCAAAAGAATTTTTAGATGAGATAAATGTAAAATTTATATCTTTAATTGTATTAATTAATATAAACAAGTTATCATTAAATGAATGTCGGGGAGTTAATCATTAAAAAAATCAATTCTACTATGTTGGTAATACAATTCATAAACACAACCGGACGTTTGTGTCGCCGACGACAGCGTCGCCATTTTTTTATTCGCTTTGTAAAAGGACAGGGAAGATTGTTATTTCTTGTTTTGCTTCTATTTTAATTATTAATTAGCTAATTATAATTAAGTAAATTAATTATAATGTACAGGAAGCATCACAGACAACACAAACGAATTTTAATAACAGTTATACTTCGCGAAAAACGTCAATACCATTAGACGCGATTAGTATCGTTTCTGTTATTTTCATGGTTACCAACCATGACTAAATGATGGTATTTATTGTTTATTAATCTTATAATAAAAGTATCTTCTTCAGGGGGTAAAAGGAACGTTGGCAGACCAAGTAGAAAGTGGCCTGATGACATAGCAGAAGTTGCAGGGAAAGATTGGCTGAACATAGGCAAGGAGAGAGGCAAATGGAAAGAGCTGGAGGAGGCCTTCGCCCATAACGGGGTCCACATTTCAAACGAAATCAACTAGCCATACTAACATATAATAAGAAAATTTACTAATTACTTAATAACAACATTTGAAATGTACGAGTATCTTAGAAATATGGAATAATTGGCTTAATAAATGCACATTTCTATACTATATCTCGTAAATACTGATACCATTGTCTATGGATAATCTATATCTATTCTCATTTTTAAACAAAGTCCATAAACGCTGTCTGTCTGTTAAGTTAAGCCCGAATACCAACCAAGGAAATAAGGCCTGCGAGGACAATCCCGGGCAAGGATGTTCTCTTCAAAACCAGTGCCCCGCCTACCCCCCTACCCGGGGACTAAGCGGATCCTACACACATAACTGAAGCAACTGGTTTATTCCAAGACTTCACTTCACGGGAACGAAGTTGCGGTTAAAAGTAGTAATTAGTAGTTTATATTGGTCAGTTGAAATCAGTACTAACATTGTTAGAACTTGTCTACTTAATAAAGAACTTTAAATTGCTTTTCCTGGATCTGAATCCAGCTTATAGATATACATCCACGATACTTAAAGACCAGCCAACGGAGAAACACGTAGCAAGAATTTTAATATATTACGGTGCATGGAATAGGGATGTAACACAAAGTGGAAAAAAAACATTTTTCTCCATCATCCCCCTCTAAGTGGGATCGTCAAATCATGTTATAGCATGTTATAAACATGTTGTCACATGATTTGGCTACGTATTTTACGATCGACCGTCAACCTACCGTAGTTTTATTTTACGACACGTAATAGTGCGTCTTATTTTACATAAGTAATTAGGGTGGTCTATTCTACTCAGCCAGATACTACGCGGCGGGTCTACTTAACTAGACACCTTTTGCGACAGCTTGATAAGAAATTAGGGTGGTCTTTTCATTTAAAACAAATGGATTAACGAAAATAATTGTTTTTTTTCTATTCAAAAAGTTGCTTGTTTGTTACAACCAAACAAAATTACCTATTCGATCTTAATAAGAGGACTGGTAATAAATAACAAACAACACGCCCAGTTTGCAAAATGAGATTAAAATATGTGGTTTCATTCAACAACGCAGAACTTTACTACAAAAACGAAAAAAAGACAATAAAAAGAATTAAAGGAAAAGAGGGTAATTTATAACATAGATTAATATAAGTACCTGGGTGATAAAGCCTGTCCCGGTAATTTTTAAGGGATATAAAAAATACACAAAAATAAATTTTTTTGTGTATTTACAGTTTCTATTCAACATTTTATTCAGTGCTCGAAAACAGGGAAACGTCGTTTTTTCTAATTGAAACCTAGCCAGTTTTTTTTTCTCCAAAAACCCCCTATGTGCTGAATTTCAGGAAAATCGATGGAGATTTTTATGAGATTCAGAAAATATATATATGCAATATTAGTTCATTTAAATATTAAAGAGATAAAGATAATCTATTCTTTTTTGACATCCCTACCATGGACGCGCGGAATAAAATACTCGTTAATACACTCGAGTCTCACGGATTTGCAAAATATATGCTGAGAAGAGATTGTGCTGTGGTATTTGTGCCGTGAGGATGTGACTATGGCGCCAGGCGGCGTCGACCGGTTGGCTTGCGGCTTAAAGTGACCAGTTCACTGACAGCTTTAGGACATTATTTTTAAAATATACCTGGTTATTATCCACAATCGATTTATGCGGCAAGTCACTAGATATCCGCGGTCCTTGTACAACATATATGTCTAAAGAAGTTTCGACCTCCTAACATATCCCATCTCCATTTTAAGCTAACCGATCAGACAGAGCGGCTGAACGCTGACGTAGTAGGCAAACAAAAAAGATTACAAACCAGCCCCGATTCCTGCATTTTTCTAAAAACATTTCGTTCGTTCTTCGAATCTGGGTATATTAAATATATATCTAGATTCATCGACATAACATTAGGTAGTATTAATTTTATAGCACAGCTGCAGATTAAAAAAAACGCCTTAAAATTTATAAAATGCCATATACCTTGCACTGATCTTACTTTATTTTTATCTTTTCTTTTATAGATTTTTGTTCATTGTATTCCTTATCATATATAAAACAAATGCGTATTTATAAGAGGTATACCGGATTTATTAACATTGGCTTTCACGACCGCAATAAGGTCGATAAAAATAGATATATGCAACCAAAACCACACCAAAAACCACACCAAAAACAAAATCAAAATATTCTTTACTATTACCCGCCACGCCGATTGCGTTGACTTTAATGTTATAATACCCTTATTTATGTAATATATTTTTCTTCCTTTTAACGATAATTATATGGTAATCCAATATCAGCTTCAAGTGTGCCAAATTTTATTTATTTGTCTCTAGTGGATGAGCTAAGAAAATTTAACAATTTTTCGCATTCATAATATTAGTAAGTATGGATTCAATTTCAATATTTAATTTGTTTTTTTAATATTCATTTTTAATTTTTTTTTAAATAACAAAAATCTGGTAACTTGTGTTGGAACCGTTTCGTTTTTCAGGTAATTTGTGTTGCAAAGGTAATAATAAAATTATTTTGCTATAATCCGCGAATTCTTCGCGGATTATAGCAAAATAATTTTATTATTACTTTTGTATTATGGATCTCCGCAAAGTAACGCCTAATTCTATAAATTATTTAATTTGTGTTGGAAAATTTATCGATTTCTTCCAACACGAATCACCCGACGTTAGCAGAGAGGTGATCAACTGCGGATCTTAAATGGATGGGGGGTGGTAAAAAAATAGCAGAAATTGTTGGTCACCCTCAACTCGGTCCTCGGAGAAAACTGCACAACGTACTAAGCAACGATTTAGCGAGACATCTTGCATAACACTAACACCACAACGCTAGTGTCTTTGGCCTCATTCATGATTTATAAAAACGAATGAAGTTAAAAATAAATTAACAACTAGATGATTTCTCATTAACATAATAATATTAAAAAAAGACGAAATAAAAGATTAAATAAATCAAAATAGTCTATTGAAATAAGCTCTTTCGAGCACTTTGAAATCGTCAAGGATCAATATTATTAACGAAGCTATAACTGGTTCGGAATGTTGCTCTTACCGAGAAGAACCAGAAAGAAACTCGGCGGTCAATCCTTTAAACATTTTCAATTTTACACTATTAAACCGCTGTCTTATATGAAGCTAAAAGGATTGAAAATACTTTAATAATTATTTCTTATACACCGTGGTGAAATATAGCCTTTCGAAATTCCGTTCATTCTATAGGAATAGGATGACATTAAAATGCGCCACCTAATATCAATCTATTACGCGACAACAGTGCACGCAAAAGAAGTTGCGGGTAAAAGCTAGTAGTACATAAATTAGAGCACTTCAGCCGCGGACAGTAGCGGGCAGCACTAGTAATCTATAAAAATTTCATAGCATAAAACAAGAAGAACCTTGCGACAAGGTTGCCTCGCCAATGCGTGCGTCACATTTTTAATTGCCCCGCGGAATGTGTTATGCGAAAATTATAAACTTACGTAAAATTTTCATTATGTTACCAATAACCCCCATTCTTCAATAGAAAATTTTGGTTTTGAATTGACTATATTCTTTGAATAATTAGCAACAGTTTTTTATGTCAAAACATAATAGTCCGAAATGCTATAGGCTATTGTACGATTTGGCTAGGTATTTTACGACTGGCCGCGTGCCTGACGTCAATTTACCTTAGTCGTATTTTACGACACCTCGGTAAGAAAGAGGGTGGTCTATTCTAATCAACTGTTACCACACGGTGGGTTGACTTACCTTAGTCGCCGTCTACGATGTCTCGATAAGAAATGAGCGTGGTCTATTCGACTCAGCCGGATATCACACAGCGGGTCTACTTACCTTAGTCGCCTTTTACGTCACCTCGATAAGAAATGAGGGTTGTCTATTCTATCCGGATATCACACGGCGTTATATACAAAATCAAAAATCTACTTCAAGGTCCAAACAGGAAAATACCTCGCAATATTAAAGATAAATGTTTGCAAAACGCGTACGTTCCCAATACTCGACTTTCGTTTCTTTTGTCCCTTTTATTGGACCTACAGACGGTTGAAATACACTACCGGTTGTAATATAATATCAAATGCAATATTAGGTAAGTATAACACAATTCGGGTCTCCGTTGATTGTATTCTTTTGTTTGGTTGTGACACTAAACAACTGTACAATAAAAATTATAGTTATCTTACAAATCAATACAACTAGCTCTCTTAAAATAACCTATCATGTATATCCGCTGGCGGCTAGACAGACCGACAACCACATAACTGTAGATTTAAAGACAATATGCATCGTTAAACCTAAACTCCGTAAACTTAACAAATACGGAATTACTCTTGAAAAATAAATGAACAGTACAAAGGAAGCCTTTCTTGAGTAATGCAGCTATTTGTCTGGAATAAATACGAAAATTATTCGCTTTAATTTGTGGATTAAACAAGCCTAATATAAAATTTCACACTATTAAAAAGTAATAGCTGTGCCAGCAGCTTGGTCTGCATAAAAATCTGTCACAATTTTTTTTTGAAATTTTGAACATAAAAATAGTTATCGTAATTATAAGAGATTTTTGAATAACTTGCACCGTTTACTTAGCGCAGGCAACGAAAGCTTTCAATTTTGCCGTTTCCCCATTTTTTTAATTGCTACTCCTCTCCTATTCATTTGAACGTGATGTTATATAGTCTATAGTCTTCTTCGATAAATTGAAAGACTTTTTGAAATCAGTCGAGAAGTTCCTGAGATTAGCGCGTTCTACAAACAAATAAACAAACTCTTCACCTTTATATATTAGTACTGATGTTGTTTAAAAGAGATGGTGTTTTTAACTGTTTGTGGAAGATGCTTCGTCAGCAGATTTACTATTTTGAAACGAAGGTGGCTTTGTTTTTAAGTATCACAGCAGTAAAATAAACGAATGTATGTGTTAAAAAAAAATTATTCGGTTTTAATTATGTTTCAAAACCTATCTCCCTGATTGTCAAAGAGGTCGTCCACGACAGATACTAGAAGAACCTTCGATGCTAAGCAAAAAACCAGTAAAAGCACAAAAACCTTCTTTAGCAATATTTTCTTGGTCATAGTTAACAATGTAATTGTTTCTAAAACCTGCTAAAATCATATTACTATAACAACAACATAAAAAGTTAAAACAAGTAAGATTTTGAATTATTTTTTGTTCGGCTTACTAAGTGGTACTATATAGGGCTGAGAAAAATAATCGATTTCTTAGAAATTATTAAACATTTAAAATACTTTGAAAAAAATACATTATAATTAATCGATTTTTTTATACGAATTAATGAATTTAAAAAAAATGATTTAATTAAAAGAAAAAAAATTATTTATTAATCGGTTTCTCCTACTCCAAGTTACGTCCCTAGTGCTATACCGATTAGCGTCATATTACTTCGGCGACAGTTAAAATAACAGTGACTTGTGACTTATTAAATGTCAATGATTGTTTTCAGTAGACAAAACAAATCCACTTCAACGATAAGATCGTGAATTGAGGTCTGTACCCATGACACATTATGCAAAAAATGTTCTTTGTATTGCCAGGTTATATTTGTTATTTCACGAATATGTTCCATTGTTGAAGCCGGACCGTTTTTAACACGCTTTATCTGTTACACGTGTAGGTATGTATGCTACTTAGTATATAACCGATCGGGCAAACCCATATTTAGTGACCGCTAATTATAGGCCGCTTAAAAAGCAGTAAAGTAAAGTAACTTTTACTATCCCACTGCTGGGTATAAACCTCCTCTCACCGTTTTGGGAAAAGAATTTGGGCTAAGACCTACCACGCTGCTCCAATGCGGATTGGTAGGTTACTCATATGCCCAAAATTCTCTAGAGATATGAAGGTCTCTTCATGATGTTTTTAAAAGCGTGTGATAAATTGTAATTAACAATTACACACAGAGGTTTTAACAGAAAACTACTACTCGACTACTACTACGATACGATCAGCTACTCTTCGTCCCCGCACAGGACAGTCATAGTTAAATGTGTCTAGTAAAAGAACTGTATATTTAAAAGTGCAACCGCCAAGTTACTACTTGTTACAAGTTACTCTTCTCGGTAGGAACAGCTTTCCGAGCAGTAGAGTTGACGATTCAAAAGCATTTGTTTACAAGTTAATTTCAATAAAGAATATTTTGAAATTGAATTTGATATATAGAATATATTATGTGATAGTCCGATATGGATCCCGGCAAACTAAACATAAATAGCACATTCATTATCCTTTTTGTTCAATATTAATTATGTACATATTTATTATTCTATTTTCACATGCGCAGATTAAATTACACAGTGGCAAAATGTCAAATGTTTTGCAGAGAAAAACAAAAACGACAAAAAATAAAACGACGAGGATGCAAAACTCCGCAATGAGACTAATATCTCTCTACTCCAGTCTAGACCAGTGGTTTATTAATGAAATAATACCTGGCCTTGTTCGATATATATATTTTTTTTATTATCGAGCATATTAAAAAATGCAAATAAAAAAGAAAGAGAGCACCGGTGACCATTAGGCTGTCACAGCATTACGTTTGACACCCAAAAATATAAATTTGCTTTTCATTCGTTTTAGCATTTTTAGTGCCTTAAAACAGAGATGAAACGTCATTTTTTTTAATGAAAAAGCTAGATCGGAAACCCAAAACCCCCCTGAATTTCATGAAAATCGTTGGAACCTTTTCCAATATTTGAAAAAATATATATATACAAGATTATGTCATTTAAATATTAAAGGTTAAAATATGAATGCACTCGTTTCACCCAAAATGACTATTTATTTTTAAAAAAATATTGCTCCAACTAATTTCATCATTTTACGATGAATATTATTAAGATTTCTTTATCATTTTTTCCTTTGTAATGCACAATCAAACTATATTCATTTTATAAGTCTGTCTGTTTCACTTTAATGACTAATCATCTGGACCTATATTGATGAAATTCGTTTTACAAAAGTAATAAAGAAATTATTTTGTTATCCACGATAAAGCAAAATAGAAAAAATATATAAAGCTAAATATAGAGTGGACTATCTGTTTTCATACCCGATACATGTAGGATTCGTACAAACCCATGCACAAACCTCCACCACCAAAAATCGCACTACATCTGCTTTGTGATTTTGTCGTTGAGTCTATGTGATTTTAAAAGGGTAAGAAGGTTATGTATGTTTATATAATCAATATTTTTTATATATTATACCGTAAGTAGTAAGTAACGGCCTGTTACTATCCCACTGCTGGGCATAGGCCTCTTCTCTCCGTATTATACCGATTATAAATAAATTATCATATCAAAATAAATACGTAAATAGAGTGAATTTTCTCGACACTTTATCTAAAACAAAATGTTATTGTCCTTAATATATTTCTATTTTTGGGTTTGCTGACTAGATATATGATTTGGCCGATTTACGTTAATAACAATTGTAATTAAAAGCGGTTTTACACGGCATCAGTGCGTGGGCGACGCATCTACCTAACATGTACACGTTATGCTTGCCACCCACTAAAGACCGGAAGAGTCAGCAAGCGATGGAAAGAAGAAAGAAAACTGAGGTGACAAGCAGCTCTAGTTGTCAGCCGCAACCCTTTGAGTGTAAAAATTTGTTAATAAGCTAATATGAATAAAAATTATACAAAATAAACTGACTTAAAGAACCTTATTAAAGCTTATAAATAAAAAAGAATGTAAATTTAATTATATATTTTTGTCCATCCATCCATCACCATTATACCATATCATTCATAATTTTCAGGCGACTGTAGTCTTTGACAACGAATAAAAGGTTATCAAATATCAGCTATTCTGATGTCGGGTGAACCCCCATAAATAGTTTATATCGTCAGTCTTCAGGTGAGTGAGTTAAAAAAATCAAAAAAGTCTGGTTAGAGAGGGAGAAATGATTCTAAATAACGCACTAATAATATATGTATAAAAATATTATTCTGATTTAATAATTTGGATAATTTTAATTTGCTGAATACTTTGGTTATCCAATACTAATTATTAAAAATGTAATTTTGTTTTGTTCTCGTTTTCAGGTATTGAAAAATTGCTGAAATAAAAATATAAAGTTGGTAATAGCTCAGTTAAGAATGGGCGGAATAAAGAAATAAAAATACACCGAAGCAATACTCAAGTATCACCAGCACTTTCTTTCTTTTTTATTTTTTAGTTGCATTTTTTTATATCTTTATAAAAAAATACCGAACAAGGCTCGGTCGCCCAGGTACTTAATAACTAAACAATTACGTATACGTTTTAATTAATATATTAAGTATCCCCTTTGAAACACTTTGATGCAATAAATCCCTGGCCTTTTCAATTTACGTCCTTATGATATTAATTGCCTAATAGTATTTGTTCCATAGAAAAGATTACACCTATCTTTAGGGTCATGCGAAACAATTGTTCTTTGTTTAGCCGTTCCGTAAAAGGTTAAGATTAGAGGATCGACGGCGCAGATTGAATGAATGTGAGGAGTGTGTCATTTATATGAAGTCCTATTAAGTAGGTGAATAACTTTACAACACTAATACTTATATTATATGTAATAGTAATATTCTTACGTTTAGTTCCAGTGTTATTGCAATGGTGGCTTACCTGTAAAAAAAACAAATTTTAACTTTAAAAAATATTTTACTTGGTACTGAAAAAAACGACGATGGAAGGAAAATTAAAAAAAAACTGTACTTGAGTGACCGAGCCATGCTCGGTAATATTTTTTTTTAATTATAAAAAATTAAAAATTAAAAAAAAGTAAAAATAAGTCGATAACGGGGGCTTGACATTTTTGAGTATTTTCACTTTAGTCCGTCCGTTATCCACCGAGCTATCACAACTTTACAACACACATACTAAAATATCTAATTACAGCTAAAATATCATATGCATTTTTTAAAATAAAACCTAGCTAGATCGATTTCTTGCCCCCTAAACTCTCTACATATTAAGTTTCATGAAAAAATTTCACTACCTCTAAATGAAAACCATACAAAAATCTGTCCAGTAGATTTTGAGAAAATCGATCTCATACAGACAGACAGCTTTTGGGGACTCTATTTTATAATAACTATAGATAATAATTAGTACAATGCCGAGTCGTGTCTGTAATAACGCAATAACAATGGGCTTTAAAGTGGCAATAACTGTTCACTGTCTTTTAATGTTTGCACCTACATATTTAAAGTTGAACGCACATAACCAAGTAAATATGCACCCATGATAATAAATTATGTTACCTATATGCAAACACGCGTAAATAAAACTTCAGCTATGTAACAAATAGTTGAAAACCGGACATCGTAAGCCCTCAAATTAGGTACTGTTTTTTTCCAATTCCTGAAGAAAAAACGGGAATTTTTCTATTCTATATTTTAGCATGGTATATAAGCTTTATATGTGCCAAATAACATTAATATTGGTCACGCAGTTAAGCCGTGAAAGCTTATAGAGAGAATAGATTGACTTTCGTGTTTGTATTATAAGAATACATTAATAATACAATATTATTTGCTGTGTGGTAACCGGCTGAGTAAAATATACCACCCTCATTTCTTACCAAAGTGTCGTAAATGGCGATTAAAGTAAGTTGACTCGCCGTGTTGTAACCGGCTAAGTAGAATACCCTCTTTCTTACTGAAGTGTACCAAAAGGCGACTAAGTTAAGTTGACGTCAGGCAGGCCAATCGTAAAATACCAAACCATATGAAACATGTTTATAATGTTGTGCCAACCCCATTTAGAACCCGATAAGGGCAGGAGAATGATGGATTCTTGTATCATTATCGTGACAATGGAATATAGAATTATTGACATGGGTCTCTGAAATTGTTTTTCACGTTTTTCAAATTCAAATTCAAAATATTCTTTATTCAAGTGGACTATTTTCAGTACTTTTGAACCGTCAAATGTTTTTAAAGAAGCTACCACTGATTCGGCAGTGTGCTTCTACCGAGAAGAACCAGCAAGAAACTCGGCGGCTAATATTTAAAAAAATATATTACAATTTGATGGTTCCAAGATAATCGTTGCAGCTGGTTGCGTAGCTGACTGTTAAGATATGCTATCACTCAAATAATCCTCAATAGTATAGCTGTATGTAGCAACATCGTTTTGAGATAAGAGAGTTTTCGTCTTATGTATCTTCTCTTCGCAACTCTTATTTCAGCAGATTGTCCTCAGCTACAAGCGATTATTTAGAGATGTTCTAAGTTTTTACATTTCATCTTTATAAACATGCAATCGTGAAATAAAACATTTCCGCTGACACCACGCTATATTACGAAACTTAGAACACGAATTTGATTACCGCATTTTTTACAATCGACGACAAAATTAATAAATCGTCTATCGTAATGATGTTTTTAATCATAACATACCACAATATAAACAAGTTACTGGGCCTTACTTAGCGGTTGTCTACGATTTCAGTTGTAATATCCTTAATGTTGTTTTTTTATGTTTTCATTATTCTTTCTTGTTATTTATAGGTTTAAAATTGTAATTAATTATAAGTACACACACACACCGTAATTAAGAATGATCTCCTATAATTGGTACTATATTTATACACGTTCTAAGCACTATACGTTTAGGAACAAATGGCGAGCAACAGACAACTAGGGATGACGACCCTCAGAAATGAGGACATCTATATACTGCCATATATATTGCTATCGACCCTTTATGAATTAATCCTGATGATTAAATCAAGATCGCCAAAAATACAGTCGCCGAGATCTCCCCTTTTAGCTTAAGGGACCAATGTATTCCTTATCGCGACGGCGTATAGCAAAATCACAATCATTTAAACAGGGCCTTCTTCGAGGATGACTCAACCTCCCCCGTTCACATTTAACACGTTCGCCGATTCTTTTGCGTTTTCTCGATTATCATTTCATTATTAGTTATAAAAAGGGTTTCATTATAAGTTAACCCAGTTCTGTTAATCATCGAGCTAAGATTTGTAAATCACATTAAGTTTAAAATCAAGTTTAACAACGGTAAAAAATTGAGCCTTGACCAGTTCAATAATCTACTCGTAACGTATAAATTAGTTCAAGACAATAAAATATCTACTCAGTAAACGCTACTACATGTTTAGGATTCTTAACAGCTTTATTGGTGAAACAAGGAATCTCAAAGTAGCCAGTAACAGCACGCCGATGAATGTTGATTTTAAAATCTACATTGACTAATCTACTGCATATCGACTCAGTAAAAAAGCTGGAATAACAAAATAGTTCTGTTATACTTGTTACAGCTATTTTATAAATGATAAAAATGAATTAGTTGTAGACAAACTATTCCCGGTCATCATCAATATAAAAGAACGCTTGTTGAGTTTACAATTTTAGTATGACGTATACAAATCCGGTTTAAAATATCTAAACCGTTCGTAATTGTTAATAGGCAAGAATATTTATAATTATAAATAATCGAATCAATTGGAAACCGAGGAAAATTAAATACATATGTCTACTAGAAACCAGAAAATTTCGTCTTCATCTTTGTCAATCAATGGACGTCCACTGCTGGACATAGGTCTTTCATGGGATCTCCGCACCACAAGATCTTGTGCCGCCTGGACTCAGCTGGTCCCCACGACCTTTTTGGGATCGTCGGTCCATCTCGTGGGGGACTGCTTTTTTTGGTGCGGGGTCGCCATTCCAACACCTTGAGTGAACCTTGAACTTGAATCCTAAATACCTTAATGGTATCTCAACCGGAAAATTAAACACGTAGGTCTGTCGCTGAATCTTAGACCACATGTCAAGCTTTTATAAACAAAAAAACGAAATGTAAACAAACACTTGATAAGCAAAGGATAAAATGAGCAACGCGTGCGGGACACTTCGATCTATATATATTGTTTGCAATATAAATATGTTTATTGCATTTTTATTACTTGAACGTGACAGTGCCGTTCATACATCTCGTTTTATGGCATGTCGTTAACTTGTCGTTGTCGTGCTATGTAAAAATTGCGAACGGAAATAGTAAATGGTTGATTACACGCTCAACAGTAAATACGCACGAAGAAATTTGCGCTTTTGTTGGTTCTCAATGAACGTTGCGTGCTCTGTTCGTTAACGGACTTTTTGTCTTAGATAACACACGTAATGTACTCACGTAGTCAGTAATGAGTGATTTTAAATGGTTGAATTGCTTTCAATGGGATATTAAAAGATTGGCTGAGTAGAGTTTGAATATATAGCAGGATAAACGATAAAGTGAAAAATTGTAACATGTATAGCTAAAGTAGCTTTTACACGTAACTTCGTTCGCGTGGACTATTGTGGTGTAATAGGTTGATAATAGATGGTGCTTTTCAAAATCATCCTATTCCTGTAGAATTTTTAGGATTTCTATAGGCTATATGTTAATCCGGTGTATAAGGAATAATTGTGGCAAATTTAATCGATATTGGTTCAGCAGATCACCGTGAAAGAGTAACAAACATGCATCCATACTCACAAACTTGAGCATTTATAATTTATTTATTGATTTATTTATGTACCATAAAAAATGGAAAAAAACATTATTGGTTTAATATTAGTAGGACTGTTATTTCTGACTTTCCATTGAAAAAATCATTAGCCGTTAGATCATGCCCCTCATGTCGTTGGTACAGTCAGATAGTTAATAATTTGGTTGATTAGTAATAAGTAATAGTCTCAGTTTATTTTATTTATTATTAACTAGTTGTTTTAGCGGCTTTGCCCGCATGGAAATAAGTGTGTTGAGTTAAATTTTTTCCACTTACATCATGAACCCGTGGGAATTCTAAGACAAAAAACCATATGTCGCTCCACAACCTCCTATCTTACATTTAAAGTCCCATGGAAATCGGTTTAGCCATTCCGGAGAATGTACTATTGCCAAAACCTTATAAAATAATAATTAATTTGTGTCCGTTATCCCTTCAAAGGAATCGTCCGGTCTCGCCACTCACGCTCACGCAACGCTGTGGTTTCTTTATATAAGACAAAGAAAAACAAATTATAATCATTAATAGGCTCGAGAAAATATAAACGTAACCCATACATTATTAACTCGGTATTTTCCTGGTGTTTAATTTTTTCTGAACAGTAGACAAGTTTGCACACGTAGCTTGTTTCTCAGAAGCTAGAATAACTTATTTACTTCCTATAATTATCTTACTTTTAAGAATTCAAACAATCACCTCGTAAAATGTAAACACATATATTTTCTGAGAGCCGTTGCCGCTTATAATATAAATATTACACGCATTATGTAGTAATCTATTATGTTAATATTAATATTAATGTAATATTAATATTATGACTTTTTCTAGGGGGTCAGAGGTTAAGGTTGAGAGGTCAAAGTCCGAGCAGCCGTGTTTGCAATTGCAATTTATCATATTTAAAATTTTTATTATTCCGTGCGGTATCCGGCTGAATAGAATAGTACCACCCTCTTTTCATATAGAGGTTTCGTAAAAGGCGACTAAGGTAAGTCGACCTGCCGCGTGGTATCCGGCTTATTAGAATAGACCACCCTCATTTCTTACCGAGGTGTCGTAAAAGGCGACTAAGGTAAGTTGACTCACCGTGTGGTATCCGGTTAAGTAGAATAGACCACCCTCTTTCTTATCGAGGTGTCGTATAATACGACTAGTATAAGTTGACGTCAGGCAGGCGGCCGGTCTTAAAATACGTACCCAAATCACGTGACAACATATTTATAACATGTTGTGCCAACCCCACTTAGAGTGGGATAAGGGCAGGAAGATGATGAAAAATTTTATTATTCAAATAAACTTGTAAACAAGTGCTTTTTAATAGCTTTTAGCTTTAAGAAAACATAATGACATGCCGTCAGAGAATTCTGGGGATATAATATGTAACCCACCGCTCCGCATGGTAGCAACTTACACACTCCAAATACTTACAAAAAGAAAGAAATTAAAGAAGTGATTAGTGAAATAGAAAAAAATTGGTTAGAGCGTACAACCGTCAATCTTGGGGCTATGTGAAAAGTTTCAAATCTCTCAAAGCTTTAAAGTCACTCTTTAAGCTCTTTAGAAGAATGAAAAAGACAGAATAAAAGCTAAATAAATGGTAAAAAGATGGTTGCATCACATTTTTCCTTGTTGTCAATAATTTTTAAGCAATCAACAATAAAATAGTAAAATAGCAGTTTAAAGGAAACATCCTGCATTTTATTAATACGCCTTAATAAAACGCATGACCTAACCAGAATGTCAGGGCTAGAAATGTTTTCCTTAAGGTATTTAATGAATAATCAACGTATAATCGAGGCAAGATGCAGGGAAACATAAAAACCATACATGAGATTTGAATTACCTCGTAATATTACCTCGCCTAAGCTGCGGTAGCCCAGCGGTATCACCGTGCGCCTCTTTCGAGAAGGTCTAGGGTTCAAAGCCCGGGCAGGCACCAATGAGTTTTCTAGTAAAACTTATGTGTCTAATTGATAATTGCAATTTATCGCACGCTTTTCGGTGAAGGAAAACATCGTGAGAACTACATATCTCTAGAGAGTTCTGGCATTCGGCTGAGTAGAATAGACCACCCTCATTTTTACCGAGGTGACGTACAAGGCGTAAGGTAAGTCGACCCATCATGTGGTTTCCGGTTAAGTAGAATGAACCCCTCTTATTTCTTACCAAGGTGATGCAAAAGGTGACTAAGGTAAGTCAACCCGCTGTGTGGAATCCGGCTTACTACCGGAGTGTCGTAGAAACGACTAAGGTAAAATGTCGTCAGGCAGGCGGCCGTCGTTAAAATGTTGTGCTGACTCCACTTAGAGTGGGATCAGGCAGGAGGACGATGATCACTTAGCATTACATAATTTTCCTTCAAAAGTAATAAAATTATTTTGCTATGATCCGCGATGAAGTAAAATAGAAAAAATATGTAAAGCTAAATGTAGAGTGGACAATCCGTTTTCATACCTGATACATGCGAGATTCGTAAAAACACATGCACAAACCTCCACCACCGCCGAATCCTGCATGTATCAGTTATGAAAACGGATTGTTCACTCTACATTTAGTATTACATATATTTTCTATTTTACTTCATCGCGGATTATAGCAAAATAATTTTATTATTACTTTTGTGTTATAAATCCCCGCAAAGTAACGCCTAATTCTATAAATTAGAGTTCTCTTTATCAAAACGCGGATTACACCAATTTATTTTGCTATAATCCGCGTTTTTACATAAAATGATTCAATCATAGCTTTTATACGAGTTTCATCATTCCTTTGACTATTTAATGTGCCATCGTTTTTAAAATCCTACCCCCTAAGGCTATGTCCCCCCCCCCCCTATTCTAGTTATAACTCTATGCGAAAATAACAAAGCGGAAAATTTTACTGAACCATTCCCCTTTAAGTAAAAACAAAATAGTGACGTACGTTCGACAGCGATAAAAAATATGTATTACAAGTTTTATGAGAAAAGTATAACAAATATAACAACGCCACAGACAGAATTTCTCAAATGGCACGTAATATTTCTGTAATGTATAATTAATGCAACATTATTTTTAATCTAGTCTCGTTGTTAGTAATACCATTATCTACTCGTGTTATGCTATGCTAACATTGGAGACAATAGTTTTGTAAATCTTACTAATTATAACAAGTACCTAGGTAATGATGAAGTGACAGAAGGTCTCAGGGACGGCGTGACCCTCGAATGCTTCTTAAAGTTAAGGGGAAAATTTATAAAGCGGTCATAAGACCTGTCGTATCGTATCAGAATGTTGGACAATGAAAAGACAAAAGAAGACAAGATGAAAAGACAAGATAAAAGAAGAGTACATGAAAATCAGATGAGAATGTTAAAGTGGATGTGTGGTGTGTCAAAACTGGATAAAATATGAAACCAGTATATAAGGGGAAGTCTAAAAATTGTGCCCAGAAAAAACGAGAAGTGCAATATTGATGATGGTATGGACATGTAATGAGGCGGGATGAAAATCATGTCACCGAACGAGTATTAAATTTGAATGTGGATGGATATATGTCTAGGGAGAGGCTTAAAAAATCGTTGGATTGTGTGAAAGTTCACATGCATATAAAAGGGAGGCGCCAGTGTCGACTAATAGGACAGAATGGATGAGAAAAACATGTTGTGCCGACTCCACTTAGAGTGCGATCAGGATAAGATTCTTCCTCACGATTCTTAGTCTTCCTTAAGATTAAGAATATATAAGGATAGGATTCTTCCCAAGATATGAAAAGACGAAACTACAAACAATAGTGTGACAGATGGGGTTCAATCCAGAACCTGAATCGCCCGATTACCCCAGTGAGCCGTTTAAACTTTACAAATGACAGTGTAATTAGCCTGTGTTTCCAAATAAATATTATTATTATAGCAGTATTACAGTGCCTGAAAACAGGGATAAAATAACATTTTTTAATGAAATCTAGCTAGATTGATTCTTCATACTGAATATGATTTGATTTGTGAATGAAAATTGTTGGAGCCGTTTCCGATGTTTTGGTAATAAGATAATTGTTATAATAAAACACCGGTTTATTTAAGTATCATCGAATAGAAGTTAATATAGTATTGAATAATAACATTATTGTTATAATGTTAATACTTTAGATAAGGTTAATATAAGTTAATATAGCCGTTTCGTATCCGGCTTAATAGAATAGACCACCCTCTTCCTTACCGATAAAAATGTAAAATACGACTAAGGTAAATTGATGTCAGGCAGGCGGCCGAGCGTAAAATACGTAGCCAAATCATGTGACATCATGTTTATAACATGTTGTACCGACCCCACTTAGAGCAACGGATAAGGGCAGAAAGATATATGTATTTCTTACCGAGGTGTCGTAAAAGGCGACTAAGGTTAGTTGATGTCAGGCAGGCGGCCGGTCGTAAAACATCTAGCCAAATCGTGTTACAACATGTTGTGCCGACCCCACTTAGAGTGGAATACGGAAGAGCGTCTTTCTCCTCCTGGCCTTATCCTAATTTACGATTACTTTTCCGCAGAGGAAGAAGTTTCTGAATTCAATTCCATTAAAAAACACTTTAAATAATAAGTTCAAAAACGTAACTGACAGATTATGACGCCAAATACAAATTACCGGTATTTCATGAAATTTAACTAAACTACCTATAGCGATTAAGTCCAAGGTCGATATGACTTCAATTTCAAAAATTTAGGATGACAGAAACAAATTGCACTTAAAATTGAAAAGATGACAAGAGAAAACAGAATGAGTGCACTCATTCTGTGCAAAGCCGCTAAGGAAGTTTTCACTTCAAAAACTAGTTACTTTATTGTCATTTTATATAACAAATGACAACAAGCACAGTCACATGGTTATAGAACTATGCTTTTCCTGGATGAACAATTTACTTAATCAACGGTCAAGCAATCACACAACACCAATGAAATTAACAACGCATTTTTTATTACTCGGAATAAAGTAGGTATAATCAAGGTCATACTAACTCACAATCCTAATAATGATCAGAGTTATAAATCTCGCCGACACCGAGCGTTGACGTAACAAAAGTAAATAAGTTATTTAATTCAATGCGGTTGCAGTTTATTGTTTGTACGTAGTGAGACAAATCGAACTGGGTTTAGCTTGTTTGTGACGTCATCGGTACACATTTCGTTACTCAAACCATTGAACACGTGGATGCAATTTTAAACGTTGTTTTTAGTAACAAAACGTAACTTATTTTACAAATTTAACAACATATCTTTTTGTGATGACCTTCAAATTTTATTGTACAACTCGCCATCAATTGTATATATGAGATTATAAAGGAAACGGGGACTTATGGGACTTTGACACAATTGTAAAAGGTTGAGGCTTAAGAAAAATGGTATGTTTGTGTTTCAAAATATACAAAAATTGGCGCAATTTTCAATCTGCAAATTGAAAAATGTTTAAAAATGTCTTTGGCACAATACAATAAAGTACGTTATCGCTTACACTAATCGATTAAAATAAGCGAATAATTAAAATACAACAAAGATGGCGTTGCTTACATGACTACTTTAATATAAATCATTATAGCAAAATATATATATTTACTGAGCAACAAAGGCTATATTACATTTAAAAATGGGGATCCGTAACAAAAATGTAATAAGGTGTAAAAAAAATATAAATTACGCGGGTGAAATCGCGTGATATTACTAGTTTAATTATAAAAATTCATTCGAGCCGACTTGCAAACATAAAATAAGACAAAACAAAACTCAACCTTTATTGGTATCATTGAGTCCAATTGAGCCGTTGATGCATATGCAAAAAAGACAATAAGTCTCGATGTCTGTCAGGAAGCTAACTGGATATACTCACTGAGAGTTGAGACCTAGTTTCGTCACAGCATAAACGATGTCAGACGATATTATCTGTGCCAACTTAACGGTAAATACCTTGTATTTGCTTTGTCAATCTCGGAATGGATTCTGTGATATTTTTCGAGGCTAGCGAGCGATAATTGATATTTCGATGCCACAAAGTACATATAGATGTTTGCAATTGAGGGTGGTAAGGTCGAGCTAATAATCCACTGTCGCGTATTTTAACAAACTGTACCGGCGACTTTGTTCGCATCCATAATATAAAAATTACAATCAATTTTACTCACGATACTTTAAATAGCTAGATAAAAATAAACATGTACGAAATCTTGTTTTTGCCTAGATGTCTACATTTAAAATTCAATAAGACATCAGTTTGCGAGGATGGTATTGCGATAGTATAAAACTCATAAGGCTTAATAATAATAATAAGGCTTAATAATAATAATAAGGCTTTCGTTTGCTAAGTTTCATAATACAAAAATATTAATTATTTATTTAAATGAGTTAATCTTCTATGTAAAGTAAAAGTAAGTAGCGGCATGTAACTCTCCCACTGCTGGGAATAGGCCTCTTCTCTCCGTTTTTGGAGAGAAGGATTGGAGCTAAGACCTACCGCGCTGCTCCAATGCGGATAGCTTACACATATCCGCGACTCTCTACTAATACTCTACGGATATGCAGGTTTCCTCACGATGTTTTCCTTCACCGAAAAGCGTGTGATAAATTGAAATTATCTATTATATATATATATATATATATATATATATATATATATATATATATATATATATATATATATATATATATATATATATATATATATATATATATATATATATATATATTTCGGAATCACGGAAACAGCTCCATCGATTTTCCTGAAATTCAGCATGTAGGGGATTTGGCAGAGAAAAATCGATCTAGCTAGGTTTAATGTAAAAAACAGATTGTTTTATTCCTGTTTTTGGGCATTAAAAACACTATCATTTATATTGAATTGAATTTAGGATCGAGCCTCAACTAAATTATTATTTAAAAAAATTACCAAGCAAGGCTCGGTCACCCGGATATTATTTAATAATTGTAAGATTGCAAGTTAATTTGTTAATGTAATATTCGAATAAAAAAAACACTTCATAAATCCTATTATACTGAGGCACGCAGTTGTCTCTTGCATGTAATAAACACTCTTTAAGTTACTTAATACTCTTATCTCTGTACCAAATCTAAATCAAATACTTCTCAACAATAATGTTAATAGTTAAAAAAAATTTACAACGTGTTCACGCATAAATAACAGACGTAGCTCCCGCCCTGAATAGGTAAACTTATGTCTTGAACGCAAGATTGGATTTTGTAAAGTCGTCCGTCCGGCATAATAATACATACCATATTATCATTAGCGGCATTTGTATTCAGAAATATGTTTGCAGACGATACGCGCGCTCTGCGAATACTGCATGCTGCCAATGATGGCATATGGACACCAAATTTGGTATGCATTGGCGGCTAGCCCATCCAGTACGCACAAAACGCGTGGCCGCTACGATAAGTGTATGGACACTGGCCGCGTGCTGGCCGCGTGCGGTCCGTGATATTAGAGCTGACCGCACCCAATACATGCTCACTGTCCGCTGTTCGCCTAGTTCGCTGTGCTAACATAAGTCACAGAAGACTTAGTAGGCAGCGGCCAAGCTGTATGCCCTGGCCGCTTAATGCGTGGAACGCTTAGTGTGAACTCCAAAGTCCAAAGCTGACTAAAAGAATAACAAAAGCTCAGTGACGTTCGATGGAGGAGGGGAACTAGGAGTAATTCTTCTTGATCACGTCTCTCTCTAATGTCGGTCCCTCATATCTGAGGATCGTGGTCAGCATCAGGGTTGAGTCTAGCGTTGATGATGTGCCTCCATCTGTTTCGATCCATTACCTCTCTTACGTGAAATTTAGAGGACGACAAGGTTCTTATTTGGTCAGTCCATCATTCCATCGTCCATCGTTGGGGAACGACTGCGTGATCTTTTCCCTTTCTTGTTCCCGACCACAATAAGTTTCTCCAAACTTTCGTTGTCTCTGCGTACCGTGTGCCCGAAATATGATCGATGGATCGATGTTTTGGTGCATTTCGCAGTCCAAGGTATCCTCAGCATATGTCGCCAGCATCACGTCTCAAAGGCATCAAGTGCTTTCCCCACGTGATCGCCTGTGATCACGTCACATATGAGAATATCCGTAGAAGAACCAAAATTACAGTCTTAGCTCAATTAGTCGTGAAGTTGTGGCGATTTATGGAACATTGAACAAAGAAACGAAAGTCGTTTGGGTCCTGAGTTGGTAGTATCCCTACTAAGTGGACCTCTAATTAATAGCCACCGAGGTACAATTTGCATAGGATCATGTGACATAGACAAGAACTGTATTAACATCTAATTTTATGTGTAATAGTAGACGTATATATAACCACTATTATAGACAGCGGCTGAGAAAGAAGAAGAATATAATACCAATATTCAATACAGGTTGAAGCGGCCCAGCAGTGGGATAACAATAGGTCGTTACTTTTACTACTATTGGCTCACAGAGAAATTCATCTGCAATTCCAAATGTGGAGTATATTTATTTGATTTCCTAGATTCGTTACTATAAATAGTTTAAAAGAAAAACAAACTTCTTTCTTATATGAAAAGTCGACAAAGAGCATCAACTCGGAGGTTCTACCTTTGGACGTGCAAAACAACTGATTTACCTGTTAACGAATTTACCAAATAAATAATTTATGCCACCTCAAGTATGACCTATACTACATCAGGAAGTTGATGATGTTGCATTAGAATATTCATAAGGTACACCAGCTGACCTCAAGGGATGATCAATTGGTGAGCTTCAAATTTTCAATGCTAAAGTAAACAATATCGAGGCAATAAATATTGTTTTATAGCTTATTTTTACGAGCGCTTGCATGTTTGAAAATCGTGTTTCTTGATAACGATTTAGGCATTGCGTAGTATTGGTTATGAATTTTTGTTGGCTCGACTGTACCTAGTTATATTCTTAGGATTTAACTTAATGGTTAATACGGATCTACTATATTTAAAGATTTTAACTAAAAAATGAAAGGTGTAAATAAAATTAAATAACCTAAAATCGGCCTGAAATTGGCCAAATCTCTGAATAACCGAAGCATCGAAACACCTCGTCCCATCCGAAGACCCCTGGCAGGCCCCAATGAGTTTTTCTATTTAAACTTATATGTACATGATTTTCGGAAAACATCGTGATGAAAAGTGCATATCTCTGGGATAATGCAACACACTAATCCTCATTGGAGCATCGTGGTGAGTCTGAACTCTAACCTTTCTCTCCAAATAAGGTGAGAAGAGGCATATGCCCAGCTTAGGGATAATAAGTGTCTGTAACTTTTTTGAAATACATTTTCATGCCAACCAACAGTCTATTGTTACATAAAATTTCTTCACTATTTGCAGACTGAGCCTATTATTTCACACAAAGGTTTGCGATAACATTGTATGCCCTGCCTTGAGTTTAAATGTCACAAATAATGCATGCTCGTTTGGAGCGATTAGTTTGGTTTCCGAGAAGTTAAAAACCTTCGCTTAGGTCATTTCCATAAGTTTTGGTTGTGTGACCTTCGAACGATCCTCAGTTATGTATAATTTTGGTAATTACCTGAACTATTTATAGAATACAATACGGTTAGAGCTAAATTATCGGTGACACGGTTATTGAGAAGTACCAGAGATTTAAAGATGACTTTGTTTAACAATTCAGGATAGCGAAATGATATAACTGTATTGTACCGAAAAGATATAACTCTAGAAAATGATAAATGTAGAGAAAATGGCCACTACGAGTATATTCAAATTTAAAATATTTTATTCAAGTAAAATATGTTGTTCTTTTGAATCAGCAACTCTACTGTTGGTTCGGGAAACTGTTCCTACCAAGAAGAGCCAGCAATCATTTCTATTGCTCTTTTCAAATATAATTCTTATAAGTTACATTTAGTCATTACTATCTTATACGAGGTCAAAAGTAACTACATCCACGCATTCTTATCATCTATATAATCTTCAACAATATAGTAGCCTTTCTTTATAAGCCTTTTTTTAAAGGTATAAAAAAATGATAGTTGAATAAAATATATATATAGTCTATAACATCCTTACAAATGACAGCTAAAATATCATTTGTTTTCTTTACAACATTTTAGCAAATTTTCAGTGCCCCAAAAACAGTGATAATACGACATTTTTTTTAAATAAAACCTAGCTAGGACTATTTATCCGCTCTCCTCCAAAAACGCCATACATGCTTAATTTAATGAAAATCGTTGGAGCCAAAATTCAGAAAAAATACATATACATACAAGACTAACTCATTTAAATATTAAAGATAACAATGAAAATTCTCTCTGCAGTGTTACTGATATACTCGTATGATGCTTTTGGTCACAATATAAACGTTTAGTTAAATCAGCAATTTGCACAAGTAAATTATACGCTCATCAAAACAAGAGGATGTTGACAGTAATATGACACTGTTAAAGAGCCGTAGCGTATGTTTGCTTTGATTATATTGCAATTTTTTAATGAATGGTAGTAAGATCGTATTACGTTCGCAATTTGATGCAGCGAAATGTACTAAAGGTACTTGTAGGTCTACAAAAATACTACAAAAAAGTCCGTCACAGCATGTCTCTATCTCTTATGGTTACTTTCTTGTCTTTTGTGACACTGATTTCTAAGCAGCTATAGAAACTGCTATTTTTTTAAGTTTATTTTTTTGTAAATGATTACCTAGCGAGGCTCGATCAACCAGGTAGTTGTCATAAAATGAGAAAGGATCACAACCACATGACCAAACGAGTGTTGAATATGAATGTATGGATGTATGTATGTATATATATCAGGGACGCCGTGTGATATCCAGCTGTGTAATAAATAGTACCACCCTCATTTCATACCGAAGTGTCGTAAAAGGCGACTAAGGGCTCATTTTCACTGGTCGGTAGTTATACATCATACGGGGAGTCCCCGAATACGGAATAACGACTAGTGAAAATGCGCTATCGATATCTCAGTCGATATACCGCATGCGGGTATTCCCCGCACACGGTCTAACAACCAATGAAATTCACTGGTCGATGTAAAGCAAACGCGGTGCGGGGATGCAGTTTGCCAATGGTGTCAGATACGTCAAAACCAGATAAAATTGCTACACATAAAATTAATTTTTGATCCATAGCTTGCACGTCCATTTATCACCACTCTAAAATATACTTCATACATACGCGATGAAGAAAATTAAACATCCAGCATGCGGGCCTCATCGACTAATGAAAACGGTTACCGCATGCGGGCTCTTTGGCATGCTTAAACTTAAATCTCCCGTACCCCGTATTCGGGTTTCATCGACTAATGAAAATGGTTTCCGCATGCGGTCCTTATGGCATGCGTAAATAAAAATCTCTCGCACGTCAAATGCGGGCTGTAACGACCGATGAAAATGAACCTTTAGGTAAGTTGACGTCAGGTAGGCAGCCAGTTATAAAATACATCGCCAAATCATGTGACAACATGTTTATACCATGTTGTGCTGATCCCATGTGGGATAAAGGTAGGAGAATGATTTCAGTAATAAATTTAGAATTCTGTAAGATTATTTACGTTTAAGTATATAAATTTAAAAAAAGCTGTAATAGCTCAGCGGTGAGGCCGTTTTACTCTTTCTATAGGCTCACGGGATCAAATCCTGTGCACCAATTTTCTGTTAAAACTTATGTGTCTAAATCCATACTCGCTAAATTCCTCATTTATAATATTATTAGGATATGGCATACAGAAGGCGAGGCGAATCGTGCGTAGTAGCTCGCAAAATTTTATGATTGCTCATTATATTAACTGGACACAAACGGTTCATATTAATTTTAAATTAAAATTAAGTAATACTGTCTCGCTGTGTCAGTGTTAAGAAACTGCAAGTCGAGGTCGTGTATAAAATGCACCAATTCAACTTAATTGCACACTGTTTCAACTTAAAAGGTGATAGAAAGCGAATAAAATTCAATATAGTGATTGTAAAAAAATATATAGATTATAAGGTAACAGCGTGTTACTGTGCCACTATGCCAGAAGGATCGGAGCTAAGACCCACCACGCTGCTCCTATACGAATGGGAAGGATACACATATCACTAGAATTCTCTAGAGATATGTATATTTTCTCACGATGCGTGTAAAAGAAAAAAAGTAAGTAGCGGCCTGTTACTATCCCACTGCTGAGAATAGGCCTCTTCTCTCCGTTTTTGGAGAGAAGGATTGGAAGTAAGCCCTACCACGCTGCTCCAGTGCGGATTGGTAGGTTACACATATCTCCAGAATTCTCTAGAGCTATGCAGGTTTCCTCACGATGTTTTCCTTCACCGGAAAGCGTGTGATAAATTGCAATTATCAATTAACACATAACTTTCAACAGAAAAACTTATTGGTGTCTGCCCGGGTTCGAACCCGGGTTTGACCTCCTCGATAGAGTCGCACGGTGTTACCGCTGGGCTACCATAGCTTTCAAATTCAAATTCAAAATATTCTTTATTCAAATAAACTTGTAAACAAGTGCTTTTGAATCGTCAACTCTACTGCTGGTTCGGAAAGCTGTTCCTACCGAGAAGAGCCAGCAAGAAACTCGGCGAAACTCTTTCATGCAATTATAGACTCCGAAACAGCTGGAACGATTTTAATGATATTTTTAGACAATCTTTAGTCTGACTCAGCAAATGATCCTGTTTAATGCCATGGATCTGGATTTTAAACTGTTAAGTTCTGTTTCGAGGTGAATTCGAAACCTGAGAGAGCCACAACACCACGTAATCTGACAGCTTGTTAATTATACTTTTGTGCTATTATGATTGTATTATGATTGTATTATGAATTGATATTAATGAAATATTCAAAAAATCGAGTAGCAGAAAATCGGAGCATTGTTTTTATAACTGTTGGATTTCTGTTTCGAGGGGAATCCGAAACCAGACAGAGCCACAGCAACCAGTGGCTGGAGAGCTAGTCACACATAAAAAAGAGACAGACTTATAACTCTTATTTGCTATCTCTTTATTGCAATATGTCACATTTTACGCTGGCTTCTCTACTCTAAACATACTAATTCTATTATTATGTATGTTATCATTCTCCTGCCCTTATACCACTCTAAGTGGGGTCGACACAACAACATGTTTATAAACATGTTGTTGTACGACTGGTCGTCTGCCTGACGCCAACTTACCTTAGTTGTCTTTTGCGACACCTCGTTAAAAAAAGTCAAGATTATATTTTTTTTTGTTTTTTATGTAAGTTTGTATATTTTAATGTTATTTTTATGTTAGTTTGTATGTTTTTTATAACACTAATGTAACAATATTAGTTAAGCATGTTGTGTTCTCCTGTAATTGGGGGTACACTTAAATCAATTAGTTAGAATAGTTATTACGGATCTTTTGTGTGTACCTTTGTTGGAGTCCCTTTAATAAATAAATAAATAAAAAGGGTGGCCTATTCTGCTCACTTGGGTGCCATACGGCGGATAAACTTACCTTAGTCGCCTTTTACGATACCTCGTCAAGAAATTAGGGTGGTCTATTCTACTCAGCTGGATGCCACACTGCGGATCCACTTACCATAGTCGCCTTTTACGACAACTCGTTACGAAAGGATGGTCTATTCTACTCAGCCGGATACCGTGCGTGTATTTATATAAAATTTAAATATAGCTATGTTTAACAACATTCCAACGATAAACAAATTCATAGACAATGTGTCTGTTAAAATATTGTTTCCGTTAACAGGTCAATCTTGGCGAGATACTTCCTTATTAGATATTATAATTAGTGCCATTGTGACCTCACAAAAAATATATTGAACTCTTGTTATGTGGATACAAATATATTCATTTTTTTATTTGCTCAAGGTCATATAGCGATATATTTAGCAATAGATTTGTCGAATCACATTACTTAATATCAGGTTTAATTAAACATTGTAATGCAACTGTAAAGAACTTACTTGATGGGTTTCCTTCTCTCCTTAAAACGGAGAGAGGGGGCTTATAAGCAGCAGTGGGATATGACAGGCCGTTACTTTACTTTTTATTTACCTTTCAAGAAGAGAGGGCAATCAAAAGACTGGAGCAGTGGGTAGTGACCCTGCCTTCAGCTCCACGGGTCGCGGGTTCGATTCCCGCCGAGAGCCAACATTTCCTATAAATGAATTTGTTGGTCTTTGAGACTGGGTGTATATTTGTATTTAAATATGTATTTAAAAATTATATAAGTATATATTCACCAGTTGTCTGTCAGCCATAACTCAAGTATTAAGTTACTTACTTTGGGGACGGACGACCGTGTTTGTAAGTGTCCCATATATTTATTTATTTATTAATAACCGATTGCACATAGATAGGCACAGGTGGACCTGTCTTGCCGTACTTGTGTCGTCCGTACGGTGAATGACGGTGTCGTCATTCCGCGGGTCGTGGGTTCGATTCCCGCCGAGGGCAAACATTTTTTAAAAACAACTTGTTGATTCTTCGAATCTGGGTGTATATATTTAATGTATATAATGTATTGTATGTATTTAAGTATATATTTAAATTATAATAGTGTATTTACCAGTTTTCTCTCAGCCATAACACAAATTAAGTAACTTTGGAGACGGACGAGCGTGTGTGTAGTTGTCCCATACATATTTATAATTTTTAAGAAGACAGGATATTTTACTTATTGACGTCAGGCAGGCGGCCTGTCGGAAAGTACTTAGCCAAATCATGTGACAGCATATTTATAGCATGTGCCGACCCCACTTACAGTGGGGTAAGGGCAGGAGGATGATGACAGGATAACTTTACTTATCTGTGCGATAACTGACAGTAAAATCAACCAATTAATGTTCTGCTTACTAAGCTGTTTTTTTTAATTGAGTACAATAATATTTGGCGTTTCGACCACCGGCCGAATACCACACGGCAAAAATTGCAATTAATGAACACATTGAATATAAAACACTATTTTTGCCATAAATCGTCAAGTTAGCTTAGCTTATTCGGTAAACGGGCCGCCTCGAGAAATGAAAATACCTAGTATCGAATTCCACCTATCCAATCATTTTTTCTTTTTGTTTTAAGTTTTTTTAAAAAAAAAATTAACGTGCAAACAGGTACAAACTGTAATAAATCATTTAATAGACGTAAGTATGGCAAAAAGGCAACGATGGTAAACCCCTACGAATTTGACCGATGGCCTCAAAAACGTCGCAAACCAGCTGGATCCAAGATATGAGATGAAGATATTATTTGAAAGGTTATTAAATACTTCTTAAGAATACGAATAATTCTGTCCAGACACGACCTTCAGATATGAATACCGACTTAGAAGAAAAAATACTACTTAGTCAATATTACATAACCGTTTTATGTAAATTGTGTTTAAGAAATCGCGCAAATGTAACAAAAACTCGCCTTCTAGATTTAGTCGCGTGCAACGCATAAACCACTAAAGTAATGTACTAGAGAATTATAGATCTATAAAAAAATATTAGAAATAAGTACGGAATAGCATGTCTCGATATCTTATAGTTAACCCAACAACTACGTTTATGTTTTTCAAATTCAAATATCTCCACGCAGGCGAAGCCGCTAGCACAGCTAGTATTGCGTAAAATAAAGCGTTGTTTGATTCAAAACTGTCCGTTTTCAATAGCCATCGGCTTCGCCTTACTGAGGTATGCAGTTCACCTCGTCCAAGGGCCATATTTATTTACGTACATATTCTTATACATGATACGCTTTAAAGAAACCCACTGAACGCGGCCATTCAATTCTTTGGTAGCTTTAGTAGATCACAAACTATCGCGATTCTAATGTTGTTTCAATTTCAAAAATCCATATTATAATCTAAAAATATATTTGAAATTCATATCTTATGCCACTCTGATGGGTTATGTACGACACGTTTTGAATATGTTGTTGCTTGTTTCGGCTAGTTATTTTACGACCGGCCACCTGCCTAACGTCAACTTACCTTAGTCGCCGTTTACCTGCTCGGTAAGCACAAGGACAAAATTAAAACATTAATATATTATTGATTTTGACCCGCCGTGCGGTATCCGGTTGAATAGAATAGTACCACCCTCATTTCTTACTGAGGTGTCGTAAAAGGCGACTAAGGTAAGTCGACCCGCCGTGTGGTATCCGGCTGAGTAGAATAGACCAACCTCATTTCTTACCTAGGTTTCGTAAAAGGCGACTGAGGTAAGTTGACCTCAGGCAAGCGGCCGGTTGTAAAAACGCAGCCAAATCATGTGACAGCATGTTTATAACATGTTGTGCCGACCCCACTTAGAGTGGTATAAGGGCAGGAAGATGATGATATTATTGATTTTGACATTAAGTCATTAAAATTTGTCCTTTATTTTTAATAAATAATAATTAATAATAACAATATATTATAAATAATATTTAATGAATAACTTTAAAATATTTAAAAAGCAAATGATTTCTTAAAACAAAAAGTAATACGCGCTTAAATATTAAGTAGGGTGTATACAAACGATAATATCCAAGAGACCGACAATTACAACAGACGCATATCTCAACGCTAGCCTTAATCGTGGTAATCCAATCGGTATTTGTTTTGCAATGATTATAAATAAAACGCGAGGGCAATCTTTTTAATTTTACGCAATAACTGCATTTACCATAGATATATGATGTATGTGTGTATAAATCCTACTAATATTATAAACGCGAAAGTTTGTGAGTATGGATGTATGTTTGTAACTCTTTCACGGCGAATCCTCTCAATCAATATCGATGAAATTTGGCACATTATCCCTTATAAATCGGAGTCACGCTATAGAAATCCTGTTAATTCTACAGAAATAGACATTAAAAAGCGCCATCTATTATCAACCTTTCACGCGACATTAGTCGACGCGAACGAAGTTGCGGGTAAAAAGTCAGTATATGTAAAAAGTTTTGTGATGTTTTCTTATTGTCTAATAAAACCCCTAATACATTGTATTACGTTAATATTACCTATGAGTACATTATATGTATGTTAACAAAAAATATTTTAATAATTAAACTATTTAAATCAAGTAAAACTCAATTAATATGATTAAATAGTCGTTTTTAAATTACTCAGCTCTTGGGTTGTGTTAATTTTGTTCTCTCACGTAAACATAATTGGCCAGTAATTATAAAACTGTTCAAGCAGTTTTCGTTTTTATTCGGCTCTTATTACGGGTGTTATTCGACTGCACTGAGACTGTCGTAGCGAGCATTAAAAGGAAAACGAAAGTTACCACCTAGACATCCTATGGTTCTGGTTGGGTATAGCTGTCTTTTTCTAATTATTATATTCGATATATATTTGTCTTTCTCTAAAAGAATTTAGTGAAAACATAATGCAATACAAGGCACGAAAGTATAGGAAACTAACATCCACTATAACTACTCTTACATATTTGTGTACACCATGTCAAAATTTATTTATAAATTATGTTTAATATAGGTCTTAATTTATAAACTATAGAACCAGTATAACTGTAAAAGAATTAGTTATATTTTTATGGTTAAATTCTTTTCATACGCTAAATAATAAAAACGCTTCTTTGACATTTACACAATTACTAATCTATATATATAAAAGAAAGTTGGTCTAAGTTACACTATTTATAACTCAAGAACGGATGAACCAATTCGGCCGAAAATTGGCGTAGAGGTTACTTAGAACCATGAGACGGACATAGGATACTTTTTATCCCGTTCGACCGCATTTATTTTATCCCGTCAAGTCACTATAAAACGTGGTATAACAAGAACGACTATGACGTTGAATAACAAAACGCAAATGTCAGTCGAATACAAAACATAGATGATAGCTAAACGTAATTTTTCTTTGGTGACGTATGGTAAAATATTTGACAATTATCAACATGTTTTTAATATAATACAACCTCCTTCATAGAGTTGGTCATTAATATGAAAAAGCATTGTGGCTGTCATATGTTTCATTAAGTTGTTGAGAAAAAGTAAATGGGTGACTCTGGGAAAACTGTTTTTATTTATTGAATAAGTATAATAATATAATAAGTACAAAGGAGAAATATCGTCGTTTATTATATTCATAAGAGGATGTAACCTAAACTCACAAATAGAGCGGGCAAAAGGAATATCTGGAAATTTGGGCCACGGGCAGTAATGAATAAAACAAAACTGCTGGATAGATTTTAATCATTTTTTTTACTGAGTGATATACGCTATATATTTTATACCCGTGCGAAGCCGGAGCGGGCCACTAGTAATATCAATAAAATAAATGATTAACTCATTCGTTTATTTACAAATTAAATTACATTTTTAAATATTTTCTAATACGAATGGAAAAATAATTTAAGAATATAATAATTATTATTGTTATTACATTTTGATACTAAAAAATATTAATTTTATTCTTTGTCCTTATGATACGATATAATTATTCAAAATCTAAAAATGTTTAGCAATTAAATTATTAAAACAATATTCAATTAATATTCGGGATTTTTTTTTAAAAGCTTAGAATCAATATTAGGTAAGTAAAGTAAGCGAAAAACAAAAGTTGTGATCGAATTATTTTGCTATAATCCGCTTTTATTAAGAAAATCTATGTAATTTTAAGCGTGAACTCCAGAAGAGTTCCAGAAGTGCCTTACTATCAAATAATTGCGCTATAAAGCTATTATAGTGTACATTATAGTGTACATACATATTATAGTGAAAAAATTTTTGTTTTACAAAAGAGAGCCATACGTGGCATTTATAATTTACTAGCGGCCTGCCTTTGCTTCGCACGGGTATAAAATATATATCCCATGTCACTCAGTGTAAAAAAAATGATTTAAATCGATCCAGTAGTTTAGATTTATTCATTACTGCCCGTGGCCCGCAAGCGTTAAATTTGGAGAAAAACAATTTCCTCTCCCTATACCAAGACGATTTCCTGCTATCTTTGGAATATCTAAACTCATATAGTACATTTTTACTTATTTACTTTTACATTTTACCTATGTATTTTATTTTTACAATTAATTACAGAATGTCTTTAAACAAACTCTAAAAGATTCGAAGTGCTATAGGGTGAAGCGCGGCGTCCTCACGGCATTTTAAATCTGTAATATCTCCGAAAATTTTCACTTAAATTGCATGCTGTAAACGGCCATATTGATCTATATTAAATCAACAATTTATTTAAGGTCCTCAATTGGATAAGGATTAATGCTGTATTGTATAAAAATTGCTTTGAACATAAGGCATCATTTTTCGTAAAAAGTAAATGACAAAAACTGCTATTGTGAGTTATCCATAAAAGATAGATATATACCATCGCGGACTTTTCTGTAGACCTTTTTAAGGTGTACAAATACTTAGTACATCATTTTGATAAATCTCGTATGGTTTAGCCTGCGTTTGCAATGTAAGCGGAAAAAAATGAAATTATTTACAGAAACCTCAAAAATTACAGTATTTCTCTACTTCGTATTGAATGTTATTATACGTACAAACCTTCCTCTGGAAACACTCTATCTATTAAAAAAAACCGCATCAAAATCGGTTGCGTAGTTTTAAAGTTTTATGCGTACATACGGAAATATGGACTTTGTTTTATAATATGTAGTGAAGACCGCGTGATTCCCTGCGAGAGAAATTTAAGGAAATAGGTATTCTTACATTTGCTTCACAGTATATTTTAAGCAATTTAATTTATGTACATAAAAATATAAAGAATTATAAAACGATAGGTGATGTATACAATAGACAAAGCAGGAACCGACATAAGCTTGCGGTTCCTGCTTTGCGCCTTGCAAAAGTGCGTAACTCGTTTGTGGGTTTTGGTATAAGATTTTATAATAAAATTCCGCAATCAATTTCAGCACTGCCATTACAGCAGTTTAAAAACACTGTTAAAAAGAGGCTGATACAGAAAGCCTACTATACTCTTGATGATTTTTTAGAAGATAAGAATGTGTGGATATAGCTCTCTTTGAACCTGTACAAGACAGTAACGACATAATGTAAATAGTATTAAGAATTATATTTTTAAAAAAGCAACCGCCGAGTTTCTTGCTGGCTCTTCTCGGTAGGAACAGCTTTCCGAACCAGCAGTAAAGTTGACGATTCAAAAGCACTTGTTTACAAGTTTATTTGAATAAAGAATATTTTGAATTTGAATACAATAAAATTCCAAAAATGGTTAAGAGAACTGACTTTCAATTTGTTTAAATTAAAACTCAAAATGTGGCTTAAAGAAAGGTGCTTCTATACAATTGACGAATACTTAAATATTAAAATAATAGAATTGGAAAAGCATTTTAGACATAAAAAATTGTCATTAAATTTTATTGATTTCCAACACTAATGTAGTATATTGACATACCTAATTTTAATTTTAATTTTTAATTTTGTAATTTTGCATTCCTATAGTCCTAGGCGAAACAAGTTTACTAGATAATAATATATAAAGCCTTATCGTAAAAAATGTTTCAGCAGATAAAGAAATTAGAATTTGAATAATAAGAGGGAAGATGAAAGGTCTTCCTCATGTTTTTTTTTACATGGACAAAGGCAAAGGACGCGTGCTAAAGTCCACGAGAACCCGTTTAACGAAAATAATCACGATACATCATTATGGGCGACCCAGATATAATCCCGTTGTACATGTCGCCTTATTAATTACTTTGTAAGTATCAGTATTATTTTTTATTGGCGCCACCAAGTGAATGGTAACCTGAATGTTTTTTCCGCGACATCCTTTACACTCTCGACGAGGACACCGTGTGGCAATTCGGCGACATTATTATTATAATGTGATAGCCCAGCGGTGAGACTGTGACTTTTTTGAGAGGTTCACGTGTTCAGACCACGGGTAGGCACCTGTAAGTTTTGCTGTAAAAATTTGTGTCTAATTGATATTTGCAACTTATGACGCTTCTTGATGGAGGAAGACGTTGTGAGGAAATCTGCATACCACCACTTAATTCCTAGGATATGTGTAAAAAAAAATATATATATAAAAAATAAAAATATATATGTGTAATCTACAGTCATCGTTGGAACAGCGTGGTGGGTCTAAACTCAAAACCTTATATACAAAAACCCAAACCCAGCTGTGAAATAATAATACGTAACCGAAATTTTACAAAATATTGGAAGTAAAAAAAGTACCCGTCTGTAACTATCCCACTGCTGGGCATACGTCTCCTCTCTCCGTTTTTTAGATTGGAGCCTAAATCTACCACGCTGCTCCAACGCGTATTGGTAAGTTACACAGATCCCTAGAATTCTCTAGAGATATGCAGGTTTCCTCAGGATGTTTTCCTTCACCGAAAAGCATGTGATAAATTGCAATTATCAATTAGGCACATAATTCTTAACAAAAAAAATTCATAGGTGCACGGGGTTCGAACCCGTGACCCACCCAATATTAAACTAAGCAAATATTGTTAAGAACAGATGAAATCTATACTAATATATAATAGTAATACCTGGAGAGTTTTTTTGATTGTCTGAACGCGCTAATCTCAGGAACTACTGAACCGATTTGAATAATTATTTGAGTGGAAGATAGTCCATTTACCTAGGACGACTATAGACTACATCACGCTAAGATGAATAAGAGAGGAGCAGTAATAAAAAATATTGCGAAAACGGCAAAATTTAAAGCTTTCCTTGCGTGCGCTAAGTAAACGGTGAAAGTTATTAAAAATCATGTATTACAAAATAGTTCCCCTCTAAAAATTCTTAATAAAAGTCCGCGATAGCTTTTGTCTAGCTTTTAAGGTTCACCCACTGTAACAATTTTTATGCTTATCAAAATGCTACATCACGATTATAATTTTTGACCGCTAGTTATTTTTGACTGCTGAGTACTATCCTATCCTTGAAATTTAATTACACAAAAATCTGTGCTCATTGTATATGTAGATTATTATAAAGGCCTTATAAATTATTCGGCTCGTTCCTTTGACGATTTGTATCATACATATTTAATTTTATACACATTGATTCCAAGTGGAAATCTTATCGTACCTTGGTAACATTCCATTTGGACCATATTTGTACAGAATTCACTTGACTATTAGTCATATACAAGTAAGTGGTTTATTGAATCAAAATAAATGCATGGAAAGATGATCCATTCATTGAATTTCATTCATAATTGATAATGTATAATATAAAGTAAGCGACCTAATACTTTTTTTTGGTATATGCCTGTGTGCTCCACGACGCTGCTAGTGGTGGGGATAGGGTACCTATGAAGACATTGTAATCGGACGGTCGGAGGACGAATCTATAAGGTCCCTGAGGTCGATGCATCTGGTGCTCCCGATGCATCGTCCAGCGGAGGGAGGGGCCATTGTAAGAGAGGCCCCGACCCAGAGGTGGCGCACTTTGGGGTACGGAGTTGCTGCTGACAGGGATGGGGGTAACCTAATACTTATGGGTGACTAGCTTTTACCCGCAACTTAGTTTGCGTGGACTGCAAGGATGGTTTTTTTTTAATAAAATCGGGTGTCCCAATGGACTATCACATTACCAGATATACCAACAGATATTGCTAGTTATGAGATTATAAAAAAAAATTGTTTTTTTTTTTGGGATTTACTTCAATGCATATGATATATCTTTGCCAATTAGCAGTAAAGACGTGAAAAAAACCAAATATAATGTTGACGTTTCGAGTAGTACAATCATTGCGATAGTAATTGCAATTAAATCCCTAATCGATCTTATGTTCGTGATTGAGATATTTGCAGGGTTTGAGTGTGAAAAATTGTTATTCCAAGATATATAAATACACACTGAATTCAAGAACCATCAGAATGTTTTTTTTAAATGGTGTTCAAACTATTAAAAGTACTGTAATTCACTACACAATACTGCATTGTTAGAAAAGTCATTTCAATAAAGAGAATAAAACTCAGAACTACTGACAAAGTTATCAAAAAATCTACGGAAATCTTTGATATTTATCAGATACGTCGCTCATTGTGCCAATATCCGTCGTGTTTAGTTCTCTCTATGCTACTCTGCATGCTAATCATCTGTGGACCAACAATACGTATGTAACAATAAACCTTTTGAGAGCAAAATATCTACACAAAAAAAATTGTGACAAATACTATACTAAGTCGGAATAACATACACGTATGTTCGCCTACGTTTGTATATTGTTACGTACAGAGGTTCGACGATTTGTATAAAAGTACTTTTTTCCATCCATTAAAGCTTTTCCATCCAGTCCGTTGTAGAACAACAAAGCCAAGTTCACTATTTAATTTTTACTTTAATACATTCACGATTGCTATTCGCAAACTGAACCCTAAGGCGCGCGATACGACCACTTATAAACTGAACTAATCATTCGAGAAGGTTCTATTTCGGGACTCACGAATTGGCGGGGATACGGAACACGATTCGTAAACATTATCATACATATGATTAGCGTCAAGCTAATTTGAACTCTATGACATAGGAATTACGAACTCTTTTTGCATGTTCGTAACAATACGAGGTAAACTCTATAGATACCTCGCACGCTTATCAGTTAATGATGACAACCTGCATTTTCTGGAACATTGGAGCAGTGTTATGAATCTAAGGTCCATCCAGAAGAAACAGCTGCTGCTGACCCTCAACTTTCAAATTTAAATTCAAATATTTTTTATTCAAATAAACTTGTATACAAATGCTTTTGCTTCTTCAATGACCAATGACACTGTACAAGTTAGGTTAAGACATATAGCTGTCAGTTGGGTAAAAGCATATTAAGCGCAACTTGACTTAATATTAAAACCTGAAAATTATACTCTGTACTAACTATGATAAAAATGTCTATCAGTCTGTCTTTTACGCTAATATAATCCGTTGAAGCAATATTGATTAAATTTTTTAAAGCTTATACACTAAGATCATCATCCTCCTGCCTTTATCGTACTCTAAGTGGGGCACAACATGTTATAAACATGTCATATGATTTACCTACTTATTTAACGACTGGCCGCCTGCCTGACGTCAACTTACCTTAGTCATATTTTACGACACCTCGATAAGAAAGAGAGTGTTCTATTATACTCAACCGGATACCATATGGTGGGCCAACTTACCTTAGTCGCTTTTTACGATACCTCGGTAGTAAATGAGGATGGTCTATTCTACTCAACCGGATACCACACGTTGGATCAACTTACCTTACTCGCCTTTTACGACCCCTCGGTGAGAAATGAGGATAGTTTATTCTACTTAGCCGGATACCAAACGGCGGGCTTATAGACCACCATATGGGAAACAATAATTCCTCTTTTTCCTTAGAAAATAGTACAAAAATAGAACATAATTGAGAGTATTTCAATATATAAGTTGACTCGAACAAAGTCCCTTGTATATCTAGCGAAACATACATTCAGAAAGTAAGTAACGGCCTGTTACTATCCCGCTGCTGGGCACAGGCCTCTTCTCTCCTTTTTTGGAGAGAAGGATTGGAGCTGAGTCCTACCACGCTGCTCCAATGTGGATTGGTAGGTTGCACATATTCCCAGAATTCTCTAGAGATATGCAGGTTTCCTCACGATGTTTTCCTTCACCGAAAAGCGTGTGCTAAATTGCAATTATCTATTAGACACAAGTTTTACTAGAAAACTCCTGCCTGCCTGCCTGCCCGAGGTTTGAACCCTAGACCTCCTCGAAAGAGAATTTTCAGAATAATTCAGAATAAGCAAATTAAATTAGCATTTGAATGAAACACAAAACTATTAAAAGTGTCCGCGTCGACATCAGGGCCTTGCGCCTCGTTTCGCATGAATGTGTAGCGCCAAATTAGAAAGTGCTCAGGATCAATCTGAATCACTTGATCGAGCGCGGTTTGAACTAATTATTTATTAGTTCACGTACCTGGTGACCGAGCCATGCGCAGTTTTTTTTAATTGTAAATAAAATAAGCAAAATAAGGTTGGTGATAAATGACAGCAAGTCTTTTATATTCAATGTCAATATTAGCAATTTTTGGAAGACAAAACTAATGAGAATATTATTTTACTATAATCCGCGATAAAACAAAATATATGCAATGCTAAATGTAGAGTGAACTATTCGTTCTCATACCTGATACATGCAGAATTTGTAATATACAAGCACTGCACACATTCACCACCACACTCTCAACAATTGTTTCGCCCCGTAACCGAAGCATCGTCAGGAGATAGACTCCACGACAAAATCGTAAAGCATTTTTTTAAAAAAACGTGAAAACAGGAATAGGACGACATTTTTTTGTATATAAAACCTAGCTACATCGATTTTCCCCCCCAAAATCCCTAAGATTAACTCATTTAAATATTTAAGATGTGATTCTGCAGTTTAATAACGATTTTCACAAGCGGAAGTTATAAAAACTTTAATTTCTTAATTTGTATGTTTTTTATACAGGTCAGAACAAAGCCACGTCGAATTTTACTTCAAGCGATCCGTTTTTGTAATTAACACAACCCACCTCATTAAACTCATCATATTAACTTTACCCAGTTTATCTTAACATTCAACATATATTATCAAATGCAAAATATTCTTTATTCAATTAAACTTTTGAATCGTCAACTCTGCTGCTAGCTCGGATGCCGTTCCTACCGAGAAGAGACAGAAAAAACCCCGCGGTTTCTCTTGTCAAAATACAATTCTTATAATTACTTAACTTTCATTGCTATCTTCGGCGAAATTGAAGAACAAATGATTTTTATAGCTATAAGTTTCGTTTATCACTTACTTTACGCAAACAAGATTGCGGAAATATATTTGAGAGTTAAATAAACATTTAGTCACCTTGAGGACTTTTTTATTTGACGTGGATACATATCAAAGATTATTTGCTCGTGGATCAATCGAAACAGGATACAATGTTTTAAGCAACAAAAAGAACTTATTAATATATTGCTATATTTTAAAATTTTTGCTTTTGTATTATAAATTTCCGCAAAGTGGCGCCTAACTTTATAAATTATTTAAAAATAACTTACGTTTTTCTATAGAAAAATGGTAGTTTTCTTAGAAACCTTTGCCCGTACGTGGGATAAGAATAGACCGGTAAAACCCAAAAATTCGCAATAACGATACCAGTAATATTTCAATAGTCAAGCCACAAACGATTTCATCAAAAATCATGGCTTAACAAATTTCATTCAATATAATGTATTTACTTTCTCGTCGAGTATTCCATGAAAGCATTACATACGAGAGATGTATGTTCGATTCTCGTTGAAGCAATAAATATTGAAGCTTCGAAATTACATCGTTTGCGCATGCGGATGAACAACACAGAAACGAAGCATTCCACCTCATTCTAACTCCAGGCGGCGTCCGATAAACCTCGATTGGAAGATTCGGTCAGCGTTATGGCGACCGCTCGCCTGCGACGAATCGGAATCATGGACGCGACTTCCTGATCCGCCCCGCGGCCTCCTTCCGCGAGATAACGTCCTCGCAGAAGGAGGCCATCGCTGCCCACGATCCCTCCCTATCCACCAAGTGGGCACATCATGGCAGGAAACAGAGATCGTGCCCCATCTCTGACAGTATCACAGCCCTTAGGACGACGTTCGCCGTCAGTAGTAGAACACCCTACGTATTTCGTAGCATCAACTGCTTCTGTGGACTTGATTTTTCCTAAATTTTACCAATTATTTCTCGCTAAAATGTGTTACCAGTTTTTTTTATAATAAAAGCTAAAATGATAGCCAGATTATAGCCAAAATTTTCATGTCGCTTAGGATGACTGGGCTGAAATTAGGCGCTCGGTCTTGAAGCGTATAATTGGCGGCCATGGCCGGCAGATGTGTAATTCGGCGACCTTGTCTTCGCCGGTCAAGAGGCTGTCTTATGGACTGTGTGTCTGTATCGTCATGGTCAATATCGTGGAAGTTTTAGTAGCTTGCAATTACCATTGAAACAAATTTGTTTCCTATCTTGACAATATGGTGGTCATTACATTTTACGAAATAAGTTTAACTAAACATCATTATGTTATATCAAATTCTGCTTAAATCAAAGTCTGCTATTGTAACCGAAAAGCTCAAAACTACTGAATGGATTTTTATGTGGTGTTCACCAATGATAAAATAGTTATTAGTAAATTTTAGGATCTCATACTAAAAATTACACTACAGTAAGTACTTCAAATGATTATCTTAGAATTTTAAAAAATAAAAACTAACGCACTCGAAAATTAATTAATGGGGGGTTATGGAATTGGGGACCGAAACGATTGTTGAGTTTGTGATAGTGAACGTGTATTATGGCGGCGGTACTGGAGGTTCGTGTATGATGTATCAGGTATGAAAACGGATTGTCCACTCTACATTTAGCATTATATATATTTTCTATTTTACTAAAACTACATTTTTAATGGAAGGTCTTAATCAATGCAAACGAAATATATAAATAAAATGGAGTTATATTGATTTATTTTTACAATATAAGCAACGAACGGATATCACTAATGATTAGTGGTCACAGACAACCTGTCTCATTAATAGTTAATTACCATACCTATTTGCTATTTCGTGTTATCTTCGACGAAGAAAAAAATTCCTTCGCCTACATACTGTTTCGATGACGTAATAATTGGAAGCTTCTAAGATAAATCAGGGATAGACGGCGCGTTTGAACTTCAATGACTTGTTTATACTGACGATCTTAATATTACCATATACTAATAAAAAAATAGATAAAAACGAGTCACTTTTCAGTCATAGTTACTTTACTAGAGTACGGAAGCCTGCCTAAAATATGCCATTCTACAATAAAGAGAAATAAAGAGAGAGCACATGATATCTATCTGCCTCTCTTTTTATATTTGACTAGACAAAGATGAAGTATGCGTTTCACATTGCCTCTTTTATTAAAAAAAATTTAAAGTTTATAAATTTCCTTAAAAAACAGACTGTTTCGGATTTTGTCTTGTACGCTACAAGACAAAATCCGTTACAAAACTAAAAAAATATAATGATATCGTTTCAATTTGTGTATTCAATAACATAACGCAGTTAATGTGATTAAATTAAAAAGCAACTGAATTGAGAAGCTCCTTTTTTGAAGTTGCTTAATAACGCAAAATAAATTAATAATTTCAAGATGGCGCCCATCCAGAAAGCTACGTAATAGAAATAATTTACAAATCTCTAAGAACTACAGATTTGTTGCTATTTTTTGAGTAGAAAATTATCGTTTGCGAGATATTGAATAACATAAAAGGTAAACTGAGCATTTTATACCAAATAGTATTTGACGGCTCTATACAGTCGTCTATCTAAGTAACTTAATTCATTTTGTCAGCCTATGTATTTTAAAATTAACAAATTATGATATTAATGTCATTTACGCCGTGTGGTATCCGGCTGAATAGAATAGTATCACCCTCATTTCTTACCGAGATGTCGTAAAATGCGACTAAGGTAAGTCGACCCGCCGTGTGGTGTCCGGCTGAGTGAAATAGACCACCCTCATTTCTTACCGAGGTGTCTTAAGAGGGGGCTAAGGTAAGTTGACCCACATCCGGTTAAGTAGAATAGACCACCTTCTTTCTTACCGAGGTATCGTAAAATACGACTATGGTAAGTTGATGTCAGGCAGGCGGCCAGTTGTAAAATACGTAGCAAAATCATATGACAACATGCTTATAACATGTTGTGCCGACCCACTTATAGTGGGATAAGGGCAGGAAGATGATGATATTAATGTCATTTATACTAGGTATGAATTTTTTTCCTCGAAGCTCTATATATCGCTGGTCTTTTTTATCTCAGCTCAAACAGGTTTTGGTCAGATTAGGATGTGACTAACCGTACGAAAAAACTTTTATAAATAATTGACTTTTTCCTTTTAAATAAATTACTACTTTTTGAAAAGTTGCCTTTTTAATATTAATAATTTATCAGAGTAAAGGCTAATTAAAGTACACAACTACCAGTAAATAATAATGCGCCGTTTGTGAAATTCGATATATTTTGGCGACACTGGTTTAACAAAAAGGAAAAAAGAGTAAAAAAGAATAGAAAGAGAATATTGAAAGTAATCGATTTAAAAAATATGATTTCTTTTTTCATCTACCACTTTACACATACAATTTAGACCACTGAGATTTTCAGAAAAAGTATTTGGCAAAATTATACCGCTATGATTAATTTAGGCTCTTCCACAATAACCATGTGATCATTTGGTGTTATAACATAATGTGACATGACAAAATGTCCGTTTGGCAATACACAAAAAGTATCAGAAATCGAAGATTTACGCGATAATATCTTTAGGGCCCCACGGAACATGTTGACGTTTGTAACGATTTAGTGGGTCACCGAAATAGATCTAATTGGCTACCATTGACATACCTGACTGCTTATTCCACTGGTTACACAACATCGGTCGTTTTTGCATGTCTCTGCGACTGTTTTACATTAATGACCGCGGAAACGAGAAATCCTGTTTACTTGGCGCTTTGCGATTTTATCATTGAGTCTATCCCGCGTTCGGTTGCAGGGCGAAACGATTGTTGGGTTTGTGATAGTGTGATATTGCGTGCATGTGTATTTACTAATCCTGCATGTATCGGGTATGAAAACGAATAGTTTACATTTAGCATTATATATATTTTCTATTTTACTTTATCGCGAATTATAGCAACATAATATTATTATTACTTTTGTACGATGGATCTCCGCAAAGTAACGCCTAATTCTATAAAGCACTTATATTTATTGCTTTACTTTAAAAACATGTTGAAATAACAATAAAAATATTTATTTATTATTAATAGCACCGCCAAAAATAAAACAATTATATATTATAAAAATAATGTAAAACATTTTTTTTTAATAATAACTAATAATATTGAAATATTAATATTTAATCAATTTTATTACCAGTACAATCTACACGCTCGATAAACATCGGCGATAGCACATTACATCACTACCACACAATATAAAGCATTGTATTAACTGTGGTTTTTAATGTAACTTGATGAACTTCATGAGCGTGTATATGTCAAAAGTTAAATACTGACTGGCCCGTTGGCGCAGTGCGTAGTGACCCTGCCTTCAGCGCCACGGGTCACGAGTTCGATTCCCGCTGAGGGACAACATTTTCACCAGGGTAAAATATAAACAATTTGTTGGTTTTTCGAGCCTGTGTGTACATTTGTAATTAAGTATGTATTTAAAATTATATATGTATATATTTACCAGTTGTCTCTCACCCGCAAAACAAGTATTAAGTTACTTACATAGATGACCGTATGTGTAGTTGTCAACAAAAAAATGGTTGGAAATACTAAATTGTCGACTGTTATCGTATCCTCCCGCCCTTATCCCACTCTAAGTGGGGTCGGCACAACATGTTATAAACATGCTGTCACATGATTAGGCTGCGTTTTTTCGACCGGCCGCCCGCCTGACATCAACTTACCCTAGTCGTATTTTACGACACCTCGGTAAGAAAGAGGGTGGTCTATTCTACTTAACCGGATACCACACGGTAAGTCAACTTATCTTAGTCGCCTTTTATGACGCCTGTCTAAGAAATGAGGATAGTCTATTCTACTCAGCCGGATACCACACGGCGGGTCAACTTACCTTAGTCGCCTTTTATGACACCTCGGTAAGAAATGAGGGTGATATTTACTATAGTACTATTCTATTCAGCCGCACGGCGTACTAAATTGTCGACTGTTATTTAAACGATACAAACATGTGTAACAAACAGCTATAGCATCAAAACTATGCGCCCTTGTCAATCAAACAAGCAACTTGGAAAGGTAATAATTTAATGTTTACAAATTGCCCTAGAAAATTTAACGTTGCATACATACAAATACCTCATAACACGACTTGTAAACGTTGGACTGTTCTTAAGTCGTTACAATTTCGTAACGTCCGAAATTGTACAAATTATTCTACATAATTACTTGTATCGGAAGCCTTGACTGCCGGTCTGGTATCAAGTGCATTCAAGTTGCCAAATCTAAGCGCACGTCAAACATGGGAACCTGTTTTGCTTATCGCTGAATCCATTTCAAATACAAATGCGGCCAACACTCAGATATGAGTTGACATGAACGATTGTATTAGGGTCACCTCAACAACCTCCGCTAATACTGGTTTTAAAGATCATCTTTACCACTTTCCAAGATTGTTTTTCGTCAACGACATGTTTTATTTGGCCACTAACATGTCCAGCGTCCTATATGATTTAAGAAAGTAATCTTTACCTTAATAATAAGATTATTAAGGACTTTTCTCCGTAATCTTTTCGATGAGTGATAAGCTTTCCTATGAGAATGGATTATTGGCTGGCCCTTTAGGATAGTGGGCAGTGACGGTGCCTTCAGCCCCATGGGTCGGTGGTTCAATTCCAAGGGCCAAATTCAAATTCAAATTCAAATTCAAAATATTCTTTATTCAAATAAACTTGTAAACATGTGCTTTTGAATCGTCAACTCTACTGCTGGTTCGGAAAGCTGTTCCTACCGAGAAGAGCCAGCAAGAAACTCGGCGGTTGCTCTTTTAAAAATATAATTCTTAATACTATTTACATTAAGTCGTTACTGTCTTGTACAGGTTCAAAGAGAGCTATATCCACACATTCTTGTCTTCCAAATAATCTTCAAGAGTATAGTAGGCTTTCTGTATCAGCCTCTTTTTAACAGTGTTTTTAAACTGATGTAATGGCAAAGCTGAAATTGATTGCGGAATTTTATTATAGAATCTTATACCAAAACCCACAAACGAATTACGTACTTTTGCAAGGCGCAAAGCAGGAGCCGCAAGCTTATGTCGGTTCCTGCTTTGTCTATTGTATACATCACCTATCGTTTTATAATTCTTTATATTTTTACGTACATAAATAAGATTGCTTAAAATATACTGTGAAGCAAATGTAAGAATACCTGTTTCCTTAAACTTCTCTCGCAGGGAATCACGCGGTCTTAAATTATAAATGCCACGTATAGCTCTTTTTTGTAAAACAAAGATTTTTTCACTATCCGCGCATTTACCCCATAGCAATATTCCATAAGACATAATGCTATGGAAGTAGGCAAAATAAACAAGTTTTGCTGTTTCGACGTCTGTGAATTGTCTTATCTTTCGAACAGCGTAGGCCGCTGAACTCAGTTTCCCTGCAAGAGTTGTTACGTGTGTGCTCCATTGGAGTTTTGTATCCAAGGATACTCCCAAAAATACAGTTGAATTTTCTGTTTTTAGTGGTACATTATTTAAAGAGAGTCTATTTGCTGTTTTTGCAGCATTAGGTAATGCAAATTCAATACATTTAGTTTTATTCGAGTTCAGTACCAAATTATTTAGCCTGAACCAATGAGCTACTTGCGATAAACCCCTGTTTACTTCGTCAATATTATCGTCATTTCTATTTACTTTAAAAATTAATGATGTGTCATCCGCAAACAGTACAATATCGCAAATATGATGAATAAAATATGGTAAATCATTTATATATACTAAAAACAGAAACGAACCAAGGATTGATCCTTGAGGCACACCCATAACTAAGGCCGTTCCGGATGACTGCACATCATTAATGCACACTCTTTGAATCCGGCTGTGAAGGTACGATGCAACGAGACGAAGTGCATTGTCTTTAATGCCATAATAGCCAAGCTTTAACAATAAAATTTCGTGTTGAACGCAATCAAATGCTTTGGGTAAGTCACAAAATACCCCTATGGCATTTTGTGAGTTCTCCCACGCATCAAAGACATGCTTCAACAACCTCACACCCGCATCCGTTGTTGACCGACCCTTAGTAAACCCATACTGCTCAGGATGAAGTAAATTATGTAAATTAAAATGCTGGAGCAGCTGCTTTAAAATGATTTTCTCAAAAATCTTGCTTAGAGTTGGCAAGACCGAAATGGGTCTATAGTTCTGAGGGTCGCTCTTTTCGCCGGACTTAAAAAGGGGGATCAATTTACTATGTTTCATTAAATTGGGAAATATTCCTGTATCTTCAGATTTGTTAAAGATCTTGGCCATAATCGGGGCGATAATATAAATAATATTATTAATTAATTTTACGGACATTCCCCACAGATCAGTTGTTTTTTTAATATTTAATGTTTTAAAAGTTTTGACGATATCGTATGGGGAAATGTGTTCAAATTTAAAATTAACACTGCACTCCGTGACGCTGTCCTTCAAAACATTAAAAGCTTCCATTGGGGATGAGTTTATTGAGCTAGTGGTGGAAATAGGTATGTTCTGAAAGAAATGCTCAAATGCACTAGCTACTGCTGTATCAGAATTAATAAGTTCATTCCCAATTTTAAGCTCTATGGCAGAATTATGCATTTTACGTCTACCTGTTTCTTCTCCAATAACATTTCAGGTTGTTTTTATTTTATTTTTAGAATTAATTATTTTACTTTTAATGTGAAGAGATTTGGCCTGTGTGCAGACACTTCTAAACGTTTTTGAATATTTTCTTACATATTCTAGAAAAGTGGGGGACTGATTATATTGTTTTTCTGCATACAGATCAAATAACTTGTTTCTACTCTTATAAATGCCATTAGTGGCCCATTCGCTAAACCTAAGATTTTTGTACACTTTTTTTTCTATAATATTAAAGGTCTTATTAAACTCACAACCAATCATTCCAAAGAGGGCATTAAAAAGTTCATCTGAGCTACCGCGACTTTTGTCGAATTGTAATATCTTTGATGATATTTTTGATTGAAATCGTTTTATTTTATGAGAAGTGATCGGCCTGCACTTGATATAATGATTTTTTTCATGCACATAGTTAGGGACAGATATAATTTGCCCACTATGGTCAGACCTTAAACGACTTATTATAGACTTTTCTAAGATATTACAACTGTAATTAGTAAAAATATTATCAACACCGGTAGCCGAAGTTGCAGTTATCCTGGTAGGTTCGTTAAATACATTGGTCATATCAAAACATTGAAATAAATTAAGTAACCTACAACGATTACAGGTATCCACTAAGATATCAACATTAAAGTCTCCACATATTAAAACTTGTTTCGAAGATTTAGAGATCTTCTTAAGAACTTCCTCCATGACGCTCTCAAATAATATATAATATAATATATAATCACTATAATATATAATATACACATATAATATATAATTCAAAAGTTAAATAAAATTTGTTGTTTGGAAGTTGCAATTATTTTGCTCGAGCCACTTTGCGGTTTTGTTGTTGACCCTATCCTCGTGATGATGCTTTGGTTGCGAGGCAAAATGATCGAGATTGTGATAATGAGTGTGTGTAGTGCTTGTAACGACACGTTTTAAAAATGTTGTTACAAGTTTTGGCTAGTTATTTTAATACCGATCGCCTGCCTAATGTCAACTTGCTTTAGTCTCCTTTCGCGATACCTCGGTGAGAAATGAGGGTGATCTATTCTTCGCAGCCGTATACCACAGGGCGGAGTATAATGTAACACTGTTGGTGAAAATTTTAATATATCACTTGTTAATTTAATTGTTAGTTTAATAATCTAGGTAATTATTATTAACTTCATCATCTTCCTGCCCTTATCCCACTTTAAGTGGGGTCGGCACAACATGTTATAAACATGCTGTCACATGATTTGGCTGCGTTTTTACGACCGGCCGCCTGCCCAACGTAAAATACGACTAACGTAAGTTGTTACGTTAGTCATATTTTATGGCACCTCGGTAAGAAAGAGGGCAGTCTATTCTACTCAGCCTGATACCACACGGCGGGTCGACTTACCTTAGTAGCCTTCAGTGAGTAATCAGTGAGTCACAAATTTTTCCCGAATTGAAATTTTGAACATAAAAGTTGATATCGTGAGTTAATTTATAAGATATTATTGAATACCTTTCACCGTTTACTTAGCGCATGCAAGGAAATCTTTAAATTTTAAGAACGCGGTTTTCTTAATATTTTTTATTGCTGCTCCTCTCCTATACATCTCAGCGTGATGTTACATAGCCTATAGACTTCCTCGATAAATTGACTATCTTATACTAAAAGAATTTATCAAATCGGTCCAGTAGTTCCTAAGATATCAAACAAACAGACAAACTCAGCTTTATATATTAGTATAGATAGTAGATATAGTATAGATTTAATAATTGATTGTTTCGCAACATGGGCAGTTAGTCGGGTAAATTTGAGGGCCTTAATTTTATTAAATCGCCATAACAATTATAAAGACTATTCCAAATATTTTTATGGAAATAATGAGGAGCCGTGAATGGAAAACGAGGCAAGCCTGATTATAAATTAAAAACATGGCAAGCCTAATAAAAAAGTAATGTGGAAGATTGCAATAGTCATAAATAAAGAAGCGAAGTGAAAGGGAGTAAGAGCGAAGCGGTCAACTAAATTTAGATGCTATGAACTTTTTACGCAAACAATTGTAAGTTGGCAAAAAATGACAACTAAATCGCAGTCGTGAAATGTTGTGAGCACTTTTTGTGTGTCGTGTTCAACTTTAATACAAGTGACATTGATTTTATTGCTGTCAGCGTCTGAAATGAGCGCTGTATCTGTATCTATTCGTTATAATTAAATGAGTTAATCTTGTATGCGTTTATATATATATATATATATATATATATATATATATATATATATATATATATATATATATATATATATATATATATATATATATATATATATATATATATGTGTGTGTGTGTGTGTGTGTGTGTGTGTGTGTGTGTGTGTGTGTGTGTGTGTGTGTGTGTGTGTGTTTTCTCGGAATAGGTTCCATCGATTTTCCTGAAATTCAGCGTGCAGGAGGTTTTGCAGGGCATAAATCGATCTTCTTCTTCTTCTTCTTTGTCAACCGATGGACGTCCACTGCTGGACATAGGTCTCTTCACGGGATCTCCATACCACACGATCTTGTGCCGCTTGGACCCAGCGGCTCCCCATGACCTTTTTCAGGTCGTCAGTCCATCTCGTGGGGGGTCTACCGACACTGCGTTTTCCGGTGCGGGGTCGCCATTCCAACACCTTGAGACCCCAACGTCCATCGGTTCTACGCACTATGTGCCCCACTCATCGCCACTTCAGCTTCGCGACACGCTGAGCAATGTCGGTAACTCTGGTTCTTCTACGGATCTCCTCATTTCTGATTTGATCACGTAGAGATACTCCGAGCATAGCTCGCTCCATCGCCCGCTGAGCGACTCTGAGCCTTCTTATGAGGCCCATAGTCAGCGACCACGTTTCAGATCCGTAGGTCATCACTGGCAACACGCACTGTTCGAAGATTTTGGTCTTCAAGCACTGAGGTATTTTGGACGAAAAGATCTCGCGTAGCTTCCCAAACGCTGCCCATCCGAGTTGGATTCGGCGGCTAACCTCTTTCTCGAAATTGGACCTACCTAATCGGACTGTATGTCCTAGGTATATATACTCGTCTACAATTTCGAGTGCAGACTTCTCAACTATGACCGGGTGGAGCGGAACATGTGAGTTCGACATGATTTTCGTCTTACTCATGTTCATTTTAAGGCCCACCTGTTGAGATACTCTGCTGAGGTCTTCGAGCATTGTGTTAAGATCCTCCAGAGACTCTGCCATAAGGACTATATCGTCGGCAAATCTAAGGTGAGTGATGTACTCGCCGTTAATGTTGATGCCGTATCCGTTCCAATCCAAAAGCTTAAAGACGTCCTCCAATGCAGCGGTAAACAGCTTTGGGGAGATGATATCTCCCTGTCGCACACCTCGCTGCATTTGGATTGGTCTCGTAGTTCTGTCTTGGATACGGACAGACATTGTGGCGTTTTCATACAAACACTTCAACACTTGGACGTACCGATAGTCGATTCGGCATCTCTGGAGCGATCTTAACACGGCCCATGTTTCCACCGAATCAAAGGCCTTCTCATAGTCCACAAACGCCAAGCAAAGTGGCTGGTTATACTCCTCGGTCTTCTGTATAACCTGCCGCAGCGTGAATATGTGGTCTATGGTACTATAGCCTTTGCGGAAACCGGCTTGTTCGGGAGGCTGGAAGTCGTCGAACCTACGAGCGAGACGATTCGTAACGACTCTCGAAAACAACTTATAAACCTGACTCAGCAGCGCGATGGGTCTGTAATTCTTCAATAAGGTGTTATCACCCTTCTTGAAGAAAAGAACCACCACGCTCCTGTGCCACGCTTCCGGCGTAGTACCTTCGTGTATGACGGAATTGAACAATCGCTGAAGGACTTTTAATATGGGTTTGCCACCCGCCTTCAGGAGTTCTGTTGTGATTCCGTCATCACCTGGTGCCTTGTTGTTGTTGAGTTGTTTGAGAGCCATACTAATCTCGTATAGGCTGACGTCCGGGATATCTTCGGTATAGTGTCGGGTCAGCTTGGCTCTTGGATCTTTTGCCAAACTGACCACAGGCTGTTGTGTTGAAGTGTATAACTGTAAATAGAACCGCTCAACCTCTCTCAAAACTTCCGGTCGAGACGAAATGATACTACCACTATCGGTCTTCAATCGCGTCAACTGCCTCTGCCCAATAGACAAATCTCTTGCGAACACTTTGGAGCCCCTGTTACGCTCAATTGTGCCTCGAATGTATTCGGTAGTGAAGTGTCGCAAGTCACATTTCTGTGCCTTAGAAATCTGTCTATTGATCAGACGGTAGCGCTTCGCGTCTACTGAAGACTGTAGCCTCATTTCGTTCCTCTCGTCCATAAGTTTGAGAGTCTGGGTCGAGAATTTATTGGTTCTTTTACGGTGTGTCTTATAAAATTTAGACCCCACCGTATGGACAGTTTCCACCAGCCTGTTGTTTAACTCGTCCACAGAATCGCAGTCAGTTAGGCAATCAAAACGGTTCATCAGCTCGAGTTGGAAGTTCTCGGGGTTTTGGATATGAGTTCGAGTTGGTCGGAGCGTAGACTTCACCAGTCTGGATCTTTCCAGCTGTACGCATATATTCAGTGTGCCTCTGACCATACGGTGATTGCTTCCGGTTTTTACGGTATTGATCACAGAGACATCATTGAATATATGACGCCTGGTCGACATGATGAAGTCAATCTCGTTTCTCGTGGAACCGTCGGGACTTATCCATGTCCATTTTCGATGTGGCCGTTTCTTGAAGAAAGAATTCATCATGTAGAGGTCTTCTCTCTCCAAGAAATCGGCCAACATCTGGCCCCTGTGGTTCCGTTGCCCGTATCCAAATTGCCCTACTCTCACCTCTGTGCCGCTTCGCTTGCCCAGCTTTGCGTTGAAATCCCCCATCACAACAGTGTAAAAGGTTTTGGAGGCATGCATGGCTCTAGATAAATCCTCATACATGGCCTCTACCTCCTCGTCTGGATGTGCCGATGTCGGTGCGTAGACCTGTATGACCTTCAGCGAATACCGTTTGGTAATTCTGAGTATCAGGAACGCGACCCTGCTCGACACACTCTCGACTTGAACAATGTTGTTGACAAGGGACTTGTGGACGAGAAACCCGACACCACCTTGGGACTGTTGTTCGCCCTCCCGGTAGTAAAGCAAGTTGCCGGATTTTAGGGTCATCGTGTCCTCCCCCTCTCTTCGGACTTCGGATAATCCTATCACGTCCCACCGCAGCTTGCTTACTGTTTCTTCCAGCTCGAGTACCTTTTCGTCTTCCCTCAAAGTGCGTGCGTTGTACGTTGCCAGGTCTAGTCGTCGGGGTTGGCAGCGGAATCTCTGCCGGAGATTCTTGACACCCCCTGCCCCGCCGTTACCCAAACCGCTGCCAGAGCTGGGAATAGCGGAGCTGCCGGGAACTAGGGGCTGTGGTTTAATTTGTAATGCCATGAAGGTATTGCCAGTAATCACCACGCTTGGCCTGCGGGTTGGTGATCGCAGTGCTGACCATGTCGCACCGACAGTGTTGCTGCCCACTGTCGGTCTAGTATAATTTAGGTCAGCTATATGAATGGTTATACCGCCACTGGTCGGTCGCCAGCCAGAGCCTCGTTGGTTAATCTGCAGGGTGCACCGCGTACAGGTGAGGTTGACAATTGAGGAGACTGATTGGGACGAGCCTCCCCCTTACACCCCAAATCGATCGATCGAATTAAATCGATCTAACTAGGTTTTACTTTAAAAAAAAATCATTATATCCCTGCTTTTGGGCATTAAAAAAAATTCAAATTCAATATAATAAAAACACTATTTTTGCTGAAAACTGTCAAATTAGCCTAGCTTATTCGGGGAACGGGTGACGCAAATAAGATTGAGCACCACATACTCAATCATTTATTGTTTTTTTTTTTTTGTTAAAAAATTACCGGTCAACCAAGTACTACTTATTATAAAACAAAGTCCCCAAAAGCTGTCTTTCTCTATGTGATCGATTTCCTCAAAATCTATTGAACCGATTTTACTAAGGTTTTTTCCTAAAAGATGAAAGAAAGTGCAATACCGGACGGTTTAGGTTATTAGAGGTCGCGCAGTTGTAAAAAAAATTACCTGTTAAGCAAACCAACAGAAATACACCAAAGTAATGTACTAGAGAATTGTAGATCTACAGTATTCTATCTACATCTTGATTCTATAATATAATTCCGCAAACCATTTTAGATTTGCCTAACATCAGTTTAAGAAAAACTATCAAAGGGAGGCTGATACAAAAAGCCTACTATACTGTTGAGAATAATTTATATGATAAGAATGCATGAATATAGCAATTCTTCGACCCTGTTCAAGATAGAAATGACTTAATGTAACTAGTAAGAAGAATTAAATTTTTACAAAGAGCAACCGATTTTCTAGCTGGCTCTTCTCGGTAGGAACATCTTTCCGAACCAGCAATAGAGTTGACGATTCAAAAGCACTTATTTTCAAGTTTACTTGAAAAAAGAAAATTTATAATTTAGAATTTGAACTTTTACATATAATAAATACAACAACCTCAACAACTTATTGTTAACTCACAATATTTTTATGTTAAAAATTTCAATAAAATTTTGTGGTATTTCCACGCGGGCAAAGCCGCTAGTACAACTATGTTTAAAAATAAAACTATATCTCTTATCATACGTAAATCCGTTTGCTTTTTATGCGATTTGTTAAGCTAGTAGTCCCATTGGATAGACAACCGAAAAAATATCGAAACAAAAAATAGCAGTGCAATTTTTTCGTGATTGTATTATTAGTATGCAGATAGCTAATCTGGCCACGTGTTGCTGTGGCTAGGGTTGCCACCTTTTTTTTGAAGAAAAATAGTATTTTTCTTTTTAAATAAAAAAAATATAGTACTTTTAGGAAATTTAGGAAAAAAATAGTACATATCTATTTTCAATCATGCTTGATTATTTATTATTAGTTTTCGCTGGACAGTGACAAAGGAGTTAGAGTTACTAACTAACTAAGCCCCGTAAATACATGAATGAGTTTCGTTCAAACATTCCCTATGCAGTGCTGCGGGCGCGTTCCATTAACAATTGATTGAAAAAAATCGCAACAATTGAATTAGCGATAAAAATATAGTATTTTTCGTACTATATTGTTTTTCTATAATATATAGTACAATTGACTTAAATATAGTACGATACTATTTAATATAGGACGGGTGGCAGCCCTAGCTGTGGCTCAGTCTGGTTGCGAATTCCCCGCGAAACAACACAACAGTCTAAAAAAGCTCAGATCGCCACCAAATTGGATCGCATCATTCTAAAGATTCATTATTCTCCTGCCCCTATACCACTCTAAATGGGGTCGGCACAACATGTTAAAACATGTTGTCACCTCGTTTGGCTTGGTATTTTACGACCGGCCGCCTTACTTAGCCTACCTTAATCGCCTTAGGTAAGATGAATAAGTACATTTGTATGTGTGTATAAGTTGTGTGATTGTGTTTGTGTATCATCATCATTCTCTTGCCCCTATCACTCTTAGTGGGACACAATATGTCTTCTTCTTCCATTCTCCTCTATCATTCGTCAACTCTGATGCCACTCCTGTAATATGCATACCATTTCTCACACAATCCATCCATCTTTCTTTCGGCCTCCCCCTAGCCATACATCCAGCCACATTCATATTTAAATCTCTTTCGATCACAAGATTTTTCCCTCCTCATTTCATGACCATACCAACTTAGTCTAGCACTTCTAATCTTTTCTGTAATGGACGCAACTTTCAGATTTCCCCTTATATATTCATTGCCTATTCTGTTAAGTTTTTTTATGTATGAGTGAAATCTCTTTTTCTCTATTTTTCTCCCCCCCCCCCTCTCTCTCTCTCGCTATCTCTCAATCTCTCTCTCTCTCTATAGTCCGTCCCTCATGTCTGAGGATCGTGGTCAGCATCAGGATTATGTCTGGAGTTGCTGTTGTACCTCCATTCGTTTCGATCCATTGCCTCTATTACGATTGTGTGCAATTTATAAGACGACGAGTTCTTATTTGGTCAGTCCATCTTGTTGGGGACTGACCGCGTGATTTTTCCTTCAATGTGAAATAACGAAGAATTAAAATTCTGAATACAGTCTGTCACAATTGATCTCTATGTTGTAAATAGGTAGGTAACTTTCGCTAATTCTCGGAGTGTTGTCATCTTTGGTTACGGAACGGTGAACTCTTGTGGAAACAGTTATGCATTTATATAAATCTTTGATCGTCAAACGATGCTTGCCAGTCTTGTGCTTTCCAAGGGGTCTAGGATTCAAACCTCGTATTCAAAAAACGCAGGCACCAATGAGTCTGCGCTATCTACCGTAAAGCCATTCAGTATAGTTTGAGAAAATCAATAACATACAGACAGCTCTTGACGACTTCGTTTTATAATATGATAGTCAGATCTTCTGAGATGTTTGCTATTAACGACAGAGCTAACCGCGGCATGTGCGGTTGGCTATTGGGTAGACAGATTGCAACAACGTTTTGCAAATCATTTACCGTATTATATGCAAGATCAGAACGTAATTGAGTTATCAACCAATTTTAATAAAGTGGTTGAAGACAACTTTTATGTCAATAAGAAGTAGGTAAAATTTAGATGATTTTTGTATCGATTTCTTTATTTTTTTTGCATGTCACTGACCGATTTGATTGAACTACTAAATATTTCCCAATCCCATGTACCTAGGAGCCACTTACAAATGTAAACTAATGTACTATTTTGCTATAATCCGCGATTACGGATATATCATAATATCGTGATTGAAAAAGGATTCACTTCACCTCATTAAGAAAATAAGTTGTAAGAAAAACAAATTGATGCCTACCCTGGTTTCGAACCCGTGACCTCTTGGTCGCACGTTTCTAACCATTCGACGATTACAGCTTACAATAACTACCACGTAAAATACCAAAAAAAAACTACTTAGTATTTGACACATACTGAACCGTGTTTTTCTGAACGGATATTTAAAGTTAGTTCGTCGAAACCTTGCCCAATCATAACCACAAACGGTTATAACCATAACCAGTCAAGACAAGAAGGAATTCCTCTTTGTACGGTTTGTAAATAGGCGACTGAGGTAAGGTTTACTCCTCCTTTGATACGTGTCCGAAAAACCGTCGATTCACGGATTGTAACTGATCGTAGGCGATCAACGATGATCAGCGAGTCCAGCAGAGTATGCCGTCCACGATCATGCTCGTATGCTTAATCGTTTGTAATCGCCCATTATGAAGAGGCGCCATTATAAAGTTTTTTGTGTTAGAAATTTACTAGCTATGCCAGTGGTTTTGCCACGGAAATCAGTGTCACAATTTTTTTCCTGAATTGAAATTTCGAATATTAAAATAGTTATTATGAGTTAACCATAAGAGATAGAAACACGCTGTCGCGGATTTTTTTGTGTTCTTTTGTAGATCTACAATTTTCTAATATATTATTTTAGCGTATCCCTGCTTTATTACGCGGCGCACGCAACTAAAACTCAAAACACGATCTCAACAATTGTTTCGCCCCGTAGCCGAAGCATCATCAGGAGATAGACTCCAAGACAAAATCGCAAAGTTGCTTTGCTTTCCTTACAAATTCTGCATGTATCAGGTATGAGAACGATTAGTACACTCTACATTTAGCATTACATATGTTTTTTTTGACGCGGATTATAGGAAAATATTGTCATTAGTTTTGTATTATGAACCTCCGCACAGTAACGCCTAATTCTATAAATTAATAATTATAGACTAGCGGACCAGCCACCGCTGCTCAAAGTCGAAAATATAATTACCTGAATAAGCAGCTATTTATTTACAACCACTAACCGATCATAAGCATTGATGGTTAACTTGAATAAGGAAAAATGTAAACATAACGCGCAGTTAAAAAGAATTGAACCGGATGTAGCCGGCGCGATCCGGCGTGGTCCGGCCAGCACGGCCGGTCGATTGGTGGTTGAAACTTGGAAGGTAGACTGGTTACATAATCCATACATATTCATATTAAGCAGCATTTTTATACGATGATTAATTAAGTTATTTATTTGCGTTCAGACTTCTTAAACGTAAACAATTTATTACTAAATTTATTTATATCGACGCCATTTTTATTTTTTATTGATAGATAACCAAAGACAGACAATCTGATGACGATGCTCATCCTCCTGCCCTTATCCCACTCTAAGTGGTATCGGCACAACATGTTATAAACATGTTGTCACATGATTTGGCTACGTGTTTTACGACCTATCTGGCGTCAATTTACCTTAGATGTTACGACACCTCGGTAAGAAATGAGTGTGGTTTATTCTACTCAGCATACCACACGGCTTTATTTATACGGCTATACAGGGTGTTTGGAAGGTCGATGCAAAGCTGCAAACAGGAGCTAGTATAGACTATTTAGAACCATTTAAACTGAACTTATGTTAGGCGAAGTGCGACTATTTTTTTTTATAAAATTTTAAAGATTTTTGAAGAAAAATCCGAAGTTATGTCATTATTTGCTTATAATCGGCCATTTTGAAGCCAAATTCAATTATTTTTTATTTTATTTTATTAAACTAATGTGTAAACAATGTAATAAAACATGATTAAGGTATCTGTGTTAAGAGATATTTTTTTTACAGATATTTGAAGTCAATCATTTCCTTTAAGATCAGAGAAAGCTGATTTTTGATGGCATTTAAAAAAAAATAGATTGTGCTTTTTTAGTTCAAACATTTTATTAAATATGCCTGGTCATTGTTCTTTATTTTGAGGTATCAACTATGCGGATAGCCCGCAAATTATTGAAATTAAGATCTACAAACTAAATTGCGAGAGAAAATTAAAATTTATAGGCGAAGTAATTAAAACAAAATTTTAATGAAAATCATTTATTTTTCGTGTTCAAAATGTCCGCCGCGATGTCTAACACAGGTCCTCAGAGTAGGATTCAGTTTTGTCATTTTCTTCTCAACTCAGACATTGAAGATGCATGGTTCCTGAAGTCAATCTTGTGGACAGATGAAAGTAAATTTTCAAGGGAAGGCATTATTAATTTCCATAACCTTCATCTATGGGCTGAAAAACATAATAATCCACATTGGAAAACGCAAAAATCATTCCAAAAGAAATTCTCGGTCAATGTGTGGGCCGGAGTTATTGGCAAAATCTTGATTGGGCCTCATTTCTTACCAGATAATTTAAATGGAAATAATTATTTAGAATTCCTGCAAAATGATCTTCCAGAGCTTGTAGAGGAATCTGGGGCCTTGATATTCGTTAGCGACCGAGAGCTCATTTTTCAACAAGATGGTTGTCCAGCGCATTGGACATTAAATGTACGGGAGCACTTAAACAATTGTTTCCCCAGTAGCTGGATCGGCAGAGATGGGCCCATCCCTTGGCCCGCCCGTTCACCTGACCTGACTCCGCTTGACTTTTACGTGTGGGGTCGGGCTAAGGAGCTAGTATACACAAATGTGGAAATAAACACAAAAGAAGAATTAATTGACAGAATTAATTCAGCGTTCGCGACGATGAAAGTGGAAATGAAGTTAAAGATAACGACAACAGAAGTGAGAAGTCGGGCCCGTGCTTGTGTTAGAAACCGCGGCGGACATTTTGAACACGAAAAATAAATGACTTTCATTAAAATTTTGTTTTAATTACTTCGCCTATAAATTTTAATTTTCTCTCGCAATTTAGTTTGTAGATCTTAATTTCAATAATTTGCGGGCTATCCGCATAGTTGATACCTCAAAATAAAGAACAATGACCAGGCATATTTAATAAAATGTTTGAAATAAAAAAGCACAATCTATTTTTTTTTAAATGCCATCAAAAATCAGCTTTCTCTGATCTTAAAAGAAATGATTGACTTCAAATATCTGTAAAAAAAATATCTCTTAACACAGATACCTTAATCATGTTTTATTACATTGTTTACACATTAGTTTAATAAAATAAAATAAAAAATAATTGACTTTGGCTTCAAAATGGCCGATTATAAGCAAATAATGACATAACTTCGGATTTTTCTTCAAAAATCTTTAAAATTTTATAAAAAAAAATAGTCGCACTTCGCCTAACATAAGTTCAGTTTAAATGGTTCTAAATAGTCTATACTAGCTCCTGTTTGCAGCTTTGCATCGACCTTCCAAACACCCTGTATATTTGTTATATATACTATAATATTATTTTATTATTTCATAGTACTTTTAATTAAATTAATGTTTGATATTATTAAATGCTTTATATTTAATTACACTTAATTTTTCCTTTTTAAATTTAAGACTGGTTGGCTGGAAGAGATTCCTTTTTCGGGAATTGTCCGCCATTACACATTATGTTATTATTTATTAGCGAGTTTGTAAGTTGTAAATGTGATCGTAAAATTGCTTAAATAATTTTAGAAATCGTAACTTGGTTACCGCCATATAAACAAAGATGTTTTTTGTAAATATTTATATATATTCCGTATGACATTTTCGAATTTCCGCACTGCACTTTCAATTATGATTAAATGTTTGACATACAATAAACTCTCTGGCCTACTTTCCAAAACAAAATTAGCACATAATATATCGCTTTACAACACAGTTAAGTCGATAAGTAAGCTGTATAAGTATATGTAATTTTATGTACAATAAAGCAACTGCGACTTAAGTATGTATTTAAAATGATAATTCTGAAATAATTATGCAGGTGGGGCTCGATCCGTGGTGTTTTCACTTCTTTACTCCGCCCGTTCCCCATTGAGCCATCACAACCTTACAAATGACAGCTAAAATATCATTTGTATTTTATATTTTAAACATAAAAAAACCTTTTTTAAATTAAACCTAGTGTAGTTTTTATCCCACTCTAAGTGGGGTCGGCACAACATGTTATAAACATGTCTCATGATTTGGCTACGGAATTTTCGACCACCTGCCAGACGACAATTTATCATAGTACTATTTTACGATACTTTGGTAGAGAGAGTGATCTATTCTACACAGCCGGATATCACACGGTATGAAATTGCAATGAAATTTAAACAGTATAAAATATAATTTATCTTTTCAGTCTTTACTCATTTATTATATTACAAAAAATATACGCGGTTTTATAATAAGAATTTATAAAAAAAAAGTTAAGAAACATAATTACTTTTCGCTAAGATTGAACACACTCTTAAACGTACAAGCTGGACAAATAATTCATATTTCATAATGGCCAATTTAGTTTAATAAATCTTGTATTTATTTTATGTACTTATTTTTTATGACAACAAGTGATATATTTGGTATTAAGTGCATTATGTATTTATATGACCTAATTTTATATTTTCATATATATATCCGCCGTGTGGTATCCGGCTGAGTAGTTTAGTACCCTTATTTCTTACCGAGATGTCGTAAAATACGACTGAGGTAAGTTGACGTCAGGCAGGCGGCCGCTCATAAAATATGTGGCCAAATCATGTGAACGTATATAGTGCTTGTGTATTGTGGTGGCGCTGGTGGAGGTTTGTGCATGTGTTTTTACGAATCCAGCATGTATCGGGTAGCGGATTGTCCACTCCACATTTAGCATTATATATTTTTTCTATTTTACTTCATCGCGGATCATAGCAAAATAATTTTACTATTACTTTTGTATTATGGATCTCCGCAAAGTAACGCCTAATTCTATTTTTTGTGTGTCGTATAAGGCGACTTAGTTAAGTTGTCCCACCGCGTGGTATCCGGTTGAGTAAAATAGACCACCCTCTTTGTTATCGAGGTTTCGTGAATACGACAAAGGCAAAACGATATCAGGCAAGCGGCCGGTCGTAATATACGTAGCCAACTCGTGTGACATGTTTATAACATGTCGTGCCTTACTGCCCACCGCTTAGAGTGGGATAAGGGCAGGACGATAATAACTCGCGTCAGGACACCTGATCGTCAGTTTGTAAGACGGAGGGAGAGTAGCCCGGCGGCGCGGCGAAGGAGTATTATCCTTTTTTACCGCGCAGCGAAAATGTATGCCTGCGCTTGCTGTTAGTTTATTTAGGGATAGAAGTTGATTGTTTTGAGAGATGAACCCTTTTTAATGTAATATAAATTGCCATTTTTGTGTACGATAGCGCAATTAATGAATATTGTATTTTATCACATAAATAATAGTAGATTTTTACTGATAATTAAAGCAACTCGTGCCAAATTATTCCCTAACCATACCAAAATATCAATACACATCGTTAATATTAAAGTTTTTACCCGTTTACTTTTTTTATTAGCCGCGTTACAATAACATATCCACGTATGCACAAAGTATGTACATAATGCCATAAGTGAATCAGTGATTACAAATGCATTGAAATATTAAATTTTTACGTTTTCTTGTATTGCATGCGGGTGATAGCGCTATTCATAGAGTCTATAGATAATCCATTCAAGAATGACTCATTGAGTTGCATCTAAACTAGGTAGAGGTAGAGGTATGCATAAAATTCATACTGAAAGATGTAATTCAGAAACGAAAATAAAAACGGTTAAACAGTGGCCAGAAAAGGGAAGCAGTGGGACAGTACAGGCAGCTGGATCGATATTGATGATATTCGGTACCATTGAAGCCTTATATACCGGGTCAGTAATTTTTTTTCCATTTCAATATTGAAGATTATTTATTTAATTTTTTTGGCTTTTGTGCTGCCTTGAGAGCAAATATTCATCATCATCTTCCTGCCCTTATCCCACTCGCAGTGGGGTCGGCACAACATGTTATAACATGTTGCCACATGACTTGGCTACGTATTTTACGACCGGCCGCCTGCCTGACGTCAACTTATCTTAGTCGTATTTTACGACACCTCGATAAGAAAGAGGGTGGTCTATTCTACTTAACCGGATACCACACGGTGACTCAAGTTACCTTAGTCGCCTTTTACGACACCTCGGTAAGACATGAGGGTGGTCTATTCTACTCAGCCGGATACCACACGGCGGGTCGACTTACCTTAGTCGCCTTTTACGACACCTCGGTAAGAAAAGAGAGTGGTACTATTCTATTCAGCCGGATACCACACGGCGGTTGAGAGCAAATATTAATCTAGGTATATAATTTTTCGTTATTTTTCTTTTCTATATTACCCGTATTTCACTTCGTCCTTTTCCTTCTGTTACTCAAAGGTTGACCGGAAGAGATCCCTTTTAGGGATAAGTCCGCCTTTATACATGTGGTATTCCGTTCTCTTTTCTAACAATATGTACGCACGATAAAGAAATAAATAAAGTTACTAGTTAATAGAGAAACTGGGTCGCGGGAATAATTATTATTATACATATAGATTTTGATATATACGGACGTTGAAATACCTTAAAGTGGAAGGCTTCAAAAATACGATTGTTATGCGGGATATTTCGAAACATAGACGCGTCCTCGGTCGCATTGCAACACTGACTGCCGCTGTATTCCCACTGTTTGACACAAACTGTACTGAGGTCATCTGAAGTGTTCTGTATTCTATATGCCATCAGCGCAGTGTCTATTGAATGTACATAACAGTTGCGTAATATAATATTAGAGCTGTGATTTGGAACAGCATATCTGGTTCGCTTGCACTGTCGAACCGGCGGTTCGTGCGAGTTGTTGATTCAAAGGCATGTTTTTGTTGTTGTTAAAGTTTACTTGAATAAAGAATAATTTGAATTTCAATTGAAATTATACGAATGACATGAAAGTTTTATATATTATACTTATAATATCATAAATATGTTATTTCATACATTGTGTACAAACATTTTTACAGATTGATTTGTTTCATACTAGATTCTTAGCGATTTAATTTTTGTGCATAATAATATACCTAATTAGAAAATAAATATACGGGACACACACACACGGTCGTCCGTCCCTAACGTAAGTAACTTAATACTTGTGCTATGGCAGACAGACAACTGGTGAGTATATACTTATATAATTTTTAAATACATAATTTAATACACCCAGGCTCAAAGACCAACAAATTTAATTATAGTAAATGTTGGCACTCGGCGGGAATTGAACCCGCGACCTGCGGCGCCGAAGGTAGGGTCACTATTCACTCAAATTCAAATTCAAATTCAAAATATTCTTTATTCAAATAAACTTGTTAACAAGTGCTTTTGAATCGTCAACTCTACTGCTGGTTCGGAAAGCTGTTCCTACCGAGAAGAGCCAGCAAGAAACTCGGCGGTTGCTCTTTTAAAAAAATACAATTCTTAATGCTAGTTACATTTAATGTTTCTATCTTGTACAGGGTCGAACAATATTTATATCCACGCATTTTTATCGTCTAAATAATCCTCAACAGTATAGTAGGCTTTCTGTATCAGCCTCTCCTTAATAGTGTTTTTAAACTGCTGTAATGGTAAAGTTAAAATTGATTGTGGAAATCACTGTATAATAGATCTATATAATAGACAAAGCAGGAACCGACATAAGCTTGCGGCTCCTTCTTTGCGCCTTGCAAAAATACGTAAGTCGTTTGTGGATTTGGGTATAAGATTCATCATCTTCCTGCCCTTATCCCACTCTAAGTAGGGCCAGCACAACATGTTATAAATATGTTGTCACATGATTTGGCTACGTATTTTACGACTGACCACCTGCCAGACGTCAAATTTAGAAAAAAATTAATCGTATTTTACGACACCTCGGTAAGAATCATTTCTTACCGGGTGGTCTATTGTACTCAGCCAGATACCACACGGCAGGTCGTCTCAACTTAGTCGCGTTTCACGACACCTCGGTAAGAAATGAGGGTGGTACTATTCTACTCAGCCGGATACTCCACGGCGGACTTGGATATAAACAATATTTTTAATTATTTTTAATTTTGATCGCAGAAATGGTTCATTGACTCAACAATTTGTATGGATTTTTCTCACAAATACAATAAGACTATTAAAGTCGTTCACTTAATATCGTTAATTATCTTAATCTAGTTGTTGACAATCAATTGTGAAAGAAAATTTTCCTTATGCGGTAAATTAAAACGCGACACCCGTTCATTTGCCGTTAACACTCAGTAGATGGAAGATAAATGATCACTGAGGTATCACCAAGATTCCGAGAAGCCCGGCTTTACTGGATCATCACCTCCCCGTCACACCGACATTTTTGGGTAATTTTTTACTACATAAAAAAAAGAAAATATTAATGGAGTAGTTGGGGCTCGATCCTAGGAACTTCATTTATCAAAAACGCACATTCCCCGAATAAGCCTCGCCGACTTTTACATTTTACGGCAAAAATAGTGTTTTCTATTCAATATAAATTTTAGAATTTTACCCAAAAACCCAAAACAGGGAAACACAAATTATTTTTTTTTAAATTATAATATAAAACTTTTATAGACTGATAATAGATGACGTTTTTGTCGTACTATTCTTTCTTGTCATTAAACAAACTCTTGAAAAAACTACATATTGCTGTTAAATGCGAAGTGCTATATAATAGGGTGAAGCGCGGCGTCCTCACGGCATTTTAAATCTGTAATATCTCCGAAAATGTTCACTTAAATTATATGCTGTAAACGGCCATATTGATCTATATTAAATCAACTATTTATTTAAGGTACTTAATTAGATAAGGATTAATTCTGTATTGTATAAAAATTGCTTTGAACATAAGGCATTATTTTTCGTAAAAAGTAAATAACAAAAAGTGCTATAGTGGGTTATCCATAAGAGATAGAAATACACCATCGTGGACTTTTCTGTAGACCTTTTCAAGGTGTACAAATACTTAGTACATCATTTTGATAAATCTCGTAGGGTTTAGCCAGCGTTTGCAATGTAAGCGGAAAAAAATGTAATTATTTACAGAAACCTCAAAAATTACAGTATTTCTCTACTCCGTATTGAATGTTATTATACATACAAACCTTCCTCTTGAATCACTCTATCTATTAAAAAAACCGCATCAAAATCTGTTGCATAGTTTTAAAGTATTACGCGTACATAGGGATATATAAAGGGATAGACAAACAAAGAATGTGACTTTGTTTTATAATATGTAGTGACTAGCTGTGCTTGCAGCTTCGCCTGTTTAGAAATCAGTGTCACAAAAGACTCAAAAGTAGTTATTGTGAGTTAACCATAAGAGAGACATGCTCTCTATCTCTTATTTTTGCTGGTTTACGCGACGCACGCGCCTTCATTTCTCGAGAGGTGAGTTTATTTCAACTACGTGACGTCAAGACAATTTACCTTAACGTACTTTTAACCTAAACCTTCCGGACGTATCGTTCAGTGCAAATCGTAAAAAAATCTTGAAAATTTTTGAAAAAATCCATCACATACAAACAGACAGATTTTGGGGACTTTGTTTTATAATAAGTATAGATATAGAAGTAAGGATTTGTATTTGATTTCGCTCACTCGCTCTACGCATATGTTAAATGTTTATTAGCTAACTGTCAAATAATTAGGTAACAAATAAGTATATACGGTTAAGTTGATAAAAAAACAATTAGTCGGTCTGTTGATTATTCAATTAATTGTTTATTCAGTAAGATTGTACAAGGATGTGCCAGGTGGTTTTGCGGATTTATTTATCCAGTCAATTAAATTGAGCGCAATTTACAAAAGTATATTTTTATTGACAACATGTTATCTCATGTTATAGTGAAGGCATGACCTTTAATTATACCTTTTTATGGTTTCACCATGTCGTACCGTAATGGATTAATGGTGATGGTGATTCCTATCACATTCCCATATATGTTTCATTATATCTAGTTAAAACTAATTTCATCTGAATCTTTAATATTTTAATCAGTTTTGGGGGAGAAAAATCGATCTAGCTAGGTTTTATTTTAAAAAAATCTCGTTTTGTCCCTGTTTTTGGGCAGTGAAAAACTACAAAAATAGGAATAGATCATAATTTGAACTGTTTTAAACATGTTTTACACATGTTGTCACAAGAGTTGGCTACGTATGTTACGACCGGCCGCCGTCCTGACGTCAGTCAGACTTACCTTAGTCGTATTTTACACCTATTTCTTTAATTTCAATTTTTTTTATGCTTAAACTTTGTCCACACGTTTTATATAAATGCTTCATCATCCCGTGTAACATTTAACTGGAATCACAGCAGAGATTAAGAAACGCTACCTAGCTACTAATATATAAAGCTAAAGAGTTTGTTTGTTTGTTTGATTGATTGTTTGAACGCGCTAATGTCAGGAACTACTAGAGCGATTTTGTTTCAGTGTAAGATAGCACATTTATTGCGGAAGGCTACAGGCTATCACGCTGAGATGAGTAGGAGAGGAGCAGCAATAAAAAATAGTACGGAAACGGTAAAATTTAAAGCTTTCCTTGCGTGCGCTGAGTAAACGGTGATGGTCATTCAAAAATCTTTCAAAAATCATGTATTACAAAATTGTTACCCTCTAAACTTTCTAAATAAAAGTCCGCAACAGTCTGACTTTTAAGGTTGACCCACTTTAACCTTTTTTATAGTTATCAAAATAATATATTACGGTTTTAATCTTTCCACGCGGGCGGAGCCGCTGGCGATTGCTAGTAATCAATATAAGTAGAAAGACTTCTAATTCACAATATATCAATCGTTTACATATATCGTAATACTTTTTTATTGTGTTAATAATTGTCACGTAAAGATTCTTATGAAAGAAAAACATTGTAACCTTAGCGGAAAATTAGAAAATTGAACAATATAACACTTTCTTTCTTGAATAGAACAGGACAACTACTGTCGGGCCTAGCTAATATTATTATAAACATAAAAGTTTGTCTGTTTATCATACTTTCAGGGCCAGAACAATATTGATGAAATTTAATACAATTCATGCTGCTATATCGCGTTATGATATAGGATAAAAAATATCAGCATTTTTTTCAATAACAAACAAAAACATACAAAAAAACGCATATCCACAGCTTGTACTATATATAAATAAATTTTGGAAAATAATTGTTGCCTCTTTTGCGTTATATCCGAATACTTTTGGTCTGTTATTCTTCGCTTGCCTCAATAATTTCTTAACGGAAAAAGGATCTCTTCTATTTCTCATTTTACTTTCAAATGGTGAACGTGTTATCGATGGCATATAATAATACATTCAATAATATCTTTTAATATTTAAAAATCTAATTTTATATGTTGTGGTGTAATTAAGTTTTAAGTATTCAATGACATTGTGAATTTTGAAATTCTGCAATGAAACATATTTTTCGAAGCCGTTAATAATTTTTATGACAGTAAATCGGAACGGCAAAAAGACACACTTTAAATTATTGATAGTACTTAAACGCTTAAGTTGGCGCTAACCAAGTGGTCCCCGATTTCTCACGTCCCCGATTTCTCACGTCAAGCGGAAGGGGCGTCCAACCCCGACCGTTATGACATTAGGACTCTTCCACAGTCCGACTATAATCCTCCACAGCGCGTCGCTTTAAGCCGAGGTTCGGCCTCACGGGAGGCACCCTTAAGGCGACGCTCCCAGGATGCTGCGGGCCTCTTTCGAGACCCGCTCTCCTAGCACTTCACCCCCGGCGATGCTTCTGCGCTCGCCCACTCTCCCGGTGACGCTGTCAAAGCCTTCACGGCTAACAGCCTTAGTTAGTGTCCGAAAAAAAAAAAAAAAAAAAGCTAACCAAGTTGCGAGTACATCTATAAATTGATCTTATGAATTATAAATATCTAATAATTAAATGTTCTAGAAATTGAAGTTGATTTTTTAAAAACCTTTTTAACACTTTGTTATAGAATTAAAATTCTTAATTTGACCCTCAATTATTTGATTGCCAAATGTCACTCCGTCAGGTTAACGCCACAATATTACACTAAAACAAATAAGGATTTATACATACATAGACTTGTCTAAAATGGATTTGAACTCGCGAACCTGCGTTAAAGACGCCGTTATCTAAAACGCCAATACGGGTATTTACGTTTTATACTTTAGAAATATTATTTTTGACATAAACAACATTCTCTGTATCACTGATAGTTTACAAATTATGTAATGGCAAACACACTGCAAACAAATATTGGCGTACGATTAATTAAACACGGCACAAACTTAACAGTTGAAAACTTATATACGCTGCCTTATCAACGAATCGTTAGCGCTTCGCAGCATTAACGTTTCCACTATAACTCAACGGACACGAGTTGTAGGTCTTATAATGGTTTTTGCACCGTACCAGCGAGTGAATAGCGAACAAAAGAATCAAACATTCGCGTCGAATCGCAACTCGCTTTTCACTATGACATCAACGTGGTATTCGACATGTCGCGTATTTACAAATAACAAGCTGTTAACCTTAGCGAAGGGAAGGGAACGCGAAACGCCAACGTGCGAAACCCAAGGAGTTTTGGAAAGTGGTCACTCGCGGTGCGGTAATTCGCTATCGCTCGAAATAAAGACAACACTCACCCTTCGATCGGGAGATATCGGGACGAAGTCGTCGGCGGTCAGCGAGCACTGGCACAGTGCGCGAGAGAAAGGGTCTCGTCCGAGTCTCGAGCCTCGTTCACTGATACAACACTCGCGTGCTAACCGTCGGCGCTCTTGTGCGGGAGTGGGCGTCGCAGGCGTGTCGGCGCGTCGGCGTGCGCGGCTCGGCGTTCACACTGAGTGACTGAAGGCCGCGCGCCGGCGGGGCTCTTTAAGTGGCGGTGCGCGAACGCAGCGTACCCTGCCGTCGCCCGACGTCACCGCCAGCGCCTACCAGTTTGGCTGAAACCTCTGCCGTCGTCGACTTCAGTTACGAACGGTACTTGAAATTAAATGAAAATTGTTTATTTCTTCCCTATGTGAGATTGAGACACTTGATGTAACTTATTCTAAATTTCACGAAGCAAACCAACGGCTTAGAGTGCGCCACATTACACAAAAACTTCGAATATTTAATTGCTGGTCCAAAATAATTCCTATCTTGACTGTCGAATATTTAATACTTACCCGGTGAAAGAAAAGAGGAATACAGTTAAATACGGCCCCTTATAAAATAAAATTAGGCGTTACTTTGCCGAGGTCCATAATACAAAAGTAATAATAAAATTATTTTGCTATAATCCGCGATCAAGTAAAATGGAAAATATATGTAATGTTAAATGTATGCCGTGTGGTATCCGGCTGAGTAGATTAAACCACCATCATTTCTTACCGAGGTGTCGTAAAATGCGACTAAGGTAAGTTAACCCACCGTGTTGTATCCGGTTGAATAGAATAGACCACACTCTATCTTACAGAGGTTTCGTAAAATACGACTGAGGTAAGTTGACATAAGGCAGGTTGTCGTAAAATACGTAGCCAAATCATGTGACAACATGTTTATTACATGTTGTGCCGACCCCACTTAGAGTGGGATAAGGGCAGGAGGATGACGATGATGACAGGCATTTGTATCTTTTCATTTTGGAAAAAAAACAATAGGTATTTTATTCTATATGATATCCCACATAATCTTCAATTACAGCAAAGTCTTACCAATATTTCTCAAGCAGATTAGCCCTTAAAGGGTAACAGATAGACATACTTTCCCAATATATTATTATACAAATAGTTTTAAGGGGAAAGCGATATTAACACTCTACGATCACGCATAATTCAGTTGTCATTTTTTTCTTACATCAATAGATCAATCAATTAGAACAAAAAGCTGAACAGAATCGTTATTAAACGTAATAAAAGTACTTATTTAGTAAGCTATGTTTTAAATTAACCTAATCTATAATTTATAAAAGTAATGCTTACTTTGCATAATGCCAAAGAACAAAAGAAATGATTAAGTGAAACATCTCATAAATTACAGATAAAGGGTAAATTGACTGAACTTACTACAAATGGCTATAGTTTTTTTTAAAGACTATAGTCTTAAAGTAAAGGTAAAGTACTGGCTCGTTTATCACAGCTGGGTATAGGCGTCGACTCTCCCTTTTTCTTTGAGAGAAAGATTGGAGCTAAGACCTACCACGCTGCTCCAATGCCAATTGCTAAGTTATACATATCCCTAGAATTCTCTAGAGATATACAGGTTTCCTCACGATGTTTCCCTTATAATATATCAATTACACATATAAGTTGTTATATTAAAACTCATTGGTGCCTGACTTAGGCCGATGAACCTGTGACCACCTCGAAAGAGTCACTCGGTGCCACCACTGGGATATCACAGCTTATTTTAATTTTTGTACATAAAAATATAAAGAATTATAAAACGATGGGTGATGTATGTAATAGACAAAGTAGAAACCAACATAAGCTTGCGGCTCCTGCTTTGCGCCTTGCAAAAGTACGTAAGTCGTTTGTGGGCTTGGGTATAAGATTCTGTAATATAATTCGCAGTCAATTTTAGTTTTGCTGTTACAGCAGATTAAAAACTGTCAAAAAGAGAAAAACTACAGAAAGCCTACCTGTTGAGGATTACTAAATGATAAGAATATGTGGATATAGGTACTCTTCGCCCTTCGACCTGCTTTTGACGACACAGTAATGATTTAATGTAACTAGTACTAAGAATTATATTTAAATAGAACAAACGCCGTGTTTCTTGCTGGCTCTTCTCGGCAGGAACAGCTTTCCGAACCAGCAGTAGAGTTGACAATTCAAAAGCACTTGTTTACAAGTTTACTTGAATAAAGAATGTTTTGAAATTTGAATTTGACCGTATTTATACTCACTTTTTTTATTTACAGCAAATATGTACAAGTTATATCTATCTTAAATTACTGCTATACAAATCATGCCAAGGTGGAATGGTACTTAGAATGCAGGCAGCGTTTCCGCGCTCTTGTCATCTGAAGAGGCAATTAACCAAGGTGTTGAAACGGATAAAAAAATATTGCACTTTGACTCCATGGATCAAGGGTCTCAATTGCATACGGCACAAATATATAACTCTCGATGAGAGATGCATACTTCCGCCGTTTTGCATACTACCATGTAAAATGTGTTGAAAATGAAAGCCACTCAAATAAAGCGAATTACATAGAAGCTGCTATAAATCCGATCACTAGTTAAATATCGGTAATTTGCTAAGTTGACGTGATTCAACATAAACCATATCAAGTTCTTACCGTGCCATTCCCAAAGATTATTCGAATTAATTAGCTTTTAATTAACTCCATCATCATTAATATATTGTAAAAGCGATATTAATTACTGTATTGGTTTAATCTAGTTTGTAATGTGGATATAATTTCCATCTAAATGTCAGAATGCCATTCGTTCTAATGGGTTATAGGTATACGAGTTGGAAAAAGTTTTTAATTGGGTCTGATTATTTATAGATTTGGTCGTTTGTGGAATTCCTTCACACACAATTATTGACAGTGGGACTGTTTTAAGTCGAGGTGAAAAAGAACCGTTAGAGCAGTTGGCGACTCAGCCCTTATCTCCTCGGGTCATGGGTTCGATTCCGAGGGCCAACATGTATACTTGTTATGAAAGAAAGTGTCCAAAAGCTGTCTATCAGTATACGATTGATTTTCTCAGTCAATGGATTTTTTGTACGGTTTTTATTACAATGTAGTGTAGTTATGAAAAGTGTAGGTTAATAGTACGTTACAGTTTTATGAAAGAAGTAAAAAAGGGGTGGCGTTTTAAAAATCTTGTCTGCTGAAAGCTTTACTTGCTTACGCCGTGAGACTCGGCAGAGATACACTAAAGCGATGTATTTTAGAGATATATATGTACAAAAATGCTAGTGATAAGTCCGCGCATGTCTCTATCTCTTATAGTTAACTGACTTATTGTCAGTTTTATGTATAAATTTTAATTAGGGAAAACTTTTGTGACACAAGCTGATAGCTTTTTTTTGACATACTGAAGTCGGTGAAGTACGCCGTGTGGTATCCGGCCGAATAGAAGTACCACCCTCATTTGTTACCGAGGTGCCGTAAAAGGCGACTAAGGTAAAACGACCCACCGTGTAGTATCCGGTTTAGTAGAATAGACCACCCTCTCTCTTACCGAGGAGACGTAAAATTCGACTTAGGTAAGTTGATGTCAGGCAGGCGGCCGGTCATAAAAACGCAGCCAAATCATGTAGCGACATGTTTATAACATGTTGTGCCGACCCCACTTAGAGTGGGATAAGGGCAGGAAGATGATGTCTCAAGTCGGTGAAGTCGCTGGCGTAGCTAGTATGTATATATTTACATGTTGTCTGTCACCCATAACACAAGTACTAAGTTACTTACTTTGGGGACGGACAGCTATGTGTACAATAGTACCATTAATAAAAGAAAACTATTTTAAGTTGCCAAATAAACTTGTAAACAAGTGCTTTTGGACAGTCAACTCTACCGCTCTTTCGGAAAATTAATCCTACCGAGAAGAGGCAGCGAGAAACTCTGCTGAGCAAATATGATTTTTATAACTCATTACATCCACTAAATCCACTCATTTTTATCATTATTGCATTTTTAGAATCGCTACTAGCAAGCGACAAAGCTATATTTAAAGCTAAGCTAGTATTTAAACAAAATAACATGTGAAGCTGCCTTCGGCACGCTATAGGTATTTCAATAATATTATTATTATAATCGATACATTCATTTGTGCCATATCTTTCTTTAATATTTAAATGAGTTAATCTTTTATATATATATTTTTCCGAGTTTTGGAAACGGCGCCAACGATTTTCAATGAAATTCAGCATGTAGAGGGTTTTAGTACTGTATTTTTGGGAGTATCCCTGGATACAAAACTCCAATGGAGCACACACGTAACAACTCTTGCAGGGAAACTGAGTTCAGCGGCCTACGCTGATCGAAAGATAAGACAATTCACAGATGTTGAAACAGCAAAACTTGTTTATTTTGCCTACTTCCATAGCATTATGTCCTTTGGAATATTGCTATGGGGTAAATGCGCGGATAGTGAATAAAATTTTGTTTTACAAAAGAGAGCTATACGTGGCAATTATAATTTACTAGCGGCCTGCCCCTGCTTCGCACGGGTATAAAATATATATCCCATGTCAGTCAGTGTAAAAAAAATGATTAAAATTGATCCAGTAGTTTTGATTTATTCATTACTGCCCGTGGCCCGCAAGTGTTAAATTTGGAGAAAAACAATTTCCTCTCCCTATACCAAGACGATTTCCTGCTATCTTTGGAATATCTAAACTCATATAGTGCATTTTTACTTATTTACTTTTACATCTTATCTATGTATTTTATTTTTACAATTAATTACAGAATGTCTTTAAACAAACTCTTAAAAATTCGAAGTGCTATAGGGTGAAGCGCGGCGTCCTCACGGCATTTTAAATCTGTAATATCTCCGAAGATGTTCACTGAAATTACATGCTGTAAACGGTCATATTTATCTATATTAAATCAACAATTTATTTAAGGTACTTAATTGGATAATGATTAATGCTGTATTGTATAAAAATTGCTTTGAACATAAGGCATTATTTTTCGTAAAAAGTAAATGACAAAAAATGCTATTGTGGGTTATCCATAAGAGATAGACATATACCATCGCGGACTTTTCTGTAAACCTTTTCAAGATGTACAAATACTTAGTACATTATTTTGATAAATCTCGTAGGGTTTAGCCTGCGTTTGCAATGTAAGCGGAAAAAAAATGTAATTATTTACAGAAACCTCAAAAATTACAGTATTTCTCTACTCTACATTGAATTTTATTATACGTACAAACCTTTCTCTGGAATCACTCTATCTATTAAAAAAGACCGCATCAAAATCTGTTGCGTAGTTTTAAAGTTTTATGCGTACATAGTATATATTCGACTTTGTTTTATAATATGTAGTGAAGACCGCGTGATTCCCTGCGAGAGAAGTTTAAGGAAACAGGTATTCTTAATTCTTACATTTGCTTCACAGTATATTTTAAGCAATTTAATTTATGTACATAAAAATATAAAGAATTATAAAACGATAGGTGATGTATACAATAGACAAAGCAGGAACCGACATAAGCTTGCGGCTCCTGCTTTTCGCCTTGCAACTCGTTTGTGGGTTTTGGTATAAGATTCTATAATAAAATTCCGTAATCAATTTCAGCACTGCCATTACAGCAGTTTAAAAACACTGTTAAAAAGAGGCTGATACAGAAAGCCTACTATACTCTTGAAGATTATTTGGAAGACAAGAATGTGTGGATATAGCTCTCTTTGAACCTGTACAAGACAGTAACGACTTAATGTAAATAATATTAAGAATTATATTTTTAAAAGAGCAACCGCCGAGTTTCTTGCTGGCTCTTCTCGGTAGGAACAGCTTTCCGAACCAGCAGTAGAGTTGACGATTCAAAAGCACTTGTTTACAAGTTTATCTGAATAAAGAATATTTTGAATTTGAATTTGAATTTAGAAAAATCAATCTAGCTAGGTATTATTTAAAAAAATGTTTTATAGGATTAGGCGTTACTTTGCGGAGATCCATAATACAAAAGCTTTGCGATTTTGGTCATGGAGTCTATCTCTTGATAATGCTTCGGTTGCGGGGCGAAACGATTGAGTTTGTGATAGTGAACGTATATAGTGCTTGTGTATCACGGTGGCGGTGGTGGAGGTTTGTGCATGTGTTTTTACGAATCCTGCATGTATCAGGTATGATTACCGATTGTCCACTTACATTTAGCATTATACCTATATATTTTCTAGTTTACATCATCGCGGATTATAGCAAAATAATTTTATGATTGCTTTTGTAAAAAACATGTGTTTCACAACTGCTTTCGTGAAAAAGCTAAAATAAATAGATTGTAAAGCTTAAATTTACTTTTATTTGTCAAGTTGTAAAAGTGCAATGGTGAACGGGTGGATTAAATATGTGAAATACTTGGATTCAAGTACATACCACCGACCCATTCTATGTTTTTTATTTCTTTAATTGCATTTTTTATGTTTTTTAATAATATTAGCGAGCAAAGCTCGGTCATCCAGGTATTAAAAATTAAATCGAGTTTTACTCAATGTTTTTTTAAAAGCAAATAAAATCAATTTAAAAGAAAAACGTAAGTTAAGAGGACTAATTATATCTGGACTCGATTAGAGGTAATTTTTCTTCGGCCATCCCGTTCCTAACTGATACTACTACTATTATAACTTTGTAAGTGACAGCGTAATTAACCTTTGTTTTCTAATAATATTGTATTTCCACAAAATTCCTCGGATGTTACATACCAATCAGCATTGGAGCATGCTGATCAAGGGATTGTAACAGAATAGTACTTTACTAAATCCTTATGTAGCCTTTTGTTATAAAGGTTAGCACGTAGTCAGCAACCTTCAGGTATTACGCTTAAATCTAGGTTCCTTAAACGTGGTACTCCGGCCGTAAATGATAACCGAGACGTGCCTCCGCTCACGAGATATACAGGGTGAGTGGATTCATTTAATACGTATCATCGGCACCACTCTGTATATCCTAAGTTTAAGGTGAATTTTGCTCATCTTTAGTAATATTATAAATATAAAAGTCTGTGACTTTTCATGGCAAATCGCCTGAACCAACGTAGATGAAATGTGGCACAATGCTGGCTACTTGAATCACACATGTCGCCCGGCGTTTTCGTTCTTTTTTTATTGCACTTTTTAATATATTTATAAAATTACCGCGCAAAGCTCGAGCTACGCGCAGCTATCCGCTTTTTATCGTAATTTAAGCTTGAAGTCATTTTCATCATAAATTGATATTTATATATATAAATCGATATTGAAATTATAAAAATCTTTTGCTTGAAAAAAAAGCTTGGTATGCCAGTATGTAACAAAGCAAATAATAAACAAAATCTCATCACTTGTGTTCAATAGATTCAGGTATTTTGAAACAGAATACACAAAATACATAATTATTAACATGTAACAAAGTTAGGATAAACTTGATTGCGTAAAAACAAAACCTAGACTTAAGTTAAATAGTCTTATCTTCTCGTGCCGGCCTTAGTACGTGCGCGAGAGGACGTGAATAGATGCGATAAAGAAAACATTGTAAGATAAAAACAAACAATATAATAAACATATACTTAAATGTAACAAAAAAACAACCTTATAATATATAACTGCTGGCCAAATGTCTATTGTCATTGAAGGGAAAGATTAGACAGATCGCGCATTCAATTCTCCTGCCCTTATCCTACTCTAAGTGGGGTCGGCACAATATATTATACATATGTTGTGACATGATTTGGCTACGTATTTTTTAAATAATTTGTAGAAACGGGCGTTACTTTACGGAATGCCATAGTACAAAAGTTACGATTATTATTTTGCTATAATGCTCGTTTAACAGAAGCCTGAAAAGCAGTGCATATGCAGGATTGGTTACCGCGAATCACAAGTCACCAACACCACGAGCACATTACACAAGCACTACACACATTCACTGCAACAATCACGATTATTGCGCCCCGTAATCGAAGCATCAGATCGAAGTCAGGAGATAAGGCCAACGACATAATCTCAAAGCAAGTAACTAATCCCGCGTATAATTTATTTTATAATTATATCGTGAAAATGAACAGTGGTGTATTCGCTTAAAAATATACAAATATTGTGAATTTCAATATTTGAAAGTGAAATGAGTGAAATTTTATTTTGATAAATTCTCATAGATTTCTATTTGTGATGTCAATTATAAATAGTAAGTGCTAATAAATCGCCTCTTTACAAGAATAATCTGATATTTTTAAACCACAAAATTACATCAGCAATTTCAAAAATTTAACCGTTGATAAAATATTGATTATTTTATTGTACAAAAACAATTTAATTGTCCCGATAATTAATATGCTTTCTGTAAATAAGCAAAAAAGAACTCAATTCAACATAAAATGATAAAAACGTTTCTGAGCTGCCAGGTTATTCTTGTATAAAAGAATATATTGAATATATTATAAAAGAGCGATATTTCTACCTTTATATTTATTCAATTAATAAAAAGAAATTTTCCCAAAGTCAACTCATTTACTCTTTCTCAACAGCTCAATGACACATAATGACGGCCACAATGTTTTATTTCCAACCATCAATTACCAACTCTATGAGGGAGGTCGTATTAGAAACATCAAACAAATATGTTACAAACATGTAACAATATAAACGCCTTTTATTGGTGACGAGCAATGTGACAAGCGGAGTTTTCTCCGTTAGCAAATCCATCTAGGGGTTTCTATGCATAGAGTAGAGCACCCATAGACAGGCCCGTAAGTGAAGGGTAACAACAAATAATGAGAGGGAAGATGAAACTCATATACTTATCTTTGTCCAATCACACATAAAGAGAGGGACAGAGATGTAGCCTCAATTTCTTTCTATTCATTCTCGATGGACACATTTAAGTCTGGCTTAGTACTTACACTTATACTTTAGTGTATTAACTCTGCTTACTTATAATTAAAATATACTAGAAATGCTTGCGACTTCACCTACGTGGAAATCAGTGTCAAAAAGAAGTAAGTAAGTAGCGGCTTGTTACTCTCCCACTGCTGGGCATAGGCCTCTTCTCTCCGTTGTTGGAGAAGGATTGGAGCTAAGTCTTACCACTCTGATCCAATACGGATTGGTAGGTTACACATATCTTTAGAGTTCTCTAGAGATATGCAGGTTTTCTTACGATGTTGTCCTTCACCTAATAGGGTGTGATAAATTGCAGTTATTAATTAGACACATAAGTTTGAACAAGAAAACACATTGGTGTCTGCGCGGGTTTGAACCCGTGACCGCCTCGAAAGAGTCGCACGGTGCTACCGCTGGGCTATCAGTCAGCAGAAATCAGTGTATATAATTGAACATAAAAGTAATTATTGTGACTTAATAGTAAAAGGTGAGTGAGAGAGACATGCTGTCGCAAATTTTTCTGTGCTATATTTGTAGATTTAAAAATGTCTGCTACATTAGTGTATCTCTGTTGGCTTCCTCCACCTCAACCTCCACCACGATACACAAGCACTACATACGTTCACTATCACAAACTCAACAATCGTTTCGCCCCGCAACGGAAGCATCATCAGGAGATACGATTTAGTCCTGCTGTATCAGGAATGCAAACAGATAATCCGCGGATTATAGCAAAATAACTTTTTTTTTGCTTTTATGTATTAACTTTATAAACTTATTTCATGTATTAAGATATACATAATTCATCTTTCTGTACTGCAACATTGAAATTCACTAAAAACCTAGCTTCGAGTATCAATGTAATCGATTATACATGTTTAAATATCAATGGAAGATAAGAATTATTGTGTTTGGGAACACTACAAACCGTCTGTCACTGACTAACCAAAATTAGAACAAAATATGTTAGTCATGCACTGTATGTGTCTCAAATTAATAGTTGTTTCACTAACTTAGTATCAAAGACACCGGTTTTCATTCTGACATCGTTAATTGGATGTTATTACCACGTTCGACCAATTTATCCCGCATATTGATATGATGTCATCATTAACTTAACTAACAAGTTAAACTGACTTATATTTTTAATTTCAAACTTTTTTTGAAAGCCCCTAAATAATTATTTCCAAAGGTGCTCTTAAGGCCCGGTTTCCACAAAAGCGGAGAGGAGTGGTAAGGCTTTTGAAAGACAAATCTGATGTTGCCATTTCCACATCTCTCGTTTTTTAATATACCTATGGGACACTCACACACACGGTCGTCTGTCCCCAAAGTAAGTAACTAAATACTTGTGTTGTATTAGACGGACAACTGGTAATATATACATATATAATTTTAATTACATCCTTAAATACAAATATACACCCAGACTCGAAGACCAACTAATTGATTCATAACAAATGTTGACCCTGGGTGGGAATCGAACCCGTGACCCGCGGAGCTGAAGGCAGGGTCACTACCCACTGCGCCAACGGGTCAGTCAGATCTCTCTGCTTAGCTTAATTAAAGTTTATACTTATTTAATTTATGTATAGAAACTGGGTATAGTCTTGACTTATTCTATAGTTCCTACCGCGATAACGCTGAGTAAAAATCTTATGAATAGGGCTGCGAGTGAGATCGAAACTAGTCGGGCTGACCCGATAGAATAAGCCGTGAATATAGCCGATTTATATACATAAACTAAAAAATGATAAATAAAATCAAAGATTTGTGGATCGAGTTCTTTATATAAAGATAAAGGTATGAAGTGATCTTACAAAAACTAAAATACATAGCAAAAGAACATTCTAGAATGCTGATGGAAAATTCCATGAAGATCGATAAACTGGACTCCGACAGTAATCAGCAGACAGGCGACTTTTAATTGGTACGATTACAGAAACAAATCCATGATTCATCACTAAACGATTTCATGCTTTAAATCCTAATGAAAGTCATTAGGATTTAAAGGAAAAAAAATTATGAACTTTGTTATCATCAATGATCCTTCTAAGCATACGATAGAACGCAGTGACTGTGGTAATATATCTATACTTATAAAACAAACTCCCCAAGAGCTGTTTGTCTGTGTTCACTTTTCTTAAAGTAAACCTAACCTGTTTTTGTACGGTTTCTACTAAAAGGTTGTGCAATTCTTCCCAAAGTTTTAGATTAATAGTGCATTACGGTTTTAAGTAAATTATGTTGAATAACTCGCGAACTTCTAAAAAAAATTTTGTTGCGTGCGGTGCGTAAACCAGCAGATATACACTAAAGTAATGTACTAGGGGTGTAAGGGGGAGGCTCTTCCCAATCAGTCTCCTCAATTGTCAACCTCACCCGGTGCACCCTGCAGATTAACCAACGAGGCTCTGGCTGGCGACCGACCAGTGGCGGTATAACCATTCATATAGCTGACCTAAATTATACTAGACCGACAGTGGGCAGCAACACTGTCGGTGCGACATGGTCAGCACTGCGATCACCAACCCGCAGGCCAAGCGTGGTGATTACTGGCAATACCTTCATGGCATTACAAATTAAACCACTGCCCCTAGTTCCCGGCAGCTCCGCTATTCCCAGCTCTGGCAGCGGTTTGGGTAACGGCGGGGCAGGGGGTGTCAAGAATCTCCGGCAGAGATTCCGCTGCCAACCCCGACGACTAGACCTGGCAACGTACAACGCACGCACTTTGAGGGAAGACGAAAAGATACTCGAGCTGGAAGAAACAGTAAGCAAGTTGCGCTGGGATGTGATAGGATTATCTGAAGTCCGAAGAGAGGGAGAGGACACGATGATCCTCAAATCCGGCAACTTGCTTTACTACCGGGGCGGCGAACAACAGTCCCAAGGTGGTGTCGGATTTCTCGTTCACAGGTCCCTTGTCAACAACATTGTTCAAGTCGAGAGTGTGTCGAGCAGGGTCGCGTTCCTGATACTCAGAATTACCAAATGGTATTCGCTGAAGGTCATACAGGTCTATGCACCGACATCGGCATATCTAGACGAGGAGATAGAGGCCATGTATGAGGATTTATCTAGAGCTATGCATGCCTCCAAAACTTTTTACACTGTTGTGATGGGGGATTTCAACGCAAAGCTGGGCAAGCGAAGCGGGACAGAGGTGAGAGTAGGGCATTTTGGATGAATTCTTTCTTCAAGAAACAGCCACATCGAAAATGGACATGGATAAGTCCCGACGGTTCCACGAGAAACGAGATTGACTTCATCATGTCGACCAGGCGTCATATATTCAATGATGTCTCTGTGATCAATACCGTGAAAACCGGGAGCGATCACCGTATGGTCAGGGGCACATTGAATATATGCGTACAGCTGGAAAGATCCTGACTGGTGAAGTCTACGCTCCGACCAACTCGAGCTCATATCCAAAACCCCGAGAACTTCCAACTCGAGCTAATGAACCGTTTTGATTGCCTGGCTGACTGCGATTCTGTGGACGAGTTAAACAACAGGCTAGTAGAAACTGTCCATACGGTGGGGTCAAAGTTTTATAAGACACACCGTAAAAGAACCAATAAATTCTCGACCCAGACTCTCAAACTTATGGACGAGAGGAACGAAATGAGGCTACATTCTTCAGTAGACGCGAAGCGCTACCGTCTGATCAATAGACATATTTCTAAGGCACAGAAATGTGACTTGAGACACTTCAACACCGAATACATTCGAGACACAATTGAGCGTAACAGGGGCTCAAAAGTGTTCGCAAGGGATTTGTCTATTGGGCAGAGGCAGTTGACGCGATTGAAGACCAATACTGGTAGTATCATTTCGTTTCGACCGGAGATTTTGAGAGAGGTTGAGCGGTTCTATGTGCAGTTATACACTTCAACACAACAGCCTGTGGTCAGTTTGGCAAAAGACCCAAGAGCCAAGCTGGCCCGACACTATACCGAAGATATCCCGGACGTCAGCCTATACAAGATTAGTATGGCTCTCAGTGGCAAACAACTCAACAACAACAAGGCACCAGGTGATTTTTTTTTTATGGAATAGGATGGCAAACGAGCATGCGGTGCACCTTAAGTAATCACCGCCGCCCACGACCTCTCGCAGAGCGAGGGTGTTGCTGTCCTTTAAAAAAGTGGAAAATACGCTTTTTGAAGGTACTTATATCGTACCGATCCGGGAACACCGCCAAAGGGAGATCGTTCCATAAAATGGTGGTGCGTGGAAAGAAGTTATTTGAAAACCGTACTGTGGTGGATCGCCACGCATCCAGATGGTGATGATGATATTTTAATCTGTGACGTACAGTACGGTTATGGAATTTAGCGGCAGGAATCAGGTCATGCAGTTCAATGGAACACTCTCCGTGAAAGATGCGGTAGAAAACGCACAGTGAAGACACATTTCTACGCATCGCTAAAGAGTCCAGCTGTTTGCTAATCACCTTGTCCCCAATAATACGAGCTGCTCTGCGCTGTATGCGATCGAATGGCTTAAGTTAGTACTGGGGTGCACCAGCCCAGAGATGAGAACAGTACTCCATGTGAGGCCGGACTTGTGCTTTATACAGCGCAAGTCTATGGGCCGGCTTGAAGTATTGTCTCGCTCTATTGATAACACCCAATTTTTTAGAGGCCAACTTAGCCTTCCTTTCCAAGTGCTCGCGATACTTGCAACTATTGGAGATGTCGAGTCCCAGTATTTCGATGCTACTCGAGGCACCTAAAAGAGTATTCTCGAAAGACGGTGACGCGACAAACGGCGATGTTTTAGCAGTTAACGCGCAAACTTGTGTCTTCTGGGGGTTAAATTGTACTAAATTTAGTTTACCCCAGTCGGAGATCTTCCGTAAGGTGGATTCAACAGAAGACACAAGATATTCCCGGCACTCACCGACCTTTTTCCAAGAAAGGCTTGCGCTACCGGTGTATGTGGCATCCACTGTACTGTCATCTGCATAGCAGTGAATATTAGCATCATCTAACATGTCATTGATATGCAGAAGAAACAGTGTAGGGGATAGCACGCAACCTTGGGGCACCCCAGCATTCACTGGCTTAAGATTCGAGCAGAATCCGTCGACAACGACACGTATGCTACGTCCAGTGAGAAAACTGGAGATCCAAAAGCGCAGACTTTCTGGATCTGGATTTCTGGTGATGACGGAATCACAACAGAACTCCTGAAGGCGGGTGGCAAACCCATACTAAAAGTCCTTCAGCGATTGTTCAATCCGTCATTCACAAAGGTACTACGCCTGAAGCGTGGCACAGGAGCGTGGTGGTTCTTTTCTTCAAGAAGGGTGATAACATCTTATTGAAGAATTACAGACCCATCACGCTGCTGAGTCAGGTTTATAAGTTGTTTTCGAGAGTCATTACGAATCGTCTCGCTCGTAGGTTCGACGACTTCCAGTCTCCCGAACAAGCCGGTTTCCGCAAAGGCTTTAGTACCATAGACCACATATTCACGCTGCGGCAGGTTATACAGAAGACCGAGGAGTATAACCTAACTTTGCTTGGCGTTTGTGGACTATGAAAAGGCCTTCGATTCGGTGGGAACATGGGCCGTATTAAAATCGCTCCAGAGATGCCGAATCGACTATCGGTACGTCCAAGTGTTGAAGTGTTTGTATGAAAACGCCACAATGTCTGTCCGTATCCAAGAGAGAACTACAAGACCAATCCAAATGCAGCGAGGTGTGCGACAGGGAGATGTCATCTCCCCAAAGCTGTTTACCGCTGCATTGGGGGACGTCTTTAAGCTTTTGGATTGGCACGGATACGGCATCAACATTAACGGCGAGTACATCACTCACCTTAGATTTGCCGACGATATAGTCTTTATGGCAGAGACTCTGGAGGACCTTAACACAATGCTCGATGTAGTATCTCAACAGGTGGGCCTTAAAATGAACATGAGTAAGACGAAAATCATGTCGAACTCACATGTTCCGCTCCACCCGGTCATCGTTGAGAACTCTGCACTCGAAATTGTAGACAAGTATATATACCTAGGACATACAGTCCGATTAGGTAGGTCCAATTTCGAGAAAGAGGTTAGCCGCCGAATTCTACTCGGATGGGCAGCGTTTGAGAAGCTACGCGAGATCTTTTCGTCCAAAATACCTCAGTGCTTGAAGACCAATATCATCGAACAGTGCGTGTTGCCAATGATGACTTACGGATGTGAAACGTGGTGGCTGACTATGGGCCCCATAAGAAGGCTCAGAGTCGCTCAGCGGGGGATGGAGCGAGCTATGCTCGGAGTATCTCTACGTGATCAAATCAGGAGATCCGTAGAAGAACCAGAGTTACCGACATAGCTCAGCGTGTCGCGAAGCTGAAGTGGCGATGGGCGGGGCACATAGTGCGTAGAACCGATGGACGTTGGGGTCTCAAGGTGTTGGAATGGCGACCCCGCACCGGAAAACGCAGTGTCGGTAGACCCCCCACGAGATGGACTGACGACCTTAAAAAGGTCGTGGGGAGCCGCTGGGTCCAAGCGGCACAAGATCGTGTGGTATGGAGATCCCATGAAGAAACCTATGTCCAGCAGTGGACGTCCATCGGTTGACAAAGAAGAAGAATGTACTAGATAATTGTACATCTTGAAATAGACTACAAAAAAGTCCACAACATCAAGTCTCTATCTCTCATGGTTAACTCATAATAACTATTTTCAATTGTTGATGAATTAACTTAATTGTTGCCTGCCCGGTGTTTGAACCTTGGTAGTACGTTAGTTATAAGGTACTTTTTTTAGTCAGGATACCAGTTTTTTAACAGGTAAGATAGTTTATCTAATATAACCCTACAAGCTATATCGCGTGCAGATAATATCAGTGTGGTGAGCAAGAGACCTTATGTGGATTGTGCGGTTCAAGTGAGGGTAGATGAGGAAGTCGAGTCCTTGGATCCAATCCGCCGCAGGCGAGCGGGGCGCAGGCGACTCGCCGAAGTCCGTCGCATGCCGCCCTAACGGGGACCTCCGAGCGGTCCGAACGGGGTTTATCGGACGCTCGCTGGAGTTAGGTCCCCGAGGCGGTCGATGCATCTGGTGCTCCCGATGCATCGATTAGCGGAGGAAGGGGCCACTATTAGAGAGGCCCCGACCCAGAGGTGGCGCACTCTGGGGATTAGAGTTGCTGCTGCCAGGGATGGGGGGCAATGTTTACATAGGTACCCTGTCCCCGCCACCAGCAGCGTGGTGGAGCACTGTCAGGTTTTTAGTCGGTGCGAGTCCGACATACCCGTCACTCGTCCCCGTCGGGCGGTGATGACCCATAATGGGTTTTCCTGACATAAAAAAAAGGGTAGATGAGGAAAATAAAGACTAGTACTCGGGAACGAAGCCGCCGCGGCGCTCCAGTCAGTTCGTGACCACGGTGGATGCAACTCTGCCGAAACGTAGAACCTTATACAACGGTAACTCGAGGTTATTGCGATGTGACCCGTTTGATTATATAATAATAACCCTACAATTCATTAACTAAGGACAAAATAATTGTTTTTTCTCGAATTATCAATAACATCATTCTAAAGACTTTTCTAGCACACTGGTCGTAACAGTTTAAAACAATGGCTTTTCTAAAACTATGCTACGTGCTTAATTATATCTTGCCATTATCGCAGCCAGTTCTTAGTATGGAGCATTGATCATTTGTTCAGAAGTGACTAAAACATACTTTAGATAACTCGCTCATGGGCAATAGTGGCGCAAGTCAAAAACCACGTATTTTGGACTAGGAATAGATGTTAATTATAAAAACGATATGTTTCCTTAAGTCATCATCCTCCTGCCCTTATCTCACTCTAAATGGGGTCTGTCAACATATTAAAAACATGTTGTCACATGATTCGGCTTGGTATTTTACGATCGGTCGCCTGCCTGTTGCCAACTCAACTAAGTCGCCTTTTGCAACGCCTCCGTAAAAAGGGTGGTCTATTCCATTCAGCCGGGTATAATGCGACGAGTCGACTTAACTTAGTCGCCTTTTACGACACCTCGGTAAGAAATAAGAGTGGTCTATTGTACTCAGCCGGATACCACCTATTCAATAAATAAGAAGCAACTTTCTCAAAAGTCAACCAATTTATTATTTTCCAACAACTTGTCACATTGACGGTGACAATCATAAATAATATGGTGACAATGTTTTCAATATTATTGACTTAATCATTTGAAGGAGGTTGTATTTGAAACGTATTGTAACAAAATGTTAAAATACACATTCTTTTCAGCAGCAATATCAACAAAACTCATAATTCAATATAAAGCCGTTCGTTTAAACAAACTAAAGCACTTTCTATGCATTTTCCTTAGCAATGAAAACTTGAAACCAACACGTGATTTTTGAGTTGTGTCACTTTTACAGCTCATGCGAAACTATTAAATATAAAAATATTCCTTGACCGAATAACCGACTTTTAATTAATTTTGTTTAAGACATTCTTTAATAATTAAAGCAGTCTTTTATGAGAACAAGAAACTTGAAAACTATAAAATGCAAAAATAATCATATAGCTCAATCATACGGTTTCTGTATTATTCACAGTTCTAATTATGATTCGAGTACTTAATATAATATATCACTATACAGTACCTGAGTGATCTTTTGGTCCTGGGTGGTCATTTTTATAAAACTTATAAAAAAATGCAATTTCAAAAAAAGGTACAAAAATTAAGAAAGCGCCGGGTGACAAAGAAAAATCGATTTACCTAGGTTTTATTTTTTAATTTGTTTTTGGGCACTAAAAAATGCTACAATGTATTATAGAAAGCAAATGATATTTGAGCTGTCAAATGCAAAACTAACAGACATACCGCGCTGTCGTAAAAGACGACTAAGGTAAGTTGACGTTAGGCAGGTGGCCGGTAAAATAACCTAGCCAAATCAAATTAAAACATTGTTAAATCACTTTTTGCCGACCGCATTTAAGAGTGGGATAAGGGCAGGGGAATGCTGGAAATGATGCTAAATGTAGAGTGTACTACCCATTCTCATAAATGCAGATTCTATCAAAGGTCATAGAAAAACTTTATAGGTGAATATAAGCAAGTAGAAGCTAAAATCAATTTACATAACATATCCATTTAATTGGGCGGCATAAAACGTTCGCGATATCGCCACACGGTCCTCAATATAACAGGACATGCCCTCGGGAAATGTTTTTTTGAATTGAAATTATTCTCTATTAGTTAACTTTACAAGAACTTTTCAGTAGTTAAATTATAACCACGCTACTGGTTCGAAATAGTCTCTTACTGAGAAGAACCAATAACTTGGCGCTCAGTCTCTTCAAAAACAATAATTAATATAAACATTATATTTGTAGTCTAAATATTTTTTGATTTATAGAAGCCTTACATATACTTATAGGTCTTACTCCATAGTACAGAAGTTACAATGAAATTATTTTGCTGTAATCTGCGTTTGTTAGAAACGCGTTACAAATGCGGATTACAGCAAAATAATTCACTTGTAACTTCTGTAAATATTTTTTATCAATTACAAAAATAATAAAGTGCGCGTATCAAGATATCTTGAAGTATACCAGCAAAATCTGTGGAAAAAGTTGAAAGCTACGGGAAATTATTGGGAAAAACGCTCGCAATAAACATAATTAATTAAGAAAAAACGAACAGTTTATTTCCAAAGCAGATTTAATTACCAAATGAAACGATGGAATTATTTTTGTTTATTGGTAAAAAAAACATTACTTTTGTAATACACAATCCCGCAAAGTATCATACACTTCTACAAATCATTCAATTATTATTCATTGCTATGAGATCTATTCACAAAAAAACAACTATTTAATTTCTTTTACCTGAGCTTAAACCTGTCCCGCTGTTCCAAAGATGTAAATTTATTAGTAAACTAGCGGCCTGCCCCTGCTTCGCACGGGTATAAAATATATATCCCATGTCAGTCGGTGTAAAAAAAATGATTAAAATTGATGCAGTTGTTTTGATTTATTCATTACTGCCCGTGGCCGTAGCGTTAAATTTGGAGAAAAACAATTTCCTTTCCCTATACCAAGAAGATTTCCTGCTATCTTTGGAATATCTAAATTCACATAGTACATTATTACTTATTTAATTTTATATTTTCCCTATGTATTTTATTTTTACAATTAATTACAGAATGTCTTTAAACAAACTCTTGAAAGAGCGACATCGCTGCTAAAGTCGAAGTGTTATAGGGCGAAGCGCGGCCTCCTCACGGCATTTTAAATCTGTAATATCTCCGAAAATGTTCACTTAAATTACATGCTGTAAACGGCCATATTGATCTATATTAAATCAACTATTTATTTAAGCTACTTAATTGGATAAGGATTAATGCTGTATTGTATAAGAATTGCTTCAAAAATAAGGCATTATTTTTCGTAAAAAGTGCTTTAGTGGGTTATCCATAAGCGATAGACATATACCATCTCGGACTTTTCTGTAGACCTTTTCAATGTGTACAAATACTTAGTACATTATTTTGATAAATCTCGTAGGGTTTAGCCTGCGTTTGCAATGTAAGCGGAAAAAAATGTAATTATTTACAGAAACCTCAAAAATTACAGTATTTCTCTACTCCGTATTGAATGTTATTATACGTACAAACCTTCCTCTGGAATCACTCTATCTATTAAAAAAAACCGCATCAAAATCGGTTGCGTAGTTTTAAAGTTTTATGCGTACATACGGAAATATGGACTTTGTTTTATAATATGTAGTGATACCAATAAGTATATTTGGTGATCTTTTATTATTAAGTATTATTCGCTTTATTGCACATACATGAAAATATTAGAAAATGAAAAAAGATATCACTGTGTAGGCGGACTTAACCCCTAAAAGATCCCCTCTTTCAGTCAACCTTTGAGTGACAAAAGGAAAAGGACAGGAAGTCAAATGCGGATAATATAGAAAGAAAGAAAAAGAATTTGCACATGATATAGCATAAAAAGATATATTTTTTAATATATAATATTACAATATAGGTTATGGTAAAATAAACTATTTATAAAAAAATAATAAAATAATTTTATTCATTTATTTTTAATATTCACGTTTATTTTCATGATAGCTATAATCTAACCCGTTTATTTTTAAACAACGCAAATCGCAATTATACGTATTAAAATGTTATTTTTTATATTATGACATAAGTAACGTAGTTCATTTCGTTAAATATATTGCATATTAAATGTTAAACAGTTTTTTTTGATTTCCTAAGTTATTTTTAGACGATAACGAGCGTACAGCTCAGAAACTTATTCTATTATAATCATCATAATTAATTGTTTTTAGAGTATTATGTTTAAATAAAAAAGAAGTGCGGTCAAACGATGAGATGAAACACTGTTTACTTGAAATACTTTTACTTGTAAATTTACTAGTACTACACACCTCTCAATGCGAAATGGTTGACTTTTCCCCTCGACGAAGAGTGAAAATATCAAACACATAAGCTTTTTATACAAAGCTCACTAAACCTTGCCCGGTACTTAATACTGCCCCTAGTTCACACGTCACCATGCACTTTACGTAGCTAACAATGATTACTACATATAACCTCCTTTGTCCTAAATAATCCTAACTCCTTGTCATACTAATGTTAGACAATCACAGTCTCTAAATGACTCTTTATGATACAGAATTAGTGTTACTTCCTACATGAAAAATAAACTTAACCCGTACGAAGTATTTTGATTGCTTTACTTTGGAAAAATATGATATTATCGGTAGTTCTAAGTTCAAAACCTCCCCAAAAAGGAAAGTCAGAAAAGTTGAAAATGGAGACCGTTGTGCAGCAGTGGAATGACAGGCTTTTATTTATAACGTACTATTTAATTGTTATTGTAATAACTCAGTAATAGTTAGGTGTATAAAACTTGCACGCTGTAATATGATCCATTCTTAAACAATTGGCAATTGATTTGATACCTTTTTGCAACGGTAAACTTCAAAATTCAAAATGCACAAAACTATTAAAAATTGAAAAAACAATGTAGTTTTTATGGTAAAGAAAATTGTATTTTCCAGTTTTTTGTGTGTAATAATTGATTGATAATCCAGTACATTTAGCATCACATAGATTTTATCCCATCGTGGATTGTTATGAAGTAATATTTGATGACGAAATAGGTAGGTAGGTATTTTTTGTACCTAGTGCGTTTGTAAGAGTCGAATTACAATTTATATTTGAGTTTGCTGCTATAGAGGGTTAAAAATGATGTCCATATCAGGTATTTACAGGTACGTGGGTGGTAATATAGCCTTTTGTTTAATCTGACTGAATGATATAACAAAGTCAGTAAGTAGATGGCATTTAGAGATCATTTAGAGATAAATACACGGTATTTATTCTTTGATATCTGAATGATACATTCAAGATATTCTGGAATAATGCTGAAATTACACATTACATAAGCTATATCACCTAATGATGTTATGATACTAATGTCATGTTATATAACAAAACAATCGGTGTTGTTAAAGCTATGATAGCTTAAATGTAACATAATGACATTATTACTGAAAGGTCGTGGTTTTAAAGCGCGAAATGATATTGACTTTGGTACTTATGACGTAAACGAGGTCACAAAAACTCAGCAGAGTCTTTCAGAGCCGCAGCAAAATTACTAACCCACGCAACTAACTTTTAACCATACAACCATTTAACCATAGAAGCGGCTGTCTACTGTTTCCGCATTACTGCATACTTGCAAATTGAAGTGATTGTGAATAATACATAATTAATTAATTCACGCTATAAAAATGTTGCGGCAGACCTTGTTAATGTACCATACATTGACTGACCCGACTGATTGAGAAGCTCGGTCGCAATTAGATCGCAAGTCGCCATGGAGATATTAAATAATTAACATTAAATCGGCCTACAATAACATTAAAAATAATCCATCAAATTCATATTCAAATTCAAAATTTTCATTATTCAAATAAACTTGTGTTGTCGCCATTGACTTACGCTTTGTATTTTATAGCAACACGGTCATGAAACAAGAGTATTGCGCCCTTTTTTATTAAAACAGTGGCAGCACTGTGCCGTTGTTGTTATCGGTTTAGTCTTATTGATAAAACGTTTCAGTGACAGTGAGTTTTAGTTCGTCATTCAAGAGAAGTGCATTTCGGAACGGGAATTGTGGTATTCCTATTATATCGTGTTATTGTATATAGTGTGCGCTAACACTTGTAAACAAGTACTTTTGAATCGTCAATTCTACTGCTGGTTCGGAAAGCTGTTCCTACTGAAAAAAGTCCAGCAAAAATCTCGGCGGTTGCTCTTTTTAACATCATACTTATTACTAGTTACGTTAAGTCATTACTATCTTGTACGGGGTGAGACAGTAGCTATATCCACGCATTTTTATCGTCCAAATAATCCTCAACAGTATGGTAGGCTCATTAGGCATCAGATTCTAAGCCTCAGTGTAGTAATATCTTAAATATATACCTAAGTCTTGACTTATTAATTAAATGATGTGATTTCCAATACGTAAACTATGCTGCAAATGCTGAGGCCATCCCATCATACCGATTCTTTCAAATCCTGTGAGTACTAAAGGGCTCTGATAGTTAATACCTTTCAATGTAACGCCATATTTTTTTAGTTTTAAAAGCATGTTCGAAATATATGTGATTTCGTTATAAAAGCAACACGTCAAACATTTCGCCTTTTGCAATTTTTTTCACGTTACATCGTCTTCATTCAGCTTCAGCATGTTCACTAATTGAATTACTAAACTAATAAATGAATGTTGATGAATGAATGATGAGGATGAATTCATCGCGGATTATAGCAAAATAGTAACGCCTACTTCTATAAATTATCTAAATTGAATTACTGTCAGTCTGTTGAGTATAGTATTTTCTCTTTAGTTTTACCTATTTTTGTATATTCTAAATGTAGCAGTTACAACTTTATTTGTATTATGTAAAAGTAGATATAATAGAAATCATTTTGAAGCCGACTGCGAAACAAATCGACTGTAATTGTCAAGCTTAATTGAATTCATATAGCGACTGTCATACGTAATGAGTCAGCTATTTACCATTTAATTAATCCCAGTTACAATTTTCAAACTAGTAGTGCGTTCTATTTTTATTTCGTTTTATTTAAATAAATAATTATAATTATATAAAATAATAAATATAATATTATATTATATTATTATATGTTAATTATTACATGTTTATGTTAAAATTATTATACCTTTTATTCGAAAATTAAAGGATTCGCAAATATTGCAAAATGTTGTCGATATACATACAAGTGTAAGCCAGCTTAAATTTATAATAACCTTTTTACCCCGAGCCCATTTGAGAATAATTAAAATTTAATTGAGATCTAAATATGTATATATAGAATCTGAATTTCGGAAAGGGCTCCAACAATTTACATGACGTTCATTTTGTAGAGGTTTCGGGGTCAATCGATCTCGGTTTTATTTTTAAAGAATATCTTTTAATCCCTGTTTTCAGACATTGTAAAACTGCTAAAATATAAATAGAATGCAAAGGTTAATTTTGCTGTTATTTGCAAAGTTGTTATACCTCAGTTGGGAACGGGCAGTGTAAAAAAGTGAAAATCTTTTAATGTATAGAAACAGGCTATACTCACGTCTTATTTTATCGGATAAGCCTGATTAGTTAGCTAAAGCGGGAACTGCCTCCGCGATAACCCCGCGTGAAGAGCTCATGAATAAGAGCACCGTATGGGCTTGAAACTAGTCCGGCTCTTCCGATAAAATAACACGTGAGTATAGCCGGTTTCTATACATTAATTATGAAAATCTTTTAATAAAATTACCGAGCAAGGAGCTGTGGTAGTCCAACGGTAACACCGTGCGACTCTTTCGAGGAGGTCACGGGTTCGGTCCCAGGCAGACAACGATGAGTTTTTATGTCAAAACTTTTGTGTCTAATTATTAATTAAAATTTATCACACGCTTTAATGGTGAAGGAAAACATCGTGAATAAACCTGCATATCTATTAGGAAGTCTGGAGATATATGTAACCTATCAATGTGCATTGGATCAGCGTGGTAGGTCTTAACTCCAATTCTTCTTTGAAAAACGGAGAGAAGAGGCCTATTCCCAGCCGTGAGAGAGTAACAGGCCGCTACTTTATTTTTTTACCGCAGGACTCGGTCACCCAGGCACCTACTGATCGTTAAAAAGATAAGGAGTACTTTAATATCCAATCGAGGATCATTGACAAAATATGGCCTCACTATCCACGGCTATTAGGCGCCCCGAAACTGTTATGACCCCTCGGTTGAGCCAAAAAGGCTTTATTATCCATTGTTCATCACCAAATTGTTGTTCTTTCTTAAATCAATAGGTCCTTATAGCGCTCGATATGATATCGCGAAGCGGAAGATGGCGTCCGAAATGTTGCGAAAATACAATGGGCAATATCGACATTTCCTTTACAGAATATATTGGGTTGATAATAATGCTTAGTAAGTAAGTAAAGTAACAGTTACTATCCCACTGCTGGGCATAGGCCTCTTCTCTCCGTTTTTTTTTTTTTTTGGAGAGAAGGATTGGAGCTAAGACCTACCACGCTGCTCCAATGCGGATTGGTAGGTTACACATATCCCCAGAATTATCTAGGGATATGTAGGTTTCCTCACGATGTTTTCCTTCACCGAAAAGCGTGTGATAAATTGCTGTTATCAATTAGACACTTAAGTTTTACTAGAAAACTCATTGGTGCCTGCCCGGGGTTTGAACCCTAGACCTTCTCGAAAGAGGCGCACGGTGATACCGCTGGGCTACCACAGCTTTTAATAATGCTTATTAGAAATAAAATATCGTATAAAAAAAATTAAAGACGTGGCTTTATAGCACTAATCTATATCATAATAGAAAGTGAAAAATAGTTGAGTTGAACGGTTGAGTAGAAAAGACCGCCCTGATTTCTTACCGAGGTGACGTAGCAGGCGAATAAGGTAAGTTTTTTTTTCATTAAATAGGTTTCAATCAATTTAAATGTATAAAAGCTAAAGTAATAATAAGTATACAAAATAAAAATACAAATATAAAAATATCTAAATAAATATAAAATAAAAATATACAAAATTAAATTAAATATAAAAAATTGAGAAAAGCAAATTGTGTATGTATTTAATTTAATTAAAAATAAAATAGATATATACACAATTTGCTTTTCTCGTGTCATATGTAAAAGAGGTGCTTAAAGTAGGCAGATTACAATAGATTACATTAAATTATATTTGAATTATTTGTTTCCGTTTTTAAAATATTGATAGAAATCATTCCACAAAATGGCGTCAATAACAGAGCATATACAATCAATAATTTTAAATGCAAAAAACAAACAAGTATAATATTAGGAGTTATATAATATGTTGTATTGTGCCTACTGAACAGAACCTAGTCAAAGTTTTACCTTACTCCCGAGTGTTTTTAAAAAGAAACTAAAATTTCTTTATATTCATTTATTTAACACTTTTACACATTAAAATTATATACTATCTTACTATTCTATACTACCTAACTATTCTATCTACTACCAGGTCTTGTCTGGTAGGAGCCGAGTTATGGACTGACTCTTTGCGATGGCTCCAGCGACCATCGTGTGAGCAATGCAGGTGGTCGCTCATTCTTGAAAACTGAATTGGCATTTCTCACGCTTTACCACCGCTTACTGGAATCGCGATTATTTAGCAAATACCACCCTGCAAGGCGTGGGATCAACATCCATAACTCCTCCCTCCTTAAGTTCAAAGTCAGCAGAGGGATGATTTTTCAGTCTGCTGATTTTGACTACAAAACTTTAAAGGCAAACGTTTGAATTTATACATTAATCCTAGAAAAACGCTTAACACTAGTATCGCATAGAGGATCACTGTTCCGAGACTGACACTTTTAATATTTATGGGCTTTTCACTATAAAAACTTATTTTTTCACTATCACTTTCTTTTAAACTATACGATAAGTGGCGAAGACGTTGAAGATTAACACTATCCAAATCTAAAAGCCTTTTTTCAGGTAGAGGGCTTAATGTCGCTAATTCAGGAACGTTTATGATGGGTAGTTGGTTAGAATAATTCACGATCTTACCAATTTTTCGATGATTTCTTAACGTCAACCCTTTAAGTTGAAAATAGCAATTATCTTCAAGGGTGAGTATATAGGTTCCTTGTATCTTTTCACGAGTTTCTTCAGTATTGCATGATTTTAAAAGAAGCGTTTCGAGCTTACTATATACAATCCATCGATTGTATTGGAGGGGTTCTATTTTAATTCCAGCTGTTTCAGCTAAAATTGGGCTGCATGCACTAGTATTTTTTGAAAAGAGTATCAATGCTTCTAGGCAGTTATCTTTTACTAGCAATTCCAATTCTGTATCGTGGCATAAAAATACTGATTGGTCCACTTCTTTACAGGGTTTAGGGAGTGATATGATTTTCGAACCTTTCACTAAAAGGTAAGGATTTTTAGGTATTATAAGGGATGTTTGATTAAATATATTGGTGATAGGGAGAGGTACGATTTGAAAATAATTAAATAACTCCTTTTGAACGAGAGGGATATCTAAAATAAATGTTATCTGATTTTCCTTAGAATAAGCTTTTAGTTCAATAGATTTTTCTATATTAAGAAGGTTTCCTATACTAACGGGGTACATTAATTTGTCGGTTTTTTCAATGTCTATTAACAAATTATACAATTCCTCCGGGTCTATTACAGATTGGTGTAAAGTTTTTAATTTACTAAAAGCTATGGCTGTTTCAATTTCGTCTACTTTAACATACAACATTTGAAAGCTATGTAAGAACAAATGGTAAGTACTAATTAATCTAGTAGTACTTATTACCTGCTTTGTGTTATTTATCCACATAATTATATCAGAGAGTTCTTTATCTAATTGAAGTAAATTAATTTTTGAGGAGCCCGTAATGTTAATAAAGGAATCTACTATTTTAGGAACAATAGTCATTTTTTTTGATAATCTTTCTTGTTCCGTTTTCAAATCAGAAATCAATCCCTCATACTTTAAGGCGTCATTATTATCTAGATTTCCTGTAATGATTTTAATAAATGAACCTAGGGGATTTATGAGGCCACGTTTGACTCTTCTTATAGAAAAAAGCTGTCTACATTTTTGAACAGTGACATTAAGAGACAGATCCGTTTGCATTTTAATATTAATTATATCATTATAGATTGTTTTATATTCAAAATACCTTAATAAATTTATATTAAAATGTTCATATATCCTAACAGTATAATCTAAATCTTCTTTCAACAAACTTAAATCTAAAATCTTAACATAAGACCAACTATCATAGGTAATAAAAGCTTGGCCTTCTTGTATAGGCAGAATACCAGGGTTATGTTCGATTTTCTGCACTAGGGCCTGGATCGTGAGGACCTGGACTACCAGGGGAGTGACGAACCTGTGAAGGACGTTTGATGTCTTTAATTGGCACTCGTGTGTCGCGATTTTGAACTCTTACAGGAACGGTATTCCTGGAGATTTCACCGGTTACTCTAACTTTCTGGTAACGAGGTTTATCCTTACTTCGTCGGGTATTAACACCCTTAATAAAAATCTCATCGTCATCACTAATGTTAAATGATGTTTCGCCTCCCCGTTTTTCTCTAATTTTTACTTTCTCTTTTAACATTTTATCTGTCAAATGTCGATAAAGGAAAGACGTTCTTTTTACATGATCCCTGACTAATTTCTGAGTGTATTGTTTATTAAAATCCACGTTGAACGAGTTAGATGAAGAGGTATGCCCAAAAACTACCTCAAAAGGTGTAAGACCTGTGGTCGAATGTATAGATTGATTATATGACATTACAGCATAAGTCATGATAGAGGATGCGTCCGTCAGTTTATGTTCATATTTTGCTAGGCGATAAATTTCTAAGATAGTTGAATGAAATCTTTCTATTAATCCCATCGAGTTAGGATTATGCGGTGTACCTATGTGAAGTTCTATTTTATAAAAATTCAAAGTTTCTTTCAGTAATGTATTATTAAATTCTGTACCGGGGTCCGAGCTGATTTTATTAGGAATGCCATAAAATGAGAAGTATTTGATTAAAGCACGTACTACTTCGGGGGTGGATCTATTAGTCAGTTCGAATGCCTGTCCGATTTTGCTAAACGCATCGATAAGGGTTAAAAAATGTTTTCCCTCTATAGAAAATACATCCATAAAAATTTCCTCAAAGGGTTTTGTTTGAGTTTGAGTGAGTTGGAGTTTAGGCTTTAATGGTTTACGATCATATTTCATTTGCTTACACAATTCACACGCATTAATTACGGACGACACGGTTTGATCCATATTATTCCAATAATAAGTACGTTTGATTTTCATAAGCGTTTCCTTAATACCTCTATGACACGAGGGTCCTTGGTGGTATTTTATGACGATATATCGTTGTTCTTTTTCGTCAGAAACGTATATTATTCTTTTTGTGCATTCGTATATTTTAACGGAACCCTTTTTAAAAAGCTCTATTACGGTTTTTACAAAGTCTTTTCTATGCATATCATTTTCGAAGTAAATAAATTGTCTTATTTTGGGGTTTATGTATTCTTTTAAAAATTCTTTAATTAATTCAGAATTTCCTACAGGCATGTGGACCTCAATAACCTTCTGTTTGTCACGGGAAAAATTCTGAACCGAGGTGTGGTCTCTATTCCAGGTAAATATAAGCATTTGGTGTGGTTTTGTGTCAATAGCTTCGTTGAGTATGGGAATAGTGTCACAGTCCATGTCTAACGCGGAAAGTGCGGTATCCGTTCGCGAGCTACAGCTTATTGTACTTTCAGATGGCGAACGTATAGGATATGATAAATTTGTTTCGTCAGAGTCGGGGATAGTTATAGTTCTTTCTTCGTCATCGGAGCTACTGTTTAAGGATACTGTATCGACGTTAACTTGAATGGAGGTGTTGTCTTTTTCGTCCAGCGTGTTTAATTTTATTCGCGAGAGTGCGTCCGCGTTACTATTCTGTTTGCCGTTTTTATACACGATATCGTAATCGAATTCGGATAATCGTAATTTCCACCGTGTAAGCTTGCTATTAGGTTCCTTTATAGAATTTAACCACGCTAAAGGTCTATGATCTGTGTAAATAACAAATTTTCGGCCATATAGGTACGGTTGGAATACTTTTACAGACCATACTATCGCAAGTAGTTCCTTTTCGATAGTGCTGTATCTGGTTTCACAATCGTTTAAGGTACGACTAGCATATGCAATGGGTAAATCACTACCTATGCTTCCTTGTGAGAGGACCGCGCCAAGTGCATAATTTGATGCGTCTGTTGTTAATACGAATGGTTTTGAAAAGTCGGGAAATTGTAACAATGGAGCATTAACTAGAAGTTCTTTGCATTTGTTAAACGCTGAAATATATTCCGCGGTAAATTCTATCTTTCGTCCTTTCTTAAGACAAGATGTAAGAGGGTAAGTTATTTTGGAAAAATCCTTTATAAATTTCCGGTAATAGCCGATTAAACCTAAAAAACTTTTTATTTCTGTGGATGTCTTTGGAATCGGTATATTTAAAACGGTTTTAATTTTGTCATCATTTGGCTTAAGGCCATTTTTTGTTATTGTATGTCCTAAATATAGGACCTCCTTTTTTAGAAATTCACATTTGTCTAAGGTGACCTTCAGATTAGTTTCCCTCAATCGATCGAATACTTTTCGTAATTTATCAATGTGTTCTTGTAAACTAGATGAATATATAATAATGTCGTCTAAATAAACTAGACAGTGTATTCCCTGTAAACCACGTAGAACGTTATCCATAGCTCTCTGGAAGGTGGCTGGAGCTGTTTTCAATCCAAACGGCATACGAGTAAACTCGTAGTGACCAGACTGGGTGGTAAACGCTGTCTTGTGCCTATCTTCCTCGCTTACCTCGATTTGGTGATAGCCACTAGCGAGATCTATTGTGCTAAAGTAAACAGATTTACCTAACTTGTCAAAAAGGTCTGTTATATTCGGTAAGGGGTATTTGTCGTCCACAGTAATTTCATTTAAGCGACGATAATCGATAACCATTCTAAACTTGGGTTTTCCAGATGCATCCATCTTCTTTGGAACCAAGTGCACAGGTGCACTCCAAGGTGAATGGGATTCACGAATAACATTGTCCCTAAGTAGCTTATCGACTTGATTCTGAATTTCGATATTTTGCGACGGAGGGTGTCGGTACGGTCTTAGATAAATAGGGTCTTCGTTTTTTGTACGTATGTGGTGTTTTACATGGTTTGTAAAAGATAGCGGTATGTCATCACAGTAAAATATGTCACGATATTCGTAGCAGAGGCTAGAAATCATATTACCTTCTTCTGAGTTCATGTGACCTAAGCGTAATTTTGATAGGTTTTGTAACAGCAAGCCGTCATTTTCGTCATTTCCAGAAGTTGTATTAATTTCACACAAGTTATTTTCAAACTTTGTTACTTTTAAAGGTCGGTCAAAAGTTAAAGTAATAGTTTGATCTGAAAAGTTCTGAATTACCGATGTAGCGTATGAGTTAACACATTTAACTAAGGCGCTAGGCATACGGACTCCTGGTCCAAAATTAGTGTAATTCAGAATAGCTTCACCGTTTTCTAAGTTCGTCGGGATTTTCACTCGAGTTTCTGTTCGTGGTTGTAATGTTAACTCATATGGTGGGCTATATAGAATAGGTATACTGGTGTCACGCGTATGTAAAATTTGATTTTTCATATCAACCGTAGCGTCAAGTTGTTTCAGTAAGTCGGATCCTATTAGTCCGTCGTAACGTTTGTCCACATTATATACATAAAATTTATGGGTGGAGTTACTCTTAAAAGTTTTTAAAAGAGGTATGTTTATCACCTCGCTATGCTGACTGCGAGCGTGGGTGCTTATTACTTCAAACGGCTCTGAATATTTAAAGTTCTTAAAGTATATGTTTGCCTTTTCAGGGCTTATGAATGACCGAGTACTACCCGTGTCAATCATAAACTTAGCCTGAATTTCAGGAAGGTTAATGTGTGGTAGTTTAAGTATACTGTCACAGTTAAGATATATTATTTCGGTTTGTCCGTTGAGGCTGTTGTACAAAAATTTTCCTCGGGTATTGACTCAATTTCCACTAGTTCTTGCGGTTCGGGGTTAGAGTTATTTGCACAATAGGGGTCTACATATTTTTCGTATGATTCGTCATAGCTACAGGTCGGGTAAGTGTCATAGTCATCCTGCGTTAAATAGTCGATGTTATAGAATACGTTCTCGGGAACTTCCGTCATGTTGTGTCTTATTTGTGGTGCCGTGCGCATAGAAACGTCCGTAGGGTTGTAATGGTTTTGCGGCCTGGGTATGCCGAATTTAAATCTATTCTGATTTTCTGAAAATCCCGGTTGTGTTATTTGTCTGTTAAAGTTATTATTATTAAACGTCGGATATCTAATTTGATTTTGCTGCGGTATGCCAAATTTAAAATTTTGTTGATGGCTAGGAATACCAAATTTAAAGTTGTTATTTTGGAAATTATTTGGAGGTCTGTATCCCTGACCAAATTGATTTATTGGCCTTATTTGGAAGGGGTTTACTTGGTTAGGCTGTTGATTAAATTGACGTTGAAAATTATTTGGACCTGCTCTATGCATAGACTGAGGAATACCGAATTTAAAATTATTGTTAAAAGATGGCTGTAATGATGGATTTTGTGGGGGTTTAAAATTATTTTTATTTTTATTTTTGAAATTATACTGAAATTGGAAATTAACTTCTTCCGTAACGTAAGCTAAAGCGGTTTCCAATGTTTTTGGATTTTTAAGGCGTACTATTCTAATTAAGTCCTCAGGAAGATTATAAAGAAAAACATTCAAGGCTACATTGTTATAAATAATGATTTTTGATTCCTTCAGGCTCTCTTCCTCTATTCTATTGACTTTCGAAATTAAAATACTCCGCATGTTCTGAATTCGTTTGCAAAAATCTTGGTATGACTCGCCAATTTTAATTTTTAAAGACTCTAACTCTATGGCAACGCACTCCTCTGATCGAGGGTCGCCGAAGTGCTGTATTAGCACTTCTTTCATATCATGCCAGGACCCAATATCTTCCCTTTCGCTTATAAGGTTCGCTGCCCTACCTGTCAGTCTACTTGTTATTGCATGGAATAAATATACTTCCTGGGCCGTACTATTCGATGTTCTAAAATTTAAAATTACATACTCGCATTTTCTAATAAACATATTTAATAATTCGGCCTCTCCTTCGTATTTGGGTATTAGTTCTAAAATTTCACGTGGAACCATATTTATTTGTTCCATTTTCCCGAGATTGTACGAGCACAAAGCAAATAATAAATGGTATCACACAAAAATAACAGTATATAAACAGAAACAAATTATTTTAAAATTAATATACAAAAATACCTATATTAAGAAAGTCTCAAATATAATTGTATATAAAAAGAATTAATTTATATTTCCTCTAAAAAGGAATATCAATTAATTTACTAAACACAAAAATTCTATCATATAAAAATCTTCAAAAATAAATGTATTTTATTCTCATTGTTATATATTTTTTGTTCATAAAAAAAAATCTCTTTATTATTTAATTATCTATCCGTCTTAATAACTAACACCTTTACAATACGATTTTTGTTATTGCAGGAATATCAGATAACTAAAAATGTAAAAGTTTCGTTAATAAATAATTAGACGCGAAAATAGCAAACAGTAAGGGATAAGGACACACAGGATAGTGAAAAGTTCTACTCACAACCTCGTCGTCTTCATCTCCCTGTTAAGTAGCTGCTTTCGAGTCAGGAGCGCTTCTTTTGACTTATTTATTTGTTCGATTTCGGATATTCGCGAACCGCGCCGGGACTGAGTTAGGAATCCTAGACGACGGCCTATTTCGAACTATCCGCTCCGGCTGCGCCAGTCAAAGTTTTACCTTACTCCCGAGTGTTTTTAAAAAGAAACTAAAATTTCTTTATATTCATTTATTTAACACTTTTACACATTAAAATTATATACTATCTTACTATTCTATACTACCTAACTATTCTATCTACTACCAGGTCTTGTCTGGTAGGAGCCGAGTTATGGACTGACTCTTTGCGATGGCTCCAGCGACCATCGTGTGAGCAATGCAGGTGGTCGCTCATTCTTGAAAACTGAATTGGCATTTCTCACGCTTTACCACCGCTTACTGGAATCGCGATTATTTAGCAAATACCACCCTGCAAGGCGTGGGATCAACATCCATAACTACCTTTTTTACATGTTTATCTTTACTTAAGAATGTAATCCTACGCAATATAAATTACAATATTAGTACTTACCGCCATCTGCCGAACGCCGAGAGCAACCCCCGCTGTGACGTCATCTAAACGTGCGACGTGTATCCAAACTATGACGTCATCATAATATACATCAGTACACGCGCGACTTGTACGCGTCAAATATTAATTTCATGTAATATTCAAAATACACTACGGACCTTATTTCATTTGGAAAATTTAAATGAAAAATGTTATTGGCCCGATATTGTAAGTGGCAATTACCCTGCCTTGAGCTCCGGGGGTCGTGGGTTCGATTCCAGCTAAAGGCTAATAACCTATTATTAAATACTAAACTATAAATTCTAATAATTTGCCGGTTCTTCAAGTTTGGGTGTATTTGAATCTAGTTCCTGCCCTTATCCATGTTATAAACATGTTGTAGCATGATTTGGCTACGTATTTTACGACCGGCCGCCTTTTGGTGTATTTGAGTATTTATTTAAAAACTATATTATATGTATATTAAACTAGCTTCTACCCGTAACTTCATTTGCGTAGACTGTTATCGTGTGATAGGTTGATAATAGATGGCGCTTTTCAATGACATCCTATTCCTGTAGAATTAACAGGATTTCTATAGCCTATAATTCTGTGTATAAGTAATAATTGTGCCAAACTTCATCGATATCGGTTCAGGGGATCGCCGTGAAAGAGTAACAAACATACATCCATACTCACAAAGCTTCGTATTTACTCGTATAATATTAGTAGTGTTAACCTGTTTCTGTCACCCATAATCCAAAATCCTTTACGTGGATGACGGACGCCGGCGTATCTATATACTCGCATGTATCCCATATCATCATCATCTTCCTGCCCTTATCCAACTCTAAGTGGGGTCGGCACAACATGTTACAAACATGTTGTCATATGATTTGGCTACGTATTTTACGACCGGCCGCCTGCCCGACGTCAACTTACCTTAGTCGTATTTTACGACTCCTCTGTAAGAAAGAGGTTGGTCTATTCTACTCAGCCGGATACCACACGGCGGTCGTATGTATCCCATATATTTACTATAATAATTTTAAACAGAAAACACGTCAATTGGTCAATAAATAAGTTCCAACTCAGTTTTTTAAACTTACAAATTTTTGCGTACTAAAATTTCACCCAAGACACCGTTTTAATCCACCGCCACCACAATACACAAGCACTACATCGCAAAGCGCTTTGCGATTTGCGATTTTGGTCGTGGAGTCTATCTCCTGACGATGCTTCGGTTGCGGCGCGAAACGATTGTTGAGTTTGTGATAGTGAACGTATATAGTGCTTGTGTATCACGGTGGCGGTTATGGAGGTTTGTGTATGTGTTTTTACGAATCCTGCATGTATCAGGTATGATAACCGATTGTCCGCTCTACATTTAGCATTATATATATTTTCTATTTTACTTTATCGCGGATTATAGCAAAATAATTTTATTATTACTTTTGTATTATGGATCTCCGCAAAGTAACGCCTAATTCTATAAATTACATAGGAAAAGGAAAAACCAAACGTGAATTAAACAATATTTATTACATTAGATACCGCAACTTTCTCAAACCAACAAAAATCTAAAATGACCTACAATATTTATATATAGTTAATGACAAAAGTAACTGCTAAAACTAAATATAACAAGATTATAAAGAACAAAGCGTTACACAGCAAGTTAAAAAATGGAAGCTTAGACTATATAAAACTTACATTAACCGATCCCACCATGCTCGATGTTCATAACATTTTCATGAATTTCATTACATATATTTATAATGGCAGATTTTAAACATTTATGCATATTTTTATACAGGGTGGTACCGACAATACGAAATTAAATGAATCCACTGATCATTGGTGCGTAACAGATAACTTTGGCATAATTCAATCTTAAATGTCGTAAATAAAATGTATTTTAGAAGATAATATATATAATATAATTGAGATCTGGTGGTTCAAAAATCAGGAGGAGAATAACATTATTGTTTTCTCTCCCTCGCACCATTACTATTAATTTTAGGGTCAAGTATATTATTTGTTTCATGTGTCGTAATAAGGTAAGGTCATTGATCGTCGTAAAATTATTCCTGTAGGTAAAATGCTTATCACTGAATTAACTGTTTTTTTTCTATGTAGGGTGCTGAGATGTGTAGGTAAGTAAAATTAAAATTAATGTCGTATGGTCGGTAGCTGTGTAAACATACGGGTCACATCGCGAGAAAATAGTTACATTTGTATAAGGTTCGACCTTTCGGCAACCAACGTCGACCACGGTATACGCAACTCTAACGGAGGTAACTCGATTTTCTCGCGATATGACCCTTATGATTATATAATAATAAACTCACTTTATAAGGAAACATTACATACCTAAGTCATGCAAACTTTAACATGCGAACAATCAATGTGATATCAAAAATACTCGGCCGCAAACAACAGTTCAAAACTGAATTCGCTATCTATTCTACTTTAATATTGCTACGAATGAAAACTTTACTCAATTGTAATAACCACCTTTTTAAATCAATCTAATCACCGATAAATATCAGTGGCTTAAAGTACACTGAATGCGTGGGGCGCGACGTGGACATTACTACTGAGCACTGCCTGTTAAGACACCGGTCATTAATGATAATAAAAGAAGACGCAGCGTGCCCATATTCTGGAGAAGAAACGAGTCTTGAAGTTGCGAGATCAGAAGTGGACAGCTCTTGGCTTAACACTACTATCTGACTGCTTAAAGTACTATATGTGAGTGGTGGCAGAAGGTTGTTTCCTCGTAACATCAATTACCAGAACCAAAGAAGACGCAGCGTGCCCAGAGTGTGGAGAAGAAACTAGTCTTCACTTCATGGCTATGTACTCAGGTAATATGGGTGATAGTGGGTTAGAATGCAATTAAAGTTGAGGGCCTAATAATAATAATTCAGGGATATTAGCAGGTCCATAAGGGCAACGGGTAGGTTAGACCATGTGACATGTCTTGACAGCCGCGAAACCATTGTCTTATCACAGGGAAATGGGTAGAATAGTCCAAAATAGGAGCTGATTACTGTCCTGTACCGAAAGGCGGTTCCAAGATTAGATAGATGGCGCCACTCAGGTTAATGAAAAATGAGGATATGTCTATAAAATTACTAAAATTGCATCAGATTTCACCACATTACTGTTTTACTTTATATTACAATGTTTTATAAAGCTATAAACAGAAAGAATAAGTAAGTAGAAAGAAAGTGGGGTGGATACTGGAGCAGATATGAAGACGGTATCTCAGTACGTTGCGCAGGCGACATGTCTGTATACAACACTGTTAGTTATCTAATAAAATCCGCACGCCAGCTGTCTAAGTTTGTGCTTGTTAACTAGAAAACTTTAACAGGTGTCTAGCAAAAATTTCTGGCAAACTTAAACTCGACAGCAATGATGCGCCAACTATAACTATCTGATATAACCGATCGCTACTTATTCTAATTCGATATTGCTTTGCCAAGGCCCGATTGGAACCCGAATTCAAGGTCAGTTTGACCTATACAACATCGAAATATCGAGCAAACTTGAAACAAACGGCATTTCGGCAGTCCTAGTGATATAAAAAGTGTCGTCGAACTAAACCAAGCATGATTTTCATCTTTTCTGATCCGCTGAATACTAACGTAAATATTAATGTGTGTGCCGGTGTTATTTGATTTTAATTCCATAAACAAGTATATGATGAATCGACTCGTCTGATCGTACTAATCATGAATATATTCATATTATTATACCTCGATGATCATTACTTTCTACTTTTATCATTCTGGTAATCATCGTTCAATCGTCTACAACTTTTCAATGGAAACGAACTATAAAACATAAATCGTTCCTTGGCAAGCGAGTTAGTGATCATAGCTGATCCAAATTCTGCTCTTATTATTTGATTTTTTACGTCGCGATACAGGTCGCCAATATCTCATCGGTCCGTCAGCGGTGTGACGCGGGCAGGCAAGTTGTTTTTTACCTCTTTTGTATTCATTTCATATGCGTTCACATAAAACACGTTCAATATGAATAAAACGATTATAGTACTTTCGTTTATTAGTCTCGTAAACCTAAAACTAATTTTTAAGTTTATTTAAGACTATAGTATTTTGCTATTCAAAGGAATAAATTTTATTTACATCGTAAAAATTAAAAGAGGTTTTAATTAGGTCAATCGATCAATAGATTAAGAATAACTAATATTTTTCAGCGATCATAGAAGAAGACAGATGAGCTAGTGAGATAATGTTAGTATTGTTATTGAACGCGCACATACCGAACGGACCGCGACTCTGCCGGCGGAGGCGCCGCGCGGACGCGGTTTGAGGAACACACGGGACAGCAGCGCAGCCGCATGTAAGCCATTGATTGCGTGTGCGGCGTTGAACAGAATTTGACTGCCGTATTATACAGTGTAATTTAAGTAAATACATAGCACCCCTCGATACTTCGCATTAACCGGGCTAAAGTCGGACAAGAGGCGTTTTCGATGCCCGTCGTTTACAGCATCTCTTATCCCCGACATTTCGTGTGCTCTAGGATTCGGCGCTCGCCCCATTAAGCTTGCCAAATTTACGTCTGCATTTTATTTTTCCCACGTCACTATTGAAAAACCCACCCTAGTCTATCCACCCATCGACAAATGTCACTTTGCTGACTCGCCGACGTGATGGCGGTATAGCCGAGAGTATTGATTGTATTCAATAATTTAAGGCGATACGGACAGCAGCGTTGTCGGATCGACAGTTACGGCACTGATCACGAACTCGCACGCCAAAATGACATTATTATAAAGAACAATATTAATTATTAACTTCCAGACAAAGTACATTGTCGATAGACAATTTTCGATCAAACAAAGTATATAAACTGACGTAGTACTAATCAGTCCTTCCGATATAGTTAGAGTAAGATAATGTTCCGTGAGGTCTCTCTATAGTCGGCGCCGCGTTCACTTATTTGCGCCTAGTTTGAACTTTCAGGATGTATTCTTTATTCGGTGACCTGGAATATAAATGGCCATAGTTAATAATCATCACCCATATAAGTTTAGGCCGCGTGCGAGGGGGCGCGGCCGCACTCCGCTGTCCGTAAAGCATATACAAAAATACATAGGTTTTATCAGACTGAATTAGCAGCAGGGTATACTTTGTATATCTATATTTAACATATTAAGCTAAGCTATATATGAGCTATATCTAACATGGCTAAATGACTCGACTACGGGCCTGTTTCACGAGTTACCAATAAACTGACAGTTAACTCATAGGGAACATACCTGAAACATATCTCGAAATTTTGCGTTCCTCAGGTTTCTGATAGTCTCATTCAGCAGTTAAAATCCCTATTAAGTTAACAGGTAGATCGTGGTTTTTTGTTTATCTGCTGGATAGCAAATACCTTTTTCAAAATGGCCGCAATTTATATTTTTTAATTTTTCGCTCTATTAAGTCTCTTTTTGGAGACATTTATCTGCTACTTAATTTATTTTTCGGTTAACTATCCACACTTTATTAGTAAGTTGTGAAACAGGCCCTAAATTAACAGATATGTGTAAAGTAAGTAAGTAAGTAAGTAAGTAAGTGGCCTGTTACTATCCCACTGCTGAGAATAGGGCTCTTTTCTTCGTTTTTTGGAGAGAAGGATTGGAGCTGAGACCTACCGCGCTGCTCCAGTGCGGATTGGTAGGTTACACGTATCCCCAGAGTTCTCTAGAGATACGCAGGTTTCCTCACGATGTTTTCCTTCACCGGAAAGCGTGTGATAAATTGCAATTATGAATCGGACACATAAGTTTTAACAGAAAAACTCATCGGTGCCTGCCCGGGTTCGAGCCCGTGACCTCCTCGAAAGAGTCGCACGGCGTTACCGCTGGGCTCCCACAGCTACGGCATATGTGAGTGGTATAGCTATGGCATATGTGTAGGTGCCTGGCATTAAATATAATGTATCAGTAAATCGCGTTCCACTCGCCTCACTGGCCTCCATTAATTCCAACCTGGAATCCTTAACCAGGCATCGTACAGGTATCGTGACATCATGACTTCTGCGTAAGAGTCCAGTGACTGCGGGGACGCACCGTCGCCCGTCGGTTCAGCATTCAGTTCGTGTTGTGATGCTCCTGTTGATTGAAACAAATATTCAAAAGAGATACATATAGAATTAAGTTTTTTTTACACGCTTTATTGATTCCATATATAATCGCTCACGTACGCCGTGTGGTATCCGGCTGAATAGAATAGTACCACCCTCATTTCTTACCGAAGTGTCGTAAAAGGCGAGTAAGGTAAGTCGACCCACCGTGTGGTATCCGGTTTAGTAGAATAGACCACCCGCTTTCATATCGAGGTGTCGTAAAATACGACTGAGGTAAGTTGACCTCAGGCAGGCGGCCGGTCGTAAAAACGCAGTGATAACAAATCATGTGATAACATGTCGTGCCGACCCCACTTAGAGTGGGATAAGGGCAGGAAGATGATGATATATCGATCACGTAGTATTAAAGTGATCTAATTCAAAACAGTTATTTTGTGGCCTACAAAACTCGGGAGTGTTAAAAGATCCATAATTAGCAAGAGCAAGAAAACACTACAACTATTTACTTACCTTGGTATCATTGAAATAAGAATTACAGTATTTGTTACTGAAATACGCCGAATTTAGAATTAATTTTTAAACGAATCCTGCATGTATCAGGTATGATAACCGATTGTCCGCTCTACATTTAGCATTATATATATTTTCTATTTTACTTCATCGCGGATTATAACAAAATAATTTTATTATTACTTTTGTATTATGGATCTCCGCAAAGTAACGCCTAATTGTGTAAATGACTAGTGTGGTCTTTCTTTTATTTAATCTATACTTACAAAATCTCGTATTCATCGTAATACTTCGTAAACATCTCGGTAGCGTCGATGCATACAGTAATAGCGCCTCTAGGAATCGCGCTCTGCTGAAGGCGCTCCTCTTCACGCTCCCTTTTTAATCTGTAATACAAATCTACCAATAAGTCAGAGTATCAGTCGTCATATACACTATATTTTTAGCAATTTAATTGTTATGCATAAAAATATAAAGAATTATATGACGATAGATGATGTATATGATAGACATAGCAACCGACATGAGCTTGCGGCTCCTGATTTGCGTCCTGCAAAGTACGTAAGTCATTTGTGTGTTTGGGTATAAAATTCTATAATGAAATTCCGCACTCAATTGCCATTACGGCAGTTAAACAAAACCGTTAATTACAAACTAAAACAGAAAGCCTACTATACTATTGAGGATTACTTGGATGATAAGAATGCGTGGAAATGGCTCAGTTAAATACAAAAGATCATAGTACTGTTTCTTTGTATAATATAAAATATAATAACTTTTATCATTATCACTGGGATGATCAGATGACGTCCAAATTCAAGCTAGATAAATGTTACAAAATTTTGTCGCAATATAGAGCTAAGACATGTAGCCGTGTGGTATCCGGCTGAATAGAATAGTACCACCCTCATTTCTTATCGAGGTGTCGTAAAAGGCGACTGAGGTAAGCCGACCCGCCGTGTGGTATCCGGCTGAGTAGAATAAACCAACCTAATTTCTTACCGAGGTGTCGTAAAAGGCGACTAAGGTAAGTTGACGTCAGGCAGGCGGCCGGTCGTGAAAACGCAGCCAAATCATGTGACAGCATGTTTATAACATGTCGTGCCGACGCCACTTAGAGTGGGATAAGGACAGGAAGATGATAATGATCGAGCTAAGAAATGGATGACAGAATGTATGCAAATGAGATGAGAATGTTAAGGTAGAAGTGTGGCGTGACAACACTGGATAAAATACGCAACGTATAGGAAGTCTGAAGGTCCGTTACAGAAACGACGACGGTATGGAGGTGTCATGAGGAGGAGTGAGAATCACGTCACCAAACGAGTATTTAATATGTGGATAGATGTGTTACAAGAGGGAGACCTATAGGATAGTCGCATTATCTGAGGTATGACATGCATATAAAAGAGGTAGCGCCAGAGTTGACGAAAGGTAGAGAATGGACCAGAAAAACATGTTGTAGGACTAAAGTACACCTCTAGGTCGTCAGCAGAAGTCAGCTCTTTTAACAAAATTTTGCACCATTTAGCAATGAAGATCCGCTTATCTTGTCAATATGTCGCTATCGACACGCCGTCAATGTGTAGTCAATGTTCGCTTATCTCGTCGATTGATATGTCAGCTGATATGGGTCTTAGCTTTGAAACTTCTCTCCAAAAAACGGAGAGAGGAAGTCTATGCCCAGCAGTGGGATAGTAACTGGTCGTTACTGTACTTACCAGCAGCAATTATAACATCATCATCCTCCTGCCCTTACCCCACTCTAAGTGAGGTACGACATGTTATAAACATATTGTCACATTTGACTAGGCGTTTTACGACCGGCCACCTGCCTGACGTCAACTTACCTTAGGCGCGTTTTACGACGGGCGCCTGCTTGACGTCAACTCACCTTAGTCGTATTTTACGACTCCTCGTTAAAACAGAGGACAGTCTAAGCCACTCAGCCGGATACAACACGGCGGGTCAACTTACCTTATTCGCCTTTTACGGCACCTCGGTAAGAAATGAGGTTGGTCTATTCCACTCATACAGACACCGGATGGCTGGCAGCAGTTATAACAATGCAGAATAAATGATAACAACATTTCGGCGAAGATCGTTACGATCTCTATTTACAGGTATATACTTTATTGAAAAGATCAGATATTCTATAGATAAATATCAATTACTTACCTCTCATATTCTTCTCGGATCTCCGTAGGGGTGCGTGTACGGAATGTAACTTCCCAGCCATCAACTTCAAGTCCTTTGTTGCCTTGAAAATAATAAACAAATACATTGAATCACAGGCAGAGGACATTTTTCAGAAGACATGGAAGATTTTCATTAAGTTCAGCATGTAGGGTTTTGAGGGGAAAATCGATCTAGCACGGTTTTATCTTAAAAAAATGTTGTTTCATCCCTGTTTTCGAGCATTGAAAAAATGTAGAATTGATAGCAAATGATATTTTTGTCTGGCAAACGTAATGCTGTGACAGCTTAATAGTAATGGGCGAACCAAAAAAGGTCGAAACCAGGGTTCGAAACCGACTTGTCGGTGGCGCTTTCTTATTTTAAATTGCATTTTTTCTCTTTTTTATTTATTTAATTGCTTTTTTTAAATCTTTAAATAAAATATTGAACAAGGCTCCGTCATCCACGTACTGATTTATTTATTTTGCAAAATACAACGGATAAATAATATTTTAAAACAAATAATTAGGGTTATAAATTTTTTATAGCCAATCCAATTTGTGAGTCAACATTAGCTTGTATATTGTAGTGATGCATATCAAAAAGTTTTTGGACCCTGTGCTTGTTATTATTGTTTCTGAAAGTAATAATAGATTAATGATGATGTTAAAAATGCAAATGTCTGTCTGTCTACATGCTGCCTACACATAGAATTTCATGATAATCTTTAGAACCGTTGCCAAGATTCAGAAAATATAAACTCAGCCATTCCACTACAATTTAAAAGATTTACCTAATGTATCATATATAGCCCGTTTGTGTGAATCTGACAACACTTCATACGCCTGCTTTATTTTGTTGAAAACCTGTTCTGCCCATACTTTTTTGTTAACACAGTAGCTGTGCTTGACTGGATGAAACATTCGCGAGAAGCGACGGTAGGCGCTGTTTATTTCATCTAATGTGGCCTAAAAAAATGATTTAAATAAATAATAATAATAATAAATATATGGGACACTTACACACGGTCGTCCGTCCCCAAAGTAAGTAGCTTAATACTTGTGTTACGGGTGACAGACAACTGGTGAATATATACTTATATAATTGTTAAATACATACTTAAATACAAATATTCATATACAAATATAATAATAAAATTGTTGAAATATAATTTCAATATTTCAACAATTTTGTATAGAGAAGAGTAATAGTATAATAAATTTATATAATGCTAAATGTAGAGTGGACTATCCGGTTTCATACCAAATACATGCAGATTCATAAACCTGCACCACCGCCACCACAATACACAAGCACTTCACACATTCACTATCACCAACTCAACAATCATTTCGCCCCACAACTGAAGCATCATCAGGAGATAGACTCCATTACTAAATCTCAAAGCTTGGAGTCTATCTCCATAGAAAAGACAATCACTGTTGAGGTAGCCACAATGAAAAAGCAAAATGTAATCAAACAAGAAATTGTGAAAAAATTACACTAAATAAAACAACACATAGTGTGGTATTACAATGCCAAACAAAACAGGATAGCCATTTAGAACTTTTAAAGAAATTGACAAGAAATTATTAACTACACTATATAAAATCCTGACTTGGCATCCTTTTTTTTATACAGGATAAACACCCGTATGGGTTATATTGGACTCGCACCGACTAAAATAACGTGTGTGCTCCACCTAGGGTAGGGACCTCTCAAATGAGAAGCCCCCTCTGCTAACTGATGCTTCGGGAGCACCAGATGCATCAACCACCTCGGAGACCTGTAAGCCAGGCATCTGATAAAGACTTGGCTCCCTAACTTACCTTTTCCTAACTACCTTTCAACCTTTTGACTCATGCTCCTGCATCTTATATGAATTTATTCCACACAATAAACTTTTGGTACATTCATACGGTGAATATTAATGGCTAAAGTGACTGAAAAGATTAAATTATAAAGGATTTCTATATGCTGTTCTTAGTATTAGTATATTATATAGTAGTTAGTTACATTTTTCAGGTGGTAGCAAATGATTTTCCCATTTGTTATGATCATATGGAACTTATTTGGTCAATATAGCAATACTTAATTACCAAATAAATCAAAATGAATGAAAGGTTTAGTTGTAAGTATAAATTAACCTATAGCAGGTTATAACCTATAAAAGCCGCCAAAACCGGCAAAATATTTTTGATTTAACTTTTTTATTGCAAATTAATGAAAGTTTATATAAGTTTACAAGTGACCATTGTTAGTAGTATTCTTTATTTATCTTTAGTAGTAATCATTAGCCTAAAAATTTTCTGATATATTGTATACACCTGTGTTAGTAGAACGAAATTTTTCAACATTATACACAATATTACAGCAATATTATAAGGGATTCTGTGTTGTTAATGTATATTAAACATTATTATATAATATAGATGCAATATTTGGGTGATTTTACGAAATAAAAAAGGAATATATTTACCGTCCTAGATAAATTAAGAATCTGATAATAACTCTCTTCTGGTAAAATATATTCTCCTTCTTCTTTCATTTTTAGAGTTTTATATGAAATTATCCAAAAAAATTAGTTGGCCAATTCAATTTCGTTAACGGCCGCACTGACAATTATCCTATATAGTGTATTTATTATCTATGCTGACAATTATTTCAATTAATAGTCTATGCCGTCAATTAATATCATTATCGATGATACATGAATATATCAAGAAGTAAATCAGACGATAACGAACATAGATCACTAACTATAAAACAATGATAACGAACATGATCATTGATCTTTACATGTCTCTCTTGAACTTAAAATGTCTACGATTCATGAGTCAACTGATCAAAAAATAAATAAAAAATAATGCTTAATTAAAAACATCGATTTTTGGTATTGTACGTCATTCAGAAATACATCTCTTTCCGGTCATTTCTTCCTTTCTGAAGATTGTTGTCCTGGCTAGACTCTATCGTCGAGCTCATCAATTGTTTCCATCGGCTTCTATTAGTAGCTATCATTGCTATCTCAAAAAAGTGTTTCGACGTGAAGGACAGTGCAATTGGTCATACTACCTAGCGGTTAGCGGCTTCTTGGTCTTTTGAGTCTCTCAAAAGCATCGTCCGCGCGTCACTTGATGTGCCCGAAGTATTCCAGTAGACATTTATACTTATAGCATATGGAGGAGAGGAACGTCTTTATTTTGTGCTGCGAAAGAATAGATGCATTTGTGCGCTTGGTACGGTGGTCCACGGTATCCTCATCTTCCGCTTTCGGCACCAAATTTCGAAAGCATCTATTATCTACCTTTCTTGCGCTTTTACATTTCATATTTCCACTCCATACGTGAAGAATGGAAAGACTAAAGGTATGCACAAGCCGACTCTTTGGGTTGAGCGAAATCCTCTATTTTTCCACAATCTTGTTAAACGAATCACGGCGCTTTTTGCCATTGCAATGAGTTTTTAATTTATGAAACACAACTATTTTCAATATCTATCCTTGTGACAACAATTTGAATTAAAAAAAAGAAAACGAAAGAAACACATGTAAGAAAAATTATTTATGTATTAGTTAACTATAGTAAAACTATAGAAAAACTATAGTAAGTAAACTATAGTAAGAGGAGGCTCCTTGGTGTATGTTATTCGCCGATGACATTGTACTCGTCGGAGAAAATGCAACTGAGGTCCAAAGCAGATTGGCGAAATGGCACAACCAGTTGGAGAAAGTCGGTTTAAAAATCAGTCGTACTAAAACTGAACATATGTACTACGATTTTAGTGGGACCTCCAATTTCTCCCCGATCGGTTTGGATGGGAACATTTTGCCAGTCTGCTCTGATTTTCGGTACCTTGGTTCGCTTTTTCAAAACGACGGTGAAATAGATCGAGATGTGGGTAAAAGAATGAATGCAGGATGGATGAAGTGGCGGCAGGTCTCAGGCACAATATGTGATCCTCGAATGCCCCTTAAAGTTAAGGGAAAAATTTATAAAGCAGTCATAAGACCTGTCGTATTGTATGGATCAGAATGTTGGGCAATGAAAAGGAGGGATGAAAGAAGAGTACGTGCAAATGAGATGAGAATGCTAAGGTGGATGTGTGGTGTGACAAAACTGGATAAAATACGAAACGAGTATATTAGGGGAAGTCTGAAAGTTGCGCCCATTATAGAAAAGTCGAGAAGTGCAAGATTGAGATGGTATGGACATGTAATGAGGAGGGATGAAAATCATGTGACCAAACGTGTGTTAAATTTGAATGTGGATGGATATGTGCCTAGAGGGAGGCCTAAAAAGAGATGGTTGGATTGTGTGAAGTATGATATGCATATAAAAGGAGTGGCGCCAGAGTTGACGAAAGATAGGACAGAATGGAAGAGAAAAACATGTTGTGCCGACCCCACTTAGAGTGGGATAAGGACAGGATGATATATATATATATTAACTATAGTAAAATTACTAACAAATGCAATTTGCCAAAGACCTAATAAAAACTGAAAAACGTGAAAGTAAGTTTAATACAGACAAGAATTTTTAGTTGATTAATGTAGATGCAGGCTAAATCAGAAATAAAAACAAAACACAAAACTATCTTGATGTAATCGTTATGATGCAGCGATTAAGTGCTCTATCTGCGCTAATGCTGATATGTGATAAACGGAAGAAATAATAAGGGCTCGCTCACTCTTATGCCCTAACAAGATAACCTTGATTTGTTATACTTATAAAATCTCCTTTACGAAGAAGATTTTATGAGCATTGATAAAAAATGTATGCACAATCTGGCACACAAATCTATGCAGAATTAATCGTTGTCATAATAGTGTATAATTGTCGAAAAGTACTATACACTTTTCTTCGAATAAGTCTTACTTAAAAAAGATGTATTCGGTATGGTCATATAGAAATACAAAAGAAATAAAAGTGTGCAACGTAAAGTGTGGTTTTATTAAGGGAAAAACGTGTATTAATCTATGATCGTTAATATTTGTTGGTGACATTAATCTATGGTGGCATTTGTCTGTAGTTTGCTCTCTCCAAAGGTTTATTGGGAGATACGATTTTGGGCGGGAAAAGAAAGGCGCGCTTTTTCAAACTCAATTTTATTTAACGATTTTTTGCATACTTTTGTAGGTTTTAAATGTATAAATTGTACATAAATAACGCAAAATGCCGTCCGACAGTGACGGTGACGGCGGCGAACAAATTGAAAGAAAAAGAAGAAAAATAAAGAAACCCTCGGAAAATGATGGTTTAAAATACAAACCGTATTTTAAACCTGGATACCGACGTGCATATGGCGAAAACAGTACAAATTCGGAGTTCCCTGTATTCGTCGAGAGTACTGAGACAGAGATTAAATTGGGGAATAAAAATCCATTAGTTGTCTCAAAATACATCAACCAAGTCAAAGGTATAAGTGAATGTAGACGTGTCAACGCCAGCAAAATTATGCTTGTTTTCAAACAGGCAACAGCAGCAAATGACTTTTTATCTCATGAATGTCTGGAAGTTTATAAGCTGAGAGCATTCATTCCCGCATCTTCTGTGGAGAGGGTAGGGGTAGTGCGCTTTATTCCTAACTAGCGGCCTGCCCCTGCTTCGCACGGGTATAAACTATCGTGGCCTATGTATAGTCGTCCGTATGATATTCTCACCGTGGGAAATAATATTCACATATATGATATCAATACAAACGAAGATTTTTTAATGTTAATGGATAAAAAGTGTAAAAATTATTATAAGATATATACGGATGGGTCTAAAAATCAAAACTTTGTAAGTTCTGCTTTTTACGACTCACAATTAAAAATTATCAGGTCATTTAAATTAAATTCGGAGTGTAGTGTTTTTACTGCTGAGTCTGTTGCTATATTGAAACCATTGAAATATGTCTAAGAAGAATTGTACGACATTAATAACTGTATTATAGTTTCTGACCCTAAAGCGTCCTCTTAGCTTTACAAAATTTTAATTTTAGTAACTTATAAGTTATATTATTGTCGAAATCAAATATGTATTATACACTCTTAATCAAAGTGATATAAATATAGAGTTTGTTTGGGTGCCCTCCCACAGAGGTATAACGGGAAATGAAATAGTTGACTGCAAGGGAAGGTATTTTTAATGAAGACTGTACTGATAATATCAAAATTCCATTTACGGATATTATTTCTAAATTGCAAATAAGGCAGAGGACTTTGTGGAAGGACCTTTGGAAAGAAACAAAAAAGAATAAAGGTATGTGGTATGCAAACAACCAAAAGGAATTACCGGGTCAACCATGGTACTTTAAAAAAGAATGTGACTCTCGGAAATATATTGCAACTATTAAGATTTGGGCATTGGGCATGGGATTTGGGCCTGGTGCCTAAACATCTCCACAGACTTAAAATTCTTGACAATAAAAAATGCAAGTTCTGTGAAAATGTGGAAGGTGATGTTCAGCACATTATATTTGACTGTCCGGTCTTTGGCATACGAAGACATATCTTAGTGGGTGAATTAGACAGTGTGATTACAGAAAACAATCTCAAAATAAGTGTTCCGCGCCACATACCGGATTTACTGTCAATTAACATAAAGACTAAATTTGTTCGTATAAGCAATCATTTAGTCCATTAACGTAAATAATATAATAGCGGATAGCGTTTTTGCTAATCAATGTTGCTAGGCAAAATTATTGTTATTTCAAACAAATGTAATTCTTTCATCTTGTAAATACGGTCGATAATTCGGGAAGATGACGCACTTTTACGTTATTCCAACTGAAACTATATCCTAGAAATATCGACCGTATTGAATATAATTTAAGAATTACATTTGTTTGTAATAGGAATCGCTTTATCAAGTAATAATATTATAGCGAATAGCTGAATAATATAATAGCGGAAAGCGTTTTTGCTAATCAATATTACTGGGTGAAATTATTGTTATTACAAACAAATGTAATTCTTAACTCCTATATAATACGGTCAATATTTCTATCTTATAATTTAAGTTGGAATAGCGTCTTCTTTGGAACAAACAAATCTTGTCTTTATTTTAATTTATTTATTTATTTAACCCACGTTCCTTTGCATGTGTTTTTGCTCAATATCAGTGAATTAGTCTCAGTATTAATTTATTATTTTACTTTTTCATAGAATATCCATAATTTTGTATAGCAGTATAGCAGTTACTCTAAAACTCATTAGCAGATGATGCTATATGAAAAGTTTTTCATATCACGATCATTAAGTGATTGGTGATTCTGTCCATGCCTAATCACATCACGATCATATATTATCACGATCGCCAACGCCCGATACACACACGCACACACACAGCGTCTTCGCCGGCGAAGACGAAGTCCCCGCTTCCTCACGTCTAGCGGCCGGGGCGTCCAGCCCCCGTTATGACATTAGGACTGCCCCACAAGTTCGATACAGTCCTCCACAACGCGTCGTTTTAAGCCAAGGTCCGGCCTCACAGGAGGCACCCTTAAGGCGACGCTCCCAGGATGCTGCGGGCCTCTCTCGAGACCCGCTCTCCCAGCTCAACTCCCGGCGAGCTTCTGCGCTCGCCCACTTTCTCGGTGACGCTGTCAAAGCCTTCACGGCTAACAGCCTTAGTTAGTGTTCGAATCATGATGGCTTATATTCTAAGAATATTACAAATGAAATGCGACATGCCACAGGAAATTTCATTTCTGAATTAATTTTTATTTTTTGTGAAGATCTACTAGAGGGAAGAATAACCTTTAAAGGTATGAACCCTGAGATAGAGAGGCTTATGGAATCTGAAAACGAAGGAAATGCCTGCGAGGATGAAATGCTTAAGGATGTGTCTGATGAAATTTTAGCTAAAACGATTAGTAATTTAAGCAAAAGGAAAAGGCAGAGAAGTCCAAGTCTATATAATGCTGCCAAGAAAAAGAAATGATTAAAATATTCACAGTCTGCATACCTACCTATGATCAGATTTTAGATTTGTATGCTAAGGATATCTTCATAATATTATTAGGAGTATATATAATATTAGCTGACCGGAGCCTGCTTTGCTTTGGTCGTACAAAATTATATCCTGATATGTAATGAATTCAAAAGTATCATTTAAGTTTGACCAAAATATAACTGCCCAGAAAATTTCATGGAAATCAGTTCAGTATTGAAGATATGCATAAACTGTATGTTAATAATGTGTACCTTCGACACTAAACTGATTCAGTGACACAGGATTTTTGTAGATAAAGTTAAATTCTTATAGTGGTAATTGCCATTATAGTCTAAGCCTATGTCTAAATATACTGATCTTTTATTAAATTAACCTTTAAATTTTAGGATATCTCCTCTAGCACTGGGGTGCTGCACGACCTGCTGCTTTTTGTTGTTGTTACTTTTATGGCATAACAATTTTATTTTGAGCTGTATCTCTGACATAACTATGTACATTATGTACATACTTAATTGACTATTTACTATGTCAATACCTGAAAAAGTTTGATAAGGGTTAACAGTTACTTAATATTATTAACTGTTAACACTTATCAAACTTTTTCAGATAACCTTTTTTGGCATCTTTTATTAAAAGTCTTAAATATCTTAGTAGTTTTTGTGACCTATATTTGGGGTGGATACAATATTTTTTTCTTTTCCACTCCACGACCAAAATCGCAAAGACGATGCTTCGGTTGCGGGGCGAAACGATTGTTGAGTTTGTGATAGTGAACGTATATAGTGCTTGTGTATCACGGTGGCGGTGGTGGAGGTTTGTGCATGTGTTTTTTACGACTCCTGCATGTATCAGGTATGATAACCGATTGTCCACTCTGCATTAAGCATTATATATATTTTCTATTTTACTTCATCGCGGATTATAGCAAAATAATTTTATTATTACTTTTGTTCGATCTAGATAAGTTTTATTTTAAAAAAACGTCGTTTTATACCTGTTTTCAGGCTCTAGATTTTTTTTATATTTACGTTGAATATAATAACTATTCAACTAACTATATATAATAAATTTTCGCTGTCAAATGTAAAGACAATGTGGTTTATTTGGGGACCGGGCTGTCTAGAGAGGTGAAAATACCTAGGTTCGAGCCCCACCTGCCCTATTGGTTTTTATTTTTTTTTAATTTTATTTTTTTTACAGCATTTTAAAAATTACCGACCAAGTATATATTTAAAAAATACATAAGTATATGTTCACCAGTTGTGTGTCTACTATAACGCAAGTATTAAATTACATTGGGGACGGACGACCGTGTGTATAAGTGACCCATACGAGGTGTGTTCAAAAAGTATCGCGAATTTTGAATTTTCGCGAGTTACATATATTCCAATTTCGATTTTTTTGTGGCGTTATGTTGGTACATATGTCTCTCACTTATGCTGACAAGTTGGGCCATTTTGAATGTTCGGTTAATTGTTGACAGCTGCTTTGCTTGCACGTGCTTTGGTTCGTCTTCGATTTTTACCTATTCAAAAAATGGAACAAGGAACCTGTATCGATTTTTGTGTGAAAAACGAAATTAAGTGCGCGGATGCATTCCGAGTGTGGACTGTGGCATATGGAGAAGCTACTTTGGACAAAAGCAACGTTTATCGGTGGTGAAAAAGTTTTTAAAAGGCCGAGAAGATGTGAATGACGAAGAGCGTGCCAGACGCCCGAGCACTTCAACAACAGACGAAAAAATTGATGAATTGAAGAAAATGGTATTGACCAATCTTCGAATCATCGATAGAGAAATTGCCGAAGACCTAGGGATATTGATTGGCTCGTGCCATTCGATTTTAATCGATAATTTGTGGAAAAACAAAAATTGGCTTTTGCACCTCGATAACGCCCCTGTTCACACATCGCTACTTGTACGCGACTTCTTGACCAAAAACAACAGACCAATGATACCGCAGCCACCGTATTCCCCAGATTTGGCCCCCTGTGACTTTTTCTTGTTCCCGAAACTGAAGAGGCCCATGAAAGGACGACACTACGCCACGATTGACGAGATAAAGACGGCATCGAAGGAGGACCTGAACAAGATACAAAAAAATGATTTTTTGAAGTGCTTCGAAGATTTGTAAAAACGTTGGCACAAGTGTATAATATCCCAGAGGGATTACTTTGAAGGGGACAAAATAGATATTTACGAATAAATAAATAATTTTTGAAAATACACAAAATTCGCGATACTTTTTGAACACACCTCGTATATATTTATTTACTTATATATCTAATTAAATTCTAATTCTTCTGCAATTATAGCTATAGCTATTATTATCCTCCTGCCCCTATTCCAATCTAAGTGGGGTTATAATCATGTTGTAACATGATTTGGCTGCGTTTTTACGACCGGCCGCCTGCCTGACGTCAACTTACCTTAGTCGTATTTTACGACACCTCGGTAAGAAGGAGGGTGGTCTACTCTACTAAACCGGATACCACACGGTGGGTCAACTTACCTTAGTCGCCTTTCACGACACCTCGGTAAGTAATGAGGTTGGTCTATTCTACTCAGCCGGATACCACACGGCGGGTCGACTTCCCTTAGTCGCCTTTTACGACACCTCAGTAAGAAATGAGGGTGGTACTATTCTACTTAGACGGATACCACACGGCAATTAATTAGTATTTAAGTTTATTATTATACACCGCCTACCTGCTCTGTGCTTTACAGTTTTCCTAATCTAAAGGTTTTCTGGAAGAAATCGCTTGTATGGATAAATAGCTAAAGCTATATGGATATTATAGTGATGATAGTCTAATTATACTGTGAATTAATTTAAAAAAAAGTGACATATACCCACGTCGTCCGCTATGATCGGATAAAATTATGGAGTTCAAGAATCATAAAAATATGAAGAGGTTTATTAAATATTGCAATTTTACTTAAATTGATTATTGACATTAGGGATTATGACTCATTCAATTAATGAAATTATGACTCATTTTATTATTAAAATTACGGATTATGACTTATTTTGCTCATTAAATAAAGAATTATAACTTATTTGATTTTTAAAATTACGAATATAAATCAAATAATTCGCGTTTATTTCAATCGTGAATTATTTGATTTATGGAATAAATAATTATTAATTATTTGATAATTGAAATAAGGAATGATGACATAATTGATTATAAAAATTAGGGGTAAACATCGGGAGTATATTTTCATGTATCTCAGTTCGATTACCTCAAAGGGAAGCAGGCAAATTGTCAATCTATGCAGTATAGAGATGTAACTACTTTATTATTTCTATCAAATTTTGGTATTCGATTATGAATAAGCGTATTTGTTGTTTCAGTATTGGCTGTGCGTGGTGGTGGTGTTGCTGATATCTGGAATCTTCTTTGCTACACTCAACTTATACTGGAAGAAAGGTAGGTGCTTATGGCTATATGTACAAATCGAAAGCATATATTCCAACAACTCCCACTGTTGGGTGATCGATAACCCACGCTATATTATTTCTCTAACCCGATGCGCGAAAGTAAAATTATCTTTTATTTAGAATACAATCTGTGCGACTACGTATAGTATCTTATTATGCGAAAAATAAACTGATACCCCAGCGGTAAGACCGTGTGACTCTCTGGAATGAAAGATTCATAGAGGCCTATGCCCAGCAGTGGGATAGTAACTATTACTCAAATAATAACGCTATGTATACTAAAAGCATTTGATTTAACTTGTATGTATGTATGTGAAGGTGGCACCTTCCAAGTTAAATTTTGACCACTTCCCGGTGTTCGTTTGAGCTGAAATTTTATATACTAGTCCAGTCCCGATTACAATGCATGTTTATGATAAGCATGGCCCTATGCTGCCAGGATGGGCTCCAGACGAGGGAACTCCTCAACAATTAACAGTACGGACATGAAATTTTGTTAAAAACTTTTTTCAAAGCATATTTAACTTGACTTGTTTGCTTTTGTAAATTTTCGAATTTGAATGTATAATATGTTTATACGTGTTTGCAGCGATGACGGTGTTCGGCACCAGTGTTTATGGCGGAGCGGTGCTGGCTATCTGCTTGGATTACTTCCTAGAACGGATGATTCTGCTCAAATGGGTATGTCTTTAAGTTATGCCTTTGTCCGCAACTTCTGCGTGGTTCTTTATCTTTAACTAGTAATATCCCGCGGTTTCACCCGCGTACATACCGATCTCATGGCAATGGAAAGTCAGCTAAGTCGGACTATTGATTTATTTTTGTGAAATATATTTTTTTATACCTTATTACATTTTCATTTTGAATCTCTTTTTTTTTAAATATAATAATTGATCAAGCTGGGTTTTATTTTAAAAAATACGTAGACAATAGTAACTAGTCGAGCTCATCCGACAAAATAAAATGTGAGTATAGCCGGTTTCTATACATTAATTTGTTATTACTTTTGCATTATGAGCTGTGAAAGCCGACCCGTAACACAGTGCGACTCCGTCGAGGAGGTCAGGGGTTCGAACCCGGGCAGTCACCAATGAGTTTTCTGTAAAAACTTATGTATCTATTTGATGATTGCAATTTTTCACACGCTTTTCGGTGAAGGAAAAAACGGTGAGGAAACCTGCATGTCTCTAGAGGATTGTAGAGATATCTGTAACCTACCAATCCGCCCTGGAGCAGCGTGGTAGGTCTTAGCTCCAATCCTTCTCTCCGAAACGAAGAGAGGAGGCCTACGCCCAGCAGTGGGATAGTAACAGGCCGCTACTTTTTGCATTATTGATCTCCGCGGTGGCGGTGGTGGAACTGGTGCATTGCGGTTTATAGCAATATAATTGTATTATTACTTTTGTTTGCTGTGGTGGCCTAGCGGTGCGACCATGTGAATCTCTAGAGACGATTATGGGTTCAACCCCGGGCAGACACCAATGAGTTTTTCTATTAAAACCTATGTGTCTAATTGATAATTGCAATTTATCACACGTTTTTCGGTGAAGGAAAACATCGTGAGGAAACCTGCATATCTCTAGAGAATCCTAGGGATATGTGAAACCTACCAATCCGCATTGGAGCAGCGTGGGAGGTCTTAGCTCCAACCCTTCTCTCCAAAAATGGAGAGAGGAGGCCTATGCCCAGCTGTGGGATAGTAACAGGCCGTTACTTACTACTTTTACTTTATTACTTTTGTTTTATGGATCTCCGCAAATTAACGCCTAAATCTATAAATTATAATATAATATATATAATAATAATAAAAGGAGACTTATAATAATAGAAGGAGGAGGGTAACTCAGTTCAGCAGCCTACGCTGTTCGAAACTAAGACAATTGACAGACGTCGAAACAGCAAAACTTGTTTACTCTGCCTGCTTCCGTAGCATTATGTGTTATGGAATACTGCTGTGGCCGAGACACCACCAAGACATGTCGTTCATCAATGAACATAACAAATAAACAATTAAACATAACAATAAATTACATGTTTTCTTTTTTATAATTTTAAATATATTCTAATACACACTTATATTAACATTCGTGCGTGTCTGTTTGTGTGAATGCATGTATACATCGTTTATTATATTCAAATTAATCATATGATGTAGATAGTTATTTGCTCCGTTTCATCGTAGTTAATTGTTAGCAGATAATCTATAATTGTACGTTTTATTAGATTCAATTTTAGGGGGTAAATATTATTCTTTCGGTTCAATTTCCTATATATTAATGATGTTAAGAAATCATATTGTTTTAGTTTAAATTTTGTTCTAATAATTGAGTTGTTTCGCACAAAGTTTTCATTTGCATATTTTATACAAATGTATCTTTACGACATTTGTCGAATGATCCTTTTCATTGACTGGCCCGTTGGAGCGGTGGGTAGTGACCCTGCCTTCGGCTCCGCGGGTCGCGGGTTCGATTCCCGCCGAGGGCCAATATTTTCTAAAAATGAAATTGTCGGTCTTTGAGCCTGGGTGTATATTTGTATTTAAGTATGTATTTAACAATTATATAAGTATATATTCACCAGTTGTCTGTCCATAACAAGTATTAAGTTACTTACTTTGGGGACGGACGACCGTGTGTGTAAGTGTCCCATATATATATTTATATTTATTTATTTATTTGTATCGGTTGCTTGATTTTTTTTTTGTTTTTTAATCTTATAATGTTACCTATTGTGTTAAGGTGTGTTGAAGAATAAGGTTTATAAATAAATTAAATTAAATGAACTATTACTAATCGTTCCAGGTATAAGTGCGCAGAAGCGTCGCCTGAAGGCGGCCGCGAGTAGGCCGGCCACCCGAGAGCAGCGAGCCGAGATGAAACAGCGCAAGTATAGGTACTTGTACCAAGTGAGGACCGCCCACGGTGACGTCATCTCACAGGTGAGTGTATGTGATACTCCTATCACGGGTTCTAACCCCGGTCAGGCACCAATAGGTTTCTCTAAAACATCTTTTAATATTAAAATATACAAGCGGCACGAAATCGTGTGTTCTGGAGATCCCATGAAGAGACCTATGTCCGGCAGTGGACGTCCATTGGTTGAAGAAGAAGAAGAAGAATATTAAAATGAATTAATCTTGTATGTATATATGAGGGGGTGTGGAGAGAGAGAGTCTTCACCTTATGGCCGAGTGCCCTATGTAGTACCGCGAGTACCGCGTATCTCCCAAAGCCACTATGATCCAGATTTCATAATCTCCCATCGTTCTTACCTGTGTCGGGAGCATGCACTGACAAACTTTCAGCTTTTATAAAATGACGAAGGCTTGGGGTCCACGGGCTCGGGCTATTACGTTTAGCTGTCATCTATGTTTTGTATTCCACTGACATTTGCGTTTTGTTATTCAATGTCATAGTCGTTCTTGTAATACCACGATTTAAAGTGACTTGACGGGATAAAATAAATGCGGTCGAACGGGATAAAAGGTATCCTATATCCGTTTCCTGGTTCTAAGCAACCTCTACACCAATTTTCGGCCGAATTGGTTCATCCGTTCTTGAGTTATAAATAGTGTAACTTAGACCAACTTTCTTTTATATATATAGATAGATATAGATAGATAGATATATATTGTTCGATATATTTATATACACATATATATATATATATATATATATATATATATATATATATATATATATATATATATATATATATATATATATATATATATATATATATATATATATATATATATATATATATATATATATATATATATATATATATATATATATATATATATATCTCTCTCTCTCTCTCTCTCGAACAATATATAGAATAGCTATAGCTGTTATGTGTTTAATTCTTAGAGTTTCGACAACAAACAAAAAAATATTAAACACATTTAATCACTGTTTATTTGAGTAATATCAATCTTAACGTTTCCTGCGAACTGTAATACAAATTTTTATAATTAGCTGAATTTGATGATAAATATATATATACTATACTATATTCGGAATCTCGGAAACGGCTCCAACGATTTTCCTGGGAAAAATCGATGTAGTTAGGTTTAATCCAGTTAGGTTAGATCCTAAATACATAGATAAAAAATTATCTGCTGTTGAATGAATATGCTGAATTTCAGGAAAATCGTTGGAGTCGTTTCCGAGATTCTGAAAAAAAAAAAAAAAATATATATATATATATATATATATATATATATATATATATATATATATATATATATATATATATATATATATATATATATATATACATACAAGATTGACTCATTCATATATTTAAGAATAAAAAATGAATTTATTATTACTCGTGTATTATAGATCTCCGCAAAGTAATACCTAAATATTAAAAAAAAAAATAGAAATTAAGATTTCTCTCCATTCTCTTACTCGACTGATACTTTTGTATATCATACCGCTGTACGCGTTACAGTCGTACGTGCAAGCGCTGCAAAAGAAAGCTCAGTGTGGTAACTGGAGTGCCGGTGGTTGTGGTGGTTGTGGCGGCGTGGTGGGCGGCGGCGAGTGCAGCACCCTGCAGAGCGACTCCACCCACCTTACCGCTCTGGCGGGACCCGAACACGCTCCCCACACGGACTCCGACGACGATCTCAACCGGATACGCGTGGCGCACAGGCCGACGACGGTGAAGACTTTGCTATATATTTATTTATATAACGTAACGGCCCGTTACCGTCCCACTGTTGAGAATAGGTCCCCTCTCTCCGTTTTTGGAGAGAAGGATTAGAGCCAAGACCTACCGCGGCTCCGCCCGCGTGGAAAGATTAAAACTGTAATGTACTATTTTGATGACCATAAAAATGGTTAAAGTGGACGTATGGCTAGGGGAAGGCCGAAAAAAAGATGGATGGATTGTGTGAAAAATTATATGCACGTTAGAGGAGCGGCAACGGATTTGACGAACGATAGAGGAGAATGGAAAGAGAAGACATATCGTGCCGACCCCGCTTAAGGGATAAGGGTAGGAGAATGATGATGAAAAATGGTTAAAGTGGGTTAACCTTAAAAGCTAGATATATGCTGGTGCGGACTTTTATTTAAAACTTTTAGAGGGGACCAATTTTGTAGTACATTATTTTTGAATAACTATCGCCGTTCACTCAGCGGACGCAAGGAAAGCGTTAAATCTTGCCGCTTTCGTACTATTTTTATTGCCGCTCCTCTCCTATTCATCTGAGCGTGTTATATGGCCTATAGCCTTCCTCGATAAATGGACTATCTTACACTGAAAGAATTTTTTAAATCAGTCTCGTAGCTCCTGAACGTTAAGGCGTTCAAACAATCAAACAAACTCTTCAGCTTTATATATTAGTATAGATTATGAACAGTTTCTGCGAGCGATTTTATCTTGTAGTAAGGAGAAAAATAGTCCCTTTCCTGTGTCACGAGTATTGCCATAACTTATTCCATTCCGGTATAACGTTAAAGGTCAAGAAGGTATATGAACATGCAAACTTTTATCGCATTTATCTTGTAGTTTTAATGTGGGTAGATGTTAACGGCCTGTTACTATCCCACTGTTGGGGATAGACCTCTATCCGTTTTCGGAGAGAAGGATCGGAGCTAAGACCTATCACGCTGCTACAATGCGGATTGGTAGGTTACACAAATCTCCAGATTTCTCTAGAGATATGAATGTTTACTCACGATGTTTTCTTTCACCGAAAAGCGTGTGATAAATTGCATTTATTAATTAGACACAAGTTTTAACAGAAAACTCATCGGTGCCTGCCCGGGGTTCGAACCCTCGAACTCCTCGCAAGTCGCACGGTGTTACCGCTGGACTACCGCAGCTTATTTTGTTATATAATCTATACTAATATGTAGAGCTGAAGAGTTAGATTGTGTGAACGCGCTAATCTCAGGATCTATTGGATCGACTTGTAGACATTCTGTGAGTGTAAGATAGTACATTTATCGAGGACAGCTACAGACTTTATGACATCACGCTGAGATGAATGGGAGAGGAGCGGCAACTACAAATACAAATAGTATTGCATGACAGAATCTGCTGGCACGACTAGTATTGTATAAAACGCTTAACTTGTTGTATATAGGTTGGTAAGATATTTTCTTACCAATTTTTTCAATTTACAATTAGCGTATTTAGGCCAAGGTTGGAATGGTGTGTACGGTCATCGATCTCAATACACATTATGTTTATTTTTTAAAAAGAAAATAATTCCTGTGCTTGAAATACTTCACTGTAATATAATCAAAGGGATATTAAAAATTAATTGAATTTTTTCATACCTGAGTATCTTAAATATATATTTACTTATTTTCAGATTGCTGCATAGGAGAGATGAAGTTGTATTAATTGTCGAACACCCCCCTCCCCTCCAGTATTATCATAAAGGGAAACCACACACCTATTGTCGTATTATATTAATAATTGCCAATGTATTTAACTTTGTATCGTTTAGTATTAATTTAGAATTTTATATCCAAAAGGTCCAAGGTCAATTTTTTTGTGTATTTGTACGTAGGATTTACTAACTGTCATTTAACAGTATTTAATTTTTTAAGTTAAAAAAAAATCGATAATAACTTGTACTTGATACATGAGCAAAAAGTAAACTTAAGTAAAAAAAAAATATAAACATTTCGACCAATACAAGTTAGATTCTTTTAATAAAAAATTGACGTTTTGCCTCATATCCCATTATCGCTTAGGATGAAATGCACATATCGGAGATTCAAAATAACATTAAAGACAAAATCTGTTGTAAATTGTCCCGAAAACCATAAATATCAGAGAGAATTTTCTACTTCAACATAACACGCTTCCAAGATACTGATACTTATATACTGATACTGATACTAACGCAAAATATTTTCGAAATAACAATGTATAGTCAAAAAATTTGAAAAAAAAAATTATTTACAGACACTTTCATATAACGTTTGTCCAAAATATTGAAACCTTTGCACACTTTTTTCAAAATGATAGCTTTATATACATATTATAATTCAAAGTCTTCTGTATGTATGTGATCAATTTTTTCAAAATTTACTAAAGGATTTTTACTAAAAGATCCGGAATGTTTAATAGTACATTACAATTTTTACGTAAATTGCGTTCAAGATATCAAGCGGTTGTAAGAAAAGTTCGCCTCCTTGGAACTTTACTTTATGCGTGAACCAGCAGAGATACACTCAAGTAATGTACTGGAGAATTGTAGATCTACAAAAAATACTACAAAAAGTCCGGGAGAGCTTGTCTCTATCTGTCATGGTTAACTCAGAATAACTACTATTAAAAATTTCATTTCGGGAACAAAATTTGTGAATCGAAGGCCAATCCGCTGGCTCTCTAGTTAAATATACAACTTAATAGATATATGAATCTCACTGTCAAACATTCCTATATATAAATTCAAATATTCGAATAATCATATGAAACGATTTTTTTTAATGATGAAGTTAGTTTATTGTTTTATTGGATTCACTATTTAATAATTCAATTATTAATTCAACTGTTATCGGTTTATCTTTAATATTTCAATGAGTTAATCTTGTATGTGTATATATAAATATATTTTCTGCATCTCTTTTTCTGATATTCAGTATGTAGGGGGTTTTGGGGGAGAAAAATCGATCTAGCTAGGTTTTATTTTAAAAAAAATCGTTTTATCCCTGTTTTTGGGCATTACGAATATGGTATAATGTTGAATTGAATGCAAAGGATTTTTTAGCTGTTTAATGTAATGCTGCGATAGCCGATGGGCGACGGACGGACCGAATGTCATCACACACGCCATCGGTGCCATCTTTATTTTAATATATTTTTTCATATTATTTAATATATTTTATCATAAAGAAGAAGTCATAAAGTAATACTTAACAATATATTTTTTTATATCTTTTTAAAAATTAGCAAGCAAGGTTCGATCACCCAGGACTTTAACTGATCTGTAACTATTCAGTTAAATTGGATCGTGTAAATTTCTTAAAGCATGTTTTAAAGAATTGGGATGACAATTTTGAATAAATAAAAATTAAATAAAGCTTACCCTTGTACTAGAAAGATTACTTCGACGTAAGTATATGTAACATGGTTTAGTAGCAGATATTTCTGGACCGAAGTCCGTTCTTGCCAATATAAACTAAAGATTATTTTAATAAATAATTTGTTGTCATCTCTGTATGAGTTTTATTTAACGCCTTTAACCTTAATAAGTTAATTTCATCTGCTGAAATTTTAATTCATCATTCTGCTGCGTTTTTTTTTTTAACAGGAAAAAACCCCTTATGGGTACCGCCGCCCGACGGGGACACGCGGCGGTTATGTCGGACTCGCACCGACTAAAATAACCTGTGTGCTGAGTGCTCCACCACGCTGCCGATGGCAAGGACAGGGTACCTATGAAGACATTGCCCCCCATCCCCGCCAGCAGCAACTCTGTAGCCCAGAGTGCGCCACCTCTGGGTCGGGGCCTCTCTGAAAGTGGCCCCTCCCTCCGCTGGACGATGCATCGGGAGCACCAGATGCATCGAACGCCTCGGGGACCTAACTCCAGCGAGCGTCCGATAAACCCCGTTCGGATCGCTCGGAGGTCTCCGTTAGGGCGGCATGCGACGGACTTCGGCGAGTCGCCTGCGCCCCGCTCTCCTGCGGCGGATTGGATCCATGGACTCGACTTCCCGGATCCGCCCCGCCGCCTCCTTCCGCGAGATAACGTCCTCGCAGAAGGAGGCCATCGCTGCCCACGATCGCTCCCTGTCCACCATGGCGCGTACCACAGTGGGCAGGGAGAGATCGTGCCCTACCTGTGCCACGAGTTCCGCCCGCTGAACCGCCCAAGCTGGACAGTCTGCGAGCGTGTGCAGCGCCGTGTCAAAATCGGCGCCGCGCTCGTGGCACTCACCAGTCGACTCGCGCTGGGCCACCTTCCACAGATACCACCCGAAACAACCATGTCCGGAAAGCACCTGTGTCAGGCGGAAGGTGAGGACCCCATGCCTCCTGGCGACCCAGCCCTGGAGAAAGGGCTGGACGGCCGAAATCGTCCAGGCTCCTGCACTGGGCGATTCAAGCCGCCGCCTCCATTGGCGGAGGAGCTCTTCCTGAGCTGCCCTCCGCCAATCCACCTCTACCGCCGCTGAGTCTCCCCCCGGTGAACGGGCTTCGACTCTACGGCGGTAGGCCTGAGCTAGCACCTCGGTCTCTAGGTCCCACGGAGGGGACCCGGCCAAGGCGCAGGCCGCCTCGCCGGCGATGGTCCGGTAGCCCCGCACAAGTCTGACCGCCATGACCCTCTGCGCCCTGCGCAGCAGGGGCAAGGATCTCGCGGTCAGCCGCCCCGCCCATACGGGAGCGCCGTACAGGGCCATCGACCGAACCACCCCGGCGTATAGGCGCCGGCAGCCTGCATTAGCCCCCCCCCAAATTCGGGAGGAGCCTGCTCAGGGCTCCGGCGGTCGCCGTTAACTTAGGGGCGAGCCGCCGGAAGTGGGCCTCGAACGTCCATCGGCTGTCGAGGAGCAATCCTAGGTACTGTAGTGTACCCGAGATTTCGATGGACGTTTCGCCCACCACCAAATTCTGCTGCCTTATTCCACTCTAGGTGGGGTAGGCACAGCATGTTATGAACATGTTGGCACGTGATTTAGCTACGTATTTTAGGACCGGCCGCCTCCTTAGGTCAACTTACCTTAGTCGCCTTTTACAACACCTCAATAAGAAAGATGGTGGTCTAATCTACTCCGACACAAACCACACGGTGGGTCAACTTACCTTAGTCCTTTTACAACACCTCGGTAAGAAAGGGGGTGGTCTACGCTACTCAGCCGGATATAACATGGCGTGTCGACCTACCTTAGTCGCCTTTGATGATACGTCGGTAAGAAAGAAGGTGGTCTATTCTACTCAGCCGGATATAACATGGCGTGTCGACCTACCTTAGTCGCCTTTAACGATACGTCGGTAAGAAAGAAGGTTGTCTATTCTAAACAGCCGGATACCTCACGTCAAGTCAACTCACCTTAGTCGCCTTTTACGACATCTCGGTTAGAAACAAGGGCGGTCTATTCTACTCAGCCGGATTTAACACGGCGGGTCGACTTACCTTATTCGCCTATTACGATACCTTGGTAAGAATCGAGGGTGGTCTATTCTACTCATACAGATAGCACACTGTGGGTCGACTTACTTTAGTCGCCTTTTACGACAACTCGGTAAGAAAAAGTGTAGTGACAGATCACCCTCTCTCTTACCGCGGTCGAAACAATTTTTTTTCATAGAAACAGTGTTTTGATAAATAACTTCTGAATTTCTCAATTTAAAATTGTTTCAACATTAAATACGAAAAGAACTCAGTGCGGCGAGTTTGGATCAGCTTTATTTTGATTTGTAACAAATCAGAGAGAAAAGATATTTAAGTTATAAACCTTACGGGAATTTCCACCGCTCACTTTGAAGACAGTTTTCCCACACTTCTCTCCAACGCTGGGCAACAAGCCAGCCCTTATTGGAAAGGGCAAAGCTTCAGTTACACGAAGGTATATGCAGACAATAAAAAAAAGGATGGTGAACTAGAAAACAAGGATAAGTGCGGTATTGAGATGAGATGTCTCGATTTTGAAATTCAATTTCCCCCTTTTCTTATAAATTAGGGGCAGAGATATTTATACTATTAGATTTTTCATATATCCTTTATACGCGATGTATAATTTTAGTTCCGAGAGTCTCTTAGTTTGTTAGTTAATTAAGTTTCCAACAAAAGTCGTCATTCCAATGAACTTCCGTATAACCTTGTTAGGCGATTAAAAAAACTAATCGCTCGGGTTTTCTACCTGTTCCCAGAGGCGTACAGAGATGAAAATTTGTATAACCTATTTTTGAAAAGCCTTCTTTCTGTGTGTAAACTTTGTTTGATCCCTATTCATCAAGGAAAAAAGCACGTGTTCGGTTTGGGATAATTCACGTGTTTACGCGGCGCGATTCCGTTTTGCTCACGAACGCTTTCTCCCGTTCCAGAGTTATTTCAGGTTAACTTTGAGAGCCCCTATCTCTATAATATCTCTCTGTATGTTAAAGGACTATATCATACATCAAGCAAATCAAGGATAATCCATATATTTCATCCATATTCCATACATATCTAGATAAAGATCGAGGGTCGCGGCGTGCGGGGAGTACGCGAGCCGCCACAAGGGATGTCGCATGGAGTATAAAAAATCGATAAAAAATAATCAATTTTTTCTCTTTAAAATAGATCGACTTTTAAAAAAATTATAAAATTAGGCGTTACTTTGCGGAGGTTTAATTTAATTTCTTTTAATTGCCTATATATAATTATAATATTATAAATTAAAAATAAAATTAATTTTATCTAAAATTTATCACGGATTATAGCAAAATAATATTTTGATTAGTTTTGTTTTTTTAAATAGATTATTAAACAGTCGATTATTCTGATACGAAGTAATTGGTTTTTTTTTACTATTTGACAATTTGCCTTTTTTATAAAAGCTAATTAAAGTGGACAACTACCAAGAAATAATAACAGATGCGTTGTTTGTGAAATGTGTAGTTTGGCTACATTAGTTTTCATTCAACAATGTATCTAATCTTAAAAAACAAAAACAAAAAACAAGTGTACTATTGTTGTTTGTTTATGGACTTTGAATGTTTGTGGAACGAAAGTGATGCAGATATAAATATATATATATATACCAGGGCTTCTTAAACTATGGATCTCGACCCTAAATTGGGTCGCATAGCAAAATTCTGCGGTCGCGAGAGACTTTAATGTCAAATATCATTTTATAAGATCACTAAAGCTGGCGGGATACAGTGGACTTGCAGTTATGCAATAAAAAAAGGCATATCAATCTCATTAAATTTTTTACTTATATTTTACTTTAATACTTACCACGTAACTACTTGAATATATTCGCGCTAATTAAGACGGTCAGATCCACTTTTATTTTTGAAACTATAATAAACACAATTTTATAATTTTTGTGCAATTTTTAATTTTAGATTTTTGAATGTTTCAAGACAAATTCTAAAACTATATATTTTCATATGTTTATGTATATTGTTACCGAATTAATAAATCATCAAAAATATTAATTCATTTTTGTTTTATATTTGTATGGGATCGCAATCACAGATGGGGTCGTGAATGACAAAAGTATAAGAAGTCCTGATCTATACTAATGTATAAAACTTAAGACTTTGTTTATTTGTTTGTTTGTTTGTTTGTTTGTTTGTTTGTTTGTTTGTTTGAACACGCTAATCTCAGCAACAACTGGATCGATTTGAAAAATTATTTCACTGTAAGATAATTTATTTATCTAGGAAGGCTGTAGGCTATATAATTACACGCTAAGATGAAAAGGAGAGGAGCAGCAATAAAAAATATTAAGAAAACAGCAAAATTCAAAGCTTTCCTTGCGTGCGCTGACTAAATGGTGTTAGTTATTCAGAAATCATGTAGCATAAAATTGTTCACCTCTAAATGTTCTAAATAAAAGACCCCGGCAGCATATGTCTAGCTTTTAAGGTTAACCCACTTTAACTATTTTTCATCATCATAATCATCCTCCTGCCCTTATCCCACTCTAAGTGGGATCGGCACAACATGTTACAAACATGTTGTCATATGATTTGGCTACGTATTTTACGACCGGCCGCCTGCCTGACGTCAACTTACCTTAGTCGTATTTAACGACTCACACGGCGTACTTTAACCATTTTTATGGTTATCAAAAGACTATATTACGGTTTTAATCTTTCCACAAGGGCGCAGCCGCTGGCGATTACTAGTTTATTATAATACGTGTTACAAGCTTGTGTATTTATTAGCGACTGGCTAGTGGCTAACAAGTTGCTTTTAATGCCGAAATTAGATATTCGCTGATGTCTTGCTACAGAAAAAGAAATTAACTAAAAGATCGATAAAAAAAAAACGATTTTCGATGAAACAATAACCGATTATTTTTCACCTATTCCCTAGTTGCGACAGAAACGCATAGATAATACACTATATAGGATATACACTATACACTATATAGGATATAGATGAGCAACTCTGTCATTTTATTGGAGTAATGATAAGGGACTGTATTCGTTGATCTGGCAGAGATGTCGCTGTAACGTTATCATAATAATTCACTAGATGGCGCTGTACTGCATTCATATAGTGACCCTTATATAAAAATAGCATTTACAAAAAAATAGTTTGGCACTATACCACTTCAATTTGAACGGACTTGGCATCTCCAAATTCCAGTTCAAATCAAAGAGTAGCACCAAACTATTATTCTAAATAAGGTTAATGAATAAAAGATTAAAGCTATGTAATATTTAATAATTTTTATTTTTTACATCTTTTTAAATAGTATGTCAATTCAGGAAACACTTGAAAAATACTTTAAAACATTAAAAAAATATCAAGCGTATACAAATAATAAATGTTCATCAGTTTACACGTTTATTTGTTGAAAACAACTAACTTTGCATACGTACTACACTCTGTAATTAGTTTTCATAATCATAATTTTCATTTGCTGTAAACCTGAAATCACACATTTGAATTTTTGTAGCTATTGTCTAAATCAGACCAAATATTTAAAATGTATACCAAAATAATCTAATCGAAAGTGTTAAAATATAATATTTATTACGAATAACCACATATTTTTTTCTAAAAAACAAAGTTAAAGGTATTGTGGCACTTATAATAATTTTATTTAGTACATTTCAGTGAAATGGCTGCTTTAACCCTTTTGTGCTGAAAGCCGATAAGTTGCTTCTCACTGCGCTCTCATAAAAATTGCATACAGTCAAAGTTAAAAAAAATACAAAACAAATATAAACAGGTTTTCAAAAATCCACACGGCGCTTACTGTGTAATACCTTTACCTGTGTGTTACCTTCGACTAATCTCTTTTTTTTTGTTATGTAGGTATTAGGTATTATTTATCTTGTTGCAAACTCATTTTTTAATATTGTTTGTTTTATTTGTTGTGAATTTTTACCCCGATATGCTGTATGTCTTATTATTCACCGTGTGGTATAGAATAGACCAACCTTATGTCTTATCAAGGTGTCGTAAAGGGCGACTAAGGTAAGTTGACGTCAGGAAGGCGGGTGCTCGTAAAATAACTAACATGCAACAAATTGTTTAAAACATGTAGTGAGAACCTTACTTAGAATGGGTTAAGGAGGAGCAAACTTGTTCCTATTTTATTCTTAGTATATTACTTTTTGAATCGTGTAAATATTTTTTCTCGTTTGGTTTTAATTGCATAAGAATCTACATAAATAAAATTTAATAAATTCTTCTGGTTATTCTCGTGTAGGCATTTCCTTTTCGCTCGGCACTAAAAGGGTTAAAAATTAAAATTTATACAGTCAAAATTTCTATTGTTAGGAAAAGGTATTAAATGGTTTCAAAAACATTATAGTAGTTACTTACCAACGTTTTCACATCCAAAATAACACATAAAATATTTTTTGGACGGCATAATTTCCAATATAGACCTTTAAATAAGCAGTGATGCGTTTTTTGCAGAAAAATTTGAAAATTTATGACAAATACTTATATATATTACAGTGTATCATTTGCGACATCTAGTGAATAATGATATAAAACTAATTTTTGTTGTCCAATGCTTTCTGTGAGATGACGCTCTCGGCGACCTGAAGAGTGCTTCTTAGAGAGTTTCACCCCCCTGCTGAAACGAACGACACTCGACGACAAAATCCATTAGCTAGTGGTCACGCGCCGCGTTATATTAAAATAGGCCTTTCAAAGCAAGGAACGAAGACTCCAGAGTACTCCGAAGACAATCCGCCATTGAAAATTAAATGCTTATACGTTGGTTAACAAAGAAAGAAACATAGAAATCGTAAGTTATTAACGTTATATTTTACTACTATTGACAATTTAGATAATTTAATTTTTAAATATAAAAAATATTGTGAAAATGGCAAAATTATAAAGCATAAGGAATGTTTCGAACAATTTATAGAATTAGGCGTTACTTTGCGGAGATCCATAATACAAAAGTAATAATAAAATTATTTTGCTATAATTTGTTATAATGTTTCTTTGCGTGCGCTAAATGAACGGTTAAAGTTATTCAAAAATCTCTTATAACTATCTTACGATAACTACTCTTATGTTGAAAATTTCAATCCGCGAAAATCGTGGTAACACTGATTGGAAATCAGTAGATTTCCATGCGGGCGAGCTGCTGACAAAGCTAGTACTATATATTCTTCTATATTTTTCTTTCCATTCTAATAATTACTGTAAAATATAATTGCAAAGTGAAAAATTTAAAAACAAAATCGTGGCCATTTTGTAATAGGTCTTTGCTATCCAACAGATAAAATAACAGGCACATGGTTTATATGTTAACTTTAAGGGACTTTTAAGTGCTGAATAAGGCTATTAGAAACCTGAGAGACAGTTTATTGGTAACTTATGACATGTTTACTTGTTGCCCTAAAAAGTTATTAAAATCGTAACTTTCATCCCATCAATCTGCGCACGCGGCACACCGCGCTTAATGATCTTTATATAGAAAAAACCGAGCGGTAAAGATCGGACTTGCGATAAGAATTACTTGTAGCGAAGTATATAGTGCCGTGTGCATTATTTAAGGAATGATTTCAAGTTTGTTTTGGTTTATTCTTGAATATATCTCAATAATGACACATTTAATTGAATTCAATTTATTCTTTTCAATACTTAGTTTGTTTCGTGCCATTAAAATGCTAAATACTTTAATAAAAAATTATAAAGTATTTTAATTACTAATAATCAGATTTAATTAGAAAAGGCGGTAAATTAAAAGAACGTTCACGAATTTCGTTTATTACGTTATTTCTTTGCCATGCGTATTAGAGATGTGAAAAAGTAATCGATTTTTTTTTAATTGTTTTGTTTCATAAAAATTGGTTTTTCTAAAATCGATTATTATAATTATCCTCTTTTTCTTGTTTTTTAAGATAACATATGTATTGTGGGATGAAATCAATATAGCCAAAGGAGACATTTTAATAGAATTTTACAAACAGCGCATCTGTTATTATTTCTTGGTAGTTGTTGACTTAAATTAGCCTTTATTGTAATTAATATTAACAAAGGCAACTTTTCAAATAGTAAAAAAAAAATTAATTGTTAGTAAACAATAATTTTAATTTTTAACATCCCTGCTACCAAGTTGCAGCTCAGAATTTCTAAAGCTGATCAAGTCTAAGCTAATTTTGATGAAGTTCAAACTTAATATGCGGAATATATTTGAATGTATCACAATCACTCGAAAATTCAGAAAGGTTGGAGTTCGAATCTCAATATTTCACTATTGTGGCTAGGGTTAAGGATATTGACGAAAATCAGAAAACAAAAGCTGAATATGATTCAATAGAATAGAATTTATAATGTCATTTAAATGTTTCAGGGGGCAAGGAGTGCTGTCCGCTGGACGAACAGACAGACGCATAATGTTAAACTGTCCACCATCCGAATTCCTAAGTTACTAGTCGCTATGAAGAGTCCAATTCTGGGACTCATCTTCATTTCATCTCTAAGTAAAGAAAGTAAGTAGCGGCCTGTTACTCTCCCACTGCTGGGCATAGCCCTTTTCTCCCGTTTTCGGAGAGAAGGATTGGAGCTAAGCCACGCTGCTCCAATGTGGATTGGTAGATTACACATATCTCCAGAATTCTATAGAGATATGCAGGTTTTCTCACGATGTTTTCCTTCATCAAAAAGCTTATTATAAATTGCAATTATCAATTAGACACAAAGTTTTTACAGACTCATTGGTGTCTGCCCGGGTTCGAACCCGTGACCGCCAGGAAACAGTCGCACGGTGTTACCGCTGGGCTATCACAGCTTATTATTATAGACTCGTACAAATGGTTTCAAAAAGTTAACGCTACTCTTGTATAAAATAATAATAATCCGAATCTTCATCTGTAATATTGAAATGAGTCATGTAATCTGGTATGCGTATACACAAATATATTTTCGGAATCTCGATTTACCTGAAATTCAGCATGGAGGGGGTTTTGGGGGAGAATAATCAATCTAGCTAGATTCGTTTTAAAAAAATCTCGTTTTATCAATATTTTTGGGCACTAAAAAACCTACGAAATTAGGAAGAGATAGTAACTGATATTTGAGCTGTCAAACGCAAAGCTGTGATAGCCTAATGGTAACTCGCGAACCAAAAAACAGTTCTTAATCTGGGATCGATTGCCACATGTCAGCCCCTTTTTCCTTTTTTTAATGCATTTTTTTATATCTTTTCAAAAATTACCAAGCAAGGCTCGGCCATCCAAGGAACTTGCTTCTGATGTAAAAAGTGTTTGAATATGATTTTGAATTAATAGTCTTGTATTGTTATATCTATCTATACTAATATATGAAGCTGAAGAGTTTGTTTGTTTGACCTCTAACTGAATTATCAATAACTCATTTAATTATAACTATAAATGAATAATAACTCAATAACTCATTTGAACTTAATTCGACCACCAGTGTTTGACCCTCTCTGTTTGAACATACGGATTTTTATATTTTAGGTTTATGGTATACATATTGTATAAATATCATGTATTATTTTTTCTATATTATTTAATCCATTTTGCAGGGTACCACACGAGTCAACCGCACAAAAGGCTGGACCCTCTTCATCAATAATAGTGCTGAAGAAAGTAAGGAGTGAAAGACCCGGAAAGGACCAAAGGCTTCTTCATCGACACAAAGCATCCAAACCACACCACAATTGATTAGTGTTCTTAGTGCGAGTTATTTTAACATATCGCTTATTTTAACTGCAACAGCGACATCTAGTGACTGTTTCAGCGCCTTACAAATTTTGTGTGAAAAAATTTTCGGATTATTTTTTCAAAATAATCGATTATATTTTATCGATTTATTTTAGGTATCACTTTTTATTTTTTACTTTTTTTTCTTTTTTAAGACTAGATATGCATTGTATTGCAATTTAAATGCAATTTAATAAAAACATTTAATCTAATTTCAAAAACAGCGCATCTGATATTATTTCTCGATGGTTGATCATTCTAATTAGCATTAATTGTAATTGATATAAAAATGCCAATTTTTTGATTTTGTTTGGACAATGGCATCTCTATAGCGCGCTCTTATAAGGAACACCGCCATTAATGTTTCACCGGACCAACTAAACTGTTCGTCTTAATTACATTTTTAATAATCATATTCGTTACAAATAAGATAATAAATAAAGTATACATATTTATAAGTGTATAATAGTTAAGTACCTGGGTGAAAGTGCCTTGCTCGATAATTTTTTAAAATATAAAAATGCAATAAAAATCTTTATCCTTTTTAAAAGAAATTCAATGAATAACCTACTCTCGATCAATGGACTATCTTACACTGAAAGAATTTTTGAAATCGGTCCAGTAATTCCGGAGATTAGCGCGTTCAAACAAACAAACAAACTCTTCAGCTTTATACTGGTATATTAGTAATAGACTTATTTTCCACTTATTTTACTTCAACTGATAATCAAAAAAATTGGTTAAAGTTATTTATTTATTTTATCGTATAGTCACCGTTCTTGATAATTAAATCCGTCTTCACATACATACAGATATACAGGTGAAACCAAGTAAGGTTGAAATGGGATTAAGAATTAACAATAAATAGATAAATATCGGGCACAGTAATAGACACTGTCGCCCGTCCGCAGGTAACTGAATACTCATGTAAGGGGTGATAGTCTACTGTATGTACTGGTTCGAACGCGGGGCGGAGGGCGCGTGGCAATGCGCGAACTACGGCGCATTGCCACGCGGGCGCGCTGCGGCTCGCGGCGCTCGACTCGAGCTCGCCAAGCTCTACCCCGACCTGGTGGTGGAGCACGTCCGTAACGAATCAACAGAGATAGCCGCGACCGACGTGCAGCCGCAGGCCCGGCTGCTCCTCATACTGGGAGCCCAGCAGATATCACGTGGCCGGCCGGAGCCTTGTGGTCACGAACTACTCTTGAGCAAACGAAGTAACACGAGCCAATACCGAGGAAGAAGAATCTTCTCAGGGATCTGCAGAGAGACTAGAGGCTGCTACTGATGAAAGTGATTACCTAGAAAGAATACAAAAAGATTCTACACATATGATGGACTGATTCCAAAGAAGAACTAACGGTTGAATGTACACCTGTTACCGGACCAACGAGTGTGGACAAAATCTCCTGCCAATCAAGAAGAAATAAATCAATACGAAGATAAGAAAAACGAAAGAAAAGAGTTGAAACGAAAAGAGAAAAGATTATCTGAGTATCTGCAATCTATCGAGGCTTTCGAACATGTGCCCACTATATTCGCAGGCCTGACGATAGCTTGCAGGTACTTATTGTCATCGGCAAGACCAATATGAAGAGACCAAGAAAGAGGACGTAGCCCAATACACTGGTTAAATCAGATTCACACTACTTAAACTTAAATTTAAGGCTCACCTACTTAATTTACAACTTCAATCTTAATATGTTTTTTATTACAGGCCATTTCATTTCTTTTTATACAATGTTTTAATTATTTAGTCACCCGACAAATCTTAATTTGTTTTTTATTTTATTTATTTTTTACTGTTTTCAGTTCTTTGTGTGTGTATCTTTATAATTATTTTATTGCAAAGTGTTATTATTTTTATTTGCTTTTGTATCGTTGTCTGCTCTATTGTCCGTGAAGTCACCTAGGCTGCAGCTGAAAATCGGTGCCGAGTGTTGTTATTGCTAATGACATTCGGTTTATGCCGAGCTGTGTAGCCTTTTCCAAGGCTGTATAAAATTTAGATCAAGGATTTGTGTTATGTATTTGTATTGTGTTTTTTTCTTTCTTTCACTACACTCAAAAACAACAATCTCCGAGACAGTGGCCGAAAACAGGGAAAGCTGGACGACCAACGTCAAGAATAATAGCCTCATCATGTTCTGGCCTTGTTCCCATTTTAAATTGGGGTCGGCTCTCCTAACTTAATTTCTCCAGAGCTGGCGGTGCTGGATCGTCCGAGTATCTATGTTTTCCCTCTAAAGGTCATCCAGGTTTTTATCCATGTTGTACGGGGCCCCGCGCGTCTTTTTGGTGCGCCCTCGAGGTCCAGAATTTGTCTGGTCATGTGGTGCCCTGGTCTTCTCGTGACGTGGCCGTACCATCGCAGTCGTGATTCTCTAAGCTTTTCCACGATGGGTCTCACTTTTACAGTTCCCTTTATGTAATAGTTGGGGACCTTGTCTAGACGTCGTGTGACGCCCGCAGACCATCTCAGCAATCTCATCTCTGTGACGTGTAATTTGTCGGCCATTTTCTGTTTGAGGACCTCATCGTCAAGAATAAGATTTTTTCATGAATAGTTCACGAGCCCGATGCAAGAAGGAGGCTCTACTATATAATCAGTCTCGTTATCCATGCTCGCCTGGTCCGTTGACAGGTGTACATTCAACCGTTAGTTCTTCTTTGGAATCAGTCCATCATATGTGTAGAATCTTTTTGTATTCTTTCTAGGTAATCACTTTCATCAGTAGCAGCCTCTAGTCTCTCTGCAGATCCCTGAGAAGATTCTTCTTCCTCGGTATTGGCTCGTGTTACTTCGTTTGCTCAAGAGTAGTTCGTGACCACAAGGCTCCGGCCGGCCACGTGATATCTGCTGGGCTCCCAGTATGAGGAGCAGCCGGGCCTGCGGCTGCACGTCGGTCGCGGCTATCTCTGTTGATTCGTTACGGACGTGCTCCACCACCAGGTCGGGGTAGAGCTTGGCGAGCTCGAGTCGAGCGCCGCGAGCCGCAGCGCGCCCGCGTGGCAATGCGCCGTAGTTCGCGCATTGCCACGCGCCCTCCGCCCCGCGTTCGAACCAGTACATACAGTAGACTATCACCCCTTACATGAGTATTCAGTTACCTGCGGACGGGCGACAGTGTCTATTACTGTGCCCGATATTTATCTATTTATTGTTAATTCTTAATCCCATTTCAACCTTACTTGGTTTCACCTGTATATCTGTATGTATGTGAAGACGGATTTAATTATCAAGAACGGTGACTATACGATAAAATAAATAAATAACTTTAACCCATTTTTTTGTTTATCAGTTGAAGTAAAATAAGTGGAAAATAAGTCTATTACTAATATACCAGTATAAAGCTGAAGAGTTTGTTTGTTTGTTTGAACGCGCTAATCTCCGGAATTACTGGACCGATTTCAAAAATTCTTTCAGTGTAAGATAGTCCATTGATCGAGAGTAGGTTTATTCATTGAATTTCTTTTAAAAAGGATAAAGATTTTTATATTTTAAAAAATTATCGAGCAAGGCACTTTCACCCAGGTACTTAACTATTATACACTTATAAATATGTATACTTTATTTATTATCTTATTTGTAACGAATATGATTATTAAAAATGTAATTAAGACGAACGAGATGCCATTGTCCAAACAAAATCAAAAAATTGGCATTTTTATATCAATTACAATTAATGCTAATTAGAATGATCAACCATCGAAAAATAATATCAGATGCGCTGTTTTTGAAATTAGATTAAATGTTTTTATTAAATTGCAATACAATGCATATCTAGTCTTAAAAAAGAAAAAAAGTAAAAAATAAAAAGTGATACCTAAAATAATCGATAAAATATCTCTATAAAAATTATAAGCTTCGGAAACGTGTTAGAAAACTTATTTCATAATAACATTTATACGTAACGAATCAACTGTCAAATTGGTTTTTTTTAAAATTACTTATACGTACGGCGCTGGATTCCAACGTTTTTAGTATTATATACGAATCGTATTTATATACGAAAAATTAAATTTAAATTATGTTTTTGTAAACATAATATTTTAAATGATAATATTTATCGAGAAATATATTAAACTTGACATTATTAACTGTAATGTAATGTAATGTTTAACTTTATTAAATGTTCAAATATTAAAAATGGTGTTTAGAAATCACTACATATTATAAAACAAAGTCCCTATATCCCTATGTACGCATAAAACTTTAAATCTACGCAACAGATTTTGATGCTGTTTTTTTAATAGTGTGAGGGGAAGAATTGTTTTCTACCCAAACATATAATAAAACTAATGATAAATGATTACTTAAACTATGCTACTATAAACTAATGCTCTTAAAACTATAAATGCCGGGGGGCGCGCGTTGTTTGCGCTGCTGGTAGACGTATGCAAAACTGAATGCGGCGGCGCCGCGCGTCCGTATTTATGCTATGTTATAATGTTATGTGTAAGGTGCGAATATGCACCGAACATGCTCCCGGGCACAACAAAATAACAAATTAACCAGTTCAAAAAATGTCTTCTAATGTATAAATCTCCTCGGCATAGGAGAGCTTGCTATGTCCCTTGTTCTTAACTCACACACATTTTCACTATTGTGACCACTAGGCTGACGGTCAGCCGATCTATGATATCGCGCACTATCACTGCTTTTCGGCGTGGCCGACTCCGGCTAGGCAGTAGGCACGGCCCACCGCGAGCCGGCCCGGCGTGCTCGACGACGTCCCCGTTGCTACAGGAACCTTGCTGATGTATTTATGGCCACTGATATTGACCATAACTTACAATTTAGATGTGATGAAGAGATACATCATCCACCGGAAACTTGCTGTTTGTACATATTCTTTTGTGTATTTATTGATATGTAGTCGGAAATAGACATAATGCTGATCATATTGTGTATCAATCGTGTTTGTCTATGATGTGGGCAGCTATGTACTTTCTGTAGTATCTTCTTCTATATTCTGGGAGATATATACATATATTTTGTTGATATTGTTCGGTGAAATGTTCGTTCAATACTCCGAACAATACATTGGCGAGATATTCGACTCCATTAATAAGCCCGCGTTTGTTACGACGGCGTGTTGTGTTTTGCTGACCAAGATGTGTGCGATTGATGAACTTAAAGTGAACGTACTATGACGAAGGATAGTGCATTTGTTACTCAAATTATGTTTATACTTAAATTATGTTGATACTCATTGCTGTATCTCTTCTCTCCTTTTATGTCTTTTTCATTCTTTGTTCTCCGATGCTAAAGGTAAGACCGATAATTTGATGATAGGTCTTTTAAGGATGCCATTCTTTGTTTTTACTGATACAACTCTTACCAAGCCGTCTTGACCTGGATGAAGTTCTACAACTCTACCTAGTGACCATTTCCCAGGCGGCAAGTTGTCATCTTGGATGGTAACCATGTCGCCAATATTCATGTTTTTGTGCTCTTTTCTCCATTTATTGCGAACCGAAAGTTGAGTAAGATATTCAGATTTAAATCTTTTCCATATATCTTGAGTTAGCTTTGAGGTCAATTGCCACCTTGTTCTTGCATCATGCTCGGTTTCAATTATCGTCATTCCAGGTCTTCCTGCTAAGAAATGAGCTGGTGTTAAAACGTCTAAATCATCTGGATTTTCAGATAACGGACATAGCGGCCGTGAGTTTAGGCATGCTTCTATCTGTGCTAATATGGTGCTGTACTCCTCAAAGGTTAACTTTTGTTCTCCTACGACTCTCTTTAAGTGATGCTTTACACTTCTCACTGCTCTTTCCCATAACCCTCCAGCACTAGGCCACGAAGGTGCGTTAAAATGCCATTCGATATTAAGCTCCATAATTGCCGCGAAGAAATCGTCGTTAAGATTAGCTTTGAAGTCATGATATTCTGCTTTTAATATCCTGCTTGCTCCTATGAAATTAGTGCCATTGTCACTGTACATGTGCCGTGGCGCTCCACGTCTAGCGGCCATCCGTCTCAAAGCGGCTAGAAAAGCGGAACTGCTGAGGTCCGACACCAATTCTAGGTGAACGGCCTTTGTAACCATACATATAAATAATGCTATATAACCTTTAGAAGTTTTGATTCCGCGTTTGTTTTGCTTGCTTTGTTTGCTTTTACTTCTATGTATCCTGAGTAATCCACGCCTGTATGAAAGAAAGGCGGGGCTGTATCAACCCTTTCCTCAGGTAAGTTACCCATCAGCTGATATTGCTTAATAGGGTCATGCTTCCGACATGTCACACATTTCCTGATTTCCTTCTTAACTGCTCTATATCCCGATACAACCCAGTACCTTTGTCTCAAATTTGATAAAGTTAGTCGTGGACCCCCATGAAAGGTTAACTTGTGTGTTTGCTCGATTAACAGACATGTAAGACGACTACTGTATGGTATGATAATTGGATGCTTCATTTCGTCACAAATCTTAGCATATTTTATTCTCCCGCCGACACGTAAAATGCCGTTTTGATCCAAAAAGGGATTCAAATTTCTTAAATTACTATTATTGCTTAATATATTGTTTTTTCTTAAACTCTCTATATCTAAACTAAACTCCGTTCGTTGAACGTGTTTTATAATAAGCCATTTTGCATTTTTCAACTCCGGTAATGTGAGATATCCGCAAGGCGGCTTATTTGCTGTATTGTTAAATGTAATTGTTTTTGTAGCTCGTAGAATCCATGCTAAAATTCTTGTTATTTTTATGAATGAACTTGTTTTTTCTAATAATAATAATACTATGCTCTGCTCCTGACTTTTCTGAACAACGTTAACTTTTTGTTTTGATTTAAGTTCTATTTCTGTTCTATAGCAAGTGTGCTCGTTGTTGTCTTCTGCAAATGATTTTAACCACTCTGGTCCCTGCCACCACAATTTGGAATTTGCTAATTGTGATGCTAATATACCTCTGCTTGCTGCATCAGCAGGATTTTCTGCTGATTTGACGTATTTCCATCTGTCAGGTTTTATAACCTGTGTTATACTCTGGACTCTATTCGCGACGAATGTTTTCCAGCGTCCTGGATCTCCTTGCAACCAGCCTAGCACGACCATCGAATCTGTCCATCCATACACCTTAACCATCTTGCTTTCTAGGCTGTTTATAACTTTCTCCATTAATTTTGCTAATAGATGACTTCCACAAACTTCTAATCTTGGTAAAGAAATTGTTTTGCTGCGTGGAACTAATCTAGTTTTGGATGTGACCAGTGTTGTGGTCACCTTATTCTCCCGAACAATTCGTGCGTATATCACGCAGGCATAAGCTTTAGTAGACGCATCGCAAAAGCCGTGCAGTTCGATAACGTCATTCATTTGATATCCGATCCATCTTGGTATTTCACAATAATTTATATTATGTATATCTGACATGATGTTTATCCACTCTTGGTGAATTCTTTCTGGTATGACCTCATCCCATAGTAAATTTGCTGACCATAAGTTTTGAAAAAGTAGTTTTAATTTTGTCGATAAAGGTGCTAGCCATCCTAATGGATCAAATAATTTGGAAATCTCTGCTAAAACAATTCTTTTTGTAGGCGTGGCTTGCTTATTCCCACTTGTATAGAGAAATGTAAACTTGTCTGTCTTTGGGTCCCATCGCAATCCTAATGTTTTAGTCATGCTCTCGGTAGTAAAGTAAAATGTTGACGGAGTGTTCTCCTGATTACTTTCTATCCCAGCGAGTAGTTCGGGCTCATTTGAAATCCACTTTCTCAATAGAAATCCACCTGATTTTAATAAATTATGAAGATCTGATATAACTTGTTTTCCACTTGATATATCGAAGGTTCCATGCAAAAGGTCGTCCATATAAAATGCTTCTTGCACCACCTTGGCTGCTTCAGGGAACTTGCTACTCTCATCCGCTGCCAGTTGCTTTAAGGTCATCATCGCTAAAAACGGTGCTGCCCTAGTTCCATAAGTGACTGTAGTCAACTGATAGGTTTGAATAGGTTGGTGAAGACTTTCTCGCCAAACAATTTGCTGAAATGATTGATCATCATCATGGACGTTGATTTGTCGGTACATTTTTTCTATGTCTGCTGTAAAGGCGTAGGGATAAATTCGCCATTTTAAAATGAGGGATTGGATATCCTTTTGTAAGTTGGGTCCCTTGAACATTACATCATTCAAGCTATGACCGCTCGAGGTTTTTGCTGACGAGTTAAAAACCACTCTTAGTTTGGTGGTGGCTGATTCAACACGCTGTACTCCATGGTGTGGTAAAAAACATGCTGAATTGTCATTGTGTTGCTGTAGAGTATTTTTAGATGGAACCATGTGATTCAATGCTTGATATTCGGCAATAAATTGTCTATATTGATCTGCCAGTTTTGGTTGTTTATAAAATCTTTTTTCCAAATTTAGAAACTGCGCGGTTGCTATTTTCTTGGAAGATCCTAACATGTCACGCGTCTCCGGTTTCAGAGGCAATTTAACAGTGTATCGCCCATCTTCCCGACGTTCTGTAGTTGATTGATAGAACCTAATACAATGTTCCTCTTCTGCTGATAATGATGTCTCGTTTTCAATATCCTCTATTTCCCAGAACCGCTTGATGTCGTCAATATTATTCTGAACTATGTTGCATTGGTATGACGTGGTATTTCCGCTTAATATCCATCCCAGTTGAGTTAATTGAGCTGTAGGTTGCGTTTGCTCGACTCCCTTTATTATCCCGTTTAGAATAATAACTGAATAGATATCAGCGCCTAATAAAATGTCTATCGGACTTGATAAATTAAAGTTCGAATCCGCTAATGTTAAAGTTTTTATGTAATTCCAAGTCGGCTTCTGGAATGATCTGTTCGGTAAATTTTTTACGAGGTTATTCATGATGAATGCATTAACAGAAAAGGTAAAATCGTTAACCATTGATTGGCACGATAGTGTGATCGTACCCTTACAATTTTGCTCTTTTTCCCCGACTCCAAATATTGTTCCCTGGCAATATTTTCTTTTCAAAGCTAATCTTTGTGCTGCGTTTTCACTGATAAGGGATAGTTGGCTACCCTGATCTATTAGAGCTCTCATGACTATCTGGCTTCCATCTGAAGATGTAACTTTAACTAGAGCTGTTGCTAGGAGTATTTCTGATATTTCATTTTGTGACATGTGCTTGGCTTGGGTTACGTTGGTCATCGACCTACTTGTAGTAGGTTGCGAAATGTTGGAATTATTATAACAATGATTTGTAAAATCATGCAATAAAGAATTATGTTTAGCTCCGCAAATCCGACAACGTTTGTGGGACGTGCATTGTTTGCCATTATGATTATACAAACAATTTACACATAAATTAAGTCTTTTTACTGATTTGAACTTTATTTCTAAGGGCATTGCTGTAAACTTTTCACAATTAAAAATTCTGTGTTCTTTTGCGTGGCATATTTCACATTTGCTTGTTGAAATATGCAATGATTTTACAAATGCGTTACCATTTCGATTTGCTGCTTTGTATGCATTATTATAATTAGGATTTTGTGTAGGTATTGGAACACGATAATTATTGTTTTTTGTATGTTGCTGTGTTTGTTCTGATTTTCTGCGCGATGATTCGAGAGTTGTAAATTTACTCTCTAGGAATGATAGAAATTCTTTGATGTTAGGAAGTTCTCTCGGATCCTTTAGCGACTCCAAATACTGTGAATGTGTTTTTTGGTCCAGTTTTTGAGATAGAATATGTATGAGCAGTGGGTCCCACGTACTCACATCTACACCAAGATTTTTCACCGCGTTTATACACTCCAATGTGGTGTCGTGTAAACGTTTTATATGATTTATTGATATTTGTTGCATGATAGGCAAATTTAAAATAATGTTTATATGCGATGTGAAAATGAGCTTTTTGTTGTTGTACCGATGGTTTAGAATATCCCAACAGGTGATATAGTTTTCTGAACTAATGGATAGGTGCTGGATTAACCTTTCGGCCTCGCCGCGTACTTTGCCCTTCAAAAACTGCATCTTTTGGGCGTTTGATAAAGTTGTATTACTGTGAATGGCCTCAGTAAACAAGTCTTTAAATGATGTCCATTCATGGTAAGATCCATTAAATTCAAGAATCTCCATTTGTGGAGTGATATTTGCTTTGTGTTTTGTAGACCATATTTTGCTAGAAATGGCCTTTTTTAATGAGAGGAACGTGTTCTCGTAGCTATCAAATTTCTCTTGGTAATCATTATTTACTCCATTTAATTCTAAGTATATCTCCCAGTGAAGCTCGTCTATTGCTGCCCACCGTGACTGTAATTGTTTAAGGAAGTCGTCTAACTCCCATTTCTCACTAACTGAATCTATATCTATTCTTTCTGCTGTTCGCATGAATGCAAGGAAGTTTATATTCTGTTTACGCAGCAGATCTCCCTTACTTGGTGTACCTGGAGATGACTGCCACCTGGATGGTCCAGGCTGGCTGAATCGTGGGGAGCTCGGGCGGTGGACTTCTGATTCTTGCTCTATGTTTGGCCTCTGGCCTATGCTATCCCCTTCATTCCCCCCTGCTGTGCCCACCTCTTGTAGCTGCTTGTCCACAAGAGCTTTGGCTGCTAAATACAGCTTACGAGTGCTGTCGTAATCTGCATAACAAAAATATGGGAGGTCCTCGGCTTTGAACCCCAATATGCTTTTGTGATTTCTTTCATAATCACCCCAATGTTTTTCTAAAGTTTCCAACCGCCTTATGATATGCTCTTTTGTTTTTCTTTCCGCCCCGGTCTTTTTTAAATTGACGATAAACTTAGCGATAGCCTCGTTTAGTTCTTTTTGATTATGGTACAAGGTTTCCATGATGCTTGCATAATTATATGATAATGAATTGGAAAGATCTTACTTGGTTGCTGCTGCTGCGGAGTTATGCTGATGCTGATGCTGAATGATTGATGCTGAACGCTGATGCTGAATGCTTGATGCTGAATGCTTGATGCTGAGTGCTGATGCTGAATGCTGATGCTGAATGCTTGTTGCTGAATGCTGATGCTGAATGCTTGTTGCTGATTGCTGTATGCTGATGCTGAATGCTTTGTGGACACGTATAGTCCGAAGTCACTGTCCACACCACACACACGCGTTAATTCGAGTGCGCCACGTGTTTGTTATCCCGCACTTTAACCAACCCGCACGTGTGGTTAAGTTGCTCGAAGGACCAAAATGTGAGGGGAAGAATTGTTTTCTACCCAAACATATAATAAAACTAATGATAAATGATTACTTAAACTATGCTACTATAAACTAATGCTCTTAAAACTATAAATGCCGGGGGGCGCGCGTTGTTCGCGCTGCTGGTAGACGTATGCAAAACTGAATGCGGCGGCGCCGCGCGTCCGTATTTATGCTATGTTATAATGTTATGTGTAAGGTGCGAATATGCACCGAACAAATAGATAGAGTGATTCCAGAGGAAGGTTTGTACGTATAATAACATTCAATACGGAGTAGAGAAATACTGTAATTTGAGGTTTCTGTAAATAATTACATTTTTTTCCGCTTACATTGCAAACGCAGGCTACACTCTACGAGATTTATCAAAATAATGTACTAAGTATTTGAACATGTTGAAAAGGTCTACAGAAAAGTCCGCGATGGTATATGTCTATCTCTTATGGATAACCGACTAAAGCATTTTTTGTCATTTACTTTTAAAGAAAAATAATGCCATATTTTTGAAGCAATTTTTATACAATACAGCATTAATCCTTATCCAATTAAGTACCTTAAATAAATAGTTGATTTAATATAGATCAATATGGCCGTTTACAGCATGTAATTTAAGTGAACATTTTCGGAGATATTACAGATTTAAATGCCGTGAGGACGCCGCGCTTCGCCTTATAACTTCGATTTTAGCAGCTATGTCCCTCTTTCAAGAGTTTGTTTAAAGAGATTCTGTAATTAATTGTGAAAATAAAATACATAGGGAAAATGTAAAATAAGTAAAATTAATGTACTATATGAATTTAGATATTCCAAAGATAGCAGGAAATCTTCTTTGTATAGGGAAAGGAAATTGTTTTTCTCCAAATTTAACGCATGCGGGCCACGGGCAGTAATGAATTAATCAAAACTACTGGATTGATTTTAATCATTTTTTTACACTGACTGACGTGGGATATATATTTTATACCCGTGCGAAGCAGGGGCAGGCCGCTAGTAAAATATATTTTCATTAGCCGTATGACTTAATTTCTATGGGATTCAATTAAATGAAACTTCCCAATACATGTCAATTAATATAATAGTCATTTATTTCGTACTTGCCATAGACTACTAACTAAAGACCGTTTAAGAATGCGTTTTCTTGAAACGTCTGTTTTTTTACAACAAAAATTATATATGATCAAAATTTTACTTGAACTTAAATGATTATAGTTTATTGTTATATTTTCACCACAAATCCTCAATCAAGATATAATAAATAAATATTAGATAAAATAATAATTGATACTAATATAACAAATATTTTTCTATTTAACAACACTAAAATTATTACTCTGGTCTGGGCCAAAAGATGTTTCTTCTGGCGGCCTCTTTTTTATTAAATATTTTTCTCCGGTTTATGAAATAAACAAAAACCGAAATATTTAAAAAATAATAATAATAACTTTTTTGAAGATTTTTGTACATTACGCCCATATAATATATATACATTAATTTTTCCAAATTTCATCTATATTGGTTCAGCGAATTGGCCATGAAAACGTTACGAATTGACTTTCGCATTTATATTATTATTAGTTTATTTATTTTACTAAATAACCCGTATTACTTATATTAATAATCCATTGTTATTACAATGATAAATTTTCTCAGTTAAATTAAATCCAGTAAACAAATAAAATAAAATTAAATATAAATACTCTTTAAAGATAACTCTTTTGACGTAAGTCGAAAAACTAGGAATCTAAATACTTCTTTAATACAGATTTGACTTTATTTTGACACATCGTAAATAAAATTTAGTTCCATAGGTTTTTATAGATGGCGTTTTGAATGTCATTGTATTTAATTCCTGTTGAATTAACAGGATTTATATAGCCTATATGTTACCCCGGTATATAAGGAATATTTATATATTTATTTATATTTCATCGATATTGGTTCACGCATTGGCCGTGAAAACGGAACCTTGTAACGAAAGCTTGTAACACGTATTATAATAAAATAGCAATCGCCAGCGGCTGCGCCCGTGTTGAAAGATTAAAACCGTAATATAGTCTTTTGATAACCATAAAAATGGTTAAAGTACGCCGTGTGAGTCGTTAAATACGACTAAGGTAAGTTGACGTCAGGCGCATTGGCCGTGAAAACGGAACCGACAGACAGACAGACTTTCACATTTATAATATTAGTAAGGATAAGGATATATACCGGCTGAGTAGAATAGACCAACCTCAATTCTTACCGAGGTGTCGTAAAAGGCGACTAAGGTAAGTTGACCCACCCTGTGGTATCCGGTTGAGTAAAATAGACCACCCTCTTTCTTACCGAGTAAGTTAACGTCAGGCAGGCGGCCGGTCGTAAAATACGTAGCCAAACTATATGACAACATGTTTGTAACATGTCGTGCCGACCCCACTTAGAGTGGGATAAGGGGAGGAGGATGATGATCGGAACTGAGATATCTACACTAATATATTAATGAAAATCGTTGGAACCGTTTCCGAGTTTCCATACAAGACCTGTATCGTAATAAAACTTTTTGGCCTGTACCTAATGTAAGAATTTTGATTTCAGTTTATAATGTTTGTATTATAGTATCAGAGTAGATAAAATATTTAATTTCTTTAGTTTTATTATTACTATTCAATTATCATAATAGCACGCCTGCATACACTTTAGAGTCACTCCTGAAGGTTTGCTAACACTTTAAGCATTAAATCTGCCTTTTGTGTAAATATTTGAATATGCAGTTGTACAATAAAGTTTGTAAATAAAAAAAATTTAAACAAACTCTTCTATTAATGCATTTTGCCTTTAAACGACACTGCCTTCTGTACCCTACCCTTGATCCTAATGTTAAGCGAGAGCCTCTGAACATGTCGGTCGAGGCTTACCAAAAAAGTCTTTATTTATAACCGACGCAATAAAATTGATAATTATTTAATAAAATCAGCGTTCTCGGGCCCTTATCTTACTCTAAGCGGGGTCAGCACAACATGTTTTGAATAGTTATTTTATGACTGGGCGCCTGCCTAACGTGCAGCTTACCTTACGATACCAAGGTAAATAAGGGGCAGTCTAGAATAGACCGGCCCGCCGTGTGGTATCTATCTAATCAACCGGGTATCACACGGCGGGTCAACTTACCTTCGTCGCCTTTCAGGACACCTCGGTAAGAAATGAGGGTGGTCTAATCTACTTAGCCGGATACCACACGGCGCATATTAATCATTTAATAAAATAATGTATTTAAAATCATCAGTACGCCTGTGGTATCCGGCTAAGTAGATTAAACCACCCTCATTTCTTACCGAGGTGTCCTGAAAGGCGACGAAGGTAAGTTGATCCACCGTGTGGTATCCGGTTTAGTAGAATAGACCATCCTCTTTCTTACCGAGGTGTCGTAAAATACGACAGAGGTAAGTTGACGTCAGGCAGGCGGCCGGTCGTGAAAACGCAGCCAAATCATGTGACAGCATGTTTATAACATGTTGTGCCGACCCCACTTAGAGTGGGATAAGGGCAGGAAAATGATGATGTATTTAAAATCATCAGTCATTCAGGTACTTTAACTGACCGGACAATCAACGGGAGGAATTTGATATTAAAAATTTTTGATTTCTTATTACAGATATAATTTCTTACATTACATTATACAAACATATATATATACACATCCACACTCACACGCGCATACATACATACGTACGCGCACACACGTACATACATAGGTCCCTGGTTTCCATACTCGCCCCATGCGTGTGAACCCACTACCCCCAGAGGCCACACTCGCCGCGCGCCGCGCCCCTCGGCCCGCTCGCGCCGCGTCACGCCCACACACCCCGCGTGACTAGAATATGACCTGATTCTTATATCACTAACATATTATAAAACAAAGTCCATATATCCCTATGTACGCATAAAACTTTAAAACTACGCAACAGATTTTGATGCTGTTTTTTTAATAGATAGAGTGATTCCAGAGGAAGGTTTGTACGTATAATAACATTCAATACGGAGTAGAGAAATGCTGTAATTTTTAAGGTTTCTGTAAATAATTACATTTTTTTCCGCTTAAATTGCAAACGCAGGCTAAACCCTACGAGATTTATCAAAATGATGTACTAAGTATTTGTACACCTTGAAAAGGTCTACAGAAAAGTCCGCGATGGTATATGTCTATCTCTTATGGATAACCCACAATAGCATTTTTTGTCATTTACTTTTTACGAAAAATAATGCCTTATTTTTGAAGCAATTTTTATACAATACAGCATTAAGCCTTATCCAATTAAGTACCTTAAATAAATAGTTGATTTAATATAGATCAATACGGCTGTTTACAGCATGTAATTTAAGTGAACATTTTCGGAGATATTACAGATTAAAAATGCCGCGAGGACGCCGCGCTTCACCCTATAGCACTTCGAATCTTTTAAGAGTTTGTTTAAAGACATTCTGTAATTAATTGTAAAAATAAAATACATAAGTAAAATGTAAAAGTAAATAAGTAAAAATGTACTATATGAGTTTAGATATTCCAAAGATACCAGAAAAAACTTCTTGGTATAGGGAACGGAAATTGTTTTTCTCCAAATTTAATGCTTGCGGGCCACGGGCAGTAATGAATAAATCAAAACTACTGGATCGATTTTAATCATTTTTTTTTACGACCCGCGGCCACCAGCGGCCCCCCTCGCCGCCGCTCACATCGCCACCTGTCAGTTGTCACGCGTGAATTACAGAAGTCGCTGTCGGAGGATTCAAGAAAACCCAAAATAACTAATAATAATTTATTTTTATATAAAAACTACAAACTAATTACAAATTAAAAGCGTCTTTCCTAGCTCGATGCTACGAAAAAAATATATTTTTAAACTAATTTATTTTATATATAAAAATTACATTCTAACTATAAACTAAAAGTGTCTATCCTAGCTCGATGCTAAGGACAGAATGATTAAATTAAATAGCTATTCCTAAGGGCTGGCGGCAACATATCCGATTACAATGATTTGCCGCCCGCTGACGGCGTCCTATGGTCCAGTTACGCCGACGATGTAAATATCCGCATGGACCCATTATTTTCGCCGCCCTATCCGTGCCGGTGTCCCTCAAGGATCTGTGCTGGCACCCTTATTGTACTCGCTCTACACGAGCGACATTCCACGGGCGCCTATTAAAGAGCGCACTCATCTTGCCCTTTTCGCGGATGACACCGCTGTATTTACCACATCTCGCCAACCTCAAGTTATCACTAGACGTCTCCAGAAAGCGGTAAACAGCCTCGGACGCTGGTTCCGCCGATGGAGAATCGAAATAAACCCTGATAAAAGTACAGCTATGCACTTTATCGGTAATCGTTTCCGATCTCACATAGACACACCTACGGAAATTTCCCTTTACGATACACCAATTCACTGGCAACAGAAAGTCAAGTACCTAGGTGTCACCTTCCAACCTTCCATGACCTTCCACGAGCACATACGCACAGTCTACAATAAGGCTGCGTATGTTATGGGACGACTTTATCCGATGCTATGCAAGAAAAGTAAAATGTCACTCCACAACAAAGTGACACTCTACAAAACTTGCATAAGACCAATAATGTCCTATGCGAGCGTTGCGTTCGCGCACGTTTCAAAGGTCAGTTTGCTCACGCTCCAAAGAATGCAGAACCGATTTATGCGTACAGCCACTGGTTGTCCGTGGTTCATGCGGAACGTTGACCTCCATAGAGACCTCGACCTCCCTGCCATTACTCACCTCTTTAAACGTTTTTCGAAGTCTTACTTCGAGAAATCCGAGGTACACCCGAACCCTCTCATTTCAGTTGCTGCCACCTACATCCCAGTTAGGTCTGACCACCGAAAATATAGGCGTCCAAAAAGCGTCCTATATGACCCTGACGATCAAATAACGATCGCCAACACAAAAACACGTAATACACACACACAGCGTCTTCGCCGGCGAAGACGAGGTCCCAGATTTCTGATATCGGTTGGTCGTGGCTTCTTGCCACCCTTCCGTCGTCGTATTGACTAATCAAAGTCATACCATCAGCCCTCCACTACACGTCGCCCTAAGCCGTGGTCCGGCCTCACAGGAGGCACCCTTAGGACGACGTTCCCCGACGCTAGTAGAGCTTCTGCGCTCTACTCTACGCATTTCACAACCTCGGCGATGCTTCTGCGCTCGCCCGTCCCGCCCGGTGACGCTGTAAAAGCCGTTAGGGCTAACAGCATATTGTCAATTCGAAAAAAAAAAAAAAACCCATTATTTATTATAACACAACTATAGAGCACCATTGTTGTAATACGTGAATCCCAGCTATGACAATATTATTGATTTTTAATGTAAACTATGTTAACAATTTCGAATTGTTAATTGATAAAAGTAATAGCTGTAATACATATATTAATTTTGTTAATTTTAACGTAATCTATATTAACAGATTCAAATTTTTATCTGATGAAGGTAATAGATAAAATATATATCATGTGCCTGGTAATTATAATGATGATGTTTGTGTATAATATTCTGTGAATTTGTCTACTGTATGAACTTTGTATCTGTGAACCTACGACCCCGAACTCCACATGCCGCGGCCGCAAGCGGCCCCCCTCGCCTCCGCTCGCCTCTACATGTCTCGCGTAAATCCCAGCTATATTGATTATTGACCTTTAATAGAATATATTTCAATAAGAATAGTAGATGTAATATATATAATATGTTGAGTAATTATACTAATAAACACTTTATTATATTCTATGACTTTTGTCTAATTATTTTACACTGTCTTATTATTTGATGGAGAATATAGATGCCGTATATATAGTAAGTCCCGTAATAATTTTTGTATACATCAACAATATATGTTACATGTTGCAATATATTTTATCTCATGACTGATACATTTTATACTCTTTTAACTAATATATATTTTATGAACGTTTGAATCCACTACCTCGAGCCCTACTTGCGCAGCGCGCAGCCTCCCGTGACCGCGAGCGACCCCCCTCGCCACCGCACGCGTCGCTTCCTTCCTCGCTCGTCATCGAGTGTAGTTTGTTTAGCTAAACTGAGTCGTATATACTATCGCCTATGTCCTAATTTCCAAATTCTATATTATATTTTTATATTTATCCTGTATATAATATCTCGTTATTCATTTTACTATACTATAAATAAAACTAGTGCTGCTGGTTGAAAGATTTCAACCCACCAAGGATGGAATTGGAGAATTTTATGAAAGATTCCAGCGCTAGGCCCTTCAGGCACAACTCAGGAATGTCATACGGAGAGACCCCGAGATGCCTACAGAGCGCCTCGTGCTCCGATCGCCTGCGTCCATACGCCGGACACTCCTGCACTACATGATCCAACGATTGGATCGTGACATGATCACAAGGACATTTGTCCTCACTGGAAACCTTGAATCTGAATAAATACTCCCTATTAAACGCATGCCCAGTGAGTGGCTGTGTCAGTAGATATGTGTGTTTAGTGTTCTGAAATAGGATCTTTATGTCCTCTGACCGGGGTAGAAGCGTCCGTGTACGCCCGCCTTGAACAGAGCTAGAGTACCTGGTCTGCCAGATACGGTGCACCTCGTGCCTGATCCGCCACTTGGCAAAACTAATGGGGAAGGACGCGTAGTCTGGTCCCTTGTGTAACGCCGTTCCATCTTTAGCTGCTGCGTCTGCTGCTTCATTGCCGGCGATGCCGACGTGTGCCCTTACCCAGGCGAATTAAATCCCTGAAGGATGTGCATGTTAAGTGTGGTGTATGTCCGCCACCAGAGGGTATATGTTACTTCTGTCCCTCAAGGCCGCTAAAGCGGACGTGGAGTCACAAAGCACCGTGAATGTTGTAACGATCTGCCCTCCACTCTCATCTATTCATCTCTAAATTTATAATATCAATATAAATTATATTATTAGAATGAGGCTAGAGAGCTCGCGCTCTACCACCAACTGCATAAAACTAGCGCTAGTGCGCTAGCACTTTTAAATATAATTGGCTCGTGATTCGTCTAGTTAGTTAGGACCCATGTTACGTTGTGTATGTAATAACTCAAATTCTTTTAGAGCGTCAGAGACCACAGATTCATCAGATTGGAGGCGTAAAGTAAGCATAAATTAATATAATTTATTTGGTGTAAAATAAGTGCACGATACATGAACAGGTTATTTATTTAATATATATGTTAATTACAAGAAAAGATTCCTATAAGTCCTATAGATACATATTCATTGCACGAACAGGTTACAATATAGCTAATACACGAACGGGTTACTATAAAATTTGATAAAAAAATGCGAGACATTCAGAAGGTTGAATGTCTCTTATGTTATTACTTCATAGATATAGCCATCAGAAAGGTTTTAGGTTATATATATTATATTTACTGTAACATTTGTTTGCCATTAATACGGGACGTAAAACTTTGTCAATATAAACGGAATAAGACTTTTCAAAGCCAACAGAAGGATCGCTCGATCATCAGATCGTACTTTAAACCATCCCGAATGGGAAGTTCTAAGATATTAATATTTAAATTGGAAATGTTATAGCCAACAGAAAGATCACTCACTCGATCTTAATACCTAGCCCTTAAACAACTCCGTAGAGAAGTTTAGCGATGTGGTATCTCTTTCCCGTCAATTACATTCTTCCGATTTGGAAAAAATATAAAGGGAGAGGGATAGTCAGTAGCTCCGCACCCGCTACCAACGGTGAGCTCCGTCCATAGGATATGAGCCCCCCCCCCGTAGGGTTAGGGTATGCAATTTATAGTGTGCCTGCGCCCTCGAGCCAGGTTATTTATATAATGTTGTATAAACACCCGTCAATGCTCTTAAAGAGATTTAGGGTAATTAAATAAGGACCGTAGTCCCAGGTGAGGACCGAAGTCCAAGATAAGGCACAAGTGCCCGGTCGCAGTGCTAGGACCTAGGTCCAAATATCATTTCAGCCGTAGCTGTGGTGAGTTGGCGTTAGCCATAATTGTGTCGATGAGGCACAAAGCCTGATTTTGTTGATATAATTATCCAATTCTTATAATAAGACAGCGCATCTTGCCAATAGCAAGCATTTCAAGCGGTGCGTGCCGCATTCGTCGTTGTAACCACATATAGTGGAATATATAATAGCATAAAGCTAATACTGTACATGACTCCTCGGATATCACATAACAGTAAAGTTGTAGTGGTTGCTACCACACGAAGTGGCAGATATCGAAGATTTGCATATGACTCCGCAGAGATCACGAAATAGCAGATTTTGTGTTGCTTCTTACCACGCGAAGTGGCAAATGTTTACTCCGAAGAGTTAAGAACGCAAAGCGCTCGCATTATGTGTTGATAATTCAATAATATATGTTTGTAGTGCTAGCACTATTGTGCTAAATATGTAGGTGTATAACGTGATGTGTCCATCACTAACGCACGCCTTCAATGCGTCCTTTTGGCTGATTCCACGATCGGCATATAAGAATTAGTTACTTATATAGTTGTTACGCGTAGCAAGCTACGTAAGATAGAGTTTTGGGCAGGCAACACTTTCTAAAGCTGGCCCGCGATCTTGTTAATAAAGACCCGACCAGCGGCCCTACGACATGCTATAATGTCGTCAACGTTTGTGTATAGCTATGGGGAAGCCCTGAGAAGGACTATATCACGGCTAGTGCAGGTTACCCCGCAAGACTCCGTGCGAAGCTTTGAACAGTTTACTTTTAGAGTCCTAGGCGTCCAAAGATCAAACAAGGCTACACAGTAAAGATCGAAGATCAATACCGGCCTAAAATCCAATCCGTATCGCCCAAAACTCACCAAGTAGCTCTGGCTGCTCTGTAGCAAGATGGAAACCCATCCTGATATTCACAGCCTGGAGCAGATCGAGGCGAGGCTACACTACAACAACCGAAATCATTGCAGGCCTGAAACCATCGATCCGACACCAGTACTCACCAGATTGTTCTGTATAGCGCCCAGCACCACTCAGCGAAGTCACCCTCACCAAGTTATACTCAGGCACTATATCGTTCGAGAATAATAATAAATTTGTCACATGTAATGAAATTACATTTTATTTGTTTAGTGAGCTAGGAGACCGAAGTCCCTCAAGACCGAAGTCTCTCACCACACCGTTATGCCAAGCCGAAGTTTTAACCATTTCACACTATAAAGTGTTTGAGAATAATATATAATTTGTCACATGTAATAAAATTACATTTTATTAGTGAGCTAATAGACCGAAGTCTCTCACCACACAGTTTAGACAAGCCGAAGCTTTGAAAAATAGTTTAGGGATCATAGCGCTACCATGTATCGCCCCAAGTACATGTAAACGTATGCCTTCGGCTCGCGGTACCAGGCCGCGACTGCTCCCGGCAACGTCCGCCAGTCACCCACTACCTCTGTCAGACTGCCGGCGTGACGTTCGGCACTAAGTGTGGAAAATTGAAAATGTATGGGAAAATTTTGATAAAAATATTTTAATGAAAAATGTACATATATGTAACGAGTATCAAATACTCATTACGAAAAACCATATTAAATGACAAACAAATATTTTTATTTATATACCTTCCTTAACATACTAACAATTCAGTACATGACTCTACCAATATATGCATGTAAGGTCGAGATCGTCACAATGTGTAGTGTTTATATCCGTCTGTGTTGACGAGTTTTCCTGCCCAAAGGCAGGCGTTGCGTATGGCTAGCAGCTCGGCCTGAAAGACGGAGCAGCTGTCGTGCAACTTGTACTTTTTGCAGGCTACCATCCGGTTGCCTTCAAAGGCCACAAAAGCAGCTCCAGTCGCCCCGTTTTCCTGCTTGCTGCCATTCGTGTATAATTGTATGTGCTGCGGAGTGGAATGAAGAGTATCCAGCTCTGCGTTAGAAGGGGTGGTGTGTTAAACAGTGATCCTCTGAGCAGGATGAAGCAGGTCATAAGGACCTGCAGCCCGCTCAAGAGGAATGTCGTGCGGAAGGAACTCAGTGTGTTGTGTGAGTTTAATGAGTTCAATCTCGTGTACCTCCCGAATTTTTAGATCGAGAGGGGTGAATTGAGCGATAGCTATCGCCGCTGGTGTGGAGACAGTGTGAAATCCTTTGATGGCCCTGATAGCAAAGCCACGCTGCAAGCTCAATAGCCTCCTCTTTACTCCTTTCTTCAGAGCTGCCTGTCCCCATATGCCCGCTGCATAAGTAACGATCGGCTCAATGACCCGGAGATATATTGCCTGTATATTTTCTGGATGAGCCCCCCAAGTTGATCTGCAATAGAGCCAGAGTTTATTGAAGATGCGCGAGGCCTTGCTGATGATATGTGTAACATGACTGTTAAGTACTCTGTGTTAATTTTGATGTATAGCTTAAATTTATTTGTCTGTGTAACTTCCCTTCTCTTCCTGTATCTCGTCAAGTAATGTTGCATAGTAAAACGCTCTCGAAAATTATACTAAATACTGAACAAACCAGCGACTTTCTATTCTCTCTCCACCATATTTTTGGTCCTTCGAGCCGGATTATTGCAAAAAAGTACGACAAAAGTCGACAGCGGCGCACGCGACGACTTATTTCGAAAAATCGGAACAACGCCACAGGTACGACGACCGCCATTACTGACGCCACGTTTTGGTTTAATATTACACAGTTATAATGGCAGAAGAAAAACTAATTTCCTCAAGGAAATATATAAAAGGTAAAATAACTGCGCTCGGAAATAAATTTCAAGTTGGAAAACCTACTCTTCGAGCGGTAAATATGTACATACAACAATTAAAGGATCTGTACTGCAAATTCGAAAATATCCAAATGGAACTTGAGGCCATTAACGAAGATAAATATAACAAGGAGGGATTTAATATCGAGGAAAAATATCAGGAATTAATGTTAACCTTAACCTCTAAAGTCGATGACCTTCAAACCTTCCAAGAAGAGGAAAAAGAACGACGGCGAAACTTAAGTCTAATGAATGACAGCTTCCGTTCAGCGGACAATCCTTCTCTGCCAGCTATCAAACTACCTATATTCAGTGGACAAAGTGACCAATGGATGTCATTGAAGGATATTTATACATGTATGGTGCACAACAATGAAAAACTGCAAGACATTCACAAGTTCTTCTATTTAAAATCCTCTCTTTCAGGAGAAGCAGCTACTACTATAATACTATACTAAGGCATGGAAACTAGTTAATGAAAGGTATGATAACAAATTATTAATTTTGAATAGGCATGTAAAAGCAATTTTTGATATACCTAAAATAAATAAGCCTTCTGCACACTCACTTAGGAATTATATAAATACTTTTAATCAAAACTATGATGAATATGCCTAATTTGGGAGAATTATTTATATTATTTTTATTAACTCAAAAACTTGACTTTGTTACTTACCGAGACTATAAAATTCAAAGAGACTCATCTGAGACTCCTACACTTCAAGCTTTTATAAAATATCTGTCACACCGCTGTAAAGCTTTAGAATTGGTCACCCTGGAATGTGGTCCGTTGTCTTCTAATACTAAGAAAACTTTGGTTGCTTCATCAAGTGAACCTAACAAGATTATTAAAAAATCTTTCTGTAATTTTTGTAAAGTAACAGGTCATTGGATTTCTGAATGTAAAAAGTTTCTATCTCTTAATATATCTGATCGTCGTAAAGCTGTGGAAAACTCTAAACTATGCTTCATTTGCTTATATTCTTCTCATATGTCTACTTACTGTCCCAGGAAAGACTCTGCCTGTAAAAAATGCTCTCATAAACACCATGTGCTTCTTCACTTACCTACTTCTGCTAATACAGGTCCGTTGGTTCTGGAAACCCCAGGGCCATCCTCTGCAGTGTCTTCAGTGCAGGACGCTGGTATTAACTCGGAAAACTCTACTACAACTAGTTGTTTGGTAAGCGATACTAACACTATTTGTCTACTCTCTACTGTCAAGGTTAAAGTTTTCAGCTCTGATGGTTCCGTCCATCATGCTCGTGCACTACTAGATAGTGGTAGTGAACGTAGCTATATATCTCGGTCTTTGGCTATGTCGCTAAATACTAATTTCTCTTATTCCAACCTGACTGTTAGTGGTATAGCGGGTAAGGAAACCCGTATCTCAGCCATGGTTGATCTACTGATTGCTTCAAGACTGGATGAAAGCTACAAGCTTAAACTTCAGTTTGGGGTAATGGATAAAATTACTGAAAACTTACCTACTCTTGAATTTGATAAAAAATTACTAAAATGGCCATCTTTTGTCAAATTGGCTGACCCAGATTTTAATGTGTCTGGCCCTATTGATCTCTTGTTGGGTGTTGATGTTTTTTATAACTGTTTATTATATAAAACTATTGCACTTGGTTGTAATTTACCTGTACTCTTAAATACTAAATTTGGTTGGGTATTTGGAGGTAATATTATACTCCCCCAAAATAAAAATAAAAATCAGGGCTTAGTATCTCTAGCTCATACGAATCATTCAGTATGTCTAAAAAGTTCTTGTTGCATTAATGATGTACTTACTAAGTTCTGGGCTCTGGAAGAACTGTCAGTTGAAAAAGTTCTCTCTCCGTCTGAAAAATTATGTGAAAAATTATATGTTCAGTCTGTGTCTCGCATGGACTCAGGCAGATATGTGGTTGATCTTCCTATACAACACTCACATCTAGAAAAGCTAGGTGAATCTTACTCAAATGCTTTGATGTGTCTTTTATCTTTAGAAAGAAGATTTCAAAAAGATAAAAATTTCTTTCTTCAATATAAAAATTTCATTCATGAATTTATTGATCTTGGTCATGCTGTATGGGTTACCTCTTCATTTCCAGGTGACTCCACTGCTTATCCAGAGTACTACATGCCACATCATGCAGTGCTTCGGGAATCTTCCTCCACAACAAAGCTGAGAGTTGTCTTCAATGCTTCGTCACCGACATCTACAGGAATTTCACTGAACGACACTCTGTTAGTTGGTCCTGTTGTTCAACCTGATCTCTTTATTATTCTCTTACGCTTTCGCTTATTTATGGATGCATTTATATGCGATATCACAAAGATGTATCGTCAGATCGGTATAAAATCTGATCATCAAACTTTACAACGCATTCTATGGCGTGATTCTTGTGATGAGGACAGAAAGTGTCTTCAGCTCACAACTGTGACGTATGGCACAGCTAGTGCTAGTTATCTTGCTACTCGGACACTCCTACAGTTAGTCGAGGATGATGGTCATGACTTCTTACTGGCATCAAAAGCCATCAAAGAAAATCTCTATTGTGATGATTTTTTAGTAACTGCTCCGTCAGCCTCTTTGGCACTAAACTTAAAATTTGAGTTAATAGCACTTCTAAAGCGGGGAGGATTTGAGCTTCATAAGTGGTACTCTAATTCTCAAGATATACTAAATGAGATATCCATACAAAAACAAGAAAAATGTAACTTTGACTGATTCAATAACAGTACTCTCAAAACTCTAGGTGTAGTATGGTCACCTCTTTCAGATTCATTTCAAATATCAGTCCCTGATAATAAAGCTCTTTCAGGTAAAACTAAAAAAAAATATCTTATCCTCTATTGCTCAAATATATGATCCACTTGGGCTCGTTCAGCCTGTAACTGTTTATGCAAAAATTATCATGCAAGCTATTTGGAAATGTGGTATTGATTGGAACCAGTCTGTTCCCTCTGACATTCTTGAATTATGGCAAGTCTTTATAAATGATTTACCTAACTTAAAATCTATCTCCATCCCCCGAGTTATTTTGCCATGTGGTATTAAATTTGATTTACATGGGTTCGCAGATAGTTCCACTAAAGCTTATGGCTGCTCAATTTATTCACGTTGTACTTCTAATGATAGTAAAAAAATTATTGTTACACTTGTTTGCTCTAAATCCCGTGTCGCACCTCTAAAGCCAGTAACACTCCCACGACTTGAGCTTTGTGCTGCTGTGCCCCTGGCACAATTAATGAAGTCAGTACTAAATACTTTTAGAGAGTATGTTAACAATGTCTATTATTGGACAGACTCTTCTATTGCTCTGGCTTGGATCAAATCTGATGCCTCTAGGTGGTGTGTATTTGTTGCCAATCGAGTAGCAGCAATACAAGATGTATCCCCACCTGATCTCTGGTCTCACGTTAAATCATCTGACAACCCTGCTGACGTCATCTATAGTGGCTCTCTACCGTCTGCTCTCAAGGATAGTAGTCTGTGGTGGACTGGTCCGTCATGGCTATCCATTGATGAGGCGCTCTGGGATAAAGGCAGTGGCAAGGTACTAGATAGCAGTGATTTGCCTGAAGGTAAATCACTGACTGTCATGACTACTTGCCACAAGCCAGCTAATTGGTTTATTTCTTGGTTTGAAAAGTTTTCATTATGGTCACGATTACTCAGAACTTTTGCTTGGGTTCTAAGATACTCTAATAATATTAAAAAATCTAATACTAACCAAAAAGGTCCTCTTACAGTTTATGAATTGCAGTCAGCTAAATTGTTAATTATCAAAATATTACAAAGTTATTATTTTGGTTCAGATATACTCAAGTTGCAACAAGATAATAAATTAAAATCGCTGAAGTTTCTTAACTTGTTTATTAGACCAGGATGGATTACTTCGGGTTGGTGGTCGAATCCGGTACGCGGATGTCTCTCCTTCGCAGAAATTTCCTCTTCTTTTGCCTTCGAAATGTCACGTTACAACTCTCATAGTGCGGAGTGAACACGAACGTCTACTCCACGCTGGACCTCAGTCTACTCTGTGCAGCCTCCGTTTACAATACTGGCCACTTCAAGGGCGCAACTGTGTCCGCAGTATTATTCATAAGTGTCTCAAGTGTTTCAGGTTCAGAGCGGAAGGTACGCAGCAGCTGATGGCTGATCTACCGTTTGATCGTGTAAACCCCACTCCACGCGCTTTTGTGAAGGTCGGTCTTGACTATGCAGGGCCTTTGGAGGTCAAGCAGTCATCTATGCGTCGGTCTATAGTCTCAAAAGGTTATATATGCTTATTTATATGTCTTTGTACAAAAGCGATTCATCTGGAATTAGTGTCTACTAAGGAATTTCTAAATGCATTTCGGCGTTTTATAGCAAGGCGCGGTAAGTGCTCTAAAATCTTGTCTGACAATGGCACCACATTCCATGGTGCTAAGAACGAGCTAAAACAGCTGTATGATACATTTAGGTCTCAGGAAGTTATGAACTATATGTCTATAGAAAACATTGAATGGCAATTCATTCCTCCTTCAGCTCCCAATTGGGGTGGTATTTGGGAAAGCTCTGTCAAATTGGTCAAATATCATTTGAAAAGAGTACTCGGAATGCAAAAGTTCACATATGAACAATTAAATACTTTATTATGTCAAATTGAAAGCATTGTAAATTCTAGACCTCTTTGTTCACTTAAAACAGATGAGGAAGTTTCATGTTTAACACCTGCTCACTTTTTAATCAATGATTCATTAACTAGCTTTCCAGAACCTAATCTCTTAGATATCAATCTTAATAAATTGGATACTTATAAAAAACTTTTACAATGTAAACAATTGTTTTGGAAACGTTGGAGTAATGATTATTTAAATACATTACAGCAAAGGTATAAATGGTAAAAACAATGTAATAATGTTAAAGTGAATGATATTGTACTTATAAAAGAAGACAATATACCCCCATTATGTTGGTTGTTAGGTAAAATTGTCAAATTAGTACCTGGTAAGGATAATTTAATAAGATGTGTTTATGTTAAAACTGCTAAAAATATACTCATGAGACCTATTTCTAAATAAAAAATATCCTCTTTTTCTTATTTACTATATTTAATGTACTTATGTTATGATAAGTTCATTTAACAAATAAAATGTAATCTGCTTGTTTTTATAATTTATTTTACATAAAAATTGTAAACTTAGTTACAATTTTTATGGTACTTTTAAACTTTATATAAGCTTAAATTGTAAACTTATTATATAAACTTTATATAAAAATAATAACTTATTTTTGTATAAACTTAGACTACTTACTATAATTGTTAGTGTTAAAAATAACTGTTGTTATCTAAAATTTGTTTTGTTTTTGGTTTGTATAACTGAAAATATACTAAATTCATTTGTTTGGTATTGTAACTCTGTTCAAAGTTCTTTAAAATCTCTCTTTCTCTAGCTACTTATGTCAATTCTTGTTATTATATACAGTCCACTAGTCTCTTATATTCTTTCTGTCAGTGTTATATTCTTGGTTGAAATGGTTCTCCTTTCAACGGGGGGACTATGTTAAGTACTATGTGTTAATTTTGATGTATAGCTTAAATTTATTTGTCTGTGTAACTTCCCTTCTCTTCCTGTATCTTGTCAAGTAATGTTGCATAGTAAAACGCTCTCGAAAATTATACTAAATACTGAACAAACCAGCGACTTTCTATTCTCTCTCCACCAATGACTGTTGAAATTGAGTTTGGCGTCAATAATGACCCCCAAGAGTTTGAATTCCCGTACAAAGGGCAGCCCATGAAAATATGAGCGACTTCGGCCTTTCTTGTGAACGTCATTAATTTAGTCTTGGCCGGACCGAAGGTGAGCTTAACGCTTTTCCCCCAGTCAACTATGGTTTGTAGCGCCGTGTTGGTAATTTCTTGGAGGCCATTTATGCGTCTGTGGCGTGCGATAAGGAGCACATCATCGGCGAATGCTTGAATATAGCAGCCTTCAGGGAGTTGTGTATCGAGCAGTTCGTCTAGTATTAGATTCCACAACACCGGGCCGCACGCAGATCCTTGTAAGCAGCCCTTAGTCATGGTCTTACTGACCCTGGCAGAAGCGTGATCTATGATGACTGTTCTATCCCTAAGGTAGCTCTATATGAGTCCAAATATATTCCGGGGGCAGTTGGTTATCCTCAATCGTTCGAGAAGGGCGGGCCACCACGCGTTGTTAAAAGCAGCCTTTATGTCCAGCGACACGGCGACTACAAGCTGCCCGTCAGCCTTAGCTTGCCGGACTCTGGTGAGCGCCGAGTCGATGGCCATAACGGTGCTCGTCTGTTCCCTAAACCCGAACTGCGCCGGATTATTGAAGCCAGACTTGCCTAGTGCGAAAGTAACTCTCCTGATGAAAAGTTTCTTTAGAAGCTTTCCGAACACCGGAATAAGCCCAATAGGGTGGAGTGATTCTAATTCGGTGTAATTGGTTTTACCTGGCTTGGGTTGATTTTTACAAGCGCGGTCTTCCATTTGACCGGAAAGTGGTGCAATTCGAGACATCTGTTGAGCACGTCCGTCAACAGCTTAGGGTAAGCGGTCGCAAACCGCTGGCAAATGTCCGCAGTCAGGTGATCCAGCCCCAGGGCTTTTTTGTGACTCATGAGCCCGAGAGCCTCCAGCACCTCTTCCTGATCAAATGGAAAATCGTCCTGTGTGTTGGATGTTTGTAAGTGTACTCTATGTCTGAGTGCGTGATGCCTGTCATAAGTATCGTCCGTGATGAGATCGTCCGGAAAGAAATGGTCGAGCAGTGTCCGTGCCGTTTCCTCCCCGTCCGACGTGTGTGCATGTTGTAATTGCAATGTGACAGGTGCCCTTCTTGGATTGGCGGCCCTGAGGAGTCTGTTCTTCAGAGACCAAACGTTCTCCTTTGTCTGTAAGGAGCAAAAAGCTTTAAAGTTGCTCGAAGAGGCCTCTCTGATTTCCCTGGCGTACAGCCCCCTCAACGAGGCCAGCCTGTCCACCAATTCTTGTGTGATGCCTTGTTGTATGTTTGCGGCATGTAGTCCTCTATGCGCCTCAATAACCTCCCTTTTTCGGGACTCTAACGCATCACTCCACCAAGGAGGTTTATGGCGCGCCCCAGGGGTCTTGACGGGCATAGAAGCCTCGCACGCCGTTTGTATGATGCTGGTGAAATGTTCGATGACTGAGTCTAATTGTGTGGTGTCCATAGTGGAAATGTCCAGATCTAGTATATCAGTTTGTGTCATTTGTGTGAGCAGTGAGGTTTTAAAGTCTACCCACTGGGCTTTTTCTCTATTAAATTTAAATGTTGACGAATCGTCTGTCCATCTGTCAATGGGATGTTCAAAATGAATAGAAAATTCTATTCCATTATGCTGGGACAAAGGACATATGTCTAGGTTGACCCCCCATCCGACAACCCAATCCGCAATATCCGCGGACGCCAGAGTTAGGTCGATTATCGAGGACTGATTTCTGCCGTGCGTCACTGTCTCGAAGGTGGGGGTAGTGCCCACATTGCAAATAAAAAGATCGCGACCGCAGGCCATCTCATACACGTCCTTGTCTCGCTGGTTGCCTCTGGCGCTCCCCCATACAGGGTGCCATCCATTCATGTCCCCTCCTACTCTGATCTGAGCAGTAAAAGAATTGACCTGTCAAAAGTGCCCAGGACATCCTCATCCGGCTCTATGTAAGCCGAGGCTAAGTATGTCCTGCGCCCCCCCGAGCAGAGTTGAACCACACACAGGTTGGCCGTGGAAAATTGGGAGAGACCGCTGATGGAGGTGACGTGGGACTTGGTGATGATGCATGCCTTGGTTTTGTGCATGCCCGGAAACTGAAAAATTTGGAGGCCAGGAATAGACTTAACTTCACGGCCAGCCCCGATGTAGGGCTCGGCCACCAATGCAATCGAGTGTTTGCTGCCTATAAAGAAGTTAACAAACTCCTGCAGGCAGCTCTTAGACCGGTCGAGATTACACTGAACTACATCGACTATGTTCTTAATATCCATAATCGACGTTTTGTTCTATCTTTTTTCTAATAGCACGCAGAAGGGGACACAATCGTGAGGTGGCCTGATGATCTTCGCTAGCGTTGGTATTAAATTTAATATTTCTATTGGAGCAATTTACACATTTTGGGGGGGACTTCCTAATCTTGGAAGGACATGTTAGGTTAGGTTAGGTTAGGTTAGGTTAGGTTAGGTTAGGTTGGGCAAATGCTTCCGGGGGTGCGTCTGTTCTGTTACGCAGACGACACCCTCGTGACTGCCCGCGCGAGCACCCACCGGGAAGCCCGAGTGCTGGCGACTGCGGCCACGGCTCACGTTGTGGCCCGGATTCGCCGGTTAGGACTGGGGGTGGCCTTGGAGAAATCCGAGGCCATTTGCTTCCACAGGCCACGGATGGCGCCCCCAGTGGGCTCCCGGTTGGTGGTGGGCGGGACGTCCATCGAAATCTCAGGTACACTACAGTACTTGGGATTGCTCCTCGACAGCCGATGGACGTTCGAGGCCCACTTCCGGCGGCTCGCCCCCAAGCTAACAGCGACCGCCGGAGCCCTGAGCAGGCTCCTCCCGAATTTGGGGGGGCCTAATGCAGGCTGCCGGCGCCTATACGCCGGGGTGGTTAGATCGATGGCCCTGTACGGCGCTCCCATATGGGCAGGGCGGCTGACCGCGAGATCCTTGCCCCTGCTGCGCAGGGCGCAGAGGATCATGGCGGTCAGACTTGTGCGGGGCTACCGGACCATCTCCGGCGAGGCGGCCTGCGCCTTGGCCGGATCCCCTCCGTGGGACCTAGAGGCTGAGGTGCTAGCTCAGGCCTACCGCCGCAGAGTTGAAGCCCGTTCACCGGGGGGAGACTCAGCGGCGGTAGAGGTGGACTGGCGGAGGGCAGCTCAGGAGGAGCTCCTTCGCCAGTGGAGGCGGCGGCTGGAATCGCCCAGTGCAGGAGCCTGGACGATTTCAGCCATCCAGCCCATTCTCCAGGGCTGGGTCGCCAGGAGGCATGGGGTCCTCACCTTCCACCTGACACAGATGCTTTCCGGACATGGTTGCTTCGGGAGGTATCTGTGTTGGGTGGTCCGGCGCAAAGCGTCCGGTGAGTGCCACGAGTGCGGCGCCGATTCCGACACGGCGCTGCACACGCTCGCGGACTGTCCAGCTTGGGCGGTTCAGCGGGCGGAACTCGTGGCACAGGTGGGGCACGATCTGTCCCTGCCCACTGTGGTTCATGCCATGGTGGACAGAGAGCGATCGTGGGCAGCGATGGCCTCCTTCTGCGAGCACGTCATCTCGTGGAAGGAGGCGGCGGAGCGGATCCGGGAAGTCGAGTCCTTGGATCCGATCCGCCGCAGGCGAGCCGGGCGCAGGCGACTCGTCCAAGACCATCGCATGCCGCCCTAACGGGGACCTTCCGGGCGTTCCGAACGGGGTTAATCGGACGCCCTCCTTATAAGGTCCCCGCGGCGTTCGATGCATCTGGTGCTCCCGATGCATCGTCCAGCGGAGGGAGGGGCCACTTTTAGAGAGGCCCCGACCCAGAGGTGGCGCACTCTGGGGTACAGAGTTGCTGCTGGCGGGGATGGGGGGCATGTCTTCATGGGTACCCTATGCCCGCCTCCAGCAGCGTGGTGGAGCATACAGGTTGTTTTAGTCGGTGCGAGTCCGACATAACCACCGATCGTCCCCGTCGGTCGGTGGTACCCATAAGGGGTTTTTTCCTGTATAAAAAAAAAAAAAAAAGGTTAGGTAAGGTTAGGTTAGGTTAGGTTAGGTTAGGGTTTTTTTTATTTTCTTTATTTTTTTTTTATTTTTTTTTATTTTTTTTTTTAATCAGCTTCCTGTCTTTGGAAGGACAGCCGTGTTTTATCTTTTTTGGATTATTTCCTATTACATGTTTATTGCACTTAACTATATGTTATAGACTATACATTATTTCACTTATTTCTAATGCTTAATTTTTAACTTACATTCTTATTTTTATTTCTATTTACATTAATTTTCTTAAGTCTAATCTACGTTTTACAATTCTTGTTTCATCGCTAGTTTTAACAATTTTGCAAGAGCTCTTATCATTCTAAATTACTATTTTCTTTAACTAATATAAACTACTTGTGTTGTTCATGCTACGTTTACGTTTGACTTTTTACAATTTTTAGTAAAGAACTTGCTACAGTATTGAGAACCATCTTATTCTATTCATCTAATGTTTCTTAACATAAATACATTGATGACATTGGCACTTGTTATTTTCTTGTATTATTGGGACTGTTGACAATTTTTTATTTATTATTTTACGTTATATTTAATATTTTAATTTAATTCAAATTCAAACTTTCTATTTTTGCTCTTATTATCTTCATCATATTTTATCTGTATTATTTCGTTTCCTTTTTAATTTACTTTTATTATTTATTTGCTTTATTGGTTTTACCTAATATATAATAATTATATATGTGTAAATTACACCTTTATTTCTATATTTCAATTTTTCTTACTCTTTCATTTCTTATATATGTGCTTTGGGTCTTTGTCGGCAATCAAGTTTGTTAAACTTATATTACCTTGCTTGATTGCTGGCTTGGTCCCCTTTAAGAGCAAATCAGAACAAAATATCGTACAATATGAATTAATACGTTGTCTAATTATTTTTATTTGTTTGTAGGGGACTTCTGCGATGGCGTCTGTGTCGGGACGATTTTTGCGTCTTTTTGTTTTGTTTTGCTAGAGGTTTCCAGCAGACAACTAATAAATTTTTTACTATAAAAATTTATTAGTTGTAATTTATTTTGTAATTTATTCTTAAGACATTACCTTTTTTCTGCTGGAAGATCCGCCATTGCAATACGCAATGGCGGATCTCGCCAACATGTCCCATCGCTTTCTGATAGGGCAGTCGCTGCTGAATGCGTTGTGGCCATTGTCCTTTATGCTGGCGTTAGTGCAGTTGCAGCAGGTTGGAGGACCGCCTGCCAACATTTCGGGGCAGTCACTCCTTTTGTGTTCTTCTCCGCAGTGACTGCACTTTTCTGTGGTAGACTTGCAGAAACGCCTGCTATGGCCGTAGCCGAGGCACATGGAGCATTGTATGAGGGGGGAGTGGTCCTCCACCCACACTCTATGCATATCAATATGAAGTGCCCCGGCCTTCGTCATCCTTTTCCATAGCGCGGGTGACAGCTTCACCACGAGATGGCCTTGGTGTGGGTTTCTTGTCTTTTTTCTAAACTTAATCTCCATCCTTTCTTCTTCTTGCTGAAGACCATCAAAAATGTGCTGATTCTGGTTCTTTATAGCTTTAAGGACCTCTTCGTCATTGTTGTATAACAACACATCCTTCAAGACGATAAAAGGGTCCTTATTTTTGATGACCTCCGCTTTGAGTTCGCTGGAGTTTTGTATCTTGCCCAAGACTTTGGCTCTCTCTTCTTGTGTGCTGCACCCTAATATAATTCTTCTATCTTGGACTTTCCTTACTTTATCTATTTTTATATCTCCCTCCTTGGCCTTTACTATCGATCTAATTTTTTGCAGGACTTCTTCACCGGTGTCCGCCTCGTTGTTTGAAGTGACCACTATCGAGTGGAGCGCTTCTCGTTCGGTGCGCCGGCTTCCCTTTTGCCCAGCCAAGGCTTCGGCGTAGCTCATCGCCCCCTTTGCTTGCATTTCACTTTGCTCCTGCAATACTTGCTGAAACTTATCTTTTTGTTTTGCAATTTCCTCTTTGATCTCTATTGTGTGTTTTGCATTATGCGTGGCTATCGATGCGTGCTCCTTCCTAAGTTTTCCGACCTCTTCTTTTAGCTCAACCACGTGCTTCGCGTTTTCGTTTACAATGTTAATTTGCTCCGTCATTACCTCTTTTGTTAAAAGAGCTTTCTCCGTCAGAGTCTTGATGCCTTCCATACCGTCAGTCATTTTTAGTATGTTTTCTGTAACATGTTTGATCATGTTCATAAATTCTGCTGTCAACGTTGGTGATGAAGTGATGTCAACTAATGTTTCTTGAAGGCATTGCTCTTTTTGCGTCAGTTTTTCCTCCAGAAATGCAAATACTTTTTGGAGATTATTGAGATTTAATTCAATCTCTGCCTTTATCTCTCTTTTGAGATTGCGTGAGTTATTTAGCTCAGTTTTTATTGCTCTCATATATTTGTTTGTCTCCCTTATTCTTATTTCTTTGCTTTCTAGCTGGTCAGAGTTTATTGGGGGCAACGAAGATGGAACGCTACTCACATCTGTGGTGGGACTTTAGTCCTCCCGCTGCCTACCACTTTCAATTTCACCGCCGCTCCTTCTCACTTTCTTTCTGTCCATCGTTGAGGTTGAAGGCCCGGGTCTCGACTCTGTTGAGTCTTGCGACGATCTTCTGTCGCGGTCGGTGGGCTTTTTAGCGGGGGTTCTAATGCCAAACATTTTGTATCAGGAAGCTTCGTCTTAAATGTTAAAATAGGCAGTGTAAATGGCTGCTACTTGTCAATATAAATATATATATGAAAACAGTAAACCTGCTGTCTTGTCTAATTTTGTACGAACACAATTGTCCAAGTTAAAATATAGCACAACGTACACAAATGTTTTTGAACGGTGTAAAGGCCGTCAAAATGTTCAATGTTTTGCGCAAGTCCGTGCGTTTACGCAACCAAATAGAAGGGGTCGTACGGCCCGTTTCAGGATGTCTTGAGTCAGTCAAGTCTGTCATGTTTTGTCTAAACTATATGAAAAGTTGGAGGACATTTTAATTTGGAAAACACGATAAGATATAATACTCACCTCATTAAGTGAGAGTGAGGCCGGAGTCGGGCAGGAAAACTCCGAAAAAGGGGAGGTCGGACGGTCGGGATTAAGGGTCGCAAGGGGTCTTACCAGCGACGAGGAGATGGTTCGACTCCAGAATATAATAACAGCGCGGTTGGACAGCTTTGAGTGCCGACTCCCACCTGAGGAGAGACTTAGGCCGCCGTTGGCCTCGGACAAAAGAAGGGCGGAGTCGGCGGCCAAAAATGTGACAGTGGCTCCCAGAAAGGAAGCAGCGGCAGTCTCTAGCCGGCCTTCGAGAGCTAAGCGGCATGAAATCAGGGTGGTTGATCCTGCTCCAATTGAATCGGCCCCCTCAGGAACGACGGCCGGAAAGAGGAAAAAGGCCAAGAAAAAGAAACCCTTGGCAGAGGCGAAACGGACTCTTCCAGAGCCACGACCGCTACCACCAGTGTTATTTATATTCAATTGTTTTGTAACAAAATAATTCTAATATTATACATACTAGCGCCACCTACAGACCGCATAAGACATGTGATGTAAAATTATATATATTATCTGTGAATAAAAGTTAGTCTTTGATTGAAAGCATTACATGCTGTGTTTTATTAGGTTATGGGCCCAGTATTTGCAAGAAATTATTAAGTTCACAGTGAGTTCGATTAAAAATATGTCCACAAATTATTTGGTTAATGTTCCCAAATTAAAAGGGAGAGAAAATTACGACGACTGGTGTTACGCGGCGGAAAATGTTCTCGTGTTGGAAGGAATGGCGGACAGCATCAAGCTACCGTTGCCGTCTACAGCTACACAGACTCAGATAGCAGACGATTTAAAGGCGAAAGCGAAGCTTATATTGACGATTGACGCTTCTCTCTATGTGCATATCAAACAAGCGACCTCAACATACAGGTTATGGAAGATTTTAAAAAATATGTTCGACGATTCTGGATATTCTCGAAAAATAAGCTTGTTAAGAAATCTTATTAGCATATGCCTAGAAAACTGTGAGTCAATGACTAGCTACGTCAGCCAGATCATCGAAACCGCACAAAAACTAAATGGTACCGGCTTCGAAATAAATGACCAATGGATTGGATCGCTCATGTTGGCCGGACTACCAGATAAATTTAGCCCCATGATTATGGCCATTGAGCATTCGGGCATAAACATCAGTGCAGATGCTATAAAAACCAAATTATTAGACATGAGTGCAGAATTTGAGGTTAAGTCGGAAGGTGCATTTACCGCAAAAAAATTTCATAGACGTTATGTTGGCAGTACTGCTAAACCGCAAGTTCAACAATATGGCCGCACCGGAACTAATGGAGTTTATGGAACGAACGGAACGTCATTAGACAGAGGGCAAAACATGGCGTCGAAAAGTAAAATAATTCGCTGTTACAAATGTAAGCAGATCGGACACTACAAAAATCAGTGTCAAGTTGCGGATAAAATGAAAACAAATGCATTTAGTGCAGTTTTTCTTACAAAGAAATTTAGTAAATTAGACTGGCACTTGGATTCCGGCGCAAGCACACATATAGTTTCGAACGTGGACTTATTATCGAATGTTAGTAATCGACCCAAAATTAAGGAGATCATTGTTGCAAATCAAACTGTCGTGCCCGTTTCTTGCTCTGGAGACTTGCAGATTACGACATGTGTTGAAAACAATGAATTTACTATTGATGTGAATGATGTATTATGTGTACCTAACCTCACAACGAACCTACTGTCAGTGAGTAGAATAATTGCTAGTGGCAACAGAGTAATGTTTACAAAGCATGGTTGTCTAATTTACAACTCACAGAATGATTGTATAGGCGAGGCGATTCTAGAAAATGGAGTATACAGATTGATAGTAAAAAAGATGCAACAACCCTTAGTAGCAACTGTAAAGACTTCAAGTAACATTTGGCACAGGCGACTAGGCCATATCAATACAAGTGATTTAAATAAACTAAAGAACGGAGCAGCAGACGGAGTTAGTTTTGATGATAAGAGTGAAAGTAGTAAAAATAGCTGTATAGTGTGCTGTGAAGGCAAGCAGACTAGACTACCATTTCCTAGAAGCACTAGCAAGAGTCAATATACATTAGAATTGATCCACACAGTTTTATGTGGGCCAATGGAGAATGTATCACTTGGAAAAGCAAAATATTACTTGCTATTTATTGATGATTTCAGTCGATGGTGCACTGTCTATTTTTTAAAGTCTAAAAGTGAAACTTTCACATATTTTAAACAATACAAAGAGCTAGTAGAAAACCAGCAGTCAAAGAAAATAAAATATTAAGATCTGACAATGGAGGAGAATTCTGTTCTACTGAATTCACTAATTTTCTAAAGCATAGTGGCATAATTCATCAAAAAACTAACAGTTATACGCCTGAACAGAATGGCATTAGTGAGAGATACAACCGATCCATAGTTGAGAAGGCGCGATGTCTCCTTTATGATGCCAAACTTGAGAAAAGTCTTTGGGCTGAGGCTGTGAACACAGCAGCATACATAAAAAATCGATCACCAGCAGCAGGCTTGGATGATTATAAAACCCCCTATGAAATGTTGATGGGTAGAAAGCCAGAGTTGAAACATATACGGATCTTTGGCAGCCCAGCAATGGTCCATATACCGAAAGAGAGACGAAGCAAATGGGACAAGAAAGCGAAGAAAATGTACCTAGTGGGATACTCCGAAAGTGTCAAGGGATATCGCTTATATTACCCTGAATCACGGGATGTTATTGTAGCCAGAGATGTCATAATTATGGAGAGAACAGATGACAGTTTGTCAACATCTATTATGATAGACGAAAGTAGGCAACCAGATCGGTCAACAGAGGAAGTTCTCGAGAATGATTCAGAAGAAGAGGATCAGCATGATATGACATATGTTCCTAATAATTCAGGAAGTGACTATGATGATACTTTGGACAAATCATCTTTGTCACCAGAGGCAGAAAATACAATCGCAAAGGCAAGTGACATAAATCTACCAGGAAAACGTGCTAGACGCAAACCAAACTTCTACCAAAGTGTAAACATGTGTGTAGAAATGTCAGATGAACAAATTTCTCTTAGTGATGCCATGAGTGGATCTGAAAAAGATCAGTGGCAAAGTGCGATGCAACAGGAACTAAAATCGTTTCACGATAATGACTAATGGGAACTAGTGGATAGGCCAAGTGAAAGTTCAATTGTGAAAAATAAGTGGGTGTTTAAAAAGAAATATAACACTCAAGGTGAAGTGCGTTATAGGGCCAGGCTTGTAGCCAAGGGCATTACCCAGGAAAAGGGCATAGACTTTAACGAGACATTTTCACCAGTTTTAAGGTACTCCACATTCAGGTTATTGTTAGCTTTAAGTGTACAATTAAATCGACCGCCGGAGCCCTGAGCAGGCTCCTCCCGAATCTGGGTGGGCCTAATGCAGGCTGCCGGCGCCTTTATGCCGGAGTGGTCCGCTCTATGGCCCTGTACGGCGCTCCCGTGTGGGCGGAGCGGCTGACTGCGGTGTCCCTGCCTCTGCTGCGGGGAGCGCAGAGGATCATGGTGGTCAGACTCGTGCGGAGCTACCGGACCATTTCCGGCGAGGCGGCCTGCGCCTTGGCTGGGTCCCCTCCCTGGGACCTGGAGGCCAAGGTGCTCGCTCAGGCCTACCGCCGCAGAGTTGAAGCCCGTTCATCGGGGGGAGACTCGGCGGTGGTAGAGGTGGATTGGCGGAGGGAAGCTCAGGAAGAGCTACTCCGCCAATGGAGGCGGCGGCTGGAATCGCCCAGTGCAGGAGCCTGGACGATTTCGGCCATCCAGCCCATTCTCCAGGGCTGGGTCGCCAGGAGGCATGGGGTCCTCACCTTCCGCCTGACACAGATGCTTTCCGGACATGGTTGCTTCGGGAGGTATCTGTGGCGGGTGGCCGGGCGCGAAGCGTCCGGTGAGTGCCACGAGTGCGGCGCCGATTCCGACACGGCGCTGCACACGCTCGCGGACTGTCCAGCTTGGGTGGTTCAGCGGGCGGAGCTCGTGGCACAGGTGGGGCGCGACCTCTCCTTCCACGACCTGTGAAGAAAATGGCGATTCGGGTGGTTGACCCAGCTGCTGACAACAGCGGAGGGGCCAACCAGCCGAAAAAGAAGAAGAACGCAAAGAAGAAGGGAAAGGTTGTGGAGAAGCGACCTGAGCCCCGCCCGTTGCCGCCAGCACCCGCCTCCATGAGTGAAGGGTGGAATGTGGTAGCGAGGAGGGGTACCAAGAAGAAGGCGCCGCCTATACAGGCAGTGCCTGTTGTCGCCACGACCAAAGCGCAGCCGAAGCAAGGCGGGAGGAAACTCCAGACTCCACGCTCGGCTGCAGTCGTGGTGACCTTGGGGGAGGAGGCAGCCGAAAAAGGTCTAACATATGCCGACATATTGACCCGGGCCACTCGAGGTGTGAAAATCGATGACCTGGGTCTGGATGTCGGCATGCGCCTGAAGAAAGCGGCGACGGGGGCTCGGATGTACGAAATATTCGGGCCCCAAAAGGAGGAAAAGGCGAGTGCCCTGGCCGGCCGGCACAGAGAGTTTTTCTCTGACGAGCCGGCAGTACGTGTGTCCACGCCCACAAAAACTGAAGAAATTCGCATCGTGGGCTTGGACGATGCCGCCACCGAAGAGGACGTAGTCATCGCCGTCACCCGGGTCGGTGAGTGTTCCACTCACGACGTACAGACCGGGGTGATACGTAGGACAGGGAGGCTTTAAGTTAGGTTAGGTAAGGTTAGGTTAGGTTAGGTTAGGTAAGGTTAGGTTAGGTTAGGTTAGGTTAGGTTAGGTTAGGTTAGGTTAGGTTAGGTTAGGTTAGGTTAGGTTAGGTTAGGTTAGGTTAGGTTAGGTTAGGTTAGGTTAGGTTAGGTTAGGTTAGGTTAGGTTAGGTTAGGTTAGGTTAGGTTAGGTTAGGTTAGGTTAGGTTAGGTTAGGTTAGGTTAGGTTAGGTTAGGTTAGGTTAGGTTAGGTTAGGTTAGGTTAGGTTAGGTTAGGTTAGGTTAGGTTAGGTTAGGTTAGGTTAGGTTAGGTTAGGTTAGGTAAGGTAAGGTAAGGTAAGGTTAGGTTAGGTTAGGTTAGGTTAGGTTAGGTTAGGTTAGGTTAGGTTAGGTTAGGTTAGGTTAGGTTAGGTTAGGTTAGGTTAGGTTAGGTTAGGTTAGGTTAGGTTAGGTTAGGTTAGGTTAGGTTAGGTTAGGTTAGGTTAGGTTAGGTTAGGTTAGGTTTTTTTTTTTATTTTTTTTTTTTTTTTTTTTATTCTTCTACCTCCAACGTAATCGGAGCCTATTATTTACAGGTGTTTTCCTTACTCAGTCATACTAGTTCTCGCATTTGTTCATACTTTCATACAGCATTCTTATTCTTTCTATCATTCATCACTTTTGTTCCTGCGGGTGGGACTCCCGCCTATAGCTACTCTATCCTATTTACTTAGGTCTATCGGGTAATAACGTATTTACAACTTATTTTATTGAACTTCACAATGGATTCTTATGTTATCTAATTTACATGATTCTTACAATCTAAAGATGACAAATTGACAAGGTAATAGCGATATTATAACTAAGTTACTGGTTTACATTTTTCTTATAACTATATATGTATATATTATTTAATTAATCTAGATCTAGATCTAGAATAGATATATGTATACAATTTAATTTTAAGGACTATTTTATTATTACACATGGCTACTGTTATACTAATATACATAATATACTTAGATATTAATCTTAGTATAAATTGCTTCTCTATATTTAAGTTTTATTTCGAAGGTTTACGGTTTTGGCTATTTTTACACAATAGTCCAAGAAAATCATTTTTTGTTTACTGGCTATCACATTGCACAAGTTGCCAGCTTCTAATTTTATCTCTAGCTTTTGTTCAAGGTTGAAACGCTCGACATCATTTGTTGGGCACTCGCACAATATGTGTACCACCGTTTCTGGTATATCTGGGTCACAGATGCATGATGGGTTCTCCTTACACTTGAAGCGAGCCAGGTATTCGGAGAATCCACCATGCCCTGTCATCACTTGAGCTATGTACCGATCGATTTTAATTTTGCCTATTATTCTGTACGCAGCTAGCGCATCCGGGAAAAAGAGCTTTGTTACCGCGGCTGTATCACCTGTAGTATATCTTTGGTTCCATTCGTCAATCGTCGCCATTCTAATGCTTTGCTTGACGAATGAAACCGGGCAGTGACTATAGTTTCGCCTTGTTTTTAATTTCCTGGCAGCCTCTTTAGCCAAAACATCCGCTCTCTCGTTGCCTTCCAGCCCCACATGTGCTTTTACCCAGGACAGAGTGACATCTTTGCCCTGGTGGAATGCCATTTTAAGATTCCGTCTAGTTTCTACTGCTAGGGGGTGGAGGCAACTTGGGTTTTTCACTGTTTGGAGGGCTGCCATAGAGTCACTCAATATACCAAATGTTCCAGCGCTGTATTTTGTTGTCTCAATGCTGGCCCTACAGATTGCTAACAGTTCAGCCTGATAGACCGTACAGTGGTCTGAGAGAGCAAGCTTGACGGCTTTAGCTTCTGTGCCCCCTTTCCAAATGGAAACAGCTGCACCCACCTTGCCGTCAATCTTGCTCCCATCTGTGAATATACGGATTTCAGGTTCACCACCGTATTGTTGTTCTCGGTCTACCAGGTTCAAAACGTCGATATTCACGTATTCGGCTGGATGTGGATTTTCCAGCGCCGATGCCATCCGCTCAATCTCTCTGTCCCCCAGTGACGGCTGGGGTACTCCCCTCTTTGCTTCATATAATAAAGCCATCTCTCGAACGCGAAGGTCGAGTGGGAGTATGCCAGCCAAAATAAGTGCTGAGTTCAAGGAGACCGTGCGGTAGGCTCGGCATATTTTTTGGGCAATTCCACGCTGGACTACACCGAGAGTCTTTTGGATACCCAGCTTGTTTGCTGCTGGGGCCCATACGCTAGCTGCGTACAGAATAATTGGTTCTATAACTGCTACATAAATTGTTTTTATTATATCGGAGTTTAATCCCCAACTTACCTTAGCGGCTCTTGATAGTTGTTTATATATGTTTAAGGCTTTTTTGCTTACGTTGCTAACATGTGTGTTGAAGGTTAGCTTGCTGTCGATGGTGACTCCTAAGATTTTGACTTCTTGAGTCGTTTTAATTTCAATGCCTTTCATGTTCAGGCGTGGGGTGTCGTATTTGAGCTTATTCGTTATTATCACCGCACTCGTTTTGTTGGGGGCGAAACGTAGCTTGTTTACTGCACCCCACTCCTGAACATATTCAAGCGCAGCATTTGCTCGTCTTTCTATGTCTAGTGCGGTTTCACCGTCGAACAGCAATATAACATCATCTGCGAATGCTTGACAATAATGTCCTTTTCCCGATAGTCCCTTTAGGAGAGGATCGAGGATGAGATTCCAGAGAATGGGTCCGCCAATAGATCCCTGTACGCAACCCTTATTGGTACTCTTCACATACTCCTCTCCCAAATATCTCACACGGACTTTTCGATCTTTAAGGTAGCTGCTAATGACCCGTCTCAAGTTTAATGGACACTTTTCTTCTGCCAAACGCACTTTGATTGCCGGCCACCAGGCGTTATCGAAGGCCCCTTCTATATCCAACGATACCAATGCGACAATTTTCTTTTCTTTGAGTTTGCTCCGGATGTGTTGCATGAGGGTATAGAGGGCGTCTTCGGTACTCCTTTGTGGCATGAACCCATATTGGCGTGTGCTCATTTTTGGCAAAAGGTAAAACTTGAGTCGGGCCACCAACATCTTCTCATATATTTTTCCTAATATTGGCAATAGTCCGATGGGCCTGTAAGCTTTTGGGGAGGAGTAGTCTGGTTTCCCAGGTTTTCTGAGTGCCACAACGGTAGCTTCTTTCCATGCTTTAGGGAAATAAAAGTGTTCGAGGCACTTATTTAATAATTTTAAAAAGAGTTCCGGGTCGTCCTGGATCATTTTAGCGCAGATATCGGCCGTAAATCCCTCAACTCCCGGCGCCTTCTTTGGGTTGAAGGATTTAGTTGCGCGGATTAATTCTGCAACAGTAAATGGCGGGTCCCAAGTATTATCTTGTTCCCCGTCATTTGCTCTCTGCGCTTTCCTTCTAGTTTCCTGCTGTATTGCTGTATCATTTTCCTCAGCATCTTTGGGATAGAAGGTATCCGCCAGCAACTCCGCCGACCCTCTCGCATCTAGTACCTTTCCCTCCTTTTCCAATGGTAAGTCCTCAACCCTGTTCGTTGTCCTCCCTATAACTCTATAGATCCCCTCCCAGATCCCCTCTCTATCTTGTTTCCCGCAGAACTCCTTCCAGCTTGTTGTTTGTGCCTTGACTGTTTCGGTCTCATATATTTCCTTTTGTTTCAGGTACTCCTCAACAACCTTTGATCTTCGAACTTCAGCGGCGTTTCTTATTCTGCGCTTTTTTGTGGCAACTTCTCTCTTTAGCTTTGCTAACTTCTCGGACCACCACGGCACTGCAATTTGGTCTTTTAATTTTTTCTTAGGTAGTGTTTCCAAGCAGGTTTTATTTACAATTTCGGTTATTTTATTCACAGTTTCATCTATTTGTTCTACTTTATCTATTTTTTGAATTTCTATTATGTTAATATTATTTTCTATTTTCAATTGTCTAAGTGTATTTGTGAATTTTTCCCAGTTTGCATTTTTAGTGTTAAATTTTCTGGTGGTTCTGTTTATTCTAATGCCTTTCGATTTTTGGAGCCTGATTTTAAATGCAATGCCATTGTGGTCCGAGCCAGTAAGTTCTTCGTCTACTTTCCAGTCCTCCACAAGTCGCAATATTTCCGCTGAGCAGGCTGTTATGTCGACATAGCTTTTGTACCGTTGACCTCCCCTGATTGTATCAAAGGTTGGTAAGTTTCCCGTGTTCAGTATGTTGAGACCCATTTCATTTAGAGCGCCTGCCATTTCATCACCTCTGCTGTCAGTTTTTGGGCTACCCCACCATATGCTCTTGGCGTTTGCATCTCCGCCTATTAGAACATACTTATACTCTAGATCTTTTACTGCCCTCTTCAGATATTCCAGTTTTTCCCGGATAGGTTGATCGGGCTCAAAGTAGTATGATATTACGGCCATCTTCCATGCGCTGGTATGGATTCCCACCACTACGATGTTTTTGGTGGTGAGTTTCGGGAATTGCTCGATATTGAGGTCCTGGTCAAAAACTGCTATTGCTGCTTTGACCGTTCCTTCTTCCATACCGGCGCTCTGGTAAATCCTAACTCCTTTGTAGCCCCTCATTATCTTATTCCCTCCCACATAGGGTTCCTGGATGAGGGCTATGGCAGCTTTACGTTTTTCGGGGTTAGGTTAGGTTAGGTTAGGTTAGGTTAGGTTAGGTTAGGTTAGGTTAGGTTAGGTTAGGTTAGGTTAGGTTAGGTTAGGTTAGGTTAGGTTAGGTTAGGTTAGGTTAGGTTAGGTTAGGTTAGGTTAGGTTAGGTTAGGTTAGGTTAGGTTAGGTTAGGTTAGGTTAGGTTAGGTTAGGTTAGGTTAGGTTAGGTTAGGTTAGGTTAGGTTAGGTTAGGTTAGGTTAGGTTAGGTTAGGTTAGGTTAGGTTAGGTTAGGTTAGGTTAGGTTAGGTTAGGTTAGGTTAGGTTAGGTTAGGTTAGGTTAGGTTAGGTTAGGTTAGGTTAGGTTAGGTTAGGTTAGGTTAGGTTAGGTTAGGTTAGGTTAGGTTAGGTTAGGTTAGGTTAGGTTAGGTTAGGTTAGGTTAGGTTAGGTTAGGTTAGGTTAGGTTAGGTTAGGTTAGGTTAGGTTAGGTTAGGTTAGGTTAGGTTAGGTTAGGTTAGGTTAGGTTAGGTTAGGTTAGGTTAGGTTAGGTTAGGTTAGGTTAGGTTAGGTTAGGTTAGGTTAGGTTAGGTTAGGTTAGGTTAGGTTAGGTTAGGTTAGGTTAGGTTAGGTTAGGTTAGGTTAGGTTAGGTTAGGTTAGGTTAGGTTAGGTTAGGTTAGGTTAGGTTAGGTTAGGTTTTTTTTTTTTTTTTTTTTTTTTTTTTTTTTTTTTTTTTTTTTTTTTTTTTTTTTTTTTTTTTTTTTTTTTTAACTCGTCTACCTCCAACGTAATCGGAGCCTATTATTTACAGGTGTTTTCTTTTCTCAGTCATACTAGTTCTCGCATTTGTTCATACTTTCTTACAGCATTCTTATTCTTTCTATCATTCATCACTTTCGTTCCTGCGGGTGGGACTCCCGCCTATAGCTACTCTATCCTATTTACTTAGGTCTATCGGGTAATAACATATTTACATTTTATTTTGTTCAACTTCACAATGGTTCTTATGTTATCTAATTTACATGATTCTTACAATCTAAAGATGACAAATTTACAAGGTAATAGCGGTATTTTAACAAAGCTACTGGTTTACATTTTTACTTATATTTATATATGTATATATTATTTAATTAATCTATAGATATATGTATAAAATTTAATTTTAAGGACTATTTTATTATTAGACATAGCTACTGTTATACTAATTTACATAATATACTTAAGATATTAATCCTAGTATTAATTGCTTTTCTATTTTTAAGTTTTATTTCGCCGGTTTACAATTTTGGCTATTTTTACGCAATAGTCCAAGAAAATCATTTTTTGTTTACTGGCTATCACTTTGCACAAGTTGCTAGCTTCCAATTTTGTCTCTAGTATTTGTTCAAGGTTGAAACGCTCGACATCATTTGCTGGGCATTCGCATAATATGTGTACCACCGTTTCTGGTATATCTGAGTTACAGATGCATGATGGGTTCTCCTTACACTTGAAGCGAGCCAGGTATTCGGAGAATCCACCATGCCCTGTCATCACTTGAGCTATGTACCGATCGATTTTAATTTTGCCTGTTATTCTGTACGCAGCTCGCGCATCCGGGAAAAAGAGCTTTGTTACCGCGGCTGTATCACCTGTAGTATATCTTTGGTTCCATTCGTCAATCGTCGCCATTCTAATGCTTCGCTTGACGAATGAAACCGGGCAGTGACTATAGTTTCGCCTTGTTTTTAATTTCCTGGCAGCCTCTTTTGCCAAAACATCCGCTCTCTCGTTGCCTTCCAGCCCCACATGTGCTTTTACCCAGGACAGAGTGACATCTTTGCCCTGGTGGAATGCCATTTTAAGATTCCGCCTAGTTTCTACTGCTAGGGGGTGGAGGCAACTTGGGTTTTTCACTGTTTGGAGGGCTGCCATAGAGTCACTTAATATACCAAAAGTTCCAGCGCTGTATTTTGTTGTCTCAATGCTGGCCCTACAGATTGCTAACAGTTCAGCCTGATAGACCGTACAGTGGTTTGAGAGAGCAAGCTTGACGGCTTTAGCTTCTGTGCCCCCTTTCCAAATGGAAACAGCTGCACCCACCTTGCCGTCAATCTTGCTCCCATCTGTGAATATACGGATTTCAGGTTCACCACCGTATTGTTGTTCTCGGTCTACCAGGTTCAAAACGTCGATATTCACGTACTCGGCTGGATGTGGATTTTCCAGCGCCGATGCCATCCGCTCAATCTCTCTGTCCCCCAGCGACGCCTGGGGTACACCCCTCTTTGCTTCATATAGTAGAGCCATCTCTCTAACGCGAAGGTCGAGTGGGAGTATGCCAGCCAAAATAAGTGCTGAGTTCAAGGAGACCGTGCGGTAGGCTCGGCATATTTTTTGAGCAATTCCACGCTGGACAACACCGAGAGTCTTTTGGATACCCAGCTTGTTTGCTGCTGGGGCCCATACGCTAGCTGCGTACAGAATAATTGGTTCTATAACTGCTACATAAATTGTTTTTATTATATCGGGGTTTAATCCCCAACTTACCTTAGCGGCTCTTGAGAGTTGTTTATATATGTTTAAGGCTTTTTTGCTTACGTTACTAACATGTGTGTTGAAAGTTAGCTTGCTGTCGATGGTGACTCCTAAGATTTTGACTTCTTGAGCAGTTTTAATTTCAATGCCTTTCATGTTCAGGCGTGGGGTGTCGTATTTGAGCTTATTCGTTATTATCACCGCACTCGTTTTGTTGGGGGCGAAACGTAGCTTGTTTACTGCACCCCACTCCTGAACATATTCAAGCGCAGCATTTGCTCGTCTTTCTATGTCTAGTGCGGTTTCACCGTCGAACAGCAATATAACATCATCTGCGAATGCTTGACAATAATGTCCTTTTCCCGATAGTCCCTTTAGGAGAGGATCGAGGATGAGATTCCAGAGAATAGGTCCGCCAATAGATCCCTGTACGCAACCCTTATTGGTACTCTTCACATACTCCTCTCCCAGATATCTCACACGAACTTTTCGATCTTTCAGATAGCTGCTAATGACCCGTCTCAAGTTTAGGTTTTTTTTTTTTTTTTTTTTTTTTTTTTTTTTTTTTTTTTTTTTTTTTTTTTTTTTTTTTTTTTTTTTAATCTCGTCTACCTCCAACGTAATCGGAGCCTTTTATTTACAGGTGTTTTCTTTTCTCAGTCATACTAGTTCTCGCATTTGTTCATACTTTCTTACAGCATTCTTATTCTTTCTATCATTCATCACTTTCGTTCCTGCGGGTGGGACTCCCGCCTATAGCTACTCTATCCTATTTACTTAGGTCTATCGGGTAATAACATATTTACATTTTATTTTGTTCAACTTCACAATGTTTCTTATGTTATCTAATTTACATGATTCTTACAATCTAAAGATGACAAATTTACAAGGTAATAGCGGTATTTTAACAAAGCTACTGGTTTACATTTTTACTTATATTTATATATGTATATATTATTTAATTAATCTATAGATATATGTATAAAATTTAATTTTAAGGACTATTTTATTATTAGACATGGCTACTGTTATACTAATTTACATAATATACTTAAGATATTAATCCTAGTATTAATTGCTTTTCTATAATTAATTTTTATTTCGCAGGTTTACAATTTGGGCTATTTTTACGCAATAGTCCAAGAAAATCATTTTTTGTTTACTGGCTATCACTTTGCACAAGTTGCTAGCTTCTAATTTTGTCTCTAGTATTTGTTCAATGTTGAAACGCTCGATATCATTTGCTGGGCATTCGCATAATATGTGTACCACCGTTTCCGGTATATCTGAGTTACAGATGCATGATGGGTTCTCCTTACACTTGAAGCGAGCCAGGTATTCGGAGAATCCACCATGCCCTGTCATCACTTGAGCTATGTACCGATCGATTTTAATTTTGCCTATTATTCTGTACGCAGCTCGCGCATCCGGGAAAAAGAGCTTTGTTACCGCGGCTGTATCACCTGTAGTATATCTTTGGTTCCATTCGTCAATCGTCGCCATTCTAATGCTTCGCTTGACGAATGAAACCGGGCAGTGACTATAGTTTCGCCTTGTTTTTAATTTCCTGGCAGCCTCTTTAGCCAAAACATCCGCTCTCTCGTTGCCTTCCAGCCCCACATGTGCTTTTACCCAGGACAGAGTGACATCTTTGCCCTGGTGGAATGCCATTTTAAGATTCCGTCTAGTTTCTACTGCTAGGGGGTGGAGGCAACTTGGGTTTTTCACTGTTTGGAGGGCTGCCATAGAGTCACTTAATATACCAAATGTTCCAGCGCTGTATTTTGTTGTCTCAATGCTGGCTCTACAGATAGCTAACAGTTCAGCCTGATAGACCGTACAGTGGTCTGAGAGAGCAAGCTTGACGAAATGGAAACAGCTGCGCCCACCTTGCCGTCAATCTTGCTCCCATCTGTGAATATACGGATTTCAGGTTCACCACCGTATTGTTGTTCTCGGTCTACCAGGTTCAAAACGTCGATATTCACGTACTCGGCTGGATGTGGATTTTCCAGCGCCGATGCCATCCGCTCAATCTCTCTGTCCCCCAGCGACGGCTGGGGTACTCCCCTCTTTGCTTCATATAGTAGAGCCATCTCTCTAACGCGAAGGTCGAGTGGGAGTATGCCAGCCAAAATAAGTGCTGAGTTCAAGGAGACCGTGCGGTAGGCTCGGCATATTTTTTGAGCAATTCCACGCTGGACAACACCGAGAGTCTTTTGGATACCCAGCTTGTTTGCTGCTGGGGCCCATACGCTAGCTGCGTACAGAATAATTGGTTCTATAACTGCTACATAAATTGTTTTTATTATATCGGGGTTTAATCCCCAACTTACCTTAGCGGCTCTTGAGAGTTGTTTATATATGTTTAAGGCTTTTTTGCTTACGTTACTAACATGTGTGTTGAAAGTTAGCTTGCTGTCGATGGTGACTCCTAAGATTTTGACTTCTTGAGCAGTTTTAATTTCAATGCCTTTCATGTTCAGGCGTGGGGTGTCGTATTTGAGCTTATTCGTTATTATCACCGCACTCGTTTTGTTGGGGGCGAAACGTAGCTTGTTTACTGCACCCCACTCCTGAACATATTCAAGCGCAGCATTTGCTCGTCTTTCTATGTCTAGTGCGGTTTCACCGTCGAACAGCAATATAACATCATCTGCGAATGCTTGACAATAATGTCCTTTTCCCGATAGTCCCTTTAGGAGAGGATCGAGGATGAGATTCCAGAGAATAGGTCCGCCAATAGATCCCTGTACGCAACCCTTATTGGTACTCTTCACATACTCCTCTCCCAGATATCTCACACGAACTTTTCGATCTTTCAGATAGCTGCTAATGACCCGTCTCAAGTTTAATGGACACTTTTCTTCTGCCAAACGCACTTTGATTGCCGGCCACCAGGCGTTATCGAAGGCCCCTTCTATATCCAACGATACTAATGCGACAATTTTCTTTGCGACAATTTTCTTCTCTTTGAGTTTGCTCCGGATGTGTTGCATGAGGGTATAGAGGGCGTCTTCGGTACTCCTTTGTGGCATGAACCCATATTGGCGTGTGCTCATTTTTGGCAAAAGGTAAAACTTGAGTCGGGCCACCAACATCTTCTCATATATTTTTCCTAATATTGGCAATAGTCCGATGGGCCTGTAAGCTTTTGGGGAGGAGTAGTCTGGTTTCCCAGGTTTTCTGAGTGCCACAACGGTAGCTTCTTTCCATGCTTTAGGGAAATAAAAGTTTTCGAGGCACTTATTTAATAATTTTAAAAAGAGTTCCGGGTCGTCCTGGATCATTTTAGCGCAGATATCGGCCGTAAATCCCTCAACTCCCGGCGCCTTCTTTGGGTTGAAGGATTTAGTTGCGCGGATTAATTCTGCAATAGTAAATGGCGGGTCCCAAGTATTATCTTGTTCCCCGTCATTTGCTCTCTGCGCTTTCCTTCTAGTTTCCTGCTGTATTGCTGTATCATTTTCCTCAGCATCTTTGGGATAGAAGGTATCCGCCAGCAACTCCGCCGACCCTCTCGCATCTAGTACCTTTCCCTCCTTTTCCAATGGTAAGTCCTCAACTCTGTTCGTTGTCCTCCCTATAACTCTATAGATCCCCTCCCAGATCCCTTCTCTATCTTGTTTCCCGCAGAACTCCTTCCAGCTTGTTGTTTGTGCCTTGACTGTTTCGGTCTCGTATATTTCCTTTTGTTTCAAGTACTCCTCAACAACCTTTGATCTCCGAACTTCAGCAGCGTTTCTTATTCTGCGCTTTTTTGTGGCAACTTCTTTCTTTAGCTTTGCTAACTTCTCGGACCACCACGGCACTGCAATTTGATCTTTTAATTTTTTCTTAGGTAATATCGCCAAACAGGTTTTATTTACAATTTCGGTTATTGTATTCACAGTTTCATCTATTTGTTCTACTTTATCTATTTTTTGAATTTCTATTATATTAATATTATTTTCTATTTTCAATTGTCTGAGTGTATTTGTAAATTTTTCCCAATTTGCATTTTTAGTGTTAAATTTTCTGGTGGTTCTGTTTATTCTAATGCCTTTTGATTTTTGAAGCCTGATTTTAAATGCAATGCCATTGTGGTCCGAGCCAGTGAGTTCTTCGTCTACTTTCCAGTCCTCCACAAGTCGCAATATTTCCGCTGAACAGGCTGTTATGTCGACATAGCTTTTGTAACGTTGACCTCCCCTAATTGTATCAAAGGTTGGTAAGTTTCCCGCGTTCAGTATGTTGAGACCCATTTCATTTAGAGCACCTGCCATTTCATCTCCTCTGCTGTCAGTTTTTGGGCTACCCCACCATATGCTCTTGGCGTTTGCATCTCAAGTTTAGGTTAGGTTAGGTTAGGTTAGGTTAGGTTAGGTTAGGTTAGGTTAGGTTAGGTTAGGTTAGGTTAGGTTAGGTTAGGTTAGGTTAGGTTAGGTTAGGTTAGGTTAGGTTAGGTTAGGTTAGGTTAGGTTAGGTTAGGTTAGGTTAGGTTAGGTTAGGTTAGGTTAGGTTAGGTTAGGTTAGGTTAGGTTAGGTTAGGTTAGGTTAGGTTAGGTTAGGTTAGGTTAGGTTAGGTTAGGTTAGGTTAGGTTAGGTTAGGTTAGGTTAGGTTAGGTTAGGTTAGGTTAGGTTAGGTTAGGTTAGGTTAGGTTAGGTTAGGTTAGGTTAGGTTAGGTTAGGTTAGGTTAGGTTAGGTTAGGTTAGGTTAGGTTAGGTTAGGTTAGGTTAGGTTAGGTTAGGTTAGGTTAGGTTAGGTTAGGTTAGGTTAGGTTAGGTTAGGTTAGGTTAGGTTAGGTTAGGTTAGGTTAGGTTAGGTTAGGTTAGGTTAGGTTAGGTTAGGTTAGGTTAGGTTAGGTTAGGTTAGGTTAGGTTAGGTTAGGTTAGGTTAGGTTAGGTTAGGTTAGGTTAGGTTAGGTTAGGTTAGGTTAGGTTAGGTTAGGTTAGGTTAGGTTAGGTTAGGTTAGGTTAGGTTAGGTTAGGTTAGGTTAGGTTAGGTTAGGTTAGGTTAGGTTAGGTTAGGTTAGGTTAGGTTAGGTTAGGTTAGGTTAGGTTAGGTTAGGTTAGGTTAGGTTAGGTTAGGTTAGGTTAGGTTAGGTTAGGTTAGGTTAGGTTAGGTTAGGTTAGGTTAGGTTAGGTTAGGTTAGGTTAGGTTAGGTTAGGTTAGGTTAGGTTAGGTTAGGTTAGGTTAGGTTAGGTTAGGTTAGGTTAGGTTAGGTTAGGTTAGGTTAGGTTAGGTTAGGTTAGGTTAGGTTAGGTTAGGTTAGGTTAGGTTAGGTTAGGTTAGGTTAGGTTAGGTTAGGTTAGGTTAGGTTAGGTTAGGTTAGGTTAGGTTAGGTTAGGTTAGGTTAGGTTAGGTTAGGTTAGGTTAGGTTAGGTTAGGTTAGGTTAGGTTAGGTTAGGTTAGGTTAGGTTAGGTTAGGTTAGGTTAGGTTAGGTTAGGTTAGGTTAGGTTAGGTTAGGTTAGGTTAGGTTAGGTTAGGTTAGGTTAGGTTAGGTTAGGTTAGGTTAGGTTAGGTTAGGTTAGGTTAGGTTAGGTTAGGTTAGGTTAGGTTAGGTTAGGTTAGGTTAGGTTAGGTTAGGTTAGGTTAGGTTAGGTTAGGTTAGGTTAGGTTAGGTTAGGTTAGGTTAGGTTAGGTTAGGTTTTTTTTTTTTTTTTTTTTTTTTTTTTTTTTTTTTTTTTTTTTCCTATTTTCAGTGAGTCGCTGGTGTTATTTTTATGAGTCACCGGCGAGAAACGCCGAACAATGTGGCCAAACTCGCTCCAGGCCGGGGTGACGGCTTCCGCTATTGGATACGTCCACCGCCGCCCCGTCTGTGAAGCCATGAACTTAAACGCAGTCTTTATTGAACAAATTACATAAAAGTCATTAAATTAACAGTAGAATTAAGAAATATATAAATTTGGTCCGCATTTGGTGAACAAAAACATAGATGACAAAGGAAGAGAAAATTTTTTTATATAAACAAGGATATTATACAATAAAATACTTTTTTAACATGCAGAATCACAATTTTAATAAACTTACATTCTAAGACTTACACTACTAAAAATAACAGGCATCTTTATAAATATTAACATGTAAAGAGGGGGAGGAAGATAGGGGTAAATGGTTATCTTTATTTAATCGGGCATCTGAACTAATTTTTTTTTTTTTTTTTTGTATGTCCAAATTTATTGTGTAGTGTTTAGTGTTGTGTTTCGTGTGTGTTAAGTGTTATTGTACTGTTTTAAGTTATTAATGATGTGGCTTATGAATCTTATGAAGGATTCAATGGCCACGTGTTTCCCTAACATGTGTGTGATTGTGTATGGTGGCACTCGGAGGTATCTACACAGGCTCTCATGCTCGAATCTCTGTTTTGCGAATTCTGCGCATTCGCTAACCAGATGCTCGAGCGTCTGTCTTGTGCGATTATCGCAAGGGCAGACGTCCAAGTCGGCAATCTTGAACCTGTGCAGATACTCCCGGTGATATGCGTGTCCGGTGAGGTATTGCGTGAGTTGGAATGAATGTTGAGTGTGTGTGTAGAGTTGTTGTATGTGTTTTAGTGTGGGGAGTAGTGTGCGTGTTCGGACGCCTTGAGCAGCGCTGCCGTATCGTGTCTGCCAGACACAGTGGGCGTCTCGGCGCGCGTGCATCCTTGCGAGGCTCCGTGGGAAAAAGGCATAGTCTGGCGATCGGTGCAAGGCGGTCCCTAGTTTGGCGGCTGCGTCCGCCGCTTCATTCCCCGCAATGCCGACGTGCGCCCTGACCCAGGCAAACTGTATGCTGCTAACCGCCACATGTACAAGGTGTTGGATATGTGCAACCAGGGGGTGTGTATTGCTTCTGTCCCCCAGAGCCTCCAGGGCTGACCTGGAGTCGCTGAAGATCCAGAAGGTTTTTTGTGCTCCGATGTTAGTGGAGAGGGAGTTAGCCCTAGAGCAAGCCTCCCTGATGGCCAGCAGTTCAGCCTGGAAGACGGAGCAGCAATCGTGAAGTTTGAACTTTTTGGTCTCCCGAAGTCGAGAGCCCTCAAAAAGCACAAAAGCCGCGCCTACCGCTCCGTTCTCCTGCTTGCTGCCGTCCGTGTAAATGAGTGTATTGTGTGGTGTGGTGTGTAAGTGCTCAAGTTCCGTGTTACTGATAGTTTTGTGCTTGATGGCCACTCTGGTGGCCGGGTGTAGAAGTTTGTGTGGTGGAGTGCGAGTTTCCATCGGAATATCCGACGGAAGAAAATTCGCGCTCCGTGTGAGTGTGGTGTGTTCGAGTGTGTGTACCTCCTGGACCTTCAGGTCCAGTGGGGTGAATTGTGCCAATGCGATTGCCGCATTGGTTGAAATTGTGTGAAAACCCTTGATTGCTTTAATGGCAAAGCCGCGCTGCATACTCAGCAGCTTCCTTCTGTTGCCCGCCCGAGCCGCGGCATGTCCCCATACTCCCGCGGCATAGGTCACCGTTGGTTCGATGACCTGCCGGTATATGGTTTGGACATTATCCGCGTGGACCCCCCACGTGGGTCGGCAAAACAGACAGAGTCTGCCGAATATGCGCGCGGCCCCGCCAATGACATATCTGATGTGGCTATTAAACAGCAGTTTGTCGTCTATTACGACCCCCAGATACCTGAACTCGCGATCAAAGTGGAGTGGTTGCCCATCCATTTCGATCAGCGCCGTTCGCGCCCGATCGGTGAAGGTGACCATCTTGGTCTTTGAAGGTCCAAATGTGAGTTTGACCCCCTTACCCCACTCGACAACGGCGCGTAGTGCGTCAGAGGTCAGGCTCTGGAGATCGGAGAGGCGACGCGCGTGCGTGATCAGGAGCACGTCGTCGGCGAAGGCCTGTAGGTAAGATCCCCTGGGAAGTTGCATACTCAGGAGATCATCCAGAATGATGTTCCATAATACGGGTCCGCAGGCCGACCCCTGGACACAACCCTTGGTCATGGTCTTATGGACCTTGGCTCCAGCGTATTCCATCTTGACTGTTCGGTTGTGCAGATAGTCGGCTACGAGCCCGTATATATTGCGGGGGCAACCTGATGCGCGGAGTCGGTGTAAGAGAGCGGGCCACCAAGCGTTATTAAACGCAGATTTTATGTCAAGTGACACCGCTATTACCATATTCTTATTGTTTTTAACGCGCCTGATGTGTCGTAGGGCCGCGTCGATCGCCATGACTGTGCTGGTCTGTTCTTTGAAACCAAATTGTGCAGTGTTGTTTTTCCCATTTTTGTCTAGTGTATATGTGATGCGTTTTATGAATAATTTCTCAAGTAGTTTCCCAAACACCGGTATGAGCCCGATTGGGCGATGAGATTCCAAAGAGGAGTAATCCTCCTTACCGGGTTTAGGAATGATCCTCACAAGGGCGGTCTTCCACTCCCCAGGAAAGTGGTGGAGTGCTAGACACCTGTTCAGGGCATCCGTTAGCAGTTTAGGGTACATAACCGCAAACTGGTAGCAGATGTCCGACGTCAGGCTGTCTAGTCCCGGAGCCTTCTTAGGGTTCATAAGCCCAAGAACCTCCAGGACTTCTTCCTGGGAGAATGGAAGATCGTCCTCCGTGTCGGGTGTGTTGTGCATGTCGCTTCTTAGGGCGGTGTGTATAGGTAAAGTGTCGTTGTTAGCGCTGTCGTCCGGGAAGAAGTGGTCAAGCATAGCCCGGGCCGTCTCCTCCCCATCTGACGTGTGTGTGTTGTTGACTCGCAGTGTGACCGGTGGCCTCCTCGGGTTCGAATCCTTAAGAAGTCGGTTGGTCAGAGACCAGACGTTCTCCTTATTCTGCTGGGTGCAAAAACTCTTAAAATGCGCCGAGGAGGCAGTTCGAATCTCGTGAGTGTAAAGTGTTTTCAATTCTCTATGTCTGTCTATGAATGTATCTGTGAGGGTGTTGTGTTTGCTTGCTGCATGCAGTTCTCTATGCAGACCAATGACCTCCCTTTTACGGGATTCCAGAGCTTCTGTCCACCAAGGGGCTTGGCGACACTTGCCCTGTGATCTGGTCGGCATGGAGTCGCGGCATGCTGAGTGTATAATTTTGGTGATGTCGCTGAGGTGTGTGTCCAACTCCGCAATTCCCATGTTTTGTGTGTCTGTTTCAAGAATGTGGTTAGGTTAGGTTAGGTTAGGTTAGGTTAGGTTAGGTTAGGTTAGGTTAGGTTAGGTTAGGTTAGGTTAGGTTAGGTTAGGTTAGGTTAGGTTAGGTTAGGTTAGGTTAGGTTAGGTTAGGTTAGGTTAGGTTAGGTTAGGTTAGGTTAGGTTAGGTTAGGTTAGGTTAGGTTAGGTTAGGTTAGGTTAGGTTAGGTTAGGTTAGGTTAGGTTAGGTTAGGTTAGGTTAGGTTAGGTTAGGTTAGGTTAGGTTAGGTTAGGTTAGGTTAGGTTAGGTTAGGTTAGGTTAGGTTAGGTTAGGTTAGGTTAGGTTAGGTTAGGTTAGGTTAGGTTAGGTTAGGTTAGGTTAGGTTAGGTTAGGTTAGGTTAGGTTAGGTTAGGTTAGGTTAGGTTAGGTTAGGTTAGGTTAGGTTAGGTTAGGTTAGGTTAGGTTAGGTTAGGTTAGGTTAGGTTAGGTTAGGTTAGGTTAGGTTAGGTTAGGTTAGGTTAGGTTAGGTTAGGTTAGGTTAGGTTAGGTTAGGTTAGGTTAGGTTAGGTTAGGTTAGGTTAGGTTAGGTTAGGTTAGGTTAGGTTAGGTTAGGTTAGGTTAGGTTAGGTTAGGTTAGGTTAGGTTAGGTTAGGTTAGGTTAGGTTAGGTTAGGTTAGGTTAGGTTAGGTTAGGTTAGGTTAGGTTAGGTTAGGTTAGGTTAGGTTAGGTTAGGTTAGGTTAGGTTAGGTTAGGTTAGGTTAGGTTAGGTTAGGTTAGGTTAGGTTAGGTTAGGTTAGGTTAGGTTAGGTTAGGTTAGGTTAGGTTAGGTTAGGTTAGGTTAGGTTAGGTTAGGTTAGGTTAGGTTAGGTTAGGTTAGGTTAGGTTAGGTTAGGTTAGGTTAGGTTAGGTTAGGTTAGGTTAGGTTAGGTTAGGTTAGGTTAGGTTAGGTTAGGTTAGGTTAGGTTAGGTTAGGTTAGGTTAGGTTAGGTTAGGTTAGGTTAGGTTAGGTTAGGTTAGGTTAGGTTTTTTTTTTTTTTTTTGTTTTTTTTTTTTTTTTTTTTTTTTTTTTTTTTTTTTTTTTTTTTTTTTTTTTCCGCTTCCCCTGACTTAATCAAGGCTCTTTATTAGTCAAGTCGAGTTTTATACATGTTTATATGTTATTTTTACTACCCCGGAAGGGTATTACAATTTTTTATTTCTATTTCTAATATTATTACAGTTTATGTTACAATTGGTTTACATATCTTATTATTTGGATGACAGTCTTTTCTTATTTCTAAGTTACCATTCTAAATACAACTTTGTACTGCTTTTATATTACGTCTTACTATATTTTATATTACTTACATTATTACTTACATAGACTGTTCGATTAAGGTATCATTTATGTTACATAATTTCTTTGTGGTTACAGTTTCCATTGTCTGTTGTCTTATTTTCTAGTAGTCTGTTTATCCTAATTCTAATAATATTTTAGTATATGTGTCTGTTTTATTTTTATTACTTCTTCTTTTACTTCCCTAAAACTAGTTTCCATTAATTTACTATATGCGATGTATTCCTCAAAAAGTATACATTATACTTTGGGAGTACTCTTATTTTACTAACCTATTTCTTAATTTCTATTTTATTATTTATCTATGTTACTAGTAATTTACAGGAAATAACTATTTGTTTATATTACTTGGCGACATTGTCCGCATTTCTTTTGTCAGAGTAAATATTCTCAGTATTTAATACCCCTGGCAAACATGTTTGCCGGAATATCGCCGTTTACTGCTACCGTCTCGTTTACATCGTCTTTTGGGGCCAGGTCTCTCCATCCTCCTTTTTACAATTTCGACTTTCTTCTTTAACGCGTTAAATTTTTTGTTTATTCCACACTTTTGTAATCTATATTTTTTGTTTATTTGTATTGACTCTAAGTTTAGTATTTTTATTTTTATTTTGTATTTATAATATAATTTTAAGTTTCGAATTTTGATTGTACTGCTGGTATTTATTTGAATTATATTTATTATATTTCCCAATTTTAATTGTTTCGACTTATTATTAAGTTTTCCGCAATTAGTACATTTTTTCTTGACTTTATCCTTTGAATTTATTGCCCAGCTTCTATCCTGATGGTTGAGACCTCGCCCCATCGCGATTTTTACTGCTAGGCGGTCTATATTGCCCAGGGCGCCCTTAGCAATACGCTATCGTCTCCCTGGCCAATTTATCCCACTTTTGTCGTATGACACAATCATTGCTGAAGGCATTATGATTTGTGTCCGATAATTTTGCTTTTTTGCAATTACAGCATATTGGTTGTATCCCTAGACTCATCTGTTCACATTCTGATTTCCGATGTGGTCCGCCGCAGTGACTACATGATTCCTGTTCCGCAGTGCAGTATTTTCTTGTGTGGCCGTAGCCTAGACAGTGAGAACACTGCACTAGCGGAGTCTGGTCTTCCACCCGTACCCTTTGGAAATCAATGTGAGCCACCCCGGTTCCCACAAGCCTATTGTATAAGATGGGTGATACCTTTAATACTATATGGTTGGCGTGGGGATTTCTAGCCCTACGCCTAAATTTAATTTCCATTCTGTCATCTTTTTCTGAGATATTCTTAAAGAATTCAGCGTTTTGACTTCTCATAGAGCTGATTATGTCCTTATCCTTATAGTAGGACATGACATCCCTCAGCACTATGAGAGGATCCTTGTTTTCTATGTTCTCTACTTTAAGATCTTCGCCTGCTGCTTTAATTTTATCTACTATTTTGGTTCTGTCTTCTTTTGAGTAACATCCTACAATGATTTTTCTGTCTCTGGCTTTTCGAACCTTGCCCACTTTAATCCCCTCTTCCTTGGCTTTTACGATTCCTCTTACCTCCGTGAGGATCTCTTCACCAGTCTTCGTCTCATCTTTTGCAGAGATCGTGATGGAGTGGAGCGTCGGAGTTTTCTTTTCGGCGATGCCCTTTGCTGCGATGCTCGCGTATGTTACATCTTGTTTTGTTTCCTGGTTTTGTTCTGCATTGTGTATAACAACAGATGCTTGTCCAGTTTTAAGTTTATTTATGTCCTCTTTCAACTCGTGTACTTGTGTTATGTTTTTCCTTACTAGTTCTGTCTGTTCTACCATTTTTTCTTTCAACTCTGTGAGATCAGTTTTTTGGTCTTTCTGTTCAATGTGATCTTGCAGCTTTTTTAAGGTTGTCGCTATGTTATAAATCTCCTCCGGGGTTTCTGCGGAGGTTTGTCTCGTATTTTGTTGTAACAAATTTGTCTGTGTTTTCATTATCTCTTTCAGTTCAGTAATTTCAGCCAAGGCTGACGCTACTTTTTGGGAGTCTTCCGCCGCTGCTTTCATGCTCTTCAAGTTTTCGGCTACATCATAAAGATAATTATTGTCTTTCTCTAATTGTTCAACTTTTTCCTCCAGAAATTGGACTATCTTCCCAATCCCGCTTAGTTGAAACTCAATTTCGGTTTTAATCTCCTTTTTTAGATTTCTTGAAATATTGAGTTGTTTTCTTATGAGTTTTATTCGGGTAAGGTAAGCTTCTTTCCTTTCTTCATCGTCGCAAAAATTTCCTGGAGTTCCTTGTTCTTTTTCAAAAAGTCTAGAGGTTGGGGTGAGTTCGGGGTCAATAGGAGGGCTTGAAGAAGATCCAGCGGTATGTCCTGGCGTTGTCTCCTGCGCCGGTCTTCTTTCTTGAGTTGTGGGCTTTTTCATCGGAGTTCTAATTCCGAACATGTTGTTAGAGGAAGCTTCGTCTATATATGTAAAAGACAGTGTAGACTGCTGTAAATTTTTTGTCAATGCGTAATAAGGACAGTGTATAGTGCTGTCCTTGTCAATTTATAAATAAATAGTTAAATAGTTTATACAACTACGTAATTTGTCCAAAGACTTTATTGTCTATTGTCACACTGTTTTTAATTTAAAAGCGTTTATTTTCCTAATTTTACGATGTAAATGGTCGTATCAAAGTTCGTCACAAGCGCTTTTGTCCGTGTATTACACACCACAGAAGAAAAGGGGTCGTACGGCCCGTTTCAGGATGTCTTGAGTCTGTCTGTCTGTCATGTTTATTAACTTAGTAAAATTTAATTTAAGTTGGAGGAAAAATTTAATTTGGAAGACACGATTAGATATAATACTCACCTCATTAAGTGAGAGTGAGGCCGGAGTTGGGCAGGAAAACTCCGAAAAAGGGGGGGTCGGTCGGTCGGGGGAGGGGAGGGGGAGGATACATGCCATGGATTTTTTGGAAATACGCGAGCCATGATAGTTAAATTTTGAAAATAAAATTTTGCACCATCCCAGTTCGCGCATTTACCGCCATCTATGAACTAGATGGCAAAGTACTACGCGTAACTGGGTGGCGGGACTCCGAACACTACGTCCACCCATATTCCGTAGTGGTTCAGAGTCAGGCCGCACTTTAAAGCGGCGCTAAATCCGAATTTTTTACCATAGTTACTAACAGAAGTTTGGTAACTTGGTACTAAAGTAATTTAATAAAAAGTAAGTAATAGAGTAATTTAAAGTAAAAAATTTTTATGTATGCCTTTAGGAGGACTTTTTGGGATACTAACCCAATTTTTAAATTTTGAAAATATGCTAGGATGCCAAAGATATGGGCGGATTAAAATTTTGAAAATTCTATTTTAACTTACTTAGGGCTATCATAGGTCGCGCATTTCCCGCCATTTCCCGGGGTCGGGAAAACTGAAACTGGGAAAATTTTTGTGGGGTTGTTTAGAGGGACTCTTTGGGCTATGGGATCCGTTTTTAAATTTTGAAAATATGGGGGGATGCAAGAGATGTGGGTGGATTAGTTTTTGGGAAATTCGGATTTGGTTAGGTTAGGTTAGGTTAGGTTAGGTTAGGTTAGGTTAGGTTAGGTTAGGTTAGGTTAGGTTAGGTTAGGTTAGGTTAGGTTAGGTTAGGTTAGGTTAGGTTAGGTTAGGTTAGGTTAGGTTAGGTTAGGTTAGGTTAGGTTAGGTTAGGTTAGGTTAGGTTAGGTTAGGTTAGGTTAGGTTAGGTTAGGTTAGGTTAGGTTAGGTTAGGTTAGGTTAGGTTAGGTTAGGTTAGGTTAGGTTAGGTTAGGTTAGGTTAGGTTAGGTTAGGTTAGGTTAGGTTAGGTTAGGTTAGGTTAGGTTAGGTTAGGTTAGGTTAGGTTAGGTTAGGTTAGGTTAGGTTAGGTTAGGTTAGGTTAGGTTAGGTTAGGTTAGGTTAGGTTAGGTTAGGTTAGGTTAGGTTAGGTTAGGTTAGGTTAGGTTAGGTTAGGTTAGGTTAGGTTAGGTTAGGTTAGGTTAGGTTAGGTTAGGTTAGGTTAGGTTAGGTTAGGTTAGGTTAGGTTAGGTTAGGTTAGGTTAGGTTAGGTTAGGTTAGGTTAGGTTAGGTTAGGTTAGGTTAGGTTAGGTTAGGTTAGGTTAGGTTAGGTTAGGTTAGGTTAGGTTAGGTTAGGTTAGGTTAGGTTAGGTTAGGTTAGGTTAGGTTAGGTTAGGTTAGGTTAGGTTAGGTTAGGTTAGGTTAGGTTAGGTTAGGTTAGGTTAGGTTAGGTTAGGTTAGGTTAGGTTAGGTTAGGTTAGGTTAGGTTAGGTTAGGTTAGGTTAGGTTAGGTTAGGTTAGGTTAGGTTAGGTTAGGTTAGGTTAGGTTAGGTTAGGTTAGGTTAGGTTAGGTTAGGTTAGGTTAGGTTAGGTTAGGTTAGGTTAGGTTAGGTTAGGTTAGGTTAGGTTAGGTTAGGTTAGGTTAGGTTAGGTTAGGTTAGGTTAGGTTAGGTTAGGTTAGGTTAGGTTAGGTTAGGTTAGGTTAGGTTAGGTTAGGTTAGGTTAGGTTAGGTTAGGTTAGGTTAGGTTAGGTTAGGTTAGGTTAGGTTAGGTTAGGTTAGGTTAGGTTAGGTTAGGTTAGGTTAGGTTAGGTTAGGTTAGGTTAGGTTAGGTTAGGTTAGGTTAGGTTAGGTTAGGTTAGGTTAGGTTAGGTTAGGTTAGGTTAGGTTAGGTTAGGTTAGGTTAGGTTAGGTTAGGTTAGGTTAGGTTAGGTTAGGTTAGGTTAGGTTAGGTTAGGTTAGGTTAGGTTAGGTTAGGTTAGGTTAGGTTAGGTTAGGTTAGGTTAGGTTAGGTTAGGTTAGGTTAGGTTAGGTTAGGTTAGGTTAGGTTAGGTTAGGTTAGGTTAGGTTAGGTTAGGTTAGGTTAGGTTAGGTTAGGTTAGGTTAGGTTAGGTTAGGTTAGGTTAGGTTAGGTTAGGTTAGGTTAGGTTAGGTTAGGTTAGGTTAGGTTAGGTTAGGTTAGGTTAGGTTAGGTTAGGTTAGGTTAGGTTAGGTTAGGTTAGGTTAGGTTAGGTTAGGTTAGGTTAGGTTAGGTTAGGTTAGGTTAGGTTAGGTTAGGTTAGGTTAGGTTAGGTTAGGTTAGGTTAGGTTAGGTTAGGTTAGGTTAGGTTAGGTTAGGTTAGGTTAGGTTAGGTTAGGTTAGGTTAGGTTAGGTTAGGTTAGGTTAGGTTAGGTTAGGTTAGGTTAGGTTAGGTTAGGTTAGGTTAGGTTAGGTTAGGTTAGGTTAGGTTAGGTTAGGTTAGGTTAGGTTAGGTTAGGTTAGGTTAGGTTAGGTTAGGTTAGGTTAGGTTAGGTTAGGTTAGGTTAGGTTAGGTTAGGTTAGGTTAGGTTAGGTTAGGTTAGGTTAGGTTAGGTTAGGTTAGGTTAGGTTAGGTTAGGTTAGGTTAGGTTAGGTTAGGTTAGGTTAGGTTAGGTTAGGTTAGGTTAGGTTAGGTTAGGTTAGGTTAGGTTAGGTTAGGTTAGGTTAGGTTAGGTTAGGTTAGGTTAGGTTAGGTTAGGTTAGGTTAGGTTAGGTTAGGTTAGGTTAGGTTAGGTTAGGTTAGGTTAGGTTAGGTTAGGTTAGGTTAGGTTAGGTTAGGTTAGGTTAGGTTAGGTTAGGTTAGGTTAGGTTAGGTTAGGTTAGGTTAGGTTAGGTTAGGTTAGGTTAGGTTAGGTTAGGTTAGGTTAGGTTAGGTTAGGTTAGGTTAGGTTAGGTTAGGTTAGGTTAGGTTAGGTTAGGTTAGGTTAGGTTAGGTTAGGTTAGGTTAGGTTAGGTTAGGTTAGGTTAGGTTAGGTTAGGTTAGGTTAGGTTAGGTTAGGTTAGGTTAGGTTAGGTTAGGTTAGGTTAGGTTAGGTTAGGTTAGGTTAGGTTAGGTTAGGTTAGGTTAGGTTAGGTTAGGTTAGGTTAGGTTAGGTTAGGTTAGGTTAGGTTAGGTTAGGTTAGGTTAGGTTAGGTTAGGTTAGGTTAGGTTAGGTTAGGTTAGGTTAGGTTAGGTTAGGTTAGGTTAGGTTAGGTTAGGTTAGGTTAGGTTAGGTTAGGTTAGGTTAGGTTAGGTTAGGTTAGGTTAGGTTAGGTTAGGTTAGGTTAGGTTAGGTTAGGTTAGGTTAGGTTAGGTTAGGTTAGGTTAGGTTAGGTTAGGTTAGGTTAGGTTAGGTTAGGTTAGGTTAGGTTAGGTTAGGTTAGGTTAGGTTAGGTTAGGTTAGGTTAGGTTAGGTTAGGTTAGGTTAGGTTAGGTTAGGTTAGGTTAGGTTAGGTTAGGTTAGGTTAGGTTAGGTTAGGTTAGGTTAGGTTAGGTTAGGTTAGGTTAGGTTAGGTTAGGTTAGGTTAGGTTAGGTTAGGTTAGGTTAGGTTAGGTTAGGTTAGGTTAGGTTAGGTTAGGTTAGGTTAGGTTAGGTTAGGTTAGGTTAGGTTAGGTTAGGTTAGGTTAGGTTAGGTTAGGTTAGGTTAGGTTAGGTTAGGTTAGGTTAGGTTAGGTTAGGTTAGGTTAGGTTAGGTTAGGTTAGGTTAGGTTAGGTTAGGTTAGGTTAGGTTAGGTTAGGTTAGGTTAGGTTAGGTTAGGTTAGGTTAGGTTAGGTTAGGTTAGGTTAGGTTAGGTTAGGTTAGGTTAGGTTAGGTTAGGTTAGGTTAGGTTAGGTTAGGTTAGGTTAGGTTAGGTTAGGTTAGGTTAGGTTAGGTTAGGTTAGGTTAGGTTAGGTTAGGTTAGGTTAGGTTAGGTTAGGTTAGGTTAGGTTAGGTTAGGTTAGGTTAGGTTAGGTTAGGTTAGGTTAGGTTAGGTTAGGTTAGGTTAGGTTAGGTTAGGTTAGGTTAGGTTAGGTTAGGTTAGGTTAGGTTAGGTTAGGTTAGGTTAGGTTAGGTTAGGTTAGGTTAGGTTAGGTTAGGTTAGGTTAGGTTAGGTTAGGTTAGGTTAGGTTAGGTTAGGTTAGGTTAGGTTAGGTTAGGTTAGGTTAGGTTAGGTTAGGTTAGGTTAGGTTAGGTTAGGTTAGGTTAGGTTAGGTTAGGTTAGGTTAGGTTAGGTTAGGTTAGGTTAGGTTAGGTTAGGTTAGGTTAGGTTAGGTTAGGTTAGGTTAGGTTAGGTTAGGTTAGGTTAGGTTAGGTTAGGTTAGGTTAGGTTAGGTTAGGTTAGGTTAGGTTAGGTTAGGTTAGGTTAGGTTAGGTTAGGTTAGGTTAGGTTAGGTTAGGTTAGGTTAGGTTAGGTTAGGTTAGGTTAGGTTAGGTTAGGTTAGGTTAGGTTAGGTTAGGTTAGGTTAGGTTAGGTTAGGTTAGGTTAGGTTAGGTTAGGTTAGGTTAGGTTAGGTTAGGTTAGGTTAGGTTAGGTTAGGTTAGGTTAGGTTAGGTTAGGTTAGGTTAGGTTAGGTTAGGTTAGGTTAGGTTAGGTTAGGTTAGGTTAGGTTAGGTTAGGTTAGGTTAGGTTAGGTTAGGTTAGGTTAGGTTAGGTTAGGTTAGGTTAGGTTAGGTTAGGTTAGGTTAGGTTAGGTTAGGTTAGGTTAGGTTAGGTTAGGTTAGGTTAGGTTAGGTTAGGTTAGGTTAGGTTAGGTTAGGTTAGGTTAGGTTAGGTTAGGTTAGGTTAGGTTAGGTTAGGTTAGGTTAGGTTAGGTTAGGTTAGGTTAGGTTAGGTTAGGTTAGGTTAGGTTAGGTTAGGTTAGGTTAGGTTAGGTTAGGTTAGGTTAGGTTAGGTTAGGTTAGGTTAGGTTAGGTTAGGTTAGGTTAGGTTAGGTTAGGTTAGGTTAGGTTAGGTTAGGTTAGGTTAGGTTAGGTTAGGTTAGGTTAGGTTAGGTTAGGTTAGGTTAGGTTAGGTTAGGTTAGGTTAGGTTAGGTTAGGTTAGGTTAGGTTAGGTTAGGTTAGGTTAGGTTAGGTTAGGTTAGGTTAGGTTAGGTTAGGTTAGGTTAGGTTAGGTTAGGTTAGGTTAGGTTAGGTTAGGTTAGGTTAGGTTAGGTTAGGTTAGGTTAGGTTAGGTTAGGTTAGGTTAGGTTAGGTTAGGTTAGGTTAGGTTAGGTTAGGTTAGGTTAGGTTAGGTTAGGTTAGGTTAGGTTAGGTTAGGTTAGGTTAGGTTAGGTTAGGTTAGGTTAGGTTAGGTTAGGTTAGGTTAGGTTAGGTTAGGTTAGGTTAGGTTAGGTTAGGTTAGGTTAGGTTAGGTTAGGTTAGGTTAGGTTAGGTTAGGTTAGGTTAGGTTAGGTTAGGTTAGGTTAGGTTAGGTTAGGTTAGGTTAGGTTAGGTTAGGTTAGGTTAGGTTAGGTTAGGTTAGGTTAGGTTAGGTTAGGTTAGGTTAGGTTAGGTTAGGTTAGGTTAGGTTAGGTTAGGTTAGGTTAGGTTAGGTTAGGTTAGGTTAGGTTAGGTTAGGTTAGGTTAGGTTAGGTTAGGTTAGGTTAGGTTAGGTTAGGTTAGGTTAGGTTAGGTTAGGTTAGGTTAGGTTAGGTTAGGTTAGGTTAGGTTAGGTTAGGTTAGGTTAGGTTAGGTTAGGTTAGGTTAGGTTAGGTTAGGTTAGGTTAGGTTAGGTTAGGTTAGGTTAGGTTAGGTTAGGTTAGGTTAGGTTAGGTTAGGTTAGGTTAGGTTAGGTTAGGTTAGGTTAGGTTAGGTTAGGTTAGGTTAGGTTAGGTTAGGTTAGGTTAGGTTAGGTTAGGTTAGGTTAGGTTAGGTTAGGTTAGGTTAGGTTAGGTTAGGTTAGGTTAGGTTAGGTTAGGTTAGGTTAGGTTAGGTTAGGTTAGGTTAGGTTAGGTTAGGTTAGGTTAGGTTAGGTTAGGTTAGGTTAGGTTAGGTTAGGTTAGGTTAGGTTAGGTTAGGTTAGGTTAGGTTAGGTTAGGTTAGGTTAGGTTAGGTTAGGTTAGGTTAGGTTAGGTTAGGTTAGGTTAGGTTAGGTTAGGTTAGGTTAGGTTAGGTTAGGTTAGGTTAGGTTAGGTTAGGTTAGGTTAGGTTAGGTTAGGTTAGGTTAGGTTAGGTTAGGTTAGGTTAGGTTAGGTTAGGTTAGGTTAGGTTAGGTTAGGTTAGGTTAGGTTAGGTTAGGTTAGGTTAGGTTAGGTTAGGTTAGGTTAGGTTAGGTTAGGTTAGGTTAGGTTAGGTTAGGTTAGGTTAGGTTAGGTTAGGTTAGGTTAGGTTAGGTTAGGTTAGGTTAGGTTAGGTTAGGTTAGGTTAGGTTAGGTTAGGTTAGGTTAGGTTAGGTTAGGTTAGGTTAGGTTAGGTTAGGTTAGGTTAGGTTAGGTTAGGTTAGGTTAGGTTAGGTTAGGTTAGGTTAGGTTAGGTTAGGTTAGGTTAGGTTAGGTTAGGTTAGGTTAGGTTAGGTTAGGTTAGGTTAGGTTAGGTTAGGTTAGGTTAGGTTAGGTTAGGTTAGGTTAGGTTAGGTTAGGTTAGGTTAGGTTAGGTTAGGTTAGGTTAGGTTAGGTTAGGTTAGGTTAGGTTAGGTTAGGTTAGGTTAGGTTAGGTTAGGTTAGGTTAGGTTAGGTTAGGTTAGGTTAGGTTAGGTTAGGTTAGGTTAGGTTAGGTTAGGTTAGGTTAGGTTAGGTTAGGTTAGGTTAGGTTAGGTTAGGTTAGGTTAGGTTAGGTTAGGTTAGGTTAGGTTAGGTTAGGTTAGGTTAGGTTAGGTTAGGTTAGGTTAGGTTAGGTTAGGTTAGGTTAGGTTAGGTTAGGTTAGGTTAGGTTAGGTTAGGTTAGGTTAGGTTAGGTTAGGTTAGGTTAGGTTAGGTTAGGTTAGGTTAGGTTAGGTTAGGTTAGGTTAGGTTAGGTTAGGTTAGGTTAGGTTAGGTTAGGTTAGGTTAGGTTAGGTTAGGTTAGGTTAGGTTAGGTTAGGTTAGGTTAGGTTAGGTTAGGTTAGGTTAGGTTAGGTTAGGTTAGGTTAGGTTAGGTTAGGTTAGGTTAGGTTAGGTTAGGTTAGGTTAGGTTAGGTTAGGTTAGGTTAGGTTAGGTTAGGTTAGGTTAGGTTAGGTTAGGTTAGGTTAGGTTAGGTTAGGTTAGGTTAGGTTAGGTTAGGTTAGGTTAGGTTAGGTTAGGTTAGGTTAGGTTAGGTTAGGTTAGGTTAGGTTAGGTTAGGTTAGGTTAGGTTAGGTTAGGTTAGGTTAGGTTAGGTTAGGTTAGGTTAGGTTAGGTTAGGTTAGGTTAGGTTAGGTTAGGTTAGGTTAGGTTAGGTTAGGTTAGGTTAGGTTAGGTTAGGTTAGGTTAGGTTAGGTTAGGTTAGGTTAGGTTAGGTTAGGTTAGGTTAGGTTAGGTTAGGTTAGGTTAGGTTAGGTTAGGTTAGGTTAGGTTAGGTTAGGTTAGGTTAGGTTAGGTTAGGTTAGGTTAGGTTAGGTTAGGTTAGGTTAGGTTAGGTTAGGTTAGGTTAGGTTAGGTTAGGTTAGGTTAGGTTAGGTTAGGTTAGGTTAGGTTAGGTTAGGTTAGGTTAGGTTAGGTTAGGTTAGGTTAGGTTAGGTTAGGTTAGGTTAGGTTAGGTTAGGTTAGGTTAGGTTAGGTTAGGTTAGGTTAGGTTAGGTTAGGTTAGGTTAGGTTAGGTTAGGTTAGGTTAGGTTAGGTTAGGTTAGGTTAGGTTAGGTTAGGTTAGGTTAGGTTAGGTTAGGTTAGGTTAGGTTAGGTTAGGTTAGGTTAGGTTAGGTTAGGTTAGGTTAGGTTAGGTTAGGTTAGGTTAGGTTAGGTTAGGTTAGGTTAGGTTAGGTTAGGTTAGGTTAGGTTAGGTTAGGTTAGGTTAGGTTAGGTTAGGTTAGGTTAGGTTAGGTTAGGTTAGGTTAGGTTAGGTTAGGTTAGGTTAGGTTAGGTTAGGTTAGGTTAGGTTAGGTTAGGTTAGGTTAGGTTAGGTTAGGTTAGGTTAGGTTAGGTTAGGTTAGGTTAGGTTAGGTTAGGTTAGGTTAGGTTAGGTTAGGTTAGGTTAGGTTAGGTTAGGTTAGGTTAGGTTAGGTTAGGTTAGGTTAGGTTAGGTTAGGTTAGGTTAGGTTAGGTTAGGTTAGGTTAGGTTAGGTTCGGTTAGGTTAGGTTAGGTTAGGTTAGGTTAGGTTAGGTTAGGTTAGGTTAGGTTAGGTTAGGTTAGGTTAGGTTAGGTTAGGTTAGGTTAGGTTAGGTTAGGTTAGGTTAGGTTAGGTTAGGTTAGGTTAGGTTAGGTTAGGTTAGGTTAGGTTAGGTTAGGTTAGGTTAGGTTAGGTTAGGTTAGGTTAGGTTAGGTTAGGTTAGGTTAGGTTAGGTTAGGTTAGGTTAGGTTAGGTTAGGTTAGGTTAGGTTAGGTTAGGTTAGGTTAGGTTAGGTTAGGTTAGGTTAGGTTAGGTTAGGTTAGGTTAGGTTAGGTTAGGTTAGGTTAGGTTAGGTTAGGTTAGGTTAGGTTAGGTTAGGTTAGGTTAGGTTAGGTTAGGTTAGGTTAGGTTAGGTTAGGTTAGGTTAGGTTAGGTTAGGTTAGGTTA